>OZ007564.1:148571181-149842004 GCA_963931875.1 Pollenia griseotomentosa
ATGATATACAGATTTCATATAGAGCTTTTCACATAGAGAGTTGTAATTCGATTGCTCAGGAGCTTGAAATAATTGAAACTTTTATGTGTAAGGAGAATATAATAACTATTATAATGTTGCTTATAGAAATATTTTATAATCAAATAAGAAAATATAGACCTAGAAAACTAAATAAATTAATCTTTTACTTTAAATCTTGATCCAATTTTCTCGTGAACGGAGTCACGCGTAATTGCTAGTGCATTATAAAAATAGCTACTGCCAAGTACTCAAATTAACGAACAATATTATAACTTAAGTACTTAAGTCGTATATCTTACAGAACTACAGGGTTTTTCAAAATACTGCAAAGTGTATGTGTGCCGTTTGCTCTTCTGTCTTTGTTCGTTCGATTTATAGTAACATCAAATAAAGCCATTGTAAAATTTGCACAACATGTATGCAATACGTGTGAATTTTAAAATTCGAAATTTGTGACTACAATATATAAAGCAAAGAAAAATATTAACCAGTGATCGCCAAATTTTAAAAATTAGGGAAATTATTAAGATTATTTAAGAGCGCTTTAAGTACAATGGCGTCATAACGCTGATGTATTTTGACATCAGTACTATGACAAGTGTCTTCGTTTTTGACCCCATGACACTTGTCATCATTGTGATTTCAACCTTAACATCACTTGGGCAAAGTGTCATCAGGGTCAAAATGAAATTATGTCATCAATGGGATGACACATCGGCATCACAGAAATGACGAACATGTTCTCAGTGCAATGACGCAGTAACATCGGAGAGAGAACACATTAGCATCAATTTAATGACAGTTTGTCCTTAAGTCAAAGTCATTGGAATTGACTTAAGTCAAAGTAGAGAATATTATTATTTACTTACCCGTTGCATATGTTTGTTTCACGTTTGTTGAATAACGACCTTACGGCAGAACTCTCAATAATAAGACACCAGCACCATGCCTCATGTGGTTTTCGTAATCATTCTGCTTAAAAAATTGCATGTATTTAACTAAATAATTAAAAAAAAATAGAATAAAGGAATTTTTGTTTCTTATAATACATTGTAATCATGAAAATAATGTTAATAATATACAAAATGTGGCATCGAATTGATGTCACTATAGCCATTAAAAAGATGACACGAAAAAATGACAAAATTGTACGAAGACGTTTGTCATTGGATTGATGTTACTTTTTGCATCATTGATGCCATTTGTAGTAACATTGATGTCACAATTCTGATGTTACGGCATCATGAATATGAAGATGCATTTTTCTATCAGTGTTTATAGTGAATTGTTAACAACTTGATTGTTGAAAATCTGACAATTTGTTTTAAAAGATTTTATTTTGTTTTGTTTAGATATTTGGGACCTTTAGATTCTGTTTATGGTCGAGTTTGTATAACAAAAATGTGTTTCGCACTTTTCATAGCATAGTTGGTTCTCAACCATAGCACGTTGCTCTTAGAAAGCAGTTAAATACTATTGTTAATTTAAAACTAAATTCTTATTAGTGGTAAACAAATTATTGTCATATTAAACCAAAACATGTTCAGAGGCAGACATAATGTGGTTATGGCTTCTTAATGGAGGGCTATTTTAGCCATAATGTGATAATAATTTAGTTTACTAAACTTCGATATTTTTAAAACTTTCGTTATAAATAGTTTTGTTGGAGTTACCCTATTCAAAGATATGTTTTCTCTGCTTATAGCATGTTCAATATTCAATATAAGTTTGTGTAACAGTATAACAGCCGTACGTAAACAAGAGCGGAAGGCGGAACGTTTTTTTCTGCTTAAGTTTTACGCAGATATGACATACCTAAACAAGAGCGTAAACGTTGTGTTACAAACAGTAGTGTTATGGCCTGTTCAACGATTTCGAAAGAAAGACTTCGATCGCATTCTAAGCGATCGAAAACGGTTTTGGGTTCAACTAACTTTATTCTAAACGAACATTCGTTTAGACGACAACTCGAAAGAAAACGTAAGTACTTTCATACAAAAAGCGGTTTATTAATATCGAAGGTATTGTCGACATTACGAAAACAAATGTCAAAAACACTCACTTGTTGTTTTGTTGTCGAATCATGGAATTTATAAAAAACAAGAAATATTTAAGAGTAATTTAAATAAATTATAAATAAAAATGGAGAACAAATGGTAATTATATTAAATAAAAAACTGTTATTGATTACAATATTCCACAAAAAATTAGCCTTAAAAATTATATTCATTTAAGCTTAATTGTGGCGCCTAAACACGAATATGGCACTCATTTATTTCTCTAAATAAGCGTTTTGGAGATGTTCGCGAAAATCGTGTTTTTCGGTAGCTATATAATATATTTCCAAAAATTTCAAATAAATATGTATGTAAAAATTTACTGAATTACAGGCCTTTAAATTTGAAAAAAAATGCCCTAATGGAGAGACTAAAAAAGGTTTAATTGAAATTGAAAAACTTAAAAAAATAATTTTTGTTTTAAATTTAAACTAAGTTTTTTTTCTGATCAACACAGTATAAATATGGGCTGAAAGAGGAAAACATATTTATTCAATGGTTTTACAATTTGGATCAACAATTCTTGAGATTTTTCAAAATAACTAGCTAAAACAACTGCTTACATTAGGCGAATACATGGAGGAAAATCCTGAGTTGGCGAGAGGTGTTTGGAGCAAATAAATTTTCGATGGACGAGTTATGGAAAAGAATAGGCCTAAAACTAAAAGTCATTGGTCCAACCACGCGTTCTATTGCAAAGTGGGAAAATGTTAACCACATTATAATTAAAGCCAGAAAACAACCATAGCTTGAATTGATTTTAAAAATATTGTATATTTACAGACATGGGCAGATTTTAAATGTAGGACAAAAAAAAAATTCAGAAAAAAAACATAAACTAAACTGTTTAACTTCCCTAGACCATATAATTGATCGGACGCTGCTTTGGTCCTCGGCCGCAGCACCTTGTTGTAGAGTGTTGGTGGGCAAAATTAAAAGTGCTGAAACTCAGACAGCAGATATCAGAATCACCACCAAGAGCTTCTGAATCTGCGACGGTGGTTGTACAAAAATGCAAAATTGAAGAGACAAGTACCTTAAGATTATTTGAAACACCACAAATGTTGGAGGAAAACAGCAAAAAATTTTAAAACTTCATCCAAACGAAGAAGGATAGAGGTCGATAGTGAGAAATAATATACAAATTGCTCTTCAGGTAAAAAAAAGGAAGACGGTTGTTGAGGAACAACTGTCGTTAATTTGTCATCAAATGAAACAAATGCAACAACTGCCAAGGAGCAAGCTGATGCTATCAAAATACATATTGCCTTGGTACTTATTTAACTTTTTTTTACGTTTTTTGATTGGCTTAGTTATTTATTTGTTTGTATTATTTATTTTTTTTTTAATAATTTGTTTTTAATTAAATTTAACTAAAATTTAACTTTTCTAAGTTTTGGTTTCAACAAAAACGGTTTTTTTATTTTTTGACATGTTTATACAGCTGATGAAATTTCAAACGCGGTTGTATTTGTTATCAAGCAAATTAGTATTATTTTTGATACTTTTTAACAAAAAAGCAACAAAATATAGAAATACCTTATATGGCAATACTTTATTTTTTTAATACGTAAGTAACAAATATTTACACTCGTAAGAGCAAGCGATCGAAAGCTGTCGAAATTGTTGAACCCAATCTGATTCGAAATCGAGCGAATGGATGGCGATCGCTTCGATTTGCTGTCGAGATTGTTGAACAGGCCATTAATTGTCTTGTTTAATAAAACCCACATAATAGCAATAAAAGAACAGAAAAAATCGGTAGATTAACAAAAAACAGCTAAATTGCCATTATTTATTACCAATAGCGGCCAACTTCACTATTAAACGCGCTGTTAAAATCGAATTTTCCAATTGCAAAGCGTTGATGCCGCGCTATTTAGGGATGCTTCATACAAATTGTATGAGTATGAGAATTTTTGACAGCTAGAAAACGCTTTCCGCTCCTGTTTAGGTACGGCTGTAACTATTTACAAAAAATAATAATGTAATAGTTGACCATGAGTACACAGAAAAAAAAACTAAAATTAAGTTAAATTGCAAAAATATGGTCAAAAGATGATAATTATCATCAACATCACGATTATACCAATAACCAACCATAGTCCTTGGTAAATAAATACGTGAATAAGCATAAATATACTCAGTCCGTCCATGGGTTTTATAGGATTTTTTACACATTATTTGAATTTTTTTAACCAAACTATGTGTGATTACAATGCTGTCCTATTTTAGAAGATAATTTTAAAATGGATTAAAAACAATGTGTATACAATGTACAATACTATACTGTACTGAACTGTAGTGATTCTCATGTTGGCATGAATTTTTAATGTCTGTTTAACAAGGGCTTTAAATTTCATGCAACAAACACAAATACTACATGACAACAAATATTTAAAAATAAAAAAATTTAATCTTTTTTACAACATGTTGCAACAAACTGCTTAGGTCAGTTGTGTGGACGGACAATATTTGCGGGAAATACTATAATGTATTCAAGTTTTAAATTTTATTTACTTTAAGTTTATTTTCTGCAATTACAAATGAAGTTTTGAAGAAACATATTTTTATCTACTTAAAGCTTTTTTTATGAAGGCAATTTGAAGTTTTTTTAAATGATATTAGTATGGTGGTGTCCTTTCTATCCTCTTTTGCTTACCCTTCACCACTAGTGTTTAATGGGGGTATATTTAGATTGTCATTGCGTGTGAAACTTTTCCAATATTTATCTCAGAAATCAAAAAGCATATATAATCTGGGTCCTTGAGTGATTCCCATGTCCATCTTTCAGCCTGTTGAAAACACGCTGCCTTTCGAAAAACTGAAAGGAAAATAGCAACTTAAGTGTTAAATTATTTTAAGCCATTCTAAGCGGTCTGGGATTGAAATCCAGCAAAATCGAGTTGGTAGAAAAAGAGTTAAGAATCCAAATGTGGAATAACCACCCAATAAAATTGATAATTCTGGATCAAAAGCTAACATAATTTTCTTGTATAATGCAAAGAAAAAAAGACTAATGCCCAATTTCTAGGATAGTAATTAAATCTAAATTAAGTTAATTTTCATAAAAACTTAAATCGTATTTAAATACAGATTGATTTTTTGAGTTTTATTTTAAGCCTTATTTAAATAAGATAAAACTATGGTAGCACTATAGTGCTACCATAGTTTTATACTCAATACAAAAAAAAATATCATAAAAAAGTGTAACTATTTACAAGGTGGTCTCAAAAAACAGCTGATTGTTATTGTTCTGCCTCTTGTTGTTGTATTGTCGTGATATTGAGGCCACCTTGCTTAAATATTACAATCGAAACTTAAGTTGAAATTAAGTGTACCACATCGGTGAATTAAGTATGATTTAAGTATTTAGTGAAGAAGAGAATTTTGTATTTAAAACGATTTTAAACATAAATGTGTTTTAATATCAATCCTGAAAATTGGCCATAAGAAGAACAGAAAGAAGAAAATGAATATTGGAGGATTAAGTGGAAGAATATATTGGCCTAAAAAAGAAAAACACTCCTATTCAAAAAAATAGCCCTACATATACCCATTCCCCAGCTGCCTATTATGCAGCCTGGCTGGCCCATTAAAATTATTAATGTTTATGATGATCGGCTTATAATTGATAATAATATAAACCCCACTACTAAAATATTTATACTCATGGTTTAGGGTAGCGAAGAATCGGCACAACCGAATAGCACTTTTACTTCTTTTTACTTGTAACTGTAATAAAAATTAAATATATTTACAGTTTTTCATAAATTGGTAATATTGTTCAGTTTTAGTGTGTGCAGATTTTTCAATACCACATTGTAAAACAACAACAAATCAAAACAAAAAGTGTAAATAATAAAAGTGAAATACAGTTGTTTTGACTAAACTGCCTTTTGTTTACGTGCACTTTTGACTTAACTGCAAAAAATTTATAATTTTTGGAATTATTCCTTTTAATTCTATACAAATTCCCTTTTTAAGTGCACTTTCTATACCTGCACATTTAAGATAAATGCACAATATTTTTGGCATTTTAAAATTATTTTCATACAAAAAATCAAAGTTAGCTGCACTTTGACTTAACTGCCCAAAATTCATATTCTTGAAATTATTCCTTAAAATCCTTGTTTACGTGCATTTTGTATACCTGCATATTTTTCATATTTTTGGGCAGCATTAAAATAGTTTCATACAAAACATCAAAGTTAGCTGCACACATGGAAAAAATATGGTGGCCACTTTTTCACATAAATATCCAATTTTAGCTGTTTGTAAAACTATAAATCGCAATAATTTTGTTTTTTTCCATAAATTTTTATATTCTTTGTGAATTCTCATTGTTTTTGTTAATGTTCCTTTTATATTAAATTTACATACATACATGTATAAAATTATGTTATTTGAATTAAAATTTTAATAAAATATAAATTTATGTACGTTGTTTTCGGTTAATTGAGCCCCTCTTAATTGAGTTTCTCGTTTTATTGCATTAAAAATGATGGAACGAAATCATTCAGTATAACTGTCAATGTAAAAATACCCGTTTGGTTGAGTTCCGTTGAATGGCGTCACACGCTTAATTATTTCGCAAAATAAGACCGCATTGCGAAAAACAAAAGCAAATGTTTCGGTTAATTGTTTCCGTCTACTTAATGTGTTTTTGCTCCACAAACGTAAATAAATATTTTGCGGAAAGAAAAATTGTACGATGGACGTAACTGATTTTTATTTTGTTTTAAAAAACTTAAACCATTTTTTTACTTAATAAATAAAGAAATGAGTTTTATTTTCTATCTATGGGTGTTTCGCTTTATTGCACATCTTCCTCAATTAAGCGATTTTCGTTTTAATTGCGTCGGCGATTTATTGACTTCCCGTTTAATTGCGTTAAAAGTCGTGCATTTAAAGAAACTCAATTAAGCGGGAATAACTAAATTAATAAAAAAATTTTTATTCCACATTTAAATCAAACACTTTACTAAAGCTGCACTTTTGTACAGGTAACCACAATTGTGTACCTGCACATTAAGGCAGGTTAATGCATTTAAGATAGCTGCATTTTTGATTTACCTGCACAAAAAATCGTGCAAAGGAAATTGTGCAGCTAAGTCAAAACTACTGTACAGCAAATAAGCTGAAATAATAGCATTAACCACAGCCATTAACATTGTTTAATGTATTTTTGGATTCAAATAAAATACAAGCCATGCCATCTTCTATGCATGAGTAGTTATGAGAACAATATGTAATAGAGTAGAAATAAATCCACCTGGGTATCTGTGCTACTAAACCTTTAGGGCATAATAAAGTGTAAATATAAACATGAATGTGTACGGCCAGTAGCTTTAAAAGTCTTTCTAATTTTAATACCCTTACACCAACTTACCAATAAGTTAGCTCTGTCCTAACTGCCCGCTAAATCTATTCTACCCATACACTAACTTAACTGCACATTATCTTAAACATGACGTCTTTTTATTACTCTACCCTACAACAATAAAAAAAACTCAAATTTGTTTTTGTTTTCAATATAAATTAAACGAACATTTTTATTTTAATTTCAAAAACAGGCAATAAGTAACTCTACTCAAACTATACTCTAGCTCTACTCTATCTTTAGTCTACGTGAACTCTATAACTACTATAACTCTACTTATTTATTTCTAATTTTACTCTAGTTCGACTCTAACTTTAATCTTACTCCACTCTAGCTCTACTCTAACTCTACTCTAACTCTACTTTAACTCTTCTCTAACTCTACTCTAACTATATCCTAACTCTACCCAAACTCTACTCTAACTCTTCTCTGACTATACTTTAACTCTATTCTTACTCTACTCTAACTCTACTTTAACTTTACTCTAACTCTACTTTAACTCTACTCTAACTCTTCTTTTCTCTAATTTCACTCAAACTCTACTCTACTCTAACCTTAATATAACTCTGCTTTAATGCTACTCTAACTCTACTTTAATGATACTCTAAATTTACTCTAGTTCCATTCTAACTAATGCTTTCCTCTACTATAATTGAACTCTACGCAAACTCTATTCCAATTATTGTTTTGCAGGGTATAAACAATTAAAATATGTACATTCTGTAGTTTAAATAACTTTATTTTATAACATGTACAAATACAATCATCGATGTATAATGAGGTCAGTGATGTTATACACTTCTTTGAAAATCTCATTACGCACACGCAAAGAAAAAACATGGTTGTGGTAAACATATTCTAAGAGCAACATATTATGATAAGAATTATGATTGTAGTCACCATATTAAGATTATTATTGAAACATATTATGACTCAATATACTCGTAATATGTCAACATAATATTTTTCCCTTAATCATATTATTATTCTGTTAACCATACTAAGTTAAGAAGTAATCAAATTATTGTCATGTTAATCATAATAAGCTAAGAAATTAATCATATTATTGTCATGTTAATCATAATAAGCTAAGAAGTAATCATATTATCATCATGTTAATCATAATAAATTTAGAAGCAATCATATTATGATACAGCACCTTTCATAGCTGTCATAAAAAAACAAAATAAATTTAAATATTTTTGAATCGATTTTTTATTTTGTGGCTTTTTACAATTTTTCTTAATGTTAATTAAATAGCGGAGTTCAATATAAGGCTTGCAAAAGAGCAAATGAAAAATCTGTGGTTTTCATGGGCAACCGCGTGTGTCCATTTTTTTGATTTTAAGATGTTGATGCCATATTGCCTAATTTTGAACGCTCTTTATATTTTTTTGAAAAAGAATGGATCAATTCCGTTTTGTAATGTAATGACAAAGTTTAAAATGTGCAATACTTAGCCCATAGTTTGATCTAGAATGGGTTTTCGGCTTTCCTGAACAATTTGTTTTAAGACATACGCGGTTGCCCATGAAAACCACAGAAATATCGTAGCACTTTTATAAAATATAACGAAATCTCTGTGTGTTTTGTTGTTGGATTTTACAAAAAACTATGATATTTTGCATTTGCACTATTACATCACTAATACTTGAATGAACTCCGCTAATATTTTATTTTTTTAATTTCTTTAAACTTATTTTTTTATGGAATTTTATCTTTTAATTGTTTAACCGCTCACAAATAAAAAAACGACACAACTTCTTCAAAATTATTTTACAAATGGCGCTAACATAATATGATTAGAGTAAAATAGTTTGGTTGCATCTTTAACATAATATGATAAATGTATAGAAAGTTATCATGTTATGGCTATTAAATATCATGATATGGTTGTGAGAAATATAATATGTTTAGAAAGTTATCATAATTAAGTTGTAAGAAAAATAATTATTTTTCGGTCAACAATACTCAAATTCATAATTGCGATAAACATTGATATGTTTTCAGTAACTATAATATTGTTGATATTAAATAAAAATAACAATTATTTGTGTACGACAACCATATATTGTTACATTAAACATAGTGTTGTTGCCGTAACCATGCCCAACCATATTTTTTCTCTGCGTGCAGACCGAAAAAAATCCCGATTTTTCCCTACGCGTTAAAAATATGATCTCTACAAAATTCCTTACAACTTTCAAAACTTCGTTTTAAGCTATGTTCACATTATGTGTATTTGTCATGTGGATTGTCACTTTTTCACATGTAAAATTTGTACATATCGTCTGAACCAATATCATGTGTTATTTCAAACAATATCATGTGTTATTTCTTTTTTTGAAGTACATATGACATTTTTGATTAAGAACGAGTTCTATTTTCAAGTGTCAAAGCATCTGACACCAGCTGTTTTTTATTAACGAAATTGTTTGTGGCGGCAAAAATTAATTGAAATGTTTATAAATAATAACTATTTTATTAATTAAATAATACAAAAGATAAAAAATACACAAATTTATTGTACACTCACAAAATTCTGTACGTAAAATTAACTGAAATTGTATTATAAAATAAATGAAAGTTCAATTAAAAACCGGTCTACCTATTTTTCATTTATTTTTAACAAAAAGTTCATTTAATTTTTACTGTCAAAAATTCAACACCATATTCTGTAAAAACGATTAAATATTCACTTATTTATTAAAATTTTACGTTAAAAAATTGACCCCATATTCAGTAAAAACAATTAAATATTCAGTTATTTTATTAAATTTACGTTTACTCCACAAAACAGCAGAATTTCTAAAAAATACCAGACAGACAACTGTCCGCTTGTTTTTCTTATAAGCGAGAGAGGGAGAAGAATATTTTTATTTACTTACCCAGTTACACACGTTTGTTTTACTTTTGTTGTACTGACCACGTTGTTTACAGAAGAACTCTCAATTATAAGACACCAGCAGCATGACCGATATGGCTTCGCAATTATTTTACTTTTAAAATTTGATGTATTTAACTAAATTATTTTAACAAATAGAAAATGGGAATTGCTTACACAAAACAAGCAATTCATTTTTTATGGATAAGTAAAAATTAATTTTTGGTAGTAAAATTATATAAAATACCTGAATATTTAATTGTTTTTACTGAATATGGTGTTGAATTTTTGACAGTAAAATTTTATAAAATAACTGCATATTTATTTGTTTTTACGGAATATGTAGTTAATTTTTTGACAATTAATTTATATAAGATAACTGAATACTGATTTGTTTTTACGGAATTCGCGGTTGAATTTTTGACAGTAAAAATTAAATGAACTTTTCGTTGCTTTAAATTACATTTTTATTTACTTTAACATAAAGAAGAATTTAACTCAATCAACGGACAATATTAACTGCAACTGAAAATCCGTATTAATATGCACTTAGTTTTTTGAATAAATGTTAGAATCAGATAAAAATAAATTTGCTTGGAATTTTAAATGTTTATTTATTTAAAAATGACTGAACGGAATATTTCTTAAATAAACTACAGTCCGTTACTGTAATAATATTGTGAGTGTAAGCATGAAGTTTTATTTTTGATAGATTATGTCAGATGTACGTTACATACCAACATGTGAACAAATAATTTACAAACCTTGTGAAAACTTTGAAAATTTTGACATACACATCAGCATGACAAATATACATAATGTGAACAAAGCTTTACTCATTTGTCTGGTCAGACCTTTTTCAATGCGTTATGTCTAAGACGGAGGGTTAAATGATAATAGTATATCAATACTAATAACACCGTCGGGATACCATTTTGTCACATTTATGATCGAAAAATGAGCTAATGTGCGTTTATTTCGCTCTGTACTATTTCGACTTAACTAAAAAACTTTTAAATCCCTACATTTTACTGATTTCATAAAATATGTCCTTTTTCCTAAGGCCATTTTTTTAGAAGGAAATCTCTACGAATAGGGATTTTCCCTACATATAAAATCACTGAGTGAGGTTACCCGTTATATTCTTGTGAAGCTCTCATATAAATATTTCGTTCAATTCCAATAGCAAGCATTTTTTTCTCAGCAAGGATCTGACGAGGCAGCCTTAAAAACTGTTTATAAAGTTTCATTTAATATTTTAAAGTCCTTATGATATTGCCCTCGTTATACAAAGTAATGTATGGATAATATAAAAAGTATGAGATATACCTACACCTCATTTTCGTTACACTGTGGGATTTGTTGTTGTTTTTAGGCACTGAATGCGTTGCAAAAATAGAAACAATAAAACAAAAATACAATATATAAAAATACTAGAGAAAAGTATAAATAAATTTTCCGATTCCACGATAAAATTACGATATTTGTTTCGCAACATTAAGTTTGTTTTTTTTTTTTAATTTTATTATACACACAAGTATAGGATTTAGTTCGTTGTTAATTTTATTAAAAAATTGCACATACAGCTTTTCCTTTAATTGTAGGGTGAACCAAAAAAATCTTTAATACAAATTTCGAGAACTTTTAAAAATATTTGTAAATTTTTTTTTAGGATAATCCACAAGTCTCCTTAATACATAATTTTTTTTTTATTGATACAATTAACAAATTTATTTGAGTTTTTACTTGTTAGTTTCTACAATATTTTAAATTATAAGAACAATTTTGATTTTTAGTTGAACTGTTAATTTTTAATTTTCTGATATTCTTTAATTAGGCTCGAGTTCATCAAATTTAATTTTCATTAAATTATTTTCACTGAGGGAAGGAATTTTACAACTTTGAATTTTTATTAAAATTTATTGATAATTTTTCTTGGCTGAGCTGGGATTTGAACCCGGGTTGATCTTTACATGTTTCAAGAAACACCACTTTCTATCCTCAGAAGATCTCTGTGTTCTACCCACTGCACCACTGCGGTGCCCGTTAGCCAACAGTCAAACATCAATCTTTAACCAGTAGTACTGGTGGTTCGAAATTTGCTGTTATTATCACTTAAATTTCAAATTACATGTTGCCTCCTTTTTCCTCTGTTTTTTCGTATTCTTTCTGTCAAGACTTTGTCTTGAAAACCTGAATACATTTGTTTATTATGTTTTTTTTTTTGTCCACTTTCGTCGACATTTTTATGTGGTGCAGTGGGTAGAACACAGAGATCTTCTGAGGATAGAAAGTGGTGTTTCTTGAAACATGTAAAGATCAACCCGGGTTCAAATCCCAGCTCAGCCAAGAAAAATTATCAATAAATTTTAATAAAAATTCAAAGTTGTAAAATTCCTTCCCTCAGTGAAAATAATTTAATGAAAATTAAATTTGATGAACTCGAGCCTAATTAAAGAATATCAGAAAATTAAAAATTAACAGTTCAACTAAAAATCAAAATTGTTCTTAGAAATAGCTATGGCACAAGCTCTAATGTTTACATTTGTACTTTAATTTGTACAAATAAAAATGTCGACGAAAGTGGACAAAAAAAAAAAACATAATAAACAAATGTATTCAGGTTTTCAAGACAAAGTCTTGACAGAAAGAATACGAAAAAACAGAGGAAAAAGGAGGCAACATGTAATTTGAAATTTAAGTGATAATAACAGCAAATTTCGAACCACCAGTACTACTGGTTAAAGATTGATGTTTGACTGTTGGCTAACGGGCACCGCAGTGGTGCAGTGGGTAGAACACAGAGATCTTCTGAGGATAGAAAGTGGTGTTTCTTGAAACATGTAAAGATCAACCCGGGTTCAAATCCCAGCTCAGCCAAGAAAAATTATCAATAAATTTTAATAAAAATTCAAAGTTGTAAAATTCCTTCCCTCAGTGAAAATAATTTAATGAAAATTAAATTTGATGAACTCGAGCCTAATTAAAGAATATCAGAAAATTAAAAATTAACAGTTCAACTAAAAATCAAAATTGTTCTTAGAAATAGCTATGGCACAAGCTCTAATGTTTACATTTGTACTTTAATTTGTACAAATAAAAATGTCGACGAAAGTGGACAAAAAAAAAAAAACATAATAAACAAATGTATTCAGGTTTTCAAGACAAAGTCTTGACAGAAAGAATACGAAAAAACAGAGGAAAAAGGAGGCAACATGTAATTTGAAATTTAAGTGATAATAACAGCAAATTTCGAACCACCAGTACTACTGGTTAAAGATTGATGTTTGACTGTTGGCTAACGGGCACCGCAGTGGTGCAGTGGGTAGAACACAGAGATCTTCTGAGGATAGAAAGTGGTGTTTCTTGAAACATGTAAAGATCAACCCGGGTTCAAATCCCAGCTCAGCCAAGAAAAATTATCAATAAATTTTAATAAAAATTCAAAGTTGTAAAATTCCTTCCCTCAGTGAAAATAATTTAATGAAAATTAAATTTGATGAACTCGAGCCTAATTAAAGAATATCAGAAAATTAAAAATTAACAGTTCAACTAAAAATCAAAATTGTTCTTAGAAATAGCTATGGCACAAGCTCTAATGTTTACATTTGTACTTTAATTTGTACAAATAAAAATGTCGACGAAAGTGGACAAAAAAAAAAAACATAATAAACAAATGTATTCAGGTTTTCAAGACAAAGTCTTGACAGAAAGAATACGAAAAAACAGAGGAAAAAGGAGGCAACATGTAATTTGAAATTTAAGTGATAATAACAGCAAATTTCGAACCACCAGTACTACTGGTTAAAGATTGATGTTTGACTGTTGGCTAACGGGCACCGCAGTGGTGCAGTGGGTAGAACACAGAGATCTTCTGAGGATAGAAAGTGGTGTTTCTTGAAACATGTAAAGATCAACCCGGGTTCAAATCCCAGCTCAGCCAAGAAAAATTATCAATAAATTTTAATAAAAATTCAAAGTTGTAAAATTCCTTCCCTCAGTGAAAATAATTTAATGAAAATTAAATTTGATGAACTCGAGCCTAATTAAAGAATATCAGAAAATTAAAAATTAACAGTTCAACTAAAAATCAAAATTGTTCTTAGAAATAGCTATGGCACAAGCTCTAATGTTTACATTTGTACTTTAATTTGTACAAATAAAAATGTCGACGAAAGTGGACAAAAAAAAAAAAACATAATAAACAAATGTATTCAGGTTTTCAAGACAAAGTCTTGACAGAAAGAATACGAAAAAACAGAGGAAAAAGGAGGCAACATGTAATTTGAAATTTAAGTGATAATAACAGCAAATTTCGAACCACCAGTACTACTGGTTAAAGATTGATGTTTGACTGTTGGCTAACGGGCACCGCAGTGGTGCAGTGGGTAGAACACAGAGATCTTCTGAGGATAGAAAGTGGTGTTTCTTGAAACATGTAAAGATCAACCCGGGTTCAAATCCCAGCTCAGCCAAGAAAAATTATCAATAAATTTTAATAAAAATTCAAAGTTGTAAAATTCCTTCCCTCAGTGAAAATAATTTAATGAAAATTAAATTTGATGAACTCGAGCCTAATTAAAGAATATCAGAAAATTAAAAATTAACAGTTCAACTAAAAATCAAAATTGTTCTTAGAAATAGCTATGGCACAAGCTCTAATGTTTACATTTGTACTTTAATTTGTACAAATAAAAATGTCGACGAAAGTGGACAAAAAAAAAAAAAACATAATAAACAAATGTATTCAGGTTTTCAAGACAAAGTCTTGACAGAAAGAATACGAAAAAACAGAGGAAAAAGGAGGCAACATGTAATTTGAAATTTAAGTGATAATAACAGCAAATTTCGAACCACCAGTACTACTGGTTAAAGATTGATGTTTGACTGTTGGCTAACGGGCACCGCAGTGGTGCAGTGGGTAGAACACAGAGATCTTCTGAGGATAGAAAGTGGTGTTTCTTGAAACATGTAAAGATCAACCCGGGTTCAAATCCCAGCTCAGCCAAGAAAAATTATCAATAAATTTTAATAAAAATTCAAAGTTGTAAAATTCCTTCCCTCAGTGAAAATAATTTAATGAAAATTAAATTTGATGAACTCGAGCCTAATTAAAGAATATCAGAAAATTAAAAATTAACAGTTCAACTAAAAATCAAAATTGTTCTTAGAAATAGCTATGGCACAAGCTCTAATGTTTACATTTGTACTTTAATTTGTACAAATAAAAATGTCGACGAAAGTGGACAAAAAAAAAAAACATAATAAACAAATGTATTCAGGTTTTCAAGACAAAGTCTTGACAGAAAGAATACGAAAAAACAGAGGAAAAAGGAGGCAACATGTAATTTGAAATTTAAGTGATAATAACAGCAAATTTCGAACCACCAGTACTACTGGTTAAAGATTGATGTTTGACTGTTGGCTAACGGGCACCGCAGTGGTGCAGTGGGTAGAACACAGAGATCTTCTGAGGATAGAAAGTGGTGTTTCTTGAAACATGTAAAGATCAACCCGGGTTCAAATCCCAGCTCAGCCAAGAAAAATTATCAATAAATTTTAATAAAAATTCAAAGTTGTAAAATTCCTTCCCTCAGTGAAAATAATTTAATGAAAATTAAATTTGATGAACTCGAGCCTAATTAAAGAATATCAGAAAATATTTTAAATTATTTAAATAATGGGGCACTCTTTTAAACATACCTATTTTTTTTTTAGCAGTTTTGTATTAAAAATTGTGATTTAAGTGCTATTTTAGTTCTTAAATATGTGCGTGCAAACGGTGTGTGTATATCTAGATCTTAACTACAAAGTAAATATAAATAAGGAAATGTAAGGATATTTACAGTTTGTTAAAACTTTAAAACTTAATAAACTCTACATTCGCAATAATTTTATTAATTTTCTTTTATATTCCTATTTTTATTTTTATTTTTATTTATATATTCTAGTTTTTTTGAAAGTTTTATCTAACCCTTTTCGAAGTCTTATCAAACTCTACTCAAGGTCAACTCTAATTATGATTTATTCAATTTCTACTCAACTCTACTTCTCCTATACTTTATTTATTTTCTAGTTCTAGTCTACATTAATGCAACTTTGCACTTACTCCACTCTTCTCGATTCTTCCCTGTACTTTAATTTTTGCTCTATGTACATATGTACATACTTTAATTCTATTTTTCTTTAATTTTTCTCAACTCTGATTCTACTCCACTTTAATTCAAGTAAATATTATTCTACTCTTCTTTAATTCTTATTTTCTGATTCTAATCTTCTTTAATTTTTTATTTTTTTAATTTAATTTACTTTAATTTACTTTTTCTCAACTCTGATTCTACTCCACTTTAATTCAAGTATTATTCTACTCTTCTTTAATTCTTATTTTCTGATTCTACTCTTCTTTAAGTTTTTATTTTTTTAATTTAATTTACTTTTCCCTTATTCTCATATTTTGGACCAACACTTTTTCAGCTTCATATTAGTCTTAATTAATCACTTGTGCTCTTACGAACTTTTCTCAAAATCGAATCTTACTCTTAATTGATTCTAATATGACTTTGTTTTAAAAAATTTTGCTTCTGAATTTTTTCAATATAATAATTTAAGAAATCATTACAAAAATCTGTTCACATCCCATATTTCAAATATTTCTTTCTCCCCCTGACCCCAAGAGCCTTAGTTTTACATATCTCTGTTGTGTGCTAAAAGGGTATTTGTTTTTTTTTCTCACAAAAATCTCTATTGTTCTCTTGTGTGGTTCTACCAAATGGTTTCCACTCAGTGCGTTTGTTTGAATGTGGTTTCCATGAATTGTATACCCATGTACTACTACGAAGTACTTGTTATTAACAAATAAAATACAAAAGTCCACAAAAACTAGTCTTGTTGGTTTTTTTTTAATATTTTACACATAGAATTCTAAGTTTAGTTTCTAAAGGTTTATGTGAAGGTTCTTGTGTTTTGGTTTGACTTAAAATGGCCTAAAGGAGCCATATGTTATAAAAAAAGGTTAAAAGACTTGGAGGAAAAATGGAAGGTAAAAGGGTTTGAAATCATAAATTTATAAAATAATTATCAAAATAATTTTTGGTAATACAAAATTTTAACATAAAATAATTTATTTAAAGAGGTGAAAAATACGCGGTTGATCACACAGTGCAACACGAAAAAGAACAACCATATACGGACACCACTACGTGATAAAAGACCAAAAAAAAAGGCCCGTGTCTCCAAGTTTTGCTCAAAGTCATGAACTTTTTTTATGGGCCCCCAAAGATTTGGAGCCTCGGTGTCATTTTTGCAAAAAAGTGATCATTTTCTCCGCAAGACACGGGTCTTTTTTTGGTCTTTTATCACGTAGTGGTGTCCGTATATGGTTATTTTTTCATGACTTAAAAAATTACACACAGTATCATAAGTAGGAATTTCAATTATTTTATTTCCCGTTTTCCCGGGATTTTTCTTGCGGGATCCCGGGAAATAAAAAATGCCTCATAATAGCTATTTATACTTTGAAATTAATTTTCTATTCTCTAAAAATTAGCATCTGTGGATGGGTTGTGGATTAGATCAATTACAAGAAGTGAGTACATGTATTTAAATCAATGTCTCCTGATGCAATAAATCTACTAAAAGCAGAATGGGCAGTGCAACAGTTGATAATTACTACATTTAGTGAAGTGAAGAGTTAAAAAAGTACATTAATTCAAAATAAGATGCAGGCAGTAAAGTTTCATTGTCCATGAACAAGTCTTAAAAATAGGAGATACCTAAACATATCGCTCCTTTATTGCAACAAAGTCATATTTACAAAAACAAACGATCTTGACAAAATGCGATTAACGTTTTAAAAATGTACCGACTTAAAGATATATTTTGCTATAACTTGAGTTCAGTTTGAGATATGACTATGATAGCATATGCAATGAAGGAGCGATATGTTTATTAGGTGATAAACACAAATTTTCAATTTCAATTTGTGTTGGTTTATATACCCGTGAAGTGCGGGGAAACCGAAATAAAATAACATTTTGGAAACTCGTGTAAGATACTACAACATACAACTTGAAAAACACATTGTCCTAAATATTACAAATGGACCTATTGAAATGAAAAGGTTTGTTAGAAGCAGTCCGGTTGATGCTATTTTTGCATCAACCTTGACATACATTTGACTGATATAGACGTTGTTTATAAAAAAGAAAAAATTTCTTTTGATTGTGAATCCGAAGCATTCTACAACGGTGCACTTTTAACTATTTGTCCAACCTCGGTAAAAAATGAACGACATTTTTCGGAAACATGATAATTAGTCAATAAAATCGCGAATATGCTTTTTGACGACTTACCAAGCGCTTTGAGTGTGTCAGAAAGTTATTTCCTAAGCCATTAAAAAATGTTATATATTTCTTTAAAGTATTTTATCTATTTTATTAATTAACTTTTTGATCTCATATCTTGAGTACCTTAATGTTTATTTTTTTTATTATTATTGTTTTATGAATTAAATTGTTATGTTTATGTTATCTTTTTATCTTGTATCCAGAGCATAATAATACTAAATAAAAGCATAATAATAGGGAATAAAGGCGTGAGTTCCCTTACGTTTTTTTATAAAAGTTTTTTTCATTAATTAATAACAAAATTTACTTTGTATTATTTATATGGAGCGGGATCCCGGGAATGGAAAAAGTCCGGGGAAAAAAAAACTCTAATCATAAGCGAAAACTAAATCATTCTTAAATAAATATTTTAAATTAAAAGGATTTTTTTTAACAAATAGCATTTTTTTTTTCTAGAATATACAAGACTTTTTTATATCTAATATAACTTGGTCCAGCCTTTTTCCAACACTGCTTTAAATCTACCCTTATACAAAAATAAATCTGCATTAAGTCTACTTAAGCTTTATTCCAACACTTCAACGATCTTTTAATCAACTATTACTTTTCATTTACTCAACTCTACTCTAATTTACTTTTAATGTACTCTAGCTCATCTTTTGGTCTACTCTAGCTCATTTCTAGCTCTTGTCTTTAACTCAATTCTAACGCAACATTAACTTTATTTTAACTCCATTCGACTCTTTTATAGCACTTACCTCAACTCTACTCCATGTCTACTTTAACTCTACACCAACTCAACTCTATCTTAACTCTTACTCTGCTCTAACTTCATTCTAACCCTAATACAACTCTGCTCTTACTCTAACTCTGTTTTAACTCTACAGAACTCTAACTCTGTTGTAACTCTACTCTTATTATACTATTACTCTACTCCACTCTTTTTATACTCTTACTCTAAAATTATATATTCAGCCCAATTATGAATACAAATTCCCCGGGAGTTTTTTCCCTTTTACCATATTTACAATTCAATTTACATAGGAAAAATGGGAGAAGAGAGAAAACTCCCGGGGAATTTTTATTCATAATTGGGCTGATTATTTCATTCTATAACTTGACCTTTTTATATCTTCCACCACAGCTAAAAGTTTGTCATTCCGTTTGTAATTACTACAATGTTGATATCAGATCCTATTAAAGTTATTTATTCTGGATTGTTATGAGGAGCGAGGAAATGGGTTTTCCGATTAGCCTAGAAATTTTGTATCCTAGGTTGTTTTATATTTATGTCATATAGACATAAATTCTGAAATTCTGCCTAATCGCTCCACAAACGAATGCGATATGAGCATAAAACCACGACTACCTTTAATTTTACATATACAGCCCAAGAAAAACCAGTTTTCAAATAAGAAACAAATTACTTGGTTATCAACACAAAACATATGACTACAGTTATTTTCTCTTAATTGAGTTTCTAAAAATGCACGACTTTTGACGCAATTAAACGGGAACTCAATTAAGCAGTACTCGGTTAATTGAATCGCCGATGCAATTAAAACGAAAATCGCTAAATTGAGCAAGATGTGCAATAAAGCGAAACACCCATGTGTAGATAGAAAATAAAACTCATTTCTTTATTTGTTTTATATAACATTTATTTACATAACAGAAAAATGAAAAAGACTTTCTTGCCACAAAATAATTTTTTTTTTCGTTTGTGGAGCAAAAACACGTGAGGTAGGCGGAAACAATTAACCGAAACATTTGCTCTTGTTTTTCGCAATGCGGTCTTATTTTGATAAATAATTAAGCGGGTGACTCAATTAAACGGGTATTTTTACATAAACCGTTATACTGAATGATTTCGTTCCATGATTTTTGGTACAATAGAATGGGAAACTCAATTAAGCGGGGCTCAATTAACCGAAAACATTTGTAAATGTATGCGGGATTGGGAAGCAGGCGTGACACAAAATTGATTTGATTATTTCTAACGAACGGTACGAAGTTTTTTGTTCGAAATTTGATACACATAGCGGGGTGAATTGATAGACAACATATCTTAAAAAAATGGGCGAGATTTAAGAAGTAGGAGTGCCACCTTTCATACAAATAAAATATAGATTGCTGTATATCTAGAAAATTGCAGTAAAAGTTTCCAAAGTTGACACAATATTGGGCGGTATTCAAGAAGTGGGCGTGTCATAAGAGAACAAATTGTACCAATACAAAACATCTGAAACAAATTGGGTGAGCTTGGAGAAACAGGCGCGCACCATGGTGAAGATTTCTACAATATTGATCTTAGGCCCTGTAAAGTATATATATTTTGGGTCCTTATGAGGAGAGAAGTTGATTTAACGATATCCGTCCGTCCGTCTGTCCGTCTGTCCGTCTTACGTTTGATATGTGTTTTCCGAAAACTCCAGATATGATAGCGGCTAGGTTGTTTTACATTTATGTCACATATAGTCCACCATTTCTTGCTATTGAAATTCAGCCAGATTGGTCCAACAATGGCTGAGATATGACCAAAAAGCCACGACTGCCTCTAATTTTTCCAAAAAATCCCTTGTGGTTGTTGTATTCTTATTACTTTTATCTGTATATCTGGAGAACGGCAAGAGCCAAAGTTTTCAAATTTGGTACAAACAATAAGGTTATAAATACACACCATTCCACAAAATGTGGGCGGTATTGAAGAAGTGGGCGTGGTACCTTCCATACAAAAAGTATTAAAAATTGTATAAAAACCTGAATTTTTTGACTGTTATATGACCTATGGTTACGCCTTATATATCAAAAGATCGGAAATTTAATTTATAAAAAATATTTTCTGAAAAACTCGGGAAAATCGGTTCAGATACGAAAAAGTTATGGCCAAAATATTAATTTTTTTTTGGAAAATACCCATTTTCGGGAACCATAGATCTTCCCGAGTCCAAGTCTTACAACCAAAATAAATGGCAAATTTCTTCTTTAACACGTCGGTATATAAATCTTTCAAATCGGTTCAGAAAAAGCAGAGTTATGACCAATATACTGAAATCCCAAAAATTACTCTTTTTTGTAATTAATTGTTTTTTATACCCTTCACCGAAGGTCCTGCACCCTATAAAGTATATATATTCTGGGTCCTTATGAAAAGCGAAGTTCAAATCCGGTTGTCGTCTCATCTCTCCCCCCCTTCGCATTTGTTTACATATTCTAGCATAATGCCCAATATGATTTTCGTTTATTATTTCATCTATTTAACGAAATAATTTTAACAAATAGAAACTAGGAATTTTTGTGTTTTTTTGCTACTTAAAAACTCGCCAAAAGAGATAAAAAATGACAACAGTGCCTTTACAAAAAGAAAACAAACAAAAAACTGTGTTGAGTTGTAAACAGTAAACGGTCTATATTTCATTTTAATGATATTTAAACAGCGTTCCTTCATGGTAGGGGGTGTGTTAAGTTAGAAACTGTGAGTTCCCTGGTTCGAATCTTGGTTTTTTAAAAAGAATATTTTTTTAATATTGTTATGTTCCAACACAATTTTAAAAAAATATTTACCAGTTTTCGCTTTTTAAATTTCATTTAAAATGAAGTTTTAAGTATTGTAAATATGTATGTAAATGTAAAAATTATTTAGTTGCTCTGTATTCTGCTCGCACAATGGTGAAGGGTATATAAGATTTGGCACAGCCGAATATAGCACTCTTATTTGTTTGGTTTAAGAAAGTCCGCTTAAATATTTTCCCATATCGACTTCCATCTATTAAATTAAATTAAAATAACTTTCATCAATTCAAATGACTTTTTATCTCATCATTAGCGCAACAAGTCAAATCAGAGGATGTGAAAATTATTTTCTACAATGATAGTTAAAATTTTTCTTTGCAAAATCTTAAACATATTGAAACAATCGTTTATTAAATAATTAATTCCACAAATTCCCATAAAACAAAAAAAAAGTACAACCATAGAACATATTTAGAGGAGAAGGTTTGTTATAGGCGGAATTTTTATCCAACTAACCTCTTCCAAAAGTCTATAGTATGAAAGTGAGAAATAAATTTAATTTGGAGTTTTTCACATTCAATATTCCCTTCCATTTCTAGTTTAATTGTCTCTGACTAAGCATGAAAAGCCAGACCCAACAAATCTCAGACAACATATAAAAAAGATAATAAAACATTAAATATAAAATTTAAGTTGCATCATCATGAATTTAAAAACATTCAATTCATTTTTACCTATCAGAAGAAAAAAAAAAACATCAGGCATGCGGCACAATTTACAAGACAATCAAACAGACGGACGGAATGACAGTCATACGAACAAACGAATGAATGGCTGGAGAGGAGCGCGTACAAACAAACAATCATTACAACAATAAACGAGGGCCTCATCAATATTACAAGACAAATTTCTGTTGTAGATTTTGTTGGGTAATAATTCAAGTTGCCTTTCTGCTAATGCGGCTTAATAGGGAGCACCCGGAATCGAACTTAAATTGAAAACTAGACTTTGGGGTAAATATTTTTAATCTCAATTGTATTAAAGGCTTTTTAAATGCTATCAATATTTTCACTATTGTATTTATTGTTGGTAAAACTGTATGGCTCCCTTGGAAATACTGTATGCCTCCCTAATGCTGCTTAGGCTAGATGTTGCAACATCTATTTGCAACATATTTCTTTGTTTCTAGTATTCATATGTAGTCGCATAAATCTTTCTGATTTTTAAATATGTAATTAAGTGCAAAATCTTTTTAAATGCATGTTTATGTTCAACTCAGACTGATCGTATGCCAAATGACCAGGCCACTCCAGTCGTTCACTTGGTTAACAAACGTTCCAGCAAACAGGGATGTGTGCATAGAATATCACTAGAATGGAAGGTTGAACCTGGAGACATAATTTCTCATCTAAATCGTTTTATGTATTGTAAGTATTTATTGTTAAGATTATACACGGAAAAAATTCTCTCCAATTTCTTTTAAATTAACCATTATTCACAAATAAAATCAGTTTTAATTAATATTTTGTTCAGTAGAATTAAACGAGTACTTATATTAACAAAATTTCTGCAGAAAATTTTGTAAATATCAAAAATATTTAATTGATACTTTTTATTTGTTTACTGTTCAAATTTAATGAATTTTTTTAGTTAATGTCACAAGTTTTTTAACTGAAATAAATTTTTATGTTTTTCTGTGTATTTATGATGCTGGATAAAAATGTTGCATTTTGTTTGCTGCGAACCTTCGCTTCTTGGTGTTTTCTAAGGATGTAAGTAACTAGCCGGTAGTAACTTGTAAATAACTACAAACGATTTCATGCTTGATACTCTACCGGACACGCGTAGTTTAGGGACGGGTAAGAGAACGTTTAAAAGTTTTGTAACAAACGTTTCAAAGTGAAAACAACA
Organism: Pollenia griseotomentosa; assembly: GCA_963931875.1. Taxonomy (NCBI): domain Eukaryota; kingdom Metazoa; phylum Arthropoda; class Insecta; order Diptera; family Polleniidae; genus Pollenia; species Pollenia griseotomentosa. The sequence continues at coordinate 148,595,296 of OZ007564.1, forward strand.
ATTAAGTTATAATTTAGCTTTTAATTTGGTTTAAAGACAGTTAAACTGCACTGTGCTCGAATTTTACACTCTTTTTAACAAGCTGGGCACCCTACCGTTAATGATTATTTAAGAACGGTCAAATTCAGTGGTTCTACTCGTTTTTCGAAGTAAACTCTTTAAAATCTATATTATATTCGCGATTAAAAATATAAGAAAAAATTAACTTTACGAGTAGTGTATAAAGCTTGTTACAATTTGCAACCAGCATACTGTTTTCAATAGAGTTTAGAAAAAAAAAATTCTTAAAAAAAAAATTGCGAAAAAAAATGTTTCCCTCGAAAATATAATAACGTAAAATTGCATTTAACAGAGTTTTATTGATATAAATTGAACAATGATCCCACACTGAGAGAATTATGCCTCGTAAATCTAATAAATCAATTTCATTAAATTTATTTCTTTGACTCAACGAAAAAATTCATTACGAAAATTAAGTTTTACAAATTTAATGAATTTGTTAAACTAACACAACGAAATTGAGTTTCGTTATTTCTTTGAAATTTTTCATTGCGTCAATCACAATTTTATATCTCTTTTAAAAGAAATCCAATCCAACAAATTGGTATACATGATTTCAATCGATTTTTAAAACTAAAATGAACTATTAATTACAAATATTTTTCAATTAATGAAAAAAAAAAAAAAAATACTTTTATAACTTCATATTTTCAGTGAAAAATGGCACTACATCAATACCCAGTAAAAAATTTTTAGCTTTCTGGAAGCACGAAAGCTACATCAGCTCTGATACATGCGCTGGCTATTACACACTACTTAGAAGCACCAGAGAAGCGAATACCTTTTAAGCGAATTTTTAATTTAATGGTTGAATAACTTCACATTATCTCTTATAAGTAAGCAGGTTGTAAGTGAATAATTAAAATCATAATTTTAAAGAAAAGATTCATGAACAATGTTCTAAGTGCTTCTGTTATTCCCTGACATGGAAGCAGGTTGTATTGCAATGATTTAAAAATGTGTTTACTAATGCTCCCGAAATATTACCGAACATAGAAATTACATTTTTTGTATAACAAAATCAGTCATAAAATTTTTTTTTTAATAAAGAGGAAAAATGTAGTGCTTCCAAGTGGGAATTCGCCATATAAAAATCATGCCTCTTGTAAGCAGGTTTGTAAGGGGGTATTGTGATTCTCTCCCTTAGAAAGCTGCTTACCAGTAAGCTCCATTTTTTACTGGGTATTGAGGGTTTTCATGATATCGCTTAACATTGCCAATTGTACAAATGGGCAAACTTGCGAGACTCGTTTCATGAAGAACCTTTTTAATTTTTGTGTAATTTTAAATAATTAATGACAGTTTGTAAGAAACGTGAATACAAAAATAAATGAGAAAAGAAAATTGAAAAATATAAAAATAAAAGTTGAAATATGTGACTAATATGTGAAATTTGTTTTTAAACAGGCACAAAGAAAGCCAAAAGACTAAAGCTACGGTCACACTTATTAAATATTTGATCAAATAAGCTTTTATTCATATTTAGTGAGATTTAAAATGGTCTTAATATTTTTAGTTTGGTTGTTGGTCCCGTTTTTTTCGTCAAATATTTGATAAGTCTGACCGTAGCTTTACTCGCTCAAATTATTGCTAGAATTTATTGTTTGTGATTTATAAACACTTGGTTTTTTCATTGGAGACGACGTTAAAAGCACTAAAAGATCTGTTTATATAAATGCACAATTGAACAGCGCAAGTTTACGAGTCAAAATTGTTGGGCAAATTTTCGAAGTTTGTGTTAATAAATTCTCATACAATTTTCGACAGTTCATTTGCGAGGGCGTATGCCAAATGACCAGGGCACTCCAGTCGTTCACTTGGTTTACAAACGTTCCAGCAAACAGGGATGTGTGCATAGAATATCACTCGAATGGAAGGTTGAACCAGGAGACATAATTACTCATCTAAATATTGTTATGTATTGTAAGAATTTATTGTTAAGATTATACACAAAAAAAATTCTCCCCACCTTCTTTTAAATTAACCATTATTCACAAATAAAATCAGTTTTAATTAATATTTTATTCAGGAGAATTAAACGAGTACTTATATTAACAAAATTTCTGCAGAAAATGTTGTAAATATCAAAAAATATTTAATTGATACTGTTTATTTATTTAATGTACAAATTTAATGAATTTTTTTAGTTAATGTCACATTTTTTTGAACTGAAATAAATGTGTATGTTTTTCTGTGTATTTATGATGCTGGATAAAAATGTACAGTTTGCACAGATTACGAGACTTTTAAGTAGGGTTTTTTCCCGGGAATTTCATTTATTATATTTCCCGCTTTCCCGGGATTTTTGTTGCGGGATCCCGGGAAATAAAAAGTTCTTCATAGTTTTAGAAAACAGCTTTTTATACTTTGAAATTTAGTTTTCTATTCCCTCAAACTTAGCATCTGTTGATGGGTTTTCGATTAGATCAATTACAAGAAGTGAGTACATTCGTAAATCAATGTCAACTGATGCAATAAATCTACTAAAAGCAGAATGGGCAGTGCAAAAGTTGAGAATTAATAAATTTAGTGAAGTAAAGAGTTAATATTGAACACAAATTTAAAATAAGATGCTGGCAGTAAATTTTTATTGTCCATGGACAAGTCTTAAAAATAGGAGATACCTAAGCATATCGCTCCTTTATTGCAACAAAGTCATATCTACAAAAAAATCGAGCTTGGCAAAATTCGATTAAAGTTTTTAAAATGAGAAGGTATGAAAGAACACTTTGCTTAATTAACTTGAAATTTTTAATTTTCTGAGATATGACTATGGTTATTGTAAGAAGAAGTCCGGTTGATGCTATTTTTTGCATCAACCTTGACATACATTTGACTGATATAGACGTTGTTTATAAAAAAGAAAAAATTGCTTCTGATTGTGAATTAGAAGCATGCAACAACTTTAAACTTTTGCACTTAAGACTAATTGTCCAATCTCGGTAAAAAAGTGAACGAAATTTTTCGTAAACATGGTAATTAGTAAATAAAATCAGAAATATATTCTTTGTCGACTTCCTGAACGCATTGAGTGTGTCTGAATGTTATTTCCTTGGCTGTTAAAAAATGTTAATATATTTATTAAAAATATTTTATCTATTTTATGAATTAACTTTTTGATCTCATAACTTGATTACCACAATTTTTGTTTGTTTTTATTATTGTTTTATGAATTAAATTGTTATCTTTTTATCTTGCATCTAAAGCGTAAGGTAATAATAATTCGAGTTCCTCTTTCAATCTTCAATTATTTTTTGTAGTATTTAAGCATTTCTTTTACTAACCTTGTAAACAAGTTCCCTTACGCTTTTTTAAAAAAAGTTTTTTCATTAAATCAAAACAAATTTGCTTTGTATTATTTATATGGAGCGGGATCCCGGGATCCCGGGAAATTAAAAAAAAATTCCCGCTTTCCCGGGAATCGAAAAACTCCGGAAAAAAACTCTACTTTTAAGTGATATCATGAAAACTCTTATTATTTTATCTCTACTTAAGTTTTTTTTACAGTTCGCTTAAAGTTAATTTTTAAAGTAGTTTTTCGTTCAGTTTCTATATTAGTGTCCAAATCAGTTCTAGTTCAGTTCTATTTAAGTTCTAGTTCTGCCCTAGGTTTTTGACTTTCAATTCAGTTGAAGTAAAGAAGGATGTCCCACAGCCTTTATTGCCACTAAATTTCATATTAATAGCAAAGCATTTGTAACAACACTGACTTCAGTTAAAGTTCTTTTAGTATTTTTGTTAGCAATCCCCATAAAGATAGGGAAAGCCCTAAAACTGCACAAGAACTAAAACTGTTCCATACAAACAATAAAACACCCATTACAAAAAGAGTAAAAATCAGTAGCTCTTTCATCCATTATTTTTTTGTGGTCTTCCTGTTTAAAAAGTTAAAATATGCTTACAATGCAATTTTACACAAATGCATCATCATTTCCAGTGTAAAGATTTTTATTGTTGTTGTTCTTGCCTTTTATCTGATTCTTACCCGTCTTCTTGCTATTATGTCTTCCTTATGTTGTTGTTGTTGTGTCGTTGTTGTAAATGCATTGTTAAAGACCCCATCACTGGAGTAGAGTGTTCATGCACGTTAGTTTAAGCTTTAAAAATACTCCTGCAATTCTTGTTGTTGTTGTTGTTGTTATTAGTGGAGTATGCCCAACAAAAGCCTTGACTAAATTTCGATCTTTAACCAAAATGGTAAAGAGTCTGTGGCATATTGACACCAGGGGTTTCATTTCTTCGTACGTTCTTTCATTAGTTTGGTCATTTTTGTCTACTTCTTCCTCGCGCTCTTAAAGACGTGAACGAAGCCATTTAGTTTGTTCTAGCAAAATTTATGAACTTGTCAGCGGTGGTATGTTAAAAATTTCAAGGAATTTATTTTAATGACTTTATTAAATAAATTTAAAAAATTAAGTTCAAAGAGAGGGGGTTCCAACAAAAGGCACATTATTATTTGCTTTAGAGGTTGTTTTGGATTTTTTTTGTTAAGAATTATTTACATATGTTGTTTAAAGATTAGGGTTAAGTGTTTAGAATCATAAATTGTATACAAAAATTATCAAAATCGTTTATTAAATATTAATTTAACAAATTCTAAAGATTGCCTTTTCAAAATTTTTAAAATAACTCTTTTTTTGCCCCACTTTTAAACATTTTCTAAATAATTGTCACGTCACTTTATATTTATTATACCAGTTCTTAGAGTTTTTTTTTTTACTCGCCAAGTCATGATTGGTTTTTTATAGCAAAAGGAACCACAAGGTTAAGAAAAATAACACAAATCATTTATTCAGTGCGAAACAATTAGAATTACATTGAAAGTCTGAAACGTCATATGAAACAATAATGAATACACTCAAGAATTAGTAATTTTTTTTGAGTCAGTTGAGATTGTTCTATTCGTCTAAGGCGATTTATTTACACCCACTGCTAGTACTAAGAGATATATTGATTCGAAATTACTGACTACCGCTGCATTTTGGATTGGAAATTTTGAATAATGTACCAAGTGTTTTCAAAGAATAGTTTTTATATGGCAGCAGGGTAATGCTATATAAGAGTTTCTATTGTTTCATTGAATAGTGTTTTTTGTTGTTGTTGTTTTAATTAATGACTGCAACAAATATTCGAATTTTAAGGTTTTTTGACATTTGTGGTTGTGTTAAACTAAAAAACTACTAACACACTTGCAACAATTTTACATTAGTTGTTCCACTCTAACATATATGTTAGAATGGTACAACTGACATTTCCCAAATAATGCCAAAATTTTAATATATTTTTGTCATACACGTGTAAAAATTAGTGAATTTCTTAAATCAACTAAATTTATTATATAATTTGTAACTTAAGTAGTGAGATAAAAAATGTCTATAAAAAAAACTGTAATCAGAAAGCTAGTGATAAAGGAAGGTGTACTGATGGAGGCTTCAGAGGACGTGATGGTGGATTGTCTGGAAACAACAGAGGTCATGTACAAAGCGGTAGTTTTGAAACGAGAGGTCGTTTAACAGGTACACACAGAAAAAAATACCAATGTTAAATTAACATGGCGAAATGTTGATTGAAAATCATAGTAAATTTCTGCAAAAGTATGCGCTTTGTTTAAATTTATCATTATTTCATATCATTATCATTATCAAAAGTATATCTTGTTAAATTAACATGCATACACACTTAAGAATGTAAATTTTTTTATTTGCATGTTTAAAATATGTTATAAAAAGAAGACAATTCCCGTATTCTTTTAATTAAAATTATTTAGTTAAATAGTACATCAAGTTTTTAAAGTAGAATGATGACGAAAACCATATCGGGCCATTCTGCTGATGCTTCTGTTAACAAAGGGGAATAAAAATAACTGAAACATGTGTACAAGGGGTAAGTGTTTTGAATTATTCTTAAATAAATACACTCAAACCAATTTGATTCTACATGACATTCACGTTGTTTTAACTTGAAATAACTTGCATTCAACGTGATTCGGATTGTTATTTCAATATAAATGACATTTTGCTTTAACTTTACTGCAATGTTAAATTAACATGAATTATAGTTATTTTAAAAGAAAAAAATGTTGTTCGCAAGTTATTGTAAAATCATGTTAAATTAACATGAAGTAACAATGAAGCAAAATTACCACCGAAAACGGTAAAATCAACCTTGTTTTCGACGATTTTACATTGATTTTTTTCTGTGTGTAGCGGCCATGCGGGTGGTGGATTTGACCAGGATAATCGTTTAAGATAAAGGAACAAATAGTGTTATTAAAAATCTCGATAACTTTTCAAGTTGCTTGGCAAAAAAAAAAAAAAAAAAAAAAAAAAAAAAAAAGTATGTATTTGATTTCTTGGTAACACGTACGGTTACCTCCATTTCCAGACCCATGCGAGAAGTGGAACGTCATAAAGCAGCCACAGAAATAACGATACGTGGTATATACTTTTCTAAATTCCTATTAATTTGATAATAATATTTTCAATAAAAAATTTAATTAAAAAAGAAAATTAAAAAAAAATGTATTATGTATTTTTTAAAGGTTGGTACTAACCAATTTTAACGTTATAAATAACTAGTTAGTGCTAACCAATATTTACGTTATGACTAACTAGTTAGCATTAACCACTATTTCGGTTATCATTGACTAATAAAAAGCAGCAGAGTAAGTAGTACAGATATATGTTATGTAGTCGAGTGGAATTCATTAGTTAGAAAGAGAGGCAAAATCACATGTACACAAGAGTTTCGGTTAGTTTTTTCATTTTGCTCTTAATAAACTAATAGAAACTTTAACCAATATATTGGTCAACACTACCGGTCATATAACTAGTAAAATGACCGGTCGTCTTCTTGTAGGGTCTAATATAAATACATTTGCCTATTCCAAAAACAAACAAAAAAAAAAAATCTTGACAGAATTATATTTCCCCTTCGACATAAGTAAAAATTAACTTTAAGTATATTATTAACCTTTAAATAAATTTGTTAACTACAATAAATACTAATTACATTTTTTCTTTATTTCTTTCTTTAGGTTACAAAAATGTTTTCCAAAAAAAAAAATAATAAACTAATCGTTCTCTTGTGTGTTCAAGTACTTATAAATAGGAAGGAACTTTTGTAAATACGTTTTCAGTTGCTGGGTTGCAACATGTCAGTGGCAAGTTCTGATTTATGAGTGTAATTTTTCATTGTAATCATTTCTGCGACTACTTCAGGTTCATTTTCAAAAATTAAATGAAAATCGTATATAAGTAATCGTTCATACTTTCGTTCATACTTTAAGGTTATATTTCATTTGCCTTATTATTAGTTGGAGGTTTCTTCTTTAATAGCCTTTTATTTGTATAACCATCGGAAAAATGGTAGGTGTATTGGTTTAATCATTCCGTTTGTAATACAATTTACAACGACATTCTATGTTAAAAATACTTTTCTAGGATCTTCTTAAAATTCTAGAAGCTCTGAGGCGCTTATTGGAGAATATCTGTAATTTTTGTATGATTGTGCTGGATATTAGCAGGGTTTCACTTTATTACCAGAGAGTAGACTTTACACATGCATTGAATATTCTGAACTTGGCTCGTCTGGATATTTGCGAGCTGCTCCATGCTCCGATTCTAATCGCATTGGTTTTCTTTATATTTATCTCAAGTACAACATTACGCGCTAATCTATTCAGACTTAAATGCGTTTTAATGCGAGAGCTGTTTGTCAAATCCTACCAGTGTTGCCAGTGAAATTTCGAGAAATATACATTTTAATTTCCAAAAAGATACACTTTTTCCCAAGAAGATATATTTTGAAAAAAATTTTAAAATACATTTTTAACGTTAAACATTTATTAACGTAACACTTTTATTTCAAATTTAATGAATATTGTAAAGAAAATTATATGAAATAAAATCATTTTAATATTTATTTAAGTCCTAAATATAATCCTACGCCTAATAGAAGTCCCCGAGTTGGCGTGAGAGACCCAATAAATATAATTATTGTCATTAAATTTGGTATTAAAAGTTTAGTTTTTCACTTTTTTCCCTTATATTTGTTTTATTTGGCAAAGCTTCGATTATTTTGTTCATATACTTATCACTAAGGATGCGAATTCCATGCAAATGCATGTTTTTTTGTTCGAAAGTCTAAGAACGATGTCGACCAATAACCTTTCCGAATCATTAAAATGATATCGATTTGTTTTTGCATAATGTTGCATATTTTTGTGAAAATGCATATTTTTGTATATTTAGATTTACAAGGTTTTTTTGTTGCATATTTTGAAATTTTTGAGTGGTATTTTTTTTTAATTTCCATATTAAAAAAAACCTTAATTCTTTTGAAGCTTTGCTTTAAATACAAGATTTTCAAGATTTCGACAAAAGATCCTTCTATTTTGAACCGATCCAGCACCTTCCAATGGGGTTTAAATATGTTATTTTATTACAAGCAACTTACTTGGCACTTGCTCGGCACCGTGTTGCAGAGGAAATTTGAAGCGAATTCGAAAATATTGAAATTTTTAATGAAATGTATCCTTTGATTCCTCTTCCACCGCAACCAGTAGTAACAAGATTGGGAACTAGCTAAATGCTTCAGAATTCTATTCAAAAAAGGTTGAATAATTTAAGAATGTTAGAAAAGCTTGTTGATAATGATAATTATGCAATTAAAAAAGGAAAAGAAATATTTAATTTTAGTAACATCAGAAGTCAATCAGCATTTGTATTTTTCAATTGCGAATATATTGGTGAAACAATAACTAATAAGTAGGAAATCAGTTCACTTAATACTCAAATCGAATAAATTGATATTGCAGAAAGTAAAATTAAATTTCAAATATTTCTAATCTGATCTGGAATCAAAGTGGGATCTGAAAATAAATTGTTTCAAAATGCATTGGCATTCTGCAAGTACAAGACAAAGTTTAACTTTAAATAAAACAGTACTTATTAATTTAAACAAACAAAAAACTAGTTATTTAAATTTTTTAAAGACATTTGAATAACAAAATAATGAATTTTTATTTGTTTATGTTTTATTTTTAAAAACAATTTTTAATGGAAATTTTTTAAATTTTTAGTGAATACTTTTTTTTTTTGTGCATATTTTTTTATTTTTTTTAGTGTATATTTTAAGCGCATATTTTCGATTTTTTAGTGCATGAAACTCTCATCCCTATTAATCACAGTTGTTCAGGTTAATGGTGAAGGGTAATCACAGATTCGGCTCGGTCCGCTATGCAGTTATCTCTTTGTTTTTTTTTATACCCTCCACCACAATTAGTTGTGAAGAGGGTATACTAAGTTTGTCATTCCGTGTGAAACTTTTTTATTATTCATCTCAGACCCCATTAAGTATATATATTCTGGCTGCTTGAGTAATTCTAAGTCGATTTAGCCATGTCCGTCTGTCTGTCCGTCTGTCCGTCTGTCCGTCTGTTGAAAACACGCTCACTTTCGAAAAACTCAAAAGAAATAAACAAATTAGGTGTCAAATTGCTTGTAGTTATCCTAAGCAGTTTGGGATTGAATTTCAGCAAAATCGGTTCAGTAGGACCAGAGCTATGAATCAAAATGTGGAACCACCACCTTCAAAAACTTGATAATTTTGTTACAAAAACTAACATAAATGATGCAAAAATGCACGGAATGACATAAGATTTTGCACAAGTTCGTTTTATTTGACTAGAAATTATACTGTAAAATTTCGCGAAGGTCGGTCCATAATTTACCCTAAGCCCATATAAACACTACTCCCGGAAAACAGTTTAGTACGCCTAAAACCGTAAAAAATAATGCAATCATAACAAATTTTGGCTCGTCACAATTTTATAGGACTATAAATGATACTGTGAAATTTCGTGAAGATCGGTACATAATTTACCCTAGGCCCCATATATGCCCTACTCCCGGAAAACAGTTTAGTCTCCTAAAACCATAATTAATAACAAATCGTCACAGTTTAAGATAATAATAATAAAAAGACATCATACAGATATTACTCCTAAAACATTCGAACTGTCGGTGGAGGGTATCAAAGATTCGGCACAGCCGAATATAGCACTCTAACTTGTTTTCTCTTAGAATGTTTAAAACAGTGATGCCAACTTTTTAAGAGCAAAAAGCACTTTAAAATTAAAAAAAAAAACACTAAAAAGCTCTATTTCGAACAAAAAAAGCGTAAAAAAGAACTAAGCCATTTTTAAAATTTAATTAAACACAAAACAAGTTGCATTCCGCTGTGCCGAATATTATATACCTCCAAAATATAAAAAAAGGCGACGGCGTTGATGGGGGACCATTTTCACTAAAAATTAAATAATAAATATATTTACATTTGTATATAAACCTTTTTTAATGTATTATTATTATCTTCAATAAAAATGATATCATCAAAATCATTTGGATCATCATCAGCTGAGCTTAAATTGGCCATAAAACAGTTTTAAAGTAATACAGTGCAAGCTCGATTTTCGTAGCTCGAAAAAATCTGGACTTTTGCAATTACCGAAAATTTGCAATGACCGACCATTGTTTATAAAACTTATTGACATCCCATATTTTAATAAAAAAAAACCTTATATTTTATCGTTTAAATAAATCTGAATTAAAATCGTGCAAAGTTTAGTGAAAGAATTGGCGTGTGATATTATCCAATTATTTTAACCCTGGTACGCTTCTGAACAAAGAACACACATAAGGTGCAAAATAAAGCAAAACATGTATGTATGTGTGTATACTAAGTCAAACCTTTTTGCAATAGCACTATAGTGGAAGGCCAATGTACATGGCATGTGGCTGCGGGCGGCGCATACATTTTCCTTCCACAACTAGAGGTAGAAGTTCACAACACGCGGTTTTTGGAGACGAGTGTCGTGCGTTTTAAAGCTAAAGGGCATAAAAAATGGCAGGTTACACAAAGCTCGTTATAAAAGCATTTTCTGTCAGCTGTTCTTAATTTATTAAACATTTAGCATATAACAAGTTACGGCTCTTTTTTTGTTTTTAAAGTCTTTGCGTTCTTCTGTACGGTTTCCGACTGCATGTTTTTTAACTTTTCAATACGTTTTTCCAAGCCATTTTCTATTTTTGAAACAGTGTCTACATCTTTAAAAAAATGTTTACCGAAAACAATAACATCGTTATTATTACGATTAAAAAGTGCAACGTTTTGAAAAATTTTCAAATTGCTAGGAAGCGTATCTTTAACCGCGTAAATAAAGTTTTTGGTAAAACGAATGCAACTTTCTTTTATCACTTTTTTATCATTTGAAATTTACAGGCCTTCTCAAAATTTTACCCCAAATAGCAAATCTCATCTAAGTCATCCCCTATATAATAAGTTTTAAAAGATGGTAGAAAAAAATAAAAATTGTAAAAAGCACTAAAGGCACTAACGAAAAATTTAAATAGCACCAAGTTAGTGCTTTTTCTTAGTTTGGCACTAAGGATACAATTTTGGCGTTTTGAGGCATCAAAAAGCACCATAGATAGTGCCAAAAGCACTAAGTTGGCATCACTGGTTTAAAATGATTTGCATTGGAAAAGTTGTAAGTAAAATTTATTAAAAAAGGATTTTGTTGATTTGATTAATATGGCAACGTTTTATCTCTATAGGTCTGCACTAAAAGGCATTCATTATGTTTGAGGTCTTATGTTTTGCTATTATATTTTATTACTACAAATACTAGATGTTAAGACATAAATAAAAATTAAGATTAATAAAAGGATTTGAGCAAAAAATAAAAAATAGAAAAATGAAGTTGAAGCACTTATTTACTTTGACTTTACTGATACTTAGTTTATTAGGGTTGAATTCTTAAACGAAAGCCTTAAAACTTCACCTTGCCTGTTTTTATATTAAATAAAACTTATTGAGAGAATAGAACAGGCAAATATTTTAAATTCACATTTGCAACCTTTCATCAGTTTGGTTTTATTAGACTTTATAACAAATGTCTTCCAACTAAAATAAATGATATTGCAAAAATTTAATTGAAGGGTTTAAATACCAACCATCCAACTAACCAACCAACCGCTTAATCTACTCCATTTCTAGGAAGAAACTCATCATAAAGGTATAAAATAATAAATAACCACAAAAGTTTCGTTGCAAAATGAAAAGAGAAACCCAAGTAGATTTAAGTTACAACTTAATTCATATTGAGCAATTTTAATGATTGTTTTATGGAACTTTAAAATTTCTATATTAAGAATCATCTATCAAAGTCGAAGATGGCAAGAAAAGAAGAAACAATTTGTTTTTCCTTTTTTGAGATAAAATTTAAATACACATTTTCTTAATGGACTGACTGATGTTGCCATTACCAGCAACTTTCTGTCAAAGGAACAACAGAGTTGCAAAATATAAATCATTTTTTTGAAATAAAAAAGATGTCGTTTGTTATTATTTTGCATTCGCCTGCATGACAATCATTTGACAAATGTATTTGGCCCTAAATAAATAATAGACTAAAAAGGTTATAAATAGCAAGGCAACTGTTAAAATATGCGTAAAAATATCTGTGGCATTTTGACAAAACTTCTTAAGTCAAATTTAAAAAGTTGAACAAAATGTTTTGAATCATACGAATTTTCATTAATTTTTGTTTTTGTTAAAATTTTGTATTATTAACGAAGTTTTTATTTAATTTTGGTTTATTTTATTTTTTAATAAAAATGATTTTTTCACCGAGTTTTTTTTAAAAACTTTTTTGCTTTCTTGTCAAAATGTCACAGATATTAACCCCCCTTGTTTTGTAAAACACTTCACCACACTTAAAAATATTTTCAAACAAATTTTTGAAAATTTTAAAAAAATTTATATGAAAAATTTATCAACGAAAGATGAAGTGATTTACAAAATAACCCCTTACAGGGAGTAGAATAGAAATAGGAATAACTAAAATGTCTAAAGCTTCTACAAAAGATTATAAAAATCTAACAAAAATCACCAGAAAACTTTATTTTGCCATACCGTATACCTGACATACCAGCTAAATTGGATCGGATACAACGGACAGCATCTGGTGGTGATCATTATATGATGAATTTCATGTAAAAATCGAGATGCATTGAACCCGACCCCCTCAGATATCGATGAAATTTTGTTCATAGCTAAATTTGATCAATACAAACAAACTCTCATTTTTAGAAATGACTGTTTTGCGATTTTTTGGGCGTGACACAGTGGGAACGTTTTCGAAAAAACGCGAAAATGGTCGAAAAGAGCTCCATTTAAACTACAATAACTCAGAATCGACTAAACCGATTTCCATGATCTTGGTATCATTAAAAAGATATTTTAACAGGCTTTACGACACGTTTAAAAAAAAAAAAAAGAAATACACTGTAAAAAAATTTATAACAAAAAAAAATTTTAACTGACGAAAAAACCAAAAAGATCAAGGGTTTTTTTACAGTGTATTAATTTTTTAGAAAGGTTTATCCTTCATCTATACCATATCAAAAAATAAAAATGGGTTCTTTTTTAGTTTTTTTTATATAATTTTTTAAGTAGTGTCACTTCTAGTAATTGCCCTTATATTTTATAACAAAAAAAAATTTAGGTAACGAAAAACCAAAAAAGATCAAGGATTTTTTACAGTGTATTACTTTTTTAGAAAGGTATTTCCTTCACCTATAACATATCCAAAAAGTAAAATGGGTTCTTTTTTATTTTTTCTTAAATAATTTTTTAAGTAGAGTCACTTCTAGTAATTGCCCTTATATTTTATAAAAAAAAAAAAATTTAGGTAACGAAAAACCAGAAAAGATCAAGGATTTTTTACAGTGTATTACTTTTTTAGAAAGGTATTTCCTTCACCTAAAACATATCCAAAAAGTAAAATGGGTTCTTTTTTATTTTTTCTTAAATAATTTTTTAAGTGGTGTCACTTCTAGTAATACGTACCGAAAGTCTTTTTTGAACTTTTTCACGTAAGTTTCCTTGTTTAACAGTAATTGAATCTTGCGATCCAGGCATCATTCGGCTAATTTCATCATCTTCATAAAATAACTTGACTGTGCTTAGAGTTTCGGTTGGTAAACTACGTCTGCACATTTTAAAAAGATTGATATCTGCAAACTTCGTTTTATTCCTTTGGATATCTTTACTTTTTTTGATACAATCGTGAGATATATCATCCCCAAAACGATCTTTAATTTCTTCGTGACTCATATTGATTGGTAAGAGATAAAGTTTTTGCTTTTCCAAAAGATTTAAGCTGTTCTCTATTTGATATTTGATGTTTTCCAAAATTTCTTCGTAAATGGCTTTGACGTTTTCAAGTTGCGCTGAAAAATCAGATAATGGATCAGCTTCAAGTGAATCTGCTATATTTTCGAAAATTTGCAGTGATTTTCTATTTCTGTATGCATCTTGTTTCATATATTTCCTTTTAAGAGGCGACATTTGGTTTGGTAGATGAGGAATAATATGATCATTTATATTTTCAATGACTTCCGTCCTTTCGATGTTTGCATTACAAGTTGGAAGTTCATTCAATTCTTCGCTAACTTCATCGCTGGGCGTTGTTGGTAAATAATTTGAGACTTCATTCTGCTCCACGTTGGATTCATTACGACTGCGCGCTTTTCTCAGTGTATTCCGGCAAGTTTCGCAAATACGGCTACAATGAATGTTGGCGACAGCTGGAAAATATTCAATTATATTTGCAGCCTCGTTTTCACTTATTTTACGAAGCGAAGCGCAACACTTATTAGATATTTTTATGCATCTGTACTTATTGTTTGAATTTATATTCACTCAAATTTTTAAAATATACGCGTAAAAATTGTAATGGGATATCTTGGCTTCTCGAAACTGCTTATAATTATGAATTATGAATTTTTTGTTCTATATATATTTCTCTTTATTATGGGTAAAGTAATAAATGTTTATGACAAAATAGAAAATTATTATGAAGAATACATTGATTTTTTTATTCAGAATTTTGCGGAATTACTAGAAGTGACACTACTTAAAAAATTATTTAAAAAAAAAATAAAAAAGAACCCATTTTACTTTTTGGATATGTTATAGGTGAAGGAAATACCTTTCTAAAAAAGTAATACACTGTAAAAAATCCTTGATCTTTTCTGGTTTTTCGTTACCTAAATTTTTTTTTTTTTATAAAATATAAGGGCAATTACTAGAAGTGACTCTACTTAAAAAATTATTTAAGAAAAAATAAAAAAGAACCCATTTTACTTTTTGGATATGTTATAGGTGAAGGAAATACCTTTCCAAAAAAGTAATACACTGTAAAAAATCCTTGATCTTTTCTGGTTTTTCGTTACCTAAATTTTTTTTTTTTTATAAAATATAAGGGCAATTACTAGAAGTGACTCTACTTAAAAAATTATTTAAGAAAAAATAAAAAAGAACCCATTTTACTTTTTGGATATGTTATAGGTGAAGGAAATACCTTTCTAAAAAAGTAATACACTGTAAAAAATCCTTGATCTTTTTTGGTTTTTCGTTACCTAAAATTTTTTTTGTTATAAAATATAAGGGCAATTACTAGAAGTGACACTACTTAAAAAATTATATAAAAAAAACTAAAAAAGAACCCATTTTTATTTTTTGATATGGTATAGATGAAGGATAAACCTTTCTAAAAAATTAATACACTGTAAAAAAACCCTTGATCTTTTTGGTTTTTTCGTCAGTTAAAATTTTTTTTTGTTATAAATTTTTTTACAGTGTATTTCTTTTTTTTTTTTTTAACGTGTCGTAAAGCCTGTTAAAATATCTTTTTAATGATACCAAGATCATGGAAATCGGTTTAGTCGATTCTGAGTTATTGTAGTTTAAATGGAGCTCTTTTCGACCATTTTCGCGTTTTTTCGAAAACGTTCCCACTGTGTCACGCCCAAAAAATCGCAAAACAGTCATTTCTAAAAATGAGAGTTTGTTTGTATTGATCAAATTTAGCTATGAACAAAATTTCATCGATATCTGAGGGGGTC
Source organism: Pollenia griseotomentosa (assembly GCA_963931875.1). NCBI lineage: Eukaryota > Metazoa > Arthropoda > Insecta > Diptera > Polleniidae > Pollenia > Pollenia griseotomentosa. The sequence goes on from OZ007564.1 coordinate 148,611,330, forward strand.
GGGTTCAAAATTTCAGTTTTATCTCGATTTTTAAATGAAATTCATCATATTAACTTCGACAAAACTAAGGTTCTACGTATCAGCACAAATAAACGAAAACAACAATCCCCTTAAAAATTGTAAAATGAAATGGAGCTGTGTTGGCTATACTTTGAGAAGACCTCATGTTATCATATATATCGAAGATGGCAATTGACTGTAACCCTCAAGGCAGCAGAAGAAGTGATAGACCCGCTTACGCCTGGACAAGGATACTAAAATCCGCAAGAAACAAAACAGTTAAAACCTGTGCCCATGTTCTGTAACTCTCGGTTGAAATGTGTGAAATGAAACAAAAATGCCATATGTATAGTGAAACAAACAGCTGTTTTTCTCACTAAACTGAGTCTATAACTTTTTTTTGAGAGTACCATGGTGAAATAAACAGGTGGCAGCACTACGCCAGATGGCGATTTTTTGCTCTTGCATTGTTTGTCTAGGTTTATGTCAAAGTTTTGTTTATGTTTACAAAAAGTCCACGTCCTGTGCTGTGATTTTTGTGTTTTATTAAAGTTTTGATAATTTTTAATTAAAATAAAAAAGATATTGACCATAATTAAATAAAAATTGGCTAAAAATTTATTTATTTCATCACGTTCAGCGGCACGCTTTGATTTTTGTTTAATGTATTTTTTGACGTAAACGGTGATGTAATTTCCATTTTTGTTGTAATATTGTATTTGTTGCCGTAACGATGCCACCTGCTTATTCCACCATGGAGAGTACTAGCTGTCACGTAAGGATAGTACTCGCCAATTTAGAGAAAAAGTGTGTCTGTAAAATTTTCGTGAGAAGAGTTCCCGCTTTGAACTGTCAAATAAACTCACGAATAAAAATTGTAACACTAAAAAACAATTAAAAATGCAAAATACAAAGAATAATAATAAAAATATTTTCTTCTTGGCACATGTTTTTATTGTTTAATTATTTTGCTTTAAACATTTTGAAAAAATATACGAATGTTTTCAAAACTTGTTTGCAAGCAACAAACATTAAAGTGGCACTTCACATTATTTGTTATAGCCGACGGTTGTATTTTCGCCTCCGTCGTTGAAAAATGTTAAATTTTAGTAAATTTTGGTCGCCGTCAACGATAATTGTTACTGGCGTTCTCAAGGTCTGCAATGTCACATCGGCTTTGAGTGCAATGTTATGACAATTATACGACGCAATCTCTTTTGATAGTTTTCGACATGAGTTACAGACATACTTCGTTTTCACTTTTCGAGAAACGATGGAATATTTTGTTTCACATCTTTTCGATGCGAGAAGTTCTCACTATAGTTACAGAACATGGGTACTGGTCTGTTATAAACAGGGCTGTGGAGTCGAAGACGGAGTTAAATAGGCGGAGTTGAGGGTTTTATACCGGAGTCGGGGTCGATGTACCCACAAGACTTTAAAATTTTTTATGCCGAAAAATTTCTGATATTTTCCAATATAAAAATTCTTTGAAATTGGCGATGCAATATCTAAAATATCGATTTAAAATGTTTACAAAATAACTCTCTTGTTATATTTAACCATTTAAAGTCAAATAAGGACCAGTCTCATATACATAAACCCTGCAGATAACGAGACTTGTCCATACATGCATGTAAAGAGTAGTCCATAAAGGAGTAGGAGTACTCCAAAACTACTCCAAATATATGGGTAAAAGGTGGTCCATTTAACATTACGATGTCCTAGGAGGGGACCATATAACCCACCGAAGTAGTCCCTAAACTACTCCATGGAGTACTAAAGTGGGTTAGTTTTAAAATTACTCCATGTCATTACAGTATGGAGTACACTAAAGCGGTTGTTTAAGCATTTTTCATTTTTTACTAATTGCCTTTTATGGCGTGCCCTGTAGTCTATTATTGCTATTCTTAAATATATTAACTTGGTATTTTTAATTTGTTTACCTTTTTTTTCACAAATTTCACACTTTCAATTTTAAATAAACAATTGATAATGGACACCATTTGGGCTACCAATGTGTAATACTGTAAACTATAGAAAAGTATACATCATGCAGTTGTTGGTAGCACTGCATGTTTCTTATAACATGGTCCATATTACAGTAGATTGGACCATGTTGTAAGTAGTCCATTTAAGCCACAATGAACCACGGAGTCCAATATTATCTGTAGGGAAGCATCAATGTAAGAGTAAAAGTCGGACTTAAAAAATTTAAATTTTTTGACGACTCCACAGCTCTGGTTATAGCAGCAAAAGAGGACATGTCCTTTAATTGTAAGAAGATTACAACGAGAATAGAACATATCTAATGTGGATAACTTAGACAATAATAAAAGAATTTAAATTATTAATCGTCAAAAAATATCGAGAAATTTCCAAAATGTTGCAGATGTTGGCAAAAAACGCGAGCTAAAAAAAATTGTTCATGAAAAAAAATATCAAGAAATCACTTTTTATTTGAAAAAACACTAATAACCAATCTCACCTATCTATTTAAATCTCCAATTTATGTTTAAAATTCGTTTTTCGTGTCAAATAAAAAAAAAAAATCTTTTGAAAATAAAAAAAAAATAAATAAAAAACTATATGTATATAAATCTGAACTGATATTAAAATAGAATTCTTGAAATTGGCCATTAGTCAACAAAGTCGTTATTTCCTTAAAAAAGTTTAAAAACCGCCAAAATTTAAAAAAAAACTACAATTAGAAAAAACACTATTTTTATCCAAAAATTATAGCCGGCGCAATTTCTTGTGCTGTCGAGAGATTTAAGTATAATTGATTATCGGATGTAGTGTTTCAAGAAGAATCTAAAAAAGCCATGGGGCTAAGAAACCCGTCTGCCTAGGGGAGCTGTACGGCTGAAAGAGCTGTCCGTGAGTAGAGCTTTTACTGCAAATTTATTTGTTATTTTTATTTTAAATTTATATTAAAAACACTAATTTTCCATATAATACCGGTTTTACAAAAAATAATAATATAATTTTTATTTAAAAATTGTCTATATTAAATAAATTCGCAATTTGCACTAGGTATGAAGTAAACTCGCATTTTTTAAAAAATGGTTAATTTGCAAACATTTCCATTTTCCTTTAAAGATAAGAAATGATCGAGACCAGTCCATAAAAATCATACATACCAAAAAAATATCGCTAAAACTAATAAAAATCGCTTACAAAAAAAAATAAAAAATCTCGAATTCAAAATAATTCTTATAACTGCAAAACTTGTATTTTTTACTAAAAGTTAAAAAAAAAAAATAGAAAAACCAATTCGTTAAAATCGTAAATTTTTAAAAAAATCGCTAAAACTGATTAAAAACGCAAATAATGAATAAAAACTTTTATAAAACTATGGTTTATTCACAGAAAAAATAACAAGTATAAGTATATAATTAATAAGTATATAATTAATAAATTTTTTATAAGTATATAATTAATAAATTTTTTTAAACTTTTCTAAAATTTTCCACAATTTTCTTAATTAAACTGTTTGTAAATTGTCATATTAAAAATTTGTTTTAGTTGAAAAAATAAAATAATTTGCTGTCAATAATTTTCAATATACTAAATAAAAAAATCTATTTTTTAATCGAGTAAAGAATGCTCCGACTGTTAGTCTGAGTTCATACTGAAAAGATATTGAAAAGATTCTTCCTTTTTCTTCTTTGAACATGAATTGGCGTTCAAATTATTCATGTCATGTTTACGCCATGTTTTTTATTTTGTATAGTCGTGCGTTTGCATGTGTGCTTTTTTGATATTGAAAACAATAACAAAATTAAACAACGAATGAAAAAGCAAAACGTAAAGACAGTACAGGCATTTGTGTACTCGTTTCTTTTCCCCTCGCCCCTCTCGCCTATAAAGTAGCAATCATGTCAATAAGAAAAGAGCCGTATGAACACAGACTTAGCAAAAAAAAAACAAAGTTGATGATTGCAGCGTTTAAAAAACTGCAGTCAAAGTAGAAAAACTGCAATTTCTTCCACTTCTTAATTTGTCATTGACAAAAAAAAACTGTTGCTCTTACTTCTGATTCATTTAATGTAAATGATCGCTGTCAAACCAACTCAACGCACTGCAGTTTTTTAACCCCTGGATGATTGTGTCAAGAATCTGTTTTGAGCACGTGTTCAAACCTTCTTCTGCATTCCATTCTTAGTACGTTTATGTTAGAGATATTTGTGATAAGATTTTTATTAAACTTAGGCCCGTTTTCACGACTTAACGATAGCTAAATGTAGGAAGTTATCGAACAGATAATGAGCTTTTAATTATCACAAGTTCCCTTTAATCTTAAAGTGAAGGATAAGCTAAAGAGAGGAACGTTCTACCTTTAACTTTTGTCGTAAGGTTTAGATTTGAGATTGCCATATTATATTCACATATTTTTTATATATGGCAACTCCACTTATACGTATATTTTGTAAATGTAAAAAAGTACGTAGTTGCCAGTTTGTATTTTTATTTTGGCAAAAATAATCGGTATTTTCTTTAGTATTGCCACATTTTCAAAAATGTTAAGTTTATTTTATACAGAAGTTGTGAAAACGAAAAATAGTTGAAGGTAACTTTATTCCTCACTAGTGCTAAAGGTACCGTTAACTATTTCGAACTTTATAGGTAAGTCGTGAAAACGGGCCTTACACTTATAAAATTATTACAGTAACTGATTGTGGGCTATTAAATTCGTTTTCCGTATTGTTAAAATTTAATAAAAATATAGTTATTTTATGAATAATTTTTTTTTTAACATTTATGTTTATTCAAAAAACAAACTACCAAAAAATAATGTTTTTCCGTATTTATTTTGTTATGTAGTTTGATTTTTGTCGGTTAAAATATATTTTTTTTAAAGTAAAAAATATTCAATTTTAAGAAATATGCAGTTTAATAAATAAAAAACTTAAAATTAAATGTAAAAATCATTTGTTTTAAATGAAATGTAAATAATCCGTTTTTTAAATGAATTTTAAGTTGTTTAAAATGAATTTTCGTTTGAATTTAATAATATTTTGAGTGTAAATAAAAAATTAATTGGATCAACATTTTTAATGCATATCATTCCTTTAAAATTGGCATTAATTTTTCAAAAATTAATAAGCAACAAAACATTTTGTTAAAATGAAAATTTTGTAATTAATTTTTTTATTTGACTGATAACAAATATTTTACTTAATGTAACAAACCCATTGTTAAAAATATTTGTTGATTGTGAACAATTTTATTTGACAAACTTATTTTTTATATTTACAAATGTGGTTTTTGGTGCATTTTAAATAAAAAAATTTATTGTATTGACGAATATGGTATTCAATATGGCAATTGATTTGTCGTAATTTTGTTTTGTGATAGCTAACTCTTTATCCACAGACAGAAAAACATTCCCTAAAACTTCCTTTAATAGGAGGGAGTGAGTTTGGGAAAACATGTATAAATTTTTTTAATATTTCTTAAATGGTTTCTATAGAAAAACAATAGTTTAAACACCCGCTGAGAAAGTAATTTCGTTGGCAATTTAGAGAAGTAAAACAAGAGCTTCTTGCGCTGTGTTGTGTTGCATTCTGTTGAGTTTTGGTTGTCTTTTAAGGATTTACAATAGTGCAAGTTTTATTTTTGGATGAATAAATATTTATACAATCACATGCATGTCTGTGCAACAACAGCATGTTTAAGTAAATAAAACTTGCAACATTCCACACCGAGTATGTTGTAGTTTGTATTGTTGTTGTGTGTTTTGCTTGTAACATTACAAGATCGTGAGTTGTATCCGACGTGTATCATGGTGAATTTGTTTCATTCTTTTTTAATTTGTCAGTAGAAAAAAAAAAGAAAAAGTGTCTAAAACACAGTGTGGGTTAAAACAGCGTGCAATTTTTATTAATTTAAATTTATTTTGCTTTTAAAATTAATTTCCTTTAAAAGAGAAATCATTTTGAAGAATTCTATTTTTGGTTTGTATAAAAAAAAAAGTAAAGAATAAGAGACAGGCACTTTTGGTTTAGTGGGAATATTTGTTGGAACTTGTTGATTATAGGAGAATAATAGGAGTGTTATCCGCAGATTTTTAATCTAAGTTATTTTTTTTTCGTAGTTAAGCTGTCAACTGAGTTAAAATATTTACAAATTTTAACGTTAAATTATAAGTAAACTTTTAAAATCTTTGCCAGGAAATTTTTTTACTGACATTTCGTCGTCCGAAAGTTTAAGTGCTCTACGTGCTAAAAATTAATTTTGAGATAATCGATTTTAAAGGTTCAGACATTTTTTCTGAAAAACTACTCGATAGGATTTTTTGATTTTTATACCACATATTCGTCTTAAATGGATAATTCTGAATAGATGCTTTTTATCTCCAGATCGAATCTACAACGGTATATTTTCTAATGGTAATAAAATTCCTGTTTGCTCTATACGACACCTTAGTCATATTTCCTTGCAAATACATACACGTGGAGCAAAATGGCATTAACAAAGCAATATAACACATCTTAAATTATTTAGAAACAAACAGTCTATTCATTTGAAAAAAAAAATGGAAATAAAAAAGTTATTAAACAAAATTAACTTCTTAATTTATTTTACTTAGATAGTAATTTTTGTCTTTTTCAGATATAAAATTGAATAACAGTTTTAGATTGGAAATTTTTTCATTTTTAATTTTTTCTTCTCTTAAATATGTTCAAACGTGTTTCAAAAATATTTAACGGTGTTGGTAACTGATTCCGGAAACCTCTTTTTATACCCTCCACCACAATTAGTTGTGAAGAGGGTATACTAAGTTTCCGTGTGAAACTTTTTTTATTTTTCATCTCAGACCCCAATTTGTCGTTTTAGCCATGTCCGCCTGTCTGTCCGTCTGTTAAAAACACGCTCACTTTTGAAAAACTCAAATGAAATGAACAAACTTGGTGTCAAATTGCTTGTAGTTCTCCTAAGCAGTTTTGGATAGAAATCCAGCAACATCGGTTCAGTAGGATCAGAACTATGAATCAAAATATGGCACCACCCACCACCTTAAAAAGGTGCAAAAATTCGTTTTATTCGATCATCACGCTGTAAAATTTCGTAAAGATCGGTCCATAATTTACCCTAGACCCCATATAAACCCTACTCCCGGAAAACTGTTTAGTTAGCCTTATTAACAGTAACTAATAATGCTATCATAACAAAATTTGGTATGTCACAATTTTATAGGATTAGAAATTACACTGTGAAATTTCGTGATGATCGGTCCATAATTTACCCTAGGCCCCATATAAACCCTTCTCCCGGAAAACAGTTTAGTACGCCTAAAACCGTAATTAATAATGGAATTAGAATAAAATTGAATACTTCTCAGTTTTATAGGACTAGAAATAGCACTAGAAAATTTCGTGATGATCGGTCCATAATTTGCCATAGGTCCCATATTAAGCCCACTCTGGTAAATTAATTAAATACGCCTAAAACCGTAGCAGATATATTTATTGTGGTAAAAATTTGTTATTAATTTTGTGATATACGGTCCATAATTTACCTTATATACCATATTTAGCAGCCTTCTGAATTTCACTGTAAACGCTTAAACTAATTTCACCGCTGTTTGGAAATATATTGAAATTTACGTTTTTTATACCAGAAATTACTTTGCAGAATTTTAGGACGATTGGTTCATAACTTACCATGGCTCCAATATAAGTCCCCCTCCTCAAAATCATTTAAGTTCGGCTTAACTGTTTTAATAAAGGGGTAAACTGCAACCAATTTTAATGCTGACGTCTGTTTTTATAAAGATAAATTAATAATAAAAAAAGATATCATATAGATATCACTCCTGAAATATTCGAACTGTCGGTGGAGGGTATCGAAGATTCGGCACAGCCGAATAGAGCACTCTAACTTGTTTTTTTTTTAAGAGTAAGAAAAAATATATTCTTAATAATTTTTTTTTGAGAAAATATACTGAAAAATATTTGCATTAAACAATACTAACTCCACGTAGAGCAAAATTTCCATCAGCAATCAATTTCCATGTTTTGTATTGAAATTTTGCTCTATACGCCTCTAAATGGCATATAGTGCAAAATTTCAGAAAACATTTTTGTTTTGAAGGATATAGAGCAGCAAAATGGACACAATTTATGTCAGCCACCAGACGAAAACGGATTGCAGATTTGAAAAATTTGGGGTCGAAAACCTAACGTGGCATCCTTAACTCAAAATGGCGTATAGAGCACTTAAAATTTCGGACGACGATTTGTCAAAATTTGTACAAAATTAAATAGTTTTGTAAATTATTCACTATTTTCTTAAAGAAATTTTGAAGAAAATCGCACTTGGGATTGTGTGTAGGCTAGGTAAAGTATTTTTAAGAAAAAATATTTTCAATTCAATTTTTAATGCAAAAAGCAAAACTACTGGGGAATTTTAGAAAAGATACAAACACTGTTTATTGTTGTTTTTTTGTTTAAGCTTTTAATCGTTGCAAATAAGAGTTTTTGAGTGTTTGCAATTCTCATTCACTCTGCAGTTTTGTTTGCTTATATCTTTGGTTGCCTAATCAACCGTAAAATGAGCATAGTAACTAGATTGTCCCCAAATAATAAATAAACTAAAAATTAGGAATTTAAGGCTAGATTACACTATTATACTTTGTATTAATACATGTCAAAAACTCAAGTTATATGACAAAGTGTGATAGTGTGAATGCAATGTGTCACGAAAATGACAAGTATTATGAAAAAAGTTTGACATCCCATACGACTTCATCGTTTTTTGAAAAATTTCTAAACAATAATACTTTTCATTGGATCAGGGTCGCATTTTATTTCATGTGTGAGTGTTTATACGTTGTGTGATGGTGTGAACACAAACTGTCATGTTAAACTAGATTTTTTTACAGTCGCAACAAAACTCATTAGATTTCTATCTCACAAAGTATTATGGAATACGTAAGACTTGTGAGATAGTGCAATCTAGCCTTAAGCACGACTAACAAAATCTTATTAATTAAAAATTTTGTATTCCCAATAATTACTTTGATAACACAGCCCGACAAAATTAAAAAATTCTTTGAATTTATCAACTGATTCTAGTTAATTTGGGTGCGCTGAATTTAAATCTGTAATCAGTTTGTCTCTATCAGCTCTAGTTTTCATGATATAGCTTTTTTATACCCTCCACTTATGACCTCCATTTATGACCGTCTGTTAGTTTTTTCAAAAAATTTTTTTCATCAAAATTTCTTATTTACAGTTATGGTAGTTGCCAAAAAAAACATTTTTTCCGTATAAAAATTTTTTGTGTAATTGCTAGCTGATTAACGGGAATTTTATATGTACAATATTATTGAGAACGTTATTTTTTCTTGTTGCACTCCAATTGAATATCGGAAGTTAGTTGCTTGTAAGAAGTGGTTTATTGCAGTTGACAAAATTTATTAAAAAAGTGTTGATCTATGGCAACTACCATAACTGTAAATAAGAAATTTTGATGAAAAAAATTTTTTTAAAACACTAACAGACGGTCATAAATGGAGGTCATAAGTGGAGGGTATAAAAAAGCTATATCATGAAAACTAGAGCTGATAGAGACAAACTGATTACAGATTTGAATTCAGCGCACCAAAATTAACTAGAATCAGTTGATAAATTCAAAGAAGCAAATTGAGTGTTGGCCTGTGTAATTTAATGAAAAAATTTTTTTTTATTGAAAATTATATTTATATTAAGCCTGGTACTCTGTTCAACATTTCACGTGAAATGCTGTCAAAACGCATAGGAAAAAAACATGTGCGGAATATCTATGAAATAATGTTGATGGAGTTGTACTCTGTTCATTTTGTGAAAAAGTTCCAAAATGTTTCTGGCAACATTTTTTCCCAACTGCGAAACAATGTAAGCTGCACTTATTTCACGTGGAATTTTAAGCAAAAGCAAAAAAGTATGAACTGATTATCAAATAAGAAATAACAAATCTAAATAACACAACCGGTAACAGTTTTTTATCCATTTTTAGTTCGTTTTTTATTAAAATTTTTATAAAAAAAAATAATTTTTAGTAAAATACATGTGGGGTTTGTTTACACACGCAAAACAATGTCGTATACTTTGCAGGTAAAAAAACGTCAAATTGTACAAACTCGCAAGATAGGTAACATTGATACATGTCAAAATATTCGTGTGAAATAATCAATGTTGCTCAACATTTTTCACAAATTTGAACAGAGTACCAGGCTTTATATAGAAAATTCTTTTTATTTTATAAGAAAATTTCTATCCTATAGAAAATGTTCTCAGACATGTTTTATTTTTTAAAAAAGTTATTGGATGCTTTGTTAATAATAGGAAATCTGAAATTTTATAGAAAATAATAAAAAGGAAACTTTCTATTTATTAGAAAATATTTGTTTAATAGGAGATTTTTAAGAAATTTTTATTTCGTAGGAAATTTTGTCAAACGTTTTCAAAATTTTGCAAAAGTAATATTTTAAAGCAAGTTTGCCTAAATATTTGCTATTTTTAAAATTTTGGAAACGAAATTTGCAATTCTCATTGTATTTATTGCTTTTGCTATAAAATTGCAAATTTTCAGCAATTTTGTCCAAAAGAAGCTATTCTTTAAATTTACTGAAAGTTGTTTAAAAATGTTTTTAAATTTTTAATTTTTGTACGAAACTTTCGAAAATATTTGATTTTTTTTTTTTTAAATTCCTTAACAATGTCATCAACCTCTTGGGAGCCCACCAAATATTTATCAAAACCAGTGCCAAATTTTCTTGTTAAGTTCAGTGGCTCCACGGTATATTTTTCGTATAAGAAATTTATTGTCACTGCAATGTAAATAAACGAATTACATTGTTCATCGTTTTTTGTTGGTTTGTTGTAGACTTAAGGTTTTATTCGCTATGTAATAGTGTTGCATGTTATACTTACTTTAAATGCGCTTAAAATCCGAAAAGTAAAAGATATAAAAATTGATGTGAGGAGTTTAAAATTGTTGAGAAAAATGGAGAGACTGGTGGACAGACAGACAGTTTGCTGTTGTTTGTTTAGTAATTTATGATCATCATTGAAGAAATTGCATTTAACATGTGCGAAAATGTCAAAACATTTAAATGTGTAAACAAAATTTCAAAAAAAAACAAATATTTTTTTTTGTTAAAAATAGATTTTAATAGGAAAAGGAAATGCCTGTGTTCCACAAAATGCTAAAAAACACTCCTTTTTTTATTTAAACTCAAAGAATTTTAAAGTTGAAATATTTTTTGTGTTTCAGCTAAAAATCAAAATTTTTATTTTCATTAAATAATAACGCCTGTATTCATAACATTTTTTTTAAATTTAATCAAGGTTTACAAAACGAATTTTGTATAAACATTTTCCTTAAAAATTTTTGTTAAATTTATTAATCGTTTATGAATAGGGAGGTAAATTTTTAAATTTATTTGAAACAAATTTAAAATGCTACTTAAATATATTTTGCACTTTTTTGAAATTTAATTTATTGATCTCCTGTTTTCCACGGTCTATTAATGTTAATCTCTCTTTCAGCATTATTTGGTTTTGTTATATTTGGTTTTTGTTCAATTGTACATTTAAATTATTTATAATGTTGAACATGCCCGTATTTAAGTACGTGTGCATGTGTGTATTAATGCTGCATCTCAATGCTTAATTGTCATTTGCCATTCTAAACACTCGTTCATTCATAAGTAATTAACTTCTCATTCTGCTTAATTCCCCAGTTACCGTTTCATCTCTCTTACTCATCTCATGCACTCATGGTGAATGTTGCCACAAAAGCATTATATAATATTGTGTTCAAGTAAATTATGAAAAATTACTATTATTATCATCATCGTCAGTATTATAATTATCATTATTACTTGTATTATGCAATTCTGTATGGGATGCGGTTGCTCAACGAGGTGATGACAATAACATCAAACAAAAAAAAAAATATAATAAAAAGGGAATGAACATAAATTGAATATAAAAAAATTCATACCACGCACCTTCCGCCATTGTATGCAACAAAAAGCTGCAACAACAATAAAAATATCAGTACAGAGACTAGAAAATAAAATAAAAGCTGGAAGTGAAAAAATTCGTGGAGTGACGACACTTTTAAGTTTTAGTCGTTTTTTGTTTATTCTATTTCATTTTCTACATGAATGATACTTTTAGGTAAAACTGATAATAAATAATTAAAAAAAAAAAAATTGAAACGTAAGTGCTGAAAATGTAATGCGACCTACAAAAGTTTGCTTGGCAGAGGAAAAACAAACATATGGCCGTTTTCTCATTACATGATTATCTTTTTTCCCAACGAAAAACTGCACAATAAAGAAATTTGGTTTTCCAAATGTCTCATTTGCTTTAATTCTGTCGTAAAAATAACCAGCACTCATCTGCCAATTATTTATTTTCCTTTTATTTGCCGTACAGATAAATTTAATCAGCTGACTCCCATGTTTTACATGTATTTTGAGAGGTGTTGCCAGCTGAAAACAATGTTTTTTGTCGGTATATTGAGAAACCCAAAATCGTTAACAGACGGTTTATCGGTCTAATAAATTTATGTTGACATTAAGTAACAGACACTTTGTCGGTACATTGAGAAAATGGTCAATAGAGTAGTAACAAGGTGCCAATGAAAAAGAAAAACGATGGTATTGGGTTTTCAAATCAGTGCTCGGCATCCCAGCGGGAAATGTAATCAATAGGATTCGAGAAAGTCAAACATATCTTGTATAATATTTAAATCCAGAATTCACTACTTACAAAAAAAAATTATCATTGGTTATTATAAATTAAAAGATTGTTTTAAAAGCATTTTAATGTAATTAATGTGCTAATTGAATCAATTATTTCTTTGTTGAAAGAAAATTAAAAAAATATAAAAATAAAAGCTGCTATTTCAGTGCTGACAACGAAATAGGTTTTAAAGCGAAAAAAATATAAAAACAATTATTATTTACGAAAATTATTAAAAAAAAAGGAGAAGCAAAACATTAATGAATATGTTAATTTAGTTAGCCCTTAAAAAATCACTTCAGGAGTGCTTTGTTTGCATGTTAAAACAAGCACTTATTGTCAGCAGAAAATAGTCCTCCAAACCGGGAATACCCCATACAAAAATCAGGCATCCCATCAGCAGGTTGAAAGCGAATTGAGATATGAATTCATACATAAAACCTGCTTCTTTTGGAGCACATTTTTTACTGGGTACAGTCAAAAGAAAACTCAATTCATCCGTACCCAAATCAATTCGAAGCGGTATTAATAGTACGGTGAGTACGGATTTTTTTGAATCAAGTACAGAAAGATTCATACAAGTACGGATTTTTAATCGCAAAATGCTTAAATTATCCATATTCAATCCCGATTTAGAACTTTAAATAATCCGAAAATGAGATTGATTTAAGTAAAACTAAGATTGAATCAATCTCAAAATGCGCTTGATTCAAGTATTATAAAGTTGATTTTATCCCGAATTATAAAGAAAAAATTATTATGATTGATTTACTTACTCGTTTTACACCTTACAGAATGATAAAACACCAACATCATGCCAGATATGGTTTTTACTTTAGAAATCTTATGTACATATTTAACTAAAAATATAAACTAAATGAGAAGCAAGAGTAAAAATTACTTTCTAACCCTTTGTGGTACACATGAGTCTGGCCAGACCTTTTTTCAATGTGTATAGAAAATCAAAACATGCATAAGCCGGAGGGTTAAATACAACGAAACATTTCAATCTTTTTTTTACTTGATTTAAGAATCGCATACCAATTTCAAGAAATTACGGGATTGATTTTCGAAAGTTATCCCATTTAGGATTGTTTTGAGTACGTTTTAGTGTTATTCGTACATGAATTTTTGAGTACGACTCGTACTCAAAGTAATCATAAAAAACTTGATTTATTCCGAGTGTTTTTCTTTCTGTTTACAAATCGGCAAAAACAATTCAAATCGGTCGCTTATTTCTTCTAGTTTCCTTGCAAATGTTCCCGGTATTCGCCACGGCCAAATATAGTTTAGTTTTTCTCTTATGATTTTTGCATTAAAAAAAATCTTTTCATCATGTCGCAAGTTTTATCTATACAAAAATTTTAAACCTAAAAAGTTCCACAAGATCTTCTTATCTTAGACCAGGTCATCGGTCATGTTACCTTAATGTGTAAAATGTTAAAGTGCTAAGATTATTTTTGATATCACCATTTAGGTAATTTCAAAGGAATTCTCTTGTCTTCTACTATTTAGGTAAAATTCAAATGAAACTTGTGTCAAGACAAATAAAACTTTAAAGTTCTTTCGAATATTTTTTCCTTTAGCTTTTGCCAAATGCGGTTGACATTTGTCATTGCCAGAATAAAAAAAAATTATATAACCATTTTGGAGGCTAAAATAAAACTTATACAACTAACAAAAAATAAAAAATAAACAAAAAAAAAAAAAAAAATTATCTAAATACTTGTGCAAACGTAGATGGAAACCGGCGATATGGCCACACATATTCGCAAACGTGTTCAAAACTTAGACAAAGAATTAACATGGAAATAGTGCAAACTTCTATTTATACAGTTTGCTTCCAGTTGTGTTTTTCTTTTTTTTTTTTTTGTGGCATGCAACAACATAAAATAGAACTTATGTACACATGTATAAAAGTCATTGCTGAATACAAACAATATAAAAAGGCAAGTTTTACACTCAAAGCAGAAGCAACAGCAGCGGTGCGTAGTATTTTTCGTGTGTATTAAAACTCAGCATCAGCCACAAAAGCCAAAGTCTAATACTATTTTGCTGTTAAAGCCATAGTTGCAAACTATTGTTGCTGTTGTAGTTGTCGTTGCATATTATTGCTTGTATTGCACTTAAAATGTTTGCCTGCGTAAATGTAGACACACAGAGATACAAAGCGAACGATACTTCAGCGATGCAACATGAACAAATATACACATTAAAATACATCCAAACGTACTTACCCCATTCCATCGTGCAACAACAATAAATAGTTCACCGGCTATAACTTGAAAGATGGAGGCAAAAAAAGTAAGAGTTTAATTTTAATTTGCGTGAATATGGATTTAAATTTGAATGTGAAGTCCAGCAAAAATTCATTTCTTTGTTTGTGTTCACACATCTATGGCTTTTCCACTGTTTAAACATTTTTTTTTTACATTTCTGTGTTTTCATCTTCTTTCTTGAAATGTGTTTTGCAACAGTTTTCTGTATTTGTTTTTCTATTTAAGAGCAAAATCACAGAAACGTATAAGTTATGTTCACTGTTCAGTGAATATTTTTACTCCTCTGGGAAAGAAAAAAATAAGCATCACTGATTATTTTTAACATCATATATAAAATCATAAATATTTTTTAATGTGTGACAAGCTGTTAAAAAAAAGTTGAGCTTTCATGAAAGCGTTTAGTTTTTATGAAGAATTTAAGCTTGCATAAAAATCTTAAGCTTCTGTGAAAAAGTTGGGCTTTTGTGAAGAAGTTTAGCTTCACAAACAGATTTTTTGTTTTCGTTCAGCGGAGTTCTACAGCTGCCTTTCTGTGCTTCAAACAAAATATTGCACCAATTTTATGTACTTCCTACTAGTGCAGGGAAACTATCGATAGTTCAATCGATATTATCGATGGTCTTAAAATATCGAAAATATTGATAGGAAAAATATCAATATCGATATTATTATTATTATTTAAAATACAGCTATCAAGACGTGTAACAGCAGCTATACACACACAGTTTTTTGCAGCAAGTTTTTACTTGCGTTTATTACGTTGCAGGTGGTATGGATTGCTTAGCTGTGATTTTTTACTGCTTATTAAATGCCTTTATATCGAAATTTGTATATATTTACATAGGGACTGAAATGTTAAATATTTTTGTAAAAATGCAAATGCAATTGCGAGCATCGGACGAAACAATGAACGACCGTTAGAGGATAAGTCCGTTGGATTGATTACCTTTTGATTTGAGAATCAAAACCAATTTAGAAAATTATCTTAAGTTGCAATAAATTATCTTATAAGTCCCTGCTACTTCGGTTGCTTCAAAAAGGTGCTTATCAGCAGCACAATTTTTCAAAAACTGTCATCTTAATAACGTGCACACATACATACGTCTCGTACGTTCAATAAAGTGATAGAAAAACAAACTGTACCCAACAAACACGAAGTTAAACCTTTGATATGAAATGAATTTATCATTTGACTTCAAGCACAATTCTCAAACGTTTTTCAAATGTTTGATTTTAACATTTAAATTAAAATTGATAATGATTTGAAAATAAACATTTGACATCAAATGTTTTATCAATTTGATGTCAAATTGATATAAAATGTTAAATTCAAATCAAAACTAAACTTGGCAATACTTAAGCGAAAAATAAATGTAAACATTAAAAATGTAGCTTAGTTAAATTTTTACTTCGTGGTCAAAAGTGTTTTACAAGTGAACGATTTATTTCGTGTGAAAAATAAAAATTATTTGTGCGTATGTAGTTACAATGATTAAGAATACGAATTAAAACTAAATAAAACGGGAAAGTGAAGAAATTATTAGTTTGTTGTATGATCGCGGTGATACAATCCTCAAAATAAAAGGGAGCCAAGTATTTCGTCTGTCCAATAATTAGAGGACGGAAAGAACATTATTTCATCTTTTAGCTATGGTGCAAAATGTTTATCTCACAGTTTATTTAAATAAATTATAAATTTTAATTAAAAAAAATAAATTATTTTTATTTGTGTTCCACATTGTATTCCAATCCACATTTGAAAAACATTTGAGAATTACGTTTGAAAGCAATTTGAAAATAAAGGCATTTTTCAATTTGAAAATAATTTCCACTTTTTGTTGAGAATGCTATGATTTCATTATCAAACGTTTGTCGTTTGAGAAAACGTTTGATTTCAAATCATTTTCAATTTGAAATCAAACCTTCGTGTTTGTTGGGTAGCCTGATAAAAAACTAGTTACAGATTTCCTGCACAAGTACTAAAGCCCTTATGACACTACATTTTTTATTTATTAATTGATATAGAATTGATAGAATGAAACAGTAAATGTTAGAAAGAGCCAACTATAAAAAATGTAAACAAAGCTTTTTAGTTTTTTTTTCTCTTGTTATGGTTTTGTTTCAGGGATGGGGCTGAGAATTTTTAAAATTGTACCAACAACTTTTAAAAATTTTACTTTTTTACCCTAATTGTACTTAAACATTTTTTTAATTGAAATTAATTCTATTTTTGTTCATAAAAAAACACCACAAAAAGGTATTATAAATCTTAGTTTAAAAAGTATCAACAAAAAAGTACAATTGAAACAACTTAGCCATCCCTGTTTTGTTTATTTTATTAAATGTTGCCAACTTTTTGTTTATGAGAAACCTAGAAACAAAAAGAGGTAAATCGCTGAATTTGCCCATAAACCGCTGATTCAGCAACACTTTTAATATTTCAAGCTTGAAACGTCAATTTTAAGTTAAACAATTTTACATTTTTTTTGACATAACTTCATTTTTATCGATAACTTTAGTAAAATTTTTGACAGTTTGCCATTTATCTTAATACAGCTTAACTCTTTGCACTTGGTAAATTTTTGTATTACATTATATTTGTACTGTTCACCAAAACTTGAACAATGCATTAAAAATGTAGTGTCATAAGGGCTTAACATTCAGTCGATAGCAATATCGAAAGTATCGATAGTAAAATCTGAACTATCGATAGTATCCCAACACAACTTCCTACTGACTAGCTGCTCATATTTCTAAGTCACATCCCCATCAAAAATCATAAATTTTTTTAAATTTTTGTTGTCTTCTACATCTCTTAAGTTTTATAATAAAACCAAAAACAAAGTTAACTTCAAAAACTATTAAGGATTTTAAATTTACTTGGTCTTGTTGTGTTTTGTAAGTCCAGAAGCCATACATAACATTTTGGGGTTTTGGGTGGAAGTGTGAAAATTCGTGTTTAAAATGAAACCAATAAATAAAACATTTTCTTGTCTTGTCTTTTCCCAGCTTGACAACAGTCTTTTATTATAAATATATATTTTACAAAGTTGTCATAAGAAAGAGAGTTAACTGCGATAAAGTTTCGACATAATAATGCGAATAATATTTAGTAACATTTTATATGCCAATCTAAAATAAATATCGGAGAAAATGAAACAGAAAAAAAAGAAACCAATGAAGCATGCTAAATACAATCTTAAGCTGGGAATGCATGTCATAAGCAAGAAAAAAAAATACACAGTAAAAAATTGTTTGGTATAAACTTTAATATTTTATTTCAGTAAGACATAATTTTTTGTTGTATGAATAACTTAAAAATTCGGCATTCACAACAAATGCCTTATCTTTAATAATTTTTAAAGCATTTTCGTAGGTAGATATTAGGGTATTAATTTAATCGGAGTTTTGCTTTAATCGGTTAATCGCTCGATTAATTAACCGAGGTTTTTGTTTAATCGGTTAATGATGGGTTAACTTAGTAACTACCTGGTTAACCAGTTAATAAAATTGTTGTTATATATTAAGTAATTTCAATAAAGAAAAATGCAAAAATAATTTTTATTAGGCGTTTTTTAGTAAAAAAAAAAACAACATTACAAACAATACAATTCTCGAACTAAAACGGACAAACAAAAAAATAATTCATAAATCGTCAGCTCATTATTGATTTGGCGCATATGCCAAAAAGTCGGAGTGGAGAAAAACGACAAAAAATTTGTACATGAAGATTTCTCAATTCTCCGCTGCTTCCGGCATGTGCTTTGAAGAAAAATTTTATATTTTATTAACTATCATGAAAGAAGTTAGAAGATAATAGTATTTTATTGAAAGTGAAAAATATTATTTTGTGCCGCATACGCCACTTTTCTAAAAATATTTTTAAAAATCATCTTTTTGTGCTGCATACGTATACTTATTGCTGTGCATTGAGTAACTTGCTAAAATGAAAGTTTCTATATTAACAATCTAATAAAAAGTCAACATTGATGATTTTTTTCTTTTATTTGGTTTTATTTTACAAAAACAGTTCCATTGTTATATTAAATAGATTTTAGAAATATTAACTATTTGTTAACACTTGTTTTTTTTTCTTGTTGTCCATTTCATTTTGCTTTTACTCATGGTTAAATTATTTAGTCTATGCAGAAATAAAACAATTAAAAAAACAACACGCACTTTGTCTGGGTATAACATGATGAAGATATAAAAAACAATTGCATGAAAAAAACACAACTCTACAAAAACATCAACAGTCAGCTTTTGCTTAAGCTACTTTTTTAACGGCAATGAAGCAAAGCAGTAGTGAAATTTATTTTGTACGTTTTCATATGAAGAATTTGTTGCAATCGCAAAATAGTGGCGTGTAGAGCAAAACAATACTTAATAACTTTTAAATAGTGGACATGGAGCCAAATTAATGCTTAATATCTCAGAAACCATAAAAAAATTCGCGAAACAGGTCTTAGATTTAGAAAGGGGGTTTAAAAAAAATTTATTTATTTATTTATTAATTGAATTGCGCCATACACAAGACTAAGAGTCTTATTTTGCAGTATGGAACTGAGAATATGTTAAACTTAAAATAATTAATTAATTAATAACTTAATAACTAACTACAATTTTTATATAAGTAAACAAAAAACAATTAAATTTAAACAATAAAAAAAAAAAAATTAAGATAATTTAATTTAAATATTTAAAAAAAGCATAAAACAATATATTTTAATAATCAAAAATTCTTCATACTTAACACATTTTTTTTATAATGGTCGGTAGGTTAAACCAATAATGAGCTGACGAAATATGTGATACATATTTTTAATTAATACATATTCTGTATTTATTAAATAATAAACTGTGCGTTTATTTTATTAATTATTTTAATTGATAAGATCACTTTATAAAATAATCTTAACATTTAAAATAAGTCCCATTTTAATTTTTTTAAATTTTTAACACTTCTCATTGTTTCGATAAATTCTATAAACGGATTGTTTGTGTTACTATCGAGAGTTTCTTCTGTTGTCAGGTCATCATCTGACTCGTCCTGGCAAAGCTCAGCACCGAACATTCTTCAAAAAAGTTTATTTCCGAACTCCTTAGTTTCGGTTTTTGTACTGTATTTCTAGAAGAAAATATTTTGTACAAAAAAATATTTTCTTAACACATACCTTTTGTATATGAGACAAAACAAATAATTAAAAACAAAAAAAAAATTGTTATAATACTAGAAACAATGAAAAATTTTGTTAGATCGGTTAATCGGTTAATCGACTAAAATTAGCCGGTTTAATCGTTAATCGAAAATAGCCAATTTCAAATTAGCCGATCAGTTAATTGGGTAGTAATTAATCGGTTAACCGATTAACGGTTAGTTGATATTCATTATTTATTTTTACTTAGTCATTGAACGAAATAGTGTAAACATTAGTTTTATTTTGCTTCGAAAGTGTCGAGGTGTGTTCCAACAAAATACCATTTGTCGAAAGGCCTGCTATTTCTTTAATCTAAAAAAAGGCAGCTGAAGCACAACGATTGCTTATCGAAGTTTATCTTTAATATGTTCCATTAATTTTATCTTGCGGGATGTGGTTTCTGCGGTTAAGAAGTGGTAGATTTGACACGAGAGTCAAAGATCGTCTAGGAAAGATTGCAGTCAAACCCCTGAAGAGTTTGCAGTATAATTTTAAAGCACTAAAGCGGCAATTTTACACAAGGATTCATCCGATTGAAGGCAAATTAGGTACCAAATAGCTGATGTCGAAAGACATAGAATGACGATTTTGCATGCTCGAAATGTTATTTTAAAGTAATTTCAAAGTGATTTTTATAAAACAGTAATTAATTTAATATATTACGACCACCCAAATCATTAGAAAGAGTAGTTTTTCTTCAGCCGCTTTTTAATCTAGATCCTGCCCCCGCTTGACTGTCATTTGTTTCGATTATGCAGAGCACTCCAGCTGAACTGCAATTCACTTTGAAACAAGGTACCCATAATTTCCTTATCGGCTAGACATTCCTTATAGTCTAGATATTAACCTGTCCGACTATTTATTCTTGCGATTGAATCATTTGAATACGCTTCACTTTAAAACAGAGTAACAACAATTTTCTAAAATCATGTTTGGTCTTACAAAAATTAGCTATTTTATGTTGCCAGAAAGCCAATAATTCCACATTTTTATATTATCCACCCAACAATCGTTTATTTTCCCGTGTAAAACATTCTCACAAACAATTTGAGAATAACATTAAGGCTGCGAAAACGAGAACTTAATGGTAAAACTTTTCCGTTATTATTGAGTACAAAAAGGAAATTAGCAAAATGTTTGAAACTATTTAGATGGGAAAGAGAAACACACACGTGCTTATTCCTTTTCCCTTTTTCGTATATACATATATCAGTGAATTCGTATTAGAACCACTCTTGCAGCATGTGTTTGTGTCTGTAATAAATCATTTGTAATGTTTTTGTTTAAATAAAGTTTGAAAACTTTTTAATAGCTGCTTTTATGGATATTTAACCAAAAACAATTAAGGTAAAATGATAAGGAAATTGTGACAACAATTTCAATATAATTTGAAAATTAAAAACAATATGAGTTTGTAGTTAAACATAATAATTTGCAACAATATGTTTCTTTTGAAAAATCAAATAAGAGCAAAACACATGGTTTGTAAAGCCGAAAACAAAATTGAGTTAATATACTTTATAAAAATTCAACTTTTTGAAAAACGTGATAAAGCTCAACTTTTATGATACATATAAGCTTTTACAAAAAAAAAGAAATGCTATGAGAAAATTAAATTAAAAGTTAAGCTTTTGGAAAAAGGTAAGATTGAATTGAAAAGGTTAGATTTGTAGAATGGAGAATTTTTGTGCAAAAGTAAAGCTTTTGTGCAAAAGTAAAGTTTGTGTAAAAAGGCTTGCTTTTGTTTATAGGTAAACTTTTGTGAAAAAAATAAAAATTGGCTTTTGTTAATAAGTTGAGCTTTGGTAAAAAGGGAAGTTTGTATGAGAGGTGAACTTTTCTGAAAAGGTGACAATTTGTAAAAAAAAAACATGTGCAAAAATTTAACTTTAAGCTTTTGCGCAAGAGTTGAGTTTTTGTAAAAAAAGAAATTCTACTTTTAAGAAAAAATTTAGAAATTATAAGTAAAATTAAGTCTTTGTAAAAAAGAATAAGATTTTACATGTGCAAAAATTATACTTTTATAAAAATAAATAAGTAACAAATAAATAATCAAGCTTGAGGTCCGATATTACTTCTTTGTTATTTATATTTATGAAAAGGTCGAAAAACAACTTCGCGTATTTATTTTTATATAAAAATTTTAAAAATTTTGGTAAGACAATTTTTTAAACTTTTTTAATCTTTTTTTTATTAGAATTTCAGGGTGATGTTTATTTGTTGCTAACCAGGGGCTGCTGTAGAGCATGGGTTACATCAAGCTGTTGTGCCCACAAAGTCAATTTTAATTGCTTTTTTTAGATAAAAATTAATTTAAAACAATAAAAAGTGTTTATGGCTGGTGATTATACACAAAAATTCATAAAAATTGATGTAGATATCGTCGCAGGAATTAAAGAACGCTGTAACTGGCAAAACATAAAATGTCCACCAGAGCCAAAAAAACCTGTATGAATGAAAGTAGAAAAAATGCATATCACAAAAACTATACAATTTAGGAACATGATTTTAAAAACGTATTTTTATTTTTTTTCTCGCTTTATATATTGGCTGTAAACATTTCCTCTTAAGTTTATTATTCCCGGTGATGCTGCGGCTTACAGCAAAGGTTTTTTTTTTTTGCGTGAGTGAATTTTTTTTATCATGCAATTATGGGACCGGGACCAATCGACGCAGTATTTTTTCTAACAAAAATGATGCCAAAAAACGTATTTTCGATTTTTTGTCAGTTACAGCGTTCTTTAATTCTTGCGACGATATGTACATGCTTAGTTGAATTTTATGAACTTTTTTTAATGAATGTCAAAGACAAATAAACTAGAGATGAGTTGTAAAAAACCTTATTTTAGAAAACCTGTTTTGTAGACAAATTCTAAAAATTTGTTGGATTTAGGACTTAAATGTTTTGCACCAAAACTTTTAATAAACAGGTTTCCGCTAGTAATTGATTTGCGAGTCCCAAACATAGTTTGGTAAACAACTAATGATGGCTGGCTTTTTAATTCCTTTCTTAATGAAAAAAATTTTCTTTTTTTCTGCTACAAAATGAGTCGCTGTTAAAAGAAGCAAAATACAATGTTAAAAAAATTTACGAAAATTTCCAAAATTGGTTTTTGTTTAACCCATTTTAGTCGACTGGGTATTTAAATACCCAAAAAAGTTAAAGTATTTAAAAAATTCCTGCGTTGGCCTGATAAGAGATAATGGCTGCAAGTTGCTTTTTTATTTAATAATAGAGTTTGATTAATGTGGGAAAAATTTAAAAAAAAAAAATTTTTATTTTTACCTTTAGTTTGAGAATTGGAAAAATTGAGTTTTTTTGTTTGTCAAAAAATGATCAGAAAAATGTTTGTCAAATAAGGGATAATGCGAAAAATGAAAAACGCCTGCACATTCTAAATAGCCTTAGGTGCCGCATTATAATGTGAAAAAAATAAAAGCAATTTTTCAACACACTGGGCCGTCACACCCTAAAAAGTGAAAATGGGTATTTAAATACCCAACCGTCCATAATGAGTTCTACAATTAACTACTTTCTCTATATTGAAATAATTATTTTTGGCGTAAATAAAAAGCAAATTTTTAGTTTTTAAATGTATTTAAAGAAAATTAGAGGTTATTTAGACTTTGCAATTTTAGATTTATCTGGTGTGACACTTCTATGGTAATCCAGGAAGCATGGTGCTGGGTGCAAATTCGCCTGGCACTTCAAACATCCGTACTCTGTTTTGCCACCGCACTGCCGGCAGCGACGACGTGCTGGGAGTTTTCCGACTAAATGATCAACGCGATCATATCTTACTTCCATTTGTGCTCCGGAAATCATAATCTTACCGGCTTTTGTCGATTAAACTTCATCATTATCATCTCGTATACTTCCACTCTAAAATCAAATTGAGACATTTGGGGTTTTTTTTTCATATTTGCGACAGAGGCAATGCAGTTTCCATGCATTCACCATAGCCGTTTTGATTTCCGTAGGTGTTGTTACAAATGATGGACAATTGTTTGCTGCAGCATATTTGTTGGTGGAATTCACTGTAAGGTCCAACACCTTCTCATCAATAAACAATTCCCAAAGTTGCTGGGGACTCATTTCACCAATCTGTACATATAGAGCTTTGTGTGATGCCTCCGTATCATCCAAAGGCTCCTTCTCAAACTTGTAATTATGATTTCGGGACCATTTTGGTTTCGTTCCCTTATCAATTTTACGTCTCTTCTTACCAACCTTACTAGAGGTCACTGGCAATTCATCATTCTCGTTTTCAGCAGATAGTATATCTTCATTCCATCTACTGAAGAAACGTTCTATTTCGTAAGTCCCAGTAATCTCGTGAGGCAGATTTTGTTCGTCGTTCAACACTTGTAAGTTGTCATCCAACTCCTCCGTATCACTTATCTCGTCGACGTCATCGGCTGGTAATATAACAACATGAGTTGTATCTGATTCTCTTTCAAAATCCTCTTCCCCATCGGACCAGCTATCGAGAATTTCTTGTAATTCGGCAGTAGTACGAATTTTCTGGACGACGATTCATTTTTATATCAGTTATTTAAATTTTTTTTCGTATAAATTTATGTTTTTATGCACTTGTTTTATTGTAAAAAAAAATTCACTTGCTTTCACCTGTTCACTTTGCTTTACTAAAATAAACTACATGTAAAAAGTTCAACAAGCCTGAACAAGAAGAAGCAAACTGGGAATCCCCTTTTTAAAAACAAACTACTTAGCTATAGAGTTAAAAGTTGGATTTACTTTTTACTGCGTAATTTTAAATATTTGTAACACTCTTCGAAGCAACCCTGGACATTTTAAATGGCACAGTGGGGTGTACCGGAACTATGAGTGGTCAAAAAAATTAATAATTTTGTAAACAAATAAATAGCTTTTTATTTATACTGAAATAAGAAAAACAAAATAGTTTAAAAATATTTAAAAAAGTATATTGTTAAAGACGGTTGGGTATTTAAATACCCATGTCCTATCTCAGGAATGGGGGGAGGTAAAAAAAATTTTTTTTTACCAAGCAACTTCTATGGACCTCCAGGTAAAATTCTGAAAGTTTCGTTAAAATCGTACGAGCGGTCTATGAACCGTCTTTAATGGGTTAAATTAATTCATTCAACCTACCTAACAATTTATTACATTACATATCGTATGTCTGTGTATATTATTTAACAAACACACATAATGTTAAAACGTTGTAGTTCCTAAGTGGGTAGTAAAAATTTAAAATAAATGTCAACTAAAATTACGTAAAAAAAAGATACATGAAGTCAATTGAGCAAAAGTCGCACATTAAAATGTTTTTAGTAATTTAAGGAGGCATCACCAAATACATCAACTAGTTTGCTACAATGTGTGGCAGGTAGACATTTCTTGTTGCAGTAAAATTGTGGTCCGAGAACTTTCCTGATTATAGTTTTAGAAAATGTGCAAGCTTTTTTTAGTAAGTGATTTATTAATAAGAAAACATTTAGAAAAATTTAAAAAGGGCAAACTTTTACAAAAAAGATAAGATTTTATAAAAATATAAGCTTTTGTTAAAATAGTAAGCTTTTTTAAAAACAGGTGAGCTGTTTTAAAAAAGGTAAGCTTTTATAACAAAGCGAAGCTATGAGAAGTCTGAGCATTTATGTAAAGCATAAGCATTTTTAAAAAAACTTTTATTCGAAAGTTATGAATTTATAAAAAAGTTGAGCTTTAAAAGACGATTAGGTTTAACGAAAGGGAAAAGCTGTTATACAAACGTTTGGCTATATAAAGAAGCTAAGCTCTTAATTAAACAGTAAGATTTTATACAAATATGTAGTAAGCTTTAATAAAAATGGTAAGTATTTTTAAAAAGCTTAGTAATTAGAAATTTGAATTTTTATTTAAAACGTATGCATTAATAAACAAGCTGAGCTTTAAGAAAACGATGTGGTTTTACGAAAGAGCTGAGATATTTGTAAATTGGTAAGTTTTTACTTAAAAGCTAAGCTTTTGTAAGCTATAAGCTTTTATTAAAATAATTATAGTAGTTAACACAATAGCTTAGCTATGAGAAATCAGACTATGTCCAAAGGAAGCATTTATAAAAAATTTTTTTTGCAAAAGTTATGAATTTATAAAAGAGCTAAGCTTTAAAAAAAAAAACGATAAGGTTTTTTTGTAAAAGCTGAGCTTTTATAAAAAGATAAGCTTTAATTTTAAAGCTAAGCTTTTGCAACAAAACTAAGCTTTTGTCTAAACTTTCACTAAAAAGTTAAATTTAAGTTTTATTAAAAAGGTAAAATTTTGTGATAAATTAAAGCTTTTCTAAGGGACTCTTTCGATAAATTAGAACCAATTCAAAGTTTTTCCAAAATGTGAGCTGTTGTAAAGGATGCAAAATTGTGTTAAACAGTAGAATTTTATGTAAAAAAACTTATAAAAAAGAAAGCTTTTAATAAGACATAAGTTTTAATGCAAAACCTTTTTTTAAGAATAACTGGAAGTATTTTTAAGAAACAGTTTGGGCAAGAAAGCTTTTGTGTGTGTGTTAAAAAGCGATGCAAAAAAATTAGATCTTAATAAGTTTTTGTCGGGAAATAAAGATTAAATAATGAGCTTTTGTTAAAAAGCTTTAATCATGTGTGTTCTAGAATCCGAATCCACTCGAAAGTGGATTACTTCAGCATTTTTGGTGTTCTGCATTTTACACCCACATGTTTTTATTCGTTTTCAATAAGAGTAGTAAGGGGTTGGTTTAAATAAAACGAATAGTATTTTATTCTAATACGCGATGATAATAGTTTTAACAAAAAAAAAATTTTATTTTTAGCTTAAAATGTTCTTTATCCAATTTAATCAAAAATATATCGTTACCCTAAACGCAAAAAGTCCTAACAAAACATCAATTTTAAATCGACTTTTTCATTGAGTTTGAAGTAGTTATAGCTCATTTTTTTAACGCTTTTTATGTTATTTTTCGACAATTTGTTAT
The DNA here is from genome assembly GCA_963931875.1 of Pollenia griseotomentosa. Taxonomy (NCBI): domain Eukaryota; kingdom Metazoa; phylum Arthropoda; class Insecta; order Diptera; family Polleniidae; genus Pollenia; species Pollenia griseotomentosa. Next base: position 148,638,524 of record OZ007564.1, read on the forward strand.
TTTTTTTTTTTTTTTGATTTAGCGATCTCAGATTAGTTTTTTGCAATTTTTCGCGACTTTTAGCCGTGTTCGCGATAAAAGCGATTTGTTCCTGTAAGTTTTCTGATTCTTTATTGCTTCAACGACATAGCAATAGTAAAAAGTAGACTTTGTTATCATGCCGCTGTGAGCAAATTTTTGCGAATTTCCGCTTATTTAGCAAATTTTACCGAATTTTTTAGGGACTTTAAATAAATTGTTTTAAACCCATTTTAAACTCCACGCGATAGAAGCGATTTTTCTTATGATTCTTTACAGCTTTCACTTTTTTTAATAAATATTCGACTTTGCTATCATGCTTAGCAAATTAACGATCTGTAGTTCAACTAAAGCTTTTTTGAATAAACAAAAAAAAAAGAGAGAAAACCAATTAATGAGTTCGTTTCAATTTGTTTGCAATTCGAGTCGAAACTTACTAGGTATTTCTTTTAAACTTAAGTCTTAAGCGAAAAAGTAGGCTCCTCATAAACAAAGTGAGCTTTAGTGATAAAGTTAATTGTTTGCAAATTTACTAAGCTTTTACAAAAAAAAAAAAAAAAAATACCGAATTAAAATTTCGATTTATATTAAATGTATTTATTTGTTTCTTTTTATAGTTAAGATCCTCTGTAGCAAAATAAGCTTTATTGCACAATAGTGAGTTTTTCTGATAAAAAAAAAGCTTTTAAAGATTTTTAAGCTTTTGTAAAAATTAGTTGAATTTTTTTCAATTTAAATTATATCATGAAAAGCAATTTTCTAGCTTTTCGTTTTTAAAGCTTCTCTTTTAATTCTTTTTACCCGTTTTAAGGTTAAAATACTCCTTCATGTTACTTACTGCAGTTGAGAAAACAAAATCTAGAGTCAGCTAGAACCATAATAAGTTAAAGTTGAGACAGTCTTTTGATGATGCCAATAATACAAGGTGTAATAAATTATGCACGAATGTTGTTTTTTATCTTTAAGTACCCTGCACGTAACTCAGTTAACTTAAAGTTAATTTTTTTCAACTAGTTTTGGTTGATGCCTGGATTATTTTTAATGGAGCCAACTGACTATTTTAACGTTGGCATGTCATAGGAAATAGTCAATGGTCCGACTTTTTAACTAACTTAAAGTTAGCTACATAGTAGTTAGCTTAAAGTGAGTTAGGTAGTAGTTAGTTAAAAGTTATAGTTAGCTATTAACTAACTTTATGCCAATACACCATACGCTTAATATGAAATAAATTTTTTTAAAAAGTATTTTATTTTACGTGTAAAAATTTATGTGTTTTTATTTTTATTCTTTATGCAATCTGAACGGATTTTTCGTTTTTTTATAACTTTTAAGGCATTTCTAATCTCAGTCTCCACCATATTTGAGCCAATTGATCGACAGACGTCTGTTAAAAAAATAATTGGTATTTCATATTAAATTTTTTTTTTTCTTATATATAAAGTGGTTGCCAGCTTAATTGATGCAAGCAAATCTAAAAAACGTAGGTCCATGTAACTCTTAAAGTAATAAGAATATTAAAGAGAAACAAAAATCACCTTAATTGGCAATATGGACTCTTAAAAAAACTTCTTTTGTTTTAACAATAACAAAAAATACACTGTTTTTGAATCGCTCATTTTATTTGATGCAAGAAAGGTTTAGCTGTTGTTTTACCGTTATATTTAAAAATAAAATGAAATTATTTTTATATTGGCATTTTCTATTAAAGTTTGCATAACTTTAGCATTCTATTTTGAGTATGAGAGTAATTAGCAGGTTTTATTAAATATGGGTCTGCGGACAACTATAGAATAGTGAAAGTTGGTAATTCAACACTATAAAAGTGGGGAAACTCATTGCAAAATAGGATAAATATTACATTTGTCTTCATCTACTGTTCAGCACATAATAAAGCGCTATTCAACGGAGAACAGAATTGAAAACAAGGGTAGAAATGCTCCTAACAAGATTTTGTCTACATGTGATAAACGTTGGATCATAAGAAAAATCATGGAAAGCCCAAGGTTATCAGCACAAAAAATAGATAATAAATTGACCACTGGTATTGGGAAGTTGTGAAGTGCATCAAAGATTCGGCGTGTTTTACGTTCACATGACTTTCATGGTCGAGTACCACTAAAGAAGCCCTTTATTAGCCCAAAAAATAAAATTTCCCGATTAGCGTTTGCAAAGACCCACATTTCCAAAGGGCCAGAATTCTGGAATACGGCCATATTTTAAGATGAATCGAAATTTAATATATTCGGGTCAGATGAAACGTCCTATGTCTGGCGGAAGCCAGTGAAGCATGTAGGAGGAAGCGTTATGGTGTGGGCTTGCATGGCCGCAGCGGGTGTTGGTAAATTAGTTTTTATTGAAGGAAATATGGACAAAACAGTGTATTTAAACATCCTCAAAAAAAATTTGATTCAAAGTGCTGAAAATTTGGGTCTTAGAAGAAATTTTCGTTTTTACCAAGATAACGATCCCAAGCACAAGTCCAATGTTGTTCAAACATGTCCTTTATGGAACTCTCCCCATTTAATGGAGCCACCTGCACAATCTCCGGACTTGAACATGATCGAAAATTATTGGGCGTTATTGAAAAATAATATAAGATATCACCAAATTTCCAGCAAAGAAACGTTGAAAAGTGCTTTAATCAATGAGTGGAACAAAATAACGGCCAAAACCACACACAAAATGGTGGACTCGATGCCTAATCGGCTAAAAGCAGTTGTAGACCAAAACGGTTACCATACTTAATACTAATTTAAACATTAAATATAAATATCATTAAAAATTTTTTATTCACAATTTGTTGCATCAAATGAGCTGCTTCATTTAAAAATTAAGTTGCTTTTGTTTTTCTTACTTTTCTTTAAGATATCAGCTAATATGAAATAAATAAATTAATAGTTCTGAAGTAGAAAAAATAATTTTCAAGTTACATATATGTATTTTAATATATTGATTTTGCTAGCATCAAATAAGCTGACAACCACTGTAAGTTACCTGATAAGATTTATAGGAAATTTTGAAAATCTCTCAATCTTTTTTGCCGTGAACTCCATCTACATTTACTTAAAATATGCGACACACTAAAATTTTGCATATACAGAACCATTAACACACAGAAAAAATTAAAAATTGTCTCTAATCACCAAATTTATTCCAAATTAATAGAATCAGGCAATCCATTTGTTGATTTTGTACCTATTACCAAAATAATTATATTGATTACTAAAAATTGTAAAATTTAATATTTTGAATATTTTTTTTTTTTTCAATAAATTATATTTTTAATTTCAATTAAAAAAATTATCAAAAAACTTTGTCGTTTCAAACAATGATTTTGACAATTTCCAACAACAATTTCACAAGTTAAAATTATTTTATTTTAAACGAAATAATGTTTTGGTTTTTAATTAATATTTTTATTCAAAATTTATTTTAAAACAACTAAAACATTAATTAAATCAAAATTATATTTTTAATTTTCTTTCAACAAAAAAAAATTATTGATTCAATTATCACATTAATTAAATTTAAATACTTTTTAAATAATTTTTTTAATTGATAAAAAACTACTAATAACTTTTTCTGTGCAGTAATAAAAATCAAAATTCGAAATAGCAAAAGAAAACAAGAACAAAAAAGAAACAAAAATATTAAAAAACGAAAATCAAAAACTTTGCTACACAAAATTCACTCGCATTGATATCGAGAAATTTCTGCATTTATTCGTAGTTAGCTTATAGTTAGTTGTTAAAAAGTTAACTATAAATGCATTATTCTTGTAGTCGACTGCCAAGTTGCTTGCAGGGTATGTATTGTATGTGTTTATACATATGTGCTTAAAATCTAAATGTAGTTGCATGAGTGTTGGTTGGTAAGTGTATCCATACGGTTACGTCATGATATTTATGTCATTGTTATTTACAAGTCATTGATATTCATGTAACATTATTAAAGACAATTTGTTCTTTCTGTCGTTCGTTCGTGTGTTTGTTCGTTGTTTGTGTGGTTGGTTGTTCTACTCAAGATTCTTTCTGGTGAATAACCTACAACTTGTCAACAAGAAAAGAGTAGTGTGTTCTTGAGTGGAATTTCTTATTTTCCTGGTATACAAGTTTATCACGTATGGGAATTAAGAGGCTTCTGTTTCCTAGGAAATTACAAAATAGTTGGCAAAAACATTTTGTTTTATAAGGTGTTTCAATTTGTACTTCTTTTTCCAAGTTATTATGACATTTTAAGCTGTTAAAAGAAAAAAAACGTGAAAGGAATATGATTTAAGCGTTTTATTTTTTGTAAGAATATAAAAAAAATTTAATATCATTAAAAAATCAAAAATCAAGACTTTGAAATTGATGTAAAAGTTGGTTTTGCTGATTTTTGCTATAAAATGAAAAGTTAAACTAGTGGCGTATTCTTGTAGGTGTTGAGAGGGAAGATGCTCTCAAATACTCAAATCCAAGAAAATTCCGTCCCACTTGAATCAAAGTCGACCCAGATTGATTTTTCATAGTGGATGTAAAGTTTAACTGTAAGAATCCGAGTAGACAACCGAAATACTTCAAACGCCAATATTATCAACAAACAAAATCTGCAATATAAATTGCTTTAACGTTAATGCAACGTATTTCGTTATTATAGATTGGCATGTATTTTGTATTATTGGAATGAAACAGAAGAGTTGGGATAATTAAAGTAGTTACTTAAAATAGTAGAGGGGGTTTTACACAATTCACGTGTAATACCACGTCCATAGTGGAGGGGTATTACACATTTTTATGCTGATGTGTGAAAGATCTAAAAATATTAGACTACATATGTATATGCCAAAGCTTTGAAAATAATTTTATGAAATTTGATACATACATTTTAAATGTCATGAGGACGAAGCCTGTTGGAAATGGCATGATTGAATCTTTAATTAAGCGATTATAACTTTTATAAAAGCTTGTATATCTCGAAAAATTTTGTGCTGATAGGTCCAGAATTTACCATAGTTCACATACAAACAACCTCCCTAAAACCACTTTAAGACGAAAATAATCTAGCGTAAAGGTTGTTTTTTAGACGTATAGAGCTTTCGATAGAAAAAACTATGAAACGAGCTGTCACAATAATAAAGTGTATGTCACTTTTTTTTAGTAGACTTTGACGAATTACCATGCATAGCCATACACCAGAACAACGTTTACAAATCGTGGAAATTTATTTTCGAAATTCGCGCTCTTTTCGTCAAATTTATAGAGCACTGCTTACAGTTTACAGTGCATATAATCGTTCACCTAATCAGCTTATAGGCATTTGTGTGGATCGGTTCGATACTATTTATCCAAATCGAGCTTGAAACTTGTGTACAGTAAAAGTCATCGTCGCTGTAGACGTAAGTGTAATAGAGGACTCGAAAATATCGCACCGCAGCCATTTTTAGCCTTTCTGTCTCTACCCATCCACTACATGCCACATTTCGAGGAATGATCGTGGCCTTCTCTCTAAGATACAACTATTGCAAGAATTAAAGCCAGCGGACCATCAAAAATCAACTTCCACCAGATATAAATCGTCAAACCATCTTCAGCGATTAGGCTCGTTTCTGGCTGAACAGGTATGTTAACAAGTAAAATTGTCGTGTTGGAAGATAGCACAGTCCTCATGAGACTAGTGAGACCGCATTACATCTCGAAAAAAATTTCTGTTTGGTGCGGCTTACATGCCGAATTGTCCATTTGTCTTTAGATGTGGAATCGGTGCAAATATTAACGCCATACGCGAACACTACAGGCGAATGATTCAAAATTTTTTTATTCGGCATGTCGTTGCAAATCCAACAACTTTGTTGCGCCAAACGTTTGATGACCGAGTTATCTTAAGAAATTGACCTGTGATCGTGCCACCTCGTTTGTGTGATTTGCCGCCTTTGGACCACTTTTGGTTTAGGGTACGTAAAATCTCTGGACTATGCTGATAAACCAGTAATAATTGAATATTACAAAGCCTACATTCGACGCACTCTTGAGAAAATAAGACCGGGTTTACTTAAGACAGTGCTTCAAAATTGGACGAACAGGATAAACACCATAACGCGCAGTCTCGCAGGCCATATGCTAGAATTTATTTTAAACATAAAAAGCCAAAAATTTGGTCAGTCCATTAAATTTGTTGTGTTTATTTTTAAAAAATGGTCTATGCCTCCAACACCCCCGATATGTAGGAATCTGATTATTATTCGGTAAAAAGAGCTCTGATGTGGATCTGAAACTTTGGGCCTGTTTGTCACTGTTGAAAATTTGCCCGTAAATACATTAATGTGTGGTATCAAATGGTCCGGCTTTTTTTTTTCTTTTAATAAAAATGTCCATTGAAATTTTATAAAAAAATGTTTGCCGTTTAACGTTCCTTACTCCCCGTCTACAATTGACATGATTTACTGTTATAACATGATGTTAAAAAAGCGTTGTTAAAACTTTAGCATTAACAACCGTGTTATTACATGAAAAAACCTCTAACATGATGAGTCTATGCTTAACACTATCATCATATTAGTGTTAATGTTTAGCATTTCATGTCAGTTGTAGACTATATGTTAGAGTTGTAAATTATTTACACCTTCAGTTCAAATATTCAAATATTCTTAAATCTGTCAAAAAAAACCAAAAGTTTTTTTGAAGGAGTTGAAGAACTAAAAACGATTCACATAGAAATTTGTTTCATTCTGAGTAATAGCAACATGCTGCTAGCCACTTTATTGAAAATAGCAGACATTTTACAACCTCAAACAGGGCTGTCAGACTTGGGGATTTATCCCCAAAGTAAGGGATTTCATGCAAGCAAAAAGGACAAAGAAATTCATTTGGGGATTGAGGATTTTTTTGGAGATTTAATAAAAATAATCGGGGATTTTTTGGTAATTTTACACATTTTTGATATATTCTTTTATTCAGCCATGTCACAGAGTACGATTCCGTTCGAAAACGGAATTCATTCAGTATTTTGGTGCTTCAGAAAACGACGAAAAAACTTTTTGGAATGAAACCATTTATGTTTTCATGAACGGAATGTGAGTTTTCCGTATCTGAAAGGCCAAAAAATTATCAAAATTTTATTTCTATCAATAAAGAAATAAGTTTTCTTCGATTCCGTACGGAATCATTCTGAACGGAATTGTACTCTGTGACATGGCTGATTATTTGCGCTTATTTTTCTTCGTTTCGTATATAAAATATGAAAAAAGTACTAAAACTTTTATCTTACTCTTATCAACAACTTATAACGGTGTAAAGGGTCCTAATTAAGATTAATATTTTTGTTAAGTGTGTAAAAGGTACTTAATAAACTTATGTTATTATTCTTAAGTGAGTGAACAATTTTAAAAAGAATCTAAAACCGTTGAAACCCCACACAAATTTTTGATTTTTACAGGCAATTTTCAAGCAAATATGTCTTTCCCATAAATAAGTAAATATGAAAGACAATATAACAAAGTTTGGGAAGTATGTATTTTTATTGTTGTTTTTAAGGATGGCTAAAACCGATTGGACAAGCTCCAAATTCTTATAAAGCGACTCATTCGTCTTCAAAAACAGCATATTGTTCTGCTTGTATTTCCTCACTGGAATCGCATAAAAAGGATTTAAGAAAACATGCCGAAAGCAGACGCTACAAACAAAATAAAATAATTTTTTGAATAAAAATTTTTATGTGGGGATTTTTGCGGATTTCTTATTAAAATGTTTCTTTCTATCTTTAAAAATTTTAAATCTTTAAAAATTTTGAATTTTGTCAGAAAAAAATCGATAAAAAATATTAACTTTTTAAGGTTATTTTTTTGTAATTGGGGGATTTTTGGGGATTTTTTTTTTAATTTTTTGGAGACAAGAAAAAAGTACCTGTCAGCCCTGACCTCAAACCTGTTTAAAGAAGATTTTGTATTCAAAAAATAAAATAAAACAAGTATGGAATATGCATAAGTATTAAAACCTTCTGATTTTCTTAAATTATTCGACAAGAACGTCTGAGACGCAAGGCAACATTTAAATATATATATATATATATTTTTTTTGGCTTAAGTATCCTTAATATTTGGCATGTGCAGGCTATCAATATGTGTAGGAAGCATTTGTTGCAACTAAGAGTTAGCAAATGCTTTCTTGCAGTATTAGACGCTTTTGCAATTTTTTTTTTATTTATATTAAAGTTGCACTTTAAATTTCAGTCTTTTAAAACTTTTTTAATACAAAAAAGTTTGAGGTAAAATATGTCAACTGTTTCTTGGATGGTAAATTTTCTAGTTTAAATGTGCCCGTCTAGTAATTTTATCTATTTTAAGTGTGTAAGGAAGACAATAAAGTGCAGAAAAAGACTTCAAATATAAAAAAGATAAATTTCATTGAACATGACAACAAACGAAAGTTTTTTTTCAGCGTTAATTAGTCAAGATTAAATTGTGTGTGTGTTGGATAAAAATGTATTAAATTTTATCAAGTTGTTTGTGTAGAAATGTCAATTAATTTTAAAGCAGATTCTAAAATGACATTGGATATTTTAATAAACTCTTTGGGGGTATTTAGGAAGAGTATTTAAGCAAGTGAAAATCTGGTTGAGGGCGCTACGGTGACAGAGGGGGGTACTGGATCTGGCAGACCAAAAACTTGCATCGGATGCGAAAGCCCAATCGAAACCACAATGAACAATAGAAGTCAACGGATCACAATGCCAAAGACCTTCAGTATTAAACGGACAACAAGAAACGAAACATAGAACATAAGCATACTCCTAGTCTTGGACCTTTGTTCCTAATAGGAACCACAGGACATTTTATTTATACATATTTCACATTTTATTTAAGGTTATGTCGGACAATTACTCAAGGTCGGTTATATAAGTTTTATATTTTTCCCAAAATTATACGTTTTCCTTTTCTTATTCCTAAATTGCTGATAAGCTGTTTAAGTATTAAGAATTTTTCTTATGATATTGAGAACTAAGCTCCGTCTTTACGAACAGATACAAAGAACAGTGATGCTTAAAACCAATCATAAAAATACAGTGTCAACAATTTGTCGATTGCTACTGCTGAGTACAAAAAAACCTATTTTAAAAAATGTTTTGTTTAATTCTCAATTATTTAAAATCCGTGATAGAACTAAAAACTTTATGAGGAAATGTTAGAGGTTCAATCAAAAATATTGCTAAATCCATACCCATGAGCTCATCTACTATTCTTTAATAAATAAAAAAAAAAAACATTTTAATGTTAATTGTTCTTTTTGTTATTTCTTAGTTTTTGTTTAGATGATGTCATATGTCAAGAAATGCCACTATGCAGCCAACTAAATGGCAAACAGCATCTAGAAGCAGCCAACAAACTTGTCTGTCTCTACCTTTTTAACTACAAAAAAGTAACCAAACCTAACAATCATTCCAACATCCATCCCACAACAAAAAGAAAAACCAATGACAACGGCAGCATCCCAACTCAATAAAAGTTTTAAACACAATTTTAAATTACAAACGTACGAAAGAATGTAAATTTTAAATAAAATCTTTATAGTGTTTGGCTACATGAGCAATACATACTTGTAAGTGCAAATTCACCCTGCAGTTCTGATTAATTGTTGTTAAATTCAATATTTAACCCGCTACAAATTACAAGGTAATCTACTAAAAAAAAACATTTTCTTTCTTTATTAAGTGTTACAAATCGTTATTCTAATTTAGAAAAAGCAAAGGCGTATCTAACATACATATTTTCTTAAGTTTGAGAACTTAAACTTTAGGAAAGAGAATATATTAAAAAGATTATGTACAGAGTTTTAGAACTATAACAAATAAATTGTAGTCTTTCATTTCCTTTAGTTCTAAATATATTCAAAGGCTTTTAATATATTCTTTTTTATCAAGTTGTAGGTCTCGAACTTAAAAAAAAAAATATTTATGTAAGAAACGCCTTTTCTAAATTAAAGTGACGAAATACAGAAACAAATTATAATTAAATAAGAAGACTTTCAGGCCGTTGCAGTGAAGCATCGTACCCGCTACCCTTGCACTGAAAGGCAAGTTCACTCACTCTCCCCTAGCATACCCGTGCGCCGAAATAAAAATTAAAAATTTTTCAAAATAATAGGTTTTTAAGTTTTAAGCAATTTTTCTTTATATAAATAAAATGAATTAATTTTAACATTTGTCAGTACAAATGTACCACGCAGTTCTGGAGATTATTTCATAATTGATGATCTTACTAAAAACTTCGCCTACAAAATAATGTGTTAAATATCAGAAAAACTGAAAAAGCACTACTTAAAACTCTACTGAAGGAACCAATGAATTTTAAAAGGGATGTCCCAAAATGAACGCATTCAAAAGTAAGTCTTTATTTTTTTACATACATACATCCAGAAATAAGTAGTTACAGAAGTTGTTATAGAAGAAAGCTTCTAAATAATGAGTGAGAGAAGCTATTCACTTTGAAAAAGTAAGCGAAGTTTTAACTGGGTAAAAGCAATTTCTTTTAAGCTTTCAATCAATTTCATAAGTTATTTTGTTTTTCCACTAATCTCAAATAAGCACTTTATTACACGGATCGAAGAAGGGAACCTTACTATCATAGGTTACCAAGGAGAAGCATATTAGTCATTAGATAAAGCAGTTTTCTTAAAACATTCTAACCACATTATGGTTGTATATTCTTGATCCAGGACTTAATCCGATCTCCTTACTATTTATACCACTTATATCCGACTGCGTATGTAATACAACTCTCATGTTTGGGCCGGTGCTTCAAAGTCTATTTTGGAGCTTTTCGAAGCATATTAGTCAGTAGATAAAGCAGCTTACTTAAAACATTCTAACCACATTATGGTTGTATATTCTTGATCCAGGACTTAATCTGATCTCCTTACTATTTATACCACTTATATGCGATTGCGTATGAAATACAACTCTAATGTGAGGGCCGGTGCTTCAAAGTCTATTTTGGAGCTTTTCGACCGCGCGCAGGATGGGCTGGCCAAGACTGGAGCCGCTCTTGATATTTCACAGGGTGTGCCAGTCGCAATACCCCTGGGAACTATCAGAAGCGAAATCTTCAGACACTATCTGGATATGGCTGACGATAAATGGAAGAAACTATACTCAAAAGAAAAATCAATCCATCCGTACTCAAATCAATCCGAAGCGGTATTAATAGTACGGTGAGTACGGATTTCCTTGAATCAAGTACAGAAAGATTGATTCAAGTACGGATTTTCAATCGCAAAATACTTAAATAATCCATAAACAATCCCTTTTCTTACTTGAAATAATCCGAAAATGAGATTGAGTTAAGTAAAATTAAGATTGAATCAATCTCAAAATACGCTTGATTAAGAATAATAAAATTGTTTTACTTAAAATAATCCGAAAATTAGATTGATTTATGTAAAAATAAGATTGAATCAATCTCAAAATGCGATTGATTCAAGTATTATAAAGTTCATTTTATCAAGAAATTAGAAATTAGAAAGAAAAAGTTATAATGATTGACTTTACTTGGTTTTTATTTTAGAAATCTTATGTACATCTTTAACTAAAAATATAAACTAAATGAGAATCAATAGTTCAAATTCGCTTTTTAACCCTTTGTGCACATGAGTCTCGCCAGACTTTTTTTCAATGTGTATAGAAAATTAAAACATGCGTAGGACGGAGGGTTAAACACAAAAAAAAGTTTAATCTTTTTTTTACTTGGTTTAAGCATTTCATACTTATTTCAAGAAATTCCGGGATTGATTTCCGAAAGTAATCCCATTTGGGATTGTTTTGACCACGTTTAAGTTGTATTCGTACTTGAATTTTTGAGTACGACTCGTACTTAAAGTAATAATAAAAAACTTGATTTATCCCGAGTGTTTTTCTTTCTGTGACTACTTAACTTCAGTCGGAGAGACGTGCCAAAACGGATATATGTACGTACTGTTCACTGGACGATCGGTAAACACGCTATGAGACTCGGTCTACCTTTTCTACCTCTTTGTGTACCTTTTAATGAATGCTGCCGCAGCTGCAGGGAACCTGGAACTGAGGAGACGGTATTTCATCTTCGATGTGATTTCCCAGCGTTTATTTCAACACGATATGGATTATTTGGGAATTAACTGCTACAAGGACTCTCGGAGATATCGCGGGTGAAACTCAGCAACTTGCTGAAATATCTCAACGCAACGGGCTGGCTCTAGCCACCTCAGTACTGCCTTAAGTTAAGTTTGATCTGGGGTTCCAATTCTTGACGAGTTGTGTGGTGTGAAAACGGAGTCACAGTCGACTCAACTTGCAGCACGCCTAGTTCTGTGCGTGCTACCACGTTAACCAACCAACCAACCAGGGTTTCCAATTCTATTGACTCCCTTGAGCACCGTCGCAATTTGGGTTGTATTTGCCTGTTTTATCGTTACTATAATGGAATATGTTCTAATGAAATTATGGATCTGGTTCCCGAAACCCGAACGTTTTTCATAATACACGTTTTTCCTCAAGAGCCCATCATTTTGTGGTCGATTTGCTGGTGAAACTTACAGACTGTTCGTATGTGGAATAACCTTACTGCTTAAGTCTTCCGTCTCACTTTCAACATGAAAAGGTTTAAGTGGAATCTTCACAAACATCTCCCTCTATCCTCCTTTCCATAACCTATTTTCCTAGTTCCAACACAATGCAATGCATTAGTAGGAGCCATCCTCTCAGTGCTTGTCCAAAAAAAAAAAAAAAAATTTCCATAAAAATAGTTTTGTTGGAGGTGACCATATCGAAAAATATTTTTTCTTAACGTGTATATGCAGAGAAATACGTTGGCATTTAAAAAACTGCAGGATACTTTTCAAAAGATACATGTACAAATGTTTTAGTTTAAGTACTTGTAATGTAGTGTTAGTTACTTAATTTATCTATATATAATCAAAAAGCCGAGACGTTGTCATATATATAATCAAAGTTATCTGGACATTATATCTTAAGTTTGAGATTGCAATTATACTGTGCAACAAAAAAAAAAACACCAGCCGCAATACTTGCAACGCGAAATGAAAGTAGACTACTAGTAGAGCAAATCTGCCAAAGGGTTTGGAAAAGTTAGTTCGGGTTCCCGAAATATGGGCCCCTAAATGTTTTTAATTTTCTGAAAAGGCGTTTGGCATAAGTCAAAAAAAAAAAATGTACTAAATGAACTTCTGAGCTAAAAAATAATTTCAGATGTCTTCAGTAGAATTGTACGGCGATTCTTTTCTTAGAATTTATTAACCCTCTAACTCTTATTTTTAAGGGATGATTTTTGTCCTTTTTCCCAACTCTTACACAAAAGTAAACTTAAACGGCACTTTTTAGGGTTAAAACGTTCCACGAATATTTTCTGCATCAAATCTTACTAGGGGTCTTCTAAGACCAAAACATCGTGCACTATATGCAACGGAATTTCGAAATTTCGGGCACTGAAATTTTTGAATTTTTTAAAAAGGCGTTTGGCATAAGTCAAAAAAAATATACTAAATGTACTTCTGAGCTAAAAGACTATTTCAGATGTATTCAGAAGTATTGCATGGCGATTCTTTTCTTAGAATATATTAACCCTCTAACACTCATTTTAAGGGGTAATTTTTATCCTTTTTTTAACCTCTACACTAAAACGGCACTTTAGAGGGTTAAAATGTTTCACGAATATTTTCTGCATCAAATTTTACTAGGTGTCTCTTAAGACCAAAAACGGATTTTTGAAATTCCGTGCCTTAAAATTTTTAAATTTTTCGAAAAATCGTTTTACATACATTGCACGAACTTTTGGTCTTAAGAGACCCCTAGTAAAATTTAATGCAGAAAATAACTAAGCTAATTTTTCAAAATTCTTTGGCAGATTTGCTCTACTAGTAGTCTTAATTCATTTCGCGTTGCAAGTGTTGATGCTGGTGGCGATGACCCGAATTTTGTTGCACAGTGTTACATTTCAGTTCTTAGATTTTGTTACCAGTTTAAGGTAACTTGTATAGAAATTTTAATTAAGCAAATATAATAATTTTCAGTACTAGAATTTTGAGCATATAATTCAATAGTTCATATAAATTAAAAGGGAGTATCTCAAAAGTTGTACAAAACGTCTCTGAGACCTTAAATTCCACATGCTTGTTACACTACTTTAAATTATTAATTTTGATACAGTGTAATGCAGAAAAAGTCCTACTTTTTTACAGCAAACGTATTGACAGTTTGTTTGCACTAAGTCTAGACGAGCAGTTAGTTTGGCATTAGATATAAACTAGATATTAACATGTGGACCACATTAATATGTATAAGAACACATGCTCATCAACAAATTTTTAAATAAAACTTTGCTTTTCGTTTTAGCTATCTAGCTGTTTATGTATGCTTGAGCCCAAGCTGTTCTTCTTCCAGGTCCTAAAGGGTCCCTTTATTTATATTTATAGAGGCCAAATTTAAAGCTTAAACTTGCCTACATCTGTTATGAATAGTTAATCAGAATTGAATCAGAATTGAACCACGAGATCCTATGACCTATGTTAGATATATTATTAATGTTTCATTTCTGTTGTAAGACTCTTGGATCACACTGTATTCTTTCTTGTATACAAGCTTGTTGTCTATCTCTATTGGTGAGCATAAAGGTCGTTTTTTTCTGTAAAAGTTATCTCTTGGTATTGAGGCGGTTTTTCGAGATCCCAACCAGCATTCGAACTTAGAGAAACCGTAAAATATTGTGTACAACAACAACAAACGTAACAAAATAATTTACTGCTTTAAAGGCCGCTTTAGCCGACCGTAAATGTAATTAAATGCAATGTAACGTACCGTAACGTACTGTAAGCTCGTTTGTGCACTTATAGAACATGTAAGAACGTGTCAGCTGTTTTTCAAAAACATTAACAAAAAAGAGAAAAGTGATGAGAACTAAAAGTGTTGAAATGGTGACCGCTTTGAAGAAAAAGTACCAAGTGATTTAAATAGCATTAAAATGGTATTTCTTGTATGTTTATATAAATAAATAAATATTTGATATTAATATTACAGATTTACAATAAACAAATATGTATTATGTATAGCATATTCGTACACATGTTCTTACATTATTTTCAAAATGTGCATACACAAAACAAGGTTTTGATCCCATTAAAAACCAGACTTTTTATTGTTTGGGGATATGTATGCATTTGTTTATTTTATACATCCAAACATATATCTGTATAAATAAAAATATGTATGGATTGTAACTTATTTTGTCAAAAGTCCACAGATATTATTACTAAAAAAATGTACCAAAGAAAAAGAGTGATTTTACCCGCATTCCATTTAAAATACAAGCAGCCCATCACTATCTACAAATGTCACGTAATCTCGTAATGAAATTCTATTTTCTACAGGTTGGCACGTTACGGTAAAGTGACATTACAGTCAGTTAAGCAGTTGCATTGCTTTCCATATAACAGAAACGATCAGCTGTTTACATTACATTTACATTTCTACATTTACGGTCGGCTAACAGGGCCTTAAGAGGATGACTGTGTTGTTTGGTTTAGAAGCTGGTTGTTTCTGTTGCAGTTAAAGAACGCTGCAACAAAATGTGGTTTGTTGCTATTATTATTATTATCATTGTTGTTGTTGGTATTTGTTGTTGTTAAAAATGTAAGCACATTCTGAAAGTGCAAATATTATTGTTGTTTTTGTTTATGTAAATGCTCAAGCTGTTTTAGATGCTTGTTGTAATTGTTTACAGCAAAAAAGTTTTTAATGTTAATTTATTACATTGTGGATAAAAATTTACACAAACCACATATTTTGCAGGAGTATGTGTGTGTGTGTGTTTAAAGGGTTTATATGAGTATGTATTTGCTTGGATGTCTCTATACACAGGTGAGTATTTAATATACCAAGTGATTATCGTAAATAAGAAAGGTGAACATGTTAAATACAAATAATTTTTGTAGGTTGTGTTTTTTTTTTTTGTAAAACGAAATTTGCAAGCATCAATGTGAATTTTTATGTGTTTGTATGTATGTATATGAAAACGTTTGCCTCATACCTCTTTTTTGTGCAGCACATGCCTTTATTTTATGCATAAAAATGCATGAATTGAGATATTGACTTTAATATTTATATATTCATTGTTTTTTTGTTTTATTTATTTTATGTTAATTGAATTTTTATTTTCTGCAAATAATCTCATCTTTGCGATTATTTATGCACCTTTGTTAATTAAGTTGTTGCTAAAAAATTTAACTTTTACAAAACACAAGCTCAATGAATTCTTATTTATTTTTAAAAATAAATTAAACTAAATTTTAGTTATCATATTAATTTTTGGTTTTTACTTAGTTAAAAATAAAGATCTTTAATTTATAATCAGCGCAAGTTTTTTGCTCGTAGTTTTGTTGTATTATTTGCCAGATTTTTTAAATGTGTCCAATTTTGCATACATAAATATGCTCTCAGCAGTCATGCTCTACAATTATGCACTGTTAAAGCCCTTATGACACTACATTTTTTAATCATTAATTGATATAGAATTGATAGAAAGAAACAGTAAATGTTAGAAAGAGAAAACTATAAAAAATGTAAACAAAGTTTTTTAGTTTTTTTTTTCTCTTGTAATGGTTTTGTTTCAGGGATGGCGTTGAGAATTTTTGAAATTGTACCAACAACCTTTTAAAATTTTAATTTTTTACCCTAATTGTACTAAAAGATTTTTTTAGTTGAAATTAATTTTATTTATGTTCATAAAAAACACCACAAAAATGTATTATAAATCTTAGTTTAAAAAGTATCAACAAAAAAGTACAATTGAAACAACTTAGCCATCCCTGTTTTGTTTATTTTATTAAATGTTGCCAACTTTTTGTTTATGAGAAACCTAAAAACAAAAAGCGGTAAATCGCTGAATTTGCCCATAAACCGCTGATTCAGCAACACTTTTAATATTTCAAGCTTGAAATGTCAATTTTAAGTTAAACAATTTTACATTTTTTTTGACATAACTTCATTTTTTATCGATAACTTTAGAAAAATTGTTGACAGTTTTCCATTTATCTTAATACAGCTTAACTCTTTGCACTTGGTAAATTTTTGTATTACATTATATATGTACTGTTCACCAAAACTTGAACAATGCATTAAAAATGTAGTGTCATAAGGGCTTAAACAGCAACAATACAGAAGATCTGTAGACAAGGGATTAAAAGTTAGCCCCAAACATGGCGTTTGGGATTATATCGTTGTAATCAACTTTTCACCTCTGCTACAGGTGTGAGGCAAGGTTTTATTCCGTCCTCCCACTTTATTCCTTAAACTTTTGTATAATGATTAGAGATAAGATAATCAAACTTTCAACGCCACAAAAGGTATTATTAAAAATCATCTTCGAAAAGACAATGCTAATTCGAATTGTTAGAACACATCTTATCGTTGATGGTTCCAAAATTGAAAATGTGGAGACATCCACTTATATCTGATCCAAAATTTCTTAAGATTTGGAAACTGTAAAAGATATTGAAGATCGAATAAGTAGAGCCCGTGGCGCCTTCTTTAATTTGCACAAAGCGAAGCGCGCCAATAACATTGCAAAAAAAAAAATAAGTCTGTGGTAGTACATGGAGCCTAACAAAACTGAGCACAATTAAAATTAGACATTTAGATATCGGCGGTTGAGACAAAAATTACGTATTAACGGGCCTAGTTAAATACCAAATGAATCCATTATCCAGCAAGCAGATAACCGCCCCGTAGAAAGTGATATTCGTAGACGAAAATGGACATGGATTGGTCATATTCTCAGGCGACCACAAAATGTTATGGCCAGATATGCCCTTTACTGGAATCCTCAAGGGCAACGTCAGCCAGACTGACCACGTAATACACGGATTCGTTATTTTAAAAGAAAATGTGAAACAACTCAAACAATGTGGAGCAACATTATACTACTTGCCATAGACAAAATTAGATGAAGATGAGAATTTGCTAACGCCCAAAGATCTTCCTGAACATTATATTTTATATTTTATTTGGATGAATAAAGGACATATATATTTTTTATTTTTTTTTTTTATTTTCACTAAGCTAATCCCCGCGAAGCTCTACGCTTGTCTGCAGGGAAAAACCAGAGTCTCTGGCATCCCCGGTGCTGATAGACTAGCTCACTACCAGCTAGCCCACCGGTGCACTCAAAAAGCCCTCGCCAATACCTTAAAGCATATTTTACCATTTGGTGTCCACTTGTTGCAGTGGTATCAGATAGGACTCTGTTTAGCCACGATCTTAAAAGATATTTTAGTTATACACTTTTGACAACCTTGATACATTGCAATGTCGCATTGGCTTCACTATGTCTGTCGCGAATCCCTCTGTTTCTCAACAAGAACAGTGATCTCAGTAATAACTTGGCAATGGGTGGTACACAATCATTTGGAATAGGCCTATAATTACAAGTCTTCTGTAGAAGTTGTCATGACAAGGAGTAGCAAGAAGTAGCTTCTCTTGGACATGATAAAGAAACCGATGTAGGTCATCTAGATTTGTATAAACATCCTAAAAACTACCAGATTTTAACGATATTTTTAAAAAATTTTAAGAAAAAAAAAATAGTGGTGTTCTAGCGGTTTTTTAAGTGCGATTTAACTGGAAGTCTTAAAAAAACTATGGCAACAATACAAATTGGCATATTATTTTAACTGGCTCCCTAGAAGTGCCGTCCCAAATTAAGAGTTTTGTAACGAGGGAGTCTGTACAAAACAAGCTAGGTGGATAAAATTGTGCTCAAATATTCCCTATATATGAGATTTATAACTAATTTAATTACGATATTAGGAATTTGACACAATAGCGGCCACACCATGTGAGTAAGGGCACAAGTGGCTTTTCAGTACCATGGTAAAGAGTATATTAGACTCGGCACAGCCAACTATAGCTCTTTTTTTTTAATTCTTTTTATAAAAATATATCAATTTTGTCTTTTTTCAATTTTTCTCCTTTGGAACAAAATCGTTGTAAATTAAATACAGTTTGGACATAAAAAAATTTTTATTCACAATTTGTTCAGTTTAACTCATCTCTCTTTTTATTGAGAATTCAAACATATTTTTGTTTTAAGCATAAAATGGCAAGCAGAGATATTTATTTTTTTTTTTTTTTTTGTTAATAGGAACAATTTTGTTTGTTTCTTTGAGGCCAAATTTAAGCCAACCCGGTCAATTTAAATTTTTTTCAGTTAAACTTGTTGCAAGTTGATTTTTGTTTGCCTTGAATATATTCCCAATATTAACTATTTCGATGAGAAAATTTAATAAAAACAAATGTTGCGATGATGATAAAAATTGATGGAATGTGTGGACTAAAATGAAATTTTGTATGAAAAATATTGACAATATGTAAAAAAGAGTTTCTTCATGAAAAAAAAAATCTGCACAATTTGGTTCTTATTCTACCCATTATAAACTGATGGTATTAAAGACCACAGAGCCCCGTTAATAGACCAACAAGTAGACTTAGTTCCTCCTTATCAAGCAGAAGTAGCGGGACAGAGACACCAATCCCTTAGATTGACTCAACCCAGAAGTAGACTTCCATGTGTAAAATAATTCACCACCGCACCATGATTGTACCATCCCCTTAATGTGTCCGTTAGGTTTGCCGAAGAAAGGCACACGGCCTAATAGACGGCGAGCCTTCATGGACCTCATGGCCGGGTACCCAACACAAATTCAAATCATTGTGTTTCCCAAAATTGTTCAGAGATGTTAAATAGTTCATGACTAACTTGGACTTCACCTCTTAAGAAGATTGTACTCTTGATTGGCTATCCGACATTATAAATAATCTTAAGCCCTTTGATCTCTTCCTCAGACATTACTTAGCGCATATGAGGAAAGTATAGATTTCCGTCTGAAAGATCGTAGGCTGCTAACCCAAAGGTAAACCCCTTTCGAAACCTGGGTTCATAATGCCTGCACCGGTATCACCATAAGTCTGCTTCAAACCGCCGGTGAACAAGACCAGGTCCACGTCCCCAATACCATGATGTGTCTTCCCATTGGTCCCTATCAGGTGAAAGGGCTTTAAAATACCAGACTGGGCAGCATATGATTTATTATCAAAATAAAAGGATCAATCTCAAGAACATAAAGGGTCCGCATTTCACCTATAAAGTAACCTGCTCTGAAATCAGTAATGCGCGGCATCCTGTTAGCAAAGCTGCAGGTCTCCCCCTTTATAGATATGTACATATGTGCAACGCAGGAATGTGCTGGATAGCCTCTAAAGCCAGAGTGGGAAAGGTCTTCATGATTCTAACTTTGAACTGTTCGGTCCTAGTGCACCACGAGTTGGTCTAGTTATCGTAATAAAAGACTAATCCCCAGGTATTTAATCTCGTTAGAGAATCCGATAACCGTACCTTAAGTCTCAGAACTCTACGTCTGGTGAATAGTAGCAGCGTAGTTTTCGCATGGGTAATATCATGTTTTCTCTTTTTTTGCACCAACCAAGTGTCAAATTCAGGGCCTGCTGCATCCTTTCCGGAATAGTCACGTCATCAAATCCAGTCACAGATATCACTAGATCGTCCGCATATGCAGGCACAAGTATGGAATCCCAAGTCGTTAAAGGCCCCTAGGAGTTCTTTGGAACATACTTATCACAACTGCAACACGTTTCTTCGTTAGAGCGAGGCCACTTGCGTCGTAGGAATCAAATGCTCCCTGAATGTTGTTGAACGCACAAAGAGCAATTTGCCTTGTATCCAGCGCTTTCCCAATCGTGTCCAAAAGGCAATGAATGACAGTCGCCGTACTCTTGCCCGTCTGATAGGAAAACTGGAAGCGATATATCATAGTATACATTTTTTAAATCAAAATGATCACAAAATCGTTGCCCTTTCTGCAGTTGGACGCTTAAATTGACACTTTTATCGTAAATCGTTTTTTTAAGAAATGGAAATAACCAATTTTCTTCTTTTTGCGATTAATATGTAATTTAAAAAACACAGCTAATTTGAGTTTTTTCGTATTAAAACAATATTTTTAAATTAAAAACAAAATCGATTTTTAACAAGGTTTCGTTTAAATGTGCTACATTCCTATTTCATACTATTGATAAACTGAAATTTATTGCTGAAGGGATAAGCGAATCCTATGCGCATTTCACTGGTTGCTTAGGCCAGATCGTCAGGAAACTTAATCCAAAGATATTAAAAAAACTAAAGATATAACACATATAAAACTGTTAAGCGAATAAGAATTATAAGCCACAGTTTTACTTGTAACAATATCAAAGCTTAAACAAAAACAACAATAATAAACAGTGAGTGATTTTTGATAATCAACAAAATTGATTACATATTTTCACTCTTTTCGCGACTAAACGCTTATTTTAGAAATAAAGCAAATTTTTTTTTTATATAAAAAGTAGATTTTTAAGGAAAACTTAAAAAAAAAATAAAGATAATAACTGATCTTCTTTCTCTATTTTTGCAATTGGAGGCTTATTTAGAGAGTTATATTGATTTTTTTTATAAAATAGAAAATGTTTATGCTCTTTTTATATAAGAAATATATAAATGATTATATATTTTTTGTTATTTCACCGATTTAAAGCTTATTAATAAAATTACAGACAGTTAAAACTTTTATATAAATAAAATTGATTTCTGATTACAATGGGCAATTTGTGCTTTTGTATTTTTTTGTGTAAATTTTCTTTTTTGGTAAATGTACAATATAGAAAGTTTTCATGATTTCATTAACTATTTAAAAAAAGATAATTAGTATTGTGGTTATTTTGTTGAACTATTTTTATGGTTTTTAATCCAAATTTTTAATAATTTTAATTAGGCTTAAGTTCATTAAATTTAATTTTCATTAAATTATTTTTATGAAGAAAGGAATTTTACAACATGAAAATTAATTAAAATTGTTATTGATAATCTTTCATTTTTGACCGTGGCGGGGGCTCGAACCCGGGCCGGCAGGTTACCATGACATGTTTCGATCGCAACCACTCGATCTCCTCAGATGGATTTGCCGTTCTACACTCGCAGCCATCGACGACTGCTGACGTCAATAGTCAAACATCAATCCTTAAACCAAATTGTATTTTAACCTTTGGTAGATCGAAGTTTGCTTTTTTGAATGATTATCCATTTTAATTGATTTTACATGTTCTTCCTTACTTCTGTTTTTTCGTACTTTTGTCAAGAATTTTTCTTGAATTCCAAAGTACATTTTTTGTTTTTTCATTTTTGTCTTTCTTTTTCTTGTTGACCTTTTTCAGCACAACTTGAAGGACAAATGAATACATAGAGCTCGTGCCTTAGCTTAAACAATAATTAGTATTGTGGTTATTTTGTTGAACTATTTTTATGGTTTTTAATCCAAATTTTTAATAATTTTAATTAGGCTTAAGTTCATTAAATTTAATTTTCATTAAATTATTTTTATGAAGAAAGGAATTTTACAACATGAAAATTAATTAAAATTGTTATTGATAATCTTTCATTTTTGACCGTGGCGGGGGCTCGAACCCGGGCCGGCAGGTTACCATGATATGTTTCGATCGCAACCACTCGATCCATAATTTTTCCAATTGTTTTTTTTTTTTTCTTTTTTGTTCGCTTTTGTTGAATATTTAAATTTTAAAATTAAATTGAGGTCAGATTAAATAAAATTTGCTTCCGATCTAAGTCAGAAAAAAACCGCGATTTATCGTAAAAAAAAAACAGAAACAGTTTTTTGTCGAAGTGACAAATGTGTAAGCATTAATGTATTTTATTTAAAAATTCATGTTGAAAATTTTTTATTTTAGAATTTATATTGTAAAAATATGCAAAAGTATTTTATAACAAAAAACTATCAAGCTGGGAATTAAATTAAACCGCAATTTGTATTCCAAATATTTTAGTAATTTACATTTTTTGTAATTTTATACTTTTTTTGTACAGAATATAAATCGCATTTTCCTCATTAAATTCTAATCATCTTTGGTATATTAATAATTTGCCACTTAATAGAGATTGTTGTTTTAAAAATGTTTTCACTGAGTTCCACTTTGGTTTTGAAAACTTTTTCTATTCAAGCACAAGTTGATTTCTTTTTTGCTATTTCCCTGCCGTTAAATTTAAAACAATTTTCAAACAGGTAATTTGCTTTTTTCAAACTCTGAATAAGGTTAACAACCAAATGGTATTTGTAAGATATTCTTCATCACAGGTTTTTTGAATTCAATGACTATAAAATTGAAAAGACATCCTCTTGTGTGAATTGTGCTCAAATGAACGAAAAAGAAAAACACAGACAAACTTTTTTTTTTTTGATAAAGCGAAATAAAAATATAGCTGAAAAAAAAATTATTTGTAAGAAAAACGATACAAACTTCAGGTTAAACCAGAAAAGAAAGTTTCGTGTTATTTTTCCATCATCATCAGAATCATCCGCATTACAATCTTTAGCATCCTCAATGGCTTTTGAAAGATGCTGCCTTGCCTGATGCTGGTTTTCAGTGGCGCATGATTTTTTTTTAAGGAGCAGAAAAAAATTTATATATATGTATTATAAAAATTGATAAAACATTTAAATAAAAATGTGTATAAAAGAAAATGTTTTTGTTCAACATAAGATGGAATTGCAGTAAAAGAATAAATTCTTACTTAAAAATTTATATCATCCAAACCACACGCAAAGAAAAAACATGGTTGTGGTAAACATATTCTAAGAGCAACGTATTATGATAAGAATTATGATTGTAGTCACCATATTAGAATTAATGTTGAAACATATTATGACTCAATATACTCGTAATATGTCATCATAATATTTTTCCCTTAATCATATTATTATTCTGTAACTACTAAGTTAAGAAGTAATCAAATTATTGTCATGTTAATCATAACAAGCTAAGAAATAAATCATATTATTGTCATGTTAATCATAATAAGCTAAGAAGTAATCATATTATCATCATGTTAATCATAATAAATTTAGAAGCAATCATATTATGATACAGCACCTTTCATAGCTGTCATAAAAATACAAAATAAATTTAAATATTTTTGAATCGATTTTTATTTTGTGGCTTTTTACAATTTTTCTTAATGTTAATCAAATAGCGGAGTTCAATATAAGGCTTGCAAAAGAGCAAATGAAAAATCTGTGGTTTTCATGGGCAACCGCGTGTGTCCATTTTTTTGATTGATTTTTGATTGATGTTGATGCCATATTGCCTAATTTTGAACGCTCTTTATATTTTTTTGAAAAAAGATGGATCAATTCCGTTTTGTAACGTAATGACAAAGTTTGAAATGTGCAATACCTAGCCCATAGTTTGATCTAGAATGGGTTTTCGGCTTTCCTGAACAATTTGTTTTAAGACATACGCGGTTGCCCATGAAAACCACAGAAATATCGTAGCACTTTTATAAAATATAACGAAATCTCTGTGTGTTTTGTTGTTGGATTTTACAAAAAACTATGATATTTTGCATTTGCACTATTACATCACTAACACTTGAATGAACTCCGCTAATATTTTAATTTTTGAATTTCTTTAAACTTATTTTTTTATGGAATTTTATCTTTTAATTGTTTAACCGCTCACAAATAAAAAAACGACACAACTTCTTCGAAATTATTTGACAAATGGCGCTAACATAACATGATTAGAGTAAAAATAGTTTGATTGCATCTTTAACATAATATAATAAATGTATAGAAAGTTATCATGTTATGGCTATTAAATATCATGATATGGTTGTGAGAAATATAATATGTTTAGAAAGTTATCATAATTAAGTTATTAGAAAAATAATTATTTTTCGGTCAACAATACTCAAATTCATAATTGCGATAAACATTGATATGCTTACAGTAACTATAATATTGTCGATATTAAATAAAAATAACAATTATTTGTGTACGACAACAATATATTGTTACATTAAACATAGTGTTGTTGCCGTAACCATGCCCAACTATATTTTTTCTCTGCGTGCATTTAAGAATCTTAAGAATAGGTTTAAGCATGTTATACAATCTAACTTAATTTAGCTCAAATTTGATAATTTTTTATTTACCTGCCTCAACAATGTGATCTTTAAGTAAAGAATTATAGATTATAAAAACTACTTTTATTCTTAATAAATTATTCAAGCTTAAGGACACTTTTTTAAAAAATTAATTATAAAAATTTCCTGAAGAAGATTTCCAACGGAAATCGAAATATTCAAAATAAAAATTAAAATATTTTAATTAATTTTTTAAAAAAGTGACCTTAAGCTTGAATAATTTATTAAGAATAATATTTAATAAAAAAGGTCGAAGAAATAGAATTATAATTTATTAAAAAACTACTTTTTTAATTTTATTTGATTTTTTAATAAATATTTTATACAAAAAAGATTTATGCAAGCTACTTACAACCTCTGACAAATTTTGTTTTAAATAAAAAATATGTGAGAGAAGTTATATTGCCCTAATAAAAATTTTCATTCTGTATAGGGATTCCAATACCGGTATTACCGATACCGAAATACCGCATTGAGAATAACGGGATTTTTTTAGTTTTGAAAATTCTTCTTTGAAATTGCATCAGTGTCCAGATTTGGAAATTCTAATTTTGCACTTATTTATATTTTATATATAAATACATATGTACATATGTACCTGCAGCCAACTTCATGTTAAAAAGTGTGAGAATTACAAAACAAAACAGAAAAGCAGAGAACATGAAACTGGGTAGCCCTCCACATTCTTCTGACCTCTCACACCATTACACTGAACAATTGCTGCAACAAAGATTGCAAGTCTGGACGATGACTAAAGATACGGTCACATATGACAAACATTTGACGGAAAAACCAACAGACAAACTAAGTTTATTTTCTTTAATTCTAATAAATATATTTAGTTTAAATATGTATTCACATTTATTAAAAATTATATAAAAGTAGCCTTTTACAGCATTATTAATCTGTTTTGTAATATAGAATACAAGTCAAATTACACTAATAATGAGCAAACGTAGTGGTTTTGTCTTTTTCGTCAAAAGTTTGCCATATGTGACCGTACATTAAGTATTAAGGGTGCGCTGCAAATCGAAAACGTATGACGAATCGTCGTTTACGATTCTCTCTAGTATTTGCTTGTGACAGCGACAATACAGTTTTGAGTTAGCAATGATTTGAATGTGTGTAGAAATGGAATTGTACAGGGCTCTTAAGCATATTGATTCATTCAATAAATTGATGGCCGAAAACTTTGGAAAGTATAAAATCGTAGGATCTTGTTAAAATTCAATAAGAAACTAGAGCATTGCACATGGCCTTCAGGGTTTCCATCTTAAAGGCATAATACGAACAGAATGACATTTTAATATGATTTTTGAGGATTTTTTAAATCGATTTTTTTTTTATCCTGAAAGTATATTTGGACCCTAGTTCAATTAGTTGACCAATTTCACTCATCTTGATGGCTTATTGTTTCGGGAGGACGTTTTTATAACGAAAATGATAAATAATAATCGATTTTGTCGATTTTAAACAGAACAGCAGATATTATTAGATTGCATTGACATTAAATAAATTTAATAGCGTATCGTTAGCTAAAATGCAAAAAGGTGTAACTAGCAAAAAATTTATTATCAAAAAACAAAGAGACGTAGCTTCAAGCGTTTTTATTTTATATTTGCAAAACGACTTAATTACATTTTTTTTTTTTTTTGTAACAAAACATAATGAAATGGTTTTCCTTAAAAATTGTTTGAAGAGTTCCATGGCCGACTAATCAATGCATGTTTTTCTAATAAATTTATAGTTTTAATTTTACAAAGTTTTTTGCTTGTCCTGTAAAACTATATTTTTTAGTTACGCTTTTTGCATTTTAGCTATGTTCCTTAAATGGTCTTCAAAGATTTTTTCGAAGCGATAGAAATGTTAGCCCTATTTTTCTGTGTTACTTAGTAAAAAAGTCCGAAAAATGTTTGAAGAATTCCCTGAAGTTTTTAAAACTGAAATTTTAAAATATATAAATTTTTTTGGAATTGGTTACTAAGTAGATTAGTTTTACTTTTCTAAGATCATTTCTAAAAATCCGGGAATTAAATCAAAATTAAATGCTTTTGCTAGAATGGTAAAATGCTTGAAACATGCCCATCAAGAGGATACACCAATTTAAATTAGTTTTCACTACTTGACACCTCTGATAATAAGCCAACAATACCAATTGATACAGTAAAAATTTTGTACCGAATTCTCAAACCCGTTTTTTATTATGCTTACGGTAAAAGCTTGTTTCAAACTTCATAAACACCACTGTAACAACAACCAAACAAATTATCTCAAAAAAATAAGCACAACTAACAAAAAAAAAATCGAAGACCAACTTCAACAGTAAAAAAAAACTAACAAAAAATAAAGACCAACTTGTTTCTTTTTAACAAAATCAAGCATCACGAAGATGATCAGATCAAGTTGCAGTTGACATTTATTCAATACATGTTGCACTAGAACAAGCAAACAACTGAAGCTGTCAGAGAGTTCAACTGGAAGGGAAGGTTTGGAATGGAAATATAAATCAGCTCTCAACTTAATCGTAGTAAACTTGTTTGTGAGAAGGAATTTAAGTGTTTGTTAAGAATATGTGTGTGATTTTTATCAAAATGTTTTATTAAAGTGATTCGTAGCTTCTCTTCAGGCAGTTTTCTTTATTTGTTAAAAGTTGAAGGCTGCTTTTGAAGAACAACTTCTTCTGCGGACACTGAAAATTTTGCAGATGTTAAAAAAACGCTAAACAAACTTCAACAATTTTTAGTTTTGAAAAATAGGCAAAAAATTGTATGAAAGTAGGTATGAAGTAAATGGAGCGGAAAATCTTAATCAAAAACTTGATAATTTTAAATTAGAATTGTTAAAAAAAATAAATTTATTATACATTTTATGGAAAATCGACAAAAATAAGCTGTAAAAGGAAATTTTTTAGTGGTAAAAGTTAGCCTCTATCCCTAAACTTTAAAGATCCCCTTTTTCGCAACTTAGATTAAAATTCAAGCCACAACAAGATTCCCTAAATTACCAAACAAGTAACCAGTGCAGGCCCGTATTATTTCCTGGGCCCAAATTAAATCCAGATAGGATTTTCTTGGCCGCAATCTTTGCAAGAACAGTCGATTTCATACATTTTCGGCTTGATAATTTCTGAGTTCCGCTTTTAACCTTTAACTGTGGAGGTGATGGTAAATTTTACCCTCTAACATACTCTCTTCCGTTGCGCTCATTCAATTTAATTCTCTTAATATCTTCTTATGTCGTGATCCTTGTTATTCACTTGTGTTTTGGCTGAGCTCGACTAAGCACATGCTGGTGTAAAAATTACCACTCGTCATCATTTACGTAATTTTTTCTTTGAAAATATTTTACCACCACGTCAGCGTTAGCGTAAGTTTTTGGTAGAAAAAAATTTACCCCACATCAAAATAAACGTAATATTTTCATGGAATTATTTTTACCACACGTCCGTTTTCTTGTTCTTTTTGACAGATGATGGGTATTATTTACCATTCTATTTGTACCAAATTTAGAAAATTTTACACTTATCATTATTTAGATATACAGAATTATATTTGTGCCATGCCCACTTATCTAAACCCGCCCACTTTTTGACTGATGTTGCATATTGGTAGCAAAGCTATTTGTTCCAAAATTTAAGCTGTTACCGCTTGGGCAATTTTATAACTTTCTCTTGCCGTTCTTTAGATATACATATATAATATATAATGTGCTTTATGCCACGCCCACTTCTCCAATCCCGGCCATTTTTGTAGAGAGGTTGTGTATTGATAACCCAGCTATGTGTACCAAATTTGAACAAGTTTTCTCTTACCGTTCATTAGATATTTAAAATGTATTTTGTGCCACGCCCACTTCTCTACTGCCACCCACATTTGATGGGATGTGTATTGCTAACCAAGATGCTTGATCCTTATTTCGAAACTTTGACTCTTGGCATTCTTCAGATACACAAATATCTATAAGGTCTCTGTTTGGGAAGAGCCACGCCCATTTCTCCAATCCCGCCCAGATGTTGTGTATTCATAACCACGATATATCGACCAAAGTTGGAAACTTTAGTTCTTGCCGATTTGTCTGCAATGCAGTAGGCCAATGTGTATGGGATGCAGATTTTGATGAGTAAAAAACCTCCAAAATGGTTGACCTGTAGTTTCTACACATAATTATTTTTTTCATGATCTCTTTTATAGCTTTAAATGTACTTTATGTTTGGTTGTGCAAAAATGCCCTTTAAGTTTTTGTTTTCTTTTTATTCATATTTTTTTTGATAAGTTTTTGATGTGTCGTTTTTTTTTATATTAAAAAAAAGGTGTGCGAAGTAAAGTACCTGTTTTGTTTAAACAAATAAAAATAATTTATGGTTTCTTTATTTTTTGTAATTAAAAATGTAGTAGTTTATTTTTCAAAAACAAATAATTATCAAAAAATACATATTTTTTTACTAATTTTTTTTAGTAAAATTTAGAGGGGTAAAATTTACCACCACGTCCTATGGTGTGCCCCAAAATTTCACCTCCACAGTTAAAGGTTAAGTATTTTTTGTATTTCTTTAACAAAATTTAATTTAAATGACATTTCTTTGTTTATATTAATTCTGAAAATTTAGAGCTTAAAATTTCCATTTCCAATTAATTTAGTCCTCATTACACAAAGTCAATAAATAAAGTAATTAAATCTCGTAATAATAAAAGGAACTCAAAATAAACAACAACGTCGCGAGTTCAAAAGACATCAAAGACATTTCATTAAATAATTTTTATTGAAACGACAAAAAATGCCACTAAATTACAGATACTTTTTTCTCGACCAGAAAACCGCAACGCGGCCATAAAATATTCGTATATAATTTTTCATTTTTGACGACAAACGACAAATCCATCCTCACTCCCCAACACAAAGGCCAACTAAAGAAATTTTTACGTTAAATCAAGTAACAACAAGTGTAAAAGAAATTCAACCATCCATTCCCTTAACAAACAGGCCTTCCATGTTACACACCATCCAACAAACTAACAGCCAGCCAAGCAACCACATCATTTAGCAGATATTGAGAAAAATAAAATATGTGGCCGCTAGACAATGATGAAGGAATAAGGAAAAAGGAGGGATAAGCACGTTGTTAATTACATTGCCATCCACAGAGCCAATCATACATAAAGACACTTGTTTAAACTGTTCTACATCTTGTTGGTTTTCAAATTTAGTGCGTTTAAGAGCTTATGTTTTTAGACGGTGGTACGATGATGCAAACCATGAAAACCAAACGCAGTTTGAATGACAAATTGTTTTCCATTATAAGCCCCATTAGAGAAAATTGGATGGCCTGTTTTAATTTCTTAATACCTCCAAACAAACCATTAAAGTGCTTGTTTTTGAACACTTTGTTTGCAACATAAATAGAAGGTTCGTTCTTTCGTTGTTTGTCAAACACAAAAAGCTTGAATCATACCAGTTGAAATTGAAGGGAAGGTTATATACGTTGTAAAGATAACATATTAAAGAAGTTAAATTTAATTCAAAACGAAAAAAAAAAAATAATTTCCTTTATTTATATTTATTTGACTTTGATGAACCTTTAAGATTTTATAGCGACAGTTCTTTTCAAGGGGAACATAAGCCACTCAAACGGCTGAACAAACTAGTGAGCACAAGTATGAAGCAATTTTGCGCGAAAACCAAATATTTATAATATTAACTCAAACATCTTGTTGTTGTTGTCCACAAACTCGTTGTGTATCTTATTTGGCTCTTAACAGTCTAATGGTCGCTTTCTCATTAGCCGATTATCTTTTTACCCAACGAAAAACTGCCGACTTAAGAAATTTGGTTTTTTTCAACATCTCATTAGTTTCTATACTGTGGCAAAGATAGCCCTCTCTGCCGTACAGATTAATACAATCAGCTAATTCCCAACTTTTACTGGTATCTTGAGAGGCGCTGCCAACTGAAAATAAGGTTTTTGTGGGAATATTGAGGAAACCAAAAGTGTTAACGGACAGTTTATTAGTCTTATAAATTTTTGTCAAGCTTTAATAACATCCAGTTTCTCGATACATTGAGAAAGCGAGGCTTGCCTCTTGGTCCAGTGTGAAAACTCAAAATCCTATTTGAGCAGAGTTTTTACCAGAAATTATTTCAGAAAGCTCTCTGAAAACAGCAGCTCCTATTATGATTCGCCATTTTCCTGTTAGTGCAGGACAGATGTAGATGACTTTGGCAACCTGTACCCATGTTCTGTAACTTTAGTGAAAACTTCTCGCATCGAAAAAATGTAAAACAAAATATTCCATCGTTTCTCGAAAAGTGAGAAAAAACTGTGTCTGTAACTCATGTCGAAAACTATCAAAAGAGATTACGTCGTTACGTTATAAATATCATATTAATGCAGCCGAAGACGATGTGATATTGCAGACGTTGAGAACGCCAGTTGACGGCGGCCAAAATTTACTAAAATTAAAAATTTTGCAACGACGGCGGCGAAATTACAACCGTCGGCTATACCAAATAATGTTATGTGCGACTTTAATGTTTCTTGTTTGCAAACGAGACTTGAAAACATTCGTATCTATCTATCTATATATGATGAATTTCATGTAAAAATCGAGATGCATTGAACCCGACCCCCTCAGATATCGATGAAATTTTGTTCATAGCTAAATTTGATCAGTACAAACAAACTCTCATTTTTAGAAATGACTGTTTTGCGATTTTTTTGGCGTGACACAGTGGGAACGTTTTCGAAAAAACGCGAAAATGGTCGAAAAGAGCTCCATTTAAACTACAATAACTCAGAATCGGCTGAACCGATTTCCATGATCTTGGTATCATTAAAAAGATATTTTAACAGGCTTTATGACACGTTTAAAAAAAAAAAAAAGAAATACACTGTAAAAAAATTTATAACAAAAAAAAATTTTAACTGACGAAAAAACCAAAAAGATCAAGGGTTTTTTTACAGTGTATTAATTTTTTAGAAAGGTTTATCCTTCATCTATACCATATCAAAAAATAAAAATGGGTTCTTTTTTAGTTTTTTTTATATAATTTTTTAAGTAGTGTCACTTCTAGTAATTGCACTTATATTTTATAACAAAAAAAAATTGTAGGTAACGAAAAACCAAAAAAGATCAAGGATTTTTTACAGTGTATTACTTTTTTAGACAGGTATTTCCTTCACCTATAACATATCCAAAAAGTAAAATGGGTTCTTTTTTATTTTTTTTTTAAATAATTTTTTAAGTAGTGTCACTTCTAGTAATTGCCCTTATATTTTATAAAAAAAAAAAAAATTAGGTAACGAAAAACCAAAAAAGATCAAGGATTTTTTACAGTGTATTACTTTTTTAGACAGGTATTTCCTTCACCTATAACATATCCAAAAAGTAAAATGGGTTCTTTTTTATTTTTTTTTTAAATAATTTTTTAAGTAGTGTCACTTCTAGTAATTCCGCAAAATTCTGAATAAAAAAATCAATGTATTCTTCATAATAATTTTCTATTTTGTCATAAACATTTATTACTTTACCCATAATAAAGAGAAATATATATAGAACAAAAAATTCATAATTCATAATTATAAACAGTTTCGAGAAGCCAAGATATCCCATTACAATTTTTACGCGTATATTTTAAAAATTTTAGTGAATATGAATTCAAACAATAAGTACAGATGCATAAAAATATCTCATAAGTGTTGCGCTTCGCTTCGTAAAATAAGTGAAAACGAGGCTGCAAATATAATTGAATATTTTCCAGCTGTCGCCAACATTCATTGTAGCCGTATTTGCGAAACTTGCCGGAATACACTGAGAAAAGCGCGCAGTCGTAATGAATCCAACGTGGAGCAGAATGAAGTCTCAAATTATTTACCAACAACGCCCAGCGATGAAGTTAGCGAAGAATTGAATGAACTTCCAACTTGTAATGCAAACATCGAAAGGACGAAAGTCATTGAAAATATAAATGATCATATTATTTCTCATCTACCAAACCAAATGTCGCCTCTTAAAAGGAAATATATGAAACAAGATGCATACAGAAATAGAAAATCACTGCAAATTTTCGAAAATATAACAGATTCACTTGGAGCTGATCCATTATCTGATTTGTCAGCGCAACTTGAAAACTTCAAAGCCATTTACGAAGAAATTTTGGAAAACATCAAATATCAAATAGAGAACAGCTCAAATCTTTTGGAAAAGCAAAAACTTTTATCTCTTTTACCAATCAATATGAGTCACGCAGAAATTAAAGATCGTTTTGGGGATGATATATCTCACGATTGTATCAAAAAAAGTAAAGATATCCAAAGGAATAAAACGAAGTTTGCAGATATCAATCTTTTTAAAATGAGCAGACGTAGTTTACCAACCGAAACTCTAAGCACAGTCAAGTTATTTTATGAAGATGATGAAATTAGCCGAATGATGCCTGGATCGCAAGATTCAATTACTGTTAAACAAGGAAACTTACGTGAAAAAGTTCAAAAAAGACTTTCGGTACGTATTACTAGAAGTGACACTACTTAAAAAATTATTTAAAAAAAAAATAAAAAAGAACCCATTTTACTTTTTGGATATGTTATAGGTGAAGGAAATACCTGTCTAAAAAAGTAATACACTGTAAAAAATCCTTGATCTTTTTTGGTTTTTCGTTACCTAATTTTTTTTTTTTTTATAAAATATAAGGGCAATTACTAGAAGTGACACTACTTAAAAAATTATTTAAAAAAAAAAATAAAAAAGAACCCATTTTACTTTTTGGATATGTTATAGGTGAAGGAAATACCTTTCTAAAAAAGTAATACACTGTAAAAAATCCTTGATCTTTTTTGGTTTTTCGTTACCTAAATTTTTTTTTTTTTTATAAAATATAAGGGCAATTACTAGAAGTGACACTACTTAAAAAATTATTTAAAAAAAAAAATAAAAAAGAACCCATTTTACTTTTTGGATATGTTATAGGTGAAGGAAATACCTTTCTAAAAAAGTAATACACTGTAAAAAATCCTTGATCTTTTTTGGTTTTTCGTTACCTAATTTTTTTTTTTTTTTTATAAAATATAAGGGCAATTACTAGAAGTGACACTACTTAAAAAATTATTTAAAAAAAAAATAAAAAAGAACCCATTTTACTTTTTGGATATGTTATAGGTGAAGGAAATACCTTTCTAAAAAAGTAATACACTGTAAAAAATCCTTGATCTTTTTTGGTTTTTCGTTACCTAATTTTTTTTTTTTTTATAAAATATAAGGGCAATTACTAGAAGTGACACTACTTAAAAAATTATTTAAAAAAAAAATAAAAAAGAACCCATTTTACTTTTTGGATATGTTATAGGTGAAGGAAATACCTGTCTAAAAAAGTAATACACTGTAAAAAATCCTTGATCTTTTTTGGTTTTTCGTTACCTAATTTTTTTTTTTTTATAAAATATAAGGGCAATTACTAGAAGTGACACTACTTAAAAAATTATTTAAAAAAAAAATAAAAAAGAACCCATTTTACTTTTTGGATATGTTATAGGTGAAGGAAATACCTTTCTAAAAAAGTAATACACTGTAAAAAATCCTTGATCTTTTTTGGTTTTTCGTTACCTAATTTTTTTTTTTTTTTTTATAAAATATAAGGGCAATTACTAGAAGTGACACTACTTAAAAAATTATTTAAAAAAAAAATAAAAAAGAACCCATTTTACTTTTTGGATATGTTATAGGTGAAGGAAATACCTTTCTAAAAAAGTAATACACTGTAAAAAATCCTTGATCTTTTTTGGTTTTTCGTTACCTAATTTTTTTTTTTTTATAAAATATAAGGGCAATTACTAGAAGTGACACTACTTAAAAAATTATTTAAAAAAAAAAAAATAAAAACGAACCCATTTTACTTTTTGGATATGTTATAGGTGAAGGAAATACCTTTCTAAAAAAGTAATACACTGTAAAAAATCCTTGATCTTTTTTGGTTTTTCGTTACCTAAATTTTTTTTTTTATAAAATATAAGGGCAATTACTAGAAGTGACACTACTTAAAAAATTATTTAAAAAAAAAATAAAAAAGAACCCATTTTACTTTTTGGATATGTTATAGGTGAAGGAAATACCTTTCTAAAAAAGTAATACACTGTAAAAAATCCTTGATCTTTTTTGGTTTTTCGTTACCTAATTTTTTTTTTTTTTTTTATAAAATATAAGGGCAATTACTAGAAGTGACACTACTTAAAAAATTATTTAAAAAAAAAAAAATAAAAACGAACCCATTTTACTTTTTGGATATGTTATAGGTGAAGGAAATACCTTTCTAAAAAAGTAATACACTGTAAAAAATCCTTGATCTTTTTTGGTTTTTCGTTACCTAAATTTTTTTTTTTATAAAATATAAGGGCAATTACTAGAAGTGACACTACTTAAAAAATTATTTAAAAAAAAATAAAAAAGAACCCATTTTACTTTTTGGATATGTTATAGGTGAAGGAAATACCTTTCTAAAAAAGTAATACACTGTAAAAAATCCTTGATCTTTTTTGGTTTTTCGTTACCTAAAATTTTTTTTTGTTATAAAATATAAGGGCAATTACTAGAAGTGACACTACTTAAAAAATTATATAAAAAAAACTAAAAAAGAACCCATTTTTTTTTTTGATATGGTATAGATGAAGGATAAACCTTTCTAAAAAATTAATACACTGTAAAAAAACCCTTGATCTTTTTGGTTTTTTCGTCAGTTAAAATTTTTTTTTGTTATAAAAAAAACCAAGATCATGGAAATCGGTTTAGCCGATTCTGAGTTATTGTAGTTTAAATGGAGCTCTTTTCGACCATTTTCGCGTTTTTTCGAAAACGTTCCCACTGTGTCACGCCCAAAAAATCGCAAAACAGTCATTTCTAAAAATGAGAGTTTGTTTGTATTGATCAAATTTAGCTATGAACAAAATTTCATCGATATCTGAGGGGGTCGGGTTCAAAATTTCAGTTTTATCTCGATTTTTAAATGAAATTCATTCTTCTTCTATATATATAAAAATGAAAAATGTTTGTATGTTTGTTTGTTTGTTTGTTTGTTTGTTTGTTTGTTTGTTTGTTTGTTTGTTTGTTTGTTTGTTTGTTTGTTTGTTGGCTTATAGACTCCTAAACTACTGAACCGATTTTCCTGAAATTTTTACAGATACATCACGTGAGCCCTAAAAATAAAATAGGCTACGTATTTTTTCGATAGGGGCAGGGGAATTGGTATCCCCCATAGGATGCCAATATTAATTATATATATTAAGATCCGCTGCACGCATTATGCAGAACTTTTGGTGGTAAGATCTTCTGAGACCCAAAATTAAAATAAAATAGCAGCGGGGGAAGTGAAATCCCCCATAGGACGCCAATGTTTAACATCGCATATCTAAAGAACTTTAATAGTGAGAATGTTCAAACTTTCTTGAAGTCACTCTTATGGTATACAACACTTTTGAAAATAACAATAAAGCGGATAGGCGCAGGGGGGAAATACCTCCCATAGGATGCATATATTAAATATCGCTCAACTGAAGAACTATTAAAGGGAGAGTCTTCAAAAGTGGTTAAAACTATTATTATAGTAAACTATAAATTTCAATATACAAATGGGCGGGATAGACGGGGGAGGAGCAGTACCCCTCATATATAGAAATATTAATAAGAGCCACTGCACGCATTTTGTTGAACTTTTGGTAGTAGGATCTTCTGAGCCCCAAAATTAAAACAAAATAGCGGCGGGGGTAGTGGTACCCACCATAGGACGCCAACGTTTAATATCGCATATCTTAAGAACTGTTATAGTGAGAATGTTCAAACTTTGTGGAAGTCACTCTTATGGTATACTTCACTTTTGAAAATAAAAATAAATCGAGTAGGTGCATAGGGGAAACACCTCCCATAGGATGCATATATTAAATATCGCTCAACTTAAGAACTATTAAAGGGAGAGTCTTCAAACATGGTTACAGCTACTACTATGGTAAACTATAAATTTCAATATAAAAATGGGCGGGGTAGACAGAGGAGGAGCAGTACTCCTCATAGATAGCAATATTAATAAGAGCCGCTGCAAGCAATTTGTTGAACTTTTGGTAGTAGGATGTTCTGAGCCCCAAAATTTAAACACAAAAGCAGCGGGGGAAGTGTTACCCCCCATAGGACGCCAATGTTTAATATCGGATATCTTAAAAACTATTAAAGTTAGAATGTTCAAACTTTGTAGAAGTCACACTTATGGTATACTACACTTTTGAAAATAAAAATAAAGCGGGAAGGCGCAGGGGGGAAATACCTTCCAAAGGATGCATATATTAAATATCTCTCAACTCAAGAACTATTAAAGGGAGAGTCTTCAAAAGTGGTTAAAGCTACTGTTATGGCAAACTTTAAATTTCAATATAGAAATGGACAGAGGAGGAGCAGTACCCCTCATAGATAGAAATATAATTTATAGTCGCTGCACTCTTTTTATTAAACTTTTTGTAGTATGATCTTCTGAACCCCAAAATTGAAATAAAATAGCAGCGGGGAAATGTTACCCCCATAGGACGCCAATGTTTAATATCACATATCTTAAGAACTGTTATAGTAAGAATGTTCAAACTTAGTAGAAGTCACTCCTATGGTATACTACACTTTTGAAAATAAAAATAAAGCGGGAAGGCGCAGGGGGGAAACCTTCCATAGGATGCATATATTAAATATCTCTCAACTGAAGAAGTGGTTAAAGCAGTGTAGCGAAGCGCACCGGGTTAAGCTAGTCATATATAAAAATGAAAAATGTTTGTTTGTTTGTTTGTTGGCTTATAGACTCCTAAACTACTGAACCGACTTTCCTGAAATTTTTACAGATACATCACGTGAGCCCTAAAACTAAAATAGGCTACTTATTTTTCCGATAGGGGCAGGGGAATTGGTATCCCCCATAGGATGCCAATATTAATTATCGCATATATTAAGATCCGCTGCACGCATTATGAAGAACTTTTGGTAGTAAGATCTTCTGAGCCCCAAAATTAAAATAAAATAGCAGCGGGGGAAGTGGAATACCCCATAGGACGCCAATGTTTAATATCGGATATCTTAAAAACTATTAAAGTTAGAATGTTCAAACTTTCTAGAAGTCACTCTTATGGTATACAACACTTTTGAAAATAACAATAAAGCGGGTAGGCGCAGGGGGGGAAATACCTCCCATAGGATGCATATATTAAATATCTCTTAAATGAAGAATTATTAAAGGGAGAGTCTTCAAAAGTGGTTAAAGCTATTATTATAGTAAACTATAAATTTCAATATACAAATAGGCGGGGTAGACGGGGGAGGAGCAGTACCCCTCATATATAGAAATATTAATAAGAGCCACTGCACGCATTTTGTTGAACTTTTGGTAGTAGGATCTTCTGAGCCCCAAAATTAAAACAAAATAGCGGCGGGGGTAGTGGTACCCCCCATAGGACGCCAATGTTTAATATCGGATATCTTAAAAACTATTAAAGTTAGAACGTTCAAACTTTGTAGAAGTCACACTTATGGTATACTACACTTTTGAAAATAAAAATAAAGCGGGAAGGCGCAGGGGGAAATACCTTCCATAGGATGCATAAATTAAATATCTCTCAACTCAAGAACTATTAAAGGGAGAGTCTTCAAACGTGGTTAAAGCTACTATTATGGCAAACTTTAAATTTCAATATAGAAATCGCCGATGCACTCTTTTTATTAAACTTTTTGTAGTATGATCTTCTGAACCCCAAAATTTAAATAAAATAGCAGCGGGGAAATGTTACCCCCCATAGGACGCCAATGTTTAATATCACATATCTTAAGAACTGTTATAGTAAGAATGTTCAAACTTAGTAGAAGTCACTCCTATGGTATACTACACTTTTGAAAATAAAAATAAAGCGGGAAGGCGCAGGGGGGAAAACCTTCCATAGGATGCATATATGTATTAAATATCTCTCAACTGAAGAAGTGGTTTAAGCAGTGTAGCGAAGCGCACCGGGTTAAGCTAGTTTTTTATAAAATTGTTAAAAGCAAAATAATTAAACAATGAAAAAATGTGCCAAGAACAAAATATTATTATTATTATTATTTTTTGCATTTTTAATTGTGTAAAAATTTTTTCTCTACATTTTTATTCGTGAGTTTAGACAGTTCAAAGCGGGAACTTTTCTCCCAAAAATGTTTCATACACACTTTTTCTGTAAATAGGCGAGTAATTTCCTTGTACTCGCCAAAAAAAAGTTACAGGCACAGTTGAGTGAGAAAAACAGCAGTTTGTTTCAATATACATATGGCATTTTTGTTTCATTTTACACATTTCAATCGAAAAGTGTCTCGACGCGAGAGTTACAGAACATGGGCACTGGCTTGCGATCTTATCCAACAGTTATTTGAAATCAATGTGTCAACTGACTCCGTGTCCACTAACGTACAAAGGAGAATATCAATACGTGGCTGTTCTTTCTCAACGTCACTGCAAGAGCACTTCTGTTGAATAGCAAAAGCACACAGCAGGCCAAACTCCGCCCTAAATGAAATAAAAATTCAGTCTTAAACCCACAATTTTTAAAATCTCTTTTTAATTGGCCCTCGTATAAACTACGAGATCCCCAAAAGAGCCTTATCAATTACTATTATAGTTCTGTGACTCTGTCCAGCCGCGGCTGTAGACCTACAACTTTTAAGCCCCCAGGGAAGCCAGCGCAGGATAAATTTATTTTAAATTAACAGGAGTACTAACCGTTCGCCTAACCTGTTCCAAGTGCGGGCACTGGTATTTTAAAAATTACAAATTTCGTTTGGAGGCTCTCAAAACTGAATTTATACTATGTGAGCTCCAATAATCCGCCTTTGGTTTGTTTGCGAACACTAACACATTGGTGGCAAAATATAAAAAATGTCTGAACCATGTATATACTTATGTAACTATAGTATAAGATTTGTATGTATCAAACTTTAACTTCAAAGCAACTGTTATAAATGTTAAAGGACATCCTAGAGCAGGACAATCTTCACCACGATTCAAAATCAAGTCCTAATACGTCACCTTTTCCCGCGATTTGAGTTTAAGACACATCCATCACGTAAACCCTGAAGCACTGACCAGCATTGGATAACAAACCCCAAGTGGCCCCAGCGCAGTGCAAGTGTGTTCTAAATTTTCATTGTGAACACCAACTCATTAAAGACAAAATATATTTTTATGAACTGTATACTTGCCCCTTGCCAAGACACTAAATATATATATATCCAACTTTCTCTTACCTTCAACTTTAATGAATGTTAAGGTATGTCATAAGTCTGTATAAAAAATTAAGCTTAGGAATAAAAATTAAACGTTTAAAATCATGCCCTTTCCCGGCATTTCTAAGATCCCTCTTCTCACTATTTATGTTTAAAACACAGTCATCAGTTGGTCCCCAAAGTTGCCATATTACTAAGCATTCCAGGTTGCTGAGGAATGACGCAGAGCTCTGGATTTATAAAATACAAATAGAAGCCAAAAAACAAAATATGACTTATTTAATAAAATAAAACCCTGCAGATAACGAGACTAGTCCATACATGCATGTAAAGAGTAGTCCATAAAGGAGTAGGAGTACTCCAAAACTACTCCAAATATATGGGTAAAAGGTGGTCCGTTTAACATTACGATGTCCTAGGAGGGGACCATATAACCCACCGAAGTAGTCCCTAAACTACTCAATGGAGTACTAAAGTGGGTTAGTTTTAAAAGTACTCCATGCCACTACAGTATGGAGTACACTAAAGGGGTAGTTTAAGCATTTGTCATTTTTTACTAATCGCCTTTTATGGCGTGCCCTGTAGTCTATTATTTCTATTATTATATTTATATATGTATATTTTCTTGGTATTTTTAGTTTGTTTACCTTTTTTCACAAATTTCACAAACTTTCACTTTTAAATAAACAATTAATAATGGACACCATCAGGGCTACCAATGTGTAATACTGTAAACTATAGAAAAGTATACATCATGCAGTTATTGGCAGCACTGCATGTTAATTTCTTATAACATGGTCCATATTACAGTAGATT
The DNA here is from genome assembly GCA_963931875.1 of Pollenia griseotomentosa. Classification (NCBI taxonomy): domain Eukaryota; kingdom Metazoa; phylum Arthropoda; class Insecta; order Diptera; family Polleniidae; genus Pollenia; species Pollenia griseotomentosa. Next base: position 148,679,684 of record OZ007564.1, read on the forward strand.
GGACCATGTTGTAAGTAGTCCATTTAAGCCACAATGGACCACGTAGTCCAATATTATCTGTAGGGAAAGACATCTTTACTTAGATTTACGAATAAACTGATTTCTATCCTCTTGAAAAACACTGTATTTTATATCAAACTGTTAAAAATCAAAATTTTTGGCAATTTCCTTATTGAAACACCATTTATGTTTTTTGAAATACGCCAACGAATTATATTATGTATTGTTATTCTTGTTAAATGTTTGCAAATGTTAGAAATAATGACATTAAACCTTTTGGTTCAGTGTGTACCCTGCAAATAATAGGACCAGTCCAAACACGCGTGTAAAAAGTAGCCCACAAGGGACTAGGACTAGTCCAAAAGTAACCCAAACGTATGGAAAAAACATGGTCTATTTAACAATACGATGTCCTAGGGCAGGACCAAATAACCCAGCTTTGAACTACAAAGGAGTAGTCTTAAAACTATATGGTATACACAAGAGGATTTGTTTTGAAGTCGTTTCAAAACGAAAGCACGTCGTTAAAAAACAAAGACATGTCGTCTCACTACAAACTCTTTTTAACAATGATATGGTCCATGCTTGCATTACATCGGACCAGTCCATGGAGTAGTCCATTTTATCAAAAGGGATCAGGTGGTCCAAAATTATTTGCAGGGTAGTCCAAAAGCAACCCAAACGTATGGAGAAACATGGTCTATTTAACATTACGATGTCCTATGGCAGGACCATATAACCCAGCTTTGGATTACAAAGGAGTAGTTTTAAAACTACTCCATTGTACACTCAAGATGATTAGTTTTGAAGTCGTTTAAAAACGAAAGCACGTCGTTAAAAAACGAAGACATGTCGTTTCACTACAAACACTTTTTAACAATGACATGGTCCATGCTTGCATTACATCGGACCAGTCCATGGAGTAGTCCATTTTATCAAAATGGATCAGGTAGTCGAAAATTATTTGCAGGGTATCTATAAATCAAATTACAAACATTAGAAGAGTATTAAATATATCCAATGACCATTAAATTACATTACGTTACAATTGGAGTATTGAATCTCCTCGTTCTTCAAAATTAACCAACATAGTCCTCGGGTTAACAAACACTATTCTGTTACAACAATTTATTGGATTTTTTAGCTTTAACTGTATTTAGTTTTTTTTTTTTTGTTTATTATTGTATCTCTTTGGTGGGCAATAATTGACAAATAAATTGGGTGTCACAGAGTGGAATGAATGAATGGTCGGTTACAAGAGTGTGAGTATACTTGTGAATGAGTGTGTAATTTTATTGAAATGGTCGTGGGATATGTAACGGTATTTAGAAGCAGACAAGTATTTTTTAAGTTTGGCCAACTATCTGGATTTCTGTGAGCCCTAACCAATCAAGTTTTTGTTTCCATTTCGTGAGTGATGAAAATTTTAGTGGCTTAATAAATTGGAGTTTAAACGAGTTTTTTCTTTTGTTCAATTATTTTTGGAAGATTTCATCTTGCAGTTTTTCTTGATTTTATTGTTGTTTTTGGTAAAACGCCTTGAGAAATTAAATAAGGAAAACTTAATTGAGGTTACTTGTCTGCTTTTTTTGTTGTTTGGCTGGCCATAAAATTCTACATGAACTTGACATTGCAGACACAATTTGCGAGAAGCCAGGAAAATGGCTGAGAAAAAATTTGGAAGGTCTAGAGATACAAAATTGTTTAAGTTTACACAAAAAAAAAGTGTTCAGTGGAGAGATATTTAAATCTAAATGTAGTTAAAAAAAAGTTGATTTATGAGGGAAAATATTTTTTTGCACTTTCTAGTCTAGTGACGATTTCTGAAAAAAATCTAATCGGCAATTAATAAAAAAGCTTAATTTTTGTTAAGAAAAAAGAGGTTTTTCTAAAAAAAAACTGTCTCTGTAAATAGCCTATTCCCTGAATACATTTTTACCAGGGAAACCAGAAATATGCTCTAAAAACGCTTTTTATGCGCATTAAATATGCAGTAAAAACTTGAAAATATTCCCTAAAATTCTTAAAATATGCCCAAAAAAATTTTAAAAATTTTGAACCGATTAGAAAATAAATAAATTTGCAGCAAAATATTTTTGGAGTAAATTGAATCTAAATACCAAAATTTAATCTAAATATAAAATAATAAAGTTTGTAAGCGGAGTATTAGAAAATATAGACCGATACTCATTAGGAAAACCGGGTCTGTTGGAGATGTGAAAACACCAGTTCTAGCTCGTGCTGCAGAAAATATTGCTGCTGTTTGCGATAGTGTGAATGAAGAGTCGTCCACCTTAACTCGTCGTCGTGCCCAACAATTGCACCTCTCACGCTTATCGTTGATGAACATTAGGCATAAAGACTTGCATTTACACTTTTACATGGTGCAATTGACTCAAGAACTAAAGCCTCTTGAACATTCAAAACGTCGTCAATGGTCCGAATGGTGGCAAGAAATGGCAACAGTTGATGATAAATTTTCGAAAAAAATTCACCTCAGTGGATTCGTCAATAAGCAGAATTGCCGCATTTGGTCGAATGATAACACTGGTTTACAGCCAAAAAAAATACCAAGAACGCCACATGCCTAGATAAGTTAATTGGGACCTCCTGAACACGAAAAACGCTGTAATTTTTTTTTTAAGTACCGTTTTTTAGATAACGGTACTTTTGTGTTTTTCGGTGTATGGTCCCACTCAAACCCTTGTGGAGCCTAACCAAATAGTCCCATCGGAAAAGGCATTCAATTACCTTTCCAACGATATGCCATCTATCTCGATGGGACTATTTGGTTGGGCTCCACAAGCGTTTGAGTGGGACCATACACCGAAAAACACAAAAGTACCGTTATCTAAAAACAGGGTACTTAGAAAAAAATTACAGCGTTTTTCGTGTTCAGGAGGTCCCAATAAAGTTATCTAGGCATGTGGCGTTCTTGGTATTTTCCCAAAAACCAATGCACCCTCAAAGAGTGACTGTTTGGTGCGGTTTACGGACTGGCGGCATCATCGGGCCCTATTTTTTCCAAAATGAGGCCGGTCAGGCAGTTACTGTGAATGGTGTTCGCTGTCGTGAGATGATAACGAACTTTATATGACTCGAATTGGAAGATATGGATGTGGACGTAATGTGGTTTGCACAGCACGGTGCCACTTGCCACACAGCTTACGAAACAATGGCTCTTTTGCGCGACAAATTCAATGACCGTGTTATCTCACGTGGTGGCGATGTCAATTGGCTGCTAAGATCATGTGATTTAATACCGTTGGACTTCTTTCTTTGGGGTTATTTGAAAGAAAAGGCATACGTCGATAAGCCAGCAACAATTCAAGAGCTAAAGGATGAGATAATTCGGCACATTAACGGCATAGAACCTCAACTATGCCTCAGCATCATCGAAAATTTGCACCATCGGATAGAGTTGTGCTGCCAAGGTCGCGGTGGCCATATTTGGCCGATATTTTCCATATATAATTGAAGCATACCAATATTATCATAATAAATAATGATTTGTGTTTTAATACTTTTAATTAGGCTTAAGTTCATCAAATTTAATTTTCATTAAATTATTTTTATGAAGAAAGGAATTTTACAACATGAAAATTAATTAAAATTGTTATTGATAATCTTTCATTCTTGACCGTGGCCGGGGCTCGAACCCTGGACGGCAGGTAACCATGACATGTTTCGATCGCAACCACACGATCTCCTCAGATTGATTTGCCGTCTTACACTCGCAGCCATCGACGACTGCTGACGTCAATAGTCAAACATCAATCCTTAAACTAAATTGTATTCCTGAATTCAAGAATGAAAGATTATCAATAAATAGTTCAACAAAGTAACCACAATACTAATTTGTGTTTTATTCAAAATCAAGATCAGCCCTTAAAATCAAACCACCCTTTACTTTGCGTACAAGGTTAACATGGACAGACAACCAGCCAGAAGGACGGATGGACACCGTTAGATCACTTTGAAAATTTGTTCTGAGTCAATCGGTACAAATAAAGATTATTACAGATTTCTGTGTATTTTACACATCGCAAAAAACGTATATAATTGCTTTTACCTTTATTTTTGCTTATATATAAAATTTTAAAGTTTAAAATACCATTTATCCTTAAGGACAACCAATGTAGATGGCGAAACTGAAGCAACACGTTGGGTATATAGATAGGTATTTAAAACAGAAAAGCTGCAAAAGGTAAAACATGCAAAAATATGCACTAACAAATCGATGCCAAAATTCATAAAAAGCTCTATAACGAATAAATATAATTGTTCTGCTTTTGTTGGTCGCACAAGGAAAAACATGCAAATTGCATATTTATGGTTTCCCTGATTATAACCAATCCAACTTAATCGTTAATAAGCTTACAAAATGTTGGGATAAATAGTTTGAAAAATGTATAATAGGTAGAAAACAGTCGTTTTTCTAAATAATTATTCAGAAAGTGGCAATGCTGATTTCCCACCACTGCTTTCAAGCGAACAATCAAAGAAAACCTTCCAAAATATGGTTTTAGACTTGAAGGTTAAATTTTTCACCATTACAACGACCGTCGTAATGTTGGTACGCCAAACAAACCGGGATAAAATATCATAAAAAAAGTTCTTCAAAATCTGTTGTCAATGCCACACTATCACACAAACAAGACGCAAAAACATATGACTCAGCTACTTTACAAGAAAATGCAACTCTGGTCGGATTGAATTCCGACACATTTAAAAAAAATCTCGCTTTTTATCATTTTTAGGTCACAAGTCATAATTCATAAGCACATACGGTTTTTCCTGAAAAGTCGTACGACTGAATGGGACAGTGAATTCGTCTTTTTGTAAAATAGTTTTCTTATTATTTTATTTGAAATCTTCGTTAACAGAAGACGTTTTAAATATTTCTATTTAATTGGCATTTTCCTTTATGAGCAATATTTATTCTCGTATATTTTATTTATTCAATAAATAAATATTTTAAGTATGAGACAGCTGAACTCATCTTTAGAATTGTTGATATTGTCCGGCATCCTTTGGAACAGCCTCTCACTGCTTTACATACTTCTCGTAGTAGTACAGTTCACTACAGTTGAAAGGTGTTGTTAGTTCGTTTTGAGTACACAAGTACATACTTGTATGTTGTGCATTTGACCTCTTTTTTTTCTATAGCAATTGTCCTTGTGATGTGCTTTGTTTTAAATACAAATGCAGTGTTTTGAATACAAGTACTTTTTTTATCTAGTTAAACATTTGAAAATATTACATTTGTACCTTTATCTAACAGGTAAAAGTATAAATTTTTTTTCTTAAAAAAAAAGATTTAATAAAATGAAAAATAAAACTTGTATAAAAAGCTATTAAAAATAAGTGCTTTAATAAAAAACATTTTTTTTTCTTGAACTGGAAAATTATTTAGTTTAACATTTTGTTTTTTTTTTGTGTGCTGGTAAACGAGGCTTCAGTGTTTGCTGATTTTACTTTGTTTTTATTTTTTTTTGTTTATGCATGTGTGAGTTTATAAAGGGAAACAGTTCAATAACCCTAAAGGAAACCTGGGTGCAAGTGTCTCCAAGTCACCAGTTTTGTCGACTATTTTGGTTACATTTGGGCAACATTGTCAACGAAGTGTCTACACTAGGGGTATAACTTTTTCCCATTTTTTGCAAATATTAAAATGGCCCTAGCATAGTCGAAGAGTCCATTGAAAACTATTAAAAAAAATTATATTAATTTTTCGCTGTTTTCAAAAAAGGTCACCCACAAAACGCGGTAAAGTTGGAAAATAATTTATTTCTATTTTTATTTGTACTTATACATTTATCCAAAAACTTTAGCAAAACAACACGCACATTTAATTTAAAATTCATGTCCTTTAATAATTAAGAAACTTTTTAACTTTCTTTTCATTTATTAATGAAATATTTAATATTTTTTCATTAAATTTTTTTCTTTAGGGATTTTCGAAAATCGCTTTTGTGGGTGAGGTTTTTATTTTCAAACGACCCAAACAAATTGTTATCGTAAATAACACAATATTCACTATCGCGTAGTGCTAGGGCCAAAATTTGGTTATACCCCTAGTCTACACTTTTATATTTTTCTTTCATAAGAAGAAAAATTAATTTTTTTATTTTAACTTTTTTTTTAATAAAATAATTAAATGTTAAAAAAACAATTTCATTTCGACATCTACTTTAAAAAAGTATTAAAAGTGTAGGCTAGATTTTCTAAAATGTACTAGTGATTCTCTGGTTGCAATGTCTACATATGGTCCCAAAAGAACTATGTACCACCTAGTCAATAGTACCGACGCACAGTAGCGCCCGTAGAGCAAACGAGGTTGCAAAAATCAAAATTTTCATGAGCGCCGACGAAGTTTTGAATAAACCCATGTTATAGGAAACTTTTCAACGATTTCAAATCTGCCACTCTTAATAATATCACATTTTTAGTTTAGAAGATATAGCCGTTCAAAATTGACCGACTTTCGGTTTTCAAAAAAACACACAATTTTTAGTAAATTTGTTGCGATTTCAGGTGTAATATCACGAAAAATAGGTAACGAATCGCCTTATTTTTTGTTTGTATTGATTGATGTATTTATTAAATGTATAATGATAAAAAAAAATTAACTGTTTGCTTTGTGTTTCTCCTGGTAAATCACTATTTGAGTGCCTCGGTAGGCTAGCTGGTAGCGAGCTAGTCTATCAGCGCCGAGGTTGCGGGTTCGATTCCCGCCAGAGACTCTGGTTTCTTTCCTGCAGACAAGCATAGAGCTTCGCGGGATTAGCTTAGGAAATTAAAAAAAAAAAAAAAAAAAAAAAAAATTTTAAAACTATCCGTTTTTTCACTATTTTTCAACTTTGACGGAAAATAAAAAAATCTATATTTTTCTATATTTGCCATATTTGCAAAACCTGTTCATTGATTATTTCTTTACATAATTCAAAAATTGTATCTGCCCGTACGTGCCCGTTTGGCTTCTAGAGGTAAAAAAGGTTAAAAAGACATGGTTGCAGAAATTGTATGGCGTCCATCCCTTATATGTTTTAAATGACAGTAGTTTGATCTAATAGTTTGAAAAAAACTACTCATTGAAATTAGCAGGTACGTACCTCACTTAAACAATACTTTGGCGTACAAATGGTCAAGAACAATGTCATGCCCGATTTGCAAAAAGAGTCAGAAGAACTTTGGTAATTTAAACGATTCTACAAATGAGGAGAATTACGAATATGGAATGTCACCATTGCACGCAAGGATAAGGTGTATGGAATTCTTGCTAAAACTGGCGTATACCCTACCACAAGAGGAGGAAAACTTCGATGAAAATACATCAATAAAGGATAAGGAAAAGATCAGAAAGAAGCAAATACAGGATGCTTTTTTTAAACAAGTTGGACTAAAAGTAGACTGTCCCAAGCACGGATACGGTAACTCAAACGATGGAAACACTTCTAGGAGATTTTTTGAAAATGATGAGGCAGTAACTAGAATCACTGGAATTGACAATCAAATCGTGAAAAGATTGGGAACGATCTTAGATGTTTTTAAACTGCAAAGAAAATGTCAATTCTACAAAATATGGAGAATATGCGTCGAAAACTGCATCTCTTTTAGCAGAAATGTATCCCCAGAAGAAGTTGACCCCGACCGTCCATAAAATATTGGCGCATGGCAAAGATATAATTGAGTACCAGTCTTTGCCAATTGGAGAGCTTTCTGAAGAAGCACAGGAGTCTCTTAACAAATTTTATAAAAAATATAGATTGCAGAACACATTCAAAGCATCAAGGGTAAGGCAAAATGAGGAAAAAATAATTTTTTTTTTAATTTGTTGGGTAATAATTTAAAACATAAAACCCTAAAGAAAAAAAATAAAAACAATCTAAAAATGTAAAAATAATTTTTTTTAGTTACCATAAAATTGATTTTTCTACTAATTTTAACTTTGATAACCCATAATTAGGCCCATACAGAGCGTAGCACCCTTTCCAAACGCTCCTTTCATAGGCTGAACAGTTATCTATCATATGCTGTTTAAACTGTTCAATTATCTTATTCGGTTCAAAAGATATGATTTTTGCAACGAAAAAACTCAAATGGCGCCACTGTGCGACGTCAGTAGTAGATATCCAATTACACGCACATGTTAAATGTCTATAGTAAACAACATTGTCTGGGGTATAATAAGTCACTAGTACTGGTGACTGTGTCAGAAGTGAATCACTACAGATTCACTAGTGACATTTCCTACATGGTAAGTTTATCATACACTTATACCCAAACTAATATTTTCACTCAATTTAAAATTAAGGAAATAAAAACTATTGTAAAATAAAATAATAATACAAAAAAAAAATAGTTTAGTTTGGATATTGGTTACAATTTTATGCCTTCCGCTACAAACAGAAAAGAAAGGCATTGTGTACTTAAAAAGTTTAGCAAATGTTTGCTGAGATCTAAAAAATCTATGGCTTAGTACTATAAGAACTGGCTAAGTATTAAAGAACTTCTGCAGACATAAGCTCAAAATTTAGTTTCAAATACAAAAATTTACTATTTTAGATCAGCTCAAGCAAATGTTTTTAATATGATCGACGATCTTCTTAAGTAGTACTTCAAAAGATCAAATAGCATCTACAATTATCTGAACAAAAATTGAATCAGAAACCGACGTTATAAAGATAGATATGCTGAATTAAGTAAAAAGCTATCAAAAATAAGAGTTTTAATCAACCCGACTGAAAAGATACAGAGTGTCTGGTGGCAAATTTATATTTTTAAATACGATTATTTCAAAAAGTAATAAATGGTGCGGAGGTAGGGTGGCGCCGTTGGAATTATCGATTGTGGGGATTTGTCAGTCGCGATCACAGAGCATACAGAGATGAAAAAAGTGACGTACGAAAAATGCTTAAATCATTTGTGAGGGCAGCTTTCGAAGAAAGAGAAAGATAGCGTTTTTTGGTAGCGAAGTGGCAATGTGTAAAAACAGGCAATCAACACAAATTGCGTAATCAAAACAATAATGCAAAAAGGGCAGCTGGCGAAGAAAAAAAAAAAAAAACACAAGATTTTCTGTCTCGTGACGCCTCTGTGTGCTCTGTGGTCACGATGTCGCAGTGGTCGAGTGAGCATCGCGCGTTCGCCGTGGAGACATTTTTTAGAGTAGTGATTTTTACGTAAATGCTCGTCGACAATTTTGTTTAAAGTTCATTTTCACTTAAACGGACACGTCAACAAGCAAAACGGCCGTTACTGGTCTCCAAGAACCCGCAACCATCGATTGAAACATAAAAAACCATTGCATTGCGCCAGGGTAACTGTTTGGTGTGCCTTATCCCCGAATGAGATAATTGGACCATTTTTTTTTCGAAAATTCTCGAAAAACAAGACTCTGTTTTAAACAGTGTGTTCAACTCGCGGAAGACATCTGGATGAGGTACTCTTTAAAAAATAAATTCCGCATTTCCATTATATCGTTCAATGCGCTTAATAAGACTTTGTGTCAATTATTACGTTTTTTATTTAAGTTTGAAAATATTAATCTGCTACCCTGTAGATATTCGAAGAGACTTGACCTTAAAATAATATAAAAATTTAATAATCTCTTAGATATTTGAAAAATGGCAAAACGTCTGTAACGTAAAACAAAAGAAGAAAAACCACTAAAAAAAATTCGCGATAAAAAAATTACACAATTCCCTAAAAAAAATCAAATTATAGCGGTTTTATTAATCGCTAAACTAAAATCTTTAATACGTGATACAAATAAATAAGACTGCGCCAATTTTTTTTTTAATAACAATTTTTTTTCTAATTGAAAACCAAATTATTCTCAAGATTTTTTTAAATAACATCTATATAGTCGCCCATTACCCTTAAAACAACTGTGCCAAGTTTTTTTAATAACAATTGGTCTCCTTATTAAAATCCAAATAATTTCAATGATTTTTCGAAAGGGCATCTATGTAGTCGCCTATTACCTATAAAAAAAAATACTTTAAGTTAAAATATTTGTAAGTTTGTTAAATTTTTATTCAAAATTGGTTTTCAATTCAATAAAATGTTGGCCAACAACGAAAATAACCATATCCAATCGCTTCTCTTTATGTTCATGTACTTGTCATGTTTGATATTTTTCATGTTTCAGTGGTTGTAGAAATAAATTCACTGAAAACCGAATTGCATTTTTCTGACAAGGAATATTGCCTTTTTTAATAACACATATACGCACACACAACCACTATCATATGTGCAGAAATCTAAAACACATCATAAAATGTTATTTAATTTCCAGGCTAATAAAAAAATCTATCGCAAAGATGGTCTCTCTTATGAAACTGCATTAGGGCATTCAAAAATCAAAGAAATTTTTTGGGAAAACAAAATTTTTAATATACAAGATTTTGTTTGTCGTGCTTAATTCACAATTTTTATTCTTGACAAAAAAAAACTGAAACTTATTGTTGACGGGATAAGCTATTCCTATGCGCATCTCAGTGGTTGCTTAGGCCAGGTCGTCATGTTATAACTATTGCTAATAGTAAAAATTTTTCTTCCGGTTCTAGTTTATATTTAAGTTGAGGTTTCGGTTTTTGATCTAGTTTGGTTTTAGTTCAGGGTTTAGCTAAGATTCTAGTTTTGGTCTTATTTTAAGTTTTGGATCAGGTACACTGAAAGAATTTTCTTCAGAATACCAATGAATTTTGACATTAATCCCATGAAAAAATTGCATTAATAATGCAACATATGCAGCGCTTCGTTGGATCAATGAAACCTGTTTCATTAAAATGTATTTAATGAAACATTACATTAGATCTATGAATGTTATTCATTGGATAAATACTTTGAGAAAAGTAAAAAATTTTTTTTTTAAATTTTAATTTTTTTGAATTTTTTGAATTTTTTTTAATCAAAGTTGTTCTTATTCAACTTTTTTTTTTAACCAGAGTCGCTGGCGGGAATCGATGCCGCAACATCGGCGCTGTTAGACTAGCTCACTACCAGGTAGCCTACTGGGGCAGTGTAGTTATTGAATAAAAAAACTATGTTTTTTGCCACTACTCAATTAAGAGCGTAAATATGAGATTAAATTGTCATAACATAACAACAATAAAAACGTTGATTTTTTTTGCTAACGCATTATAAAAAAAACCACATAAAGAGAGAACAAGCTTTTTCGTATACAACATTTGGTTGACAACAAAATAAGGGTGTGTTTTTTTTAAGGAGAACATTTATTTGTTCATTACTTAGTGCATACTATATGTATTTAGGTATGTACATATTAAAGAAAACAAAAACATACGTATTTGTGGATTGAAAGTTTTTGTTTCATTACTATAATGACATTTTCATTGTCATAATGAAAATTTAAATTTATGAAGGCATGCTTTTTCGAAATATTTTTATACTTTTAATTATTGAGACTAAAGAGTTATTTGAATGTTAAAAATAATTTTTTTTTAATTATTGAAATATGTTGCTTTTATAAAAAAATCATAAATTTAATGGCATATTACATTAGATGTATGAAATAATTAAATCTTACATTTTTTAATTAACAATTAAACATATTTTTAAGGAAACTATAATTTTGTATTAATTTATGAATGTAGTTATGTTTGTATATTGTTTTTTATGTTCCCAATTAAAATTGCTTGTTTAACTTGGACAAACTTTAGTTTTCATATATCCAATGAAAATTTTTAACGTAATTACGAAATCCAATGAATCGATTTTAACGAAAATACTTCATTATAACTACGAAATTCCATTTGGACAATGAAAATTTTCATTTAACCAGTGAAATTTTTTTTATGAAAACGATTCATCAAATATATGAAGCATTTTTCTTTCAGTGTACTAGTTCTGGTTTTAATTCACGCCTTTGTTGAAGTTCTAGTTCAGGTTAGGTTTTAGATATTTTTATGGTTAGGACCAGCACTTATGCATTGCATTGTGTTGGAACTAGGAAAATAATTAAATTATGGGAAGCAGGATAGAGGGAGTAGTGCTTGTGGACATTCTATTTGACTCATTCATGTTGAATGTGAGAGGGAAGACTTCTGCAGGAAGGTCATTCCACATAGCAGCAGTCCGGCAAAGGAACGAGTTTTTCCTGTTTTGGGTTGTACGATGCACCGAGCAATCGACTACAAAAGAATGAGTTCTTGCGGAAAAATCGTAGTACAAACAAATATGCGTGTTTTGGGAACCAGATCCCTAATTTCACCAGAGCAAACGCCATTGTAGTAACGATATAACAGGGAAATGTATTTCACGTTGTGACGGTGCTCAAGGAGGTCAATACAACTCAATACCCTATTGTCACCAATTCAGATTCCTCAATAATTATACCACCCATATATACAGTAGACCGATTCGCAAAAAAAGTGCTCGATGTACCCTGCTTAAAATGAACCTTAGACTTTTTTAAGATGACATTTAAAATATTTCGGCTCCAGCTTTGACCTCTCTCGAGCTGGACCATTTTGAAAAGAGGGCTATTTTTGCATATTTTGTTAATTTGAGAATCCGTTCTTTTTTACAGAATATCCTTAAAAAAGGACATGGTTGATCGTCCTTGGGCAAATTGTATATACAGTGGGACGCGCCTTTGAAAACCCTTTCTTATGATACCCATATTGTACATGTTGGTAAGGAAACAGATTTTCAAAGAAGTCCAAGGTTAATTTTAAGGCGGTACACCTTGCACGAATTTCGCTTCCATACAACTTGAGTCGCTCTAATATACAGATGAGGCACCTTGAGCCATCGAACCTTTATGCATTACCAAGCAATAATGGGTCATCCGGACATTAAAATCGACCCTATTCGCAAGACCCCATTCCGATATTATATCAAGGTCTTGGCCAAGCACATCATTCATCACCACCAACATCTGATACGCTTGCCCTACTTTCGAATTGCAAAGGTTACTGTCATTTGCAAAAGATTAGATAAGGTTGGAAGTTTGACATAGGAGGTCGGTTAGAAAAATCGGAAGTAGAGGTGGTGAAAGAACGAAGCCTTGAGGCACCCCTGAATGAATCTATAACACGTTTGATGAAACCCCATCTATAACAACTCGTATAGTGCGATCTCTGAAAATGCTCGATATAAATCGAGAGAAATTATCGCCGACAACAAAAAAAGCAACAAGTTTTGACAAAAGTGCACCATGAGAGACTCTTAATTAATTACATTACTTTCGCCAAAATGGTGAATGGAACAGCACCATTACTCTAATAACAGGTCTAGTAAGTCTTCAGTATAGCGACCACTACGATAGCCATACTTGCGGTCGCCAAGTACGTATTTGACCCTTTAACTATGAAAAGTTAAAGGAATTCGCGTTACATTAGCAACTTTCAAGCAGACGGAAAATTCTCCGGCATGATATAAAGTACTGAAAATAGTATCTAAGGGACGCGCTAGCGTTGAAGAGTACTGCAGGTATACCATCCGGCCCAGTAGATTTATTTATGGTGATATCTTTAAAAGCTCTTTAAACAGCTCCAGCCCAAAAAAAAATTCTTGGCATAGTTATCGATACTCTTTCGCATTCGGTGAGTGGCTGATTGATAGCTGGTAAATAAGAATAATTTGCGAATAGCTTTGCGATTCAGCTTTATCGACCGGGTCTGTGAATGTTCGGTCATCCTTTATAACAGTTGGTATTGAAGATTAGGTTCAAGTTCAGTTTCTTGTTGAAATTCTCGTCCATTCTTAGGTTTTAGATTTAGATTCTTTAAAGTTCTTATTCAAATTCTGGTCCTAGTTATAATTTTAGTTGGCGTATGCAGGTACCACCTTGAATCGAGACGGTTCAACATATAATGTGGGTGCTTCACTCCCAAGGAGTAAGCAACTTATAGCGCACAAGTTTCATATTATTGCCAGTCAGAGGTGGCATGATGAAACTACCTGTGGGAAACCAGGAAAATCTGGCCCATCATAGATGAAAAAAGGTCACGGCGGGCATTACAGCTGTCCAGACATCATCTTAGAAACCTGATTGCGGTTATAACTGGCCACTGGCCACTGGCCCATTGGGAGGCACGCCCAGAGGCTAGGGCTCCCTTACAATGACTTATGTAGAAGTTGCGGCGAGGAAGAGGAGGAGGAGGAAGTGTCAACGGAACATCTTCTCTGTAACTACCCGGCATTCGGAGATCTAAGACTCGAAATGTTTGGTCGAAGAGCCCTTGGGGACAAAACTTGTCTCTCTGATGTTGATGTAAACAGGCTCCACTCCTTTACTGAATCGACCGGATGACTGCGTGGGAATACTAGCAGCCAGATAGCATAGGACCCATGGGAGACGGTGTGACATGGTAACACAACGGGAACTAATTAATGGACCCACGTGAGCTGTGCTTGATCACGGCTACCAATGGAACCTAACCTAACCTATAATTTTAGTTCAGGTTCTGCTTCGCGATCTTGTTGTGATTTAATTTCAATATTAGGATCAGTTTGTTGTTTAGGTTCTAGTTCAGGCTCGAGCTTAGGTTTTAATTCAGTTCCAAGTTGAAATCCTTTTTCAAGTTTCTGTTCAGGTTTTTATTCAAATTCTAGTTCAGATCTTAGTTAAGGTTCTAAGTCAGGATCTAGTTAACCTTGAATTTTGGTTTAAGTTTAGGTTCGGAGTTAGGCCTTAGTTTGAGTTTTTAGTTGAAGTAATTTTTTAGGTTCTTGTTCAGGTTATTGTTCAGATTAAAATAAAGATTCTAGTTTAGATTCCAGTTGAGTTTCTAGTTAACGTTCTACCTTAAGTTCTGGAGCCAGCTCCCCTTAAGGTTCTAGCTTATAATATAGCTAAGGCACAAGTCTAGTTTCTGGTCTACGTTCTGGTTAAGGTGTTATTTCTATTTCAGGTTCTATTCAGATTCTAGCTTAAGTTCAAGTTAAGGTTCTAGTTTAGGTTTTAGTTCAGATTCTAGTTCCGATTGTAGGTTTTAGCTAAAGTTAACATTAAGGTCCCAGTTCAGGATCTACTGCAGGTTTCAGTTCACGTTATTTTTAAAGGTTCTTGCTTAGATTCTAGTTCAGGTTCGCCTTATTTTCTACTTTATATTTTAATTTAGTTCTAGTCTTTTCTCCGGTATTAAAAGTTGACTATTCGTGCTATTTCTCTTGTACACATTTGTGCTTTATTTTTACTTCTTTACTTCTTCGGTTTTCTCTACACACTTTAACATTCGATTTACGACACATTATTACTTTTGGGAATTTACACTCCAATTAAATTAGAATCTAATCAAATCTGTGTGAAAAAAACAACTAAAATTAAATAAAGAAGAAAATTTGAAATTATCAAAGGAATTAGCAAAATAAGAAGGAGAATAAAATAGATAGAATATAAAGATGTAAGTTTAAATATTTATAATTTTTGTGTATGTATTTGTTTATATTGGTTTTTCGGTAAGAATAAAAAAGCGACTTTAAAATATTGCAAAAATATAATTAAAATTCTTTCTCGTAGTTTTTTTTTTTTAAAAAAATTATGCTTTTTTCTTATTTATTTATTTTTTTTCTTATAGGTGGTCACAGTGCTGATATTTTAGTTATTATATATTCTTAAAGCCATAGCTGTAAGATATAAATTGAATACAAAATTAAAATACTTTTTTTTTAATTTTAATTTCTGTTTAATAAAAGAAAATATAAACATTAACGACAAAGTTATATTACACAAAGTAAAATTAAAATAATGTCAATTGCAAATTTAATAATTAAAAATTATTTCGTTAACTTATATTTTGTTTAATGTAATATATACACACTTTAAAAATGTTCCCCTGAAGAAGTCAACAAAAAATTGACGAAACGTTGGGAAAAAAATGTAATCAAATGTGTTTTTAATTTACACTGGAAAAATTTAGGCCCTCTTAGCTTACTAAAATATCTAAAAAAACAACTTCATAAACAATTTTAGTTTTAAATTTTTTGTTAAAATGTTTGTGGTAATAATTTTTATAACATCTAATAAAATTCTAAAAAATTATTTGAACGTTTAAATATTAAATAAGTTGGATTCTTAAAAATGTTCTATAATTCTTTTTACATTCAAATTTTCTAATGCTACATTTACATTAGGCCGAAATCTTGTAGATTTGATTTAAAATCTTCTTCGAGATCTAGTGCGTTTACATTATACTTTTTGACATTAGCGAGATTTTGTTTTTATAACAAAACAACTGACTAAAAGTTTTTTCGTTACACATACAAACACAAAAAGAAACATACATTAAACAATTTGCATTTCCTTTTTTTATAATCAACGATGTTAATTTTATCAATATTATTCTTATTTTTTTTACAATTTTTATTAAACTGTTTAATTTTTTTTTTAACAATTTTTGTTTTGTTTTTTTTTTTTAAATGTCATTTTTTCTTGTGCAGGGAAGTATTTTTTAGTGTTATATTGAAAAAAAACATGGTTGCATCATTAAGTACTACTAGATTTTGAGTAGATTTCGTCGAAATCTAGTCACGAAGTAGATTTTGTTTTGTAAGGGAAATCTAGACAAAATCAACTAGATTTGCCTCGAAATCTCGTAAGTACTGGATTTTGCGTGGGTGTAAATGTAGTATAAGGTGAATATTTTCAAATCAATTTAATTCAAATAAAAAAAAAAAAAATTGATTTATTGGTTTAGTTTTAGGCCCGTTTTCACGACTTAACGATAGTTAAATGTAGGAAGTTATCGAACAGATAATGAGCTTTTAATTATCACAAGTTCCCTTTAATCTAAAAGTGAAGGATAAGCTAAAGAGAGGAACGTTCTACCTTAAACTTTTGTCGTATGGTTTAGATTTGAGGTTGCCATATTATATTCACATATTTTTTATATATGGCAACTCCAATTATTCGTATATTTTGTAAATGTAAAAAAAGTACATAGTTGCCAGTTCGTATTTTTATTTTGGCAAAAATAATCGGTATTTTCTTTAGTATTGCCACATTTTCAAAAATGTTAAGTTTATTTTATACAGAAGTTGTGAAAACGA
This sequence comes from Pollenia griseotomentosa, assembly GCA_963931875.1. Lineage (NCBI taxonomy): Eukaryota > Metazoa > Arthropoda > Insecta > Diptera > Polleniidae > Pollenia > Pollenia griseotomentosa. The sequence goes on from OZ007564.1 coordinate 148,696,709, forward strand.
AAAATAGTTGAAGGTAACTTTATTCCTCACTAGTGCTAAAGGTACCGTTTACTATTTCGAACTTTATAGGTAAGTCGTGAAAACCGGCCTTAGAATTTTAATTTAAGAAAATTGGTAGAAAATAAAAATAATCAAACAAAAAAATTTTATATACAAAAATTTCTATTAATTTTTTCAACATTTTTCCTTGAAAAATGAGGAAGACAATGTTACAAAATACTGGGATAAAAAAGAGTAGCTCCATTTTAAAATGCAAACATTAAAAGTAGGACGATTTCGTATTTGAAAATTTAAAAAGTTTAACGATATTATACAGTTACTGGTTACTTAACTAACACAAGGTTATTTTCCATGGCATTTAGGCATTAATGAAAGCTGGCCAGAAACTTAAAGCAATATTATATTTCTTGCGTTATGGTAAAGTGCAATTTGTGAGGTTGTTTTGAGCTCTAAACACTTTGTAATAAAACTTCCTTGCCATTGTTTTCCAAATAGAAACGTGCAGTTATGTGCTAGAAATCAATTCGACTGAAATTTAAATGGCATAGCCGAATATACCACTCTTACTTATTATATAAATAACGTTTATAAATTTTTTTAAAATTTTAGAATATAAAAAAAAACATAATAATTCTAATATCGAAGAACAGATTATGAGTAATTCAAAAACATTTTGTTGATTTAAAATATTTAGGAATTTTTTTTTTTTTTTTATTATAAAATTTTTTCATACGAAGTTGGAAATTTTTTTTGATTCTACAAGTTTTATAAAAATTTATTTTAATTGTTTCTTTTAAATTAAATTTTTTTTTAAACAAATTTGTGTGCTTTTCTATAGCTCAGGTTTTAGTTAAGGTTAACATTTAGGTCCCAGTTCAGGATCTACTGCAGGTTTCAGTTCACGTTATTTTTAAAGGTTCTTGCTTAGATTCTATTTCAGGTTCGCCTTATTTTCTACTCTATATTTTAATTTAGTTCTAGTCTTTTCTCCGGTATTAAAAGTTGACTATTCGTGCTATTTTTCTTGTACACATTTGTGCTTTATTTTTACTTCTTAAGTTTTCTCTACACACTTTAACATTCGATTTACGAGACATTATTACTTTTGGGAATTTACACTCCAATTAAATTAGAATCTAATCAAATCTGTGTGAAAAAAACAACTAAAATTCGATAAAGAAGGAAATTTGAAATTATCAAAGGAATTAGCAAAACAAGAAGGAGAATAGAATATATAGAATATAAAGATGTAAGTTTAAATATTTATAATTTTTGTGTATGTATTTGTTTATACTTTTATAATATTAATTTGAATAATATAAACTGAAATAATAGTGAATTTAACTTCCAAGAGAAGAAATTAAATTTGAAAGACATTATCGTAAATTATTTGAAACTGATTTATATTTAATTTAAAGAAGTATTAAAAAAATTTTACATATTTTAATTTTTGAAAAACAGTTACAAATTGTAAATAATTCATTTTGAGCTAATATTTAGAAGAAAATAATTTACAATGAACAGCTATGCTTAAAACGAATTATAAACATAAAAAAATTAAAGTCATAGAAATTTAAAATAAAGTTTCTGCTTAAAACATATCCCAGTTTCAAATAATTTTATTTACAAATATTAAAAAAGAAAAAAATATATATAAAGTTTTAACCGTTTTGTTACTTTCTTTTATATACTGAAGAAATAAATTGGATAAGAAACTTCTTAAAAGAATTGTTTAAGCTTGAAAAAAAAAAGAAAACAAATGAAGAAGAAGGTTTGCAAAAAACTTAAAGCTAAATATTGGAAAATTTTAAGTTTGTATTTTCCTAGTCTTAATAACTTGTAAAACGAAAAGAAATTAGAAAATATTTTTTTTGGTACTTGAGATCATACATGGGCATACTGCATTACTTTTTTACTGCAGCAAGCGTTTCAGTAATCAGTAAATGCTTACTGGTAATGAAATATAATTTTCATTACCAGTAAATTTTTACTGATTACTGAAAAAAAAAATCAGTATTCAGTAAAGTTTACTGATTACTGGAAGAAAAAATCAGTATGCAGTAAATTTTACTGATTACTGGAAAAAAATTTCAGTATTCAGTAAATTTTACTGGTTACTAAAAAAAAATTCAGTAATCAGTAAAGTTTACTGAATACTGAAAAAAATTTCAGTAATCAGTAAATTTTACTGATTACTGAAAATTGAGTCACGATTACGTATTTTTTTTTTGACAAGCTCAAAGCTTTGCGGGTTTAGCAAAAGAAATATTTGTTTAATATGATTTTGGGATGCTTTTCTTACACGAATACGATAAAATATTCAAACCGTAAACTTTTGTTTTGGATATATCAAATTCGATGTTTTTTAGAATAACAGCTGTGAAACTGCAGGGCCCAAATCGTCGCACACGTGACCGAATGAACTTTCGTATCGAATAAAACTTCGTGACGTATCAAAAACGGGATTGCGGCATTCAAAAGCTTTCGTATCGAAATTTGTTTAAAAAATGTAATAGATTTTTATGCTTGTATACTAATGGCATAAAGCAATGCACTTTTCGCCGCATATAAATCAACAATGTTATTTATGTTGCTTTTTTTATAACGGCGGCGCTTGCCAAAAAGAGCAACAAAGCAACGCAAAAATTGCAAAAATTCGGAAAACATTTTACAAATTCAGAAAATTTGCCATTAAATTGATTAAAAGTCCCTAAAATTACAAGGAATGGCCAAAATTCGATTAAAAATTTTAAATTAGCGGAAATTTGCAAACAGCGGCATGAAAGCAAAGTCTAGTATTTATTAAAAATTGTTAAAGCTGTACAGAATCAGAAAACTTACAGACAAAAATCGCTGCTATAGCGAACATGGCTAAAATTCGCAAATAATCGCAAACTTAGAAACAAACCCTAAAATTTATTTGAAATCGGTTAAAAAAAAAAACAAAATGTCAACAATTAACAAAAAAAAAGCGAAAATTCGCGAAAATTTTTAATAATTCGAACAATCCATAAAATTGATTAAAAGCCCATAAAAGTAAAAGGAATGGAAAAAATTTTGTAAGAATTGATAAATTATGGGAAATTCGCAAAAAATTGCTAACAGCGGCACAATAGCAAAGTCTACTATTTATTAAAAATCGTTAAAGCTGTAAAGAATCAAAAAACTTTCAATACAAAAATCGCTTCTATCTCCAAAAAATTAAAGTCAAAAAATAACAAAAAATAACTTTGCTCGAAATAATAAAAGTGAAAAATAACTGTTATTTTTGCAAGAAAAAATAAGAGTTAAAAAATAAAAACCATAAATAGTTCAACAAAATAACCACAATACTAATTATTGTTAAAAAATAACTTTTATTTCTGCTCGAAAAAATAAAAGTCAAAAATAACTGTTATTTTGGCTCAAAAAAATAAAATTCAAAAAATAACTTTTATTTTTGCTTGAAAAAATAAAAGTCAAAAATAACTTTTATTTTTTATCGAAAAAATAAAAGTCAAAAAATAACTTTTATTTCTGCTCGAAAAAATAAAAGTCAAAAAATAACTTTTATTTTATAATTTTTACGATTAAAGTTATAACAGTTACGGTTCCTGCTATAATTTGCGAAAAATTGCAAAACTGAATGTTATTATTTTATTTCTTATTGCTGAAAAAAGTTTAATACTTAATTTTTTAGCAATTTGTTAAAGAAATCTAATATTAATTCCCAAAAAGTGTGTAAATTGTTTGTAAAAAAAAATAATTAAATGTTTTTACGAAGGCTCTTAACCTATCGAATGACATTTCGAGTAAAGTCATTCGATCGAACACTCGTTATCGAATGACATAATCTCAAAAAGTAAAAAGTAAATATACAGGCCTGTCACAGAAATCAATTCCAATGGAAGTGATTTCGTTTTATGTGGCGCAAGATACGAAATCACTTCCACTTTGTATCGGAATTAATTTCTGTGACAGGCGTGATAAGGTTGGTTTTCTTGATTTTTTTTAATAGAATCAAATTTCTTGCATCAAAAACCAAATGATAGGGACTTCTTTAAATTTTGTACAAAGTGCCTAAGAAAACTTGCTTTACTTCAATTATTTTTATTTGAATCGACATGTTAAGCAAATCAATAAATATTTATTTTTTATTTTTATACCCTTCACCACAGGTGGTGAATAGGGTATATATAAGTTTGTCATTCCGTTTGTAATTTCTATAATATTGATGTTAGACCCTATACGGTATGTATATTCTGGGTCCTTAACGATGTCCGTCTGTCCGTCTGTTCGTCTGTCCGTTGAAATGGATTTTCCGAAGACCCCACATATGATGGGGACCAGGTTATTATACATTTATGTCACATATGGTCCGGAATTGTTTGCTATTGAAAGTCAGCAAGATCGGTCCACAAATGGCGGAGATATGAGTAAAAAACCACGACTGCCTCAAATTTTTTCCTTTAAAGGTCCAATTAGATGTTACATTCCCATACCAACACTGTATTACCAAAACGACATAAACAAACCATACAAACCAATTCAATTTTGGTTTGGTTTGGTTTTAAGATTATAAAACGAATTTCAAACATCAACTTTGGCAAAAGAGGAAACGGGCTTAGGTACATATATAAATTTTTTGTTTTTTTTTATATTCTTCGGCATGACGAAATGAAAAGTTGGCGTGGCTCAATTAATATTTATTTATACCTATCTAAAGAACGTTATTTATATAAATTAATTTTTATTCTTATCTCATCATGGTGAAGGGGATATAAGATTCGGCATAACCGAATATAGCACTCTTACTTGTTTTATATTAAGTTTTCTTAAACTTACTTATCATACAAGTTTTATGTAAAATATTCAGACATTTCTTCGTATTTTGTAAAATATAAATAGGCAATTTCGTCAATTAATCAATTTTATTAGCCGTATTTAAATAAATTTAAGTTCGCTTTAAGTTTTAACTTGAGTTTTAACATTTACAATAATAAATTTTTGGCTTAGACGAGAATGGTGCATAATTTTCTTGGTTCAATCTTTTTGGTGATTTAGTAAAAATTCCTTCCATGTAACCTCCACTGTTTTTGGTAAAATACAAGCAGCTTCTGTTGAACTGCAGCGACACCTAGGCATAGTCCTCTCAGACTTAACTCACCCACAAGTAGTAATAAATCTGCCCTTTACTGGGATTTTCAGTACTATTCCTTCCCGCGACTTTATGTTCAAACCACAACCACCAGGTGATCTAGGAAAGTATATTTTCGTCAAAAAAACACTACCTTTCTGCTGCACCCAATTGTGAGTTCAGGCTTTTTAAAAAGCACTAACTCATCTGAGGGAGAACATTTTCAACAACGAAAAGCAGCTTTCAATCAAAAAAAAGTATAGCTTCGTTAAATACAAGCATCCTGAAAGAATTTCCCCGCAAGAAGCATACTAATGGAGGTCTCAAGCAATAGTCAGTCCGGTGCCTGCTCATGGGTGGCTACTGACTCCCGTGGTAGCTGATAGGATCTCTGGTCCACCGCGATCTCAACAGATCTGTCAATTTTGGAATTAGGCAAAATGTAAAACCAAAAGGAGAAATATCCTTTAGATGATACCTACAACACCCAGGAGGTGTGGAAAATACGCCATAATCCACAGCGGCCCTAAATCTATCGGTTTAATTAAGTCTGATTTATGTCTCAGACTCATGGCAAAGAAGACATTTGCTCGAAGTAACATTTTACAAATAATTCAAAAATTTTGATGATATTCTCACAAACTTTTTTACTCATATTAAACAATAGGAAGAACCGTTTGTATTATTTTTTGCATTTAATTTTTTCAGAATAATGCTTTTAATTTTAACAAATATTTATTATTATTATTTAATTTATTGAAATTCTTTTACCAAGTTTTTTATTTTTTTTTATTTAAATATGATAAAACAACTATTAAAATGTCAACAACATTTAAATTTTATTAAAAAAAGAGTTTTTAATTAATCGTTTACATAATTTTAATGTAGAAAAAAATTTCATTTAATTTATTGCATTGTTAACAGTAATTCTGATAATTATGAGTCTATTACAGGCGTAACGTTACCGGTCAATATTAATAAACCCAACAGCTTCGCTTTTGTTTATTTTTTTTTAATTTGTTAATTGTATTTCATGGAACACCTGCTGTTCAAAATTTAATTAAATTTAATAATAGAAATAAACAGCTACAAGTCGCATTAAAAACAATTTAAAATGATGGCAATTTAAACATGGAAATCAAACTCTTGTTTTTAGGAAGTTTTAAACCTGCATGAGAGAGAAAATGTGCCATGTGATTTTCACCACTCTTATTTATCATGCAAATTCTACAGTGTTATTATAATGAAGAGTTAAAAAGAAAAATTATGAATTTTTGCATACAAGTCTCTTTTTTAGGAAAGACTAAAACTATTTTCATTTTAATTTCTTTTAAGTTGTTCGAGGCAAAAAAGGAGTACTGAACTGGAATTTATATTTAATCTTTCCATCAGATTAATTAAACCAATGCCTACAATGTGGTTTTATTCAATTTTAAAATGAAGTGCTCATAAATTCTTAATCAAGTAGTGCATGCATAGCAAATTGGACAGAAAATATTCGAATTTTCCGTTCGACAAAAAATATCATTTATGTCATTATCAATTATAAATCACACAATATTTGTGAAACTGTTCGAGGTGGTAAAGACTAAAGGTCTGCATAAATGTATAAGAAAATCAAATATGTACATAGCAAAAATCAATTGTGTGTACGAAACGTTTGTGTTCAACCACGCTGCCAACTGGAATGCGTTACTGTTCGTCACACAAGTGCTGTAAGGGAACAAGAGTTCCTTGAAATACACTTTAGACAGTTCTTGTTTATTTTGAGACCTTTCAACACGGTATAAAATTTTTGCATTTAAGGTCGATTCACCCATGCGTTCCGAACAATATTTTTGACCGGACAATAACTTTTTTACAGAGAGTGTTCTGCAGAACGATTCACCCATCTCGGAAAATTTGTCCGGACAAACAAAGCTACCATATGGTTTACAGATGTAAACGATTATACAAAGTGGCAGCACAGTTAGCACTATTAGTTTTTTTTATAAAAGTGTGTTAAAGAAAATCGACGAAAGAAGAAAATTAATTTTATTATTTTTAATTGAATTGCATAAAACCCATTTACTAGCAAACAAAATTTATCAAAAAATGTTGAAAGTAAAAAGAATAGCAGTAAGAAAAATATTACAGAAAAGAAGAACAAGCGGTGTTTTCCACACACTTGTTCCTGAGATGCGCCTTCATGACGTGGAATCGTTTATAAATATTCACCGTATGAACCCCAATACGTTCAATGAAATCCTTGCAATTTTAGGGCCTGATTTGCGTGGTATACCTATTCGTAAACAAGAGCATATTACGCCGGCAGAAAAGTTGTCCTTAACATTAAGGTAAAGCTGCTTTGTAGCGTCTTCGCAGACTTTTCCATAATATTTGACATTCACTTCCTACAATAATTGGTAAACATTATGTTAAAAAATATTAAAATTTACCATTTAAAATTTACTTACGACCAATTCCAATATATTTTGTTTAAGGTAAGTATTTTTATATGAACGATTGCCCATATCATAAATACATTCTCTTCCTGGTTTTTTTATTTCTTCAATTAGTTTCAGGGCAATATTTTTTTTAACATCCATCTTTTGTTTAATTTTTTTTTTAATTATTCAGCACAAAACGAAAAATGTAATATGTGGCAGCTCAATTCAACTTTTATGTACAAATTGAAAAAGTGGCATCTCAGTTCATTTTGTTCGGCACAAGAATTAAAATTAAACCAATTCAAGAAAAAACGTGCCGAACAAAATCTTTGCTCTCTCTCTCAAAGAAAAACGTCAAACTCAATATAAAAAAAATTTTGTCCGGACAAAAATTTTGTTCGGAACGCATGGGTGAATCGAGCTTTACTCCTAGTGTTTCAAATAACCTTCTCCAGTCTGCGAGTCTTTGTGATGCTTAAATATCTGGCGTATGCTCGGCTGGCAGATTCGACGATTTATCGTCATTTTGACGATTTTGGGGTTCAAAAAATGGCGCATTGACGATTATACCCTAAATTTTACGATTTTTAAAATCACAAAAGCACTGAAGCAGAGTTAAATCGGTGTTCGATATCTCTCAGTTCATGTGGCACCCAATTTTCGTATTTGTTTATGAATGATTATTGATTTTATTACAGTCACGTTATAAGGTAGCATATTCGGATGCTTGTCATCCTGAACAATTACAAGACAAGAAAAGTCATATGTCAAAGAAAGCATATTTTTTTTATTAAGGGTGGGAACTATCCTTCCCCCCTGGATCCGCACCTGGTGTCAAGGAATCACAGCACCTACAAATATGCGTTAAAGATAATCAGATCAATGAATAATAATTTTTTTAAATTTTGACCTCGTTTGCAAAATTCTTAGTTTTATGATGATATTTTTTAATGATACTTAATGCGACAGCCAAACGGCAAGAATAGAAATCTCTCAAAACCAAAATTAAATAGAATTCTTTCCCCAGTAAAAACTTCGCCTACAAAATAATGTGTTGAGTAGTCAGAAAAACATAAGAGCACTACTTACAATTCTACTGAAAGAACCAATGAATTTTACAAGGAATGTCGCAAAATGTCATTATTTTTTTACCTACATACTTCCAGAAAAAGTAGTTAAATAAGTTGTTATAAATAAAGTTATAGAACAAAGCTACTAAATAATTAGTTAAAGAAGCTATTCATTTTGAATAGGTAAGTGAAGTTTTTACTGGGTCTTAAAATTACGTACGTGTGAAGTTTCAAAAACTAAAAAATTCAAAATAAAATACCTGATCGAAAAGAATCCGTCGAAAATGTTGTCAAGGGACCAAAAGAGCGTAGAATTTGTCATCTCTGTCTCTCTATAGAGAGATAAGTACATGTTATATATGCCCGAAAAGCATCTGTTTGGAACATAAAATTGAACTTTGTGTCTCATGCCTTAAATATGGCTAATAATCAAATTTCTTTTTTTTTCTTTTGTATTATTTGACTGATTATTTTTAAAGGCTGTAAAAGAAAAAAGTAATGTATTTTATACCTTTTAAGTATTTGTGGTTTTAAAAAGTTTAAAAATTTGAAAAACAAAAAAAGGAGTTCAAATTCGTATCGAATTTTAGAGAGAAAAAGAAATAAAAATTCCCCGGGAGTTTTTTCCCTTTTCCTACTTTTTCAATTGAATTAACATAGGAAAAATGAGAGAAGGGAGAAAACTCCCGGGAAATTTTCATTCATAATTGGGATGATTTTATTTTTTAATAAAACGCTTAACTAATACAGATTTTTGTTTATTTCTTACTTTAAAAATCGTTCCGCCAGAATTTATTTTTTAAAAAGTTCGTCGATACGACGAAGAGTAACCTTAATGTACTAAAATGAAGAGTAACCTTCCAGGGTTAATTTTGTTCCGAAATAATTATGACTTCTAGATAAATGGAAACAATTTGGAGAATTAAAGCCATTTGAAAAATAAATGCCCTTAACGGGATTTTTCTTGTAGAATTTCAAAGGTAATAACCGTTTTTAATTTACTTTCTTCATCCAAATTAATATTAAATAAAAAATTGAATGAAAATAAAAAAAAATTGTTTGAATTAATATTTAAAGTGAATAAACGTATGAGTGATATTATTTTGAAAAAAATTTGCTCTGCATAACGCATACGTTTAGTTGGACACTTTTGGTTTATAGATACAGGGCGCATGATGATTTATTTGTAAAATACGTACAGTCAGGGCTGTCCAAATTTTTCCTTTTTGTCGCCCTAATATACACCAAAATTCGCTAAAACTGGCCATATTTAATTTTCTTAAGATTTTTTTAAAGAAAATTTCGCCAAATTTTATTTTTAAATGAAGAAAATTACACAAGAGTAATTTTAACGTTTTTTTTTTTTTTTTTTTTTTTTTTTTTAATTCCTTGAGCTAATCCCGCGAAGCTCGTCGGTTATCTGCAGAAAACTCACTCGAAAACTCATATAAATAAAAGTTAATAAATTTATACTAATTCCAGTATATAAGTTTAAGTTACAATTTTATATTATTTTATTTATTTTTTAAACTCAATTTTCGTAAGATTAGTAAACTAGGTTAATTATATACAATGCATTTCAAATTAAATGTTTTAATATTTGAAAATACTTATAGAAGTCAAGAAAACATTTTTAAAACAAAATATTTTAATAATTTCATGCATTTTTTTAGATAATTATCTAGAATTTTTCAATTTATCACCAAAAAACTTTTGTATTGTTGGTCAAACATTTTTGTTACGACGAAAGTATTTTCCGCAATGCTAGTTCTTATAAATGTTTAGATATAAATAGGAAAATATCTTTGAATAATGCGTTCCCCATATCGCCAACCATTTAAATATCGCCAAAAAGTTGGCAAATGCAAAATATCATCGCCAAATGGGTCAAAAATCGCCACCTTTGACAAGAAATCGCTATATCTGACAGCCGTGCGCACAGTGATGCAAAGTATTTTTTTTTAATTCCCTAAGCTAGGTACTGGCCGTATTGACCTAAACTAATGGTGTTCTTCGCAACGGGTGCCAAACAAAGCGCTTACCGACCACCCCCATGTGTGAGGGCAGCCAACATACGCAGGTGGTCCCACATTAAGAAGCTGAAGCTTTCTCATCTCCGCTAAGGTGGAAAGCCGAATTTGTCAAGATTTCCCTATTTTCAACTTTTTGCCAAAACCTTAAAAAAGAGATATTTTCTAAGATAAATCGTGGCGGCCGAACACTAAGAAGGCACTCATTAATTTATCCTTGTTTACTTTCTAATCAAATCAACCAACAAATAACGGTTAGGAAATAATTTCTTGCAGTACTCTTCAGTAACTCCTTTACACTAACAAAATGTTAAGAAACTTAAACAAAACAAGTTGTCTTTAATTTGTTTTTGCTTCTTTAAAAAACTCATTTAATTTTTCTGTTTTGTATTTGTTATTACTCAGAGCAGCATCAATATACAGTTTTAGCATGTTGTTTTTTGTTATTGCTTTTGTTGCTATAGTGTTAGTTTTTGTGTCACTCTTATCACTCTTCATTCATCAAGATGTCAGTTAATTAAAATTGAATTTCACGTTTACAATGTCGACACACTCTTGATACTGAGAGTGTATGAAACGAGTAAATAAATGAATGAACGAATGGCTGATTGAATTAAGGAAATAATGAATTTTACAACAACAAATAAATGGAAAATAAACTTAAAATATGTTATGTATGAATACGGGTCTTTAAATGTAAATAAATGATAAATCAATATTGGCAAAAGGTGTACGAATGAAATAAGTTTAATTAAACAAAAGAAAAAATTTTTTTATTTATTAAATGAATTACATTTTTAAATAAATATTACAAAAATAAAACCGTATTTTTGCAAACATATGCACGCCTGTTAATATAAGAATAATTTGTAAATATCTTAACTTATTTAACCAGAATGTTTGCTTATGGGGGTGGATTTGGCAAGTGGTCACCGTATGAGCTCATTTTTGAGTAGAAAACTATATTCACAGAAAAAAATAACAAACGTTATTAATTTATTAAAGAAAATTTGTTAAATATTTTTAATAATTTTTTTAATTAACATGCCCAGGAAAAACTTTTTGATTTTTAGTAATAGGTGGTAGTTATTTCATACTTTACATGGTAAGTAGTTGTCTTTACAATTGTCAATATTCTGAAAACTTAAATAAGTACTTACTAGTAATGACCTCAGAAACTTATTATTAATTTTATTATTTTCACTACTGAATATTTGCTTAATAATAATCAGCTCCATAACTACTTATTCGTTGTGTTGTATTCAGTACTGAATATTTACTTACTGGTAACGTACTCAATAACTACTTATTAGGTATATTAACTAGTGATTTTTTGGCTTCTGGTAAGTAAATTGTAAGTACTTACAATTCAACTTACTAGTAGTTAAATAATAACTAGATATTTTTTGACTTCGAGAAAGTGTATTGTAAGTACTGAATTTTGTGGACACCTCGAACAAAAATAATTAGTTATTTAGCAGAAAAATAAGAAGTGTTTACTTTTCTCCAACATTACTTGCTAACTTACCAGTTAAGTAAAGTTTTTGCTGGGTGTTTGTAAATTGTCATATTAAAAATTGGTTTTTTTTTTTTTTTTTTTGTAGAAAATTAATGTGTTTATCATTGAAAAAATATTTTGTGTCAAAAAGTCAAAAACATAAAATAAAAAGTTCTGTATTTTCAGTTTTAAATCTTTAAAAGAATGAACGAAGTGGCGATTTTTCTAAAGTTTTACCAATCTATCCGGTCAGATAAATTATTATTAAATTATTTTTAAAGAAATTTTAACGGGTTTTCTATAAATTCTAGTTTTCCAAAAAATACTATAAATGATCGCAGGATTCTGTTTTGTGTTGATGTCAGATGCTCATAGTGCATTGCCTGCAGGTCTTTATTTGTTCCTTAATCAGTTACAATGTTTTTGTGATGTATTTTTTAATAAATTTTAAAAAATAAAAGAACTGTTAAATTCATCTTTAATTTCAATTTAGTTAGTAACAAATTATTTTGTTAATATGACAATTTAGTAATAAAAATTTATATTTAATTGTTAACAAATATATTATTCAATATTACAAACTCATTGTTAAAAATATTTGTTGAATTTTAACAATTTTCATTTACAAAATAGTTTTTTGTATTTACAAATTCAGTTGTTAGTGCCTTTTCAATTAAAAAGTTAATTGTATTGACGAATATGGTAATCAATATGACAATTGATTTGTAGTAATTTTTTCTGGGTTATTATTATTTCAAAAATAAAAACTGTTTCATTCTTAAGAGGCAAACAATCACCATAACACATTGAAATAATCCAGGGATTTTTGTTATAAAAATCAATGTGCCGCCTTTTACTTTAATGATAGTAACACTTAGAAATTCTGGCAATTAAGGGTAAATTGTAATAATTGACAACTCGCGATTGTATACAAATATGTGCACAAACTCATTAGCGTGGCACTAATAAGAGATTAAAAATAAATTTAATTTTCCTTTTTTCGTAATAAATATTGAATAATAGTTTAATTACTAAGAAAAAGGGAGCTTTTTAAATCAGTTTAACGTATAAGTAATATTAATTCACAAATAATATTTTTGTACAACACTCATACGTTCAGTTGAAGATTTAAATTCTCTGAGTTGCATGGAACGTATAACTAATATTAATTAATATATTCGAGAAAAAATACGGCAAAAAATAATTTTGTAACATAACTAGAAAAGAATGCTGTGCTTGTTTAAAACGCTGAGAACTCGAGTACGCTGATAAGAAATTTAAGCCGAATATTTCGCAATGAAATTACTTTTAAGTAAGGCTAAATAGAAAATGTTTTAGGTAGTCAACGGTCTGAAAATTGGCGAATTTTAATTGAAAATGCGCTTTTGAAAACTTCAACATCAGAATGTCATTGAAAACACATTTTTGCATTGTCATCTAGAAAAATTTAAAGAACAATCACCAGCCGAGTCTGATAAACAACGCGAGAGATTTCACTAAGTAGCAAGGTTTACCAGATGGTATAGAGGCAAAAAACCTGACTCGCTTTAAGGGTATATTTGTTAATATCTGCAGGAGGAAGAAGAATAAATTTCTAAATAAAAATTGTTTAATTTTTGAATTTTCGGCTCGTATATTTTTACCCGGCTGGTGCCCCGCTTGATAGAAAAAAGGTCCAAATCTAGGACAGTGTTAGCTATCATTAAAAATTTTGTCAATTTGACATCACAGCCCATTCTGCAGAGTTTTTAATTCAAATAGTCTGTCGAAGTAGGGCTTTCATGCGATAACCCATTTGGTTAGGTGCGAAGATGATCTGGCAACCTTTAGTGTTACACAGACAGTTTTGAATGGTGGCCGCAACTCAACAGCTGGTTTATGCAGCCACCTTATATACATTCGCCTGGTTGCTTTTTCTTTTGCTTTGGCTCACTGCTTGCTTTATTGTGAACCAGTGCGCAACACTCCGTGGTAAACTTAATATATTTTGAAAATTAAAGAATAAGTGTAAAGAGAGTGCAAGTGATAATTATAAATAGACCTGTGCGAAAGACATTTTTTGTGAATTATTAATCTAATACCAAATAAAAAACATAAAAAATAGTTGTCAAAACCACTCATATTGAGGAAAAAAAAATTTTTTGTATTCTATAAAAACTTGATAAAAAGTCCATCTTTATTAGGAAAAAAAAAACCAAAGAGAGTTGGGTTATTTCGTTTGTGTTCAATACTCAATCCTTTAGTCCGGTTGATCAGCCAACAATCCACTGGGAGATTACCCATTGTCATAAGTGCCAATCCCCTGGGATACTATCCATCGTGTTAAGTGCCAATCACCTCAGAACATATCATTTATAGAATTTACGTTTCTGTTTTTTTGATATTTTGTTTGAAAAACATTGCAAGAAGAAAAATTTGGTCTGGCCAAGAGGGTAATTTCATAAACTTCTACATAAAAATTGAATTTAAGCCCACTAATTTACTCCAATCGAATCAAAATTAGTTTCAATCGATTCAGCACACATCATTTATAAAATTCACGTTTTTCGTTATATTCCAAAAATATGGCAACACAAATTTGGTCTGGCCAGACGAAGACGGTAATCCTAGGGTTAAGTTTTATTAGTTTTACCTTTTGGTACTAAATAAATGCACTTTTTTGTTCAAATAATTTTTTTTCATCAATATTTTCAAAATGAGCAACCGCTTATTTAAGGTGCCTTTTTTAATATTTTGTATGCCAAGCAGTGATGCCATTAGGATACGAAAGATACACTTTTCGTAACTTTTTATGGCTTCAGGTACCATGTATAATCCTGATATTTTTCGTATCTTTTGAATCTGTACGCAAAATGTACTAAAATTTATTAAGACTGATCATCCTAACCGACTCAATACTAATACAGTACTAATAATGGTGAAAGAAAACATTAAGGATGCTTCAACATACGATCCACCTAAATCGAGGATTACTAGAAGTGCGAAATTGTTCTAAGGAAATATGAACGAACATCTTTTTTATATTCAGGAAATTTATATGAACTTTTGGATAAAATCAACCTAGTATAAACGCCTTAACTCGAATATTAATTTTTACAAAATGAATTTGCTTTGATAACATAAAAAGATAGTTACCTATGATTAACTTTAAAGTTTGCTTACTGAATTTTTAAAAATTAGATGCCCTAATATTTACGACTTATATAAATATAAAAATGAATTTATATGATATAATTTTCTCTACAATATTCATTGAATATGAAAAAAATGTTATGTTAATAAATGTTAAACGTTAAAAATGAATTTAAAAATTTTTTTCAAAATTATTTTTTTTTGGGAAAAAGTGTATCTTTTTGGAAACTAAAATGTATCTTTCTCGAAATTTCACTGGCAACACTGATGCCCAGAAATAATGATGATGCATTTTTGTGTATGCTAGACAATAGGTACAAAAGTGTGGAAAACCAATAGGCAACAAGCTGATACAAAACCCCATTGTTTTAAAAATTGACTGTTTAAAAAACTGTAAAAAGTATTTATGTTGTACAAACTTTTAGCTAAGAATTTTTATTTCTAAAATAAAAAATCTTAATTTGAGAAAAAAGATCTTCAAATCTTATTTTGGTCAAAAAATCTTCAAAAATAAGATAAAATCTTCTTTCTGGCAACGCTGCTACAGACTGAAAAAGGATAATTTTTAAACGAACTCTCATACTGCGCCATTTTTTAAAATTTTTTATTCGCATCAGTATAATTTTAAAATCAGTCACCTATTCGCGCAACTTAAAGACGCAAAATAATTTTCAGTAACAAGGACCATTTTTGGCTAAACGGGCTTATTAATAATTGCATTAAGCCACAACAGAAGCTACAGACCCCATTACATCCAGAAAAATGCACCGTTTTATGCAGCTTACATACTGGTGGTGTCATAGGATGTTATTTCTTTAACAATGAAGCCGGATATCGGATAACGGTTACGGAACCATGACTAATAATTGTTATTGAATGAAATAGCGATGACATTGATCTGAGCGGGATGTGGTTTCAACAACTCTTTGAACCCAAAATTGAGCGATACGTTGATTTCGAGCAATGGACCTGTCAATTGGCCTTCAGGGTCCCCCGGGGTTTTGTTGGAATGATTTTAAGGATATTTCACCTCTTGGTGTTTTATCCTCCAGGGCATAAGCAGTTGCAGCCAATAAATACTTGGGATTCTTCAAAAATTTTTATCAAGAGAACTCAGAAGACTATCAAGAACTCTTGCGGTCGCAGCTATCATGAGCTTTTAACAGCTACCATCGGAGTCAATAGCCCCTGGTTAAACGACACTGGACGGACTATTGGTTACGCCTTCGTTATTAGGTTTCTTTCGGAAATGCTTCCTATCTGTAAGGTTAATGGTCTTTGTCTTTCTGACAATTAGTGCTTCCAAAGACTGAGTTTACGTACCATAAGGTAAGGGGTTCAACGGAAGATTTTTTTTTTTTATTTATGAAACCTTTTATGTATCTGGCCTTCAAGGACTTGACTCCTTTTGATAATTATAGGCTGATTTACAACTGACGCCTTAAATGTGCGAGTTATTTGAGCTTACTCAAAGATCTGGAGCGGTGACCGAAATAATTTTAAATTATTTTTTAATTTATCAGTGCTTAATTTTTAAAAAATAATTCAATAAAATAAAGAAATGCCTTAAATTTCTATAATATTTGAAAATGTTTCATAGCTCTTTCTCTCCTTATTATTCCTACTTCTTCTGCAGTTAATAAAACAAAATTATTTATTAAATTAAAAGCAAAATAAAATTATATTTTATAGCCACATGAAATTTCGTAGCTGAAAGTTTTATAAACATAAAAGAGAGCAATTTCTCTAAAAAAAAAGGTATAAAAACTAAAGTACCACCCAAAACTTTTGTAAGAGCTTAAAGCTCTATTAAATGAACTAAATTATTTGAAGCTGCTCCTTTTAAAAAATATTTCTTTTTTGTCGAAATAAGTTTTGTTATTCCCCTTGAGTTTCCGGTATTTTGCTTAAAAGGAGAACAAGTATTTTTTAAGTCTTTTATGACTTATCAGCATGTTTAAACGGTTGTAAAATTTTTTTCCTCACGGTAGTTGTTGTTAAAATGACAATTGAAGTATAAAAATTTAGAAAATATTTATGCCAAAAGTCCCTTTTTTGTTTACACTTAAGATTACAAAGACCTTAAATAGTTCTTGACTTATTTTTACGATGTTTAAGAGGAAATAGAGGTTGGAGAAAGAAATAAAAGAGTAATAAAGAAATATTTTAATATTCTTAAGCTTAATAGAAAAGTGCGAAAGAAACAAAATAAAAAATTTAATGAATATAAAGTTCAATTAAACTGATTAACGTTCTGAAGGGTCCGCCAAATAACTTTTTTTTTTGTTTTTGAAAATGCTATAAAAAAAATACTGAATATTTTCTCAAATTTCTTTTTTTATTTGAAAGTACAATCCTTCCGGTTAATAATGAAAAATTATTTCATTCAAATGGCTGCCTCGGCTGGTCATGCAGTAGCCTACACGATCGGTCCAATTTTTAAGCACATTATCGATTGTGGCCAGCTATATTTTACCAATGGCTTTTTGAATATTGTCCTTTAAAGCGTGAATTGTCTCTGGCTTGTCGGCGTAACACTTATCTTTGACAGTACCCTACAAATAATAGTCCAACGGTGTCAATTCGCAGCTCCGAGGTGGCTAAACGACATCAGCTCTGCGGCTGATAATGCGATCTTCAAAAACAGGGCGCAAAACATCAAGTGTAGCTTTGGCTGTGTGGCACGTAGCGCCGTCCTGTTGAAACCAAATGTTGCCAATATCCTCCTCTTCAATTTTTGTGAACAAAAATTCGTTCAACATGGCCCGATAACCATCGCCATTGACTGTAACGGCCACTCCTTGCTCATTTTCGAAGAAAAATGGCCCAGTTATGCCTCTGGACCAAAATCCGCACCAAACGGTGACTCGTTTTGGGTGCAGCGGCTTTTCAATGTATGCGTGCGGGTTTTCTGTACCCAAAATGCGACAATTTTTCTTGTTTACACACCCGCCAAGATCAAAATGAGCTTCATCTGTAAATATGATTTTTTGGCAAAATCGGCATCGTCTGTAATTCGATCACAGGCCCACTTAGCGAAGCGAAAACGCATTGGATGGTCAGTTGGCTTCAACTCCTGCAACAATTGGACTTTGCATGGCGTCATACCAAGGTCTTTATGCAAAATTCGTCTCAATGAAGTCCACGAAATGTTCAATTGTTTAGAACGAGAGAATAATGTCACTGACAGTCGTTGCCTCTCTCTTAACAAAGAATTCAACCTACATTCATCTCATCTGTCGCTGAGCCAACTCGAGATAATCGGGGAATTGGGTCAGCTAGATTTGTGCATAATTATGGTCGGACTATGCCATTGAAAAAGGAAAGGAAGAACCTTTCAAGATCAATGGAGTGTTCCCAAGACTTCAAGAAGTCTACACTCAAGCTTAGTAGAAAAGGAAATGTCCAAGTTCTACTAAGCACTTAATTGACTTTACAAGCATAGGAGAAATCCTGAAAATCCGTAAAATTTGCACATGAACACAGCAAGAAGAAGAAATATATATCTCCCAGGAGATAAAGGACACTTTTCAAATCCTCCCATTTCGAAAACAAGCTTCACGTGTCTGCGAGGGATCGATTCATGTCATGACAAGTATATAAGAAACGTCTAGAGAGAAAAAAATTTAAAGGAGTATTTGCATTTAAAAAACGTATCAGAAAAGCCTGTTGTGAAGTCAGAAGTCTTAATAAATGTGAAAAACTATCGCAACTAGCAAGCGAAAGGGAAAAACAGGACTTGAGGCCCTGGTGCTTCACTAGGAGTTGAATTGAAATAAAAAAATTTATTTCATTAAATTTTTTGTTCTTTTTGCACATAAAACAGAAACTTTTTTCTTTTTCACCAACAATATTAAATAAGAAAAATTATTCCCAGTTGGCTAAGCAAGACATTAGTACATGTTTTTAACATAAATTTTGTCTTTCCAAAGCAGCATGCAACCAACTCTGTTGCAACTAACAGCCCGGCAGTGGGAATGGCGAACGAAAGAGGAAAAATGGAAAAAAAATATTAAGGAAAAATGTAACAACAATTACATTATTTAACAAATTTTAATTATAAGATTTTTATTTATATTTATAAAGACACTTATACAAGTTTTAAATTAAAAACTATACAAAGAAACTAAAATATGAAAAGGTTGTGTATCGAAATATGATCTATTAAAGAATTCAAAGATTATAGACTACATTAAGCTAGACTAGGCTAGACGAAAGACTTGTGTTTGAGTCCTTTTAAAGCTGATATTTTCATACAACACATGTTCATATTTTATGGAGTTTATAATTTAAAAACGCAGGATTCCCTAAGAATAAAGTATCTTTTTGTGTCTTCAATAACAACCGATGGGATTTGAAATCTTTTTTACGTGGTTTGCGTCTTTAATAACTCGAACGAAACATTTTCCTGCGGGAAATTTGTGTCAATTGGTCCAACAGACTGGTCCTGGGATTTGTGAAAATAGAACAAGTACAAAAAGAAAGGACTCATGACTAGTGAAAAAAGAACCAATCCCTTAACTGGTTTATGAAGAACAAAAAGTCAGAAAAAGTTATGAATTACAGTACTGTCTTCACCGCTGCAGTGACACATTTTTTGGTACTTTCTTAAATTTGGTTCTTGAATTTAATTCTAGGACTTGTTTTATTGAAAAAATACTACATTTTATTGAAATAAAACTACATTGTAGTAACTGACACTAAACATATCCATTGAGAATAGATGTGTGACTGGTCAAATGGTGTCAATTGACCCCCTCCAATGACAACCCCATGTAAAAGTGATAGGTCTTATTCATAGAAAGTGTTAAAACTAGAACCGGTCTCTACCACCAAAGACCTATCACGGGACTACTTAGGTGTCAGTTCGCTTCCCTCTAGGGAACATGTATGTTAGTAGTTCCTCCTATAAATCAAATATTAAGGGCTAGATCCGTTAATAAGCCACAAACGGATATATTGGTCAACAAAATGCAAAACAACAGGTTGATTGCCGCCAGATTTGTGAAAGACTGGTGCCAGAATTTTAGAAACTATTTTACTAAATAAAATTTAAAAAGTGAAAAAAGAAAAGATAAACTCACTGTTTATTGTTGGTGTTTTCTTTCAGCTTTGATATTGTTACTTACGAGTAAGACTTTGAGTGTTTAAAATTCTTAATCGCTTTGGGGTTTTATTCGTATAATATTTTTAGCTTTTCAAAAATCTTAGGAAAAGGTTTCCTGATGAGCTGGCCTAAGCAACCAGTGAAATGCGCATAGAAGCTAGCTTTCCCTCAACAATAAATTTCAGTGTATTTATCAAATATGAAAAATTGGGAATTTAGCACGTCATACGGAAATCGTATTAATGATAAATTTTGTATTCCCGTAAATAACTTTGGAAAAAAACTAACGTTGTAATCAACCTATCCCACCAATACTAATTATTTAGATTAATTATTTTAAATTTTCTTTAAAATATAAACGTGTATGTTTTTAAACAAAAATTTCATTGATTTTTAATTTTTTTTTAATCTTTCTTTTTTTTTACATTCACTGGAACTGATAGCATAAAAAAATTTTCACATGATATTCACGATTGCTTTTTTTTCTTCGAGGGGAATGAAAATTCCAAGGGAACAAAAATTTCACTTGGTATTTACGATAGGGGTGAATAAAACATACACAAAACATCGAAATAAATTTTTGTTCATACAAACCATAATATATTTGTTTGTTAAAATAAAATCAGTCATACATATACATATAACATATAAAAATAATTTCCGTCGCATTTTTTCTACCAATTCATATTTTTTTTTTTAAGAAATTTTCAGTATTTTTGATATTTTTTAATTAGGCTCGAGTTCATCAAATTTAATTTTCATTAAATTATTTTCACTGAGGGAAGGAATTTTACAACTTTGAATTTTTATTAAAATTTATTGATAATTTTTCTTGGCTGAGCTGGGATTTGAACCCGGGTTGATCTTTACATTTTACATTTTCAGTAAAATTTTTTTTAATTTTTAATGCTCAGAATATTTTCTGCAATTTATGTTAATTAAAATGTTACGCGATTTAAAGTTATTGTTATAAATACAGTTGAGAGTTATTTATTAATCCAACATAAAAATTTCGAAGATCCGGTAAAAAATATTTGCGGATTTATTTTAATAAATGAATTTTTTTAAACCGAATTTATTGTTTTTTATATTTTTTGAAAAAAATTGACAAAGCTGGTGACAAATAATCGGAATTGGGATAAATGCCACAACGGCTGCAACTTTATAACTTTATAATTTTATATATATATTTTATAATTTATAACTGTATAACTTTATAACTTTATAACTTTATAACTTTATATCTTTATAACTTTACAATTTTATAGCTTTATAACTTTAAAACTTTATAACTTTATAATTGTATAACTTTATAACTTTATAGCTTTATAACTTTATAACTTTATAATTTATAACTTTTTAACTTAATAACTTTATAACTTTATAACCTTATAACTTTATAATTTTATAACTTTATAACTTTATAAATTTATAACTGTATAACTTTATATCTTTATAACTACAACTTTATAGCTTTAAAACTTTGTAACTTTATAACTTTAAACCTTTTATACTTTTTGACTTTATGACTTTATAACTTTATAACTTTATTACTTTATGACTTTATGACTTTATAACTTTATGACTTTATGACTTTATAACTTTATTACTTTATAGCTTTTTAACCTTATAACTTTATAACTTTATAAATTTATAACTTTATTACTTTATAGCTTTATAACCTTATAACTTCATAACCTTATAACTTCATAACTTTATAACTTTATAACTTTATAACTTTATAACTTTATAACTGTATAACTTTATAACTTTATAACTTTATAACTTTATAACTTTATAACTTTATAACTTTATAACTTTATAACTTTATAACTTTATAACTTTATAACTTTATAACTTTATAACTTTATAACTTTATAGCTTTATAACTTTATAACTTTATAACTTTATAACTTTATAACTTTATAACTTTATAACTTTATAACTTTATAACTTTATAACTTTATAACTTTATAACTTTATAACTTTATTACTTTAAAACTTTATAACTTTATAACTTTATAACTTTATAACTTTATAACTTTATAACTTTATAACCTTATAACTTTATAACTTAATTACTTTATAACTTTATCACTCTATAGCTTTATAACATTATAGCTTTATAATTTTATAACTTTATAACCTTATGATTTTGTAACTTTATAGCTTTATAACTTAAATAACTTATAATTTTTTAACTTTAAAACTTTAAAACTTTTTAACTTATAATTTTATAGCTTTATAACTTTATAATTTTATAACTTTAAAATTTTATTACTTTATAACTTTAAAAATATATTTATTCAACATATGGAACACCCTTATATTTCAATCCATTTCCGTATCATTTTTCAATCTAGTTTGCTCAAGCTGTTATTTATTCCCCATTGTTGCTAGTTTTGCTGAATGTTGTTGAAATTCTTAAAATAACATGAATAAATCACATGTGTTGTTGATTTTTTTGTCACTCTGCAGTGTGTTGAAGATCACAGCTTCCACTGATTTTGAACTATGAGTTGACTTTAGTGAAGTGTTGCCAAAAGTAGGGAAAAGTTCCTACATGTAGGGTTTTTTGTTACTTAAATAGGAGCGTAGGGAAAATCGGACAGATTTTTTATATTCGCCAAAATGAAGGTATTTTTTCTCATTTTTCATTGTATACAAAATAAATGCAAAAAATGAGTTTTTGTTAATGATTTAATATTTAAAGAAATTCTTAAGTCTAGAACATATTTTGGGACAAAAAAAGATGAATACAAATTTGAACTATTTTATATATATTATATTAACTTAAGCCTCAATAATCTTTTGTATGAGCATTAAATTAATTTTCTGAAATTGTGAAACTAATTTGTTTTAAAACATGGATTTGAAACAGTTTTCGATAAAAATGTCATTAAACATTTCGATAAAAATGTTTAATGACGAGGTTATATTTCCAAATTAATCAAAACTGGTTCGGACCTTGTTGGCTTTACCCAATGCAAATGGTGATGCAGTGAGACCACCAGAAAGCGAAACAAATTGAGCCACACAACTTTAAGTTTTATTTTTTTTACAATAATTGCGTAAAGCAATGGAAGAGGCTGTATTAATTTCGAATATACTAATGGTCGCTTTAGAAAATTCAGTTCGAAAGAAATACATATTTATATTCGGCCATGTCATCAAAATCACGTGAAAATGAAATCAACCGAGAAGTTTTAATTAAATTATTGTAAAAATGAAAGCAGTTTTTCCTTAATTCAAAAGAAGTTCAGGTATATAAGAGGAAATATTTTTTTGAACTTCGAATGTGGAAGAGTTTTCAAAATTTGTTCGATTTAATTTTCACGTGACTTTGATTTCCATGACATGGGCGATTATATATAAAATACCTCTGGCAGTCGTGATCGAGATATTTCTCGATTCGAAAGCAATTTTATTTTTTATTCTTTCAGTCGATACTGAACGAATCGAAATTATTTTTTTAGTATTGTGAAACTCAAATTAATGCTTTACAACACTGCAAAAATAATTCTGATTCGTTCAGTATTGACTGAAATAATTAGATATTAAATTGCTTTCGAATCGAGAAAGTACTCGATCACGATTGCCAGAATCAGGCCCCTGTTGCTATTGTACCTAATAATAATAATATAAAATAAAAGTGATCATATAAAGATTACCTGCCGTATTCATAAAAATAATTTTATTTTAATAAAGGTTTACAAAACAAATTTTTTATGAAAATTTTACTTAAAAAACGTTTGTTAAACTAAATAAATGTTTATGGATACTGGGGTACATATTTTTTTAAACATCTTGTTTTTTTCATTGAATTTAATTAAAAGCACATAGATTTTTTAGTTTTATTACTTATTTTTGTGGTTAGAGCTTTACTAAAAATATGCGAATTATATTAGTTTTTTTGTAACTATTGTTTTTTCTTAGGCTTTAATGACTAAAACGCGTAGGGATTTTTGTATGGATAATTTTTGCAACGTGTAGGGAAAAATCGGATTTTTTTTAGTAAGTGTAGGTATTTTTCAAAAAATCTTCTGGCAACACTGCTTTAGTGGCTTTTTTCCTCGTGTTACAGCGAATTAAATCATCTGTAAGTCTTATATATTATTTGGTTTCAAACATGTGTCTGGCCACTAAGATAACTAAATAAAAATATTACATAAAAAACTTTTAAGAATAACAAAATTTTGAGAATACAATTTTTAATTGGAACAACAAACAAAAGCAAAACTTTACACAGTCTAATAAACAACCATTTACAGAGTTTATTTAATAGGATGTAGTTGTAAGCGATACTATTTAAAAAGAGGTTTTTTTTCTATTACAAAATTGCTTTTTTTCCATGATATAAAAATAATTATTCAATGTTTTACAAACTCCAATGAAACATTATTTTAATTGATTTTTTTAGCCTTATGCCTAAAATATGTAGATTATATTTATTTAAGCTAATTAGATTATAATACAAATTAACATGTACATACAAATATTCTTACTATGTAATTCAATTAAACTGTATCTGTTGTTGAATAAAATTTCAACAAATGGATTTTACATGAATGGTAAACAACTTTCAGTTTAATTAGTTTTTTTCTTTTTTTATTTAAAATTTTCTAACAAATGCAAAGTTAATATTTATTATCATATAGCACTTGTTCCTCTAAAGAGATTCAATTCAAAGATTATACATTTTAACTTTTTTCTGGAAAAGGATTTACAGTGGTCATATCTACCCACTGTAAAAATTTTAAGTCAATTTCTCTAGTATTTTGCTAAAAAAATTAAATTGTATCCCTCTTTGTGATATAAAAGTATATATATATATATATATAAAAGTTTTTCGCCTCTACTGAAAATTTATAAATTTGACTTAACCCCCTTTAGAGGAACCAATGCGATATATATTTAAAATAAAAACACTAGGGATAAATTAAGTTTTTTATACTTACTTTAAGTACGAGCCGTACTCGAAAATGCAAGTACGAATAACAATAAAACGTAGTTAAAACAATCCTAAACGGGATTACTTTCGAAAATCAATCCCGGAATTTCTTAAAATAAGTACAAAATTCTTAAATTGATAATTAGTATTGTGGTTATTTGGTTGAACTATTTATGGTTTTTAATCCAAATTTTTAATATTTTTAAATAGGTTTAAAGGTACGTTCAGACTAATGAAATATTTGACAAAAATATTTGTTCTGATATTTGCTTCAAACTATGTGAAACAAAAAAATATTTTGTTTAATGTTCAAACTAAGCTCAAATATTTGACAATTTTTGTTTGTTAAAACAGTTGGCAAATAGTGTCAAATAAAATAAATTAATTCATGTTTGCCATGCGATCAGACTAAAACAAATATTTGCATCAAATAATTATTTAATAAAAGTGACTAAAAATAAAAATATATTTCCCAAATAGTAAAAATGACCGCAGAAGGTATTTTATTTGTTTTATTCTGTGGAGCAGCATCTCTTATAGTGTTAGAACAGGAGAATGTTAAAGGAAAAAGAACTGGAAGACAATGGGTAACGGGAACATGGCTAAAATTTGCGAAAAATTGCAAACTTGGAAACAAAGCCTAAAATATATTCGAATTCGCTAAATCGGTTAAAAAACAAAATGTCGGAAAAAAAGCAAAAAAAAATTGCAAAAAAAGCGAAAATTCGCGGAAAATTTAGATATTTCAAACAAGCCATAAAATTTATTAAAAGCGCCTAAAATTGTAAGGAATGGCAAAAATTCGATACAAATTGCTAAATTAACGGAAATTCGCAGAAATTTGCTAATAGCGGTATGATAGCAAATCCTAATAATTAGTTAGTTTTTTAGTTTTTTTTAGTTAGTTGTTCTTTATTTTTTTTTCAAAAAAACAAAAAATACAATAAGTACTATAATTTTGTAATTAATATGAAAAAGAACTTACGACTATGACATATTGTCGTCAGTCGAGAGTTTTACTAAAAATTTACAGTTTAATACAATAATATAGTGATTTTGTTTATTAATAATTGAATTCCATTATAAGCTCCTTTCTATAATCTAAAGAATTTATAATGTAACGATTTAGTTCTCTAAAAGTTATACTGACATTGTTTAATAAATTAATTAATTCATTTTCAGATAAAACAAATTTTTTGAAACATTGAAATCTAATATTTTTAAGAATTGGGCATTTGGCTAAGAAATGATAGAGAGTTTCAGATTCATTAAGATTGCATAACGAACATGTTTTGGGCAGATTTTGACAAAAACGGGTGGCATTAAGTTCAATTAGATCGCACCTTGCTTTAAATACCATGCTTATTACGTTAACATTGGGGATACATTCAAAGTAAAGTTGTTTGCTGTTATAATTTAGATGTTTATAGAACCGATTTGTTTCAGATGCCTTCTTTAATAATAAAGTATGTTCTTTCAGTTTCAATTTAGTTAAAATTTCATCTCTCATATACATCCAATCTTCTCTAGTGACACAATCTGCAATTTGAGTTACATTCAAGTCACTGCAAAGCTTATTAATACTTTTAAACCAAAAAAGTTGTTTCTCTATTAGTATTCTTGTAAAAAAGTTTGGAAGGCGTTGATTGTTGTAGTGAAAAAGCGTTTTAATAAGGTAATTTAGGTGTAGATCCAAAGTATAAATATGACTATTTTCTATGCCGGTTTCTAGCATTAAGATGTATGTTGGCGTAAACGAAGGTAGTTTTAAAACCTTTTTGAGGAAAAATCTTTGCAACTTGTCAACTTCGTCAAAAAGTGTGAATCCCCATACCTGAGCACCATATGTTTGAATTGCTCTACACACAGATAGGTAAATGTTCCACTTGGCTTTAATCGATATTTCATTTTTTCCTAAAAAATTATTCCATATCGCATTTATATTGTTCTTAGCAGATGCGTTTCTTCTTTCTAAATGCTTGCTAAAAGACATTTTTGGTGTTAGTGTTACTCCTAAATATGTGTAATCGGCTGTAATTTTTATTGGTAAGCCATTGAATACAAAATTTTCACGCCGAGACAATCTTCCACCATTTCGAAATATAACAATTTCCGATTTGTTTATATTTACCTCCAAGTTCCATAAATTACAATATTTTTCTAGATTACCAATCATTTCCTCCATAGTTTTAATATCATCCGCCAGAATAACTATGTCATCGGCATACAATAATAGTCTGATATTAAGATTTTCTACGTTTACTCCTCCTCCTAGATAATCGTGTAAATCATTAAGATAGATTGAGAAAAGTGTAGGTGATAAAAGGCATCCTTGTTTTACACCCGATACGGTATCAAACTTTTCAGAAAGCTCGACCCCAGTCCATACTGAGAAATTTGTTTTACTATATATGCTGTCTATCATGTTAACCATTTTTGTAGAAATACCAATATTATGTAGTTTATATATAAGAGACTTTCTTGAAACTTTATCGAATGCAGCCTTAAAATCTACGAAGAATGCATAAAGTTTGCGTTTTTCACTGTTTTTTATATGTGCAATTGAAGCTAGGTTGTAAATATTATCTGAGGTTGAGTATCCTCTACGAAATCCAGCCTGAAACTCAGTTATAATGTTATGCCTTTCAAGCCATTGGTTTATTCGATTGTTTAAGACTCCCATCATTATCTTTGATATCGAATTCATAAAAGAAATTCCGCGATAGTTACAAGTTAATTCCTTGTCACCCTTTTTAAAGATTGGAAATATAATACTGGTTATGAACTTGTCGTCTAACTTTGCGTTTTCAAATATAATATTATAAGTTTTCGCCATTTCTTCTAAAAACTCGTTTGTGGCATTTTTAAAGAACTCGTATGGCACCCTATCTTCACCAGGAGCTTTGTTATATTTAGTTTTTTGGAGAACATGTTTGATTTCTATTGGTGTTATAAGGCAGTCTAAATCATCATCTGAATAATACATAGGAGCATAAATTATGTCATTTGAACTTTGAGGCGGATTTAACAACTCACAAAAGTATGATTTAAAATCACTAGCTCGAATATTTGGGCTCTCTTGTATATTTATTTCTTTTATTTCTTTAAAGATATTCCACCATTCTTGACTGTTATTAACCAAGTTTATTCGTGATTCTAAAATTTTAAGGTAAGATGTTTTACTTGTTTTACAAATGTGTTTAAATTTGCTGTTAGCTTCGAGATAATTTTGTTTATTTTCAGAGGTTGAATTCTGTCTATATTTCTTGAGGGCCTTAAAGGACTTTTCTCGCGCATTATGACATTGGTAATTAAACCACTTATTCTTCGCTTCTAATATTTTTGAAAATGTATGCGTGGATGGGTTTGCTAACTCTATAACTTCGATTAGATCTTTCAATTCTAGTTCCTGTTGAATCTGCTTTTTTATATCAAGTTTCTGATTCAGTTTTTCTTTATATATTTCAGCTTTATTTTCATCCCATTTGAGCTTCGGTAGTAATTTCATTGCATTATTCGGGTTCCTTTGGGTTTCTACGCTAAGCTTTAATACAATAGGCATATGGTCAGAGCACGTTCTGTCATCTACTTTAAAACTTTCAATATTTTTAATAATTTCATGCGATACTGCACATATATCATTAACAGCTTCTCCCACACCACTTATAAAAGTAAAGTTTCCTAATTCATCTCCAAAAGTACATCCGTTAGCAATATGCAATCCAAAATCATTACACAGTTCAATAAATTGTCTCCCTTTACTATTGATAATACAATCCTTTGATTTTCTAACCGGTAAACAAGCCTTACAAGATGATCTTAAAAAATCATCTAGATACTGTTGCGCATTGCCAATTCTAATATTTAAGTCTCCGATTATTATTGGATTTATTAGAGATTCATTTGTAAAAAATACCTTTACTGCATTGAAGTCATCTTGCCATGTTACTCCCCTTAAATATAACGGTATAATATTTAGCTCTGTACCTTGACTTTTTAGTTCAATTATATCTATTTCTCCTTCTGATCTGAATCGCCAATTTATGCTTTGTGTTATAAGATCTCTTCGAACACCATACACACATCCACCACTTGCCCTTCCAAATCTACTGTTTCTTACTGCTGGTTTCCAGCTGGTATCAAAGCCCGACAAAAATCTTTTGAATCTTTCAACCTTTTCTTCTGAAATATGCGTTTCCAGTAATATAAAAATATCACTAGATTTTATATATTTAAAAAAATCAGTTTTTAAAATTTTATTTTCTAGCCCATGAACATTATAAGAAATTACTTTTAAAGACAAATCAGATACATTATATTTAGTTTTATTACAAGTATTTTTAGATTTTACAATTTTATTAACTTTATTATAGTTTTCTATTAGTTTTTTGAGTCTATTGTTGCCAACAATTCAGAATAATTAGTATTAATAGAACTTGCAGCGTCACCATAGAGATCTTGTAGAGCATTTTTTCCTGTCTGTTTTCCGCATACCAGATGTTTTTCTCGGTTCCATGAAAGCCACTTCTTATTTATTCTTAATTTCTCATTTACTACCGCAACCTTATGCTTTGAACTTACTTCTTTAATATTTTTCTTCAACTGTAGCATAATTCGTTTATCGAGTTGTTTTTCATTAGTGAGATCACGTTCCAGAAAAATATTTGAACCAGATAAATTTTTTGCATGTCTAAAAACTTCTTGAACCATTTCGTTAGAGTGCAACTCCGCTATAACACCAGCTTTACCCTCATTTTCATAAATTTTTCTAGTAGATACTATACTTATTTGTTTCGTAAGCTTGAGATTTTCATTACAGCATTTTTGTACTGCAGCTTCCAACGTTGTTTCAATACTAATGTTTTTAAATATAACACTATTTCTTTTTGTATATTCTTGTAGATAAGTAATTTGTTGATGATCCTTTTCGATTTTCTCTTTTAACTTCTCAACTTCATCTTTTAAGGCACTATTTTCGCTCTGAAGTACTTCAATTTTGTTAGAAAGACCGTTAACATTTGTTTTTATATCTTCAATATCTTGTTTCGTTGGCAAATTTAACATTTTTTCATCCATTAAGTTTGACATAAATAACATAAGGTCTTTGATTGCCATTTGGCCCACTTCTCCAGCGCCGTCTGGTGACAGCACATCGGACTTGCGTTTTGCAGCTGGTTCATTAGTTATTGGCATGGTAATACTTAATAAGTTAACGATAAATATATAAATAACAACTATTGCCTACTTTAAGGCGATTGCAAAAATAAAAAAAAAATATTCGTTTTAACGATATGGTAATAAGTAAAAGGAATTACAGGTCTCCACACACAGCTGATTTTCTCTCACTTTTATTTTAATACTTTTTATGTTTTTATTTTATTCTACCAAGAGTTAAGATATTTAATTTGTGTTTTATAGACTTTTGTCTCAATTGTCTTTGAGTTTATTTTATGTATCACTTTCACAAATGTTATTTTATGAGCAATTTGACTTATTTTCCTTTAATTGTCTTTTATTTCAATTAAAAAATCACTTTGAATGCGGAGCTTTAGAAAACACGACTACTCTCTTTGCTAATCAAACTCTGACCCTCCTAATAATTATTAAAAATCGTTAAAGCTGTAAAGATTCACAGGTAAAAATCACTTTTTCGCGAGCATGGCTAAAATTTGCGAAAAATTGCAAACTTGGAAACAAACCCTAAAATTGATTTGAAATCGGATAAAAAAACAAATTGTCGGAAAATAACAAAAAAAAAAAATTTTCCAAAAATAGCGAAAATTCGCGAAAATTTTTAATATTTCAAAAAAGCTATAAAATTGACTAAAAGTCCCTAAAAGTATAAGGAATGACAAAAATTCGGTAAAATTGCTAAAATAGCGGAAATTTGCAAAAATTTGCTAATAGCGGCATGATAGCAAAGTCTAATAATTATTTAAAATCTTTAAAACTGTAAAGAATCCGAAAACTTACAGGAAAAATTGCTTCTATCGAGAACATGGCTTAAATTATTTGTCGTTGTTTGCTCTTACAATTTTTTTGTAATATCAAATAAATGTTTGCTCAAAAATAACTAAAATATTTGATCTTTTGTGTTCACACTATGTTCACATTGGACAAATATTTGTTT
Organism: Pollenia griseotomentosa; assembly: GCA_963931875.1. Classification (NCBI taxonomy): domain Eukaryota; kingdom Metazoa; phylum Arthropoda; class Insecta; order Diptera; family Polleniidae; genus Pollenia; species Pollenia griseotomentosa. The sequence goes on from OZ007564.1 coordinate 148,728,172, forward strand.
GCCGGCAAATACTTTTATTTGATCAAAATCAGCTTTTATTTTATTTGACACTCAAAAATATTTTGTGTTCAGACTACGTTAATGAAATATTTGATGTTTGCTTTCAAATATTTGATCAATCTGAACGTACCTTAAGTTCATCAAATTTTATTTTCATTAAATTATTTTTATGAAGAAAGGAATTTTACAACATGAAAATTAATTAAAATTGTTATTGATAATGTTTCATTCTTGTTTCATTCGAACCCTGGCCGGCAGGTTACCATGACATGTTTCGATCGCAACCACTCGATCTCCTCAGATGTATTTGCCGTCTTACACTCGCAGCCATTAAATTGAGTAAAAAAAGATTGAACTTTTCTTTGTTTGTTGTAGACACTACAACAACACCACACAAGTACCCAGCGGGAAAACTCAGAAGACCTTCTTACTTCAGGCCTTTTTAAAGGCCTGCTTAAAAGATTTTTTGATTCAATTACTATTCTTATCTAACTGCTAAAGAAGGCCTCATAGAAGGCCTCGGCTCTTTCGTATAAAAGATAAGATACACCTTCCACACTCACTTCTATGAGAAGGGAGTAACATTTTTTGTATTGTTTTTTGCACAAGCAAAAGCAAAATCAATTTTTTTTTTTGGTCCCGTTACCCTTCTTATGTACCTGCTGAAGAAGCGAGAGCGGAAGGCCTTCTCCGCAATGACAACGTGTGTAAAAAAGATATGAGTATGGAATGGAGCAAAAAGGCATTGTACATCCAAAAGAAGGGGTACAGAGGCTTTCTAGAAGGCCTTCCTACTCCTTCTTTTTCCCGCTGGGTACTTAAAAAAACGATTTGGTTGTTGTATGTAGAAACAATAAAAACACATTACTTTCATGTTTAAAAGGTAAAATTGCAAGCAAGAGTTCTCATTTAGTTTATATTTTTAGTTAAATACCCTGCGGGAAATTTGTGGCAATTATTCTTAAAGCACATATCGCGTGACCAGTGAATACAATTTTATTACAAAACGTGAAAGGTGAAAGCAAGACATATCACTTAACTGGTGATAATGTGTTTGAAGTATATTGCTCTGGAAGAGAGGCAATTGACGCAAAACTAGTCATGTGACTGTATTTTATGCTGGTAATGGCTGATTCAATCTGGTATAACCTTATATGAAGGGAAACGATCATATTAACATGGTTCACTCGGGACAGTACCTGATACAGGCATTATTTTAACCAAAATCTAATGTATCCATTTAGGTTATTTTTGTGACCTGTCACAGAGTGTCAAAAAGGTGCCAATTAACCTCCTCCTAGGACATCGCCATGTAAAAGTGACAAGTCCCCTTCATATAAAGTGTTAGAACTAGAACCGGTTCCTTCCACTTTAGAACTGCCCCGTGAAAAGATTGGTGTTAGTTCCCTTTCCCCTAGGGTATGTTCATTTAGTTTTAAAGTAAAAACCATATCGGGAATGATGCTGGTATTTTGTGATTGAAATTATCTAAGGTGTAAAGTGGGTTAGTAAAATTTTTATATAAATTTCACTTTTGGTTTACATCAAGTACGAATTCGGGATTAAATCGATTTTATAGTACTTGAATCAAGCTCATTTTGAGATTGGTTCAAACTTAGTTTTACTTAAATCAATCTCATTTTCAAATTATTTTAAGTACGAATTCGGTATTAAATCAATTTTATAATTCTTGAATCATTTTCGGATTGAACATGTATAAGTTAAGTATTTCGCGATTGAAAACCATACTTGATTCAATCTTTCTGTACTTGATTCTAGAATATTCGCACTCACCCTACTATTATTACCTCTTCGGATTGATTTGAGTACGACATATTTTTGATAGAGAGCTCTATTTGGGACCCATGGACAGTCATTGATTCATGTAAAAGTTCTTTTTGCAATTATTATTTAGATCTCCATCATTATGATTTTAGATAGGGATTATATATAGATATATTTTTGTAATTCATTTATACGGCCATTTTGAACCTACAAGCACTACATTTTGTCATAGCATACATAGCAGTTATCGTAAAAGTTATTGTCGCCAATAATCATATATATCAATATCAACATTTTTAAAGAAGTTATGACATGAAGAGCTATTTTTGGCACTTGCAACCAGTTAATGTCAAATATATAATAATATATAAAGCCCTTATGATACTACATTTTTAATGCATTGTTCAAGTTTTGGTGAACAGTACAAATATAATGTAATACAAAAATTTACCAAGTGCAAAGAGTTAAGCTGTATTAAGATAAATGGCAAAACGTCAAAAATTTTACTAAAGTTATCGATAAAAAATGAAGTTATGTCAAAAAAAATGTAAAATTGTTTAACTTAAAATTGACATTTCAAGTTTGAAATATTAAAAGTGTTGCTGAATCAGCGGTTTATGGGCAAATTCAGCGATTTACCGCTTTTCATTTTTAGGTTTCTCATAAACAAAAAGTTGGCAACATTTAATAAAATAAACAAAACAGGGATGGCTAAGTTGTTTCAATTGTACTTTTTTGTTGATACTTTTTAAACTAAGATTTATAATACCTTTTTGTGGTGTTTTTTATGAACATAAATAAAATTAATTTCAACTAAAAAAAATCTTTTAGTACAATTAGGGTAAAAAAGTACAATTTTTAAAGGTTGGTGGTACAATTTCAAAAATTCTCAACGCCATCCCTGAAACAAAACCATTACAAGAGAAAAAAAAAACTAAAAACTTTGTTGACATTTTTTATAGTTCGCTCTTTCTAACATGTACTGCTTCTTTCTATCAATTCTATATCAATTAATTAATAAAAAATGTAGTGTCATAAGGGCCTAAACAGTGCTTCCAAGTTGATTTGATTGCAGAATCAATAATTATAGTTTTCACTTTTTTAAGGTATATTTAAAAATATTTTTGGGTTTCTTTTTTATTTTAAAACAAAAATCTTATAAAAAAAAATAATAATAATAATAATGAAAACAAACTGTTTATTTAGAAATATAGATCTGTTTTGCACTTGGTAACTCTGGCTTATAAAGAACTTTGATTTCACTGTGTAAACATTCATGTAACATCCATGATATTCGACTATTTCTTCGACATTTTCGATGTTAATACTGTTACGTTATTGCCTTTCAATAACGTCATTTATAGCTTTTATTCAAAACCAACTATAATTTTCTCCGCATTATACGTTATTGACAAAGTCTGTACTTAGAATGATCTTACTTACTATGCTAGCCGGCTCAAGCATTTATACTGCCATTCGGCCATCTAGAACATTCGAAAGGTTTTTCGAAGGTTGAGGCTTTACGTCTATTTGATTTATGGCGTCACTTATGTTTACATAATTTTACCACTTATACTGAAGCTTTTTTTTAACGGTCATTTCGAGGGCTTTCTGCAAATTGGGATTGAAGTGTACTAAGTTATAACAATTTTTAATAACAATGCAAAATAATAAAATTACTTATGAATACAAGATAACTAATAAATACAAGATGACTAATAAATACAAAATGACTAATAAGCACAACTAATTCTTAATTAATAATTACAACTAATTCTTAACTAAAGTTACTTTCGTAACAATACGTATTATCTACTTGCATGTGTTAAGCCAGGGTTACATTGATAGCCAGCCAGCCGGACGGATGGACATCGTTGAATCGGTTTTAAAAGCGATTCTAAGTCGATCGGTACTCTAAAGGGTAAGGACCGATATTGCAAGATGTTACAAACATCAGCACAGACGTATAATACCCTCTCAACTAATGTGGTGTGGGTTTAATGAAAAAATTAAGTAAAATGTGTCTAGAACTGAAATAGAACCTCAACAATTAGAGATAAAGTTTACCTCTAACTCAATTGTAGTTCAGATTTAGTTCAGATCTAATTCAGTTTTAGTTCGGTTCATTTCTAGTTTAGTTCAACTTTTGCTGTAGTTAAGTTGTAGTTTAGTTCTAGTTCAGTTCCAGTTCCAGTTCAGTTCTTGTTCAGTTCTATGTCAGTTTTACTGTAGGCTAGAATGTTACCAAAAATGTGCTAAAATTTGAGATAGAATCAAACTTGAACCTGAAGTACAAATTCTACTGACAGTTAAGGGATTAAATTGGATTCTAAAGCAACATCTAAGCTTAAAGCTTAACTGTACCCTTGACCAGGACAAAACGATATGTATATCCAAACTGTATTCTTAACTTAAAGATGAACTAGAATCTATCAGGCACCTAAACTTAAACCAGGTTGGAGTCTGAATTAGAGTCTGAACATAAATCTAAACTAAAGCTTGAACTAGAATCTGAGTCAAACAAGCACTCGATCCTTATCATCAATCTGAAATATCCTTCATAATAGTACCTAAATTGAAATTAGAACTAAAATATTATTTCAGGCCCTAATTCACAGCACTAACTTAAATCTTAACTACACGCTAATCAATATTCTTACCGAGAAAAATAATTATAAACTCAAGTGTAAAGCATTTTCGTAATGTCTTCTTTTCTCAATTCTTAACCACTTCCAATCATAACACTTTAACAATCAAATGTGGAGTAATAAAAATAAAAATTATTTACACAGATTTTTTTTTCTTTCATATTCAAATAAGAAGTAATGAGATTTTACAACTTCAATAATAAGAAAATGAACAAAAAAAAAGAAAGAAAAAGAAATTTTTTTTCTAATTTTAGTCGACATTGATGTTGGCTGACTTGCAGTCGGAAATTTTTTTCTTGAAGTTCTTTAATGTAAAAATGAGGAAAAACATAAAGATTACTTTCCACGTTTCGTTTCTTTTCGGAATGTGAAATGTTGTTTGAACTTTTTTTTTATTATAAAAAAAAAATATATGATATAATTAAATTATACTTTGGATTTTAGCCAAATGCAACTGGAATTTTTAAGTACTTTTGTATTAAACATTTAAGCACAATTTTTATTTTTGCAGCTTTGGGTTAGGAAAATAATAAAAAGTAATAAAAAAAAGTAAATGCAAGCGTGAGTGCGTGTGCAAGAACCCTGTAAATAATAGGACCAGTCCAAACACGCGTGTAAAGAGTAGCCCACAAGGGACTAGGACTAGTCCAAAAGTAACCCAAACGTATGGAAAAAACATGGTCTATTTAACATTATGATGTCCAAGGGCAGGACCATATAACCCAGCTTTGGACTACAAAGGATTAGTCTTAAAACTACTCCATGTTATACTCAAGAGGATTAGTTTTAAAGTCGTTTAAAAACGAAAACATGTCGTTAAAAACGAAGACATGTCGTCTCACTGCAAACACTTTTTAACAATGACATGGTCCATGCCTGCATTACATTGGACCAGTCCATGGAGTAGGCCATTTTATCAAAATGGATTAGGTATTCCAATATTATTTGCAGGGAAAATTAAATTTCATTAAAAAAAGTTTGGGTTATAAAAATATAATTGTATTTCTTTTGAAATTTTTTCAGTCACAGATGTTAAGAAATGTTTTGGAGTCGTAGTATTATTTAAATCTTATTAAAAATTAATTAAATACTTTTTAATTTCTTAACAAGGTTTCGTTTAAATGTGCTAAATTCCCATTTCATACTATTGACTGAAACTGAAATTTATTTTTGATGGGATAAGCTATTCCTATGCGCATTTAACTGGTTGCTTAGGACAGATTGTCAGGAAACTTCATCCAAAGATTTTAGAAAAACTAAAGATATAAAACAAATAAAACTTTAAAGCGAATAAGAATTATAAGCAACAGTTTAACTTGTAACAATATCAAAGTTTAACCAAAAACTACAGCAATAAACAGTGAGTTTATCTTTTCTTACAGTCCCGACTACAATTGGTTGATTTTTTGTCAACTCTAAATTGAATTCCTTTGACAAGCTATTTTTTATACCCTCCACCACAGGTGGTGAATAGGGTATATATAAGTTTGTCATTCCGTTTGTAGTTTCTATAATATTGATGTTAGACCATATTAAGTATATATATTCTGGGTCCTTATGAGGAGCGAAGTTGATTTAACGATGTCAGTCTGTCCGTTGAAATGGATTTTCCGAAGACCCCATATATGATGCAGACCAGGTTATTATACATTTATGTCACATATAGTCCGGAATTGTTTGCTATTGAAATTCAGCAAGATCGGTCCACAAATGGCTGAGATATGAGTAAAAAACCACGACTGCCTCAAATTTTTTCCTTTAACGTTCCAATTAAACGAGACATTACCATACCAACACTGTATTACCAAAACAACATAAGCATACTATACAAACCAATTCAATTTTGGTTTCTACGGTCATACAGTGGCTATGGTAATGCAGTGTTGGTAATGAGGTTTTTTTTGTTGTTTTTTTATTCCCTTCACTACAAGTGGTGGATTTTATTTGTAATGTTTTTAATTTTACGCATACACATACACATTAATGCAGGTATATGAAATGCCGCTCAAATAAAGAAACAAACTCATAGACTCAATATATTTAAATTAAACGCTTCTTCAGTAAAAGCATTCGCAGCCGAATTGTTAAGTTCTCTCCTGAGACTGATGATATTGCCAGTTCGAATCCCAAAAAGAATTTTTTTTTAATTTTTTTTATTTAATTTTTTTATGTTCTAAAAAACGATTTTAAGATTATAAAACGAATTTTTTAACATCAACTTTGGCAAAAGAGGAAACGGGCTTAGAGGTACATATATACATTTTTTGTTTTTTTTTTATATTCTTCGGCATGGGGAAATGAAAAGTTGGCGTGGCTCATTTAATATTTATTTATACCTATCTAAAGAACGTTATTTATGTATATAATTTTTTGTTTTTATCTCATCATGATGAAGGGTATATAAGATTCGGCATAGCCGAATAAAGCACTCTCACTTGTTTTTACTTTCACTTCAAATCTTCTTTTTAAATATTAACGCTTTAGGGCATTATCCAAAGATTTATGTTTTCTTTTTCCCAGTGTTTTTGTTTATCCAACTGCATTTGGATATTCTTTTTTTTACCAAACAAAACAAAGTCTCCTACGGTTTTTGCGACTCAGCATTTTGATGCCACTTAAGTGACTTATTGTTGAATTACTCATGGCAAGAGTGTGAATTTATAGAAAGAAATTTTAAATAACATATAAAAAAAATATTCAAAAATTTGAAAATGTTGCCGTTCTAAGACGACCACATGATATCCTACCACACACTGATTAGAGACACATTTTTGAGAGTGGGCACTATTTGGGAGCATTACTCACGGAAAAGCCAGCATAAAATTATATTACAAGCTTAAGATATTAAAGCTCCATGTGTTCAATATTATAAACATGTTTCTTTTGGTTTTGGGAGTATTTAAGGGTTTTTTGGGGTTTATTCTTGATAAGACGGAACTAAGATTGCTAGTTGGCCTATTTACGGGGCACTGTGATTTTAAGTACTGCCAGCTTAATATGGGTAAGGCATGTGAGGAGGAGCACGAAACGTCGAAACATCTGCTCTGCTGTTGTCCCGCCTTGAGGACTTCTAGGCTAAATTTTTTTAGGGAGAAATAATGAGCCCAACTGATATAGTTATATATAATTTTTCAGCAGGCAGGGTAATGGGCTTTATACATAGCCTCATCCTGACATGGTGAAGCTCATGGGCTGCAGAAAAGATCCTCTGGGTCGTAGGGCTTATGGCCGTCTACATACATACAAAAGGTAAATGGGGTTATTTTTAGCCATATTAAACTTAAAAAGATTAAGGCCGGTTTTCACGACTTACCTTTAAAGTTCGATCTAGTTAACGCTACCTTTAGCACTTGTGAGGAATAAAGTTACCTTCAACTATTTTTCGTTTTCACAACTTCTGTATAAAATAAACTTGACATTTTTAAAAAAGTGGCAATTCTTAAGAAAATACCGATTATTTTTGCCAAAATAAAAATACGAACTGGCAACTACGTACTTTTTTTACATTTACAAAATATACGTATAATTGAGTTGCCATATATAAAAAATATGTAAATATAATATGGCAATCTCAAATCTAAACCTTACGACAAAAGTTAAAGGTAGAACGTTCCTCTCTTTAGCTTATTCTTCACTTTAAGGTTAAAGAGAACTTGTGATAATTAAAAACTCATTATCTGTTCGATAACTTCCTACATTTAGCTATCGTTAAGTCGTGAAAACGGGCCTAAATCTCATTACGATACGATTAATTGTTTCGGTTTAAGACACATAAAGTGTTTTCGGAAGTTGGTTAATGTTGAACCCATGGAAAACTATATCATTTAATTTGCTAATATAAATTTTAGTCATATAACATGTGTTTAATTTAAATAAAAAAGCGTTACAATTAATAAAAATAGTCAAGTCTGCAAAAAATCAATTAAAAAAACTGCCAATATAAAAAACGACAAATAAAAAAATCTTTGAATGTAAAAAAATATAAAAATTCGTAAACATAAGTAGCTAAATTGAAAAAGAAAATTTACTCCATTTCTTTTTTTCAATACCTAATCTCTAACCTTGTTAAAAGTCCGAACAACTTAATGTCATTTTCAGCTGTCTGACTGTCCATTTCCACAGCATGAAATTACAAAATAATTTTTTAAAATTTCTGCAAAAGTTCTATTTTCTTAGTGTCTTATTTTCTCATATAGTTAACGCAATTATTTTGTTTATTTTTGCAATTTTCTTCTAGCAGCTGTAATTAAGCAGTTGCTGGTGTAAAAAAAATGCAAATTTTGTACAAAAAAACAAGTTCGTAAACGTATAAGCAGCATATTAATTAAAGCAAATCATAAGTTTTCTGCTTTTTTTGGTGTTTTTTTTTTTTGCCATTAAGCTTAAAAAAGATGTTTGGCAAGAAGGCTAGTTGCTGCTTATTTGAGTCATGAAAGATAAAATGATAAAAAAAAAAAATTCCATTCTGAAATCTTGTTGAACATTCATGTACATCTTCAATTAATATCCCACCCATGGCTTTGGGGGCTACAAGCAACAAGACATGTAATTGATTTTAATTATTGGCTTTAAAATCTTTAAAAACGATATACAAAAAATGCTAATAGGCCTTTAAAATGTCTTTGCATTAATAATTATAAGGCAAAGAATCAAACTTAACTGATGTTAAAGATCGTTATCTTTTAATAGATACTTACGTATTCATGAAAACTTATTGATGATTAATTGACCGTTTTTAAGCAAAAATTGCTAAAGTTGTAATCATAAACGAAAAATAGTCTATTGAACCTTTAATAAACCATTTATAAAGTAAGAAAATTTATTGTTGGACTTGCCCTTCTTTAAACCAAAAATAAAATGACATTTTGAAAGGTGTTCGCATTTTATGATTATATTTTTGTGAAATATGTTGAAAAATAATGACAAAAATGTTTTATTTATTACAACGGACATATTAAATACATTTTACTAATTTTTTTTTTATTTTAGACAGCCAATTTAAAGTTATATTGATAATTATTTAAAACAAATTTATAGGATTTAAATGAATATGTTCAGGGGCAAATGCAGATATTCTCTTTAATTATTTATTAAATTATTGCAACTAGTTGTTTTTTTTTCTTTTTTTGTTTAAAACAACAAATTATTGTTCAAAAATATTAAAAAAAAAAATAAAATAAACAAATTATTATAATAGTGATGTTAATTAAAAGTAAACAAACTTTTTATTCGAATACTTTCTTATCGTATATTTAAAAAAGGTTCAAACAAATGTTTTTATGATACTTTTCGGAAACAATTTGTTCAGAAACTAAAATAATATGTAGTTTTATTTGATAAGAATAATTTTGAAGGGGTACAATTAAAAAAAAATTTAAATATAGAATATCATGTAAACCGCATAGAAGTTTCATGCATCACTAACAATAAAATGGCAGCCAAATATAAAGAAAGTTGCCATACTTAAACAGAAAAGCGCTGCAAGCAGTTAATAGTAAAAAAGCTGTTTTTGTACGTTTATGAATACAAATTTTTGTAAGAGGTTTATAAGACAAAAAGAGTTTAATAGTTATTACATACTATAAGCTTAAAATAAGAACTTTTTATGAATATGGCTGTTAAATTATAAAGGCTTTTATTACATTAGAAGACGTCGTTTGTTTGGGTTTTAAATACAAATTATGCCTAATTAAACTCTTTAATCCGAAAATAAAGTGGTCAGTAACAGGCCTTCAACGTAACGATAAAAATTTGAACGAAAGAAATAAAATTAAACAAAAACTGAAAAAGCTAGGATTTGAGAAACATAACAAATAAAAATTTATAGGTTAAAAATATTGTTAAAAATAACAACATTTCGTTAGATATACAAAAAGTTGGACTACGGACAAAATTAATTTTTATTATCTTTTTTCGAACAAAACATTGTTTAGCTATATTTATGCATAATTTTTTTTTGTATTATATACAAAAGTTTCGTATTTATTAACAAAAAGTTTACTTAAGATTTTTGAAGTTTAACGAATTCGATATTTTTACAGCCTAGCCCACGATTTTGAACGACACCTTAAGCGAACGACAACAAGTGACTCATTTTCGTGTTCATAAGCGCCCCACTAATTGACGACTGGTTGGTCGTTAAGTTCAACATTTCTAAAATAAATCCATTATTTGTTTGTCAAATGATTATTTTGCCGCACATTTAAATGCTAGTACGCATAAAAATAGAGCAGCTCTGTACTACTTGATATTCTACAAATGACAGCAAAGCAGTAAACAAAAAACATTTGCTTTTAACAATAGAATTTATCCTTAATATGTTTATTCTATTTAAACGTGGGATAGATGGTTAAAGTAGTTTAGAAGAATTAATTTTGACACAGAAGACAAATGTGCTGTTTTCACTACACAAGACCGCTCAGGTCATCCAAAAACAGGTTTAAAGATAATGGATTAGAGGTTATAAATACTTTATGGAGACTTTGCAAACTGAAAAATTTATTTAAAAGAAGGAAATCCGGTATCACACAAGTTGATGCCGATAGAGGTTAAAAGACAATTTTGCATGTCCAAAATGACGGCTGAACTGGCGATAAAAAATTGCGACAAGCTTAGGTACCAAAAATCGTATGGGACGCCTGACCAACAAGCAAAATCAACGCGGAGGTGGAATATAAAAGGCACTGTTCATCTGTTTGTTGTGGGACTAGAAGAGTCTTATCTATTATGAACTGCTGAAATCCAGTTATTAAACCTTCATATCTCATCATGGCATATGTCATGTTGTATGCGTAACATACTGACATTTCTCCTATCTCGCCTAAAAACTTCGTCTGTCCGCCAAGAAATGTCCATAGTGTAAATGCCGACTTGGTTGATGATTTAGAAGCGGCACAAGTAACAGTGAAATAATAAACAACGGTATTTTTCCAGTGAAATAAGAAAGTGACGCTAACGCAATTTTCGTGTTCGTTAGAAATTTGATTTGTGAACTGGTTTAGGAAAACACACGATTTTGATAAATTTATTTAGTATACGATATACATACATATTAACAAAAAATTACCTTTAAAAAGTATGTTTTAACAAAAAAAATCCCTTTAGCGTAAAAAGTACCTTTTAGCGTAAAAAGTATCTTTTAGCATAAAAAGTACCTTTTAGCATAAAAAGTACCTTTAAGCATAAAAAGTACCTTTTAACATAAAAAGTACCTTTTAGCATAAAAAGTACCTTTTAGCATAAAAAGTATCTTTTAGCATAAAAAGTATCTTTTAGCATAAAAAGTACCTTTTAGCATAAAAAGTACCTTTTAGCATAAAAAGTACCTTTTAGCATAAAAAGTACCTTTTAGCATAAAAAGTACCTTTTAGCATAAAGAGTACCTTTTACCATAAAAAGCACCTTTTACCATAAAAAGCACCTTTTAGCATAAAAAGTACTTTTTAGCATAAAAAGTACCTTTTAGCATAAAAAGTTTTTTCAAAAAAAAATATTTTTTAAAAAGCACCTTTCTACAAAAATGCACGATTTTATAAAATTCCCATTTTTAGTAAAAGTTCCTTTAGTTTAAGACAAAAATAACTTTTTTGTTAGAGATAAAATTTTTGAAAAATATATCAAACTGTGCCACTTAACAGGAGTTTCTTCCTAAATAATTTTTATGTATTATAATTGTGGTTTTCTTAATAATTTATTTTATTTAAATGGTTTTTTAATAATTCAAATTTATTTATTTCGATTTGTTTTTGCTTGCCATAAATCTAACCAAAATTGCTGTTCTTTAAAAAAAAAAAAAAAAAAAAAATAAAACTACAAAATAAAATAAAATTTATTTGTTTCATCCCATTTTTGGTTATAAATAACTCACTCAAGTAAAATATAAAAATAAATGTTTGTGTATTGGCTGTGAATTCATCCTGTTAGAAATTATTAGTAAATTTTCATGAAAATGGTCAAAATGTCAACAGCATAAAATAAACATTATTTTTTGTTTTATTTTTATTTATTTATTTAAAACTTGTTCTTCTTCTTTTAACATGTACTGAAACTTTTTACTGGGAAAAAGCAATTAGTAAATTGCAATAATAGAGAATATGTCAGGCGATTTGGGGAGTTCAAAAAGTAGAAAATATTTCTAAAATATGTTGAAGACATAAATGAATATAAAGGGATTTATGGAATGTTTTTAGAAATAGTAGTTTAATTGTAAGACTGGTTGATATATCGAAAAATTTTAATAAATTGTTATGTTGATTGTCAGTATTTTGATACTACACGCAGAGAAAAAACATGTTTAATTATGGTCACCTCCAACAAAACTATTTTTAAAGAAAATTTTAAACATATTATATTTAAATTAACCATATTATTGTCACTAACAACCATATTATGGTTAAATTAATCCTCCATCAAGATGCCTCAACCATATTATGGTTGCCTCTAAGCATGTTATTGTTATTGACAATATATTGTTTAAAAATTAACAATAGCATTTTCCTCTTTTTAAAGAGCAACATGCTATGGTTGAAAACCAACCATGCTATTATAAGTGTTAAACATATATTAGTTATTTTTAACCAAAACATGTTCGGAGGCAACCATATTATGGTTGTGGCTTCTTAACGGAGGACTAATTTAACCGTAATATGGTTGTCAGTGACAATATTATGGTTAAATTAAACATAATATGTTTAAAATTCTCTTTAAAAATAGTTTTGTTGGACGTGACCATATTTAAACATGTTTTTTTCTCTGGGTATACTTATGACGTATAACTAATATTTAATTAATCTTTTAATTAATATTAATTATACGCCTGGTGATAATATGACACAAAATTTACAAAAAGAGTTGTCGAATTATTGGCCACATTTGCATGTTTTTAAAAAGTTACTTAAACGTGGATTAATCCCTCTTTCATGATTTGACTTTTATTTAAGGAACTAAAGTAATTTTTAAATATTGATCTTTTCCTTTTTGGAGGATTTCTTTCTCAACATCAGCTCAAATTCAAATTAATTTTATTGCTCAATTTACTTGTCTTCTTATGCATATAAAACATTTACAATTCTAATACAACGACATTAACATTTCCAACAAATTATCCAAACAGATTAACAACTACATACTTAACACAATCTTTCTACAAAAAACAATAAAAAAGAAAAGAAAATGTAGAAATAAAGCCAGAAACAATAATAAACTTTGTCAATATAAAAGTATTTTTATGTAGATATTCTTAATCAAGACTAAAAAAAATTGTACACATAAAGTTACAAATGCACAAAACTTTTCTGTGTTTTACTTAAAGACCCCTTAAACAAACAAACAGTTTTTTAAGGACTAACACAGATATCAATTTATCGGTTTCCTCTACTGTTAAGATGATTTCGTCCGGATAAAAACAAAAATGGTTGTCACAGTTTGCTTGTCTTCTATTCTCTTACTTTTTGTTTAATGCTTTATTCTATAAAAAAAATAGCTCTTTCCACTTTCCCTTTTCAAATTCTATAGTTGTCTCTGTAAAAGATTGATAGCAACGTTTTGCTAGCGAAAAATGTCAGCAACTTATAAAATGAACAAGGATGAGAATGGCAATCACAAAAATGTTGTACACAGGCAGAGACACATTTTTTACATAAACTTTCGATACACAACGTTTACAGCTGTGTGTTCTGTGTATTATGAAATAATTTATGTAAATCGTTTGTATGGAATGAGCGGCACGTGTGAATAGATTTTCATGAGTATCTATCATTTAACCTAATCTCATGGCAAATGTTAACCGCTGGGTGACAAATTATGCGTTTACTTAACGCTATCGTGCGTCAGAGCAACCAACACACACAGGTAACAATTTTGAGTGTGTAATCCAATAAAAATTATAAAAAAAGCCCCTTGTTTAGCAGCTGGAAGAATCTTACTTTCTTTGCTTTTGAAAAAAGAGTTATAAAATATATGTTGAGTAGCAACAGCATCTGGGGGGAACCGCCACAGGCCATACATTTCCACAATGGAGAAAACCCAGCCTTCTATGTGGCCTTCTTCCTCCCGCGATTTAACAGCCACCACCTGATCCCAAAACACAAACAACAAAAGGGAAAGCACTATCCGTGCAAGAGCATCATACTGCGAAAAATACCTCTCACGAGAGTAGTCAAAACCAACGCCCACCCATCACCAACCGTGGCATGTCAACCTCTCAACTACTTACCCGCTTTCAAATTTAAGTTTTCCTTTTTATTTCACGACCACAAGCAAACCTACCAGACCTTCACCACAACCAGCATAACCATCTCAACCGTTTTGACCATGTCATAAAACGTGCCTCCTACAGAACTCATCTTTCTAAAAATTCAAAAATTTTAAGGAGCGGAATTTCGAAAATCCGTTTTACATACATTGCACGATTTTTTGGTATTAGAAGAATCCTAATGAAGTTTGATGCAGAAAATATTCGTGGAACATTTGAACCCTCTAAAGTGCCGTTTAAGTGTGGAAGACAATTAAAGACAAGACTAGACAGAAACAACGAAAAATGGCAAACAAATATTGATATTTTTTTAATTACTAACGAAAAGAAAAATAAAAACTACGATCACAAATTAAGATCATGTTTTTTTATTTGAGTTACATAAAAATTTTTTTTGTTTCTAAAGTTTTGTTAACAAAAAATTTATATCGTTATTTTAAATAAAAGTGATCATAAATAAACGTCGTATTTTTAATTAAATCGTGTTGTTTTTTTTTGGATATGATAACAATATTTCGTGTTAGAAATTATATACGTTTTCGTATTTTTTGTTGTTTCAATATAATTTCTCACACGAAATTTTGGTTACATTTACTCAAAACAGGCAGTAAATAGTTAAACATATAAATTTTGGTCAAATTATCGTTTTTTTTTCTCTTTTTTTGATTACGTATAAAATTACTTAATTTTTTTTTTTTTGAGAAAAAAGTGCATCTTTGAAAAAACTTGCTATTTGAGAAACTTGCTGTTTGAAAAAATAATTTTTTTTATAGCAAGAACAATTTTACCGTAAGCGACAAGTTTCATAGAAATTTAAATGATATAAAAAAAATAAAACTCTCTCCTGTAAAATTTGATTTTTGGCGCTTACGTTATTTTTGCGGTTAGGGCTCGATATTATTGTCACCGACAGCCATATTATTGGTAAATTAGTATCAACAAACCACAATTATATTATGGTTGTCTCTAAACAAACAAAAGAAAACAAAGAAGTTAAGACTCCCTTAACTCGAAACTCTAAAAAACACGTTTTTCACTACATTTACGAAATATCCTGACTTAAATTATCTAGTTCTTTAGAAAAAATAAAAGTTTTTTATTCTTATCATACTGCCAATAGTTCTACTAAAATGTCAAGCGAAACTCCAAAATAAATCGGCTAATTTAAAATAAATTCAATAAGTTTTGAATAAATTTTAAAAATGTTTCTACTTTTGGCAAAAATAGCAACAAGAACAATTGAAATCAACAGAAATTTAACAAAACAACTAAAAATAAATATACAGAAAGAAACAATATTTTCTTGTTTTAATAAATCTCTTTAGTTCCATAGCATGTCGTTTGTCATCAACCAAATTTTGTAGCATGTTTTCTTTTTTTTATGGCACTGACAATAAAATCGAACCTCCTTGCTGACGTTGACATTTTCAACTCATCCTTAAGATGTTGCTATAGCCATAGCTGTGCTGTAATAGTCATAGCCGTATAGTTTTAGTTATGTTTATGTAGTCGTCGTTCTAGTCATTGTATTTATTGTCGATTGCTGCCATATTCTTGTATAGAAAATATTGTACTAGCTTGTTAAAACAGAAGAGATAGATGAACAAGGCTAAAAACAAAAGAATCATATTAAAAAAAAACAAAAACAAAAATTTGCAACAGATAAAATCCATAACATCAAAAAACTAAAACTACAGCCAATAATATCAACAACAACAACTGCACGCAATAAACTTAAATAAGAAATATACGTTTTAGTAACAGCAGTAGCAATAGCCTATTTTTGCCAAAAAAAAAAACAATTGCTAACACAGCAGGGATACAACACGATGAAACGAGTCAAAAAAAAAAAAAAAACACTAGAACATGTTAAATGTTAAGATAGTTTACTTCTTCTTCTGCCATTTAAACTGATATTAGAATTGATGTGAAGTATTATAAATGTAAGCATATTTTAAAAGAATTAAATTTATAAAGTCATAAGGTTATAAAGTTATAAAGTTCTAAAGCTCTAAACTTATAAAGTTATAAAGTTCTAAACTTATAAAGTTATAAAGTTATAAAATTATAAAGTTGTAAAGTAATTAAGTTATAAAGTTTAAAAGTTATAAAGTTATAAGATTATACAGTTATACAGTTTAAAGTTATAATGTTATAAAGTTATAAAGTTATAAAGTTATAAAGTTATAAAGTTATAAAGTTATAAAGTTATAAAGTTATAAAGCTATAAAGTTATAAAGTTATAAAGTTATAAAGTTATAAAGTTATAAAGTTATAAAGTTATAAAGTTATAAAATTATAAAGTTGTACAGTAATAAAGTTATAAAGTTATAAAGCTTTAAAGTTATAAAGTTATAAGATTATAAAGTTATAAAGTTTAAAGTTATAATGTTATAAAGTTATTAAGTTATAAAGTTATAAAGGTATAAAGTTATAAAGTTTTAAAGTAATAAAGTTATAAAGTTATAAAGTTATAAAGTTTTAAAGTTATAAAGTTATAAGATTATAAAGTTTAAAGTTATAATGTAATAAAGTTATAAAGTTATAAAGTTATAAAGTATTAAAGTTATTAAGTTATAAAATTATAAAGTTGTAAAGTAATAAAGTTATAAAGTTATAAAGTTTTAAAGTTATAAGATTATAAAGTTATAAAGTTTAAAGCTATATCGTTCTAATGTTATAAAGTTATAAAGTTATAAAGTTATAAAGTTATAAAGTTATTAAGTTATAAAGGTATAAAATTAAAAAGTTGTAAAGTTGTAAAGTTGTAAAGTTATAAAGTTATAAAGTTATAAAGTTTTAAAGTTATAAAGTTATAAGATTAAAAAGTTATAAAGTTTAAAGCTATAATGTTATAATGGTATAAAGTTATAAAGTTATAAAGTTATTAAGTTATAAAGTTATAAAGTTATAAAGTTATAAAGTTATAAAGTTATAAAGTTATAAAGTTATAAAGTTTTAAAGTTATAAAGTTATAAAGTTATAAAGTTATAAAGTTTTAAAGTTATAAGATTATAAAGTTATAAAGTTTAAAGCTATATCGTTATAATGTTATAAAGTTATAAAGTTATAAAGTTATAAAGTTATAAAGTTATAAAGTTATAAAGTTATAAAGTTATAAAGTTATTAAGTTATAAAGGTATAAAATTATAAAGTTGTAAAGTTGTAAAGTTGTAAAGTTATAAAGTTATAAAGTTTTAAAGTTATAAAGTTATAAGATTAAAAAGTTATAAAGTTTAAAGCTATAATGTTATAATGTTATAAAGTTATAAAGTTATAAAGTTATTAAGTTATAAAGTTATAAAGTTATAAAGTTATAAAGTTATAAAGTTATAAAGTTTTAAAGTTATAAAGTTATAAAGTTATAAAGTTATAAAGTTATAAAGTTATAAGTTATAAAAAAAACTTATAGAAGATGTGCAACATTTAAGGGGTGCCCCGGTAGGCTAGTTGATAGTAAGCTAGTCTTTCAGTGCGGGGGTTGCGGGTTCGATTCCCGCCAGAGACTCTGGTCTGTTTCACTACAACGGGCTGAAGGTCTACGTTACTATTGCTCGGTTAATTAAGTTAGAATATAATTTGTATTTGTATTTGTAACGCTTATTAGAAAAAAAAAAAAAAAAATTTATTTTCAAAAGCATGTTATGAGTTGTTAAAATGCTTAAACACATTTGAGTTTTTAAATACATTTTGCAACAAATATTTTTAAGAATTATAAAATTATAAGCAACTAGCTGTCCCGGCACACGTTGTTTTGCCATAAACATAATTTCATGTAAAATAAATTCCTCTTTATACCGCTTTATACCATAATCTTTATACCGCTTTATACCATAATCGGCGATGAAAAAAAAAACAATACCTATTTATTTCTTTATTTCTTTTCGTTACATATTCAAAAGTTAAACATAACAAAGTGATGTAATTTGAATTAATTTGGGACGTCTGTGGCAATCATCGGACTTCGTGGCAGCAAAACATTTTCGTCTCGGAATTTACCATTCAAAAAGGTAGCTTCGATAACGTTTTTCATCAATTTGTTAACGACCCATCGTGTACCATTGCAAAGCCGAAGAAGAATAACCGGAGAAAAAAACGTTTAGTAAAGATACATAAACTTATCAAAAGAATCGTTTAATTAATTAAGAAGACATTGGATGGGGGTGCTTTTACCCGTTTACCTTTATTTTACGCCGTAAATGTTAAAATGTATAGCCTTTAATTCCTTCAAGACTTGAAACTTCCATCGGATAATTAATTAAGAAGACATGGGGAGATGGAGCTTTTACCCTTTTTGCCCTATTTTACGCCCTAATTGTTGGAAAAACATGTATATCTTAAAGTTCCTTTAGATATTACAGTATCTGCATGCCAAATTTAAAGAATACCGGTTGATTAGTTAAGAAGATATAGGGAGGGGGAGCGTTTGCCTCTCTTGCCCAATTTTACGCCCTGAATAATAAAAAATTATAGGCTATAGTTTCTTCCAGATGTAACACTATTTGCCTGCGAAATTTCAAGAAAATCGGTTAATCAGTTAAGTAAATATTGGGAGGGGGAGCTTTTACCCGTTTTGCCCTATGTTACGCCCTCTAGCGATATAAAATATATACATTAAGATCTATTCCGAATGTCATTGTACACATTAGGCATTACGATTTGGTAACTTTTCAGGTAACAATAAAAAATCATAATATGGATAATGAAACCCATTTTGTTGAAATTTATATGGGAGTAATATATAGGAAAATCTAAATGCAATATCTCTGGAACCACTGGGCCGATTTCGTCCAAACTTCACATAAACCATCTACAGACTATCCCCAAAGTACCGTGATAGTTTTCGTTTAAGTCGAACGACCCGCTTTCGCAGTTAGTGGTGACATCAAAGTGTACACTTCTTTTTATATATATAGATGAGAAAGAGATCAGCCCTACTGAAGAAAACAGAAGAGGATGAAAAGGTGATGATGATGATTTTTAAACACACTACTCAATTGCCAACAGGGTTTTATCACAGTACTTTCAATGCTCATTTAAGGTAATACAATAAAAGAAAAATGTGTTTTTGAAAAAATTTTAAAAATCTTGTCTCCTTTTTAATAACATATTTATTCTCTTCTTATTTTATTAGTGTAAAATGCCAAGGGAAATTGTTCCAATGTTGCATGATTTGTATTGCACTTTGTTTTATTTTTTTAGAAAACTGAAGAACAAAAGATAACGCGGGACTTGAAATCACGTACGCATGCGCGTGCAAATAAAATTTAAATTGTGAATAAATAAGTATAAAACGTAAAAAAGTATTAAACTTTGAAAGATAAATTGCCTTTTAGTACGAATATTGGTAGCAGGTATTATTGCCATTACTTGTTCAATCATTAGTTTTGATGTACGAATTTCAAATTGTATTTTGTTGTAGATTTTTTTTTTATTGTGAGCTTTTTCATTGTTTTTAAGTCTACTATTCCTTTGGGTTCCCAACTATGTTTTCCATTGTACTCTAAATTGGTCTTACATTGTTATTCATTTTAGTTTATTGTTTTATTGTCCTCGCCTTTGTTATCGCTTTCTTGTTTTTCATATGTGAGTATTAAAAAAACAACATTAAAATAAATGATAAAACATTTTTAAGGAGATTTGGTAGAATTTTATAGATATTTTCTTTATTGAAGAAGTTCGCTGTTGTGGTTTAATTAAATTTACTCTTCATGTGGCCTTATTGCTGAACTTAACTTCAACTCTGCTCTAAATCAACTCTAAGTTTGCTTAAAATTCTGATCAAAGTCAATTTGAATTTAACCCAGCAGGAAAATGAGGAATTGATTACATAAATAACTAAGAAAATAATGTATTATTTTCGAAATAATAATAATGCATTCATTGTAATCATAAACATAATTTTATCAGAAAAAATTATGCATTGATTACAACGTATATTCCCACATTTGCAGAACAAATATTTGGCTATTAAATCATATACATTTTCTTCATTTTGGTGATTTTAGCGTATTTTAGTGAATTACCGCTGAATTGATAAATGTATATTGATAAAGATTTAGTGACATACCATGCATCTAAATTTTAAAACATTATGTTTAGCGATTACGACGAAAATGACAAAAATATAAAAACGTGGTGCCATCTATCGGATAAATACGAAACTCAACAGAAGCACTCCTCATGCCTCATACATCAAACACACAAATTTTGGTCAAAGTCGGTGCAGTAGTTTTTGAGTTTAGCGATTACAAACAAACACGTCTCTTTTATATATATAGATAGATAGATAGATAGATAGATAGATAGATAGATAGATAGATAGATATACGAGTGTTTTTAAAGCTTGTTTGCAAACAACGACATTAAAGTCGCACTTTACACTATTTGGTATAGCCGACGGTGGTATTTTCGCCGCCGTCGTTGGAAAGTTTTCAATTTTAGAAAATTTTGGTCGCCGTCAACGACATAAGTTACTCGTAGAGATCTTTTCGTTCTGTTTATTATACAATAATTAGGGGTGGGAAGATTAACAGTTTGACCGAAATAGGTCGGTAAATTACTAGTAAAAGAGCAAACAGAGTGGGAAAAACGAAATCTAAAAGTATTTAAGTATAAGTGTCAGTGTCACCATTAAGTATAAGTATAAGTGTCAGTGTCACCATATTAGCATTTTGATGAGAATGTGGTTATTCTCGAAACGTAAATTCGTTCCGAGTTCGAGCCCCAGCTCAGCCAAGAATAAAATTTATCAACAAATTTTAATTAATTTAATGTTTTAAAATTCCTTCCTTCAGTAAAAATTATTTAATGAAAATTAAAAAGCCTAAAAAAAATATCCAAATTTCAAGTTCGTATACAAATTTAAAAGGTTCAGTAGTGGCAACTTGATAGTTTCAAATTCAGCCATTTGAATTTCATAATAATGTTAAATACATTTAGTAGTGTGCCAGTTTTTTTTTCTAATTTATTGTTATGGAAGAGAATGGATGATTTTTTCATTTAAATTTGAAATATCGTGTGGCGCTGAGTTTCAAATTAGATACTTGTATTAGGCGAATATTGGCGCAGATATTCGTATTCGCTTTCGCGTAGTTAAAAATTTGTATTCGTTATACCAGTAATACAAATAATTCGGAAAATTCTTTCCTTGTCTCGCTACTTGTTTACTCTACTCGCAAATAATTTCTTTCATTCTACTGCTGTTAAGTTTTTTCATAAGTTAATAGTTCACTGCAATTGTAAATATTCTATTCGAAGCAATTTTTTCTTAAATTTAAGAATACTTTATTCCTCTATTGAGTACTTCTTTAATTAATAGTTAATTTCACTTATGAACTTTTAACTCCGTTAGTGAAAAATTATCTGAACTATCTTTCATTTACTTTTCTCCCACAAATAGTTTGCCCTACTCATGAATAATTTTTTTAAATGCCACGACAATTTTACTTATATTTTTTGTTCTTATTTCTTAATTTCGTTTCAAACTTTTGAAATTTTGTTATCGATTTTTTTGTTACAAACAAAAACCATTTCGTGCCCATAAACCACTCCACATCTCATCTCTGTCGCTGTCAATTCTCCCGTAATGTATGGCTGCCACAGATTGCGTGAATGTAGGTTTTCGTCATCAAATTTTTTTTTTTTTTTTTTTTGAATTGCCATAAGTTGTTGTAAATTTGCGTGTATGCGCTTAAGACCTGGATGATTTTTACCGCAAAGCATTTTCCATGTTATCTTCCATTTTTGTTGCTTAATCAAGTTTATGTCCTCTGATGCGTGTTTTGCCAGCGATGTTCTTTATTTTTTATTTTTTTTTTTTTTTTTTTTTTTTGTGTTAAACTGTTGAAGTTTTTTAAAAAACTTATTTTCAATGCTTTTCTTTGGTTGTACTCCTGCTGTGGGTGATTTACTTGATAAAGTTTTTACATGTGTAACAGAGAATCGAAATTTATTTCTTTTACATTTTCCTTAAACATTTTGTATTTCTTAAATGTGTTATATGAATAAAGGGCTCCATAATGTAGGTAAATACGTTTTAAGAAGATACAAATAAAAGTTTTAAGAAATTCAACAAGTCAAACAACTACTACTGCACTTCTACAAGCGGTGAATTAGAGTATGTTAGGCTTGTCATTTCGTATGTAACTAGAAATAGTTGTCTAAAGCCAAATTAAATGTATAGATGTTAAAGTTCCTGGAGTAAATCTAAAGACGCAACCATAATATGCATAGCTTTGCTTAAACTACTGTCAAAAATTAACAAAAAGTCTCTAAACTTTATTTAAAAAACAAAAGGGGTAATCACGATGGTCATTGTGCAAATTTGCAATTTGTAAATTTGCAGTGCATATTATGATTGATCTAAAAATTTATTCTGGCAACAAAAAAAACTTCTGGCAACACTGTAAAAAATCTGCATTTGTTTACAATTATACACAGCAATTAAGAATAAGACGTAGTTCACACGGTGTCTTTCCAGACATGTCTGTTTTTGACATTCTCTTTTGAACATGCTACCAAAAACCTTTTGTCTTTTCACGATGTCTTTCCAAACATGTCTGTTTTCATATCTAATAGTCTAATTTACACATACATACAAATTGAAAACATGAAAATTCATATAAGCAAACATGCAAACTCATTTCGTGTCCGTTTAGCAACCCCTCTTTCTTCTCTACCCCGATCGCCTACAAACAAAACAGACGTGTTTGTTAGACATGTCTGAAAAGACACCGTGTAAACTCCCTCTAAGTTTTTTCTTTTTAATTTATTTTAATTTAATTCTCTTTTCTATATTAAAACTAGAGTCTTTCTTTTCCCGTGAAAGCCGAATTTATTTTCAATTTCCCGGAATCCCGGGCATTCCCGCACAATACAAATGGATGCAAAATCTTTTTTAATTTCAATTATTTTGTAGGATTTTTAAGAAATTTATAGCAAAATGACTTTTTGGTTATCTTTTTTCAATGTGCAATAAAATTTGGAATAAAAACTTAAGTTTACTTCCGATCTGTGACCTTAGAGAACTGATGATTGTATTAAATTCGGAGTAAATTTCGAAAAGCCACCTTTAAATTCAAAGCCAAAAGCATTTATATAAAACCAGAAAAAGAAAAATATTTAAACAAATTATTGCAACATATTTTTTATTTAAAATGGAGTTTAAGTTCAGAATAATCATTTACAGAATCATTTGAAAGCCTATTTCTAATTTTTGTCAAGAAGATTTCAATGAGAAGACACGTTTCCTTTCTCGGATGATTGCCATTCAATGATTAAAAGACGAGCGTGTCAGAAAATTTATTAATAAGTAATAATTTAAAAAATAGTAAAGGTTTTTGTTATTGCTACTCGTTATATCATCATCAGAAAATTCGTTAAGGTGTTGTTTAATTAATACAATCGTCTAACAAATAGCCTATGCTAGCCGGGAGGCAGAAGCAATGATAACTCAGCTGTCAAAAAACCTAACCTAACTCTGTGATTGGTTTAGTATGAAATGTGTCATGCTAGAAACACAATTGGGTCGTGCGTCCTAAGATTGTAGGAGTTTGCTATTAAAATTCAGCCAGATCGGTCAACAATTAGCTGAGATATAAAATCCCTCGTTGTTGTTTTTTAAATATTAATTCAGTGTGTTGTGTTTTTTTTACAAAAAATGAGTATTAAACGAACATCTTTAATCGATATATTTTATTTCAATGATTTTTTGGCAATGTCCATTAGTGGCTAGAAGGTTAAAGGTCCTGCTTTAGACACACTTTCTACCGGTTGTAAGTTCAAAGATATATACATTTATTTTAATATATTTCTGTTCTTATCGCACTACGGTGAAGTGCATATAAAAGTTGTGCTGAAAAAGGCCAAGAGGAAAAAGAAAGACAAGAAAAATGAAAAACAAAATAAAATGTACTTTGGACTTCAAAAAGAATTCTTGACAAAAAATATGAAAAAAGAGAAGTTAGGAAGAACATCAATTGAAAAAGATACTTATTCAAAGCAAATATCGGCCTACGAACGGTTAAATACAATTTGATTTACAGATTGATGTTTGACTATTGACTGCCAGCAGTCGTCAATGGCAGTGAGTGTTAAACGGCAAAACTGTCTGAAGAGATTGAGTGGTTACAATTGAAACATGTAGGGGTTACCTGTCCATGATAGCCTGGGTTCAAGCCCCGCGGCAGTCAAGAATGAAAAATTATCAATAAATTTTTATTAATTAAAAAAATTAATTAAAGAAAATTAAGTTTGATTAAATTAAGCGTAATTAAAATATCAAAATATGGATTTAAAACCATAAACAGTTTAACAAAATAACCACAAGACTAATTAAAATATTTAACAAATTTTCATATCATCCGAATGTGTATTCTAAGTCAAGTTACAATCCTCAAAAGCTTTTATACTTTAATAGTATAAAATAGTATCAGAATTTTTCGTTTGTATATTTCTGTTACGAGGCTTACTTTAGCTATCCTTTGGCTAGCTATGAAGTAAAATGTAAAGAACATTTATACAACAATTAGATACCAGCAGAATGTAATGCATTTTCTGGCATTGAAAGTATTCCTGGAAAATATTGAAGGAATAAGACCATTAAAGCTTTTAAGGATTGTAACTTGACTTAGAGTACACATTTGGATGATATGAAAATTTATATAATGAATGTTACTCACCATGAGAAATAAATTCCCAGATTCTATTTGTTAAAATATTTTACTTTACTCGTCAATAACTTTTAGCTTCTTGTTTTAAACAAAATTTTTTACCTAGTTCTGTGCAACTCTTTGTGTAGTTATTAAAATCATAGCAACTTTTTCCTACAAGAATAGAGATCTTTCGAAGCAAAAGAAAACCTTTATTAAAAACTCATTCACAATTCCCTAAAAAGTTCTTAGCTGTCCTTTTCCCTTTCGCAGCAACTCAAGCATTTGTTGCTAAAACAACAAATTTTTAAAATTGCTTTGGCAACAAAAAAAAAAAAAAACAATTTTAAAAGAAAAAAACCAAACTTTGGCACACTTCAATGAAGAAATTTACTCAAAATTATTTTGTTATTTTTTCATTTTGCAACTTAAAAAAAACACACACACAAAAACACTCAGTTGCACATTCCAAAGGACTTTTGCATGTCACTTTCAATGGCCCAATAAAAATAGATATGAAATGAAACGAAAAACTTCAAAGCCATTTGCCATATTTTTTTACAAAAAAAAAAAAATAATAATACAGCAAAAGGAAAAAATTTTCATCCAGGGAAAAAAATATGGTTTCATTTTCTTAAAACTGTCATTCTTTTTTTCAATTCGTTCTTTTGTCTCCCAAGGACTCTAGTGCATTTAGGACATATAGACCACACACTTAGGACATATAGACTTTCTTTCATTTTTTTTATTGTTGTTCTCTGTGAATATTGTTCACCATCAACAATTTTGTACCAGTAAAAAGTAATTGAAAACAATTTTTTCCCGAATGCTTCTAGCAGAACAAAAAAAAATCCTTTTAGTTTACAAAGTGGCAAAAACGGGCTACAAGACAAGCACTCATGCGTGCGAAAAATGCAATTTACAGTTCAAAATATTTGTAAAAAAAAAATCATGAGGACTGAAACCATATTTTCACATTTGTGCCCTAAATTTATCCTGTCGAATTGCTTTGTGTTTTTGCTGTTGTTATGTGTGTGCCCTTATTTTTTAAAATGCCACTGTGAGTATAAAGCAATAAAGGGAATATGCAAATTGCATTAATAGGGTAATGTACAAACGGGTGGTAAGAAAAGAACTGAAATAGAAACGAACTAAATCCGAACTAAAACAGAAATAGAATTAAACTAGAATTCCACTTACTGTACTTGGATTATGTTGTCAATCGATTAATATTGTTGCAAAATGGTATTTTCTATTCAAAAACATGAAAATTAAAAAAAAAATAATTGTAACATAAAAAATTGTAAATTTTAATGTTTTATAAAAATAATGAAAAAGTTTTCCCACTATGTTAATGAAATATTTCATTAATGTTAAGACAAATAGTCTTAGTCTTAATATAGTTCTTATTATTAATTTAATGCAAAATTTTTATCGATTTTATAAAACATTTCATCAACTAAGATGTTACGAAATATTTTACATTTATCCCATGAAGCGTTAAATAGATTAAATTTTAATTTAATTTTTAATTGGATTTATATCAAAAACAATTAGATCTGTGTAAACAAATGATTGCAGTGTAGAACCAAATAAAAAATTTTAAACCAATGAGAAGTTTTTTACCTCCCTAATGACTGTACTTTTAGTTATTTTTTTAACTGCAAAGTTTAATTTTTCACCATTTTACAGCTTCCCTTTTTCTTTTTAAACATCATGCGCAAAATTATAGGATATTGAGAAATCCAAGCAAATGGAGCCAACAAACAACATGTGTAAGGATTAGACATGCATATAAAAAGTAATTACAATTTTGCATTGTGCATTGGCGGGATATTAAACTGCTTTTCTACTGGAGGAAAGAAAAAAAAAAATAGAAAACAAAAATTTAATTTTCAATTTGGTTGAAAGAACTAAAGACCTTAAAAATGTTTTTCGATTTTCAAATAACTACGTTTATATGTAGTTGTGTAAAAAAATTAAAGATATTTTTACAAAACCTTGATTGCGGTGTTTTTTTTTATTTATTTAATTTAAAAAAATATATTCTTAAATTTAGCATACAATAGCCCCAAAAAAAGCCCTTGTTAAAAAACCAAAAACACAATTTATGAAGTTTTGCAATGCATACGTCTGAATTCGATTTGAATCAATGTTGCATATCATAAATATGAAATGACATTGACAACAATGTCATCATTACATTTGCTTTTTAATGTCAGTAGTCACTCGCTCAGTTATTCTTTCATGTCAGTTTTGTTAGCCAGTCAATCAATATTTCTTAAACACAATGAGAAAATCATGAATATTTTTTTTTTTTAAAAGATTAAAGACAAAAGAAAATTTATTGAAACTGAAACTTTTTAAAACCATGGAAGAATAAGTACCAGGTATGATCATTAGGGAGAGTTGTCATTATTTTCACCTGAAATGTCAAATTAATTTATTTGATTCTTGACGCTTGTTTTAATTTTATATGGACGTTATATGGGGTTTAAAATTGAGAACAACATTTCTAATGACTATACCTTGCACTTATTCTACCATGTAAAAATGCCGTACATCTGTAGTTACAACAACAGACCCTGCTGGAAATCAAGGCGCTCCAAGTCGTCATTTCTATTGTTTTTTTGGTGGCTTTTTGGTAATACTGCTTCTAGACTTTTGTCTGCATTTGAGAAAAAAAGAGATATTTTTTTTTTGGTAGCTGTTAAGCAGTAATTAGTAAAAAGATGCAAAAGTTTAAAGTGAATCTTCCGGTTTTTTTTTTATAAATTATTTGTAATTTTGTTTAATTTAAACAAAATGTATGCCAGTATTTCAGGTAATTTAATTGCCATTTCCACTAAAAATATATGTTAATGCAAAAATCAAGTACAAATATTTAAACATGTCAATTAGAACTAATAACTCTTTGGATCTAATGCCGCCATATGGCAATCACATGCCAAATGTCTACAGCACAAAGCATTCTTCAGCCTTATTACTAGAGTCGTGGTCTTTAGTCATAGACGGTTAAACATTTTTTTGAATATCATTTAAATTTTACGATAACAACAATGTAAGACAAATAGAAACTTTTTCGTATACGATATATATACACAGAAAAAAATCAAGGTAAAATCGTCGAAAACAAGGTTGATTTTACCGTTTTCGGTATTGATTTGGCTTCATAGTTAATCATGTTTATTTAACATGATTTTACAAAAACTTGCGAACAATATGTTTTCTTTTAAAATAACTACAATTCATGTTAATTTAACATTGCAGTAAAGTTAGACCAAAATGTCGTTTATATTGAAATAACAATCCGAATCACGTTGAATGAAAGTTATTTCAAGTAGAAACAACCTGAATTTTATGTAGAATCAAATTGGTTGGAATGTGATTTAACAGTGAGAAGAAGCTTCAGAGACAACATATGCATTTATTTAAGCATAATTCAAAGCACTTACCCCTATAACACATTTTTCGTTTACTTGTATCCCCTTTGTAACAGCCGTACCTAAACAAGAGCGGAAGCCGACACGTTTTCTTCCGCTTAGCTTTAACGCTGATATGCCCTTCCTAAACAAGAGCGTAAACGTTGTGTCACGAACAGTAGTGTTAACTTTCTTGTTTAATAAACCCACACAATAGAAATAAAAAGAAGATAAAAAACCGCTAGATTGACAAAAAACAGCTAAATTGCCAGTATTTAATTTGCAATAGCGGCCAACTTCACTATTAAACGCACTGTCAAAATCGGATTTTCCAATAAAATAAAATTTAACAACTGTGGTAATTTGTTCTGGGCAGAGTCTTCCTATCATAAATTCCTCAAGACTTTTAAAGTACATTTAAAAAAAAACTGAAAACAAAAAAAAAAACTTTATTCACTTATTAAAACATAACTTTATAAAATGTTCACATTTGGCTTCTTAAACGCGTTTAAGCAGTTCGAACGTGATTAAGCTCTAATCACTTCAAAATCGAGATGATTACCCACACGTTGAAGTGATTTGTTAATCACTTCAAATTGACATGATTACAACTAAATCACTTCATAAATCACATAGAATCCACTGAACATACCTCAAATGTAGAATCGCCAACATGATTGTGTACAACCGGCCAAGATTTCTGCTTAATGTTTTTATTTTTTTTTTTTTCCTTTAAATACTTCGTAAATTTTCACAATTTCATCATTAAAATGATTAAAATAATCTTCTGATAACTTTCTAAAAGTGTTTTTATCCATTTTTAATACTTTAAAGAAATATAAATTTGTTTGTTGTTTTTTTGTGTGTTTGTTGGGTGTTTTTTTCTTAATCATCTGTCATCTTAATCATTTCAAATGTAATGTCAACGGCTTTGATTAGCTAAATCAACATTTTGCTTAAACGCGTTTAAAAACCTAAGTGTGAACTTAGCATTACTTATGCTTACTTATAAAACTTAAATCCTATTTTTTCACAAATTCCACACTATTTAATGCTTCTCAAACTGTATAAACAATAAGTTTAACACTTGTTGCCGTTTTCGAATATCAACATGCTTAGATTCATGTTTATTCTTTTGCTATATTTAGCAGACTACACTCAAAAAAATGTATTCAACATTAGCTTGCAACTTAAAATGTTTAGCAACATCAAACATGTTGTAACAACTTGATAGATATTTAAACACCAACAACAACGCAAAAAAAGGTTCGACCAACTAATCAGCAACTAGCAAAGAGCCAAATAAATATTAGAGGTTAAAACAAAACAGTCTTCGTTGCGCCGTTATACGCGTTGGTTCAATTATTTGCGATTCAAAGTGAATTCGTGGCGGGTAAAAGAGTTGCATTTGTAAGAATTAAAAAATAAATAAAAACGTTAGAAAGAAAGAAACAAGTGCGTAAAGGAGGGTGAAACGTGTAAAAAATAGTAAATAAATTTCAAGATTTTTTAAGCGAAAAAAGAAAATAAAAATAATAGTGTTTAAAAAGAAAAGCAAAATTAATTCAAAATATTGTTTAAAATAACAAAGTGTTAAAAGAATAAAAAAAGAAAAGGAAAAAACTTAGAAAAAAAATGATTTTTTTATTATAATAAATAATAATAAAAAAAAATTTATTTTTTAAAAGAAAAAATAAAATTGTGATTCTAATAAAATATTTTTGTGGTGAATTTTTAATAAAAGGTAAATCTATTTTAAATATATTCTACAAATTTCTAACAAAAATTTTATTAAAACAAAAAAAAAATTGCTGTTTATCTTAAAACTGTTTTTGACATTTTTAATCTTATCGTTATTTCTGCTGAAAAGGAAATTGTTTTAAACAATTTTTAATTTAAAAAAAAATTTCTTAAATGTTTCGCATTTAAAGTGTAATGTGTTATTTTTTACACCAACAACAACATACTTAGCATAACCAGCATGTTCTGGCACGCACCACAACGAAACCCCCAACAAAAACAATACAATTGCTTACGTTTTTTAACATTCTGTGACAAACTGTCAAAACTGACAAGTAATGTTCATATCAATTTAATACATACTGCCGCAAAAAAATAAATAAAAATTCCCCATACAAACAACAACAAACATCATTGAAAGAAACTCCTGTTTGACAAGTGCAAATGACAACACCAACAACAAAAAAGTTTAAGAATAACGTCAAAATACAAATAATAAAAAAAAATGCCTTTAAAAAATCTCAACCATCAAACAGTTCAAGTTGGTTTAACGCATGCGACTTGTAAAATTCAACTTATACAAACAACAGCAACAACACAGAAATAAAAAATACCTACAACATTTTTTTCTATTCAATTTATCAGTTAAGAGGCGCTTCTTTATGCACCTGCTTTGTGACACTGTCAAAAAAAAACAACAAAAAATAAATAAAAATTCTTGGGCTTAAACTTTTATAGGTACATAGTTGAAGCCCAAGAAACACACATACTTTCTTAGCAAACAACAATAATTGTCTTGTCAGTGTTTTTTTTCGTAATTTTTGTTACAATACAAATATGTATGTTGTTGTTGTTTTTAATGCTTTCTGTGTTTATTGTTATTGTTATTTGTTGTGGATTTTAGCCGGTTTCTTTGTTTGGTGCTTTCATTACATTTATAATATATTTTATTTGCTTTATTTAGTTTTTGTTGTTGTTTCTTTCACCAAAAAAAAATTAAATCAATGAGAGGAAGAGAGCATACAAATTTCATAATATTAAAAACAGTAATGTCAACCTTTTTGAATTAAAAAGAAGACATAATTTTGGAAAGATAAAAAGTTTTAGTCATAAAAGTGAGTTGAGGAAGCGGAAATGTTTTATTGGTAATGGATAGTATAAGAAGCAGAAGAATTTTATCTCTTATTCAATGTTGCCACTACTGAAACAAAAGCAAAATCATATCAAATGATATTGGTTAAACAATAAGTTTTACAACCAATGATGCAATTTGTTAACGCTGGAATCATAGTTGCTAAAAAATATTTTCCAGAACAGATAGTCAAATTGACTTACCTAAATCCTTCCAAAATCGTTATTATAAAATGTGTACCACTAACGGGTCGATTACGGATAGCAACACAACTGAAGTTGAGTTGCCAGCATCGAAATTGCGCAACGCCTCTCATGTTAAAATATATAAATTTTTTCTTTTTATTTTATATTTTAACATCAGCGGCGTTGCATGATTTCGCTGTTGGCAACTCAACTTTAGTTCAGTCGTCATCCGAATACGACCCATAACTTTCATAGATTCTCGCAGTATGTCTGTATGTCAACAAATGGCTCTTCTTACAGCAAAAATATCTGGCAATCGTATTTAACTGTTTTAAAAGAGAAATATTTTAATCTAGAAAAGTTTTGTGGAAATTTAAAAGCTCTTGTAAAGATCTAAAAAGATGGTTTTGATGATAAACATGAAAAATGTCCGGAAAGAATACAGCTTCAGAATCATGTCAAACGTAGAAAAAAATGTTGAAAATTTAAGAAGTGCATCAAACAATCGAATATTTTATTTCGATTAAAAGCACAAGAATTCGTATAAAAGCAAGACATTGTATACCTAATAAACCGAAGGTAAGAAACAACGAAATTTGATCTTGGCGGCGTTGCCACTTTAGCGCTATAAAAAAAATATTTTTTCCATTAGACTGAGACTGGAATACAGATCCGAAGCTTAATCTACACGGAAAGAAGTTTTTTTTTAAAGTAATCAAATTTGTGTCTTTTAACATGAAAATTCAAAATCCAAAAATAATTTCTTGATTTTAACTTAAAGAAACATTTTCTCATGATCAAAATATTCACGTTTTTTGTGTAATATGAAAAATTTCTTAGGGCCATTATTACAACTTACAAATAGTTATTTTTAGGATGCTATCTGACAGATAAATAGTTTTTTGTTATTACAAGTTAACATTAACCTAAAAAGTGACTGATAAGCTAACATCAGGTTTGTCCTCATGGTAACTTTACAAGTGAACTTTAAGAACTTGAAGGTGCCATATTTTCTGCTATGGTAACTTCAATGATAGTCTTAAATTACCAGTGTTGCCACCTCACGTGTAATTACACATATCATGTGTAATATTTTTTTTCCTGTGTAGCCCATGTGTAATTGACTGCATGTGTAATTCACGTGTAATTTAATTTTTTAACGTTTTGTAGCACTGATTTTTGTTATTATTTTTTCACAAGAAGTAAAAAGTTTTATTATTCTTGGCAAAACTTAAAAATTTAATTAAAAGAATGGAAGCGTTAAAAGAGCTGAACTAAAAATGTTTGGATCATTAACTACTAACCATTTGGCATTTAGATATCTTTTGCCACAATTTATTATAACGACGAAACATCCTGGGTACATTATTCTTTTTTTTATTTCAAAGAGAGTGGATCATCGACTGCAAAGGAAATGTTTGAGCTTCTCAAAAACACGATTATAGAAAAAGGGATTCCTTTTGAAAATCTAGTTGGATTTGCATCAGAAACATCTCATGTTATGTTTGGACAGTATAATTCAGAAGTTAAGTTGCTAAAAGACCAAAAGCCAGTTATTATTTTGATAAAATGCTCCTGCCACCTAATACATTTGGTAACGTCGAAGGCCTGTCTGAACCTTCCAACATATTTGGAAGATTTAATTTGTAATATTAAATCTTGTTTTATTAGAAGTAATGCTCGGCAGATAAAACTTAAGGAGTTTCAAGAATATTTTCGCGACAACATGCAATTTGAAGGCAGAATATTATTGGAAAAAAGTTTTTGATATAAAAATTCCTTTGGAGACAGATTATTTCCTACTTTGCAAATAGTTATTTTTGTTTTAATCTTTTAAAAGGTAAAATAAAAATATTATTATTTTTTTTGCATTAAATATAGCAACGATACGATTGTTGTAAACAAAAAGCAAATAAAGAGACATTTGTGAAATATTTTTGTGTTGGATAAGTAAAAAATATAAAAATGTCCGGCACATCCAATGTTGCAGCGATAGAGGAACTGAACTAACATTCTATTGAAAAATTGCGTCGATGACTTTTGAGGGATGTATCAGAACCTTTATCATACCCAAATGAAATGTAAGTTACATATCTTCACCTTCAAATTCAAAGGGCTTAACAACAAAAAAAAAATCGAAATAAGGGTTTTTGATTGAGTTTTCTTCGTTTTATTAAACTTAATGTTCACAAATAATTTTAGATCAAAAATGGCGGTTTTTTTAAAGAAATTCAAACGCCAATTACACCTTGTTGTTTTTGATTTTGTAAAGTTTTTCGCTTCTCCTGTAAAAAAAAGAGTTGTAACGCCCTTTAGCATTTTAGGTGACGATATTTGTTTATTTGTTTGCAAACAGAAATTGAAATTGGTTACCGTTTCTGAAGAAGTCAAATACTGTTTTAATTCCACTTTTGATCGAAATTTGTTTCTGTGAAATGCGTAAAAAGATAGGATGTGTCATTCGTATTTTCATGTGTAATTTGGGCATGATCCATGTGTAATTTACCATTTCGTTGGTGGCAACACTGTAAATTACTCAACTTTTTCAAAAAACACAATTTAACACAAAAAACAAAACAATTTACCATTAAAACCAAAAATAAAGCACAAAAATTTACTTTTGTTTTTAATTAATAAATAAAACAAAACTAAGTCGTTGCCACTACTTATTTTAAACAACCAAAAGTAGTCGGTATATACTGCAATGTTGCCACAGTATATAAATTACATTTTTTATTTTATCGGACAGTTGTAATAATGGAAAAAACTTATTGGTCACTTTATCGTTCAAGATAGCTATTGTTCACGTTAACTATCAGCAACTGTATCATTAGGTTGTAATAATGGCCCTTAAAACAAGAAATAAAAAAGTAGCTTGTTTTTATAAAAAATAAAAATATATATTTAAAATCAAGCTGCATTTATTTTATATTAGTCTGTTTTCTTCGATTTTTAAATAGAATCGATTTTCTTGCATCAAGAGACAAGTTCTAGAGAGTTCTTTAAATTTTTCAGAACATGCTCAGGAAAACTTGGTTTAATTCAATAAATTTTTATTTGACTTAAGGCCCAACCATAATGTGCTTAAGTTGGCTTAAGCAAATGTGCAAATAAATGTAAATTATATGAGGCAAACCATATTGAACTTAAAGAAACTTTTTTGTTAAGTAGCGGTATGTCTATACAGCTGAGAGCTGTGATTTTCCTTGTCTGACATTCTTATAAAATTATTTCTTGTATTTCCTTTTTTAAAGGCTCTGTTAGCCGGGGTAACAGTAACCTTACCGTAAAAAAGTAAGACCAATCTATTTCTTACAGATTAAGACATAACATCTTACTGCTTTTAAAATGAATCATCTGATTTGCAACGTTACTGTTACTCCCGGCTAACTGAGCCATAAGTTTGCCTTGTTTCTTTAAGAAAATCTCATTATGTTTCTTAAAAGTTTATTTGATTATCCCTCTGGTGCCGTCTTTATAACTTTTTTTTTATTACTTTTTTGTGTTTGTGCAAGCTTTTTGGTTCTTTGTTTTGATTATACATAATTATTCAACCGTTTGAGTTTTTTACCTTTGTGATCTTCTTTTTTTGCTTTGCCTAAAAAATGAACGTTCATTGACTTTTAAAGATAAATGTTAAAAAACCGGAATTTAAACTGTAATTTGTTTTTACAAGTAACTGTCACAAAGCCCATAGTACTTTACAGGTTTGGAACTTTAGTATTTTTACTTTTATTAACGTTTTTTTGCATTATTTTTTTCAACCAAAAAATTTTTTTGGTTAAAAATCAATAAAAAAAAATTTGTTTGAGCCAGCATTATTTCTTTTTCTCAAAGTGTGTGTGTTTAAAAAAAGAGAGTATGAGAGTGAGTGAGGGCCTGTTTATACTTAACTGTGTAAAAGCAACTAACAGCAACAAACTAAATTTAAATGCGTAAAGTTGGCAGCAAAACAGTAAAAACTCATGTGTTTGGTTATGAAAAAAAAAAATAAAAAAGCAGCAAAATAAATTTGTTTTATCTTAAAAGCAGCAACAAATTTTTACATATCTGTGGCATTTTGACAAAACATCTTAAGTCAAATTTAAAAAAGTTAAAAAAAAAATGTTGTTAATCATACGAATTTTTACTCAAAAAACATTTTTGTTTACGTTTTTAAAATTTTGTATTACAAACGAAATTTTTCTTTAGTTTTGGTTAATTTTATTATTTGATAAAAATAATTTTTCGCCGAGTTTTTTTAAAACTTTGTTGCTATCTTATCTCGACTTAATATGTTTTGTCAAAATGCCACAGATGTTTAAAAAAAATTTAAAAACGATTGCTAAAACAGGAAATTAAAATCTCACACTATTAAATCGGGTATATTAAACAAAAATTAAACCAAATATCATTAATATTGGCAGTACAAAAAGTTTCCGCTGCTTTTCCAAAAATGCCTTTTTTACATAACCATATCATTTAAGGTATAATCTAGATTTAGCTAACACTCTTTTTCCATCTTTCTGGCTATTATTGGATTTATTTTAAAAGAACCGCTCATTCTTTAAGTCCTCTAGAAAGAAATTCTGCCAATTTTAAAATGGCACTAATTTCATATAATCTCAATTAGAAGTCTTGTGTTGTGAAACGGTAAACATAGTTTTTTGTTACTGGTAGAGCAACTCGAGAAAGGTTACAGTCATATTTTGAAAAATTTTAATTGATTTGTCTCTGTAAATTCGTTGATCAATTGCAGATTATTTAACTCTCATGAAATGAAATTAGCTCCTGGTATATCGGTCTAACGGAGAGGCCTGGGACAGGGGAGATCCTTGTGATTAAAGCCAGGGACTACATTGGTACTCCAATGGATCCAAATCGGAGCATTGACCTGGGACTGGGGTATTTGAACCAAACACGTGGTTCTCAATAGCCATGGGTAGATCACCTAGTGTATTCCAAGCCGAGATCCGCGCTATTGATGTGTGCTGTATCAACATTCTTGGCAAAGGAATGTTTGGTAACAGCATTGTTATATTCACTGATAGCCAAGCGGCCGTTAAAGCACTGTCTTCCTGGAAAATGGCAACTAAAGGGGAGTGGGTTCAATAGACCTAACCTGGTCGCGGTAGAGTGTCTGTTGGGAGAAATCTCCTCGATTTCGGGGAAAAAAAATCTCACTAGGTAGTCGGAATACCAAATACAATACAGTGCTGTAGTTTAAATGGTATTTTGCTTTGTTCTGGGACTGCAATATAAAACCTATTTAAGTTTTTATGTTGACAGAGTTTCCAAAGATAGCTGCAGAGCTTAGCTCTTTGTCGTAGAACGAGAGATATGAATTAGTTTACTCTACTTATTATTCACTATTTCATTTAATCTATATTATTGCTACTCATCAGAAGCTACTTTTGTAGTGGTGACAAGATAGCTTTGGCTCCTTAAGGCCGTTATACACTATCACACAAACCTTTAGTATTTTACAAAAATGCTTCTTTGATTTAAATATGGTTTGAAAATTTTCAAAAAACAACCATAACTTATCATGACAGGGTTAAATATTTTCCTCAATATACGTTTGACTTGCGTGAAAGTGCGAAGTACCCTTAAGAGAATTACATCATAGTCAGCGCTGCCAGAAGTAAGATTTTACCTTATTTTTTAAGATTTTTTAACTGAAAAAAGATTTTAAGATTTTTTCCTCAAAAACAAGATTTTTTGTTTTGTCTAGACGAAGGTTAGGTTCAATTAAAAAAAACCTTCTTTGTTCCCATTTGAAAATTTTTAAACTTAATAATGCAAACTTGCGGCTTACTGGACAAAAAAAAAACCATTATGTGCTTAAGTTGGCTTAAGCAAATATACGAATACATGTTCATCATATGAGGCTAGCCATATTGAACTTAAGGAAACTTTTTGTTAAATTTTATGAAACTGTCATTTTCTTAAGCAAGGTGCGAAACTGATCGCACATTCCGTACGGAATCAAATGTTTGTTTATTTAATTTTTTTTTTTAATACATTTGAGACACTTTTTGTTAATTTTTGACAGTAGGTTAAGCAACGCTATGCATTTTATGGTTGGGCCTTTAAAAATCAACCTCTGCGTTCTTGGCGTTCAAGGGTGATTATTCAGGTGTAAGTTTTTTTATTTTGCAAAAACAGAAAAAATTGCAAGTCAGACTAAGGTTGGCAAAAATTAAATAAAATCAAAGACATTTAATGGAAAAATGTTTAATCCGAAAAGGTAATTTTAAGTGCATCGAAACACCTTTGAAAAAGCAGCTTATCAGGGGTGTCATGGTAATCGAAAACGTAAAACGAAAGAATTTGGCAGTTCTTTTTATTAAACTTTTAATCTAATTTTTACAATTTTTGTTAAAAAATTCTGTTTAATAGAGCATTATTTATTTGTATAATAATTGTCATAAAATTTTTTTATGACAGAAATCTTATTGAAAAACGACTCTTAAAGTTCTTTCTTTTTACGTTTTCAATTTCCATGACACCCCTGTATATCTAGATTTATATAAATAAACGTTTAAAAATGTTTAGATTTTAGAGGTATTTTTAAGAAAAATCCCGCTAAATTTATATTTAGCGGTTTCTAGCGGTTTTGAAGTCCGATTTGGCGGGAAATCTTCAAAAAAAGTTGGCAGCAGTGGAAATACATATTGATATGTTTTAAAGTTTATTTAAATAAAAAAAATACTTTTTTCCAAAAAAAAAGATTTTTTTCCAAAATAAGATTTTCATTTGGTGAAATTAAGATTTTTTGCTGAAATTTTCTGGCAGACAATAATGTTGGTAGACTCGTTGCATACAACATGTTTAAAACCAACGCAACAAGTACGTATAACAGCCTTGAACGCACTACTTGGTTCTCTTGAGTAGACCATAAACAGTCAAAGCCCGGAAAATATGAGCAAATTTAAAAATTTTATTATATATGTTGCATTATGTTCTAATAAACCATTCGCTCTAGTAGCTCTTTATTCCAATAGTTTTTCTTGAAAAATAGTTTAATCTGACAGACTATCTAGAAAACGTTAAAACATTTTCCCCGTTTTTAAATAAAATTAAAAATTATAAGAAATTATCAGGTTTTGTACTTTATTATCAATTTTTTTACTTCAAATTTATAATTAAATATGTTTGTGATTTTCAAATTAAAGTTCTTATCAACAAGAAATTGTTAGAAAACTGTTAAACATACAGTTTTTTTTTCATTTCCTGATTCTTAAATATCAACTCTTTACTTTTTTTTTACCAATTTTTGCCATTTTTTCGTGTTTATTTTTTTTAACATTAAAACTAAAATTTTTTAAAAAGAAAACTAATGTCTTAACATTAAGTACGTGACAAAATTGATTTTCTGTTGGAATTCCGTGAATGATAAATCGGGCAAAAACGATTGTATGTGTGTGGTTAAGCAAACTAAACTTGAGTACAATTTATGTCTAAAATTTTGTAGTTAAAATTAAATATTTTAAAAAACATTTTATATAAAACTTTAATTTTAATGAATTCATTGTATTTTTTTTAATACCAATATAATTAATTTGTTCGATTCATAAATTTCAACAGAATTTTTGTTTTGTTATGCCATTCTTCACTGCACTTGTTAATTGTGGTGTCTCTGTCAATTTCATGGTTTAATCTTTTTTATGCCCCAAATATTTATGGTCTAATTAATGGAAAAATTAAATTCTACTACACTGAACAAAATCACGTAAATGTTTGTTGAGAAGTTATTTAATTAACAAGTTTAAATTCATATTTATACCAAACCACTGTCAACCAGCATGTAAAGTAATCTAACTTGTTCCGTTATAATCCAGTGTTGCCAGTGGATTTTTCGAAAAAATACCTACAAAAACTAAAAAAAATCTGATTTTCACAACACGTTGAAAAAATCTTCCCTACAAAAACCCCTACGCATAATTGTCATTAAAATAGAAGAAAAGGCATTAGTTATAACATGTATATTAAAGCTTTGATAAAATAGTAATAAGGTACAAAAAAAAAAAAATTAACATGTGTATGTACTCTTAATAAATTCAATCAAATCAACATTGAATAATATTTTAGTAGTATAAGAAAGAACAATTGCCATTACTGACTAGCGAAATGGTTGGCATTTTCACTCTCTACACCGATGGCGCTAGTGATAGTCTATACCGCACTGTACATGCACATCTCTTTCTCCAGACACCTTAAGCTGTAACAATTTACACCCACTATTCGTTAGCTTCTTCGCTTACCCAAAGTAACGCGGGAAACATATTTTTTTCTACAACAAATTCTTTTTTGTGCCAGTAAGGCATAGATATCCATTTCAGCAAACAATTGCTTAGAAGCCCCAACAGTTTGCTTTTTAAGATATCTTAGAAAAAACATTTACAAACATACATATTAGAGTCGGCAAC
The DNA here is from genome assembly GCA_963931875.1 of Pollenia griseotomentosa. Taxonomy (NCBI): domain Eukaryota; kingdom Metazoa; phylum Arthropoda; class Insecta; order Diptera; family Polleniidae; genus Pollenia; species Pollenia griseotomentosa. The sequence continues at coordinate 148,768,399 of OZ007564.1, forward strand.
TTTTCAAAACACAAACAACTCTGGAAATATATTTTTAAGCGATTTTAGGAAAAATTAATTTTTCAACCTTTTTGACAAGAAAATATTGCTAAAAATAAGTTTTTTTCTGCATTTATTTCATAGACAATGCGATACGACGAAAAATCCCTTTATATTAGAGATTATAAAAAATCTGTCCGATTTTCCCTACGCTTCTATTTTAAGGCAGAATTAGTCTTTACTTTCTGTTCTGTTACGCTGTCACTTACAATTACTTAACAAGTTTTTGATATTAACAGATTGGACCGTAACAGAACGGAAAAACTAATCAATTTCACAGGTTTTTTAATAACAAAAACAAATCAGCTGATTCGTAACAGAACAGAAAGTAAAGACTAATTCAGCCTTTAGTATCAAAAATACCTACATGTAGGGATTTTCCCTACCTTCTGTCAAAACTGTTCTAATCCCTAATTTATACAATTTTCCAGCATTTTTTTCGTTAAGCGTACATGAGACAATTTTAGTATTGTGAATTAATGTTCACGGTTGAGTTTTATTTTTAAGACTAAATTTATTTTTCCATAATCATATTCTTATATTTAATATTACAATAAATCTTAAATGTAAACAATTAGTAATTTCTTAAAAGCTAGAAGAAAATACAATCAACTATTCCTGATTGTATTAGTAATTTTACATTAACTTCAAATAAAGCATAAATCTAATTTTATGGTCGTAACCAAAACACAAGACAAATGGGAAGCAAATGTTTACATTTGATTTCCATAAATTCTTTTGAAATTTAAATCTTTCTTTAAATGTAAACACAAGCGATTTTTAAGTGCAAATCAAACGCTTACAATTGCATTGACAATTTTACAACGGCTTCAACAAAGCATGAGTTGGATTTCATTGTTGTAAACAATAAAAATCTTTATCTATGAATTGTTCAATTTAGAATCAAATGTTTACATTTGATTCCTATAACTTAATTGAAACTTAATTATTTCTTTAAATGTAAACAATTAAATTCCAAGCACTTAGATTACAATTCGGTTCTTGTTGCTTTTTGCTAAAGCAGCAATTGGTTTTTTGTCTTTGGGTAAAACTAGACAACAAACTAAATTTTGCAAAATACACTCTATATGAATTTGTGTTTACTAGTGAATACTTTTTGTTCTATTTCAATAATTATATTTCAGTGTTTAATTAATAATTATAAATAATATCAACACAATATTGTTACACTATGTTCATAATAACTACAAACTAATCAATAATACGTACAATATAATCAATAATTGTATATTAATTAACTAATACGTTCTACATGAAAATTGTGTCCAAGTAAATTCTATTATAAAACATTCATAAATTAAGTAATAATTGTTTATAAATATATGCATAAATATTTGTAAGCATTTCGAATTTAATTCATGAAATCCAATAAAAATTTGTACTGAAGATATTTTATTCGTTGTCGTAGCAAAATGCCAAAACATTTTTTTTATAAATTCATAATTAGGAATTATTTTAAATAGAATACTACTTAAATAGATTTTCAAATGGAAATATTTTTTTCTTAGATAATATTGTAAAAGGAGAAAGGATTTTATAGGATTGACATAAGAATTTTTATTGATAAGCTTTATAAAATTAAGGCAATATCAAGTGTGAGTTAAGAAAAGCTCTCAATGTCTTGACAGAGGCCAAGAAGTGTTCTTTTTTAGGGGTAAAAAAAGTCATAAGATTTTTGCAGTTTGTAAAATGCAAAAGAGGAGAACAATAAAAGTATATTACTGGCTGTAAATAAACGCCAATTCTTTTTTTTTAATCTTTATTCCTGTGGAATACCACTTGCAAAAAATGTCTTTTTCCCCCTTATAAAGAATGGAGTACATCAGATACCCTGCTACAGATACCCTTCTATAGATAGTTAAAACCACTTGCCTGCCATCTGCTTAAGGCAACTAGAATATCACTTTAAGAGTCTATTGTTCCGCGTCATTACGTTTCCATTCCACTTTAATCGCAAAAATGGACAGAATGAATTCCGAAACATGTATCAACTTTACATCATTGAATTCAGAACCATAATAGAGTAAGGACTGTTCTATGATGTTTTTTTTATTAAATGCGAGTGAAAGCTTTCCTCATAGCTATTTTGCATTAAGGACTAGTATCCAACCTATTCTCAACAAATTCCGTTTACCCAAGTAAGTAATACATCTCTATTTTCGAATGTAAAGCCGTAATTTTAACAGGGATACCGATTTGTATATCCTAAATTCAAAATTTTTAGATGGAGAGATGCTGCCTAAAGAATGGTCTGGTGGCTCCAATCCTGAAAAACCCCTACAATAATTGTTAAGCCCCGAAAATCAGTGCATTGGATAAATTAAGCACAACTTGAGCAAATCATGAAACTATTCTTAAAACAAGTAAGAAAGTATAGTCGGTCAAGCCCGACCATATGATACCCAGCACCACAGTACTTAAAAACACATCATGCTTATGTGTCCATATAAATATGGATTTCTCTATGTTTAAAAACTTCATTAAAATCGGTTTGAAAGTTTGTGAGAGGCAGAAATTGCCCCCTACATCCCCTTGTGGTCCTATTTTTGAAAAACTGTATAGCTTATGTGTCCATATAGATATGGATCTACCTATGTTTTTAATTTCATTAAAATCAGTTTGAGAGGCAAAAATTGCCCCTTTCTCCCCTTGTGGTCCTATATTTTTTAAAACTGTATAGCTTATGTGTCCATATAGATATGGATCTATCTATGTTTAAAATTTCATTAAAATCGGTTTGATAGTTTCTGAGAGGAAGAAATTTCCCCCTATCTTCCCTCGTCGTCCAACGATTTGGCCCGATTTTCAATAGGCTTGGTCCTTGTGGCAATAAGAACCTATGACCCAAATTTTATCAAGTTATCTCCAAAGTTGCGACCTGTACTTTGCGCACAAGGTTACATGGACAGCCAGCCAGCCGGACGGACATCGTTAGTTCGACTCAGAAAGTGATTCTGAGTAGATCGGTATACTTTAAGGCGTTACACACATCAGCACAAATGCATAATACCCTCTCCACTATTGTGGTGTGGGTATAATGAGGCCGACGTTCAGCAGTCATGCCATCTTTTCGGACTAACTTGGTGCCGAGGGTTATTGACTTTTCCTTCAAGTGCAATTTAATTGGATTGTTTTAATGCATTCTTCTCACGTGATCCTCCACTCTCTTCTTCTTCTAGTCAGCTTGGTCAAATCATCTATGTTACAACCTTGTCTAAGTTTTTTATTAGATTTTCTTTTAACCTTGTGTATACTGCTACTGTTCGCAGAGTTTACCTCTCGACAGTCGTAGAGGCTAGCTGTATACCAGCGGTGTGCGCGCGAGCTTTGGATGTATAAGCTTTGGATGTATAATATAGATTATAATCGGTCAATTGCATGTTCTATATACCAGGGCTGTGGAGTCGTAAAGAAATAGTTTTAACCATGATTTCATCTGCTGAAATTTTTTAAGTACGACTCCGACCCAACTAAGACTCCAACTACGACTCCTACTTCTGCTCTGACCTTGATGCTTAATGTATATGAGACTGGTCTTTATTTGGCTTTAAACTCTCTTTTTTAAAGCAGTACCCTTTAAATGGTTTAACATAGCAAGAAAATAATTCTGTTAAAAATTACATGGAGTAAGTAGTTGAATTCCAAGACTTGTTCAATCGGATTCTTGTTGACTGCTAACGTAGATCTTCTAAGTTATTTTAAAATAGGGATTGCTGTTTGGTTTTAACCGAAATCGAAATGCCTAAAAACCGAAACCGAAAACCGAAAACCGACCAATTCGGTTTTAGCTTTTACTTTAATTATATATACAATGGCAATTTATTTCAAAAATCTTTAAATTTAAAATAAGAACTAAGAAGAACAAATGTTTCTTTTTTAATTAAAGTACCTGAATTGAAACAAATAACCGAAACCGATCGGTTTTAATCCTTTTAAATCCGAAACCGCGGTTTCACATTTTTACGGTTTTTAACAAACTCTATATTAATATGATTAGGGATTTGATAAAACCGAAATGCATAAATCCTAAAAGAATATTCCCAAATTGCTTGTGTAATTCGAAATTAATGAAACAAAGGATTGACATTGAGGAGAAAAGTATGTGCTTTAATTTTTTAAGACAAGCAGTACAAGTGGAAAATCTTTAAAATAAATTTGTTTAAAACAAAATAAGGGTTTATTTCTCACGGTTTCATTATTAATAATATCGTGAAGATAAAACCAATCAAGTTACTTTTAATTAGTTTTATAGCAAATTATGCATTTATGGAGAAAACACCCATTAAAATATCATTAAAAATATCGTTTTTTTTTAATACAAAACACAACTAAAAATAAATAATTTTTCAATTAAATAAAGCATCATCTTACAAACTGTGTAAATATTACTTATGCAACCCATTAAAAGCCATTCAGTCAGCCAGAGCAATTCATCCGCAAGGCAATCATCAGCCAGTCAGTTCGCCATTTAATTCATAATTATTAAAATGCCAACAAATGTTTTGTAATATTAAATGCAAATATCTAAATATTAAATAAATACACCAGCGATAGCAACATTTAATACAATACAATTGTACCAATTCCTCAGTCATGAAGAAAATTCATTTAATTAAAAACGTTTAATATTCACAAAACGTTTTAATCACACACATTTAATCTATGCAGTTTTGTATTTTTAATACAACTTTTTTAGGGAGTAAATTTTGCAAACTAAAATAAGATTGGTTTTTTTTATTTTTTTTTTTTTGAAGTGTTTTTGTTTTAATAAAATTCAAATACAAAAACAATTCAAATAGTTTGAGTTCTTAAGTGTTGCAGTGATAAAAACCGAACGACAATTAAATATAATATGGAAAAAAAACACACACGCACATAGAATTATGGCACATATCTGATGAAACAGAGCAAAAAGAAGAATAAAACAAAACAATTTTATTTTATTATTTTATAAAAAAAAATATCGTAGTTTTAAATAAATGAAAAAAAAAACAGAACATTAAACAAAACACTGTCTCAAAAACACATGAAATAAAAGAACTTCCGGCTAAATACTCATGCAATAAAGAGCAGAGTTGACAGATCGCTTTAAAAGAGCCCCTGAAAAAAGGGAAGTTTTGATTCATTATTAAGGAAAATTAATTTTGCTTAACACTGATGATGAAATATATGACAATATATAAATAAAAAACAATAAAAAGAAAGAATTTTAAAATATTTTTAATATAAAAAACGTTTCAAAAAAGTACTTAAAGTACTCAAAACAGAAATTTTGAAAAAAACCCTTAACCCTAGAACACACACCCGCGTCCAAATGTATCCACTTGCAACTTTGCAGTGCTGTAACTCAGGAACGGCTTAACTTAAAGAATAGAGATTTCGGATCTAGGAAACATAAGTAATTTCTAATAGTTTAAAAGTTATTTGATGCGGATCAGTGGTTCAGGAGCTACAAGCTTCCAAAGTCGACACCTACGTAAACACACACCCGAGAAACGTTTGTACCACACCAGTTTATATCACAATAAAAAGCAACAAATTATTTTATAGTGTGTTTAAATTATATTATTTTATTTGAAAAACGAAAATTGTGAATTATTGTTACATATTGTGCACTCGGTAATGGTGATCGAATGTTCAAGACACATTGGCTTCTTACATTTGCCACACACCTTCTGGTTTTTCCACGTCGTTTTGTTTTTTTAAGCATAACATAAGTAGCAGGAACCGCTGATATGTTTTGGCATGCGGGCTGCGGCAGATGTCGATAGTGCCGTGTTCAACATTGATTCCAGCGGACGGTTGAAATATGACTCAATCGCTATTTTAGTGGAGAAGTTTCGCGTGACTTGCCGATTTAGTGCACGTTCTTCAATAATTGGCATACACAACGCTTTCGCCAAGCTGCGAAGGAACTGCTTACGCTTGTTTGGTTTAGCAGGCAGCATGGGGTTGTTCATTCCATATCGTTGGTTTCATGTAGAAAGGCCCTAACTCACATAATTGCAACTTTGCAGGAGAAGGCAAAAACATAATAGAAACTGTATGTATAGGGTGTTTTTTTCAGTGGTATAGAACTTCAAATTGAAATAAAACACAAGAAAATCGTTTTAATGACCATCAATTTGGCTTTATTGGAAGGATAATTTTATGCCATTAATGTTTAAATATGATTTCAGGCATGTGGCCGCCGCGGCTGGCTCGAATAAAGCCAATTCTACAGGTCCAATTTTCAACCACTTTTTCGAGCATATGGGGCCGTATGTCGGCAATAACGCCACGAATGTTGGCTTCCAATTCCCCTAACGTTTCTGGTTTGTTGGCGTAGACGAGCGACTTCACATATCCCCAAAGAAAATAATCCAATGGTGTCAAATCACACGATCTTGGTGGCCAATTGACAGGTCCATTCCGCGAAATTATGCGCTCATCGAATGTTTCCTTTAATAAATCGATTGTGGCGTGCGCTGTGTGGCATGTAGCGCCGTCTTGTTGGAACCACAACTCATCCACATTCATGCCATCCAATTCGGGAACAAAATAGTCGGTTATCATGGCTCTATACCGGTCTCCATTAACGGTAACTGCCTCTCCAGCATTATTTCGGAAGAAGTATGGCCCAATGACTCCACCAGCCCATAGAGCACACCAAACAGTCAGTTTTTGTGGATGTAATGGCGTCTCAAGGGTCTCATGTGGATTCTCTTCACTCCAAATGCGGCAATTTTGCTTGTTGACGTAGCCATTCAACCAAAAATGAGCCTCGTCACTGAACAAAATAAACAAAGTAAACTTCGCGAACTCAACCGTTATTTTCGAAATAAATTTGCACGATTTGCAAGCGTTGTTCTTTTGTCAACCTGTTCATGATGAAATGGCAAACCAAACTGAACGTAAATGACATTAGAGTTGCCAGATTTGACCACAAAATGCCAGTTTTATCTCTATTCGAAAAACAAACCTGTAAAAAAAACACCCTTTATCATAAAGTAAAATGGCTTCTTCAATTGCTTGTAAAACTGTTATTTTTGATGCTATTGCATTAAATTCTTGTGACGAGGTGTATTTGTGGGAAATGTATTTGAACCACTTAAAAACTCAATTTCGAAAAAAATCGAGTTAGGGCCTTTCTACATGAGACCGACGATAAACTATACACGCTGCAAGAGCCGTTTGTCCATGAATAAAATAACGGCGAATGCAAAAACAACAACAAAAAACAACCGTTAGAATATCCAAATACTACAAACACTTGTTTATCACTTGGATAACAGTTGCCTGTATGCACTCTTTTGCTTATATCTTTTGAACCATGTAGAATATTTGCATGAAACAAAACTAAAACATTTTTAAAATATTTATTTATGCTTTTAAAAAAAAATAATAATGAAATTGGACCATTTAAACATAAGAAAAGCCAAATTAAGCCAGTAGGTACAAAGGTATCCCGGGTGTGTGTTCTCGTAGCAAGTGTTGGGTATGCATCGTACAGTTAAAAGGACATCGCTTATAAGCTGAAAAATCGTAAAAGTAGAAAATTGGGAGCTAAATATTAAAATAAATTTAGTTTTATCTGGAGTTCACATATCGATTTTAAGGAGTCAGTTTGAAAATAGGAAAGTTTTTATGGGAATTCATTAATAAGAAAAATTAATTCTGCTTAATATTGACTCACACAAAGATGAAAATAGATAAAACAAAAAAATAAATTTAAAAAAAATTAACAATTGCTAAAAAATTGCTAAATTTTTTAAAGAAAAAAAGAAGCTAAAATACTCTAAAGGCATTTATGTTTAAAATCGTTTTAAATACAACTCTTTTCTTCACTAAATACTTAAATCAAAATTAATTCACCGATGTGGTACACTTAATTTCAACTTAAGTTTCTATTGTAATATTTTAGCAAGGTGGCCTCAATATCACGAGAATACAACAACAAGAGGCAAAGAAATAACAATCAGCTGTTTTTTTAACACCTCGTAAATAATTATACTTTTTTATGATATTTTTTTGTATTTAGTAGTAGTAGTATTCAGTATTGCCAGTGGATTATTCGAAAAAATACCTACACATGCTAAAAAAAATCCATATTTTTCCCTACACGTTGAAAAAATTTCCCCTACAAAATCCCTAAGCATTATTGCCATTAAAATAGAAGAAAATAATTCGTTATGAAAAATTAATTTTACTCGAATATGTTTATTAAGGCTTTGACAAAAACTAAGTACAAAACAAACAAAAATAATACATATTTATGTACTTTTAATAAATTCAATTAAATCTTTCTACATTGAATAATATTCCAGTGGAATAAGAAAGAACTATTGTCGCTAGTAACTAGCGAAATGGTTGGCATATTCACTCTATACACAAATGGCGCTAATGATAGTGTATACCACAGTGTACATACGTATCTCTTTCTCCAAACACTTACAGCTGTAACAATTGGTACCCACTACTCATTAGCTTCTTCGCTAACCCTAACTAATGCAGGAAACATATTTTATTTGTCACTAAAGCTACGGTCACACTTATTAAATATTTGATCAAATAAGCGTAACCCCTTCTTTTGTTAATAGTAAGTGAGATTTAAAATGGTCTTAATATTACAAAATAAACTAATTATTCTACTAGACATAGCAAAAAACAGTTTTTTGTAAGATGTGGTATTTTAATCAAAATAAATATTGATATTAAGCGAAATAATTTTTTAGCTTGGTTGTTGGTCCCGTTTTTTTCGTCAAATATTTGATAAGTCTGACCGTAGCTTAAAAGGCATTGATTAAAATATCTTCGAAAAAACATATATATACATAGTAGTGTCGTCAACTTTTTAAACTACAAACATACATTTTTTAGCGATTTAGGGCAAATAAAAATTTGTAACCATTTGGACAAGAAAATATTACTAAAAATACGTTTTTTTTTGCATTTATTTCGTAAATAAAGCGATATGACGAAAAATCCCCACATATTGGAGATTATAAAAAATCTGTCCGATTTTCCCTACGCTTCTATTTTAGTATCAAAAATACCTACATGCAGGGATTTTTCCCTACTTCTGGCAACACTGGCTACCATACTTTTATCTTATTTAAAAAAGACTTTAAAAATAAAACTCAAAAAATCAATCTGTATGTAAATACGATTTAAGTTTTTATGAAAATTAACTTAATTTAGATTTGATTACTATCCTGAAAATTGTGCATAAGTCCAAATATCACAATAAGTTTGATTTAATATGGAGTTAGCAGATAATAAATGGCGCAGTTTTGATGGGATCCATAATGAACGAAAAGAAACATTGATAATGGAAGAGATGACAGTAAGAATGTAAATTGGATTCTTAAGGATTGATTAAAGTACCCAAAGACTGTTGCAAAAGTACTTATTGGAATTAACGGGGAAATATGAAAAGAACATCACTTTTAGAATAAATAAAAATAAATTTATTAGAGAAAATGAGATAAAATAAATTAAATTCTTTATTGTGTTCACAGATCAATTTAAAGGACAATCGATAAAAACAAATAGTTTTGCTCAGAATTTAAAAAAAAATGGAGAAAAAGGATTTCTGACTAAGGAATATAAGGATTCTTATGTACTTTTTTTACATTCTGCTCTATAAATAAATAAAGTACTTAAAATACTTTGAAAAAATAATTGAAGGAGTTAAGAAAAAGACAAAAATTAATAAAATAATGTATTTTTTATTTTATTTTATTTAGACCCACCAACAAGTACACAAAACGACTCAGAATTCTGAGTTTATCTAATGATGTCTGTCCGGCAGGCTGTCTGGTTGGCTGTCCATGTTAACCTTTTGCTTAAAGCACAGATCGCAATTGTGGAGATAATTAATTGATTTTTGGTACATAGGCTCTAAAGCCTATTGAAAATGGTGATAATCGGTCCAAAATTTCACATGGCTCTCATATAAGCTTGTTTATGGAATATAATTTTTGTAGCAATAAACCATCTTTAAATGTTGGTATTTAAATTAAGTTTGGTCGAAACTGGTTCTATTTCAATCTAAATCACCTAATGAAATTTTTGGAATGGGTCGATAATTAACCATAGCTCCCAAAATGACAAATACAACTCCCAAAATAGATTGTAATGAATTTTTTTTATAACGTGGGGTTGGCTATCTTGTGGGCGAGTTTGACCGATTATACCTTTTGCTTGTTTTATTATTTTAGAATTTTATTTAAGTGTTTGCCCTTCCCGTTTTTTTATTTTTTGTAATGGTAACCCTTTTTGGGATGCCTTAAGCACCAGCAGCTCGAGATTATGTTGCCTAGATAAATAAAATTTTGTGGTACTGTTTTGAGGTTCTTTTCTTTCTCAACAATGTTTTTGTTCATATCTTTTGTTTTAAGTTCTCTTTTTGTTTTTATAAAAAAACGAAAAATGTCTTAAATAGTCACGCAAAACTACAATGCAAAGACTAGAGTAGAGTAAAAATAAAGAAATTCTATACAATATTTTAAGATAAAAATAGAAAAAATTATACAAAATAAAATAAAATTGTCAAAGAAAAGTGAAACATAAGTTAATTTCTGGTTGTATACATTTTGATAAGGAAATAAGGAATTTTTCAACAAAATTACTTTGGATGAGAAAATTGAAATATGGCGTATTAATAAATAATTTTTTTACTTGTATCGATAAATATTGAATTATTTTAAAAAATTTTCCATAAATAAAAATAAAAAAAAAAAAACAATTTTATAACATATTAAAGTAGATATAAAAAAAAGTTTTAAAAGAATTATTAAATACTTTGCTATAATTCATTTGACGGTAGAAGGGGAAATGGCTTAAATAGTTTCTGGTCATAAGTTGAATATAAAAAACTCGTCAAAATCCTAAATGTGTTTTAAATAATTTTAAAGAGGTGAAAGGGGAAAAAAGATTTTAGAACGGTTTAGTTCATATTTGGATTCTATCTCAGATCTGAGCAATACGGGTTTCAAAATTATCTATTTTTCCAATTTTAGTAGAAATTCTATATAAAAATTGGGAAATATGTGATATTATTCTAATTTCTGATTGGGCAGAGCCGAGTTAACTACAGTAATTTTGACTTAGCTGCACAATCTCCTTTGCACGATTTTTTGTGCAGGTAAATCAAAAATTCAGCCATCTTAAAAGTATTTAGCTGCCTTAATGTGCAGGTACGCAATTGTGGTTACCTGCATAAAAGTGCAGCTAAAGTATTGTTACGCATTTTTATTATGAACGAGCTAGCCAAATTGGTAACAATAAAGTGTGGAACAGAATAGCAGCTGTAGTACAACGTTAAGAATAGCGCTGCAAGCTCTCAAAAGTTAAAAACGGCAGTTGCAAAGTAGTGTCAACAGAAAACGTAGTTGTAGTAGTCGTTGCAGTTGAAGCGCAAAATTCGAAATTTTGAACTTTGTTGCGCTACAGAGCATCGGTCAGCTTCAAATACTACTACAACTACTTTATTCTGTTCCAGACAAAAGATTTGCTATTCCTTTCATATAATCGTGGTAAAGTTGCTGTAACCACAACCCATATGCATAAATGTAAATACATTTAAACAAAATAAATGAATTATAATGATACCAACTTGACTTGTTTGCGATTTTTGATTTTATAAACTGCTAAAATTGGATATTTTTTCATGTTTGCAGCTAACTATGATGTTTTATATGAAAATATTTTAAAGCTGTCCAAAAATACGAAAAATGTGCAGGTATACAAAATGCACGTAGACAAGGATTTTGAAGAATAATTACAGAAAATATGTATTTTGGGCAGTTAAGTCAAAGTGCAGCTAACTTGAATTTTTTGTATGAAAATAATTTTAAAATGCCAAAAGTTTTGGGCACTTATCTTAAATGTGCAGGTAAAGAAAGTGCACTTAAAAAAGGAATTTGTATGGGATTATAAAGAAAAATGCCAGAAATTATCAATTTTGTGCAGCTAAGTCAAAAGTGCACGTAAATAAAAGGCAGTTAAGTCAAAACTACTGTACTTAAATATAATTTACATAAAGCCAAGCCGCTGTACGTTGGATCTTTCAGCGTCTGTTCGCTTATTGACTTTTTTTTTGATATGGAAATTTCCATAGAGAAGTCTTATTTTTGTCACGTTACATCAGAAACGTTAAGCCTTAAAGAAAATTTATAAATTACAGGCCTTATTCATTAAAAATATTTAAGACAGGTTTATAAAGCGAATTTTCAATGAAAATCTGTTAAATAAACCTTTTATAAAACAAAAATATTTTTTGTGAATATGGCGGGTACATTTATATTTTTTAGATTCTGGCGTAGAGTGTATTTAGTGAAAGGGGGAAAAAATTAACCTTATGGGTTGATTACGAATGGCGACTGAACTGAAGTTGAGTTGCCAGTAGCGAAATCAGGCAACGCAGCTCATGTTAAAATATAGAAAAAAAAATTCTATATTTTATCATGAGCGGCGTTGCCTAATTTCGATTTAATTTACTAATTAAAATCTTTTCTTTAGCTATTAAGTAATTAAAATATTATCTTAAGCTAATAAAAAAAACTTAGATAAATTTATAGAAAACCAAATTTATGAAATTTTTATATGTTTTTCTATTTTCAGAGAATAATGCAATTTAAATTTATTTCATAAATGGTTTTTATGCAAACATTTTGCAAAGTAAAAACAAATTTGATGGATTTTTTAAAAAGGTAAGTTCTCAAAAAAAAAAAAAAAAAAAAACATTATTATATACTAAGCCTTTTAAAAGAACGTTTTCAATTTTACGCAAAGAATTCTAAACAAAATGAAAGCAAAAACTTTTATAATATTTTTCTTAACTATAAATTTTAGTAATTTATGGCTTATTATTTCATCTAACAAGTTTAATGGTATAAATTAAACAAATTACTTTCATATTTTAACTCATTTAAGAAATTGAAAACACTAAAATTCCTATAATCGACACATTTGTTAACATTTATTTCTAAGGCGATCTCACTTTAACAACTAGTTATTAAGAATTCACTTACTTAATTGCCTATTCATTAATTTACTCGATGCGCTGTCTTAATCAATCAAGGAGATATTGTTTAAAATGTCTTAATGACAAACCCTTATACTTTATCTCTGTATTTAATGTTAATGTTGTTGAGGAGCCTTCGGGCTACAAAAAGTATTAATGGTCTTGTCAAAATTCCATTTTAGCATCCGTATGAATCATAAAGGAGGAGGCATTAGGGTGGTCCAATTTCTGAGAGGTTATTTTAAGACTCTGCTAAAAAGATATTTTAAAGTAAAAGGCTGAAGGAGAAAGACTTCTGCTTTTTTTAAAACAATAAAATTGCCTTAGGTCTAGAAACAATAACAACTTTAGAACATTAGAATTCCTAAGTATGATTTATAAAATGGGATAAATACCTTAATATCTTATTATAATCTTTTCGTTGCTGGCGGGGAATTAAAGAAAGCTTGTAGTATAAAACGCATTTATGCCCAATTTTAAAACAATCGCTGCATTCCACCACCAATTTTATGCTAATTTTTCGGTATCTTTTCGCGTAATTAAATGACATTAATTTTTTTGTGATGGATTGCCCACCTTTTTGGGCGGATCACATATTTTTCTTAACTGTTATAAAAATATATCGCTAGGAAACCCTGAAATTATCGATATCAACATACAAGAAATATGTTGTGGTACCATTCAAATTCACAGATTTTTCAAAGTTTAAAAAGTTTGGAGTCATTTTGACCCCAAGTTCATTTAAGGGTTAATCTCCTTTATTAAACTTCTTCGTCTTCATATGACTTAAGAGTATATTTTTCCTGTTTCATGTAAATAGTCACACGAATATACAATATTTCGCTATCTTTCCCTTAAAAATTCCAAATATGACAAAATTTGACTTTTGACCTTCATGATTTTAGGGTTAATATTTTCCGATTTTAGTAAAACCTTAAGATTATATTTTAAATTATCTAGACTATAATAGTCTGAGTTTTACATAAAACTCATAACAGAAAAGAAATTGGGCTCATTCGCCATAATATGGCAAAAGAAAATAATATTCCCGAAAATCGCAAAATTCAAATCGCAGGCACGGAAAACCATTTTTTTCGTATTTTTATTCCCTATTATATTCTCAATAAATCCCAATGGGATGATCAAAAAATTCGAAAATTTGTTTAACGAAATTTTTAAAAATCTGAAAATGCAGTTTTGAAACTTAATTAAAAAAATATTTTTTTTTTAATAGGTAAACGGTATCCTGCGAAGACATATACAAACTCATATACAAGTAAATACGGGTATATTTAAAAAAATACTTAGTTAAAAATATATCTATTTAAAAAAATACTTAGTTTTTTTTTTAATATTTCTCAAAATATGTTCAAGTGGCCTCTATAATTTTCTAACCAAATTTTGTCTTTTATTCATCATTAAAATGATAATTTCCTACATATTTCGATCATTTTACATTTAAATGCAAAAGTAATTATTTAATTTCAAAATTTTTACAAAAACGGAAAAATATTTATTTTTTCCCTTGTAAAGGCACCTTCAAACATAAGGGCGGATGAGGCACGCCTTCCCGATATGTGATCAGCCTAACGAAACATAGTTTTTTGATGGGAAGAACATTTCTACGGTACAATTTCGCAAATATTAAAAATAAGGCGCACCCTAGTAATCATGCTTTCAACAGACAGACAGATGTGACTCAATCGACTTAAACTAAATCAAGGACCCTGAATATGCAGTGGCACTGAAAACTATACACCAAAAAATGTGTTTTATGTAAAAATTTAAATTATTTTTATACAAAAACTATTTTTCTTTAACAAAATTTTTTTAATTTTTTTCTTGCCTTACCTAGACTCATAGTTTCTCTATAAGAATAAACAATTTTGATTTGAAAACATCATTTATAACTATATATATATATGATTTCCTTTAACTCCTACTGGAGCATAGGGCGTCCACTACGGCTGACTTCCATTTATAACTAATTAACAATTTTTAATGGTTTTTTTTATAATTTTAACATAGTGGTGACATTAACGGCTTTAACTGGTTTTTATAAAATTAAAATAATTTAAGATTCTTTTATTTTTGTTTAATTCACTTTTAATGTTTAAGCCAAAAAGATATAAAGTCATTATAAAAAAACCTGTCAATTTTGTACACCAAATGATTAATAACCTTCAAACTTATGTGTTAATAAAATTTTAAATAAATTTTTAGAGAAAAAATCTCTGTTAAACAAAATCTTAAAAATTTAAAAGAAACAACATATGTTAACAAACATTTAGACAAAAAATTAAAAAAAAAAATAATTTTAATTTTGCAATATTTTTTGTGGTTTCTTTTTTTTAAGTTATCATCATTAACAAATATCTTTGAAAAAAATAGAAAAAAAAAGTATTTAATATTTCAAAACATCTTAAATTTATGACACTGAAAGGCCACTCCGATACAAAAAGAAGATGAAAAAAAGAATAGACAAGAAACAAACGTGCATTTTGGACAAGTTGTGTTTGGTTTTTTTCGAATTAAAAAAAAAATATTTTTGCATATTTTTTATATATTTTCTTAAATGGGCTTAAATCATGTTTTTTTTATCATTTTTATCTTGTTTATTTCTTAAAAACTTGAGTTTTAGTTTAAAACAAAATTAAAACAAAAAATCTAAACAATAAGAGCTTAATTAATATATTTTTTCTCATAACGAAAGTGCAAGTCGAATGTTTTTGTTACTTAGTTAATTTATGAATTAGCTGATATTTATTTTCTATTTTACACCAGTGCTGCCAGGTTTTTTTAAATACCTACCCAATCAAATAATCTAAAAACACAAATTTTAATCAAGAAATTATAGAATTTTTGAAAATTTTTTAAATTTTATTTAATTAAATCATTAAAATCACAAATTAAAAATTAAAAGTTTTTTATTATTTATTATCGAATAATTGCAATAACGTCTATTGTTATATTAGGAAAATATTCATACATATTTAAAAAGGTAGCCAACATTTAAAGAAATAAAAAAAACTCTGTCTATTTTTCCCTACGCTAATCTTAAAGTGAAAATCGTGCAGAAATTTTTCTTTACTACTGGCAATACTGCGCTACATAACAAAATTTTGAGATTTCTGTTATGCCTAAAATAAAGCTTCCAGATCTTTGAACCACTTTACTTACGATTATTTTCATAATCGCTTTAACAATGTCTATCATCCCCCGCCCATCTGCGTGATCAAGGTGAATATCAGAATTTCTTAGACAAAATGCCAGTAAATAATTTTTCCAGTCAATCTGACCAAATGGCCGCGTTAACGGTAAAGCCTATTATCCATATTTAAAGGGCAGGTTCTCCTCTATTAGGAGCTCCTAAAATTGGGCTTGATGATCACAGGAGACGTGTACAATTGGTCCGTTAAAGGTCAATATTGATTTAATAGATTTCATCATAACAACGGCCGGTGGGCTATTGGAAGACAAGTTAAAAACTACAAAAATAGTCGTTTAAGTGTTTTGGCTGCCTCTCCTTATAGTTCAAATCCAGTCTTCTCTGATTACCATTACTTTTCGTCGATGCAGAATGCAATCACTAGAATACATTTTATTTCAATGAAGGGCATCCGAAATTGGCTTCATTTGTTTAAGCCAAAAGAGACAGTTTTTCTGACGCCGGAGTCATATGTTAAAAAATAGATAACGATGGCCAATACCTTAACTTTATTACAGTTCTATAAAGATTTCACTTTAAACACTTTAAATTTGTACAAAAAAAGTCCCGCATATTTTTGCTATACACTTAACAGAGGCCTGCACAATTCCATTTAAACACACATTCAAATGATTCAAATTTTTGCAAACTCTAGTCTGTAATGTCTCTATCACAAACAGCTATTGAAGAGAAATGTAGGCGACCAAATTACGTATGTGTGTGAACGTGTAGAAGCAAAAAATCAATACTTCAACACAGTGGAAGAACGGGTATAATTAATACTCTCAAAAATTAACAAGGGAAGGAAAAATTAAAGCTTATTTGCTACATACGACACACAAGGAAACTAAGCAAATTCTCGCAGACTACACGAGAGAATTTTCAAATACCCGCAGTACACACAAACATTTTTTAAGTGTATTGAAAGGTTTCAAAAACAGCAAATACTATCTGGAGTGTATTTCTTTGAATTGTTGTACCCCCTCAACACTGTCAAATACATTTACGACGGCCTTTAACACCTTATATATTTCGCTGAAAAATACAAACGAATTTTTTACATTTCTTCTAATTTTTGCTCTGCACACCATTAAAAAAAGAAGCTTGTTACTGACTCGATTTTAATTAAATTATATACGAAAATGTTTCCTAAAGTAAAATTGTTACACTTTTGTTTTAGATAATATTTGCGGTTTTGTTTTAAGAATTTAAAAAAAAAAAAAATACAAGGATTTTTTTATTTTTGCTTAAAGCTAATATAAATAATTTATTATGTTTAGAAGAATCGCAAAATATTTTTAAATTTATTAAAGCTAATCAAAAGCTATAAAATTATAATATATTAAGCAAAAAATATCTAAATATGTATAAAGTTTTTTTAAATCAAGTCAAAGTTGCAACATGTTTAAGTAATTTTGTTTTACCATGTTTGTGTTTAGTCCCAACAGATGTAATAATACCATTAACTTTCTTTGCTTTTAAAGAACAAAATCTCAAATTTTGCCCTTAAATGAAACATAAAAGAGTTTAAGAAAAGGGAAATACATTTATCTATCTTGCTAACAAGATCTAAATCATAACATTGACCTTTAGCACAAATTGTTGGCTGTAGTTTAGTTTGTTTAAAAAGGTCTGAAGAAAACACCAAAAGCCAAAAACAAAAATAATTTCGTGCTATTACTTTAAAGTTTTTACTAATAAACAAAACTTCTCCTGCAATTACAGCGGATTACAGTGTCAAGGTTCGCTGACTTGTTATACACAAAATATTTTTTTTCTTTTAAACAAAAGTAGAAAAAGTCTAAAACGGTAAAAAGCAACAGAAAGAGAATCTTTTAAAATTACTTAAAGCACTCAAAAAGAAAAAGAAACCACAAGAAGTTTCCCTAGAACAGTAATGAAATTCAAATTACATACTGAATAAACTAGAGGAAAACAATTTTATTGTCTTGTATCTTTGTAGTCTAATGGCAGTTACAAACTGTTCTGCAGCTGCTGTTGCTGCTTCTAACCAGATACTTGACCATCATCTTAACCAACAACCAAGTCTTAAGACCACTTAAATACACACGAACGCTTCAAAGGACACACCTAAACTTAAAAATCTTGAAAGAAATACGAAAATATAAATTAAGCCGAAAATGCGATGACCATATTTTACGGAATAAAACATAACAACGAAACAAGTAAAAATTATATACTTCGCGACCTTAGGACAACAAGGTTCTATTTGTACCTAAACAACATGTAAAATAGAACCTTGTTGTCCTAAGGTCGCGACTTATAGTGGGCTTTTGAGATCTCAGTTAAACTAGGTTTAGTTAATCTGAAAACAGTTGTCTGCCACCATTACCAAGTTTGATCACTAAATTTTGACGGAACGGCCTAATTATGACTAAAATGTTGGTATTTAATGAAAAAATAAAAAAAAAATCACATTTCGCCGAAAAACCCCAGTTAAAGACTACGTTAAACTAAGTTTAAACTTAACCCACATCTCAAAAACCCGGCCTTAGCTAGGCCGAAGCATATTCGAAACCTCCACTCTAAAAGGTTGACTAGAATCCAAAGAAAGAGAGAAAATCCAAACTCAGCTGTCAGAAAAACCTATCTCTATGATCAGTGTTGTCAGAGAGGATTTGCCCGAATTGGGAATTTCAACATTAGTTTGGGACAGATTTTCGAGTTTTTTTTAGAAAATGTAGGAATTTATATTACATTTGATTAATGGTGTTTTCTTTTCTACAAAAAAATTTAACATTTTGTTTAAAAAAATGCAATTTGGTGTCTGTTTCTTAAAAATTTGGCTCCCAAAACTGATGAGTTTTATAGAATAAAACAAGCCACCCTTTTCTGGAGCAAAATTTTTAAGAAACAGACACCAAACTGCATTTTTTTTAAATAAAATGTCACATTTTTTTGTAGAAAAGAAAACACCATAAGTTAAATTATTTTTGAAAAATAAAATATTAATTCCCGAAAATTTTATAAATTTTATATAAAGAAAAATGTATAAACTTTTTTCAAAATTTTAATTTAAAGGTCATATTTTTAACAAGATGCTGTGCAATTGTGCAGTTAAATACGATTTAGTGCTGTAATTTCAACGATCGTTTTAGACGTCGAATTTTAATTTTCGTTTTTATAACTTTTCGTTCTTATTTTCTTTAAAACCTGTGGTACTATTTCTTGCTTTTTGGTTAATTACTTAAGTTTTGAACAAAATTTTAAAATGATGCTCGACTACTAGGACTTTTTTGACAAACGAATTAAATAAGGACATGTACAATGAGTATCTTAAATGTGGCAACATTGTGATATCTTGAAATTTTAATTGTAAAGCATTAAAAAATAACAAAATGTTCCAAACCAGAAATCAATTAATCGGAAACTTTAATAAAATAACTTTTTTTCTGCAAAATTCCTCAAGTCTTAAGTTGTTTTTTTGTACCATCACAATATTGTATTTCCGTATTTCCGCAGGAAAGTCTCCTTTTTTCACATAACGCCACCAAGCATTTTAAATGGTTTCTCAAAGAATAATTTATATACCATCAAATTCTTTTGCATTTTGGTGTAAAGCGCAATTTAGTAAAAAAGAAGAAAAATTTTACAGATATGGGTCTTAAATAAAAGATAAATTGCAATCCTATGTTAATGAACAAGCTCGAGGCCACAATTGATTTTTTAATAAATTTTATTTTTTATTATATTTCTTTTTTTAATATTTAAATTGATATATTGCTTGGTGGCGTAACGTGACACTTATGTGGAAGTTCCCATATACAATATGACATGCTTTTCACTCTTTTAAATTTGCCACTTGGTTAGAGTTTCTACGCGGGAAAGAATTCCCGGGAATCCCGGGACATTTTTTTTTAATAATTCCCGGGAAATTTTTTCCGGGAATTTTCGGGAGTTCCAAATTAAATTTTTTTAAATCGTTAAAATAAAAAACGAGCAATAAAAATATATTCTTTACTAAAATTACTAAAAACTATCTACAAATCGAACTATATTTCCTACGTCAATAAATCAACTGTCTACGTTTCTAAAAATAAATTTAAAGAAAATACAAAAGCCTGAACAAATCTTAAAAAAAGAATTTGAAGTCTATGAAGTCCCGGGTAACAGGCCAACAAATTTAAAATCTTTGTATGATGCGCTTCTTACTATAAATTTTATAGTATTTAACCAACGTCTGTAGAGAACGAGAACACGTTTTCGGTAGCAGGCAATATACATGTCAACAAGGACTAGAAATAGAATCTCTGATGAGCTTTTAAATGCTTTAATAATACTAAAAATTGTTTTCTAAAAAGAAAATTAATGTTACCAAGTTGCTATTAATAATAACTACTAAATATTAATAAGTTTTAATAATTCGTGATCTTCAAAAAAAAAAAAAAATAAATAAATAAATATATACATACATGTATACATGCATAGTACATATGAATGTAACAATTTATTTAGTTTTGTTTTGGTTTTCTGTGGAATTAATAAAGCTAATTTTTTTTTATGTGTATGTATATTCTTTTAAAAAAGTAAAAACTTTTGTCTTGAACTCATTTAATGAAATCATTGTTTTGTTCAAAGAATCCCGGGATTCCGGGAATAAGATTTTATTTGTTTCGTTTCCCGGGAACAGAAAAGGTCCGGTAAATTAGAAACCCTACACTTGGTATTAAATTTTATTTAAAAAAAAAACCTGCCAACCCTTATTAAGCAATTAAAATTTAAGCGCCTCTGTATTAAGACATATTTTAAAACCCTTTTGTGAACTACCTAAATATTAGAGTTTTGAAAATTAAATGAAAAATTTCTTAAATTAAATATTATAAATAACTTAATTATTTTTTAAGTTGATGCAGGTTTTCTAAAAACTTTATGGCATGAAATAGGTGCAAATTTAAAAACCCTTTTGTTACTTATAAAAACTCCACTTTCTTCTCAAAAATTGATTTCATGTTTACAAATACGAAATCGGATTTATTTTGTCAACTAGAAATCTTAAAAAACATTTTAATAATTATGGTGTTTTCTTTTCTACAAAAAATGTCACATTTTATTTAAAAAAATGCAATTTGGTGTTCGTTTCTTAAAAATGCTTTGCTCTCTAAGAGGGCAGCGTGTTTTATTCTAAAAAAATGCACCCTTAAATGGCATAAGGCATTGCACTTTACGCCCCGTATAAATCGAGAGTGTTGATAATGCCCTGTAAAAAGATGGCTTCTGTTTATATATAGGGTTACCAGACGAAGTTGGAAAAAAAATCGCCTCTAATCAGGACAGTAAAATTTTTAAGTTTTAATAGTAATTTTGTCTATTATTTTAAAGTAAAAACAAAAGAAATCATAACATTATTAATGGTAGGTTGTCAGTGACATAAAATTTAAATGGATTCGGTGTTAAAAAATTGTTTTTGAAAAAAAACGTCAAATCAAGAAATCGTAAAAACTTGGTGTTAATAAATTCGCAATCTGGCAAAGGTATTTTTTTGTTTACATATTTTATGAAAAACAAACTAAAGAAATTGGAATTTGGTCATTAATTTTGTCCATTTATTTATTTATTTAATATTAATATATTAACAAATTTTGGTTTATGTGTATTTTTTTTATATTTTGAAGAACATCCTTTTTGATTTATGTACATATTTTTTATATATTGAAGAACAAACTTTTTGTCAGCTGTTAAAAACAGGGCGATCCAATTTTGTGTTTTGTTCTCGTCAAATAAAAAATTGCATTATTACATGTAAGGCAAGACATTTTATAAATGCACCTTTTAAAATGTGGTATTTTTTTTGTAGAAAAGAAAACACCATTAGTTTGTGGTTTTTTTATTAAACTGTTCATGGTTTTTAATCCAATTTTTTTAAATTTTTGAAATCATCAAATTTAATGTTCATGAAATTAATAAAAAATTATTGACAATTTTCATTCTTGACTGAACCAGGAATCGAACACAGGTCGAATTTTCATGTTTCGAGAACAACTACATTCTGGTTATCAGAATTCTTTTAACCAATAGTATTCGTTTGGTGGATTGAAATTTACTGTAATTAATTTTTTTTTCAATTTATTTACATTTTAATTTCAAAAATTAAAAATTTATATATATATATAGAAACTGGGAATTATCTCCTTTCGTAGGTTACTTTATATTATATTCAACATCTGATCAAAAATATTTATATATACATATATTTATAAATTAGAGTGGACCATCAATGAAGGGAAAATTTAAAAAGTTATCTGTTTCATTCATATAGTCACCATACGACAAATTTAATTTCCTCGAAACCCGACTCTAGAACAGACGGACTGACAGCCAGACGAAAATGAAGTCCAAAATTAAAAAAACGGAGCCAATTATGATGTAATCCAATCCAATTCCGTTTTTTTAATCTTGGACTTCATTTCCGTCTGGCTGTCCGTCCGTCTGTTCTAGAGTCGGTTTTCGAGAATATTAAATTTGTCGTATGGGGACCATATGAATGGTTCGAGAGAGAGGATAAGTTTGTTCTAGAGAAATATTGGGGATGCAAAATAATGGGGGTTGCTCATACATTTTACATCTCTAGGGGTGACTCGTCAGTAGTTACTGCCGTTTTTCTCTCTATTTACCCCGAATTTCATTCTCACAGTTTTCAATGAGCGTGCAGCACGGCAATTTTTAACCGATCGAGCTCATATTTTTACCAAATTTTTTTTACAAAACTGGTCTATTTTTTTTTTTTTTTGAAAATCGAAAAAAAAGTTTGGACCACCCTAATATATATATAATCAAAATTTAAAATTTTTGTCTTAAATTATTTTGTAAAAATTATAAAAATTGGGTACAAAGTTGGGGAGTTCGCAAAGTTATTTCCCAGTTTGGTTTAAAATTTAGATTTCTGGCTAATATTTTATTTTTCACTTGTTCTTACGACGACGACGTGAATTGATTAATCATTTTACAAACAATTTTGAATTATTTACAGACACACAACGAATAGATTTTGCCAATATGATTAGCCAAAAAACAAAACTGCGAATGTCTCTTTCAGGCCAGGCGCAAGAAAAAAAAACAACTTTCTCTATTAATTAAATCTTAAAACGCTTTAAGGCTATATTTGTAATAACCAAGAATAAAATTAAAAGTTCTTGACAGTAGCACAATCGGTCTGCATGTTGGCAAATTTAGTTTACAAATAAATCATGTCAATGATCTCTTAGAAATGGCAAAAAAAAACGACTCAATTAAAATTTTCTACTCAACAAATGAATGAATGATGAATATAAAAATAATAGTTAAACTACACATTTAAACATTTGAGACACGTAATGTAATTAAAAAAAAACTTTTTGATACATTTTGCTGACGGGGAAAAAATACATCTATATGAACATGAAAATGCCATAATATGTTAAACTTATAGACTCCTAAAGCTATGAAATTAGAGAGAACTACTACTAAATAGTAGCCATATTCAATGTTGTGGTGAAAGTGGTCTTTCTCAAGAACAAATGCGAAATATTGTAGCTCTTTTATAAATACACAGAATTTACGTTAGATTTCCTAAAAGAGCTACAATATTTTTAATTTGCTCTTAAGCTAGACCATTCGTAACACTTAATGAACTCCACTAGTGAAATGGTATCATCTCCTACTACGTACACTCGAAGCTACAATAAATGTACAATAAAACAAGTTAGAGTGCTATATTCGGCTGTGACGAATCTTTGATACCTGCTACCGACAGTTAGAATATTTAAGGAATGGACGTTAATGGGACCTACGATATATTATGGATTGATCTTAATGAAATTTAAGATTGTGATTTTTAGTGACAGATAGAATTTTATTACAACAGCATTATATGTTATGTTTTTCCGCGTACTAATTTTTTGTAGGAACTCAATAGATAGACTTAGTGCCAGCAAAAGGGTACACCACTACTGGGTTCGCGGCCACCAGGGCGTAGAAGGTAACGAAGTGACTCACCTATTGGCGAGACGGCGCGTTCAATTACTGACAACAGAGTGATTGACATTCCAGTTCCAATTCGTAATATTAAGAGGGATACGGACTCTACTATACTAAGAGTGGGAAAACGTGCAGGGTTTCCAGGGTTATGTGGAGATCCTACGACCTAAAATTGACTAAAATTCTTGTACATATCACTACCGAGAGGGGCTGTAGGCTTCTGGTAGACTTTATAACGGGTCACTGTTGGACGGCACAGAGGAAACAAAGAAGGTAAAGCACATACAATACATACTGTCAAGCACTCATACGCTCCAGAGCGAACTGTCTTGTAGATTATTACTTTCGAGATACAGGGGAGATCTCTGGAATTGGACTTTTGAGAATCATAGCAATCGCCAAAAGGATGTGGAGTACTACAGGTATCATCACATCGAACTTATTGTTTCAAGTAGGGGTTATCTTAACCTAATTGTTGTTCGAAGGTGGGCTTTATATGGGACCTACGGTAAAATTTGGCCGATCTTAACGCAAGTTGATAGTGTGATTTCTAGTCTTATTAAACTGCGATATACCAAAATGTATTATAAAAGCATTTTTCATTACGGTTTTAGGAGTACTAAGGTGTTTTTCTAGAGTGGGCTTTATATGGGGTCTATGGTAAATTATGGTCCGATCTTCCTGAGGCATGATTTATATTCATATAAAACGAATTTCTGCAAAATCTTATATAAATATATGCCTTTTGAACCTATTTACGTTACTTGTAATAAAATTATCCAAAATTATTTTAGGTTGGTGGTTCTACATTTAAATTCATAATTATTTTTCTACTCAAACGATTTTGATGGATCTAAGTTTTAAATTGCTTAGGATAACTAGAAACGATTTGACACCAATATTTTCCTTTTCCTTTTAGTTTTTCGAAAGTAAGCGTGTTTTCAACAGTCGGACAGACAGATGGACATGAATAAATCGACTAAGAATTACTAAAGGAGCCAGAACGGGGTCTTAGATGGATATTAAAAAAGTTTCGCGCGAAATGACAATCTTTGTATCTCCTCATATACTACTAGTCGTGGTGGAGGGTTGAAAAACAACTCTGTGTAGCATTCCTCTCCACCATAGTTGGGGGTAGTGCATTAAATATTGATTTAAATCAGCAGTGCACTCTCACTAAATAAAACTGCATAGAAATTAGTTTGCACTCTTATTTACCAGATTTAGTGATGATTGTTATTTTTAACTACCACTAAAAAATGTTGAGTGATATTGAAAATTTGTTTTACTATCACTAAACGCAGATTGAATGCAAAAATCTGCACTCAATTGAAATAGTGCAAAATTTGGACTTGTAATCAAAAAAGCTGCATACAAATATTGTATCACTAAAATTTAAAATATGTATTTTTGTATGTTAATGGTTTTTGATTTTTTTTTTTTTTTGGAGGATATGCATAAGCAAAGAACATTAAACAAAATTAAATTTTGTCAATAACGGTATAATTATTGGCTTTAATCATGAAAAAACTAGTTTTGGATTTAAATTTAGTGCAACAATTTTTGTTGCACTTAAATTAGTGAAGAAAAAAAGTTACAATAAACTGATGATTGCTTTTTTTATTTAAATCAAACTATATTTTTTTTTTTTTTTTTTTTTAAGTGAAAAATTTTTTAACATCACTATTACTCATGTTTAGTGAGGCTGCAAATTTTCAATTCATCACTCAACATTAACAAAATGATTGCAATATACACTATCACTAAGTGTGAGGTGAAACTGCAAAATGAGTGCATTACCGCCATCTATGCATAATGTAAATCTAGTCTTTGTAAATTAAAAAAATTTAGTCTTTGTAAATTTAAAGCTGCCTGCTTGTCTCCTTTCGACTTTGTGTCATAATTCTCTCATGTTTTAGCACTTTAAGAAGTATAACCAGACATTTTTGTGCCATCTTGGCTGGATTGACTTCAATAATATCAAAGATCTATAACCATTTATTGTCACAATTTTTCTAATATTATTGTCAGATTGCATTTTTTTTTTTTTTTTTTTTTTTTTTTTTTTTTGTTATTGTACCATGATTTTTGCTTTGTTCACTTTTGCTTTTAGGAATTTATTCTTTGAAATAGATTCGTAATTTTCCTGTTCATTTTTCCTGTCTGCCTTTCTGTCAGTTCCCCTCCAGTATTTGTGTTATGCTTGACTTTGCCCGGGGAATTGTATTGTCTATATGTGAATATCCTCAAAGCTCCAATAGCATTAGAAAATATAATCAATTTAAGAACAAGAGATGACGAAGACAACAATAGTGTGCAGTTGCAAGAATGGGGGAAGACATCTAGAGAAGTTTTTCTTTTTCTGTTTTTGGTTGAAGTCATTGTATTGTGCTGTGGTTTTAAAGATGTAAAGATTCCCTTATCTAACTTTGCTAGTCTGTGGTATGACAAAGAAATGATACTCCAAAGAGTTGGAGTTAGGAAATTTGGTTATATTTGTGTTGTAAAAAGGCGTTCTTAATACATATAAACAAATCCGAGGGTAGGGAGATGAGCTTTAAGTATTATATTATGCGGTGGTTATAACTATTACACAAAATCAAGTTCTCTGTCCGCAATAAAACTTGAAATTTAAACTAAAATTGTAAAATGACCTATAAATATATCGGATCTCGTCTTATGTCTTTCCGAATTTAACTCATTTTCCGACCCATTAGTTAAACCTTCACCAAAGGTCAAAATGGTTAATATAAGTAAGTAAGTCAGTTTGTAGTTTCTACAATTTAGTCTTAGACCCTAAAACATATATATTCTATTACCGATGTCCGTATGTCCTCATGTCTGTTGAAATGTGTTTTTTGAAGACCCCAGTTATGATGGGGAGCATGTTGTTATATTTTTATATAACATATAGTCTGGAATAGTCTGGTATTTAAATTAAGCGACATTGGTCTACAAATGGCCGAGATATGAGAAAAACACCACTACTTTTCACCCATAAAGCTTTACTTTTTGAAGTGGCCTTATAATCGATGAACTTTATGGTATTACATTAGTTTTAAATAGACTTAGTAGAGTACTGGTGGTAAAAATTAACCAAATCGTCTTCTAAATGACCGAGTTACCGACAAATAACTACTTTTTTCTTCTTAAAAAAGTATCTATTCAAATTAAGGGCTTATGTACAAACAACATTGGAGTTTTTAAAATTGAGTTCAAGTATTATCTAAATATGAGATTTGTTTAGTTTTAAAAATCAGCGAAATTTACTTTTTACTTCACCTATACAAATACGCCTCCGGAATATGGTTTTTGAAACGATTGCCCCATACCATTTGAGCTTGGGAACAATTGGCTCTTCGATTACAATGTTGAATGGTATTTAAGATTCGACTTAGCTCAATACAGAACTTTTAAACTTTTTCCAAAATTTTAATTCTCTTTCCAGACCCTACCCCCCATGAAAACTATGTTTGAAAATTTTGTAAAATTGTTTGTGGCTTCTTTTTTTGTACTCGTATAGTGTATACTTTTAAACCGATTGACTTTCTATTTTTTTTTTTTTTTTGTTTATTAGACCTGTTTTTTAAGAAACTTTTTAGAAGCACCAAGAATTTTCTTTTTTCAAAAACTCCATATTTCTTTCAGTTCCATGTTCAAATGAAAAATTTTGTGTCAAATTTGCCAAAACATTTGTATTAATAAAAAAATTGGACCATATAGATAACTTCTCAAAATCCGAAGAGATTAAAAAAAATCTGAGCAAAAAAGAAAATCTTGCAAATACCAGTCGTCATATTTCAACATTCAGTAGCGAACTACACATTCGAATTGCATTGTAATTTAATTCGATATCAATTAATGTGATTTGCCTTCAGACTTATTTTTTTTTTGAAATTCCAGTAGCTGTAAATGCAAGATCTGATGGATAATTGTATGCCAGCCTTAGACCGAATAAGAACTTTCAAGTCAAGAATTTTTACAACATTTCACTGACAAATTACCGTTTTCTCATTTCGCGATTATCTTTTTTCCCAATGAAAAACGGCACATTAAAGAAATTTGGCTTTCTCAATGTCTTACTTGCTTCTATTCTGTCGCAAAGCTAACCAGCACTCATCTGCCAATTATTTATTTTCAGTTTATTTGCCGTTCAAATAAATTCAATTAGCTGACTCCCAACTTTTACACGTATTTTGAAAGGTGTTGCCAACTATATTTGGAAACCCAAAATTGGTAACCGACAGTTTATCGCTCTTATAAATTTATATTGACGTTAAGTAACAGACAGTTCGTCGATACATTGAGGAAATTGCCAATAGTTTTTGAATAATGGTAAAGTGGCCTACTTTGGCCTTATTTTAGGTCTCTTTGGCCTTTTTCTGTATTTCGCAAATTCTAAACTTAAGCAAGACCCTCTCTTTATTTAAAGAATGTAATGAAAATTTGGACGAATTTTAGTAAACACCGGATCTTTCCGATTTTTTCCAACTTTTTATCAAGTGATTATTTTCTGACTAGGACCACTTTGACTGCATTGGCTTTTGTTGCAATTAAAAATCTTAACTCGGTGCTAATCAAGGTATTCACGGTTTAACCATAATCTGACATCTTTTTAGAAATATAGCCGAAGTTTGGCATATACTCGAAGTTTTTTACTCTGGGGTCTTGCAGGATCACTTCTCGAGTTTCATTTTTTTTCACACCCGCCACCTGAAAAAATTTAAAGGCATTTCGGTTTGCCTAAGCATAAAAGTCACATAAAGAAATATGTCTTACTTATCATACAATCATCGCAGCCCGTTTTCTGTACATTATTGTGCAAGGTAACACCAACAACAATAATAACGAAATAAACAACAACAGCTCTTAGCCCAAGTCAACGTTTGGAGTTCATTGAATTCTTGTTACGCTAAGATCGTAAATTATTACCAAAACAGGTTCTTTTTCCTGATTCCATACAATCTTACACTTTATGATTTTCTCTTTTTTCTTGTGTTGGTTTTGTTTTCCTCTGCACCTTGTAATTCTAACCACAATTCTTGGTGATGTTAAACAATGCAACAAATACCAGAATTACAAAAACCAACAAAAGTCTGTTGACTCTTTGCAGTACTCATGACTAAATGCCCGGTTGGCAAAACAGCTGGCTAACTGACTAAATGGCTGGCTGGCTGGCTGTCTAATTGACTGTTTTGCTTTCTTTTTGAAGAGTTTCTCCGTTTGTGTAAATGATTGTACGTGTGTGTGTGTGTTTTGGGATTTCTAATCCACTGTGTTGCACATTATTTAAAATGGTTCAAACGACGTGATGTCAAAATTGTGATGCCAATAAGATCGTCTTTTGTTAATACGGCCTGCCAATACAATGATAATGATGTTTGCTTGTAATTACATGTACAAACAGAAAAGTCATAACGAAAAAAGTAACAATAAAAATTTAAAGAATTGATAAAGAATGTTGGTAAAAAGAATAACCAAAAAAATAGGTAACATCATTTTTTTTAAAATTAACATTATGTTAAGCAGATATACAGTGGGCCCAAAGTGAAAGTTTCGTTTAGTTAAAGAGGAAGAATAATTTACTCGTGTTCATTGATGTGGCGAAAACGTATGGCAAGACAACACAAATAATCCGAATCCAAGTCCCACCACGTCTACGAACGCTGTAACATGGTTTTGTCGGTGGCTGGGGTAACTCAGTTATGTCCAAGGTCAACTTACGGAATCCACGAACCTTAAGTGAAAACACGAGTATTTTTCCTCTCCAGGAGGCAATAACAATCTTTAACTTTATTCAATGTTTAATATATTTACAATACTTCTTTTTACTCAATTATATTACTAGCAGCACGGCAAACAGGCGGAGATTCGTCAGATGCTTCTCGGTTGGCGTATGCGGTTCGGAGTCGGGTGGGGAAGCTGGTTCGGATCTCTTGCTTACTCGGCAGTACTTGGTCGGCTGGTTCTCAGCAGCAGGAATTTAGTATAATACAATTCATTCTTATCACTAATGGTCAGGGCTGCCAGAAATTAACAGCAAAAATTTACCGAAAAAAAAATCTTTTTTTTTTTTGGAAAAAAGTAGTGTTTTTTTATTAAAATTAACTTTAAAACATATCAATATGTATTTTCACAGCTGCCAACTTTTTTGAAGATTTACCTCCACATCGGACTTCAAAACCGCTAGAAACCGCTAAATATTCAATTTAGCGGGATTTTTCTTAAAAATACCTCTAAAATCTAAACATTTTTAAACTTTTATTTATATAAATCTAAATATACAGGGGTGTCATGGAAACCGACAACGTAAAACGAAGGAATTTTTAGAGTCGTTTTTCAACAAGATTTCTGTAATAAAAAAATTTTATGACAATTATTATACATATTATTAAACAGAATTTTTTAACAAAAATTGTAAAAATTAGATTAAAAGTTTAATAAAAAGAACTGCCAAATTCTTTCGTTTTAGGTTTTTGATTTCCATGACACCCCTGATAAGCTCCTTTTTCAAAGGTGTTTCGATGCACTAAAAATTACCTTTTCGGATTAAACATTTTTCCATTAAATGTCTTTGCTATTATTTAATTTTTGCGAACCTTAGTCTGACTTGGAATTTTTTCTGTTTTTGCAAAATAAAAGGCGCGCAAAACTTACACCTGATTAATCACACTTGAACGCCAAACAGAGGTTGCTTTTTAAAGGCCCAACCATAATATGCATAGCGTTGCTTAACCTACTGTCAAAAATTAACAAAAAGTTTCTCAAATGTATTAAAAAAAACAAAAATTAAATCAACAAACATTGGATTCCGTACGGAATGTGCGATCAGTTTCGCACCTTGCTTAAGCAAATGACAGTTTCATAAAATTTAACAAAAAGTTTCCTTAAGTTCAATATGGCTAGCTAGCCTCATATGATTAACATGTATTCGTTTATTTTCTTAGGAATTTTTTTTGTCCAGTAAACCGCAAGGTTGCATTATTATGTTTAAAAATTTTCAAATGGGAACAAAGAAGGTTTTTTTTTAATTGAACCTAACCTTCGTCTAGACAAAACAAAAAATCTTGTTTTTGGGCAAAAAATCTTAAAATCTTTTTTCGGTTAAAAAATATTAAAAAATAAGGTAAAATCTTACTTCTGGCAACGCTGCTAATGGTAATAATACTACAATATGGCTTAAGGCTAAACTAGCTACTTATTTAACTAGAAGGCGATCGCAGTCGCCGTATCGAAACTGATGGCCGAAGTCACAGTATTAAGACTGACACCAGAAGGCGCAATACCAAACTAACACCTAAAGGTGTAGTAACCTAACAGACGGCCGAAGTCGCTGTATAGAAACTGATGACCGAAGTCACAGTATTAAAACTGACACTCGAAGGCGCAATACCAAACTAGCACCTGAAGGTGTAATAATCTAACAGACGGCCGAAGTCGTTGTATCGAAACTCATGACCGAAGTCACAGTGTTAAAACTGACACCCGAAGGTGTAGTTACCTAACCCGTAGGCGTCAGTAATATAACAGATGACTAAGTCACTATGCAAGGCAATACCCGAAATGAATTCAGGTGCCGACGATCGTCGTGCAAAAGCGGGGAGTAAATCGTCTTTGGTATGTGGCCAAATCTCGGTGTAATGAAATCGCCCCGATGACATCTAAACCTCGAATACTTATTTAACATTATTTATAAACTAAATGAGAATTCTCATACTATATTAGCAGGGGGTTTTACAAGCTTGTATACTATATTAGGGGGTTTCGTAAGTGATTGTAGGAGTTAATTTTTCTTAAGGTAGTTAAATTTTTAATATATTCTAATATATTATAAGTGTAAGGTTAGTTAAGCTTTATCCATCATTTTCAAACTTTCCTTCATCACTTCATTTAATCCACTTGATCCGCAACTACTTCGTCTTCACTACATCAATTGCCGCTCTTCATCCAAGAGCCTCACACCACACTACTTTAACAACCCATTCAAGCGTCATCTATAAGTTTCAACCAGATGTATCAAGAGAGCATGCCCTGGGCCGCAGCCAATAGTTAGTCTGGTGCCGAAGTACCAGGGGTTTCTGACTCCCGTGGTACTAATAGCTTCTCTGTTCAGTCACGATATCAAGAAACCTGCAAACTTTGTATTTCTGCCGAATTCCAGGTATTGACTGCCCCTGTCTTTCCGTGAGATGTAACATTAAAAGGTTAAAAGTCGCTAAGATGATCATTACACCCCTCTCGGCATCGTATCATTGCACCAAGATCTCTTTACTCTTTCGTAAACGTGTATGTTGTGCATCAGATGTTCCGTTTAACCTTTCAAGCTTATGAATAGGGTCTTTTTTAGATGTATGAAACGTTCGATATCGATATCTTTGCTTTGACGGCTGAGAATGTCAAACTATGTTGACGTTCAGTAAGATTTGGCAATTCTTTATAAATCGTTTAACCCTAGAACAACGCTTTCAAATTGTGAAAATTTACTTAAAAAAAAAAAAATCTGTTCGCGAAGTTCTTAGAGCTCTTTGTCCATTTTAAGATTTCTGGATTTCAATAAGCAAAATTTCGGTGCTAAGAGCGAAATCAATCATCAAGCCGTAAACGAATTACCATTACATCCGTTAAAGTTGACTCTTTGGTGGGCTGTAAACGCTTCTTTGAAATGAGCAAGGGTCCGCTGTTTCTGTGAATGGCAAGCGCTATCAAGCCATATTGACTGAATTTTTGTTTCCAAATATTCCAAATAAATTGGGCAGCCCTTTGTTCAAAATGAACTTTTATATAATTAAGCGATATGTACAATTCATTTATATAAATAAATGGAAATATGTATTTATAAAAACATCAACGACATCTGGTTTCGACAAGACGGTGTAACTTACATACAGCGCGCTAAACAATCGATTTATTGCAAAATCAATTTAGTGACAACTTTAAAAAGCTCTATTGAACTCTCAAGGGAGAATTAATCCCCTGACCACACCAGGAGTTTGCCATGTCTTAACACAACTAATAACTGCGTTTAATTACCAATGTTCAAAAATAAAAAATATGCTAAAGATTGCCACTAGAATAATTCCCAAGCTTGTTGCTCGTGTGGTCGGGGGTAAGGATAGTTAATTTTTTTTTTTTTAATATTTTAGATGACGCAATTAGTTTGGTATTAAAAGTTGGCCAAATCGGTGTACAATTTCGACTGGCCCACAAACAAATGACCCACAAAATTCCACTGCCAAATTTCATCTCCTTATGCCTTTACATAAGAAAAATATATATTAAAAATATTTCTTATCATTTTTTAAAAAAAATTTTATACTCTTAACCCACTGTTTTGTATCATCACTATTAGCAACTTTAGATGCAACATCATCATCGTTGTTATCATAATCATTATCACTATTGGCTTCATGCTGTTTATTGTTCCCATTGATTGTGCATCTTTGTAAAGTGCAAAAAACACATACGTATCTCTCTCTGGTCGTCCGTCTGTCTGTCATCTAGTCTAATTGTCGTCTTTGACTTTGTAGTTTATGTCATTGTTGTTGTTGCTGCTGCGGTTTCAATGGATGAATGGGTATTTGAGATGTTTGTAATGATGGCGAAGACACCTTAATTCTAGCTCAGCCTTACTCTCGGGTATGTCACAGGTTAAACAGAGAGGCTGGCTATTTATTTCCCTAAGATATCTATTTATATATTTTTTAATTAAACATGTTTGATGAAAAATTTATTACACATGAAGAGAGAGCTGTAAATTTTAGCGGCTGGCAAGAAGAGATCGACAATAAATTTCTTAAATTTGCAATTATATGATATTCTATACGAAATTTTGCCAAAACACAAAAAATTTGCTATTTTAGAAAATTTTGCTCTTTATAAAAAACTTTGTCACAATTTCTCTGTATATAAGAAATATTGCACAAATTTTTTTGTGTATGGAACTTTTGGGTACATTTTTTGTTTACAGGACACTGTGCGCAAATTTTAAATTTAATGGAATTTTTGCAAATTTGATTTTTATATAGAATTGTGGTAGTAAAACTTTAAATTAATTTAATTTAGAAAAAAATATTTATTTTAAATAAAAACCAACAAAACAAATTTGCCAAAATTTTTTTTAATTTTGCATGAAGTTTTGTATGACAAAAATTTTTATTTGTAAAATTTCATTTTTATTTTTTAATATTTTGTGTACATTTTTTAAGTGAAAATTTTAAGCGAATTGGTTTATTTTTAAAAAATTCTGCGTTTATTATTTATAAAGAAAAAATTTAGCGTAGATTTGGTATTTATAGAACATTTTGCGCAAATAAATTTTGTTTTGAAAATCTTGCGTAAATTATTATTAGTAGAATTATTTATAGAACAATTTGCGCAAATAAAATTTTTTTAAATAAATAAGGTTTGTGTTTTAGAAAATTTTGCGAACATTTTTTATTTATAGAAAGTTTTGGGCAAATAAAATTTTTTTATAATAATTGTATAGAAAATATTTAACAAATTTGCTTTTTTTAGAAACTTTGAAACAATTTGCACAAATAAATTTGGGTAATATTTTTTTCGCCAAATTGTTTTTTTTTAAATTTGCGTAAGTTTTTTGTTTAAAGAACATTTGGCGCAAATGAATTTTGTTTTTCAAATTTTTTATATAAAACTTTGAGCAAATTTCCTTTTTAAAAAAATTTTGAGTAAATTACTTTTTCATAGAACATTTTGCACAAATTTTATATTTTACTAGAAGAAGGTAAGAAAATCTTGGGCTATTTATAAGACTTTTTTCGCAAGCTTGCGCAATTATTTAAGCAAATTCGTTGTGTTATTTGAGCAAATTTTTTATAGTTAAGAAAGTTTTTTTTTATATTGTGGGATATTTTGTGAAAATTTTCTAAAAAAAAAATTACCTTTTACCAAACAAACGACTGGTAATATCTTGTTCGTTTTTTGTCATGAGATAATTTTAACGAATGCCGCTCACTGTTTTTTTTTCTTTCTCTCAAGTGTGTCAGCGCTTTATTATGTATATTGATTTTATTTCTTGTTAGTATTTGTTTTGTTTTAATTACCAATGTAATTATTTTTTCGTATATTCAGGTTAACAAGCCATAAAAAAAATATTTATCTGTTATAAAGGAACTGAAATAGTTGTGGTAGGTTTTACGGTTGTTAACGGAGGTGGCATGTAATAACACGTTATTGTAAAAGGACCGCCCGTTTGGAAAAATTAAAAATTTTTCTTTGAAATAAAATGAATATAACTTTTAAAATAAAAAGAAACATTTTCTTAGGTTAAACAATTATCCCTCATTCGTAATATTAAAATTTAATTTTGTAAGTCCATACGATTGAATTGCAAAATAATGAAATGTTAGACAAACATCCTTTAAATGCCATCCGGTTATTTGCCCTTTGAATTGACATCAAAGTTCATGAAGCAGAAGTTTTCAATAAATATGTTTTTGCCAACAAGTTACCCTTTTGGCTTCCCGCAAACCTTTTGCTATTGTACTCATTGTAACCTCAAGCTTAAACTTTTTTGTATGATATTAAAATTAACATTTAAAATAACCAGCAAAAAAGTTATTCGCATAAAAGATATTTTTTTGCTTTGGAAAACATTAGAAACATTAGTAAAGAAGACATAGCAAATCAATAAAAACCACAGCAGTAATAATTGTATAATCAACACTAACTGCGGCAGCGATTAACAGCAGCTGAGTTATCAGCTTTAAGACGGATCCCCCAAGACTTTTTGGATGTTGTAACAAAATTTTTTGCTTAGGGAAAGGATTTTAATAATAGGGCGGCTCACATCGATTTAAGAAATGAAAAATAAAACACTTTTTATTTATAGTAAATTTTTGTGAAAACTTGTTATTTATAGGAAATTTTGATAAAATTTTCTATTTATAGTAAATTTTTATAAAATTTGCTATTTATAGTAAATTTTTGTGAAAATTATGTTATTTATAGGAAATTTTGATAAAATTTGCTATTTATAGGCAATTTTGATAAAATTTCCTATTTATAGGCAATTTTGATAAAATTATCTATTTATAGTAAATTTTTTACAAATTTGATATTTATAGTAAATTTTTTATAAAATTTGCTATTTATAGTAAATTTTTTATAAAATTTGTTAGTTATAGTAAATTTTTTATAAAATTTGCTATTTATAGTAAATATTTTATAAAATTTGCTATTTATAGTAAATTTTTTATAAAATTTGCTATTTATAGTAAATTTTTTATAAAATTTGCTAGTTATAGTAAATTTTTTATAAAATTTGCTATTTATAGTAAATTTTTTATAAAATTTGCTATTTATAGTAAATTTTTTATAAAATTTGCTATTTATAGTAAATTTTTTATAAAATTTGCTATTTATAGTAAATTTTTTATAAAATTTGCTATTTATAGTAAATTTTTTATAAAATTTGCTATTTATAGTTAATTTTTTATAAAATTTGCTATTTATAGTAAATTTTTTATAAAATTTGCTATTCATAGTAAATTTTTTATAAAATTTGCTATTTATAGTAAATTTTTTATAAAATTTGCTATTTATAGTAAATTTTTGTGAAAATTTTGTTATTTATAGGAAATTTGGATAAAATTTGCTATTTATAGGCAATTTTAATAAAATTTCCTATTTATGGGCAATTTTGATAAAATTATCTATTTATAGTAAATTTTTTATAAAATTAGCTATTTATAGCAAAATTTTATAAAATTTGCTATTTATAGTAAATTTTTTATAAAATTTGCTATTTATAAAAAGTAGCTATTTATAGTAAATTTTGATAAAATTTGCTATTTATAGTAAATTTTTGTAAAAATTTTGTTATTTATAGGAAATTTGGATAAAATTTGCTATTTATAGGCAATTTTAATAAAATTTCCTATTTATAGGCAATTTTGATAAATTTAAATTTTATACTAAATTTTTTATAAAATTTGCTATTTATAGTAAATTTTTTATAAAATTTTCTATTTATAGTAAATTTTTTATAAAATTTTCTATTTATAGTAAATTTTTTATAAAATTTGCTATTTATAGTAAATTTTTTATAAAATTTGCTATTTATAGTAAATTTTTGTGAAAATTTGCTATTTATAGTAAATTTTTGTGAAAATTTTGTTATTTATAGTAAATTTTGATAAAATTTGCTATTTATAGCAAATGCTGATAAAATTTGTTATATATAGTAAGTTTTGAGAAAATTTGCTATTTATAGTAAATTTTGATAAAATTTGTGAACAGTTGCATTCATAGGAAATTTGGCTAAAAAGTTGTTATTTTAAAAATGTTGCTTAAAATATTTTATTTATGCGTAAATATTTTTGCGCAAACCAGTGCCTCCCTAATATAAAATTCATCAAACTCTAAAATGAAGCTACTTTACCATCCAGCAGAAATTGTATTGTTGCCCATATTCGTAGTTTTAAAGCAATATTTGTTGCTACCAAAAACAAACAACAACTTTTACAAGCCACCAACAATTTTGTTTTATTTCGTTTTTTATAGAAGCTTTGTGTACTCTGACTGCTTAACTCATCTTTTAAAGATCAAAAACAACTTTTATAAAAAAAATAAATATTTTATTAACCATACCAAAAATCAAAAATGTATAAACAAAAACTCTTAAGCGTTGATAACATTTGAAATTGGTTGAATAATAAGAGAAAGGAGAATACATTTGAAACGAATTTCAAATGCCCTACGTGGAACATTTTTGTGCTAAATTTTATTTTGAATTAAAAAAAAAACTATATTTATTAGCAAAAATGCTAAATTGGACTATTAAACTGCCGCGGGTAGCCAAGCTGGGTTGATAGAAAAGAGTCAAACTGGAAATAAGACTTCGCGTTAAATGATGCACCCAAATCAGCTGTCAAATATCCTAAATTATTTGGTGAAACCAAATTTTTTTTGTATTTGTAATGTTTGTTGTAATTTTAAACTGAGTTAAAATTTAATCTGCTTGATTCCTTACTTCTTTTATAATTACCTGTCTTCACCTTTTTACTGTTTGTGTTACCTGCTCAAACCCATGTTTCGTATACATCACCTTTTTCAAAGTTCAAATTTAAAAAAGTAATGAAACTCTGTTTTCATATTTTGTTGCGGTTTTTAATTTTTCTTTTCCCCTGTTTTTTCTGGAAGCATCCTCAATATCAATTTATGAACAAAAAGTACCAAAAATTGTATAAAGTTTGAAGAGTTTTGTAAATATTTCTTTAGTTTTTGATTTGTTATTTTTTATAAAGTTGTTTATTTGTGGTTTACGAATTGTTAGCTTTTGTTGAAAACATTTCGTAAATTAAAAATATAAATACCAGCAATTCAGAAGTAAAATTAAAAGGAGCGAATAAAAATGATAAGAAAAGTTTGACTGTAAAGGATAATGTTAAAAAAAAACTATTTATTAGAAAAGAAATTTACTGTCGAATGTAACCGTTCGTATAGGGGTAATTCCAAAGTGTTGAACGTGACAGTCGTACGCATCAAAAATGCAATAACATTTTAAACAACAATTATTTTTACGTTCTTTTAACCCTTAAATTTTAGCACTATGTAAGCACTAATATCTATGCTAAAGTTTATGGGGGGCGCTATTCTAGGTCAAAGATAATGGCAAAAGAAGTAGCGGTTCGAACGTGATAAAAATAGAAGTAGTTTTTGTGGCCATTTATAAAAAGGCGTAATTCAGCGAAACCTGGCACAATTTTTTAGTCAAACTTCTTTCAGATTTTTACGTAGCAATATAACATTAAAATGACTTTGGCTTGATTCCCAAATCTTTTGTATTTTTTTTTTGTTTAAGCGAAAATATGGTTCGATATGTGACATTTCGAACGTGACATTTTTTCCATAATAATTTAACTGAATAATGATTAAAAAAAATAAAAATTTACCGTTAATCCGAATAACATATTTCTCTTCGAACTCTTCTTTAGATAACAGACCATGTAAGTAAATTTTTTTGGAATAATTTTCATTAAATATCACCTCTTTTAAGGAAGATAATATTAAAGAAAACATGCAATAAAACATTCTCACAAATAAGAAATTACGTTTGCACAAGTTTGCAGTCTGATTGTTCATCTAAGTGAACAAATTTAGGGGTAAATTTATAAAATTAGTAAAATCTAAATATTTCTCTATAACAATATCGTAAAATAATCAGCTTTTAATAACTTTTAAATTTTCGGTCACGGTGGACCTTTTGACGGAAATGCCCATAGAATTTTATATGGAAAATATATTCAAAACTGAATGATTTTCATATAAATTTTCTATACGAACGTAAACGTTCGAAGTCGTCGAACAGGCAGCTGAAAAAAAAGAAAATTACACATTTGTTCAGAGTGCCCGGAAAAGAGCACTTATCTAGATTTTGTGAATATTTTGTGGGATTTTTAAAGAACATTTTGTACAAATTTTACAAAAATTTTGCTCATATTTTGGAAAAAGAATATTTAAGAAAGCTGCTATTTATTGTGTATAGGGAATTTTGCGCAAACAAATTTTTCGCAAAATTTTTTTTGCAGAAAGTTTTCTCGATTTCGATTTGCTGTTTATAGAAAGTTTTGCGCAAGTTTTCAGTTCATAGACCATTTTAAAGAAAGTTTTATTTCTAGAAATTTTCTTTAAATATTTGCTGTTTATAGGAAATTTTGTGCAAATAACTTGCCTTTAATAAAATGTTTTTGTGGTGAATTTGCTTTTTATAGGAAATTTTGCACAAATTTGCATCTTGCAGGAAATTTTTTACAAATTTACTGTTTAAAAATAATTTGTTTTCAATTTGTTCTTTATAGAAAGTTTTCGCAAATTTTTCTGTTTATAGAAAATTTTGCACAAATTTCATGTTTATAAAAATTTTACGCAAATTTGTTGTTCATTAAATATTTTCGCTAATTGGCTTTCAACAGGAAGTTTGTTTATGGGATATTTTTTAAAAAATAGATATTTGCTGTTGCGAGGAAATGTTTCGCAAATTTTCTGGTTAAAGGAAATTGTTCCCCAATTAGTTGTTTAGAAGAACTTTTGCACAAATTTGCTGCTTAAAGGAATTTTTTCGCAAGTTTTCTTTTTAGAGAAACATTTTCCTAAATTTGCTAATAATAGGATATTTTGGGCACATTTGCTCTTTATAAGAAATTTTCTATTTATACCAAATTTGTAGAAAATTGACTATAATCTAATATGTATTAACTTTTAAATACTTATTGTTAATAAAAATATAAAAAAAATTGGTATTTTAATGAGATTTTATAGAAAATTTGGCGCAAGTTAAGAAGCAATTTACGGTATGTAAGTTTGCTTTTTATATACAATTTTAACAAGAAGTTTCTCTATGTTTCCGTCTTAAGACCTTAGGTAGCTAGTAAAATCGCCAGTTCATGTAAATAATCTATATAATAACAACAAAATAAAAGAATTTGGAAAATTAAGTTTGTGCTTTACCTTTTTCTGTGTCTTTAGGAAGTTTTGCAGTTAATAGGAAATTTTGGGCACATTTGCTGTTTATAAGAAATTTCCTTTTTATACTCACACTAGCTTTACCCGGTGCGCTTCGCTTCCCTCATTGAAATAAAATTTGTCAAAAAGGTGCCACGCAAAATTGGGAATTTACAAATTTTTATATGTTAAGTAATTAAACACATTTTATTCTTTAAATATTAAAATTTCCAAAAATTTCTTTTCCGTGGATCTATTCGTTGAAGGACTAATTCATTCTCCAAATTTCATGTCTCTTACTTCAGCCATTTGGATTGCGTGAAGATGAAT
The DNA here is from genome assembly GCA_963931875.1 of Pollenia griseotomentosa. Lineage (NCBI taxonomy): Eukaryota > Metazoa > Arthropoda > Insecta > Diptera > Polleniidae > Pollenia > Pollenia griseotomentosa. The sequence continues at coordinate 148,809,444 of OZ007564.1, forward strand.
CAGTCACTTGACTAAATTATAAATTTGATTCAATATTTGTGTCCTAAAGCGGTACAGCTTCCCTGCCTTTGTCGACAAAATAAGTGGTTTATTTTATTTTTGGGGATTACAGGATGCTTTTGTAAAAATGTATTACTCCCCCTGCACCTACCCCCTTTATTTTTGTTTTGAAAGGTGTCCAGTAAAGGTTGATAACTTTTGTGTTTAGATATGTGGTATTTAATATTTCTATTTATGAGGGGTACTGCTCCTCCTCTTTCTACCCCGCCCATTTTTATATTGAAATTTATAGTTTACTATAATAGTAGCTTTAACCACGTTTGAAGACTCTCCCTTTAATAGTTCTTCAGTTGAGCGATATTTAATATATGCATCCTATGGGAGGTGTTTCCCTCCCTGCGCCTACCCGCTTTATTTTTATTTTCTGAAGTGTAGTATATCATAAGAGTGACTTCTACAAATTTGAACATTCTCACTATAACAGTTCTTAAGATATGGTGTCCTATGGGGGTATCACTTCCCCCGCTGCTATTTTATTTAAATTTTGGGGCTCAGAAGATCCTACTACCAAAAGCTTAACAAAATGCGTGCAGCGGCTCATAAGAAATGCGATATTTAATATTGGCACCCTATAGGGGGTACCAATTCCCCTGCCCCTATCGAAAAAATGAGTAACATATTTTATTTTAAGGGCTCACGTGATGTTACTGTAAAAATTTCAGGAAAATCGGTTCAGGAGTCTACAAGCCAACATACAAACAAACGAACAAACAAACAGACCAACATTTTTCATTTTTATTATATATATAGATTTTTGGTTTGTAGGAAATTTATTATTATGTAATATGTACTTATCTTTCATAAATTTTTTTTAAAAACAATTTTGAAAAAAGAAGTAGCGTTTTAATGAGATTTTTTTGGAAATTTTGCACAGATTAAGTAGCAATTTACTTAACAAGAGTTATAAAAGAAATTTTATAGGAAAATGTTGTATATTTTAAAAAAAGAATTCATTCCTTTTAATCTTTAAGTTTATGTCTTACCTCTTTCTCTCCTATTTTGTTTAAGCTAAACGCCCTTTCTCAATTAAAATTTAATTCAACTGTCAAAATATATAAAATATTATGGCGCTTTTTTGCACAACTAAAATCAACATAAATTTAAACTGCAGCTAAAAAAAATATGTATTGCAAAAACTAAAGCAGGGATTTAGTGCACAGCTCTTTATGTTGGTTATTTACAATTTTAAACGTTTTAATACATAAAATCAATAAATGTTCAAATACAGCAAACAGTATCTGCTGACTTTATTTCATACCGTCTGGCAGGACACAGTCCAACACTTGGACCCAAGCAAAATTGTGTTCAGCGTACGCGCACAGAAGGAGGGTCAAAGCGGTAAAGAGTGATTAAGATCGAGAAAATTATAATCACCTGTTTTTTTTTCCAATATTCCATAAATCATGTGGTGCAGACAAAGTGTCTGCATATTTTAATTGATTTATAAAATTTAAGCCAAAATTTAATTTATTTATAAGTAAAAATTAACCCTTAAAATATTGCAATTTTACTTAATGTTTTTAAATAAATATAGTTATTAGACGAATAAAACCTGTAATTTAGGGAATTAAAGATTTGCCATAATTTTTGGTGGGAAGAACATTTTGGGTAGATAAATTGAAATTTTGAAAATTGTTGTTAGAGCATACAGCAAAAAAAAGACTTAAATCCATAAATAAATAAAAATTTGTTCTAAAAATTTCAGGAACTGTAACGGTTATAAGAAGGGTTGCCTGCTGTACCGCTTTCAGCGGGATTGTGCGTCTTTTTCTATAAATTCATTCAAGTTATAATAATAGAACACTTTTTATACGGTCCATTTAATCCTACCATAAGCTATAGGTAAGTTGTGAAAATGGGCCTTAAAAAAATTTATTAATTCGACGTCATAAAATTAGTAGTTTCTAATCACTTCTGATAGCTACATTTCAAATATAAAGCCTGATGCCGAGAAACTCTATTGGCCATTATCATAAAATTTTACACAAAAACTTCTTATGTAAAGTAAAAAAAAAAACAGGTATAAAATATCATTTTATTTAGTTTAGTTCACACACAAAAATTACTCTTCACAATTGGGCAGAGGGAACTAATATAAAAAAAAACTGTTCAAGTATCACAGTGATAATGCAAACATATGCGATAATAATAAATATTATCATTATTTATATTGTTTTCGCTATTTTTACTAACACTTTTTTAAATATACGAAAAAAAACTTAATAATAAATGTATGTATGTATAACACATCACACATATGCATGAATGTTTGCAAATAAAAGCATCTGTGCCTAAATTACGTATTTCAGAAAGAGAGTTTGCATGACTTTTATTCGTAATAAAAATTCACTCACGTTTGCAATTGCAAAATAAAAACACCATTAAAAACAAAAAAAAAAAAATGCACTAGAAACAGCAACAAATCAAATGATGCTCAGACATTCTCTGAATAAAAAAATATAAAGGAAATAGAAAAAAAAGTGAAAATAAACCGTTATTTACATCAACCAAAATAAACAAGCAAAAATAAGAACGAGAAGAGAGCTTCATATTGATATAGAAATTTCTTTTTTTATTTTGAGTAAAATTAAAAACAGTTAAACACACTTATGTATATTAGGGTTCCTAGTTTTTTTCATGCATCATTTCAAATTTGCTATTTATAGAAAATTTTCCAAAATACATATAACATATTTTGTTAGACATTTTGCCAAAAAATGTGACATTTCACAGAAAATATATTTCAAAAATTTTTCTATTTAATATTTTTTTTCTTATTTGCTATTCATTAAAAATTTTGCAAGCAAAGTTTTTCCATTTTATCAAAAATTTTAGAACAAATATCTGAAATTTACCTGTTTATAGGAAATTATAGTTATAATATTGCAAACAAAAATTAAATATTTTATTAATAAATTAATAAAAAATATTGCTACAAAATTAGCTTTTATATTAAAAGTTTTAGGACAAATTTTCAGAAATTATTGTGTGTGATTTTACTAATTAAAGCATATTTCGAAAAATTGTACTTTTAACAGAAAATTTGGCGAAACTTGCTATTTAATAGAAAACACATGGGTAATTCCATGTCAAAACGACCAAAAGTTGGTGAAAAGGTTCCTTTTATATTATAAGGAACATATATGAACAAAAAAAAATTTTAAAAATTTTTTTTCGAAAGTTATGTCATATTCAAAATGTCATAATTTCTCCGAATTAGCCGAATGTGTTGAGATTATTTCTTCAATATCTCAAAAACTACTTTACATATGAAGATGATTTTAATGTCATTTTAAAGAGAATACTTGGGGCTACAAACCATATATTGAAAAAAAAAAATTTTTTTTTGAAAAATGTATCTGCAAAATATTAAATTTTAAAAACGGACTAAGTCAAAAACCTATTTTTATTTTTTTTTTATATAATACCTCAAACTGTTCTTTAAAAATCCTGAAATTTTAAAGCAGTTGTTTTTTTTTCTTTTTTAAGATATGATTTTTTTCTTTTGCAACCTTAAAAAAATAATCTTAAAAAATAATTTTAATATTGTAATTTTAAGCAATAAGTACACTGTGCTAGTTACAAAAAAACAGACAAGTCGGGCACTAAGCATTTCAGCTCCTACTTTCGAGATATACCGTTATTTCGAAAATTGAGGAGGCAGCCCAACAAATATTCGCGTAACTCAAAAACGGTTTAGCTTATTGAAATTACTAAAAAAAAAACCGAAATTCCATCTAGGAGCAACCTACGCGCTGCAGGAGCCAAATTAAAGAATTTTATTAAACCGCCATATTTGTATGGTACAGCGCGTAGGATGCTCCTAAATAGGTCAAATGTATGACCAACCCCACTTATTTTTTAATTTCGGTTTTTTTTTTAAATTTCAATAAGCTAAACCGTTTTTGAGTTACGCGAGTATATGCAGTGCAATCTCCTCCATTTTCGAAAAAAACGGTATATCTCGAAAACAGGAGCTAACCTAAAAAAACGGTTAGCACCAAATAAGTTTTTGACTTGGTCCGTTTTTAAGATTTAATATTTTGCAGATATTAAATTTTTCAAAAAAAAATCTTTTTTTTTTTTTCAATATATGGTTTGTAGCCCCAAGTATTCTCTTTAAAATGACATTAAAATCATTTTCGTATGTAACGTAGTTTTCAAGATATTGAAGAAATAACCTCAACACATTTGATTTAATATTGAATATGACATAACTTTCGAAAAAAAATTTTTTTAATTTTTTTTTCGTTCATATATATTTCTTATAAGATAAAAGGAACTTTCTCACCAAATTTCATTAAAATCGAAAGGGGTCGTGTCCCACTCTTGGTCGTTTTGACATGGAATTACCCACACATATTTTATAGGAATTTTTGCAAAAATTTTCTATTTTAAAAAATTTTGTGAAAAAAATCGCGTTTTTGTTTGGGTTATAAATCTTGGACTCGGGAAGATCTATGGTTCCGGAAAGTGGGTATTTAAAAAAAATGAAGGTCATAACTTTTTCGTATCTGGACCGATTTTTCCAAGTTTTTCAGAAAATATTTTCTACTTAAGATTTCCGATCTGTCATAGTTCATATGACAGTCCAAAAAATCAGGTTTTTATACAATATTTGTAACAAAATAATCAATTTTTTAAATTGGTGGTTCCACATTTTGATCCTACTGAACCGATTTTGCTGGATTTCAATCCCAAATTGCTTAGGATAACTGCAAGCAATTTGACACCCAGTTTGTTTATTTCTTTTGAGTTTTTCGAAAGTGAGCGTGTTATCAACAGACGGACATGGCTAAATTGACTTAGAAGTACCACTCAAGGAGCCAGAATATATATACTTTATGGGGTCTGAGATGAATAATAAAAAAGTTTCACACGGAATGACAAACTTAGTATACCCTCTTTACAACTTATTGTGGTGGAGGGTATAAAAAAGATATTTATATTCTGTAATTAACAATAAATGCAATGAAATAAAAATTTTAAAATATATTCCGGGAAATTGAGTAACTAACTTTTCCTCTTCAACAGATGAACATGGCTAAATTGACTAAGAATTACTGAAGGGCACAGAACGTATTTGTACTTTATGGGCTCTTAGATTAGTTCTACTTGGATTTTCAGATTTTCCTTCAAAATTCTTATAACTTTCAAGCAACTTTTCCAAATTTTTTTTAATTAAATTCTGTTTAACATTTTTTTATTTTTCGAATTTATTCTATGAACTAAATTTCAGTTATGTATTTTATAAAGCTTTTTTGTAATAGTTCTATTCCTTAAATTTTTAGGAATATAAAGTAACCTACGAAAGGAAATAATTCCCAGTTTCTATTTGCTTCAATTCTGTTACTTTGCAAAGTCTACAGAGTTTCCCGCAAAGTCTTTGGAGTCGGTTTGAATAGGCTTTCATGAAACCTAGATATTTATGGACTCATAGATTAATATTTGCCGTGCTACGCATGAAATATGAAACTTACTTTATCTTTAAACACCACTTGTATTTTCAAATTTTACTTAATCTTATAATTCTCTGCACTTCGATTCGAAATCCATATGTTGAAGGAAAAATGGTATAAGGTCGTTGTACCAATGGTTTTATTTAAATTTGCCAAAATTTTCGCATTCTTAAATTATAAACCCAATATTTTTTTTAATATTTATTTTAGTTTATTAAATCACGTTCTCTACTCTATTACGAGTGGCCCCCAAAGGCTTGTAAAAACGTAAATTTATTAGTTATAAAATAATAGAAAGAATTTAATATAAACTAATGAAATTAATTAACACTATGCTGTTTTTTTTATTTGCTTGAGTTAGTTGACACACTTATGCGTTTGAGTGTGTTCTGGTTTCAGGCCCAAAAAAAATCTGTCTGACAAACTGGATTTTTTTTTTTTAATCCCATAGACAAGTCTTTTATATGTGAGGGGGCTTACTAAGAAATCCCTCATCTAGATTTGAAAATTTTTGCAATAAATGTGAAAAGCAAAAACAAACTAGAACATTTACATACAAAGTATTTTTTAAGTGAACGCAAAAAACCGGTAAATGAAGGTTTCAATAAAATAATGCAAAAAAAAAAACTTCTCCGTATACACAAGACATGGCATTTTAGAACTGTTAATACTAAAAAAATATGAAATTTAATATATATTACTCATAACAACTACAAAGTCAACTTTAGTTAAAGCAAATAATTTTTTTCCAACCTAATTTTGTATTAAATAACACGCGAGTTCTGGTTTAAAGAAAAAGGTATTTAAACTTTGTTTTCTTTGTTTTGAGAGCAAATAACCGAGGGCTGATTAAATTAAGACACGTTATATGATAACGATTATTATTTTAAATACAATATGTTGTTTTAATTTAGATTTTTTAAAAAGCTTATGAACGAATTCATTCATGTGCGTTAACCTATTTTTTTTTTTTTTAGCATGTGTAACATATTATTATATATATAATGGTGTTTTTGTAGTAAATCATTAAAGAAAAAAACCTTTTTTCTATTTGTGATCTTCGAACATAAAAATAATACTGTACTTATCCAGCTTAACAATAAAATGAGAACATTTCATTGCGTTCTGTTTTTTTTTTTTAATAACCACAAACTTCGTTGTGTTCGTTTCAGTTATGCTTAGCGTCCTTTTGGCTAGTAAAGAAAACCAATAATTTTTTACAAAAACAAAATACATATACGAACAAAAAAACACAAAAAGCCAGGAAAAAAATTTTACACAAACTTAACATGTACACAATACACACATAAGCTATTCATACTGTGGTCGTTGTTTGCTTATTCCTTTATCAAAGTGAAAAAAAAACACTTTAAAACATTATAATAAAATGAACGTCTACAGAACCACTTCAATTGTTCTGTTTTAAAACGAAGAACGGAACACTATATAATGTTCGGCTCTTTTTTGAAAATAGTTACGAACGGTACTAAGAGTTGTGTTCGTATACACAAACACTAAAAAATTAGACATCGTTTTTGGGTGTGTGAGCCGTACGCTTAATAATGTTCTGTTTATTTTCGAACACTATTTTTAAATAATTTGACTCAGAAATGCAAACAAAATTTAAAAACGAATTTTTGTCACTCTTACGGCCAATTTCACCAAGTTCAATTTAATTAAATCACTTTTACTTCCAGTTAACAGTATGTTTTGACAGTAATAACTGATAGTTAATTATAACTTACTTGGCGATTAAATCGAATTTTAGTCACTCTTACGGCCAATTTACCCAAGTTCAATTAAAACTAACTAAATCACTTTTACTTCCAGTTAACAGTATGCTTTGACAGTTATAACTGATAGTTAATTATAACTTACTTGGCGATTAAAACGAATTTTAGTCACTCTTACGGCCAATTTACCCAAGTTCAATTAAAACTAACTAAATCACTTTTACTTCCAGTTAACAGTATGCTTTGACAGTTATAACTGATAGTTAATTATAACTTACTTGGCGATTAAAACGAATTTAAGTCACTCTTACGGCCAATTTACCCAAGTTCAATTAAAACTAACTAAATCACTTTTACTTCCAGTTAACAGTATGCTTTGACAGTTATAACTGATAGTTAATTATAACTGAACTTGGTGAATTTGGCCGTTAATGTTCACTAGAAAAACAAATAATTTCAAACTTTAAATTTAACTGTTCTAGTTACAGATAATTATGAAAAAAATTACACTTTTTTAAGTATTTGAAAGTTGGTTCAAATATATTTTCCGACTTAATATTTAAAGAAATAAAATACGATGATGCAACCAGCGTGTTACCGTGCTAAGCGGTGCATATTTCTGGACATAATGGAGTCTGCGGTGAATGTTGTAGATTGTCTTCGCTCTGTATGCGGCAATTTTGTTTATTAACGAAATCTCTGTCTAAAAAACGCTATTTATTAGCTGCGTTGAGGGCAGACTTTGGGATTTATACCCAAAGTTGGGGATTTCATGCAAGCAGGCAGGAAAAAGAAAGTCATTTTGGGATTGGGGATTTCATAAAAATAATCGGGGTTTTTTGGAGATTTTGCACATTTTTAATATATTTTCCCTTCTTTTATTATTTACGCTTATTTTTCTTTGTTTCGTATATAAAATATTAAAAAAAAGTACTTTTATCTTACTCCTATTAGGACTACCATTTTTGTGTAAGTGTGTAAAAGGTACTAAATAAAGTTATGTTTTTATTATTGAGAGAGTGTTTTCAAAAAGAAAAATTTTATAAAGAATGTAATGGCGTTTTCTTTTCTGAGTAAAATTCTGCATTAATTATGCCTTTTACAATTTTGTATGTTCTTTTCTAAAAACATGTGTTTTTTAAAAAATGTAAAGCGTTCTTTTCTGATGATGTTCCTTTTAAAATTAAAAAAAATGCTACATGTTCAACACTTATTTTAATTAAAAACGAATTCAGTACAAACTTGTGGCAAGTTTCGAGCCGTTAACACTAACGGATTGTTTTAGTCTTGCCACTACCTGTAATTGAATTTACCTTGCGCTAATTGTACTTTATTGTTTAATTCCGAAATTTGTGTTGTTTTGTAAACGTAAAATATGAAACACTTCTGAAAAATTAGGGATGCATTTTTGCAAATGTTGCAAATGTTGTTGTACAAGGTTGTGGCAAGTTTCGAGCCATTAACACTAACAATGCAATACAAAAAACATCTGTTGTTTCTGTTGGCTTTGGATTGTTTTAGTCTTGCCACTACCTGTAATTGAATTTACCTTGCGCTAACTGTACTTTATTGTTTAATTCCGAAATTTGTGTTCTTTTGTAAACGAAAAATATGAAACACTTCTTAAAAATTTGGGGTAGCATTTAAAAATGTTTCCATGCAACACTTTTTTTAGAAAAGAAAACGCCATAAAACCGTTGAAAACACATACAATTTCAAATTTTTTAAAGACAATTTTCAAGCAAATATGTCTTCCCCAAAAATAATTAAATATAAAAGACAATATAATAAAGTTTGGGAAATATCTATTTTTATTGTTGATTCGTCTTCAAAAACTGGAATCGCAAAAAAAGGATTAAATAAAAACATACCGAAACCAGTCGCTACAAACAAAGTCAAATAATTTTTTTTTACTAAAAATTTTTATGTGGGGATTTCTGGGGATTTCTTATTAAAATTTTTCTTACTATTTTAAATAAAAAAATTTAAATTTGGTCAGAAAAAAAGGTTATGCTGTTTAATTTGGGGATTTTTGGGGATTTTTTTGAAGTTTTTTGGGGACAAGGAAAAAACTACCTGAGGTTAATAGAGAGAGATATGTTTGTTATTGTTAACATCGATATCGTCATTTAATTCAAAGCAATTAAGTTTTTATAATAGAAATGTGATCTTAATGTGATCGAATGAAATCGTGACATATTGTTAAATTAAATTTCTCAAAATGAAAATGATGTTAATGAACTTTCTCATTAGCGATTCATAAAAAGGTCTCATGAAGAGCGGGCAGTTTACGGAAAAAGTAATTTAACAAAACTTTGATCTGCAATTAGGCTCATTGATTATCATGTGTGATCGTGATGATATTGTTTTCAGAATTCGTAGTCTTCTATTCATATTTTGAAGAAAGTAGTTTTACAAAACTTTGATCTGCAATAAAGCCTATTCACAACCAGTGTTGCCAGAAGTAGGGGAAAATCCCTACATGTAGGTATTTTTGATAGTAAAATAGAGGCGTAGGGAAAATCGGACAGATTTTTTTTAATCAAGAAAATGTAGGGATTTTCGTCATATCGTCATTATTTATAAAATAGATTCAGAAAAACGTTTTGTAAGTGATATTATCTATATATATCAAATCATATATTGTCCAAAGCGGTTGAATTTTTTTTCTTTTCACTAAAATCGCTTTAAAATATATTTCCAGAGTTGTTTGTGGTCTAAACAGTTGGCGACACTAATACGTACGAATGTTTTTTCTAAGTTGTATTAACTCAAAATTTTTACTTTTTCACTTTTTGGAAAAAATCCTATCTACCCGCTGTAAAAAATTCGAGCTATTTGGTTGCTTTAAAAATACTTCATATGCCTTTCATATATTAAATTAAAAATTGTTTTGCTTCTACTGAAAACTTTGAAATTTTGAGTTAATACAGTATTGTTGAACAAGTGTGATATGTATTATTTTTTTTTAAGTTTTGTATTTATTTTTTGTCAAAGCTTAAATATACAAAATTTATTTTTTATACTTAATGTTTTTTCTTCTATTTTAATGATAATTATGCGTAGGGATTTTTGTAGGGGAAATATTTTCTACGTGTTGGGAAAATCGGATTTTTTTTAGCATGTGTAGGTATATTTTCGAAAAATCCACTGGCAACACTGTTTACAACCTTAATGATCTCGTATTGAGAATTTGTGATCGTGACTTAATTTTTGGGAGAAAGTAGTTTTAGAAAACTTTGATCTGCAATAAAGCCTATTACTGACCTTGATTCTAGAATTTGTAATTACGTCTTCAGAATTTATAATAGAACAAAAAACCAAGTAGTTTTAGTTAAACTTTATTTATAATTTTAAAATTATTTAAACTCTTAATTTATTGTTAGACACAATAAATAAATTTGGATAATTTCCGTTTGAAATTTCATGCCTACCTAATATTTTTTACACTTCCCCCCGTTAAAACAGGTACAAAATTTTAATAAACTCTGTCTGGAGTGTGTTCAATTCAATTCATTGAGTTTCTTCTTTTGCGCTTGTGTTTGCTTTAATAGTAAATGGATTCGTTAGACAATTATTAATAATGTTAAACAAATAACATTCTTATCTAATACAGCAACTTAATACATAATACATTTCTTTAATTCTTTGTTTTTTATTTTCAGGTAAAGGGAATTTTATATTGGATATTTAAGTAAGTGTCGTTGAATCATATTTTATACTTATTTGTTTTTAATTTATGTGTGTGAAGATAAATATGCCGAGTTAAATATGATTCGACGTAACGGCTTACGTCACTACATATTAAACTCGGGATGAAATAATTAAATATGACATATTTAACTATCACATATTTAAATATGCCATATTTAACTATCGCATATTTAAATAAGTCTTGTAGCAGATATTCTTAAACTGGGCTTAAGTATAATATGTGGTTGTCTTAATAAAAAATATTTAAAAAAATGCAGAAAAAATATCTAATTAATTCATTAATTATTTCCTAATAATTTCTATGGACAAATTAAAAAAAATCGAACAAATATAAATTGGAGTTGTCACATCCTTCGTTGTCACTCATCCGGACCATAAGGAAAATGAGGACTAGGGACCACACTATCCTTCTATGGTACCCACATGTCTTAATTGTATTTGTGATTTTTTTTAAAAAAATTTCATAGAAGGATAGTGTGGTCCCTAGTCCTCAGTGACAACTCCAATTTATATTTGTTCGATTTTTTTTAATTTGTCCACAGAAATTATTAGGAAATACTTAATGAATTAATTAGATATTTTTTCTGCATTTTTTTAAATATTTTTTATTAAGACAACCACATATTATACTTAAGCCCAGTTTAAGAATATCTGATACAAGACTTATTTAAATATGCGACAGTTAAATATGGCATATTTAAATATGTGATAGTTAAATATGTCATATTTAATTATTTCATCCCGAGTTAAATATGTAGTGACGTAAGCCGTTACGTCGAAACATATTTAACTCGGCATATTTATCTTCACACACATTTTAATTTTATCTGGTGCAACTAAATATTTGTTTTTCAAAACTCAAGTTATTTGTTTTTGAATTATAGTTCTTTTGCGTGTTTCATTATTGTGCTAAAAATATTTTTAATTAAATTATTAAAAAAAAAATTAAAACATTAGACATATGGGCATTTCCACAGAAATGTCAACCGCAGCCAAATAATTCAAAGTCTATAAAAGTATGTTGTTTTAACATATTTTTATAGGGAATCTATCAACTCTCAATGATTTAAACAAATTTTACATTTATTCATAACACACTTTGAAATATTCAAGTGCAAAGTCGAACAAGTGAAAAAGTTCTGTTTTGAACATTTCTATTGCACGTTTTGTTTTGCTAAATGATCTTAATGAGAAACATTATGCATTGACAATTGCTTTTTAAATCTCAGTTTATATTCAAACAATAAAGAAAAAATGTAAACGGAAGGATGCGATTGCCAGTTACGGCAAATTTTTTCTTTGCTTTACCGTATATTTCGATGTAGCGTGCGACATTGAAAAAGAACATTTGTTATCAGTGCGTCGAGGGTATTTGCACAATGCGTTTCAAAAATTAGTAACAAACAGATATTTTTATTGCAAATTTAATTAAAAAAAACTTTGCTGGAAAATAATCAGTGCTTTTTTCTTGGTACTTATTTTAAGTTTGTAGCGTGCGACATCGTAAGTGTAAAATGCATAAATTCAAAAAATTTTTTTTCCTAAAATATCTTAATTTGCGATGGCCAATAACTACAAGCATCAAGGACAGCTTATTCCATTTAAAAAAACTTTATTTGAGACTAGCAATACTATTTTCAGTTAAGATAGTTTTTGTTCTATATTTGTATTTTTCAATAATTAGTATTGTAGTTATTTTGTTGAACTATTTATGGTTTTTAATCCCAATTTTTAATATTTTTAATTAGGCTTAAGCTCATCAAATTTAATTTTCATTAAATTATTTTTATGAAGAAAGGAATTTTACAACATGAAAATTAATTAAAATGTCATGGTAACCTGCCGGCCGCGTTTCGAGCCCCGGCCACGGTCAAAAATGAAAGATTATCAATAACAGTTTTAACAAATTTTCATGTTGTAAAATTAATTTGATGAACGTAAGCCTAATTAAAAATATTAAAAATTTGGATTTGTATTTTTCTTTATAATTTTATAACTTTTGTTGAGAAAATGAATATATTGAATGAATTTAAAATAATGTAGAATCATCTTACGCATGTCTAATTACATAAAAAGTAAAAACATAAACATAAAAGTATGATGGAACAATATGTCGCATGCAACATGTAGCGTGCGACAGTGATTAAAATGAAATAAAAAATAAACTCCACAATATTTTTGAATTAAATAAAAACCATTATTAAGATACATCAATACATAATATTTTAAAATTAGTCGCATTAAAATATTTTATCAGGTTTCGCTGAAATCAGTGTTTGAACTGTTTGCCGTAAAAACAACTTCTGTTTTTGTCGCATGCAAATGCCTTGGGTTTTTTTAATTTTCTTGAAAACGAACAATTGCTCAAAATCAACCTAAGCACAAATTAAAGTGCTACTCAAGAGCTAAAGGTTTCGCCTTTTGTCAAAATAAAATTAATGTTTTGGTATATTTTTTTTTCACTTTTAAGGCGTACGAATGTCGCATTCGACATTGGAGAAATGCCCATATACAGAAAAAATTCTCGCTAATTTTTTCTTCAATTAAACCATTCATCAAAAATCAAATCAGTCTTAATTAGAAACTCAATCAAGTAAGTTAAACGTTTATTTAAAATTCTCTGCAATATTGATCTGTTTATGCCAAATTGGCCACAACAATGACGAGTTGAGGCAGATGGATAATTTTTAACATTCTGTCACACAGCTTTCACGTTGTATACAGAAATATTTAAACTGTTTATTTTTAAATTCATATATCTTATGAACAGGGAAACCATAAATATGCAATTGCATGTTTTTCCTTGTACGACCAATGAAAGCAGCAACAATATATTTATCCATTTTAGAGCTCTTAATGACGGTTGGCATTGATTTGTTAGGGCATATTTTACCGTTTCCAGCATTTTTTTGCATAATTTAGTTAAAAGAACCTTTTGCAGCATTTTTGAGTTTATAGCGCATATTTTGCCTTTTTATGGCATATTTTGATACATGCTCAATTTTTTTAGATGCCTACAAGAACTTTTGAAGCAAATAAAAAAAATTATTTTTTTTTTGCAAAATTCTGGCTTTTCTGTTTTAAATATCTTTCAGTATAGCCAACGTGTTACTTCAATTTCGCCATCTACACTTAATTTTTACTCTAAAATTGTAAGACAAAGCAAGTTGTCATTAAAGATAAACATTATTTTTCAGTTAAGTAATTTTAATTTTAAAATTTTATATGTAAGCAAAAATCAAGGTAAAAGAAATTATATATGTATATGTTTTTGGCGTTGCCTATAATACAAAGAAAACTGGACTAACCCTTTAGTATACCGATTGACTCAGAATAACTTTTTAAAGTGATCTAACGGTATCCATCCGTCCTTCTTTGTGGCTGGTTGTCTGTCCATGTTAACCTTGTACACAAAGTACCAAATTATGATCTTCTAGATACGTACTAAAGACGAAGTCTATGTTAATGGTGAGAATCGGTCTATAATATCTCATACTCCCCATAAAAACTTTTTTCCAAATTCGACTCATTGTGTCGGTAAACTATCTAATTATATTAGTATTTAGATTAAATTTGCTCCAAAAATATTTTACTGCAAATTTAATTATTTTCGAATAGCCTTAACTTCCTTTTAAATGAATACATTATTAAACAATTTAGCGACCGTCCTTAAAATCTCTTTAAGATAAAAAAATCTCATATGGATGTTCATATCTGGATAATATTCCGCACAAATAACTCTTATATGAACTTTAACCTCTCTAAATAACTTTGTTTTTGTGAGCCCATGACTGCCAATTCGAAAAAGGGTAAAATCTCGAAAATTCATGTGTAAATACTATTGCCTGTATTCACAAAAATTTTTTAAATTTAATAAAGGTTTAAAGAACAAATTTACTATGAAAATTATCCATAATAAACTTTTGTTTAGTTTAATAATCGTTTGTGAATACGGAGGTATAATTATAATTTTAGGCTTGTTTTTATTAAATTGTTGAATATTTTGTTTACAAATACGCAATTTTAGTATTTTTTGGGGCATATTTTTTTAACCATTTAACCACGCTAAAACGCATTTTCAGAGCATATTTCTGGTTTCCCTGCTTACGAACTTCACTTAATGCTAGTTTCATTTAATATTTGAAAATTTACTCAACTGGTTTTTTCTTCACTTGTAATCAAAATTAAAAATGTTTCGAATAAATTAATCTTTTTCAAACGCCTTTTTTCTTGTATTATAAAATTAAACTAAAAACTGTTGAAATCATTAGTTTATGATTTTTAAAACCTCATCGTCATATTCATGTAGCCATGTCTTCTCCCCCATTTCACATTCAAAGATAATTAAGTTAAAAAAACCAGAAATATTAATTAGGCTCTTAATTTATTGTTAGAAACTGAATAATTTCCGTTTGAAATTTTATGTCCATCTAATATTTTTTACACTTCCCCCCGTTAAAACAGGTACAAAATTTTAATAAACTCTGTCTGGAGTGTGTTCAATTCAATTCATTGAGTTTCTTCTTTTGCACGTGTGTTTGCTTTAATAGCAAATGGATTCGTTCGACAATTATTAATAATGTTAAACAAATAACATTTTTATCTAACACAGCAACTTAATAATACATTTCTTTAATTCTTTGTTTTTTATTTTCAGGTAAAGGGAATTTTATATTGGATATTTAAGTTAGTGACGTTGAATCATATTTTATACTTATTTCAAAACTCAAGTTATTTGTTTTTGAATTTTAGTTCTTTTGCGTGTTTCATTATAGTGCTAAAACAATTTTTAATTAAATTAATAAAACAAAATTATAACATTAGACATATACAGAAAAAATTCTCGCTAATTTTTTCTTCAATTAAACCATTCATCAAAAATCAAATCAGTCTTAATTAAAAACTTAATCAAGTAAGTTGAACGTTTATTTAAAATTCTCTGCAATATTGATCTGTTTATGCCAAATTGGCCACAACAATGACGAGTTGAGGTAGATGGATAATTTTTAACATTCTGTCACACAGCTTTCATATTGTTTACAGTAAAAATATATCGATGAGCACCTCTTCCAGCACGTTGGATTAATAAGCTCCGTTCCTCTAAACGACATTTCTCTAACGGAAGGTCTTATTTGGGCTACCCTGAAAAAAACTGGCTTATCTTAAAGATTTAAATATGAGTTTCTAGGGCTCTTCAAATAGGGTAAGTTCCAAAACATCAAAACTCATTATAGTGCTTCGGTTTTAATACAGTTTCGACACAGTAACGATAAGCAGTAACGAAAGCATCAAGAAAATTATTAATGTACAGTTTGCGTTTAGGTATGTGACTTTGTTCGGTTGCATTGTAAATGAAGTTTTGGAATGCACTCATATCCCAATCAATTTTTCTTATCAAAATAAGTTTTCTATTTGAACCGATTGATAACACTGTGCAACAAAAAAAAAAACAGCCTCAATACTTACCACGCGAAATGAAACTAGACTCTTGGTAGAGCTGATCGCCAAAGGGTTTTGAGAAGTTAGCTCGCGTACCCGAAATATCGGCCCCTAAAGTTTTTGAATTTTTTGAAAAGGCGTTTGGTATAAGTCAAAAAAAAAATATACCAAATATACTTCTGAGCTTAAATTCTATTTCAGATGGCTTCAGTAGAATTGTATGGCGACTCTTCTCTTAAAATATATTTACTTTCTTACCAAAGACTATAAATATATATATATTTATAGTCCTTGCTCTTACACTCATTTTAAGGGGTAATTTTTTTTAACTTCCACACAAAAGTATAATAAAACGGCACTTTAGAGGGTTACAATGTTCGACGAATATTTTCTGCATCAAATTTCACTAGGGGTCTTCTATTTCAATTATTATATTTCCCGCTTTCCCGGGATTTTTCTTGTGGGATTCCGGGAAATCATAGTTTAGGAAAACAGCTATTTATACTTTGAAATTTAGTTTAGTTCTCTTAAAATAAGCATCTGTGGATGGGTTGTCAATTAGATCAATTACAAGAAGTGCCCACACTGAAAGAAAAATGCTTCATATATTTAATGAATCGTTTTCATAAAAAAAATTTCACTGGTTAAATGAAAATTTTCATTGTCCAAATGGAATTTCGTAGTTATAATGAAGTATTTTCGTTAAAATCGATTCATTGGATTTCGTAATTACGTTAAAAATTTTCATTGGATATATAAAAACAAAAGTTTGTCCAAGTTAAACAAAAAAATTTAATTGGGAACATAAAAAACAATATACAAACATAACTATATTCATAAATTAATACAAAATTATAGTTTCCTTAAAAATAAGTTTAATTGTTAATTAAAAAATGTAAGATTTAATTATTTCATACATCTAATGTAATTTGCCATAAAATTTATGAAAGCAAAATTTTTTTATAAAAGCAACATATTTCAATAATTGAAAAAAAAAATATTTTTAACATTCAAATAACTCTATAGTCTCAATAATTAAAAGTATAAAAATATTTCGAAAAAGCATGCCTTCTTAAATTTTAATTTTCATTATGGCAATGAAAAATGTCATTATAGTAATGAAACCAAAACTTTCAATCCACAAATACGTATGTTTTCGTTTTCTTTAATATGTACATACCTAAATACATATGGTGTGTACTAAGTAATGAACAAATAAATGTTCTCCTTTAAAAAATCACACCCTTATTTTAAACTGTTGTCAACCAAATGATGTATACGAAAAAGCTTGTTCTCTCTTTATGTGGTCTTTTTTTATTATGCGTTAGCAAAAAAATCAACGTTGTAATTGTTGTCATATTTACGCTCTTAATTGAGTAATGGTAAAAAACATAGGCCCATAATCATAGTCAAAAATAAAGTATACTTAAAGAAAACTAAATTCGACTTTACTTAAGAGCCGACTTTAGGTCTTTCATAAACAAGTTAAAGTATACTTTTGACGTTAAAGTTGACTTTATATATAAAACCAGCTGAAGTTGTTTTTAACTCATTTAACAAGAGCATCAGCTGTTTTTCGCCAAACAAAAAAGTACTTGCAAAAAGTTAAAAATGATTATGTTACAAGATATTGGCCGATATTTTGCAATTATTAATGATTTGGAGGAAAACTTTAATGGAAAGAAACACAAAATCCAAATGTATAGGCCCCAACTGTATAAAATGCAACGCCAAAAATTACATCGAAAGCAAAAACGAAGCCAAAATATTTTGTAATTTTGTTGTTGCTTTTTACATAAATTCATATTGCGTGTTAAAAATTTTTCAACTCCGCAAGATATGCAGTGTTTTTTTTATATATTAATTTTCAATGTCAGCTGCTTAGAGTTGCCCCTTGCTTATATTTTGTTGTAAGTTGTATAGGGTGTTTTTTTTACAGGTTTGTTTTTCGAATAGAGATAAAACTTGCATTTTGTGGTCAAATCTGGCAACTCTAATGTCTTTTATGTTCAGTTTGGTTTGCCATTTCATCATGAACAGGTTGACAAAAGAACAACGCTTGGTGTATGGGCCGAAAATGACCCTTGAGACGCCATTACATCCACAAAAACTGACTGTTTGGTGTGCTCTATGGGCTGGTGGAGTCATTGGGCCATACTTCTTCCGAAATAATGCTGGAAAGGCAGTTACCGTTAATGGAGACCGGTATAGAGCCATGATAACCGACTATTTTGTTCCCGAATTGGATGGCATGAATGTGGATGAGTTGTGGTTCCAACAAGACGGCGCTACATGCCACACAGCGCACGCCACAATCGATTTATTGAAGGAAACATTCGATGAGCGCATAATTTCGCGGAATGGACCTGTCAATTGGCCACCAAGATCGTGTGATTTGACACCATTGGATTATTTTCTTTGGGGATATGTGAAGTCGCTCGTCTACGCCAACAAACCAGAAACGTTAGGGGAATTGGAAGCCAACATTCGTGGCGTTATTGCCGACATACGGCCCCATATGCTCGAAAAAGTGGTTGAAAATTGGACCTGTAGAATTGGCTTTATTCGAGCCAGCCGCGGCGGTCACATGCCTGAAATCATATTTAAACATCAATGGCATAAAATTATCCTTCCAATAAAGCCAAATTGATGGTCATTAAAACGATTTTCTTGTGTTTTATTTCAATTCGAAGTTCTATACCACTGAAAAAAACACCCGATATGAAACAATTTTCTACATTTGAGATGGCACCCAGTTAAAGTCGGTTCAATATAAAACCTACTTTAATTTCGACTATAGTAGCAAAATAATTAAAAGAATGTCTATCAGCGCCGAGGTTGCGGGATCGATTCCCGCCAGCGACTCTGGTTAAAAAAAGAAAAGTTGAATAAGAACAACTTTGATTAAAAAAAAAAAATTAAAAAAATTAAAAAAAAAAGTCTATCAGCGCCGAGGTTGGGGAATCGATTCTCGCCAGCGACTCTGGTAAAAAAAAAAAAAAAGTTGAATAAAAACAGCTTTTGATTAAAAAAAAAAATAAAATTTTTTTACTTTTTTGAAAGTGTTCATCCAATGAATAACATTCATAGATCTAATGTTATGTTTTATTAAATACAATTTAATGAAACAGGTTTCATTGATCCAACGAAGCTCTGCATAGGTTCCTTTTTAATGCAATTTTTCATGGGATAAATGTCAAAATTCATTGTTATTCTGAAGAAAATTCTTTCAGCGCAGTAAAAACTGTGCTCCAAAAGGAGCAGGTTTTATGTATGAATTCATACCGCAAATCGAAGCACTCCTAAAGTGCTTTTTTAATAGCTAACTATATTAACATATTCGGTAATTTTTCGCTTTTACTTGATTAAACGCCTTTTTGATCATTTTCGTAAACCATAATATATTTTTATTTTTTTTCGCTTTAAAACCTTCTAAAATAGCAGCTTTTATGTATATTTTATTCTTTATCATTTACTGCTGTATAAAAGCTTTCTTATCGAAGCGCTCGATTATGCGCTTTTTCTCTTAAGTGCTTTAAAAACCCAAATTTTTTTTACTGGGTGAGTACATATGTACGTAAAGATATGACTATGTTGCAATGAAGGAGCGATAGGTTCATTAGGTGATAGACACAAATTTTTTTCAATTTGTGTTGGTTTATATACCCGTGAAGAGCGGGGAAACCGAAACAAAAAAAATATGGAAACTCGTGTTAGATACTACAACATACAATTTGAAAAACAGATTATGCTAAAGATTACAGATAGACCTAATGAAATGAAAAGTTTTGTAAGAGGTTGATGCTATTTTTTGCATTAACCTTGACATACATTTGACTGATATAGACGTTGTTTATAAAAAAATTGCTTCTTATTGTGAATCAGAAGCATTCTACAACGGTGCACTTTTAACTATTTGTCCAACCTCGGTAAAAACATGGTAATTAGTAAATAAAATCAGAAATATACTTCTTGACGACGTACTAAACGCTTTGAGTGTGTCAGAAAGTTATTTCCTAAGCCGTTAAAAAACGTTAATTTATTTATTTTAAATATTTTATCTATTTTATGAGTGCCCCGTTAGGCTAGCTGGTAGTGAGCTAGTCTATCAGCGCCGGGGTTGCGGGTTCGATTCCCGCCAGAGACTCTGGTTTCTTTCCTGCAGACAAGCGTAGAGCTTCGCGGGGATTACCTTAGGGAATTCAAAGAATAAAAAAAAATTAACTTTTTATCTTGAGTATCTCAATTTTTGTTTGTTATTATTAGGGCAACCAAAAAAAAGCAAATGCTTATTTTTTGGTTTACAAAATAGAAGGATTTGATTGAACACAAATTCCGATCATAAAAAAACATAGAAAATGAGTTATATTTGTTAGGGCTTTTTTTTTTTGCTTATTTTGGCAATATCGGCTTTTTTTTAGTTATTTTTGCGATATCGGCTTTGTTTTACTTATTTTTTTCATTTTAAGATAATTTTTCATTTTTTTCATACGAAAAAAAACTTATTTAATAGTATTTTGCAAAAATCGTGATTATTATTAATTATTTTTATGCGCAACTTTTTTTTATAAATAATAAAAAATCAACCATTTCTGTGCTGTAACAATTCTGGTTAAAAAAATCGTTCAACATTATGGTAATATTTTGTGCTTCCCTTGAACAATATCATCCCAAAAATCTATATTATCTCTGTATGTTTTTATAGCTGCACTAAAGAGTGGAGAGGGTATTATGCATTTGTGCTGATGTGAGAAACAGCTATAAATATTGGTCCTAAAGTATACCGATCAACTCAAATCAAATCACTTCCTGAGTCGATCTAATGATGTCCGTTCGGCTGACTGGCTGTCCATCTAACCTCGTGTACAAAGTACCGGTCGCAATTTTAAAGATAATTTAATGAAATTTGGTACGTAGGTTCTAATTGGCACAAGGGCTAATCGGTCCATAATTTAACATAGCCCCCATACAAGCTGCTATCCGGAAGAGGGTCTTTGTGCCCACTATCAAACCAATTTTAATGCAATTTAAGACATATGTAGATAGATCCATATTTATATGGACACGTAAGGTATGCATTTTTTAAAAAAATAGGACCACGAGGGGAGATAGGGTAAATTTCTGCCCATCAGTAACTATAGTAATTTAAAACATAAATAGATCCCTATTCATATAGCCAAACACTCTCGAAACTAGTTTTTAAATACTGTTGTGTTAAGTATCATACGGTCGGGCTTGACCGACTATACTTTCTTACTTGATTTTTATGCAACTCTGTCTTAGCGGTACTGTAACGTACTTTTTATAGTGTAGTGTATAATTTTTATGTGTTTATGTTTTTAGTATTAAGCCTTTTTATTAACTTTTTTTTATTATTTGCTTATTTAAGTTCTTTTCTCTAGAAAATTCCATAGCTGTATTCTTACGATCAAATTCCTCAGTTCGTAACGTCTTTTACCATCATACTTTGTAACGTCTTATTTCTTTTAAAATATAGTTTTTGTATAAAGTAACGTCTGTTAGCTCCCCTTCTCTCTGTTTTTGCTTTTTTAATATAGTTTTAGCTATTAAGAATTTCTCTGTATATATATATTTAATTTCTACAAATTTTGGGGTTTTACACGAAGTTGTAAAAATTGGAAACAAAAAATCTTTCATTGGTTTTTTTTCAGGGGATATAGAAGACGAAGTTAATACAAAATTAAAATCAGTTTCATTAAAAAAAGAAGGATTTTCGGTATTGAAAGATTTTGGGGATATTTTGGGAGGCAAGCGGAATTATGAGTCCAATCGTATATACTTCAGAGCAAATACTCAATTTTAAATATGCTCCCTTAACATCTGTAGACATAATAAGAACTTTTTCTGTGTACAAGAACTTGCTGACTCCAAACAGACATAGTTTTCTTTTCGAATTTATTGCATCAACTTATAATTTACTATAACAACATATTGAACGAATTAAGTGGAAAATTAACAATTTTAAATTGCTTTTTTTTAATTTTAACAGCTTATTTTTAAGAGCTTAAAACTGTTTTTTTAGTGCTTTTTTTGGTTGCCCTAGTTATTATTATTGTTTTATGCGTTACATTTTTATGTTTATGTTATCTTTCTATCTTGTATCTAGTGCATAATAATACGGAATTTACATATAAAACCGTAAGGTAAAAATATTTCAAGTTCCTCTTTTCATCTTTAATTCTTTTTTGAAGTATTTAAGCATTTCTTTTACTTACTTTGTAAACAAGTTCCCTTACGTTTTTTTTTTTTATAAAAGTTGTTTTCATTAATTAAAAACAAATTTACTTTGTATTATTTATATGGAGCTGGATCCCGGGATCTCGGGAAATTTAAAAAAATTTCTCGCTTTCCGAATCGAAAAACTCCGGGAAAAAACCCTAATGGCAACCCAGTGCATTTATTTTGCAATACATATTTATCTTAATTTATTAAGAAAAACTTTCAAGATAATTCTGATCACAATTAATCGTTTTGGTTTCGCATTATAACAAAAATCTGGGTGGTCGTTAAAAGTAAAATAAATTAAAATTTTAAAGTGTTTAAATTAACAAATATGTACATTTCGCCTTTTTCTAAAGTTGCATTTAATTTTTTTTTCCAACTAAGCAGAAATGTTGTTGGTTCTTGATTAAACGGAATTTTTTGCTTCTTAAAGTCTTTAATATTTATTTTTATTTCGGTTACAAACATGTTTTGGTTTTTCTTTCAACAACAGCGAAATTCCATTTTCCTTATCTAATCTTATCACTGAAGTAACAACTCAAACAATATTAAACCAACAGCAGCCAACGACCAACCAGCCACAACAAGAACAACATATACACACACTAACGAGCACTCACATACGGTAGAATGCTTGTGGAACCAACAGCAACAACAACCACTATCATCACTACGAATTGCAATACATACAACCAACAACTCCTGCTACATTTTCAAAGTTTTTGATTGTTGATGTTTCCAAGGATGTTGTTCAAACATTTGACGTTGTTGATAATGATTAAGATGTAGGTTGCTTTTGCTGCTGCTGTTGCCGCTTTTGTTTTTGATGCGGGTGGTTGGTTGGCGTTCTTTAACAGCCAACAACAAAATGTTTCCTTGATTATTTTGTTTTCTTTTTTTTAAAGAATCCTTTGTGTTTGAAACCCTTATGTTTTGCTGCTTCTTGTTTTTTTCGCAATATTTTAACATATCGTACTGGTTCCTCTAAAGGGAGTCAACTCAAAATGTACACATTATGATTTTTTGCAAGAAAAGTTTCCAACTTTGTAGTAGAAGAGAACATATAAAAAGGAAACAGTTTTTTGTCTCTACTGAAAATTTATAAATTATAGGTGTGTTCCACAAGATCTCGGGCAAGTTCGGACTAATAAGAGTAAAATGAAAAATACTCTCTAAATTTGCTGAAGCTACCCAAAATTGCTGGAACACAAAAAACCGTTTTTTCACTTCTTCAAATACTAATGATGCTTACTTTTCAAATGAAGATCTATTTAAGTGATTTTAGACGCTTAAAAGTCATAACATTATAAAACCCAATTATTTGCATCATTGTAATTTTTTATATTTTGTTTTCTTTATATTTAAGATTAAGGGAAATATGTATGGAATAATGTTTTTATCACTATAATTTTTTTACAAAAACCTAACATTTTGCTTTTTAAAACGTTTTTTAATTAAAACTAAACTTTTTCTTTTGCTTGTATTTTTCCTGAATTACACAGTAACCATATACGGACAACTCTACGTGATAAACGACAAAAGAAAAAAGAACCGTGTCTTCCAGTTTTGCCCAAAGTCATGCTCTTTTTTTTATGGGCCCTCAAAGATTTGGGGCCTCGGAGTCATTTTTGCAAACAAGTGATCATTTTCTCAGGCTCATATCATGCAAACCGTTCGAAATATTGATTTACCCTCTGAGACAAAATTGTAGCTCTTGCCATAAGAAACAAAAATTGTAAACATATAAAATTAAAAAAAAATTTCATATTCAAGATCAAATCGCAAAAAAACTTTAAAAAATTAAATTTTTTTACCTTTTTTCCCCTGTTCAGGTCGATAGTTTGCAAACCATTCAAAATTCACGTAGAGTTGTCCGTATATGGTTATTTTTTTAATGACTTAAAAAATTACACACAGTGTTATTTATCTGTTTCATATGTAAACAAAAACAGCTGATTGTTTTTTCTTGTCCGAACTTACCCAAAGAAAAAGTTCGTGCAAATTTGTACAGGAAATGAATAAAATAACTCTCTCAATTACTCTCTTAATTTCACCAAAAATTGTTATGTTTCGGACCAGAGTTGCCAGAATAAAGATCTTACCTTATTTTTGAAGATTTTTTGACTAAAATAAGATTTGAATATCTTTTTTCTTAAATTAAGATTTTTTATTTTTTGAAATAAAAATTCTTAACTTTAAGTTTGTACAACTTACATAATTTTTTGCAGTTTTTAAAACAATGAGGTTTTGTATCAGCTTGTTGTCTATTGGATATGCATACTTTTGTACTCATTGTCTAGCATACACAAAAATTAGAGGTTGTTCATTTTGGGAATATTGATAAAAAAAATTATTTGAAAAAAGAAAACCCGTTTTTTATAAAGTTTAGTATATTCAAGAACAAAAAAATTCTTGTATTTAGTACCAAAAGGTAAAACTAATGGAACTTAACCCTAGTATTACCGTCTTGGTCTGGCCAGACTAAATTTGTGTTTTGCAATTATTGCAATGTTTCGAATATAACAAAAAAAAAAACAGGGGCGTCTATAAATGATGTGTGCTGAATCGAATGAAACTAATTTAAATTCGATTGGAGCAAGATTAGTGGGGTGAAATTCTATTTTTATGTAAAAGTCTATGAAATTACCCTCTGGGACGGACCAAATTTTTTTTTGCAATATTTTTCATATAGAACAATATATCAAAAAAACAGAAAGGTAAATTCTAAAAATGATATGTTGTGAATTGAAAGAATCAAGTTCGAATTAAATCAGAAAACTACGGCCCGCTATGAGCTAAGTATAATATAACTACAAAAACCAAGCGGAAAACTCGTTTCACTCAGTTGCGAAAAAGCAATGTGCAAAATAAGCGACTACATATTCGATGACTTGCATGTAAAATAAAATAATAAAATTATATAATAAATTCGTATACAGGGGTGTCCTTTAAATCGAAAAGGCAAACATTTTAAACGTCGTTTTTTAATAAGATTTCTGTGATAAATGAATTTTATGACAAATATTTTACAAATATTTCTCTATTAAACAGAATTTAATAACAAACATTATAAAAATTTTATTAAAAGTGTATTAAAAACAAATTCCAAATTGTTTTCGATTTCCAGAACACCCCTGCTAATCTGAAATAATAATTTAATAAAAAATATATTTATTTACTTTTTATTTAATTGGTTTTTTTTAGCTGTTCTAATTGGGGTCAGGCCTGACCAAGAGGAGACCTTAGTGGTAAAAAGTTACCTAGGGTTAAAAAGCTTTTGGTGTGAAAATTCCACATTCCATGTTTTTGATAATTATTAAATAAAGTGTATATACATTAGTGCTTTACAATGTCTTTTATACAACAACGGTATCAAATATAATACTAAATTGAGAACCCTTAAAACTTCATATGACGTATGATCTTCTTGCCCAAAATTTATACATCTCTAATTTTAGAATTTAATTACTTCCAAAGAAACTTCTGTATTTATATGAACTTTTTTACGTTCTTATTTATTAAAAAACAAATGGATTTAAAGTATATTTTTAGAAAGAATTTTATGGAAAATATAACTAAAAACACAATTTAAGCCTACAATATAATTTTGTATAAATACCGCAATTATGTACTTCAATTTAAATAGATTCCATAATAAGAAGTATTTCCTTTAAAAAAATTAATAATTTTTACTTCTTTGCCCTTGTTATTAAAAATTTTAAGATTTTTCTCTTCAAAAAAAGATTTTTTTTTTGGCCATATGAAGATTTTCCTTCCAAATCTTCTGGCAACGCTGTTTCGGACTGTTTCGTTATGCATGTGAAACAGAGCTTATGATGAGTAAAGCCTCTTTAGGGGAACCAGTGCGATATGTGTTTGGAATAAGAAAGTGAGCAAAGGGGTAATATGAAAGCTTTATAGATTTTATTAAAAAATACAATATTTTGTTTCAAAAATTAAAAGTTTTTGCAAAATCGGGATGGAAATTTATAAAAATTCATCAAAAAAGTCTAAAAATGTCAACCAAACATGAACGAGAATATAACCTGTCTAGAATAGAAAGAGAAAAAGTTAAAATAAAACAATTCTTTTTATTACCTGAATTAAATTTTAAAAACTTTAAAACGTTAAAGTTCGAAATCGTTGAACAGACTGTAAATAAGTTTTTTTTTTGACAACTTACATTTGACAGGCTACTGCGTAACATGATTCGGAAGAAATACGTAACTACTTCCAACAATTTGTACTGTGTATTCCAACGTTTGTTTGTTGGAAATATCGAGTCATAACCACAATAAAAGATAAGCGGCAAAAACAAAATTTTACAGGAGAAGGTTTTTTGGTTTATCTTATTTCATAAAAATTTTGTATGAAGGTTGTCGCTTGAGATAAAATTGTTTTTGCTATAAAATCGTAGCGGTGCCTTATCTGACCGTGCTATTTTAGGAGATGATACAAGTGTTGCCAGTAAAGTCATTTATTAAAAAAACGAAAATGGAAAATTATGTCGCTAAAGCTTTTTATTTGTGGTAAGGGCTCGATATGTTCACTAGAGTGGGCCGATTTGTAAACCCAAAAATTCCACTACGACACATAAAAAAATTAAATTAAAATTTTTTGACTTTTTCCAACTTTTATTTTTAAAGTTTTTTATGAGGTAATAAAAAAAATCGGCTGATTTAATTTTAGCTGTCGTTTAAAGAACCCCAAAAAAATTTTTTTTTTTCGAAGTTAAAAAATTTTAAATAGGCGAATTTTTTTACACACCTACTAAAAAACCTTAAAAATTAACGCGTAAAATATTATTTTTTCGATAAAAACTCATTCAAAACCTCAAGAAAACATTTATTTTGAAAAACTGCTATCGCCATCGTTTTTTAGCGTACAATTTTACCTTTGAATTTTTTTCCTCATGCCGGAAGCTATCGAAAAATCGATGGCACAATATTGATTGCTAAATCGACACACCATTATGTTCACATTATGTTGTCAAGATAATAATGTAGTGCACTTTCCAGAGCAATTCCTATAACTTTTTTTTAGAAATTCAGATCCCAGCGCAACCACTTCTTTTCGGATATTCGTCTTAAGCTGTTGGATGGTTCTTCGTTTATTGGCATACAGCTTAACCTTAAAGTAACCCCAAAAAAAAAAAACTTCGGGAACCTTTAAATCGGGCAAACGCGGTGGTCAGTTAAAATAGGAAAACGCAATACTATTCGATCGCCAAACATAAGCGTAGGAGAGCCGAAGTTGGACGACCTGTGGTTCCATCTTATTGAAACCACTATTCTGGATTGTGCTCTACCTCAAGTGTTAAAAAAATTTTCACTCATTGCCCGTTATTGAATGCCATTCACATTAAAAATATGACCCAAAAAAATATGTGCATCTTATGCCCAATTTTCAGGATAGTATTTAAATCTTTATTAAGTTAATTTTCATATAAACGTAAATCGTATTTAAATACCGATTGATTTTTTGAGTTTAATTTGAAAAGTCCTAATTAATTAAGACAAAAGTATGGTAGCATTACTAAATATAAAAAAAAAATGTTATAAAAAAGTTTATTTATTTGCAAGGTGGTCTCAAAAAACCGCTGAATGTTGTTGTTGTATTGTTATCATATTGAGGCCACCTTGCTTAGTAATTCCAATGGAAACTTAAGTGAAATTTAAATGTACCATCGGTGAACGAAGTTGTATTTAAGTATTGTAAACATAAATGTGTTTTAATATCAATCCTGAAAATTGGCCTTAAGTGGGTGCATTTGATGTTCAACAACTGTTCTTAGATTTTGGGTGCCCATATTCTGCAATTTTGTTTATACACATGACCATTGAGGTGAAAATGGGCCTTATCGGTCATTATTCGATATGATCTTTGTGTCTGAATAATCGAGTGCTGACTTTCAAAATAAAACTGAACAATTGTGGTTCTTTGGTCTGTGCTGAGGGTTTCTATCATAATTTTTTTTTTTTTAAGTTTTTTAAAGTAAAAAAAAACAAAAATAAAATAACAAAAAATTTATTCACTTATGCTTCGCCTCGTATTTGATTCGAATGTAAGGAAGTTAATAATACTTTATCGAGAACGAAAAATTATTTTTTAAAACAGGAACTCTCAATCACAATAACTTTTTCCATTTTTTAATAAAGTTTCCCATTTGTTTATAAAGTTCCCCATTTGTTTTTAAATACAACACTGCCATTTGTTCGTTATAAGCAGAACAAAATGTTTGAACTTGTAAACTATTTCTTTTCAAAATTTTACAGTTTTTGAAGGATTTTTCATGTATTATAAAAATTTTTCCACAGGTTTCGGCAAGTTATAGCTCCAATCAAAACACCCTCTAGTCCTTTTTGAATGCTTTATGAGTTTTTCGTGCAACTTTCTTAATGTTTGTTGTGTTCAATCCAATTTTTAAACAAATTAGATTCATTAAATTATCAATATTTATTTATGGAATAAAATAAGTTTGTGCAATCAAAAAGTTTTACCAATAAATGACCATAATCATAATGTGCTCATAATAAAAATATTTGAAATATCTAAAGTTTTGAGTTTAATAATTAAAAATGGAAGAGAGAAATCTAATTAAAATTAAACAAAATATAAAGGAAAGAAAAAAGTTTGTTGAAAACATTCACAACATTTTCTTAAAACTTTTTTTTTTTAATTTATTTATAAGATTTTGTTTGTCGTGCTTAATTCCCAATTTTTATTTATTTTATTTCTTTTTGTGCAAAAAGAAAACACTTCACGTTTTTTGAAGAAAGTCATGACAATTAACATTGAAAGAAATGTATATTTATCCTTTTTGAAAAACTAAATTTCTTTTCCAATAACACTAAAAACAAATAAATATGGAGAAAGATTTTCACAATTTTTTTTTTTTTTTTTTGCCAAAGAAGGAAATAGTATGGCCAATACTTAAAGATATATTTATATGGATACGAGATAGAGAGAGTAGTAGGGTGGTTGCAATTAATAGAAAAATAAAAGTTACTTTAGGGCATTGCTTATGGTTTCATGGAATTAAGGTTGTTTTGCAAAGTGATATATTTTAAGAAGTTCAGAATATATGCTGAGTTATACGATGTTTAAAGGATTTAAGACAAGTTTTCCTGAACTAGCTTATTCCTAAAAGGAGAGTCTGATCGCTATTGAATTAGTTCAATTTATTTTTATTTTTTTTTTAAGTATAAGTTTTAATACCATTTACACATCCTTACTACAATAAGCCTCTGATTTAGTTGGTTTTCTAAAATTTTCAAGTTTATAATCCAAAAACGAAAATAAAAACTTGCTCTTGATTCATAGAGAAAAAGTGTGTCATATTCCTTTAGAAAACCAAACAAACGGCCAACAACACGACTGCTAACAAACTTGCAATAACCAGCATAGCATTTTAAACAGGAAATTCAGCATTTATTACTGCCACATTCAAAAGCCGTTTGCTCAACTGCCACAGCAACAACATTCGGCATCCTCAAAAGCAGTGGCAACAAGTCAGTAAAATTGTATTAAGAAAAATTTACAACTGACGCATAAATACAACGAAAAAATGTTCAAATTCAAGTGAAACATGTGAGTGATGAAACTGTGTAGCAGTTGATAATGATAATGATGATTACAAATGATAGTTTATCACCGTCAATATTAGCAGTTCACTATAAATACTTAAATAAAAAAAAAAAAAAAAAAAACAAAATAAGAAAAGAAAAGTGGGTACAAAAGAAAAATAAACAAGTTTTTAATTAATTTGTGCAAACAAAAAAAATATTGAAAGAAAACATCTGCAAATTTAACAAACACCAAAACAACTTACAAGCGCAAAGAAAACTTTGACAGTCAATTGAAGTTTGTTTAGAGGAATTTTTGCAGAGTCTTGTTTTCATAAGAAATTATATCTGACTTAATTTGAAAAAAAAAAAATTATTATGCTTTTTATTTTTTTTTTTTTTTTTTGCTTCTTAAAGCAATTTTCTCAATTTAAAGCCCCTCTCGAGGGATACAATTTTCTATCATTATAAAATGACAAAAAGTTGGTGAAAGCAAAGAAGATGTATTTATAATGATAGTTCGCTTTAAGAAAGACTGCGACTTATTAGTTAAGATCGACGTTAAAAGGAAGAAGAAACCCAGATCCCTATTTGGGATTCGTGGGCAGTCGTGGACCCGCCGGAACAAAATTATGTTATGAGGTTAAGATTCATGTAAAAGTCCTGTGTGCCGAACATAATTCAGATATCTTCATCTATATGAGATTTTAGGATGGGGTTTTATAAGGGTTCATTGGTTAATTTTGGACCCAACAGGACAATATCGATCGAAATTACAATACATCTTAAATGAGAATTTCGATCGATATCGAATGCCACTTTTTGCACAAAATTAATTCGGCTCAGAAAGTGATTTTAAGCCGATCGGTATACTTAAAGGTTATTATAGGACCAATATTTTTAAGGTGTTACAAACGTCAGCCCAAATGCTTAACACCCTCTCTCTGTGATGTGGGTATAACTAGAACTGAAAAACTAGTAAAGTTAATGTTGGAAAGAGTCAGCTCAGAACAAGGAACCAAAGTTATTCAATTTTATTTTGAAATTCAACATTATTCAGACACATAGATCATATCGAATTATGAGCGATGAGGCCAATTTTCACCTAAAGAGTCACGAGAATAAGCAAAATTGCAGAACATGCGGCACCCAAAATCCAAGAATAATTGCTGAACATCAAATGCATCCATTTAGATACACATATATATTCTTTTACACCAAAAAAATTTCAAAGTTAAATTTTTGAAATTTTTTTAAAAAATCACAAATACAATTAAGACATGAGGGTACCATAGAAGGATAGTGTGGTCCATAGTCCTCATTTTCCGTATGGTCCGGATGAGTGACAACGAAGGATGTGACAACTCCAATTTATTTTTGTTCGATTTTTTTTAATTTGTCCATAGAAATTATTAGGAAATAATTAATGAATTAATTAGATATTTTTTCTGCATTTTTGTAAATATTTTTTTATTAACCCATTAGAGGTCAAACCAAAACTGGCCATAATTTTTTAATTTCAACTTTATTTATTGATTAAAATAAGTATTAAAAAAAAAACATAAAATGGAAAAAATGAAAAAAAATTTTTTTTAACTGAGTTTTTGGGGTGTACTCAACTGAGTACACTGACCTCTTACGTATGAAAATTTTCAGAAAATTGTTTTCAGTGCAAAGTGTTTTTAAGCACTTCTTATTCTGCCAACAAACTCTTGAATATCAAAAAATGTACTACAAAGAGATTCATCTGCAAACATTGACCCAGACGTTACTAAAAATCAAAGATCAACATAAAGATTGTATCTAGTAAAAAGCTATAAAAAAACACCAACAAATGTTTAACAACACATGAAGCAAACGGATCAGAAGATTCCAAATGCGATTTTCCGGAGTATAAATCTAACTGACAGCAAAAGCTTATAGCAATAGCAGCAACCCAGTTTTTGAAGCCGAATCGAACGGCCTTTCCTCAAATGAATTGCTTAGCGGGATGGTAGCCAAAATATTTAAGTATTGACTCGTCTTTAGGAATATTTTGGCCACCGCTAAGCATTTCAATCGAAGAAAGCCAGTTCGATTCGACTTCATAAATTGAAGGCTATAAGATCAAAGACATTGGGATCAAAGATTTTTCAAATATTTCTTCACAGACACTATTTCATCTTTTACAAATTTCCGAGTTCTGCTGAGGGGTTGAGCTCTACGATGGAAAGTATTTGCGCCAAATATGAATTATTTGCTTTGCAAAGTCTTGCTGAGTTTTCGTTGGTGCCAACTGTTCATTATCACTATCGTCACGGACGTCGTTGTCAATAATTGCAATATTTACGAAAACTTTAATAGTACCAGGTTTGTCTTTTGATAGGCTTGAAACCGTTATATTTTCCTAAACACCTCTTCACCACATGATATGCTATCAACAGCTTCTTGAAGGCTTTTGAATCACTTTTGGGATGTAAAATGTTATCCACTCATAGTTAAAATCTACAAAAAAAAACATTTTTTTTATCTATGCATGTTGTCAGTGTACTCAAACGAGTATAGTCAATTTTATATTGCTCTAAGTTTATTGTTTTTTTATGTAAGTAATTTTTTTTTTGTCTGTGAGTTATTTTGATACGATTTTAATTATAATAATTCAAAATTACCAAAAAGAAATTCAATATTGTTTTCAATATTATTAAAATAGTGTTCATACCTTCACACTGCTTTTGTAATACAAGTCAGACTTATTCTTTTGTACAGAAAAATTAAAAAGAAACACAAATTATTTTTTAGCTGCTGTTGGTATTATTGTTGTGAACAGAAATAATGGAACATTGATTAAAAATTCTTTGTTGTTGCTTAGAAACTTGTAAAATGCCAGCTGTACTCATTTATACTTAAGCCAAGTTTAAGAATATCTGCTACAAGACTTATTTAAATATGCGATAGTTAAATATGGCATATTTAAATATGTGATAGTTAAATATGTCATATATAATTATTTCATCCAGAGTTAAATATGAAGTGACGTAAGCCGTTACGTCGAAACATATTTAACTCGGCATATTTATCTACACACACACATAAATCGGACAGATTTTTTTTAATCAAGAAAATGTAGGGATTTTCGTCATATCGTCATTATTTATAAAATAAATTCAGAAAAACGTTTTGTAAGTGATATTATCTATATATATCATATCATATATTGTCCAAAGCGGTTGAATTTTTTTTCTTTTCACTAAAATCGCTTTAAAATATATTTCCAGAGTTGTTTGTGGTTTAAACAGTTGGCGACACTAATACGTACGAATGTTTTTTCTAAGATATCATTTAATTAAATTTTTAAAAGTACATACATTTCGAACCTATTCAGCAATATTGTATTAACTCAAAATTTCTACTATTTCACTTTTTGGAAAAAATCCTATCTACCCGCTGTAAAAAATTCGAGCTATTTGGTTGGTTTAAAAATACTTTTTCATATGCCTTTCATATATTAAATTAAAAATTGTTTTGCTTCTACTGAAAATTTTGAAATTTTGAGTTAATACAGTATTGTTGAACAAGTGTGATATGTATTATTTTTTTTAAGTTTTGTATTTATTTTTTGTCAAAGCTTAAATATACAAAATTTATTTTTTATAATTAATGTTTTTTCTTCTATTTTAATGATAATTATGCGTAGGGGTTTTTGTAGGGGGAATATTTTCAACGTGTAGGGAAAAATCGGATTTTTTTTAGCATGTGTAGGAATTTTTTCGAAAAATCCACTGGCAACACTGCGTACAACTGAAGTAAAACAGACACTACTACTTGAACTAGAATCTGAGCAAGAAAAGAAAGTGAAGGAAAATATGAGTTAAAAGTTGAACCTGAATGTAAATCCCAACTTTAAACTATTAATTATATTGTATGCTAGATTATTTAAAGTTTTGAATATTCAAGAATCTATTTTGATAATTCCTTTCAACAGAATTCAAAGTTTCACACTTTGCATTCGTTTCTGTCCTTTAAGAAAAAAATTTTATGCAAATCATTTATTGATTTTCTTTTGCTTCTCTTTTATTCAGTTCATTTCACAAGTTTTCAGTTTAGCTTTTAGCAACAACATAATAATTTGTTGCGACTCGAAAACTTTGTTTTATTCTTTCTATTACGGTTTATTGTAAAAGCATTGAATTGTTTAAATGAGTACTAGGCAGCCTTCAACAAACAGCAAATATGGTGAGACATCCTTGCCAGGACATCATTCCTCAAGGTTAAAAAGTAGTTGAACTGTGTGTTTCGAAACAAAATAAAGAAAAATTTAATTTCTATAAAAAAAAATCAGATGAGTATGAGTTTTATTATGAGGGATATTGATTTTTTAATGGTTTTTATTACAAGGATTTATTTTCAGTTTTTTTTTTTTTTTTTTTTAAATAACATTTGGCGTAACCTCAACCTCAACCTTTAAAATTTCTTTTGTTTGAGCAAAAAAAAATTGATAAACTGTCTTTAAGGACAAAATACAGCGTAACGCACCCTTTTTTATGTGCTCCATATGCTTATGTCAGTGTGTGTTGGTATTTTCTTTTCCATAAAAAAGAACTTCACGAAAAACAATCTGATTTTGGTAATAAAACCTTTTTTATATATGGTTCTTGTGTTTTTTTCTTTTTTTTTCAAAGAAAATTTTATCTCCTTTTGTTTGTTTTTTGGTTGATAAATTTCTAACACACTCCCTTATCACTGACATGATTTTATTTTTATGATTAGTTTTTTCGTTTGTGTTATTTTTTTAAGGTGATTGAAACGAAACCACATTTTAGCCAAAATGGTAAAAATATTTTATAGTTTTTGTAAATTTTTTTAATATCTAGAAAATTTTGTCTGGGTTTTTAATAAATGGTGGTTACGGCAGTGTTTCATTTATTGATTAATTTATTATCTTATCATAACTTTATCGTTATATTTTTATCGACTTTTGCTGTTTGTTGAGTATCATTGCTTTTGTATTGTCAATAAACTGTAGTCCCAACTTTAAATCATCAACTTATGCAGGGCAAAGCATTAAATAACTAAAATAATGGTCAGGTTATTAATTTTCTTTCTGCCCTTTCTTTAGATATAATAAACTTTTTTTGAATTTAAAATTTTTTTTAACTAGAACTGAACATAAACTAAATAAGATTGAAAAAGCTCTAAGCTTTAATCTAAAAAAAATTGAACTTGAACTAGGATTAGAACTGGAACTTAGAACCAGAATAACAATCTGAACTATAACTGCGCTATAACTTAATAAGAGCTAAGAACTCAGCCAGAACCTGAACTTTTACTTGAAATACAACTTGTGTGTGAAGTAAACTAGAGCTAGAAACTCAGCTCGAACGTGGACTAGAACCAGAATTAGGACCTGGGGCCTGATTCTGGCAGTCGTAATCGAGTACTTTCTCGATTCGAAAGCAATTAAATATCTAAATATTTCAGTCAATACTGAACGAATCGGAATTATTTTTTCAGTATTGTAAATCATTCATTTGAGTTTCACAATACTGAAAAAATAATTTCGATTCGTTCAGTATCGACTGAAATAAAATTGCTTTCGAATCGAGAAAGTACTCGATCACGACTGCCAGAATTAGGCCCCTGAACTGGAATCTAACCTACAACGAAAACAAGAAGGGAGACAAGAACCTTGATTTGAGCATGTTCTAGGATAAAAATCTGAACAAGAACCCTTACTTAAATTACTATTAAAACCTTAACTACAACTGTACTAAAACTTGGACCGGAACATAAACTAAGACTTCAACTAAAACCTGAACTAGAAACAAAACTTCAAAATTAACTATAACCAAAAAAGAAAGGAAGCTTAACTAGAACCTTAGCCTTAACCTCTATAATAACTTAAACTAAAACCTAAACTCGAAGCTGGACTTGAACCAGGGCCCAAATCGTCGCACTCGTGATCGAGTAACTTTGATCGAAATTTTACTTTTTGAAATCGTCCCATTCGTTATCAAAAAACTTCTATCGAAATTTGAGATTATGTCATTCGATAACGAGTAGTCGATCGAATGCCTTTACTCGAAATGTCATTCGATAGGTTATAAGAGCTTTCGTAAAAACATTTAATTGTTTTTTTACAAACAATTTACAAACTTTTTGAGAATAATTATTAGGTTTCTTCAACAAATAGCTAAAAATTGAGGTATTAAACTTTTTTAGCAATAAGAAAAAAAAATAATAACATTGATTTTTGCTATTTTTCGCCATGTTTGCGTAGAAGCGATTTTTGTATTGTAAGTTTTTTGATTCCTTACAGCTTTAACGATTTAATATATAGTAGACTTTGCTATTATACCGCTGTTAGCAATTTTTTGCGAATTTCCCCTAATTTAGCAATTTTTACAAAATTGTTTCCATTCCTTATACTTTTATGGACTTTTAGTCAATTTAATGGCTTGTTCGAATTATTAAAAATTTTCGCTATTTTGTAAATTTTTTTTTTTAATTGTTGACATTTAGTTTTTTTAGGGTTCGTTTCCAAGTTTGCAATAATTCGCGAATTTTAGCCATGTTTGCGATTGCAGCGATTTTTTCTTTAAGTGATCTGATTCTTTACAGCTTTAACAATTTTTAATAAAAACTAGACTTTGCTTTCATGCCGCTGTTTGCAAATTTCCGCTAATTTAAAATTTTTTTAATCGAATTTTTGCCATTCCTTGTAGTTTCAGGGACTTTAAATCAATTTAATGGCTTGTTTGATATATTAAAAACTTTCGCGAATTTTCGCTATTTTTGCAAATTAACTGAATTTTTAAAATCTTCTTAACCGAATACCGAATACACATATATTATAGGGCACTATTAACACTGTTGATTTATGTACTAGCATAAAAATCTATTACATTTAAACAAATTTCGATTCGAATGCTGCAATCCCGTTTGAGCTGTCTTTATCATTCGTATCAAAATCACACACATACCATATCTCTCATGTTGAAATCGTTGAAAGATATTTAAAATAGGTTTTGGTGATCGCACAGAAAAAATTTCCTAAAATTTTTCACCAATTAAAGCATTAATCAAAAATAAAATCAGTTTTAATAAAAAATTTAATCAAGTGAATTAAACGTTTAATCAAGTGAATTAAACGTTTAATTAACACTATTAACTGGTTTAATTGATACTATTAATTTGTTTACTGGTGCAAATTTAATTAATTTTTTAATTAATATCACAAATTTTTTAATTGACATCAATTTTTATTTTTTTCTGTGCGGTATTCGATGCGATTGACTGAGCTTTTATTCAAATTGAAAAAGTATAGCGAAACTGCTCTTTTATTGGCAAAACATTCAACACTTTTGACGCAAAGAACAAAAATCTTTGTTGTTTACACTATTTCGTATAATGACTAACGGCCAATTTCAGGTAAAACTAACTATTGCTTTAACTTCTAGTTAACCCTGCGTTACTATAGCCTGGGTGGATTCCACCCAAAAACCTTAATTTTAAAGAAAACTCTATTATTATACCCTCCACCACAATAAGTTGTGAAGAGGGTATGCTTAGTTTGTCATTTCGTGTGTATATATATTCTGGCTCCTTTTTTAGGATATTCTGTAAAAAAGAAAGATTTTTGAATTTTTTGTTCGGGGTTGTAATAAAAACGCCAAATTAACATATTTTAAATCTTTAGTCGATTTAATTAAATACGGGTCTCAGCTTTTTTTGAAATTCGTGCTAGTTCGCGTTTTGAGAAAAATGCAATGGGGTGGTAACCCTTCGTTTTAAATAGGGCAATATGGGTATCAAATTTTTTCTTTTGCCAAGTACATCATTATTGTATGTAAATAATTTAAATTTTTGCTAGTTACACGGTGCTCTGGAATATATATAAATACAATTTTGTGGTAACTCTAATATGATAGCGGATTTAGTTTCTAGATCATGTATGCATGTAATAGGACTAAAGAAAGAAAAAAAAAATGATCCACGACTTTTTGAGGTATATTTTTTTCGCAAATTAAAAATTATGCCGCCAAAAAGTCGTCGATCATTTATTTTGTTTTCTTCATCTAACTTGCAAAAATTTAAATTATTTACACACAATAATGATGTACTTGGCAAAAGAAAAAATTTGATACCCATATTGCCCTATTTAAAACGAAGGGCTACCACCCCATTGCATTTTTGTCAAAACGCGAACTAGCACGAATTTCAAAAAAAGCTGAGACCCGTATTTAATTAAATCGACTTAAGATTAAAATATGTTAATTTGGCATTTTTATTACAAACAACCCCGAAGAAAAAATTCAAAAACCGTTCTTTTTACAGAATATCTTTAAAAAAAAGACATGGATGATCGTCCGTCCTTGGGTCTGTCCGTGCATATAATGGTGTGGAAACAGATTGTCAAATTAACAAAACATGCAAAAATAAACTTTTTTTCAAAATGGTCCAGCTCACAATATATATGTTATGTGTAAAAATTGTTCTACAATAAAAAAAAAACAACATAGAATTTCATGGCAAAAATGATAGGCAATCGTGGTTTTTTGTTTATATCTCGGTCATTTATGGACGGAGCGGAGCATATGTGGCAGAAAAATATTACAACCTAGTTCCCATTAATTCTAAGGTTTTGGAAAAACCCATTTCAACAGACAGACGGGCAAGCGGACATCGCTTCGCATAAGGAACTTAAACACCAAAAGAAAACCGAACTAAAACCCAAACCTCAGACTGAGCTGAAGCTCGAAATTTATTTTAAATAGAATAAAGCTAAGCCCACTTGGCATAAGAATTCCGAATAAATCAAACTTACCACTAGATACTTTCAGTCATTTCAATAATTTTAGTTTTGTTTATTTAACGACAAAAGTTTATTTATGAAAAAAAATATTTTGATAATTAAAACTGCAGTGCAAGTATTTAAAAAAATAATTCTATGACAATTCGTTAATTATATTCATATGTCAATGGGCAATTATAAGCAGACAACCATAAAAAAAGGATTTTATTAAAATAAATGCTTACCAATGCACAATTAAATTAAAATTAAAGTAAACAATATCATCTTTCAACAAATTTTTGCAAAAGAATTGAAAATTTTACATAGAAAAATATTAATTGTCGTAGCTCAAATCATCCTCAAAAATATTTTCGTAACGTCAAGCGAACATGTTGTAATTTTATTCTGCCTAACTGCATGCATGGGCATGTTTACAGTGAAGAAAATATTGAAAACAATTTTAAATAAAATTTAAGTATTCTTTTTCCCCTTCACAGAAAAAAATAAAAATCAATTTCAATTAAAAAAATCCCAGTTTCAATTAAAAAATTGTTTATTTTTTTTCCAGTAAACAAATTTGTAGTCCCAATTAAATTTTTAATACTTATTTAATTGAAATAAATTTTAATTAAAAATTGATAGGAGTAATTAAAAGTTTAATTAAAAAAATTTTGATTTTTAATTATTTTTTTAATTGTGTCAATTAAGTATTTGATTAAAAATTTGTTCTATGTTTAATTAAATTTTTAATTTAATAAATTAAAAAATTAATTAAAATTTGACAAAAAACAATTAAATTATTAATTGTATCAATTACGTATTTTATTGTTGCACGCAATTTTCTAATTAAATCTTATTTGATACAATTAAAATTTTAATTAGAAAATATGTAAATATCTAATTAAAAGTTTGTAAAACCAATTAAAAAAATTTGTAAATATTTTCTGATTTGTTTTATTATTTTTATTGAAATTTTTTCATTTACATTTTTTTTTTATTTAAAACATTAAGAATAAAGTGGTTAGAGGTAATTTTTTTTAAATTTAGAGAAATAAATGTTTTTATTTAATTTAGAATATATACTTACATATGTACATATATATACATAATTCTGTTGCTTTTTGACAAACCATCTTAATTCAAATTTAAAAAGTTGAAAAAATACTGTTAATTATACGAATTTTCCTTCAAAAAAAATAATAATTTGATATAAAATTTAAATTAATAAAAAAAGTATTTTTAATTCCAATTTTTTTATAAATTTTTTTGAAAATATAATTATAATTAAATGGTTATAGGCAATGTTTTTTAAAAATTTA
This sequence comes from Pollenia griseotomentosa, assembly GCA_963931875.1. NCBI lineage: Eukaryota > Metazoa > Arthropoda > Insecta > Diptera > Polleniidae > Pollenia > Pollenia griseotomentosa. The sequence continues at coordinate 148,849,746 of OZ007564.1, forward strand.
CAGAAAGAAATACGTTTTTATTTCATTTTAAATATATGTACATATGTATGTTTTTATAACAATGTTTTTGTTATTAAGCATTTTAAAAATTTGAGAAATACTACATATTTACCCCCGTATTCATAAAAAATAAAATAAGTTTGAAATGTGTTTTAAGGCAAAAGTTTTATACAAATTTTTCTTAGAATGAATTTCAAAACCATTTAAATTTTTTATGAATACGGCAGTTAAAATTAAATTTTTTAAGGAAATTTTGTTTTTTATTTACATACATGTGTATGTTTTTATTTTATAGTACAATGTTTGTTTTTGAAAACAAAATAAACGTTTATTAATAAATTTATATAAATTTAAATTAATAAAAAAAAGTATTTTTAATTCCAATTTTTTTGAAAATATAATTCTAATTAAATGGATTTCTTTGCCACTTTTGGTGTTGGAAATTAATCGGTTGTCACTAGATTTTGAAGAGTTGGAAAGTTGATTTATTGTGGAAAGATGTGGTTCTTGACATTCAAATGTTTTTTTTCCAATTTTGAAGTTTAAATTCGAATTTCGCTGCATCACCAATGGGTAATGAAGAACATAATTTTTTTATGTGATGTGGTTGTAAAATTTTTAAAATTTGAGTTGTAATTTTTTCTTCTGTAATTTAATGAAACGAAAACCAAACTTAACAAGCATTTTATAGGAAAATTACTACAATATTTACCTTCAAATTTCTTATATAAGTGCTCAATTTTCTATTTAGATAACAGTTCATAAATTTCTATATTGTTGGGATTGTCCATTTTGATATTTTTGGTGTTGTTATGTTAATTTATGTAAATAATAAAGGTGCATTCATAAAGACAGTTTGCCGAAATTACATGATCTTTTAAATGGGACATGTAATTATCGGCTGAACTGTACCTTTTTGTACATAAAAAACACGATTCCATTGTTTTTTATTGGTAAAAAGCGCGTACAGCGAAGTATTTTTGTATTAAATTACGAAATTCTTTCTTTTTTTATTATAACAATTTGGATAAAAAACAATTGCAAACTTTTAAACACACACGCACAGTTGTTTTTTTTATTGCAGAACAACAAATAGGTACACACTTTTTTTAACACACACACGCGAGCACTTGTTGAATATAAAAACCAACACCTTTCTTGTTTAATTCTTGAACGCAACTGAAAGTTGTTGTAATGCTTTTATTTGCAAAAAGTGTTTTTTTTTTTGCATTATTATTTCTTTTTAAACCGTTTTATTTTTTGTTTATTCTCAGCGTTGCCAGAAGATTTGGAAGGAAAATCTTCATTTGGCGGAAAAAAATCTTATTTTGAACAGAAAAAGTTTTATAACAAGGGCAAAAAAGTAAAAATTATTAATTTTTTATAAAAACATACTTCTAATGGAAACTATTTAAATTGAAATATGTCATTGTACATATATAAATACATAATTTCGGTATTTATACAAAATTATATTGTAGGTTTAAATTGTGTTTTTAGTTATACTAGTGTTCGCCTAATGGTCAAAATTCTTCCATAAATATGTATGTAAATATTCATATGTAAATATACATATATAAATTTACATGTTTCGAACATTTATTTGTTTGTGGATCGATTTGCCGAGGAACCAAACTCCGGTACATATTTTATCTTCTACGTGAGTTTATGTTCGATATGATAAATATCAGAAAATAGGAATTGAAAAACAAAAAAGTATCAAAAAATTTATAAATTGTCATCCACTCAGGACATTGCATGTATAATTTTATGTTTCTATGTCTAATATAAACGACAATTAATCAAAGTACCAGATATAGAACGAAAAATACCGAAAAGCTCCCTTTTATACATTCTTATTCACTCAGGATCATGCATGTTTATTTTTTTTCTTTGTAGATAAAAAAAATTCAAAAAGGACCAGATGAAAAACAAAAAGTACCCAACATTTTTCATCTTATAGGATCTCATTGACTCAATAACCTGCACCTATAGTAATATGTTGCTAAGTTGAAGAAGAAAGCTAAAAAGAAAGAAATTTAATTTCCAGTATTTCCCCTTTATGATACTTTTTTCCCCATAAAGGTTCGGTTGGCAAACAAAGGAAAAAAGCGTTCTTAGCTGTTTTGCCTGTGCCGGTTTATACCTAAGATTTATATAGTCGAAATATTCGAAAACAGGTTTCTTGAAAATTCGATTAATCGACCACCCTATTTTTAATTATTTGATAATTAATTTAATAAATAAATTGATTTTTTCAATTGAAAAAAAAACTAATTTTGTATTTGTGTTGGAAGCAAATTTTAACACTTATAACTCTGAAATTATTGAACAGATTTATATATATATATATATATATATTGGGCTCTTCTGTTAGTAAATACCTTTCAAACGGTGTATATTTTGCTCAAATCGGTGTACATACAGAGGAGGAAAGTGTTCTTAACTGCGTTGGCTTTGCCGATTTATATATAGGTTTTCCACAAATTTTTTTCTAAAAATACCTTTAAATGCAATTAATTTCTAATAAATAACAAGTTAAAAAATTCATCTTAATAAAGAAGTTTAATTGAAATTAATAAAATGCTAAAATTAGAGATATGTAAGTTTTGGGCAAGAAGATTTTAGTTTAGGAGCTATGAAGCTCATAAATCAAACAAAATCTTAAGGGTTCTTCATTTAAGATTACATATATTTTTTGATACCGTTGCTATATCGAGGCATTTTCTACTTTGTTATATACTTTGTTTAAAAATTTTCATAAACAAGGAATGTGGAATTTTCAAACTAAAAGCTTTTTAAGTTCCATTAGTTTTACCTTTTGGTACTAAATATATTAACTTTTTTGTTCTTTAATATATGAAACTTTATAAACATCCGTTTGTTTTTTCATTTCACAAATAATTATTTTTTATCAATATTCTCCAAATTAACAACTGCTAATCTAAGATGCATTTTTTAATATTTTGTATGCCCAGATAGAATGATGCATTTTTTGTGGGTACAAAAGTGTGTAAAACAAATAGAAAAGAAGCTGATACAAAACTTCATTTTTTTTTAAATTGCTTGTTTAAAAAACTTTAAAAGGAATTATGTAAGTTGTACAAACTTTTTAAAGTTAAAAAATCTTAATTTAAGAAAAATAATCTTCAAATCTTATTTTGGTCAAAAAATCTTCAAAAATAAGATAAAATCTTCATTCTGGCAACGCTGTTTATTCTTATGTTTTAAGTATACACAGCTTGAAAATGTGTTGCATACTAATGCTAATACAGTACAAATTGGCGCTTATGTTCAAAAAACTCGACAATTTCTTATTTTTACTTGAAAAAGCTACTGTTTTTTACATTTTCGGATATTGGGAACATTGTTTTGTGGTAATTTTGCTGATATAAGTAAACGTTTAATTGAGATAATTAAATTTTTTAATCAATTCTATTTTTTTTTTTAATTAAAGATTTAATTAAAAAATAAAAGGCGATAATTTTTTCTGTGTTCACTGAAAGTAACAGGGTATATATAAGTTTGTCATTCGGTCTTAGACTGTACACTGAAAGAATTTTCTTCACAATACCAATGAATTTTGACATTAATCCCATGAAAAATTGCATTAAAAATGTACCTACGCAGCGCTTCGTTCGATCAATGAAAACTGTTTTATTAATATGTATTTAATGAAATATTACATTAGATCTAGGAATATTATATATTGCATGAATAAATTGGATGAATACTTTTATTTTATTTTATTTTTTTAATTTGTTTTTTTTGTTGTTTTTTTAATAATACCTTTAACTAATCCCGCGAAGCTTTACGCTTCGTCTGCGAAAACCAAAGTCTCTGGCAGGAATCGATCCCGCAACCTCGGCGCTGGTAGACAAGCTCACTACCAGCTAGCCTACCGGGGCAGTCTAGTTTTTGAATAAAAAAACTATGTGTTTTGCCATAACTCAATTAAGAGCGTAAATACCAGATTAAATTGTCCATAACAATAATAACAACGTTGATTTTTTTGCTAACGCATAATGAAAAAAGACCACATAAAGAGAGAAGAAGCTTTTTCGTATGCATAAGTTGGTTGACAACAGTTTATTACATACTATATGTACATATTAAAGATAACTAAAAACATACATATTTATGGATTGAAAGTTTTTTTTTCATTACTATAATGACATTTTTCATTGTCATAATGAAAATTTAAATTTATGAAAGCATGCTTTTTCGAAATGTATTTATACTTTTAGTTATTGGACTCTAGAGCAGTGAAGGGCACACACATACTATCAAATTTATGCCTGTGTGGGAAGCAGCAGAAAACGAATAATGCTCATCAACGAGAAATGACAACAAAGTAACGGACAAACGTACATAGGATTTGCAAAAGTGCCCTTCACTGCTCCAGAGTTATTTGAATGTTAAAAATAATTTTTTTTTAATTATTGAAATATGTTGCTTTTACAAAAAAATTTCTGATTTCATAAATTTAATGGCATATTACATTAGGATCTATGAAATAATTATATTTTACATTTTGTAATTAACAATTACACATTTTTTTAAGGAAACTATAATTTTGTATTAATTTATGAATATAGTTATGTTTGTATATTGTTTTTTTATATTCCCAATTAAAATTTTTTGTTTAACTTGAACAAACTTAAGTTTTCATATATCCAATGAAAATTTTTAACGTAATTACGAAATCCAATGAAGCGATTTTAACGAAAATAATTCATTATAACTATGAAATTCTATTTAGACAATGAAAATTTTCATTTAACCAATGAAAATTTTTTTATGAAAACGATTCATTAAATTTTTCTTTCAGTATTTTCTTTCAGTGTATAAAGTAAAAATATTCCGGGTCCTCATGAGTTCCGAGTACGTCTGTCTGTTGAAATGGATTTGGCGAAGACCCCACATATAATGGGGTTTTGGTTGTTATATATTTCTATCACATCAGCTGCGCTAAATTTTTACTACTAAACTTGAGCCAAATCGGTCCATAAATGGCACAGATTTAATTTCAATTAATTGCCAATGTCTTTATATGTCCATGACAAACATGTATTATAGGCATTGCATGATTTGACAATAGCATGATGTCACACGTGTTGCTATGTTGTTCAGTTCAACATTTGCGGGTCTTAAATAAAAAGAATATTTTTAAAAATGAAAAAAAACAAGTTAGAGTGCTATATTCGGCTGTGCCGAATCTTTGATACCCTCCACCGACAGTTCGAATGTTTAAGGAGTAATATCTGTATGATGTCTTTTTATTATTATTATCTTAAACTGTGACGATTTGTTATTAATTATGGTTTTAGGAGACTGAACTCTTTTCCGGGAGTAGGGCATATATGGGGCCTAGGGTAAATTATGTACCGATCTTCACGAACTTTCACAGTATCATTTATAGTCCTATAAAATTGTGACGAGCCAAAATTTGTTATGATTGCATTATTTTTTACGGTTTTAGGCGTACTAAACTTTTTTCCGGGAGTAGTGTTTATATGGGGCTTAGGGTAAATTATGGACCGACCTTCGCGAAATTTTACAGTGTAGTTTCTAGTCGAATAAAACGGACTTGTGCAAAATCTTATGTCATTCCGTGCATTTTTGCATCATTTATGTTAGTTTTTGTAACAAAATTATCAAGTTTTTAAGGTGGTGGTTCCACATTTTGATTCATAGCTCTGGTCCTACTGAACCGATTTTGCTGAAATTCAATCCCAAACTGCTTAGGATAACTACAAGCAATTTGGCACCTAGTTTGTTTATTTCTTTTGAGTTTTTCGCAAGTGAGCGTGTTTTCAACAGACGGACAGACGGACAGACGGACAGACGGACAGACGGACAGACGGACAGACAGACGGACATGGCTAAATCGACTTAGAATTACTCAAGCAGCCAGAATATATATACTTTATGGGGTCTGAGATGAATAATAAAAAAGTTTCACACGGAATGACAAACTTAGTATACCCTCTTCACAACTAATTGTGGTGGAGGGTATAAAAAACGTTATTCAAGTATGGTACTTTTTATTTCCTCTATATTTTTATTGCACATTTCACTGCATATTTTGCAGCTGTTGGTTTTTATTTAACGAACACATTCGTGTGAGTTTAACTGAACATTTTCATGGATATCTAAGGATTTCTAAAAAAGAGTTTTACGTTCCATGCAATGATATAAATTCCATAGAAATATTTGTCTTATGTTTCAAACACCCTAAATATTTCCAACATTTTCCCCATTAAACTCGCTAAAAATTCCATGTACAAAATATTTTACCACATTTTTGGATGATTTAATAGTTTAAGAACTGTTGAAACACAAAACTGCACTGAAGCCAACCGAAAAACACAAAGAATATATTTTACGAGTATCAAGCACTTGATGATGGATGCGAGCATAAAATAATGACCTACAGCAATTTGCAGCTATTTTTTTTTTTTGCAATTTTAAAATTTTATTACTGTGCAGAAGGAATATGGTCAAAAAAACTATTTTCTTATAAAAATGTTTTTTCTTTAAAAATGCATGATCATAAAATTCATATTGCGGATGTATTTTTTAACGATGTTGAAAATTTTAGTTTATGCTGTATAATAAAACCAGTAGGAAAAAATATCAGAAATTTTTTAGTGCAGATTCACACACTTCAGGTTTTAGTCGACAATCAATGAGTGTGGAGGAAAGAGAGAGGATAAGAAATGGCATGTTTTTTATCTTCTCTCCTAAAGACTTAAGACTTGATGGGTTCAACTTGAAGCGTGTGAATTAGCACTAATAATAAATCCTAATTTGGAACATACATTCTGATAAAATTTTCGCACTAATAGACTATCTTTTTACCAACTTTACTAGCGGGACACCCAGAATAAGAGTAGTTTTATTTAGTCTAAATTTACACGTTTCATCTTTTGATGCTCAACTTCTTTTCAACTCCCTTTTAAAGATGCCAATATAATCACACGTAGCAATCGGTTTCAACTTTTTTCTGTTCAAAACAACAACAATTTTATTAACAGAGAATCAAAGAGAAAAAGAAAATTTTAAATGCAGCCATCGTTGTGCATATATAAACGAATAAAAACACAAAGCGTACTGACCGAGTACATGCATCTCAGTACCAACACCCTTTATTCTTTCTGCTCTCACCTAAAAACATAAGAGTTGAGCATCAAAAGATGAAACGTGTGAAAGCAGACTTAAGAATTTTGACTTACCTTGAAATTATGGCTAATTGTGAATGAATCTATCTTATAAAATGTTACAGCCTAACTTTTATGCGATAATAGAACTATTCCAAAAATAAATATTCTTATTTTTTTATGTTTTTGCTTTAAAATAAATAAAGAACACAAGTTAAATAATTAAAAAAAAAAGAAAAAAATTTTTTTAAGACTTTTATCGCTGTGACTTAAAATTTGATCATTAAATTCAACAAAACATAAACTTTACAAATTTCCGACTCTAATAGTTTCTATTCTGAAAACATAACGATAGTTTTTTGTGATTTAAACTTAATCCTCATAATCTGACACCATGACTCTATTCAAATGTAATGCACTATAACTAAAAAGTGCCTGTATCAGTGTTGCCAGCTCTTTATGACGAAAACATTTAAAGAAATAATGGCTTATGACAAAATTATTTTTCTTCATGACTTAACATGATGTGTTGTAAAAATTCGGCCCCACAGCTCCTAAGAGACTTGCAAACGATTTAAATGTATGACCACACTTTATTTTTCATCCTCAAATATGAATTTAAAAAAAAAAAGGAAAATCATATAAATATAGCGAAAACCTGGATTTTTCAATCTTCAAGTCATGATATCTCAGAGAATGAACAAGACCATACAAATTTAAACATTTATTTTAAAGGTTTCAGATTTAGTATCAGGTTTTTTTAAAAATAGATAAATTCACGTAGTTATAACGTCTCGAATATGTCAAAGAATAAGGTTTTTTTGAAACTGAATTGATGGAGGGATTCTGAGTACAAATTCGAACTCAGCCCATTTCGTATCCTTATAAAAGTATACTCCGGTCTATTGTATTGGAAATTTGTTGGCCAGTGTAATTTTTCCGTACATTAACCACACAAATTTTGTAGCCCAAATTTTATTAAAAATACGAATTCGAATAATATAAATTTTGGAATATTTTTTTGAATAGACAAAATAAAAATAAAAAGTTCCTAAAATTAAAATAAAACACTCCATTTAGAGTGAAGAAAACCCCTGTCTGCAAGAATTGTTTCCTACTTCTGGCAACACTTATACATACACATATTAAGCTATAAGCATATCCTAATAAACACGAAGGTTAACCTTTAATATGAAATGACTTTATCATTTAACATCAAACACAAACCTCAAACCTTTTTCAATTGTTTAATTTTAACATTTGAATTCAAATTGATAATGATTTGAATATAAACATTTGACATACAATGTTTCATCAAATTAATATCAAATTGTTATCACCGATATTCTAAAATCAAAAATAAACTTGGCAGCACTTAAGCGAAAAATAAATGTTACCACAAAAAATAGCGATGATTAAATGTGTTTTACAATTATATTTAGAAAAATTACATATTAAGTGAAGTGATTTCTACTTGTGAAACCCTTAATTACTTGTGAAGAAATATAAACTATTTGTGAGTAAAAAATTAAGTAAAAAGTTAGGAATGCGAACAATGCGGGAAGGTGAAGCAAAATATCAGTTCTATTGTACGATCGCAGTGCTACGCCATGAGAACCCTAAAAACAAAAAGCAGTCAAGTATTTAATCTTTCCAAGAATTTGAGGACGAAAAAACACGATTTCATCATTTAGCTATGGTGCCGAATGTTAAGCTGACAGTTTCTTTAAATTATATTAAAATCCACATTTGAAAGACATTTAAGAATAACGTTTGAAAGCAATTTGAAAATAAATGCATTTCTCAATATAAAAATTATTTCGTCTTTTTGTTGAAGAAAAATATCAGTTATATTGTACGATCGCAGTGCTACGCCATGAAAACCCTAAAAACAAAAAGCAGTCAAGTATTTAATCTTTCCAAGAATTTGAGGACGAAAAAACACGATTTCATCATTTAGCTATGGTGCCGAATGTTAAGCTGACAGTTTCTTTAAATTATATTAAAATCCACATTTGAAAGACATTTAAGAATAACGTTTGAAAGCAATTTGAAAATAAATGCATTTCTCAATATAAAAATTATTTCGTCTTTTTGTTGAAGAAAAATATCAGTTATATTGTACGATCGCAGTGCTACGCCATGAAAACCCTAAAAACAAAAAGCAGTCAAGTATTTAATCTTTCCAAGAATTTGAGGACGAAAAAACACGATTTCATCATTTAGCTATGGTGCCGAATGTTAAGCTGACAGTTTCTTTAAATTATATTAAAATCCACATTTGAAAGACATTTAAGAATAACGTTTGAAAGCAATTTGAAAATAAATGCATTTCTCAATATAAAAATTATTTCGTCTTTTTGTTGAGAATGAATTTAAAATTAATTTTAAATTATTATCAAACTTATTTCGGTTGAGAAAAATTTTGATTTGAAATCATTTTCAATTATAAACCAAACTTCCGTGTTTGTTGGGATATCAGCACCTTGCTATAATAGCAAGCACAGATGTAGCATGTGTATGTTTTCTATTAAGGCTTAACATTTGATTAAAACCATGGTTACACTTTTAAAAGACATTCACTTCAGTTAACGTTGTTAAATATGTACTTATTTGAAAAACGTGTTCTTTTCTCGACTGGTTGTGATAAATGCTAAAATTTCAGCACAGAAAGCAAATGCTACAGCTCAAATAAAATGAAAAAAAAAAATTAAAAAACAACTAAGAAATGGCTTTGCCGAATCTTAAATACCCTTCACCAAAGCTTGTTTTAAACAAAACTTATTTTAGAGTTTTTGTTATTAATTAAATATTGATACAGGACCTCATTAAATATGTATTAAAAGACGCTCAAGAATAGAGCTTCGTAGATTTAATTTTGCTATAAAATATTTTCATTTTCAAACTAAATTGATATTGAATCCGATTGAATTCGAATTTAACTTTGCTCTTACAAAAATTATGAATCTGAAAAAGTACTGCAGTTTGCCATCTCCTAATCGTAAGATTGGTGATGGCAATGACAGTGAATTAAAGTTCTGCTTTGACATTTAAGAAGTAAAGAGATACAAAACGCGCTTAATAAGAAGACTTAACACCATTTCTATTTGTAATAATTAAATTTTTTCTTATATCGACTAAAGCTACACTTCCATATGACCACAGAAATTTTAAATACAATCCTGTTTCCATTATTTTTAGGGTCTTAAAAAAGTAATTGCCAACAGACGCACGGACAGACCGACATCGTTCAATTATCAACTCTTCTTTTTAGAATCCAAAACATATAAACATTCTTTATGGGGTTCTCGATTAAAAATTTGTAGAACTTACAAACGGAGTGACAAACTCACTATACCCTTATTTACTGCTCGTGGTGGTGTAGAGTAAAAAGAAAACTAAAAATGTAAGAATTGCGTGCATTGTTGAGCAACTATGTGCACTTCACATACAAAAGTAGCAATTGTAAAAAGATAAATCATAAACTACTCGTACTTAAAGATACCAGCACATCACTGCCCATAAACGTGGTTATGCACTTGAACATGTTCTAAGATTACACAAATGAGAAAAACTAACATTTCGAAACGAACGAAAGGAGAAAATCAAATACAAACAATATTTTGACATATAAAGTGTATAATATTCATATTGTTACATTCTACTCTATACTTTAGTATGCCACTTTTACTCCACCAGTTCCTTAATGAATCTTGTACTCAAATGTCACACAATCTTGCATTTCAAAAAATACACGTTGTTTGAGATACATACTTTTGAAGGCAAACAAACAAAATACACAAACAAAAAAAAAAAACTAAAAAAAACAAAAATTAGAGAAAAATAGGAATAAAATAAAATAAATCTTTAAGAGGAAAGAATATATTTAATACGGAGTAAACAGTGTATGGAATGTAAAATTAGTGTTTTGTGCTGACATTCATTTAAGACAAATAAATGTTGAAATTAAAGAACTTATTAACCCATAAAGGCAAAAAATTGAGGCCCTATGCTCCTTATAATATCAATGGGAACATGTATAAGGTTAAAAATTATTTTACAATATATGCATGTACATACATACACACAAGGTGGCATGCAAGTTGTCACCCGATGTTATTTTCCCGTTTTTTGTTTTTAATAATATAAAATGTTCAGTCTAATTATGAATACAAATTCCCCTGGAGTTTTATTCCCTTTTCCCATTTTAACAATTTAATTTACATTGGAAAAATGTGAGAAGGGAGAAAACTCCCGGGTAATTTGTATTCCTAATTGGGCTGATTAATTTTATCCTTTGGATTGTGTTTAATTGATATCTTAATTTGTTTTTACTACGTGGAAAAAATGATATCGGGCCAATGGCCGTCGCCAGTATTAATCAACATTCGGGCCCGATTTATGGGATTTTCCATTACTCTTGGCAGAACTTACGGCGATAGGGGTTCCCTCATTCCTGACGGATATTCTTTCTAAGGACTTAGAAGTTCCGTAAATGCAAGGGCCCCAATAAAAAAGTCTCAAACGGTTAAATCAAATCCCCAAAACGAGAGATTAGGCGACCCGAAATGCTTCCCTCATAATTTCGGATAAAGGTCGTCCAGTATGCTCCATTGCTCTATCCTGTTGGAACCACATGCTCTCCAGTCTCAATTCGTCTAGTTGAGGTTAAGAAAGTAGTCTACACAGAAAAAAATAATTTTCATATTTGAATACGAAAATCGCATATTTGACTACAAAAATTTTTGAACTTTTTGCGATGACGGTTTTTGTGGTATTGATAAAAAAGTTTGTATGTATAATTGTTAAATTTTTAGTCAACAACCAAGTTTATTGAGTCAATATTTTTATTGTTGCCCAAAATAATTTTTTTCAACAAAATGTTTACTTGATTTGTTAAAATAAATTGTTGAAAATGTTGAATAAATCAAACAAAATGTTAATCGAATCTTTATTTTTTTATTTATTAATGATGACGTCATAAATTTTAAATTTTTATGTTTTTATAAAAACACTAAAATTTATTATGCAGGGATAAGTAAGTTCCTATGCGCATTTCACTGGTTGCTTAGGCCAGATCATCAGGAACCCTTTTCCAAAGACTTTGGCAAAACTAAATATATTATTCAAATAAAACTGTAAAACAAATGAGAATTATGAGCTATTTAAAAATGGGCAAGAGTTGTTAAAATACTGTCTTTACTTTGATTCAAATATTTTTTTTATTGAATTTTAAGAAATATTTAATTATTTTATTATTAAATATGTTTTATTGAGTGCTATGTTGCAAAGTGTAAATTTGATAAATGTTTTCTTTGAATCAAACAAAAAGTTTGTTGACCTAAAATTTTATTTTTAACAAACTGTGTTGTTAAAAATTTTCTTGAGATATTTTTTTCTGTGTATAAAAGACCTAAAAGAAATGAAAAACAAAAAGTAAAAAAATAATATTTGTAAAAGATTAAAACTTATACCAACAATTGTGAGGGTCTTTTATTTCCTTGCCGCCCTAAAAGGGTTTATTTCATTTATTCTTTTCTTGTACATATATTGCATATTTAATTCTTTAGGTACTTTTTTATTTTATAACTTTATTTAATTTTATTTTTTTACTTGTTTTTTTTTCAAAGTTAAAAAAGAAAAAGCTAAAGTCGTATTTTAGTACAAGCATTAAATTGTAATGACGGTGATTGTATGGTTCGTTGATTACTGGTTGATTTGCACTTGACTGCAATTAAGTTTGTTGACCATTAATTCATTATTTCCAGCATTTCTATTTCAATCTATGCATTTACATACTTACTTAGTTTGCCTAATGCAGATACCCAACAGTTCTTAGAATAAGTAAGCAGGTACTTGAGAGTAAGAAAATGTTTAGTTAATTAAGTGAAGGCAATTTATTTAATGTGGTTTATATTTGTGGATATTTTGTAAAGCAAAATGAAGTCAGTCATTTGTCAAAAACGGGTTAATGAGAAATTATGTAAGATGCCACTTTAATGTCCCTAAAGGCCGTTATATAGTATCCCATAAAGTCTTAAATAATTTACGAAAATGTAACCCTGTCATGAAAAGTTGTTATTGTTTTTTAAAAATGTTCAAAGAATAATTAGATCAGGGAAGCATTTTTGAAAAATACGTAAGACTTTGTGAGATAGTGTGTAACGGCCTTAAGCAGATAGTTTGTTTGATTAAGTTTTCGTTATCTTCTCAGAATCGGCTTAGTTTTTATCATACGATAGTGATATAACACCATTTGTTCTAAAAATTATGATGAATTCTATGTAAGTAGTCTAGATTTTAGATAGTTGTAATCACTGTTTGAAAATAAACAAAATATAATTAAGCGTCGGCACACCCAGAAACGATATCTATTTTTTTTTGTAGTGTTTGTGTAGACGAACACAACCCTTAATACCGTTCGTAACATTTTCAGTGATGTTCTGTAAGGTTTCTTTTTTTACATTGATAAAGAAATGAACAAACAAAAAATTTTAGCACGAACAGCTTGTGTGAGTATTGTGTATATATTTTGTTTGTGTAAAATTTTTTTGCTGGCTTATTGTTTTTTTTTTTTTTTTTTTTTTTATATGTACTTTGTTTTTTTTACCAGTCAAAAGGGCGCTTCGCACAACAGAAACGAAAGAACTATAATAAGCTAAATCGCACACAGTGAAGTTTGTGGTTTAAAAAAAACCGAACGGAATTAAGTGTTATCTTTTTTTTGTTGAGTTGGATAAGAACAATATTATTTTCGTGTTCGAAAGATGACAAACAGGAAAACGTTGTTTTTTTTAATATTTTACTACACAAACACTATAAGTGTTTGTGTTTTCCACAAATCTACTGAAAAGAACACTAAGGAGCGCTATTTGGTGTTCATTTTTGAAAAAGTCGGTAAAAGTCGGGGTTTCTTTTAATTTTAGAGGTATAAAATCACTTTTTTGTTTTGGGAAATTCTTCAAGAGAATTTCGTTAGGAACTGGAACTGGACGTGAATAAAACCTACAAAGTCAGCCATGACATAAGGCGAAGAGTTGTGCTTATAAACATGTGTTGTTTAATGCTCAGTAAGCACTTCAGATATAAGTCCCTCACTAGAGACTGTATCAGTCTGTATATAAGGTGCAAAATCCAGGTTCTTGTCGCAAGCAGACGAAACAGCATTGGGAATCTTCGAGAGAAAACTACTCTGCAAAATATATGTTACTATAGTGAACAACGGCTAGTATCAACAACGTACGAACCATGAGCTGTATGACCTATATCTTGACATTTACATGGTTAATCAGATCAACATGATGGGATTACACTGACTTCGTCATGTCAGCAGAAAAAGTAAAGATAAACCAGCTCGAAATTATTTTGAAGATGTACTCGAAGGAAGACTAAAAGTAGGACGACCAAAACACCATCCTACGCAATCATTAAGGCAGTCTGTAAAATTCTTTATAACTTCCAATTTTTTTGGTTGTTAATTTTTATTTATTAAAAAAAAAAACTAATTATTTGTTTAGTTTGCACGTTTTTGAAGCTAAAGGTATGAATGCGAAAACTATGGAGAATTTTTTGTAAACTCAAAGGTTTTTTTTTTTTTTTTTTGATACGAACAACATAAAATTAAAATATGTAAATCGATAACCAGTAAAAATTTGACTATATCAGAGACAATTCTCAGTTCCGTAGGGCATGTTTTTGCTTAAGTTAAAAAAAAAAGATATCATGTGTGTGTGTTGCATACAGTTGGTACCTATAAAGCCATTAATTTCATCAAACTCAACAGCAGAAACTTACATTTCTGGTTAGATGGTGCTGAGGATGATTCTGATGATGGGTATAGTTAGACATGGCTTTGATGAATTGCGAGGGTTATTTACAACATTTTTTGCTATAGTTAAAAAATTAAAGAACGTTCGTAAAAAAATCAGTAGCTGGATTATAAAAAAGGGAAATTTTTATTGTACACTCAAAAAAAAATCTTAATCAAGGATATGAAAAATATATGGAAACACATTTGAAAAAAATCGATTTTAAGTAATAGCCCGTTTACATTACAACGAAATCCGGTAGATTTGATCTTCCTCAAAATCTAGTGCCCTTAAATTTTACTTTTTTGACATAAACGAAATTTTTAACAGTTTCAACAAATCGCCTTTAATTTTTTTTTATTAAAATATAATTTTTTTCTTATCCTTTTTTTTCTTATATTTGATTTCCCAGATTTGAGTAGACTTCCTCAAAATCTAGTCACGAAATAAATTTTGCTTTGTTTGGAAAATCTAGACAAAAATAACTAGATTTAGGCTCGAAGTGTCATAAGCAGCGCCCGGACTTTTATGCAGTTAAAATCGCGTTTTATGCGCATAAAAAATGCACTAAAAATAGAAATATATGCGCTTAAAATTTAAAAAATATGCATTTAAAATTATCTTAAATTTTTTTGTTGGATAAAAAAAAAAAACATAAAAATAACAAGACAAAACAAAAATAGCATGAAGAACGTTAAAATTCAGTCCCATAAACGTAAGTAAGGCACAATAAGCACAAAAGTAGAAGTTAAAATAAAGTAAAACACAAATATATAAAGAAACCGTAAGACAATCATGTAAATTAAGTCACTTGTAAAGGCCCAACTATAATATGCATAAGATGGCTTAAGTAACTGTGCGAATACATGTTAATCATAAGTGTCGAACTTAAGAAAACGTTTTGTTAAATTTTTTGAAACTGTCATTTGCTTAAGCAAAGTGCGAAACTGATCGCAATTACATACGAATCAAATGTTTATTGTTTTGTTTTTTAAAATATCTTTAGATATATTTGACCCTAAATTTTTTAAAAATAAAAGTTTACTGCCTGTTTTTCAAAACAAAATAAAAATGAAGTAATATGTGCACATTTAAATGCTGATAGTTCCTCTGTGGTATTTAAATATTATGCAAGCAGTTAAGGATTTAAGACAATCAAGCTTGCTGTTAACTTAAGTTGCCGTCCACAAAATACATCTTATTTATGGAAATATCAATGCGGCAACACGCGAAGGTGGTTTACAAAATATTTTTCCCATTTGAAATCAATGAATAAATATTATCGAAGTTGTCTTTTATCTTTTCTGCGAAAGGGTGCATGGCAAAATAAAGCAATTAAAACAAGGTTTTTCAAAATATGCAAAAATATGTAATATCAGCAATATATGCAAAAATATGCATTCAAAGCAAAATATGCAATAATAAATCGATTCCATTTTACTGCAAATTTCTTGATTCGCAAAGATATTTTGTGTATGGCAATCTTCGACTGAAGAGAACAAATATGCATTTGCATAAATATCCGGGCCTTGGTCATAAGTTAAAGATTTCTTTGTAGTGTAAACGGGCTATTATTAAAAAATTTGGCTAGACAAAAAATTTAAAAATTTTTAACAACTTCACAGAAAAAAATTATCCAAAATTTTTCACCAAAAATAAAATCACTTTTAATAAAAAATGTATTCAAGTGAATTAAACGTTGAATCAAATTAATTAAACGTTTAATCAATTAATCAAACGGTTAATTGAAACTATTAATTTGTTTACTGTTGCAAATTTTATTAATTTTTCAATCAATATCAGAAATTGTTATTTTTATCTCTGTTCTCTAAAGTTGTTATTTTACCAATTTCAATATTTTAGTGTTTTTATTTTTTTATTTGTAACTTGACTACTGAAAAACCCTTTAATAAAAAAATTTTATATATAGACTTATTTCAGCTATTTTATTTTTCGCATTTGTTATTTAGGGGCAGAAGGGGTTTCTTGTCAGCTAAAAACAAGAAACCGAAAAAGAGTATTTATTACATAAAATTTATTTGCTAAATTACAATTAACTAATCGCTGTCATTTGTAATGGACATCACAGACAATCTTAAACATAGTAAAATACTTTCTAAAATAAAGAATGCTTGGTAAAATGATAATTAAAGGAATTAAATCACTAAATCATATGACCAATTGGTCGTACAAGTACATCGTTATTAGATTGCGGTAGAAAATCGAATTTTTCCTATTATATAGTTCGCTAGACTTGTTGTTAAAAACTCGATCAATAATTTTAAATAAATCTTGGCTTGTTAACATTGAGCCCCTTTAGGTCGATTTAAAGTAGTAATTTTAGTTGCTTGATTTCAATAAATTTTATTATTATCAAATTAAAATAAAAGAATTTAATTTTCTATAAATATGTATGGAACATAATTAGAAATTAAATACTTGGAATAAACCAATTTCGATTTCAATTACTTGTAATCATGGTGAAATGAATTAATTAATTATTTCACCATGCTTGTAATTGAACTTTTGCTAGCAATTATGTTTATGTCTTAGATTTTATTTCTTGATTTCAATAATTCAATTACACTGTACTCGTAAATTTAAGGTAATTGAAATGTAATTGAGATTATATTGGTCTATTTAACGGTGTTAATGAAATGGCTTTATGTCCATAAATAATTTTCAGTTTCTAATGTTGTACTTATAAATATAATACTTTCAACTAAACGTCATCAATTATAAACAGTTGTAATATTAATTAATTTTAACTGCAATTGTCTTATTGTTATTGGCTTGATTCCTTGATTTGTGTTACATAAAATACAATTAGGAATACTTCAATACAAAATAAGTTGTAATTTAACGGTACCTTAAATATAATTAAGACCTCTTATTGGCTATTAAAGAGAAACATGTTGGTGAAGAAATAAAAATCCCATTTAAACCGACAACTTCGCTTTGAAACTGAGACTATCGTTGACCCAAACTAGCACCAATTTTACAGCCCAATTAATGTTTATCTAAGTCCTAGCAAATCCCTTTAAATTAAAAAATTTTAAACTGACTCTTTTAAAAGCTTTTTTTTTATCTTCTTAAGCTGTTTCTTAGCTTCTTACATTTTCTTCTCCATTTTCAAATGGACATTTGTTGAAATGTCTAGTTGTCCATTTGTGTCGTTTAACTCAAATTGATTGACAATTAATTTCTCTTTCGCTGCTCTGTGTCTTTCAAACTTTCTGTCTAACCAGCTTTCTTGTTTTATTGTTTGCCTTAATCTTCTTCCAATGAAGGCATTTAAAAGAAGCAGCCATTAATAACTCTTTAAGACATATTTTTTTTTTAATTATCTGGCAAAACTTACATTTTAAATGTTAATTCTTTTTAAAATGTTTTCAAATTCTAGTAAGGAAAAAGTTTGTTAATAAGCATTTTATTTTAATTTTAAACTTTTGTTAAAGTAAATTAATTTTATCATTCGAAGAGGGTTGTCTGATAAAAACCAAGTGCGAATTACTGAATAACTTGATAATGAGACAGACAAACACTTAGAACTCATAAAAGTGTCAGTAATTATCACTTATTAAATATTTAACTAACGTTTTCTTTTTAATAATAGTTACTCAAATTATTATTATTATTTGTATTATTGTATATTATTTGTGACTTTTACGCCAGAGCGTGGGCGCGTAGTACCAATTTATTTAACTGTAAAATAATTGTTTAAAGTCCAGCTTTTAACCTAAAAATGTAAAATTAATAAAAGAGAATTAACAACGTTTTGCAAAAAAAATTAATTCGAAAAATATTTCAAAAAGAAAGTGTTTTGTTACAGTTATCGATAATTAGTGGTCTAAACTTTTTTGATAACAAAAATTAATATTGCTACGAAATTGTTTTATTTATTGTTTGTTTTTTCTTTAAATGGTCCGGTAGTTTTAGAAAAATGTTATTACTGATTAAAAAAACAAGTTTCTTTCAAAAACCTTTTTTCTATCGATTACAAAAAGGTTTTCTTTTCTGTTATTGATAATTAAAAAAGTTACCGATTACAAATCATTCTTTTTTGTTATCATTAACAAAAAAATGTTACCGACTACAAAAGAACATATGCTTTAAAAAATTTTGTTATCGACTAATAACTGTTCTAGATTAAAAAAATATCTTTAAAAAAAATTTTGCTATCGATTGAAAAAAATGTTTCTTTTCAGTTGTCGATAACAAAAAAAGTTACCGACTACAAAAGAAAAATGCTTAAAAAAAGTTTTGTAATCGATTACCGCGAAAGTTTATTTTCCGTTATCGATAACAATAAGTAATTTTCTTATAAAAAAATGGTTCTTTTCTGTTATCGACAACAAAAACTTTACCAATGACAAAAAATAAAATCCTATTAAAAAATGTTTGCTATCGATTTAAAAAAATGTTTCTTTTCAGTTGTCGATAACAAAAAAATGTTACCAACTACAAAAGAGAAAATGCTTAAAAAAATATTGCTATCGATTAAAGAAAAAGTTTTTTTTCCGTTATCGATAACAAGAAGTGGTTTTCTTACAAAAAAATGGTTCTTTACTGTTATCGATAGCAAAAACTTTACCAATGACAAAAAATAAAATCCTATTAAAAAATGTTTGCTATCGATTACAAAAAAATTTTTCTTTTAAGTTATCGACAACAAAAAAAATTTACCAATTGCAAAAGAAAAAATCATTTAAAACATTTTGTATCGATTACCGAAAAAGTTTCTTTTCTGTTTGCGATTACAAGAAGTGCTTTTCGTACAAACAAAATGGTTCTTTTCTGTAATCGATAGCAAAAAATGTTACCGATTCCAAAAAAAAATCCATTAAAAAATGTTTGCTATCGATTAAAAAAATTTGCTTCATTTCAGTTATCGGTAACAAAAAAAATCTTACAGATTACAAAAAAAATCCTTAAAAATTTTGTTATCGATTACCGAAAAAGTTTCTTTCTGTTATCGATAAAAATAAATGGTTTACCTTGAAATATTTTTATAATCAAAAAAAAAGGAAATTATTTTAAATGCACAATTTTTTTCTTACTTTTTATTATAATTTTAAATGTTTGTTTAGGCCATTTCTATTAATTCTATTGTTTGTTCTTTTCTTATTTATTTGCAGAATGATTCAACAAGTCTACTGTCCACGGGTTGATACTTAAAGCTATTTTACATAAAAAGTACTCAAGAGTATGAAAGTGAATGACCCGAAACAATTAGACGCAAAATACTATTAAACATAAGGCAGATAGGAGAAAAGGGAAATAAGTAGAACTAAACAAAAAAAACAACAAATGTCAAGGCACAACTTACATGGACAAAAATTAACAACAACAATTAAAACAAAAGAAACAACAACGACATTTAAGGTAGAAAGTCCCTGACAAAATACATAAAATATAACCAAAAACAAAAAAAAAAAATAACAAATACTACAATAAAAAATATTTTAAAAAATAAAGGACATCAGCAACAGAGCGCATTATGAAAGGACACACAGTCAAGCCGAAGGCATAAAAGCACAAAATACAACAACAAAAAGCACAATTAATTAAGAAGAACAGCACAAAAACAGAAAATTAAAAACAACATATCGCTATTTAGAGATAAACAGGCTTTAAAGGGAGAGATTCAGAAAGATAGTGTGAAAGATAACATTTTAAAAGCGGAAAAAGGAAACGCTTTTAGTGTTACAACAAAAAAAATCCAACAATAATAATAACAACAATGAAAAGCGACAACAACAATAACTTTAACTAAACAGGAATTCATCTCTTATTTACACTCACATATTAATACCAAGGTTAAAGTACTTAAAAACACCCCAACATATCCTGATCCTGTTTTAGTTAAAAAGTTTACAAAAAATTAAAAGCTACCAACTCTAATACAAAGACAAATACAAAAACTCATACACAAACTCAAAGACTCGCAAATAACTTAAAACAGCAATAAATACTTTTTAATACAAAAAAGCTGTTAAAAGTTTTCGAAATCTCTTCATATACACTTGCGCCCACACACATACACATACACAAAACATCAAAATATGGCTTTTATATGGCGTCGTCGTTCCACTTCGATAGTGAAAATTATTGCCCTTTCGACAGTTATTTGGTTTTTTGTTGCCTTCTTTATCTACACCGATGACACAAGGCGCGAAACCGCCAGCAACAAATGGAATGGCATGTCTTTGCAGTTGAAGAGTTTGGCTGGCGGTGAACCGGGCAATGCCAATAATAAACTGGATAATTTTGAACGCGATGGAGCTGGTGTGTTTGAGGCAGGCGGAGGTTTTGGTGTCGCTAACAATGTGGTCTTAGAGCGCAACAATAACGCTGTTCATAAGGGGGCCAATAACATCGACGGTAATGCTTTGGAGGAAGTTGAAAACGTAGCTGCTGATGTACCCATTGCCCAGCCTGATGACGGCAATAACGGTGGGGGTATTGAAGGAGAGGATATTGATGATAATGCCGACATCAATGAGGGAGATGAATCGATATTAAATAATGTTGTCGTGCATCCGAATGAAAAAGTGTACAATGGCAAATCAATAGCGGGCAAGAAATCAAATAGTAATGAGAAATCGCATCAGGCAGTGGATGATGGTAAGTCAAAAATTTAAAAAAAAAATTGATTTTGTTTCGATAGCAAATTAATGGTGTTTTCTTTTCTGACAATAATGTTCCATGTATGCTATCATTCGCGCGGGTTTTTGTTCTATTCTAAAAAAATATGCAAAAGTGTGAGAAGTTGTCGTTTTCCTTTCTAAATATGTTGCAAAAATAAATGGCAAATTTGTTCCATTTCTTACCCCCAGTTATAATTGCGTGTGAGATAATGCCCTTTTTTGCATCTGCGTTAAGTACATTTTTATTCAAGCAAGTATTTTTCTTATTAACTTTTTTCTTGTTTTTGCGTAAAATTTGTGTAGTATTGTGATTCATGGTTATCTTGTGATGTTTTTCATTTGTTTTACTTTTATTTAATAATTATTTTTTGCGCATAATTTTTAACAACAGCTGACTTTAATTATTGAAAATCAGTGTTGTTAACGCTTATTGGAATTCAATTAAAATTTTATGTTGAAAATCGCTACAATCGTGGTGAATATTGCTTATTGACACAAACTTTGCATTCAATATTTAACACACAGAATACCACAGAACTGTAAAAAGTGACGTGTGAAAAAGGCCCAAATCAGTTGCGAGGGCAGCTTTCGAAGAAAAAGACAGAAAGCTTTTTCTGATAGTGAAGTGGCAATGTGTAAAAACAGGCAGCAACAATAAACACAAATGGTATGATCAAAACAAAAATAACAAAACACAGACCACGTTAAAAAATGCATTAGTTTTACAAACGTTGTCTTTTGTGCAAAAAAAAATGTATTTATTAATATTTTTTTGTTTTATAATGTTATTTATTTACTTAAATATTATTTACTTGTGTTGTGGTTAACTTAAAAGTTAATTTTAACAAAAGCTTTGCAAATAAATCTCAACTAAATAAATTTGTGTTCATTGTATTGTGGCATAAAAGATGATGCAAAGAGAAATGAAAAAGGGCAGCTTTCTTAAAAAGAGACAAAAAAAACGCAAAATCTTCCGTCTCGTGACAGTTTTGTGGTATTCTGTGATTTAACACGCTAAATACACATTAGTGTTGAGTGTAAAACACAGCTATTATTTTGTTACATTTTAATTTTAAAAAAATGTATCACTTTGTAAGGGTGCATGTAACCTGATAAATATATTACACAAATATAATGCATTATTATTTTTTAGAAAACAAAACACCATAAGTGTTTATCGATAGTACAAAATAAAAAAAAAACAATTTTATTAACGTAACTTTATGTTTGTTATCGATAACATTGGATTTTCTAAAAAAAACTCGACTTTTATTTTCGGCAATAACAAGTTTTCTAAAAAAAAATCGGTTATGTTTTATCGATAGCAAAATTTTTTTAAAGCTTTAAGTAAGCTAGCGCTCTATTTAGGGAATAAATTTTTGTTAGATTTGGGTAAAATAATGAACCTGTTTGATGTTTTGCAAAAGATTCGTTCTAAGTCAATTCTTTTCTTACTAATTATTGATAACTGAATACTCAAAACAAACTATTTTTATTATCATCTAAAAAAGACCTAACCGATAACAAAAAATTTTCTTTAGAAATAAAATTTTGTTATCGACAACAAGGAATTTTCTAAAGAAGTTTAATTTTTAATAACGATAGCGAGATCTTTGCCAGGGAAAATAAGTTTCAGTTAATGATGGCAGGAAATTTTCTTAAGAAACTCGAATTTTTTTTTATCGGCAATAAAAAAATTTCTAATAAGTATCGGCATTTGATATCTAAATATTTTTAAGACGATTTATGGAAACTTCCGCTCTAGTTGGGGAGTAAACTTTTGACGGTTTTAGGTGAAAGAAAGGTACCGAACGATATGAACTCTTTGAAAGGCCTTCGTTCTAAGGCAAATAAAAGCTAGCTTACAAATTTTATTCAACGGTCGTCTTGGGCTATTTTCTAACTAATTATCGATAACTGAAAAAGAAAAATAAATAATTTGTGTTATCGATAACAAAAAATCTTTGAAAAGAACAAAATCGATAATACAGAATTTTCAAAAGAAACTCGATTTTTATTATTGACAGCTACAGTTTGTTAAAAGAAGGCTAGTTTTTATTAACGATAACGAAACTACCAAAGAAAATTAGTTTTTGTCGTCCTGGGCTATTTTCTAACTAATTATCGATAACTGAAAATGAAAAATAAATAATTTGTGTTATCGATAACAAAAAATCTTTGAAAAGAACAAAATCGATAATACAGAATTTTCAAAAGAAACTCGATTTTTATTATTGACAGCTACAGTTTGTTAAAAGAAGGCTATTTTTTATTAACGATAACGAAACTACCAAAGAATATTAGTTTTTGTAACCGACAACAAGTAACTTGAAAAAATCGATTTTTGTTATAGTCAATAAAAACTTTTCTAAAAAATATCAATTTTGTTTTCGACAGCAAAAATTATTAAAAAGCTTTAAGGGAACTACCTCTCTAGTCGCAAAGGGAATGTTTGTTGGGTCTAGCTAAGATAATGGACAAATTTGGCCATTTTTAAAAACCTTAGTTTTTAGACTAATAAAAGCTTGATGTTACAAATTTTATTCAGTGAACGACATGTAGTTTTTTCACAAGGTTTATATGCACTCACAGGTTGTCTGCATGGCTGACGGACATCTTAAGGCCTAAAATGTGTTTCAAGGAGTGTTCAGCTTTATTAAACCTTCCCGAAAAATAGAGGTGTGGAAAATGTCTTCCTTTTTTCTTATTATATTTTACTCTTGACTTAACTTCTAAAAAAAAGAATCCGCCATGCTTTAGAAAAGTTAACAAAAAAAAATTCTGTTATCTGTTGAATAACAATATTGTCTATTTTAGCACTTTTTTAAGTTCTTATCGAAAAATTCGATTCAAGGTTGCAAATAAGTTTTCCCACAAAAAATCAAAAAAAGTGATATCGCATGATTTTTTTTTTCAATTCTTTTAACTTCAGAGTGTTTGATGTAATTCGCATACCAAATTGTTAAAAATTTGCGTTGTTTTATTATCTAAATACAATATTTTGTATTAAAAACATCATTACCAATCAAAAACAAACCCAAAATCGATAACAAACAAACAAAAAAAAATATATAAATTGCACAAATATTAAGAATAAATACAGCAAACCAATAAAAAAAATACAAAGATACGAAACCAAAAGGGGCATAAAATAATTGTAACTCATGATAAGCAGAAAATTACAAACAACACGAATCAAAAACAAGATATCGACACAACCTACACCGCCAGCATAAATACTACAACCACTACTTGGTACTCCTTGCTTCACAGGCCTCATCAACGAAGATGTGTTGAAAGGAGTATGTTGTAGTCGAAAATTTCAACTACGTGTTTAATTTAAGCCACTTCAGTTAGAGTTTCATCATCAGCAGACATTTTGCACTTGCCATATATTTCTCTCTATAACCGGGCTCAAAGGACTGCAGTTTGCCATTTATAAATGCAAAACAACAAAATTGTATATTCAAAAGACTGCAGTCAACGCTACAACATACATTTGTAACAACAAACAGCCTTAACTAACATCTAGAGATACTATACGACTGAAGTAAAAGACTAGAACGTAAAGTAGGACCCTCTTAAACATTCCTATTTAGAAGTTTGTACTTATTGTGGTACTAAGACCGATGGCAATATGTAGCAACTGCCACTAAGAAACAAGACGAAAGGCCAAGCCAAGCAAAAAAAATCAATATACTAAAAGTTAAACTATGAAATCAGTTTAATGATCTAGAGGCTATAAGCCATAAAATCATTATCGCCGATAAATTGTAAAAAATGTTTAAAATTAACAACTACAACAAGACCCCAACAGATACATTCTCGCAAAGCAGATGATGTTATAGATACAGATACAAAAACATTTGGGATACTTAAGTATTTTTTTTATTTTTTTTTTTTTGTTTGTTGCTGGTATGGGCAAACAAAGATACATTCCGTAGACAATGAGAGAATTATGCACTTGCTTTGAAAAATATTGATCAATAAAAACTCTTCCTAAAACGGTACAAGCAAGGCGGATTCATGTATCAGGTTGCGGCGAACTACAAAAAGTATAACAGTAAAAACAACATTGTATTTTGTTCATCGATACGTCAAAAAACAAAATAAGTTTTGAAGTTTATTTCTCTAAGTGAGAAAAATAGTAGCACAGGATACACGCGCTATTTGTTTCTAAAATACTTGCTATCTCCATTCCTTTAAGGCTAGTTTACACGGTAATACATTGTATTACGACATTATGTTTAATGAGAAAAATCATATCATGTAAAAGCAAAATGTATTGAATAAGAGAGAATACGAATAAAAAATCTGACAAGCGGTCGGTAAATGGTTTTTTTTCTAGGGAGGGTGGCGCCGTTGAATTATCGATTGTGCGGATTTGTCAATCACGATCGAGTGAGCATCGCGCGTTCGCTGTGGAGACATTTTTAAGAGTAAAAATTCTTACGTAATTGCTCGTCGACAATTTTGTTCAAAGTTAACTTTCACTTAAACGGCCACGTCAACCATCAAAACTGCCGTTTCTGGTCTCCAAGAACCCGCAACCCTCGATTGAAACACAAAAAAACCATTACATTGCCCTAGGATAACTGTTTGGTGTGCCTTATCCACGCATGAGATAATTGAACCATGTTTTTTTTTTAATTCTCGAAAAACAAGGCTCCGTTTTGAACAGTGTGTTCAACTCGACGGAAGACATCTGGATGACGTACTATTTAAAAAAAAAAATCCGTATTTCCATTCTATCGTTCAATGCTCCTAATAAAAATTTGTGTCAATTATTAAGTTTATTAATTAAGTTTGAAAATATAAATCTGCTACCAGACACCCTGTATTTTTTTAATTAACTAAAATTTATATACAAAACGTTTATTTTTATTGATTTTTTTAAAGCAT
Organism: Pollenia griseotomentosa; assembly: GCA_963931875.1. NCBI lineage: Eukaryota > Metazoa > Arthropoda > Insecta > Diptera > Polleniidae > Pollenia > Pollenia griseotomentosa. The sequence continues at coordinate 148,876,269 of OZ007564.1, forward strand.
GTTGTTATTTTTGTCATTAAAAATATGTTTATTGTATTTAAAACAGTAATTTTAACTCTCCGATTTTTTTAAATTTAATTGCCGCTTTGTTTTTGGAAATATGCCGATTTCTTACCAAAACCATTTGGCACCACTTGTTGAGATCTTATGCAAGTTTTTAAAAACTCTCTTATTTTCATCAACTCGCCAACAATATTTAAATATACAACAGATAAACACAGATATTGTAGAAATACTTATGGTGACAACAGATATTTGTAAGCAAAAAAAAATGTTATGACATACTCAATCCAAAACCATAAGCAACTGCTTCTGTTTTTAAGATATGGTGAGTGGGCAAAAGCAAAACCATACAATATCAGTTACTCTCATTCTCTTATTTATATCAGTAGTAACAGATAAATATCTGGTGTATCTGTTTCAACAATACTTACAGATACACTCGTGAAGGTCTTTAATACAGACTAGAAATTATTAATTAAATATTCAAGATAAAGTCCCATAACATCCTAGGAGTCGCTCCTAAGGGGTCAAATTATGTGACCGAACTCCATTAGCTTTTCGTCCTAAGCATTTTCGCAAAACATGCTTGCCCTTTATCTCCACCCCTTGGGGGGGCTCCCATACAAATATGACAATTTTTAAAAATAATTGAAATTGTTCATATATTGTAAATAAAATCAAAAGTTGTAGACAGATTTAAATCATTTACGGCTTGTGCTGTTCGGAACTTTGTTTTCTATACGTGTAAGAAAAAACTAACAGCGTTGCTGCATTTCTTATTTTTTAAACCGTTTTAAATTACAAAAATTTTAAAACTTTGCTAAGAAATTATTTTTCTTTTTCAAAAAAAAAAATTATTTTCTACTACGACTACGCAAATGAAGACAATTACTTAAAAATATTTCGGAATTTCGGTCTTATTATTTTATTAATTAACTAAACCGTTTTTGAGTTACGTGAATTTTATTCGACAACCTCCTCTACTTTCAAAATAACGGTATATCTCGAAAAGAAGAGCTAACCTAAAAAAAAGCGGTTAGCACTACTGGATTCAGCATACTCGAATTAGGTTAACATGCCGGGTTAAATTCGAGCACAATGTTGTCAGCTGTGAATTTCGTATTTTACAACAAACATTATAAGCTAAACATTCAAAACGTCTAGAAATAATCGACAATTACATTAACTTGCAATCTCAAATGCACAAGATTGTGAATAGGGTTATTAAATAAATTAATTATAATTAAATTTCTTTAAAAAAATTTTTTTACTCTATTAAAAAAACGTGTGTCTCTGTTTTGGAATTTGTATCTCTCTTTCAACAAAAAATTATTTTGTCTGAATTTACACGTTTCCTCTTTTGATGCTTAACTTCTTTTCAATTCCCTTTTAAAGATGCCAATATAATCACACGAAGCAATCGGTTTCAACTATTTTTCGGTTCAAAACAACAACAATTTTATTAACAGCGAATCAAAGAGAAAAAAAAAGAAAAAAAAATCGATGCAGCCATCGTTGTGCATATGGGAAATTCCATAGTGTTGAACGTGACAGTCGTACGCATTGAAAATGCAATAACATTTTAAACAACAAATATTTTAACGTTCTTTTAACCCTTTAATTATAGCACTAAAAAAGCACTATTATCTATGCTAAAGTTTAAGGGGGGCTCGATTCTAGGTCAAAGATAATGGCAAAAGAAGTAGCGGTTCGAACGTGAAAAAAATAGAAGTAGTTTTTGTGGCCATGTATAAAAAGGCGTAATTCGAAACCTGGCACAATTTTTTAGTCAAACTACTTTCAGAATTTTACGTAGCAATGTAACATTAAAAGGATTTTGGTTTGATTCCAAAATGTTCTTTTTTTTTTTTTTTTTGTTTAATCCAAAATCTGGTTCGATACGTGACATTTCGAACGTGAAATTTTTTCCATAATAATTTAACTGAATAATGATTAAAAAAAATAAAAATTTACCATTAATCCGAATAACACATTTCTCTTCGAACTCTTCCTTAGATAACAGACCATGTAAGAAATTTTTTTTGGAATAATTTTTATCAAATATCACCTCTTTTAAGGAAGATGCTATTAAAGAAAACAAACAATAAAACATTCTCACAAATAAGAAATTACGTTTGCACAACTTTGCAGTCTGATTATTCATCTAAGTGAACAAATTTATGGGAAAATTTATAAAATTAGTAAAATCTAAATATTTCTCTATAACAATATCGTAAAATAATCAGCTTTTAATAACTTTTAAATTTTCGGTCCCGGTGGACCTTTTGACGGAAATACCAACGAATAAAAACACAAAGTTTACTGACCGATAACAGGCATCTACGTACTAACCCCCTTTCTTCTTTCTTCTCTCACCTAAAAACATAAGAGTTGAGCATCAAAAGATGCAACGTGTAAAAGCATATTTTTTTGAATTCGTTTTCATTTTTTTTTTTTTATCATCAAGTTTGGACACCTCAGCTACAAAAGGAGAAACAAATAAAATAAGGTTCAGTGAATGCAAAAGCAGAAAAATTACGTAAAATTATATACAATTTAAATGTAGGCCTTGTTTTAAGTTTAATTAATCACATTTTGAGCTTCTTCCTTTAGAAAGTTATAGACAATGTTTTTATAGGAAATAAAAAAAAAAACTTTTTAGCCAGAGCGAATGGCTAGCAAGACTGCAAGTAATCAGTACAATTAAATATTTCTCATATTCTCAAGTATTTAATTTCTTAAATTTTCTACAAAAAAGTTGCTATTAAACTGCACTTTTCCTAGACTTTCTTGCAATTTTTACTCTTCTTTTGATTGAATTATTTTACCTGGAAAGTTTTTCCTATAAATTAAGCTTTAATGCAAAGTATCATTTTCAATCATTGCCCAGTATTGAATGACATTCACGTTAATCGCAACTTGTTCTTCATTTTCGAAAAAATATGTTCCAATGTTATTTTCTGAAGTTATTCCACACCATTCAAGTGGGTGCCTTTGATGTTGAACAATTATTCTTCGGGGCCCCGTAGGTTCATTATTCGATATAATCTTTGTGTTTGAATAATGGGAAGCTGACTTTCCAAATAAAATAGAGCAATTTGAACAATTTTGGCTCTTTGTTCTGTGCTAAGCCTTTTCATTATAAATTATTACTATTTTCTAAGAATATTGTGGTATTTTTCTTATTTAGACAACCAAAAATCTTATCAAAGAAAAATTCGTTTCCTACCAAAAACTTTTTTAATTAAAAAAAAAAAAAAAATTCTAAAGCTCTAGTTAAGGATAGAAATATGTAATGTTTAATATTATGTTAAATATTCTCTTCAAAGCTTTTTTCCAAAAAATGTTTAACTGATTAAGCTTTATTATTTTGCAGCTATAGCTTAAGATATTCTTCTCTAAAAGCTTTTGGTATTGCAGCAGTTTTAATTGCTATTTATTTTTAGTATTATAAAAATGAATAGAAAAGCTTTCCAAATTATTAAAAGTTTATTTTGGGAAAAACATATTACATATATGTTTTTATTGTTGTTTAGAATTTTCACTCAACTTTTAACTGATTATGTATTCTAATATTAAAGCTTCTTATCTAAAGCTCTCAGTTTTCCTTCCGCTTGCCTCACAATTCCTTTTTAAGTTCATTAGCACTGTTTGTTTAATTAGTCAATTGTTACAAACTCTTAACTTATTGCAGGCTAATGAACTGTAGCGCATTTAAAATAATGTATTAGTAAAACTTGAACGTCAATTAGAGGCTTTATATTTGTAGTTCTTATGAAAACAGACAAAATGGGAAAAAACACAATAGTAAAACCACTAATTACTAGATCATGTCTTAGCATTTTTTCTTTATCACATTTGTGCACACATGAATACTTCTATGAAGCATGAAGTTACTTAAAACGAGTACCCTTATTTGGTTCATTTACTGGTGTTGTCTTTGAAAACGATGGTTTTTGTTCATGGTCTGCAGCGAATACAACCACCGCTATCGCCATTCATTGTTTGTCTTTATTTCCATTTTGGGGACTGCCGTGTACTTCGCCGTATGGCAGAAATATGTATTTGCACGACATACCTGTAAAATAGTACGAGTTTTCCTGTGTAGCTGCTACTTTCATGGTATGATGATGTTTTAATGTTTGTTCTACTTGTAATGTTTATGTTGTTCTTTAAAAAAAAAAAAAAACTTATGTATGGGTGTACTGTCAGCGGCGTTATGTCTTCCACAGCCAGAAACAAAATTTTGTCGACACAATGTTTTGTACTATTTTAATCAATCATTGTTTAGACGGTCTGAATCATGATCAAAAAAACAAAATAATTGTTAAACGAACTCAGAACACGGGCCCAGTTAAAACCACAAGTAGGCTACAGTACATGCAACGTCGCCATAGCCATAGTCAGCCGTTCATGTCTTTTGGTGTTGTTGAACAATGTTCGATGCGCACATTTAACGCATGCAATTTTAACGCCAGCAGATGATTGTACCCGTAACCAAAAATATAAAAAAAAATACTTGTACGTAAATGTAGAACAGAATTAAATTCGAAAGATAAAAAAATAAATAAAAAATCGTAACCAGAAAATTATTTTAAAAGAATGTTAAAATATTCACTTTGGTATGCAATGACAGTGATCAAAATCGATTTTAAATTACAGGTCAAAGCAGAATAAGTGAGGACGCTGTAAATAAAAGGGGAGAAAACCCACAAGAAAACATGTATTAACAAGCTCAACATATTTTAGCAACTTCAGATGTTTTAGCAGGGGATTTCCCTAAAGAAGTTCTCAAGGGTATTTCAAATGCATTTTTTTAGAGAAACTCAAAAGCTTTAACGGAATATTTAATTAGAATGAAGCTTTTGCTTTATCAGTTAATTTCTTAAGAGTTTATGCTTCGACAATTGCAAAAGCTTAAACCAGTTATTTTCTTTAAAAACAAAAGCTTTTTTCGTAGAGAATACTAATGTAAGTTTTACAGGAGGGCCTAGGATAGATAGAAGCGTGAGAGTACCTGCTTTATGGCCAGGACTTGCTATGACGCGGGGAAAACGCGCGTGCTACTTGGGTTTGGTAGGAACCAGATCATGACGATTACATCGGTCACTGCAGGTCATGATGAGGAGAAGGAAGAGACGTTCTTTCGCTTTCTCTGCCAATGCCCCTACCTCAGAGTCATTAAAGTGAAGCATTTTGGGATATCAGAATTGCCGTGCTTGGAAGAATTATCTAATAAAAAACTTTTTTTTCTGCAGGGAATAGAATGATTTGAGACTGCATTCTGGGAATAATCTGGTGAACACTAGCATGACTCTGGTCTCTGTCTCAGGATAACACAAAGGGACCGCTTTAGGGACCCAAGTGAATCGTGTTCGTTTCGGCTGCTCATTGAACCTAACATAACCTTCTTAGAGACAAGCTGCATTGTTAACGAGAAATTTAATCTCAGAAATACTAGAACTAAAGATAAAGAGTAATAGAGATTTCCTTAAACGAACGCGGAAGCTAATACAAACAATTTCTTATATAAAAACTAGAGCTTTAGAGACAGTCTTTGGCAAATGATTTCCTTACAGAAAAGCTAAGGTTTGCTTAAGGGAAAACTGAGGATTTAGGGAAAGACAAGTACATCAGAGCTGGAGGTCATATGAGCGTTTTTAGTACAATATAGCTGGAAGCCTAGCAAGAGTTGCTCCAGAAGGAATGCTGAAGCTTTAGAATTGCTTAAAAGCTAGAGACTTTACAAAATATTTAAAAAAAAAACTGGAAATTTAGTGAGTAAAAGTTAAAACTTTAGCGAAAAATTTCTTAACTAAAATTAATATTATTAGAGAAAGAGAAAGCTAAAGATATATAGTATTAGCTTAGGCGATAGATTTTGTTAAAGGAAAGCTAGATATTCTACGACAGATTCTCTTAGAAAATGTTACGGCTTTAGTTATTTAAAGCAATAATTTGAATAAAAATTTTTTTTATAAAAAGCTGAAGAAAAAACACCTAAAGCTTTATTGCGAAATCTTATTTCTGAGCAAAAATTATGAAAAAATATTTGTTAGGAGAGCTTTTAAGTTATGTCAAGTTTTTGAATTTAAAATATGTAGATTGCAATGAATTGCAATGCAGAGAATGTATTAATAAAAACAATAATTAGTATTGTGGTTATTTTGTTGAACTATTTATGGTTTAATGGATTAATAAAAACTTTTAAATAAATCAGGTTTAAAAAATTTGATAAAGTCTAACCCCGTATCTATAAATGATTATTATATTTAACAAACGTTTATTAAGGAAAATGTTCACAGAAAACTTGTTTTCTTGACCTTTTATTAAATTTTAAAGCTCTTATTTATAAAAAATATTTAAGATTTACAAATGGTTTAATAAATTAAATTCGGTTGAAAACTTAAAATATTTTTTAATAAAAAAGTAAAAATTTCTATGAATACAGACATTAATATTTGTTTAATGCTTTCAGTTGTAATTAAATTTCCAACTTATCGTTATAATATTTTCATGTTTTATGAACTGAGCTAAAAAAAATAATCATATTATTATGACCTCTAACTGACAAACGAACAAGCAAACATTATTCCACCCAACCAACCATTAAAAAATATTTACAAAGAATTTTTTTTGTGTTCTTTGAGTGAAATTAAATATTTGAATTTTTCTTTTTTCTATTCACAAAAATCAACTTTATATTATGGAAATTTTTAAGAAGAATTCCCAAACAAGATAGGAAGATGCAAATGTAGGTGGCTTAAACTGATAAATTAATTTAGATTCAGACCCAAATTTATACTTTGTCTTTAAAGAATTACAATTATTTTGTGACCTAATGTGTTTAAATGTTCACAGTGTATTTATTTTATTATATCGGGTGATTTTTTAGCTATTATCTTTTTGGCAACACTGGTTTAAACAGCTGACGCACGTTTTGTGTTTTGTTTCACTGTCAAACATCTTCAGTTTGGTCTATAATTTAACCATGAATCGTCTTACAAACGAACAACGCTTGCAAATTATTGAATTTTATTATCAAAATGCGATCCACTTTTTATCGAAAAATTGTGTTCAGCGACGAAGCTCATTTTTGGCTCAATGGGTACGTTAATAAGCAGAATTGTCGATTTTGTAGTAAAGATCAGCCAGAAGCATTGCAAGAGCTACCAATGCATCCAGAAGAAGTCACAGTTTGGTGCGGTTTATGGGCTGGTGGCATCATTGGACCGTACTTTTTCAAAGATGATGCAAATCGCAACGTAACTGCGAATGGTGAGCGCTACCGTGAGATGATATCCAACTTTTTTTTGCCCAAAATGCAAGAGCTTGACTTGCATGACATGTGGTTTTAACAAGACGGTGCCACATGCCACACAGCACGCTTAACAATGGACTTATTGAGAGGCGAGTTCGGTGAACATTTTATTTCACGTTCGGGACCGGTCAATTGGCCGCCTAGATCTTGCGATTTAACGCCTTTAGACTATTTTTTGTGGGGCTATGTTAAAGCTCATGTCTATACACACATGCCCGCTTCAATTGACGCATTGGAAAACAACATTGAAGCATTTATTCATGAGATACCGGCCGAAATATTGGAAAGAGTATGCCAAAATTGGACTAAGCGGATGGATCATTTTAGGCGCAGTCACGGTCAATATTTGCATGAAACAATCTTCAAACATTAAATTATAGGGACAGTACTATCGATTCAAATAAAGATTTCATGCATTGTTCTGAATTTTATGTGTTTTTTTTTTAACTTTCCTATAGCTCTTAAAAAATCACACCTTATTTTTTATACCCTCCAACACGATTAGTTGTGAAGAAGGTATACTAAGTTTGTCATTCCGTGTGAGACTTTTTTATTATTCATCTTAGACCCCATAAAGTATATATATTTTGGCTCCTTGAGCAATTCTAAGTCGATTTTGCCATGTCCATCTGTCTGTCCGTCTGTCCGTCTTTTGAAAACACGCTTACTTTCGAAAAACTTAAAAGAAATGAACAAACTTGGTGTCAAATTGCTTATAGTTATCCTTAACAGTTTGGGAAATCCACTGGAAATCACGCTGTAAAATTTCGTGAAGATTCGTCCATAATTTACCCTAGGCCCCATATAAGCCCTACTACCGGAAAACAGTTTAGTACGCCTAAAACCGTAACTTTTAATGCTATCATAACAGTTTACAGTTTTATAGGACTAGAAATTACACTGTGAAATTTAGTATAGGCCCCATATAAAGCCCACTCTGGTAAATTAACTCAATACTTCTAACACCGTAGCATATATATTTATTGTGGTAAAATTTCTTCCAACTTAGTTTCATATGGCCAGAAAAAATTTTATGCAATTTTGTGATATAAGGTTCATAATTTACCTTAGATCCCATATTAAAGCTAAAACTTATTTCACCGCTGTATTGAAATTTATGTTTTTTAATACCAGATATCACTCTACAGAATTTGGGTTCATAACTAACCATGGCTTCAATAAAAATCCCAATTCTGAAAATCATTTAAGTTCGGCTTAAACTGCTACGAATCATGATATTTTACTCAAGCTATTTAAAATTGCTAAAAAAAAAAGCATAAACCTTTCTGATTGTCGGTCAATAATTTAATATTATGTCTAAACCGCAAACAATTTTAATGCTGATGTCGGTTTTTATAAAGATAAATTAATAATAAATAGATTTCACTCCTGAAATATTCGACCTGTCGGTGGAGGGTATTAAAGATTCGGCACAGCCGAATATAGCACTCTAACTTGTTTTGATATAGAAACATTTTTCATCTTGAGGATAGGCCTAGTTACAGATCTTATTCCTTATACTATATTTAAATTATGTTTGTGAGAATGAAAACTCAATATAGCGAATTTTTTGCTGAGTTTCCAAAAAAATATGCCATATTCTTCCATATTCTGGCGAATTGAGTTTGTGAGAATGCAATGCTTTCAATATTACGCAGAATAATCTGTTTTAGTTTCCATAAATAATTTGCTTAACAAAATATTTTGTTGATTTTATAATAGTTTTCATTGGGAGTATTAACCCATTTATTGGCAGTATCCCTTCAATTAATTTAATTTAATTTCTACAATCTATTGTAATTAGTCTGGGTTCACACTATGAAAGTTTTCTTTCAAAAAGTCTCAGTTTCTTAACAGAGGGGATAGAAGAATAACATGTTCTATAGCTCTTTTTGCCACACGAATAGTCTTATTTATAGGTCATATTCCTACATCTTATTTTGTGAGCTTCCAAATTCAACAATCTTCAAATGCCAAATTCTCTATTCAAAGCTCTTCTTGCTGCACACTGTTTTATTCACATAATATTATTATTAATGTTTGGATTTTATTTGTATGCATCATGTAGCATAAGTGTTTATATGTTTGTTTGAAAACCGCACGTACATTTAACATACAACATATTGCACATACGAATTTAAATAGGACACGATACCCACCTCGCCCACTCATTCAAATGCACCTAAATTCTCCTATTCTAATTCCACTTCTACTCATACTTTATAATTTAAAACGATCTAAATATTTTCATACGCGCAGTATGAAATCGACAAGTTGTCCAATGTCGATGGGGTCTCTATACTGGAATTACAAGAGCAAAAACAACAACAATATTTAGAGACATGTATGATTTATTATGTTTTCGGTGGCATAAGTTGGTGGGTCGTGTTATGGTGGGGCCAGGAATGGCATAGATTGGTTTGGTTCAGCTTGGCCACGAGCAACAGACTATTGTTTTGTACATTTCGTTTAGCATTGAATAGTTGTTGGTATAGTTGATTGGGGCTGTGGTGGCATTCCAATGGCTGGCTGCTTGAATGGGTTGCCTCAACAATGGTTACTTGAATTAAAGTAGGTTACTTGTTGTACTTAATAAGTCTTTATTTATTCGACTCGTTTCTTGGTTTTTATATTTCTTTTATTTTATTTTCCATTAAATTTTCTTTTAATTTTACCTGCTTGACTGAGTTTTTCTTAAATTGTGGTTTTTCTTGGAATGCACTTTAACAGACTCTTAAACAAAAACATTTTTTCGTTTTGTTTTTTATGGCTTTAAAAAAATGTATAATATAATTGGTTCATTAAGATGAAGTATCTTTTATTCAGTTTTAGTGGTTTTTCTGAACTTGACATTGATATGGGAGGCTGAATTTTTTGGTGCATTATTACGACATTGAAACATTTGTTGGTTGATTGTCGTTAGTGTGTGAACATTGAAGCGGAAAATTAACAGCATATGCTGTAATATATAGTTTTATAGCATGTTTTAATGGTTTCCATAAAAAGTTAGACTAGAAGTTATTATTTTTATAATATAATTAAATATTATTTTAATTTTTTTTTAATAAAGGAAGCAATTCTTGAACACAATTTTTTTTTTATCAATCTGCTTTTTTATAGGAAATCTTCTAAAAATTAGCATTTATAGGAAATTTTTCAAAAATATGCTATTTTATAGGAAATTTTCTAAAAATTTGCTATTTTATAGGAAATCTTCTAAATATTTACTATTTTATAGGTAATGTTATAAAAATTTGCTATTTTATAGGAACTCTACTAAAAATTTGCTATTTTATAGGAAATCTTCTAAAAATTAGATTGTTTATAGGAAATCTTCTAAAAATTTGGTATTTTATAGGAAATTTTCCATATATTTTCTATTTTATAGGAAATCATCTAAAAATTTGCTATTTAATAGGAAATCTTTTAAATATTTGCTATTTTATAGGATATCTTCTAAAAATGAGCTTGTTTACAGGAAATCTTCTAAAAATTTTGCTATTTTATAGGAAATTTTCCAAAAATTTGCTATTTTATAGGAAATCTACTAAAAATGAGCTTGTTTATAGGAAATCTTCTAAAAATTTTGCTATTTTATAGGAAATTGTCCAAAAATTTGCTATTTTATAGAAAATCTTCTAAAAATTTGCTATTTTATAGGATATTTTCTAAAAATTTCCTGTATTATAGGAAAGTTTCTAAAAATTTGCTATTTTATAGGAAATTTTCCAAAAATTTGCTATTTTATAGAAAATCTTCTAAAAATTTGCTATTTTATATGATATTTTCGAAAAATTTCCTATATTATAGGAAAGTTTCTAAAAATTTGCTATTTAACAGGAAATTTTATAAGAAATTTTCTAAAAATTTGCTATTTTATAGGAAATTTTCCAATAATCGGCTTTTTTATAGGAAATTTTCCAAAAATTTGCCATTTTATAGGAAATTGTCCAAAAATTTGCTATTTTATAGGAAATTTTCCACAAATTTGCTATTTTATAGGAAATTTTCCAAAAATTTGCTATTTTATAGGAAAATTTTGCTATTTTATAGAAAATTTCCCAAAAATTTGCTATTTTAGGAAATATTTTAAAAATTTACAATTTTATATCAAAGTTTCTCAAAATATGCTATTTTATAGGAAATTCTCTAAAAAATTGCTATTTTATAGAAAGTTTTCAAAAATATGCAATTTATATGTATGTATTACCAAATATTTTCTATTTTTGGACATTTTCTACAAAATTCGCTATTTTATAGGAAATGTCTATTTAATAGGAAATTTTCTAAATTATTTAATTTTGCAATTTTCTAAAAAAAATTGTCTATTTAATATGAAATTTTTTTAAATTTGGCTTTTTAACAGAAAATTTCTAAAAATTGGCTATTTAACAGGAAATTTTCTAAAAATTGTTTATATAACAGGAAATTTTGTAAACATTTGTTTTTTATAGGAAATTTTCTAAAAATTGGCTATTAGACACAAAATTTTCTAAAAGCTGACTATTTAACAGGAACATTTCTAAAAATTGGCTACATAACAGTAATTTTTTAAAAATTGGCTATCTCACAGGAAATTTTCTAAACAATTGGATATTTTACAGGAAATTTTATAAACATTTGCTATTTTACAGGAAATTTTCAAACAAAAAAATCTAAAAAGATTCCCATTCTGTATGGTTTGAATTCTTAATAACTTCCTTAATTATTATTATAAGAAATTTTTATTAGAGGAAATTGTTATTATAGGAAATTTTATGAGATTTTTCTAAAAGCTTAATATTTTGTAGGAAATTTTTTAAAATCTTTTATTTTAAAAGATTTTGTTATTCGTGCTTAATTCCCAATTGTTATTCTTGATAAAAACACTGAAATTTATTGTTCATGGGATAAGCTATTCCTATGCGCATTTCACTGGTTGCTTTGGCCAGATCGACAGGAAACTTCATCCAAATCTTTTATGAATAGAAAATTTTCCAAAAATTTGATTTTAGTAAAAAATTTTGTAAAAGGTTGCTGTTTATAGGAAATTTTCAAAAATTGCAGAAAATTTTTTACAATTTGATATTTATAGAAAATTTGCTATTTTATAATATTCTAAATATTCAGGTCTGTCACAGAAATAAATTCCGATTGAAAGTGATTTCGCTTTATGTGAGGCAAGAAAAATTCCCTTATTATAGGAAATTTTGTTAAAATTATAGGAAAAATTTCCCTGAAATTTGCTTTTCACAGAAAATATTTGAAAAATTTTCTAAAAATTTGCTTTTAATAGAAAATTTAAAAAAAAAATGGCAATTTATATTAAATTTTTGATAATTATTATAAAATTTTCTATTTAATAAAAATGTCCGCTAAAAATTTTCTGCTTTTAGTAAATTTGCACAAATTTGTTATTTTTAAAGTTTTTAAATTAAATTTGGATCATATTTGCTGTACAATACTCATAATATCCAATTTCTTTTACAATTTAATAGGCACAGGTTTTATTCACATGCTGTGGTCTTTTATTATGCATTGCAATTCATGGCAATTTCCCATTAATAATGCAATAAATTTCCACTATCGCACAAAAATTGGTATGGTTGCAGGTTTTTTTTTTTTTTTTTTTTTAATTTAATACCGCAGCACACTCTTCTAAAATTTTAAACTCATTGTCTAACAACAAAAAATCCGGACTCATCAAAAATTGTTGAATAAATCTTTTCCATTTCACAGTTATGACTGACACCTGCAAATCATGCAAAACAACAGTTAGCACATATTTTTGTCACAGATGTATTAGTTGTGTGCACTTAATCCATGCATATATTCTACTAGTAAAGTGCATGGAAAAGTGCTTTGCTACCGTTGAAATAGAATATGAGCTAATATTTTAAGCACTTGCCACAAGAGCGTAGACATGTTTATGGCTTTTGTACTCTCTCTCTCTCTCTCTCCTTGTACTGTAAGCTCGTGTCGTTGGAAATATTTTTGGAGTTTGTGGGAATGCGGGGCTTTGGGGAGTTTTTAATAACAAAGCATTTGCATCATTTCTGAATACAATATGTTGCATGCATATATGCATGCTTATTAGGGTGAGTCGATTCAGCAATCGATATTTTGCCATTAGTTTCTAAGCTGAAATTGTGCGCTAAAAACGGTGTCGATAGCAGTTTCCCAAAAAAATGTGTGTTAAAAAAAAATTCTCCGATTTAGAATTTTTTAAACATATCCTATCCAAGGTAAAATTGTACGCTTAAAACAATGGCTATATAATTTTTTTTCTTTATCTTTTTTAACAAAACAAAATAAAAAAAAGAGTAAAAAATCGAAAAAAACGTTTTTTTGAAAAAAAAACTCGTCCAAAACCTCAAGAAAAACATTTTTCTGGAAAAACTGCTATCGCCATCGTTGGCACAATATCGACAAATTTTTGTCCTTACAAATCAGCCCACCCTAATGCATATCCACAATTTAAATAAAAATTATATTAAAGCTAAATTTAGTTTAAATTGTCCCTTTCAGCATAAATTGCATACAGTTTCTGTTTCTGTCATTTGCCTAATTTGTATATAAAGTCATATGACTTTGACTATGCACTTTTTCTGCAGAAAAAAATTGATGAAGATTATACTTCTGCTAGTTGCACATTGACTAAGTTAATGTTCTCGAGGTTTAACTGCAAACAAAATAACCAATAAACCCGAAAAATAACAAACCTCTGCTCAAAATGAAAGTTTTTATTTCCGCTCCACAGTAGTGGAGGGGATATAATGGTTTATACTGATGTTCGTAACACCTTTAAAGATTGCTCTTAGACCCCCTTTTGATATACCGGTCAACTTAGAATCACTGTCTGAATCGATCGAATGATGTCTGCCCGACGACTGGCAGGTTGGCTGGCAGGTGGCTGGCTGTCCGTGTAAGCCTTGTGCGCAGAGTGCAGGTCACAGTTTTTGAGGACCAAGCCTATTGAAAAGGGTATGAATATGTCCATAATCTTACAAACAATCTTCTTTCCCGAATAGAACCTTTGTAATCACAAACCATATTATTATGTTGGTGTTTAGATTTAATTTAATCCGAACTTATTTTATTGCAATCTGAATAATTTTACCAAATTGTATTTGTGTGTACGGACCACACAGAAAAAAATACCAATGTTAAAATAACATGGCGAAATGTTGAATCACGTATTTTTAATATTATTCACTGTTAAAATAACATTGTTCAATAATGAATCCATAAAAACCTGTTTTATATTAAAATTTAAAGTTGATCTTGTTAAATAAACATGCATACATACTTATGTATGTATGTAGGTACATATGTAAAAAATATCAATGTTAAATTTACATGACGCAATGTTGATTAAAAATCATAGTAAATTTCTACAAAAATTTGGACTTCATTTGAAATAACCATTGTTTTAAATTAATTTTAAATGAAGAATGCTAAAATAACATTGTTTAATATTGAAACCATAAAAACCTGTTTTACTTGATTTTTAATAGAAAAAACACAATACCATAAAAAGAAAAACATACTTTTTCTTATTTTCATGTTTAAAATATGTTATAAAAAGAAGACAATACCCGTATTCTTTTAGTTAAAATTATTTAGTTAAATAGTACATCAAGTTTTCAAAATAGAATGATGACGAAACCCATATCGGGCCATTCTGCGGATGCTTCTTTTAACAAAGGGAAATACAAAATAAGTGAAACATGTGTTACAGGGGTAAATGTTTTGAATTGTTCTTAAATAAATGCATATGTTGTCTCTGAAGCTTCTTCTCACTGTTTTATAACACAGTCAAATCAATTTTATTCTACATGAAATTCACGTTGTTTCAACTTGAATAAACTTTCATTCAACGTGATTCAGATTGTTATTTCAATATAAATGACATTTTGGTCTAACTTGACTGCAATGTTTAATTAACATGAATTATAGTTATTTAAAAAAAAAAATGTTGTTCGCAAGGTATTGTTAAATCCTGTTAAATTAACTATGAATCAAAATCACCACCGAAAACGGTAAAATTAACCTTGTTTTCGACGATTTTTCCTTGATTTTTTTCTGTGTTTATGTAATCAAAGCTCCCATACAAAAACTTCTCCCGAAAATAGCTTTAAATAACTTCCTTGTTAATTTTAATATTGTCATAAAATTTGGCGACAATATCTACACTCAAAAGAAAAATCAATCCATCCGTATCAAGCCTTTCGTGAGTCAAGAAATAATCCGAAAATGTGATTGATTTAAGTATAATTATAGAATTAATCCGAAAGTGAAATTAGATTGATTCTAACCAAAAACACTTATACCAGAGAACCAAAGACAGAAGGAGAATATTATTATGATCGATTTACTTACCCGTTTAACACCTTACAGAATTTCAGTTATAGAACACCACCATCATGACCGACATGGTTTCTACTTAAAAAAAATTTAAATTTTAATAAATATAAAATAAATGGGAACTTTTGCTTTTCAGTTAATTTTTAAACATGAAAATAATATATGTTTTTCTTCTTGTTCTGTTTTGGTTTTTGTTTCTTCACAAAACCAGCAAATCGTTTTTACCTACTTGTTTGATGTTGTTGTAGTTTCTACAACAAACTTTGACAAACACACAGGTATGCAAGTGCAAGTGCATTACTGAGAGACAAGGCAAATAAGTTATATGAGATTAAAACTCTAGGAGCCGCACTACCAATTTGTTCTTGTTTTTACTGGGTTAAAGATTTTTATACTTATTTAAGGAAATTCCGGTATTGGTCCATCCCATTTCTGTGATAGCTGCTATGTAATGATAAAATATTTTTCTGGCAGGTTCCAAAATAACGATAGGTTTCATATAAACACCTCTCAAAATATCACTTTAAGGAGAAAATGCTTCGAAAAAAATTAAAATATTTTAATAATAATTGACACAAAGAACAAGGCGAATTCATTTTTCAGGTGGTGTTGAAAGTACAGCTGTGCTACTTTGTTTTCTAAATTAGAGAGAGGAATGTCAAAAGTTACTTGTGTTTTTGACATATCGACCAACAAAAATAACAAATAAATTACAATGTTGTGTTTTTGGTGTTGTCACTTGTTGTATCATCGCCAACACACCATACATGAATTCTCCTTGCTCAAAAGATGGTTTTTTGCTGGCGGGTTCATGATTGCCCATGGGTTCCAACAATTCTCTGAAATTTATTTTTTAAGTTTTGTGCTGTAGGTTAACTTTTTTTATATGATTTATTGTAATATGCTACGATATTTTTAAATTGTACATTAGTTAGTTTTATTTCCAAAAATAAAATTAAAACTATCTACATTTTAACAGGGAACATGAGAGGATTTATTTAAAGAACACAACTTTGACGCCTAACGCTTACATTGTGTTCAGAAAACTTAACCATAGATGACTGGGGAAAGATAAACTCAAAGTCGAACTGTTAAATGTCACAGAAAAAAAAACTTATTTGTGATTGAAAATTAAAATTAAATAAAATTAGACTTTCTCTCCAGCTGCTTTTAATTTCTTAATAAGCTAATTTTTTTCTCTTTACTTAGAACTTACTTAATTATATACTCTTCCTAATTTGTTAGATAGTAAATTTTATAATATAAACTGCATTCTTCTTATTGTTTTAGGCAAAAGTGTTTTAGCTGCCCCGTCACCTTCCAAAGATGCTCCCGGAGAAATGGGCAAACCGGTTAATTTACCCACAAAAATGACTTCCGAAATGAAAAAGGCTGTAGACGATGGTTGGCAAAATAATGCTTTTAATCAATATGCTTCCGATATGATTTCCGTACACCGAACCCTGCCAGATCCAAGAGATGCTTGGTAAGTAAATCAAATCTTTTTTGGAAATTAGAAAAAAACGAGCCCCAGTAAAGTTTGTAATCAGTTATGCGATAATTGCCTATTTTACCCAAATTTTCTTTTTTTTTTCTTTCTTTCAAGAATATTTTACTATTTGTATACAATTTTGTGTTTAAATTTAAAAAAAAAATCTAATAATTGTCGTTTTATAGGAAATATTCCAAAAATCTTTTTAAAAAAAAATTTAGAAAGTTTGTATTTTCTTTTTAGTTAAATTTCCAAAAACTTGAATTTTTTATAAAATTTTTAAAATTTTGTCTTTTAATGGGAAATTTGCTATTAATTAAAATTATAGCAACATTGTGGACACTTTTCTGTTAATAAAATTTATAACAATTTGTTCTTTTTTCAATTTTCCAATTATGCATGAATATATTTTTCCTATAAAAAACTTAAAATTTTTATAGGAAAATTTTTGAAAATAAAATTTTTACATGAAATTTTCTAGAAAAAACAAAATTTTTCTTTTGGTAAAATCATTAAAAAAATGTTTCTTATGTTTAAATTTTGTTAAAATATGCTTTTATTGAAAATTGTAAGAAAATTAGCTTTAAATTAAAATCTATATGAAATTTTTTCTAAAAATTTTCTGTCAGAACTTCCTAAAAATGCTCGGTTTATGCCAACATTCTTCAAAAATTCGTATATGTATATAGGAAATTTAAACTTGTTTTATATAAGAAAATATGATTTTTTTTATAGGAAATATGTATTAGATTTTTTAGCAAATGTTCTTTTAAAGTTTTCTTTCTTTTCGAATATTTGCTATTTAATAGGAAAATTTTCGAAAACTTACTATTAAAAGGAATTTTCTACAATAGGTATTTATTATTTAGAGGAAATTTCTAGAAAAACTGCTGTTTATAGGAAGTTTTAAGAAAACTTGTTATTTAAAGAAAATTTTCCGAAAATGTTTTTTTTATAATTTAAAGGAAACTTTCATTTTATAGGTTATTTTCCTAAAATGTTTAAATTTACTTAATTCTTTGGTTTTTTTTAAAAAACTTTCTTAAAACTTTGCTATTTGAAAAGAAAAATTTGAAAAATTTGATTTTTATAAAAAATTTTCCAAATATGTAATCATAGTTAAAGGAAAATTTTTTCGAAATTGAAGAAAATTTTTAAAACAGATTTTTATAGGAAAATTTGTATAAAATTATTTAGAGAAAAATCTTTCGAAAATTAACTTTTCATAGAAATTTTACGAAAGTTTGCTACATGAGAAATTTTTTTTTTTGAATTTGCTTTTTATAGCACACTTTTCTAAAATTATCTTTTTATAGCACTTTTTCTAAAATTTGATTTTTATTTTTTTTTCGAAAATTAACCATTTATAGAAAACTTTTTCTCAATTATTGGCTAGAGAATGTCTTAAAAAACATGATTTTTTAGGAAATTTTTGTAGGACTTTCTATTGATAATATTTTTTTTTTTTTTTTGAAAATTAACAGAAAAATAAAAATTTGCCTTTAAATATATATCTTTTTTAGGCAATTTTATTTCTAAAAAGTTTGGCTAAAAAATGCTATTTACTAAATTAACACTTGATTAAATTTTTCCTATAAAAATTTTAGCAAATTTTATAGTTTCCAAAATAAAATATATTTATTTATTTTTTTATAGAAAATTAGAGGAGAATTCGCTTTTTAATGAAAATTTTGTTGAACCGCTCAATTATTCTTAATAAAAATCATTAAAAACTTACCACCGTATTCATAAACGATTATTAAATCATTATTATTAATACACTTTCATACAAAATTTGTTTTGTAAATCTTTATAAAATTTAAAAATTTTTATTAATACAAGCGGAAGTCATTGTCCCCAAGTTCATTTATGTATGTTGAAAATATTTCTTACACCAACCTTGAGCGCAGTTCACATCGCCGCACGCTTTTTGCCTTGTATTTTATTAATGTAAATGTGCGAAAAAGGAGTTAAAAGTCATTTATTTAAATGACGTTTCATAATAGTTTGCAACTTACTGCCGCAACGAAATTCATAGGAAAAAAATCGTTGACATATGTCCAAGAAACACTTTAGCTTAAGTTTCTAAATGATATTGCAAACATCATTCTTAAGCACCCGCCGCCAGAGCAAAAGTTTCATGTTGTTGAATGAAAAATGACTACAAGTCATGTAATTTAAACCATTAAAATGCATTTTTGTTTTTAAATTTTTTGTATGCATGTTTTTTTTCTTCCTTAACACAGGTGTAAAGAGCCGGGACGTTATCTTAAGGATCTGCCAGCCACTGATGTAATTATTTGTTTCCACAACGAGGCGTGGTCCGTGCTATTGCGTACCGTGCATTCAGTTTTTGATCGGTCACCAGAACACTTAATCGGCAATATTATATTAGTAGATGACTTCTCCGATATGCGTAAGTATTAAATTTTAAAATTGTAATAGCAACTAAAAAAAATCACGCAAACACACACAGAAAGCAAAAAAAATAAATTAAATATTTAAAACAACAAGAAAAATATTATGATAAAGCACAGTGGGATATTAATGATAGAAAGGAGTTTATTAAATTTCAATTTAATAATGAGTTTTGCGAAAAGATCTTTTCGAAAAGCGAAAACCCCTTCGAATAATCATGTTCTTACGGCCATGTTCTGGAAATCGAAATCGAGTGAAAGAGCAACTGCTGGAGATTTTGAATTCAATATTTTTAGAAATTATCGTAGTTTTTCCTAATTTTAAGATAAATAGGTCAATTCAATAATGTATTTAAAATTTATTAAAAAAAAAAAAATAGCCCTTTGACCTACGTTTAGTTGCGGACCTTTCGTAAAGAGGAATTTCCAGAAATAGGTTTTGTAAAAGGACTTTATGTAATAAAATTTCGAATTAACTATTTGACTAAAATAAGAACATTTTACGAGAAATAATATCCCGGTTTTTGATATTAACAAAAATGAAAGGTAAATAGAGAGTCTTAGGGGTAAAAACTTTGTATAGGGACTTTTTTGAATTTACAAATTGTACTTTTTAGGATTTCAACAAACATATTGAGCCCTCACAGCAAAAAATAGCTTAAGTGACATCATTTTCAATTTTCGTTTTTTTTAATAAATGAATTTATTGGCAACACTTGCATCATTTCCTAAAATGTCATGGTCACATAAGGTACCTTTAACGATTTTGTAGCAAAAACAATTTTAGCTTAAGCTCCAACCGTCACACAAAATTTTTATGAAATATAAAAAAAAAACCTTCTCTGGTAAAATTGTGTTTTAGTCGCTTAAGCTTTTTTGCAGCAAGGGCTAGATATAAGCTCAATTTGATATAGACTTAAGGAACATAAAAAGATGTTTTTAATGCCCAAAAAGGTGCAGGCGACGACGAGGAAGAAGAGTCAAAGGAACATATTCTTTGTCACTGCCAGGAGTGACAAACTGTTTGGTAGAAGAGTAAAACTTTTCTCTCTGACTTTGATTTGAATTGGATCTACTTCTTTATTTAATCAATCGGCTAGTTTAGTAGAAATATCGGCACCCAGGTAACATAGGACCCCTGGGAGACAGTAAAACAAGATTACACAACGGGAACGTATTGTTGGATCCTCATGAGCTGTTGATTGCGGCTGCCAATGGAACCTTATCTCACCCAAGAAGGCTAGTTGACTGTATGACTTACCAAATTAAAGAAGCACTAAAAATATTATTAATAATGTAAGATTCTCACGGCGGCAGAGCTAGTGGTAGACCTAGAAACAGATGAAAGGACTTGAGACTTCTAAATGTAACACTGGCAGAAAAATTATGATCTCAGACTTGCCTGAAGCTTCAATTTGCTGAGCCATGTTCAATTTGGTTTCGATAAAAAAACAACTGTTTTTTCAGAACTTAAGGTGTCAATACTCCTTAATATTTTACAGATGGTTCTGATATAACCTCAAATTATTGAAAGGGATATTGAAATAATATAATGTGTTAAAGCAAGTCAAAAGTATTCAAACAATTTTTTTAGATTGAAAAGTGCATGCTTCTAAGGAAGAGACTGGTAATTGACATATACTTATGCGTAAACTACTGCACAATGGGCTGCTGGCTACCGTATTTAATTTTCCCAAAGTTCGGTAATCATTTACCTACTTTTAATTATTTTATGACTAAATAAGCTTCTTAAACCCACTGTGCATTTTATGATATTTCAAAGAAAAGAAAAAAACATCCTGTTGTAGATTCTGATGAGATTGGATTTTCTGTTATGCGATATGAATTTCTTGCAGGGACTAATGTTTAAAGTATTTCAAACCATCGCTTAAACTTTGTTCGTTACGCTATTCGTTCGTGCGTTTGCTATGCAGGACATTACAAGATACGACAGACCAAGACAAGTAACCATAGTGTGATTATGCTCTTGTATTGTCTTAAAACGTGATTGATTATTGCACGTGGTTGGCATTTTAAACCATTTTTTTATATATTTTCGTTTAACAAAAATTCAACAAAACTTACTTACTTACATTCTTGTTTACACGATATTGTTGTTTTTTTTAAACGGATGGACAAACTGAAGGCGGACTTTTAGTGCTGTTGTTGTTGTTGTTTTTTTTTTTTTTTTTTTTGCTAATTTTCATTCAATCACTCATTCATTTACCATATATTTTTTTTAAACAACAAAGTTTCAAGTATTTTTTTTTTAATTTTCTGTTTCTCTCTTCTTTTTTTTAATGTGTGTTTTCAGCTCATACGAAAAAGCAATTGGAAGAATACTTTGCTGCCTATCCAAAGGTTAAAATTTTACGTGCACCAAAGCGTGAAGGTTTAATACGCGCCAGACTACTCGGTGCACGTCATGCCACATCGCCAGTATTAACATATTTAGATTCACATTGCGAATGCACCGAAGGTGAGTTTTTCAGATCAGTTCATTATGCACATTTTGTTTCTGAAGTTTTTCTATTTCACTTTTTCCCAGTTGTACATTTTCCCCTCTTATTTTTTTTATGTTAAGCTTTTGCATTGAGTTTAATGAAATGTAAATGATTTTTCCAAAGATTGACTGACGTTCGTTTAATTGTGTGTATTAAATTTTGTTTGGTGTGAGTTTAAGTACGAAATGTGGTTGTTAGTTAAACTGCTTGGTACTAAATGGGGTTAAAACTTTTAATTGTCATTGATTAAGTTTACAATATAAGCTAGAATAGAGCGTTTAATAAAGGGGGAAATTATAGTATTAAAAACAATGTGCAATATATCGATTCGTTACCGCAAAAAAGGCTTAAGCGACATCATTTTCAATTTTTTTTTTTTTTTTTTAATAAATGACTTTATTGACAACACTTGCATTATCTCCTTAAATGTGATGGTCACATCAGGAACCGTTACGATTTTATAGCAAAAACAATTTTATCTCTAGCGACAACTTTCATATAAAATTTTCCTGTAAAATTTTGTTTTTGCCGCTTAAGTTTTTTTGCGGTAAAGAGTAAAGAGTGGTTATATTTTCTTTTTATTATGATAATATTGGTATGGTTCAATTATGTATGGAACAAAATAACGGACAAATGGCCGCCGCGACCTCGGCGGCACACCTCCATCCGATGGTCCAAATTTTTGATGACGCTGAAGCATAATTGAGGTTCTATGCCGTTAATGTGCCGAATTTTCTCATCCTTTAGCTTTTGAATTCTTGCTGGCCTATCGACGTACACCTTTTCTTTCAAATAACCCCAAAGAAAGAAGTCCAACGCTGTCAAATCAAATGATCTTAGCGGCCAATTGACATCGCCACCACGTGAGATAACACGGCCAATGAATTTGTCGCACAAAAGAGCCATTTTTTCGTTAGCTGTTAAAACCACATACCGTCCACATCCATATCTTCCAATTCGGGCCATAAAAAGTTCGCTATTATCTCACGATAGCGAACACTATTCACAGTAACTGCCTGACCGGCCTCATTTTGGAAAAAATACGGCCCGTTGATGCCGCCTGCCCATAAAACGCACCAAACAGTCACTCTTTGTGGGTGCATTGATTTTTCGACAATCACTCTTGCCAAATTCGGCAATTCTGCTTATTGACGAATCCACTGCGGTGGAAATGTGCCTTACGAAAAATCACAAAGTGCACGATATGCATTTTGATTTGAACGCCCATTTTCATAAAAAGCCAGAATAACTTTAACGCTTTGCTCGATTGTGTATCTTTCCATGGTTCAAATTGAGTTAGTCTAAAATTGAGAAATGACAAATGAAGTGCAGAAAAAAACTTGACGTTTAGGTGTGGTTCACATTCAACATTGGCCCCGTTATTAGATTATTTATGGTCAATTTCCCTCCAACAAAGACCACTTTGCGTTTTATCGCATTCAAGTTGGCGCCTCCATATGAGCAATGGACGGGCTCGTCTTCGTGTACTTCCTTAAGGCGTCCAGTCCAGCTCCTGTTTAAGGGGTATTTCCCCGTTTGGTGTTACATCCTCTGGCAAAATCAGCTGAGTCAATTAACAGATCACTTGAGATTGGGGATGTCCAGAGATCCTATCTGGTACCGCGGGAGTCAGAAGCCCCAAGAGACACGTCTCTGGATTGGCCTTTAATTTATTCTGCTTCATAGAAGTGCGTTTGATCCGAAGAATTCCTCGCAAGTATTCTTCGGATGTTCAATTTTGATTCCATTCTGTTCTGTTAAATAATTTATGCTCAATTTCTATCCATTGGTCTTAACTTAAGCATGCTGTACTGACGAATCACAGGCCCCTGTGATCTTCTGGCTTGATTTTAGGAGATAGTTTTACAATGGATAACAATTTTTGCATTTTTTTTTTATTTTAAGCAATTTTTAAATTTTGCTTAAAATTATGAACTGTAAAGCAAACTGAATTAAAAGGGCAAGAAAATATGTACTTATTTTAATTCTCCTTTTATATAGTCAGACCTTACCACAAGAATAATGGATTAGTGTAAACTAGAGCCAAGGAGAATTCATGCACACGGTGGCAGCAATACTACAAAAGTACAAAAACAACATAAACAAAGGTGTTTTTATACCCTCCACCACAATTAGTTGTGAAGAGGGTATACTAAGTTTGTCATTCCGTGTGAAACTTTTTTATTATTCATCTCAGACCCCATAAAGTATATATATTCTGGCTGCTTGAGTAATTCTAAGTCGATTTAGCCATGTCCGTCTGTCTGTCCGTCTGTCCGTCTGTCCGTCTGTCCGTCTGTTGAAAACACGCTCACTTTCGAAAAACTCAAAAGAAATAAACAAACTAGGTGTCAAATTGCTTGTAGTTATCCTAAGCAATTTGGGATTGAATTTCAGCAAAATCGGTTCAGTAGGACCAGAGCTATGAATCAATATGTGGAACCACCACCTTCAAAAACTTGATAATTTTGTTACAAAAACTAACATAAATGATGCAAAAATGCACGGAATGACATAAGATTTTGCACAAGTCCGTTTTATTGGACTAGAAATTACACTGTAAAATTTCGCGAAGGTCGGTCCATAATTTACCCTAAGCCCCATATAAACACTACTCCCGGAAAACAGTTTAGTACGCCTAAAACCGTAAAAAATAATGCAATCATAACAAATTTTGGCTCGTCACAATTTTATAGGACTATAAATGATACTGTGAAATTTCTTGAAGATCGGTACATAATTTACCCTAGGCCCCATATATGCCCTACTCCCGGAAAACAGTATAGTCTCCTAAAACCATAATTAATAACAAATCGTCACAGTTTAAGATAATAATAATAAAAAGACATCATACAGATATTACTCCTTAAACATTCGAACTGTCGGTGGAGGGTATCAAAGATTCGGCACAGCCGAATATGGCACTCTAACTTGTTTTACATTAAATTGTTAGTGTTTACTAGGGTATTCATTTAATCGACCTTTTGCTTTAATCGGCTAATCGCTCGATTAATTAACCCACGTTTTGGTTTAATCGGTCAATAATCGGTTAATCTTGTTTTTGATTGGTTAACCGATTAGTAAAGTTTTTTTCATAAATTAAGTAATTTCAATATATAGAAATGCATTAAATATTGATTATTTGGAGTTTATTAGTAAAAAAACTATAATATACCAAACATTAAAATTCTTGAACTAAAACGAGCAAACAAAAAACAATTCATAAATATGTAATATGCATTTTTCAATTAATACATAATTGGGGGATTCACAAGGTGTGCTATCAAGTCATATCGTCATAATGTCCTAAATAATATTTTACAATTGCTTAAAATAAATATTGTTGTGTTTCAAACAAAACAAAAATGTTAATGCTGCGCTCATTGATTCGTCATAACTGCACAGTAGAAATATAAATTATACGTCTGAGTTCATACGGTTCACGTCTTATTGACAAGATTCTTCCTTTTTCTTCTTTGAACATGAATTGGCGTTCAAATGCTTCATGTCATGTTGACGACATGTTTTTTATTTTGTATAGTCGTGCGTTTGCATGTGTGCTTTTTGATATTAAAAACAATAACAAAATTAAACAACGAATGGAAAAGCAAAACGTAAAGACAGTACATGCATCTGTGTACTCTTTTCTTTTCCCCTCGTCCCTCCCGCCTATAAAGTAGCAATCATGTCAATAAGACATGAGCCGTATGAACACAGACTAAGCGGTAGCCCACAACAGTCATATCGTCGGCTTAATATGCAAACCTGCTAACTTCCTTACAGCATATTTTACAGGAGCTAGAAAATTTAAATACAATTAGTTTTACACACTTCAAGCCTTAAATAGAAGAAAAACTACAAGCTGGTCGACGTGGCGTATCTTTCTCTACCACACGACATCAAAATCTCAATTTACATAAAAAGTGGATTTAGCCGGTTTGCATGCTAATCCTACGATATATATTTCTAGTAATTATTTAATGACATAAGACTTTACAATTTTATGACTACCTTGTGAATCCCCCAAGTATGTATTTATAAAAAATAGACAGAGATAATGTTATTAGTTATTTCAATAGTTAAAGGAGATCTTATAAAATAATCTTTTAGAAAAGAAATTAAGCTTAAATGTTTAGGAGTAAAACGATTCTTTTCTTTTATTTTGACAAAACTTGACTAAGAGAAAATTCTTTCACTTATCGTAGATCAATATCTAATTTCTCAGTCCTTTTTCAAGATTTCTCTAAACATATAAAATATTCCATTTTAATTTTTAAAAATGTTTAACACTTCTAGTTGTTTCGGTTAATTATGTTAAAAGACTGATATGAGAAGGTATGAGAAGAAACAAATAACTAAACAAATACATATAAAAAGTACGTGAAACAAAAAAAAGGTGTTGGCAATCAAACATTTAACCCATTTTTCGCCACATTCCTGTTGATTGAACATTGAAATCGGTCGGCGCAAAATGGTTTGAAATGAAGATCACAGAACACCTTTGTTTGTATGACAAAAATATTTTCTAAACACATGGGCGATTCTATTCTAGACAACTTTTAACATCAACTTTCTTATTATTGGATTATATTTCTCTACGATGTTTGATTTGATAATCATCGTCTGATATCTCATCTTTCATAATAAAAAAGAATAATACAATAAAAGTTTAAAAATTAACAGAGTTTTGTGTTTTTGTGGTATGATCTTATGAAAGTTGGCCAATTTGGTTGCACCCGTCATGCACTTTAAAGCTCTCTCGTGTCTATTTGATCGTTTCATATAAATTCTTGTAAATAGATAACAATAGTATATAAAAAAATGTTACCCCTTCTAGAAATAACTTAATTGCAAATGTGTTTCTTTCTATTAGTAAAAGACGTTTAAAGCGTCTAAATGTTGCACCCGTCAGAATAGAATCCACCCACATACCTATTTTATATGAGACGAAACAAATAATTAAAAACACAAAAAAAATATATTACAATACTACAAAAAATTAAAAATTTTATTACATCGGTTAATCGACTGAAATTAACTGGTTTAATCGTTAATCGAAAAAAACCAATTTGAAATTAACCGATCAGTTAATCGGGTAGTAATTAATCGGTTAACCGAATGAATACCCTAGTGTTTACAGCTCGAAATGTCAACCATTTCTTAACAAAACTCACAGTCAGGCGCATTAGAATTTAATATTTTTGGATAACAAGATTGTTTCCACAGTGTTTTCAATAATTTTATTAAAATATTTAATAATTAACGATTTGTTTTTCAGGACATAATCTACGAAATTTAGAATTTTACATTTAAAAAGGATGAATTCGCTTCTGTAGTATTAACAGACTCATTGTTGTGATAGCATTAAAAAAAATCCCTTTGCCTGTCAGCAAAAGTTAGTGTCTTATAAAATAATAATCCTTTAACAACAATTTCTCTATTGCACTTGTAATTTAATTCTGCTTTTTATAAACCTTAAGTCCTTGTTTTACAAAAACACTCTAAAGAAATCATGTCAATTGTTTATTTAATTAAAACTCTTTTGTATGATTTTATTATGTTATATTTGACATGATTATGCTTTAAAAATTTTAATTAAATTTTCTTTTTGTGTATCATGTTTTAGTTTCTACGTCCTTTTAAAAACCTCAAGTGTATTGAAGCAAGTTTACATACATTTTAAGAAATTTCTTTGTCAATTATTTCCCTTTAAAAAACTTTGTCCATAAAAATTAAAATTTTAAATTTTCTTTTTGTAAGTTTTATGATTGATTATTTGCTCGGTCTCTCAGGCATAATAGAACACAAAAAATTTTTATTTTTTTTACTAAATGAGTCATGACAATGATTTAAAAGGAATTATCGCATAGAAAATTCTTGTTCATTTCTTTTTAATCCTGAATAATTTATCTCAATTTACGGCTGAATGGTCATCTGTACAATTCATATTACTTGTGAAAAAAAAATAATTTTTTTTATAGAAGGCATAAACCAATTTTATTGAAAAATGAAATGATGAAATTGTCATTTTTCAATACTTGCTAAATGTGTTCTTAATTGAGACACACACATATGCTTAAGAGGTGGAAAAGAAGGCTCATCCTTTGTTTTAGGACTTAGTTTTTAATAAAGGGGAATAATTGTTCCCTTATTAACTTAAATAGCGCATACTTAAAGTGAAGAAAAAATCCTTTTTATAATTGCAAACTAATGGAAGCAAAAAAAAAATCGAAAACGCTTTGTTGTCAAATCAACAAAATTTTAATAAATATTTAATGTACTGAAAACGTAATGCCAAAGATCCTTTATAACATGGTTTTCCAGTAAGTATTCTTTTTTCAGAATGGTTTTTAAACTAAGAATGTAATTTTGTCAAATCAACATCAATACGTTGTCAAAAAAAAAAAAAAATGCAGTGCCAAAATTAAAATAAAATCACAATCAAGCCTTCTTAAAGTTCTTACATTATACGTTGTAAATTTCAGCACAAAAGTGATAAGCTCACTTTTCGTCACGAAAGGTGTTAATCTTAGTCAACTTTGTTATCGATTTCTTTTTCCATTACATTATTTTAAAGCTCTGTTACGTCTTATTTGGGAAATTGAATAAGATTCTATTACCAAAGATATTTCAATGATATAAATTTATGTTTTCATGGAATTTGCCAAGGACTTTAAAGCAGTGTTCGAAAATAAACACTAAATATCGCTCCTTAGCGTTCGGTTCGGTAGATTTGTGGAAAACACAAACGCTAATAGTGTTTGTTTAGAAAATCATTAAAAAAAACTAACGTTTTCCTGTTAGTCATCTTTCGAACACAACATTAATACTGTTTTTATTAAACTCAACAAAAGATGAGAACAATTAATTCCGTTCGGTTTTTTTTTTGAAAAATCCACAAACTTCATTGTATCGGTTCGGCTCATTAATGTTCATCCCTTTTGGCTGGTAAAAAAAAACGAAACATTTGTTAAAAAACAAAATACACACACGAAAAAAAAAAACAAAAAGCCAGCCAAATAATTTTACACAAACAAAACATATACAAAATACACACACACACGCTGTTCGTGGTGCGGTCGTTGTTAAAATTTTTTGTTTGCTAATTTCTCTATCAATGTAAAAAAGAAACATAATAGAACATTAAAATATTATGTTTTTCTACAGTATCACTACATTTGTTCTGTTTTTTAACGAAGAACAGAACAATATATAATGTTCGGCTCTTTCTTGAAAATATTTACGAACGGTATTAAGAGTTGTGTGTTCGTCTACACAATCACTAAAAAAATAGATATCGTTCTTGGGTGTGTGAACCGAACGCTAAATAATGGACTGTTTATTTTCGAACACTGCTTTTTGATTTTTAACACTGACTATTGCTTTTATCCAAATTGAAAACTACAAGTTCATTAGGTACAGGAAAACTTTTTAATGGCTTTAAAAATGGTCCAAACTAATACATTTGGAAACAGTCGACTTGTAAAGTCGACAGTGTTATAGTTTTTGTTCAAAATTTGTCGCAGTGTAACAGTCTTCTATAGAATTTTGTTGCAGTTTAATAGTTTTCTATAGAAAATTGTCACAGTGTAACAGTTTTCTATAAAAAATTGTCACAGTTTTACCATTTTTCTTTTGAAAATTCTCACAGTGTTACCATTTTTCTATAGAAATTATCACAATGTTATAATTTTTCTATAGCAAATTGTCACAGTGCTACCATTTTTCTATAGAAATTATCACAGTGTTTAGTTTTCTATAGCAAATTGTCACAGTGCTACCATTTTTCTATAGAAATTATCACAGTGTTTAGTTTTCTATAGAAAATTGTCATAGTGTTACCATTTTTCTATAGAAATTATCACAGTGTTACCAATTTCTTTAGAAAATTGTCACAGTGTTACAATTTTGCTATAGAAAATTGTCACAGTGTTACCTTTTTTCTATAGAAAATTAACACAGTGCTACCATTTTTCTATAGAAAATTGTCACAGCGTTGCCATTTTTTCTATAGAAAATTTTCGCAGTGTTGCCATTTTCTATAGAAAATGTTCACAGTGTTGCCATTTTCTATAGAAAATTTTCACAGTGTTACAGTTTTCCAAAGAATTAGAATTAGAAGTACTAGAATTTTCTATAGAAAATTGTCATAGTGTTAAAGTTTTCTTTAAAACGCTGTCGCTTTTATAGAAAATACCCGCAGTTTTGCAGTTTCTTTAGAAAATTATCCCGTGTTATAGTTTTTTATTCAAAACTGTCGAAGGGTTGTAAAGAATATTGTTGCATAGAAAATTGTCGCAATCTTACAGTTTTCAAAAGAAAACAATTGCGGCAGAGTTACAGTTTTCTATGAAAATTGTCGCAATGTTGCAGTTTACATATAATTTTTTTATGTCTAGAAATATTTTTTTGTTTCAATATTACTGTGTGTAATTTTTTAAGTCATGGAAAAATAACCATATACGGACAAGAACGGGAAGTCCATATGCTCTAGCAAATTTTTTAGGTACATTTTTGTTGTCGATTGTTCCCATGAATTGTGAACGGTTTGCAAACTATCGACCTGAACAGGGGAAAAAGCTAAAAAAAATCGATTTTTTTAAAGCTTTTTGCGATTTTGATCTTGAGGATGAAGTTTTTTTTTTATTTTATATGTTCACAATTTTTGTTCTTTGTGGCAAGAGCAACAACTTTGTCTCAGAGGGTAAATCAAAATTCCGAACGTTTTGCAAGATCTGAGCCTTAGAAAATAATCACTTTTTTGCAGAAATGACACCGAGGCCCCAAATTTTTGAAGGCATGCATGACTTTGGGCAAAACTGGGAGACACGGGTCTTTTTTTTGTCTTTTATCACGTAGAGTTGTCCGTATATGGCTATTTTTTTTCGTGTTGCACTGTGTTATTCTTCCCTTTAGTTTCGTCAATTTATTCATCTAGACAGTATTCAGTTCAAATTTGTTTTCGTTTCTTCTAACTAAAAGTGAAACTAATCTTATTTAGTATTTTATTTAAAAAAATGTTTAAAGTATAAATTTGGTTGCTTTTTTTTACCAAATTGTATAAAATTTATTTTAAAATCATTAATAAAACATCTCACATTATTAAGTTTATTGCTTACACTTTCTCCTTTTTTATTTTAATTCATTTTACTTTTGTGTTTTTTAGGTTGGCTAGAACCATTATTGGATCGTATTGCTAGAAACTCTACGACCGTTGTTTGTCCCGTTATTGATGTTATCGATGACACAACACTCGAATATCATTATCGTGATTCGGGTGGTGTAAATGTGGGCGGTTTCGATTGGAATTTACAATTCAATTGGCATGCAGTGCCCGATAGAGAAAAGAAACGTCATAAGGTAAGTGGTGGCAAAGGGATTGGGGATTTTAAATTAAATTTCAAATGAACTTTTATCGTTAAAGTAAAATAGTAAAACCCAAAACACAATATTAACTTTTGGGGTTTTTTCAATTGGCTTCAGTTTTATTTTAGTTTACTGACTACAAAATCCTTTTTAACCCTATTTAAATGTTTTTTTTTTTTTATTTGAATACTTTATAAGATTTGCGATTTACTTCCTTAAGTTTGTTCTTTCATTTTATTTTGTAATATTTTACTATTTGTCTTGAATTGTTTATTTGTATTTGTACATCTTGGGGTATTTTGCTGCTTTTATATGAATAAATTAAAAAAATTTTTTTATTTTTTTGGATATTGTCTTCTTAGATAAACTACACAAAAATATTTTTCAAGCCATACGTGACTGGGTTATAGATTCAAATGGAAGACACGTAATAACTACTAACCTAAACACTTTTTCCACTAAATTTGCCATTCAGAACAAAATGGCTTAAACTGAGAACAATTGAAAACATGCACAACCTTGGCCCTTTTAAGGGGGAGGTAAAAGATAAAATGTTAAAAAAAAAATATTAGAGTTTTTGACAATTTTAGGCTTAAGAAGTTTAAGATCTCAAGAGGATTTGGCTTGTGAGAATGTTTAAGTTCATGCATGGTCCTATGAACCTCTATAGTTAAATAAAGATTAAATGTTTGAACAACCACAAGCTGTGGTTAGGCTTAAATGCGTAACACTAAGAAATAATTTTCCAAGACCCCATATATATCCCAGTAAAAACTTCGCCTACAAAATAATGTGTTAAGTAATCAGGAAAAATTGAAAATACTACTTCCAATATTACTGAAAGAACAAATGAATTTTACAAGGGAAGTTCCAAAATGAACGCATTTAAATTTAAGTCATTTTTTTAACCTACATACATCTGTAAAATAAGTAGTGATAGTAGTAATTATAGTAGAGTTATATAGAGGTGAAAAGGTCATTTAGACTCCCCGATGAGTGCAGTGTCTTCCAGGCTGAGTTCCTAGCGATCTGAAGGGCGACGGAGGTGATACTGGAACACATCGTGGGTGGATCTGTGGTGAAAATTTACGTCGATATTCAGTCGGCGCTTAGGGCATTGACAAATTATACGGTGCGATCTTGCCTGGTCGGTCGGTGTAGGAATGCCCTTGGTGGACTCATGGTGGCATTCAATGTAAGGCTGTGTTGGATACCTGGAAATGAGGTGGCTGACGAACTCGCAAGAGGGCTTCGAATCTGGACTTAGCGGTAAGGGACAGGGGGGTTAAGCCCCCCCTATGCTACTACTATGGGGTGATACGGGAGATATTCCGTAATGACGTTAACCGATCCTGGAGAGACAGAACGGATTGCCAAGATTGGACGCGGGGGCAACCAGGGTTCTACTGGGATTGGATAGGGTTCTTGACGGGTCATTGTCTTGTCAGGGCTTTTGCCGGCAGATGGGACAACGCCATACCGGACTACTGCAGATTGTGCGATGATTCAGAGGAGCTGATCGAGCATGTACTGTGCCATTGTCCCAGGACGCAGGGACTCAGGCAGAAGTGGCTAGGAGATAGGTTTCACGACGAACTGGGGTGCATCGCTGGATGTAGTCCGGCTACGCTACTGGGGTTTGTCAGGGAAATAGTGCGGTTGTTTCTGTTGAGGAGACTGTAGAGAGGGCAATAGTTCTACGCGAAATCTTCTGAATTTCTATCTTTCTTGATTCTATCCATCTCATTCTTCTTTCTTTACCGTCTTTTCTTTTTTCTTTTAATTGAAGGGATTCACAATGGACCTTAAATACACAATTTTTATTTTTGATAAATACACTAAAATTTATTGTTGCGGGAAAGCTAGTTTCTATACGTATTTCACTGATTGCTTAGGCCAGATCGTCGGGAAACCTTTTTCCCAAGATTTTAGAAAAGCTAAAAATATTATACAAACAAAACTTTTAAGCGAATAAGAAGAAGAGAAAAATAGTCCTGATTATGTTTTAATGTGGTGAAAAATAAAACTGTAAAATCCAAAAGATTCGTCTTTAAGTGGCCAATGATCGAATCTTAAGCCAATTTACTAAATAAATTATATTCTATTTCCTGATGGAGGATGATCCAAAATTCAACACAGTTGAATATAACATTCTTACCTATTTTACTTTTTCGTTTTTAAACTTAAGTTTGTCCTTCCCTGCAAACCAAAATAGAAATGGTTTTTATGTATGCCGCATACGTGAGAGCTTAAACCTTTTTGATTTTATTATAAGACCTTTTTTTGTTCGTCCTTTTTTTTTTTTTTTAAGATTATAAGATTTTCCGCTTAGATTGACTTTTGTCATTTTGGCATATTCCTTTAATAGGATTAAAAATTGATGATATTAAGGACTTTTCTTACTAAAAGACAGCAGCAAATCATGAAAACTAAGAAATTGTTATTCTAAGCTATGGGCTTAATATTAGCAAAGCAAACATTTATAAAATTAGGACAAATATTAAACTAAATCAGTTAAATTAAAAGCTTAATTACGAAACCCCTTAAAAGGCGGAAACGGAAATAAAAAATTATTTTTATAAATTAAAGAAACCGGTTTGATGGCAATACGATTGCTCCGTAGGCTTAAGGAGTATTAAAGCGTTGGGAGAGAATATTTTATTATAATTTTTGGTCACATTTAGCTAGTTTGTGCTCAATATCTTGACAATATCGGTATTTTTCACGATTTTAGACGTAGTAAATTCTTTTTATGGAATTAACTTTATATACGACTTATAGAAAATTATACGGAGGTGTGCTGGAAATCGAAAACGTAAAACACATGAATTTGGCAGAAGTTTTTAATACACTTTCAATCTAGTTTTTATAATTTTTGTTATAAAATTCTGTTTAAGGGAGATATATTTTTGTATAATACTTGCCATAAAATTCGTTTAATAGAGAAATCTTATTAAAAAACGACTTCTAAAATCTTTGCCTTTTACGTTTTCGATTTCCAGCAAACCACGAATAGACTGATTTTAATGAAATTTTTTTTAAATAATTTCTTGCCGTAAAAAGAATTTGTGCCCAACTTCATTTCTATCAGGCCAATTTTTATTTCATAGTTGCCATTCCGATCGAATTTGTCTTGGTTTCTTTAAATTAAGTTTTCACTGTTTGGAGAAGCAAAAACGGAATTACATACATCAACTTTCGTTCCAAATTGATTTCTGTGACAGGTTTGCAGAGCACAAATCGTTACAATTGTAGAATTTTTAAGGCATCTGTCGGTATAGGATTTTTTATTGGAGATATTGCGCTACAGGTCCCATATTAAAGACCGTTAAAGACCGATCTAAATAAAATTTTACGTTATAACTTTTAGTTCTTTAAAGCAAATTTGAGTTAAACTTGATGACAATATTCTGATTCGTAAAGAGTATTTTTAAGTATTTTTCGGGAGAGATATGCGGAAAATGGTAAAAAAAAATGCACCGAACTTTATACAATTTTTTATTATAATGTTTAGTAATATTAAAATACGCAAAGCATTATTTTTTAAGATATTATTATGGACACATCTTCATAGGACTTTATATCAATTTGTTTAGACATTACAAAACAAGTTTATTAAAAATATCATGACGATATCAGTTTTCGTTAGGAAGAGGGCTTTATATTGGACTCATCAAGCCCTTACCGCAAAAATAGCTTAAGCGACATCAGTTTAAATTTTCGTTTTTTTTTAACAAATGAATTTATTGGCAACACTTGCATCACCTCATAAAATATTATGACCACAAAAGGTACCGTCACGATTCTATAGCAAAAGAAATTGTAGCTGAAGCGCCAACCTTCATACAAAATGTTTATGAAATATAATACAAAAAATTACCTTCTCTTGTAAAATTTAATTTTTGCCGTTTAAGCTTTTTTGCGGCAAGGACTCGATATTTTTAACTATTAAATTATATAAAACTAAAAATCTTCAACATTTTTTTTTTTGTAAACCTTTGTTAATATATCAAATAATTTTTATGAATACGGTAGTTAATGGTTAAACTGGCAACACGGGGTAATTCAGTTATTCTAATGGCCGTTTTCTTTTTTCCCAACGAAAAGCTGCACATTTAAGAAATTTTGTTTTCTTAACGTCTCATATGCTTCTATTCTGTCGCAAAGGTAACCAGCACTCATCTGCCAATTATTTTTTTCCTTTTTGTTTGCCGTATAGATAAATTCAATCAGCTGACTCCCAACTTTTACATGTATTTAGAGAGGTTTTGCCAACTGAAAACAATGTTTTGTGTCGGTATATTGAGAAACCCAAAATCGTTAACGGACAGTTTATCGGTCTAATAAATTTACGCTGACTTCTAAGGCCAGGGTTTTGAGTAATTAATTAAGTTTAAACTTAGTTAAGCGCATTCTGAAACTAGGATTTTTCCGGGGACTGGGTTTTTTAATTATTTCATTAAAGGCCAACATTATAAGCAAAACTAAGCTGTTCCGTAAAAATGTTGTATACAAGTTTGGTAATGGCGGCACAAATCTGTTTTCAGATTAACTAAACAGTGAAATGCGCATAGGAATAGCTTATCCATCCCATCAACAAAAATTGTTAGTTTATCAATAGTATGAATTGGAAATTAAGCACATTTAAACGAAACCTTGTTAATGGATTTTTGACTCCCAAGATAAACTTTGATAACTAAACCTAGTTTAATTGAGAACTCAAAAACCCAGCCTAAGTCTGCCAGCTGAAAGATAAACCACTTGTAATCGGAGAGGGAATACAAATTAAAGTTCTTTTCAACTCTCTAAGCCTTTGAGTAGTAACCAAGATCCAAAGAAAATACTTTTTAAAACAGCAGTCATGTGCAAAAATTTGTTTAGTTGAATATAACCTCCCGCTCAAATAATTTTCCTTTATTTTTCCAAATGAAATGAAGTGAAAATAAAGAAAGAAAAAAATAATTCAAAGAAAATCAATAAAATCTAAAAAAATCTTACGTTATTTGTTCTACATAAAGTTTTTTTTATTAAGTTGTTAAACAAAATTATTGGAAAATTGTTCATTTTAACAAAATTTTCCATGCCTTCCTTACACTTAAAAAATATATAAAACTCATAAACAAACATTTTTCTCTCATAATTGATTTAGTTCTCTTCAAGGCAATCAAATATGTTTTTAACTTTTTAGTACAACAACAGACTTGTTTTTAATAAAAACTCTTAATATAAATCTGGATTTGTTGTTATTTTAAAAGTTGTTATTAGTTTATCCAAAACTAAAGAAAAGTTTAGTTTTTAACTGTTATATTTGAGTTGTAGATGTTGGTAGAAAATAGTAAAGCATACCTTAAGGGAGCGATGTGGTTATGGCTTAGTTTTAAAACCGTTATAACAAGTAGTTAACAAACGTACATTCACACATACATACCCACAAAAATACTTGTTTATAGTCTTCTGAGCAAACTTCGGAATTTACTTTTAAATTGTGGTATGAGTTAAGTGTTTGAGTTAAGTTAGTTTTTTTTAACTTCAATTACAACATTAAATACTAAAATTAAGATTTAAATGGTTAATTTCAATAAAATTGGAAGCATATTTAAATTGGACATGTAAGTTGTATACAAAAAAAAACATTTACTTATGCTATTAAGAAATGCTCAATTTTGCTCTGGCATTCAGATTTTATCCAAGTTTTTTGGAAACATGTTTTCAAAGACTATTTTTGTTAAAAATCGTTTTCAGTAAAAATCCTCCTAGCATAGTTTTTTGCATCCAAAAAAAAGCTTTTTATAGTTAAAGTTTTAAAGGTTTTAAAATGCCTTTTATGTTACCTTTTTCAGAATAAACATTCATAAACGTTTTAAATAAAAACTTTTATAAGTCTGTTCTATAAAAGATTTAATAAAAAAAGCCTTTATAAGCGATTTAATAATAAAGGCTTTCATAAGCTAATTAAGTAAAAGCTTTTATAAGCTTTTTAATAAAAGCTTTAAAACTATTTTTAATAAAACCCTTTTAAAAGCACTTTAATTAAAGAGCTTACAATTTTTCATTAAACCTTGAAAAAAAAAGATTTAAAAATATTTTTTAAGTTTTGATAAAAACTTTAAATGGGTTTTTGAAAAAAAGCTCTTATAAACGTTTTAAATAAAAGCTTTAATGATAAAAGCTTTGATATCGTTTTAAATAAATTCATTTAAAAACACTAATAAAAGCATATTGAGATTTTTGATTAAACCTTTAAAAGCTTTTTATACAATTTAAAAAAACCTTTGAAACAAGCCTTTTTTATAAAAAAGCTTTTAATATTTTTAAATGGGTTTGTGATAATAAAAACTTTTATAATCATTTTGAATATAACTTTTTAATAAAAGCTTTTAAATCGTTTTAAATAAGTTTTTTTAAAAGTGCATTATTGAGAGCATTTAGGATTTTGATTACATCTTTAAAAGCTTTTTATACAACATAGAAAACTTGCTTAAAGCTTGTTAACAAAAAAGCTTCTAAAATAATTTTAATGCTTTTAAAAAGTTTTAATAAAAGCTTTTTTTAAAGCTATTTTAACTTTAGAAAACATTTCAGTTAAAAGCTTTTTGGAAATTTTAACTTTTAAGATCTTAAAAGTTTTACAAAAAAAAAAAAAAACATTTGCAGATCTTTAAGTAAAAAATTTTTTGTAAGTACCGTTTAAAAAAAAAGTTTTCAGACCTTTTTTGGAAACTAAATTTTAAAAAGCATTTAAAAGATGCATGTATACCATATAAACTTTTAACCTTTTATTTTCTAATAAACTAAAAAATAACCTTCAGCTTTCGTCTAACTACATTTAAAATCCTATAGATATTTAAAATCGTTGACGACATCTTTACAGTGTCCTTGTCGTCCTTTCCTTGCATAATACAGGTTACAAAATTTCAGTTTAATTTTTATGAAATTAAACAAACAACACTGCCGTACCATTATTCAGAAAGCAAATTCTGTACTTATATTATTTCAAAATGTTTACACTCCGTGCACCCTAAAAGTACACATTTACTTGCCACTGGTAAAAGCAACAGACAATTTGGAGTAGAAACTCCACCTAGTTTTTAATAATAATCGTTATTATAGTGATGATGGTTATAATGATGACGATTATGTAGAACGGAAACTCGCCAACATCATTAGGAAATCCTCATTTTTTAAATGTATATGTTACTAAACGTTTCGCTTGTTTTAACAATTTTAAAGCTGCGGGCTGGTTCCTTGGATAATGATTGTTGGTTGTCTAACTGGCGCTTGTTGGTTTGATAAATGGCATTGACAGCATTAATTTTTCTACGGAAAAGCAATTCAAAATAAAAAAAATATTGCAGGAGTAAATATTTGTTCAAAACACTACATGGATATTAAAAAATGGTGCTTTTACACTGGAGAGAAATTAAACATGTAAGTTAAGAAATAAATTTTTTTATAATAAGCATAATCATGAAAATATTTTTACAACGTGCAAACAAATCAATAAGGAGAAAAGTTTTCTGAATAGTATTATTAAATGATCGAAAAAAGTTTTTAAGCTATAAAATTAATAATTTGCTTAATATATTAAGCTTTTAAAAGCAAAACAACTCTCGCCTTGGAAGCTATTCTTATGATTTCCTATATGAAAATTGGAAACGCTTTTTAAATAAAAGCTTTTCAAGCTTAAACCTCTTAAAAGCTCAACAAAA
The DNA here is from genome assembly GCA_963931875.1 of Pollenia griseotomentosa. Taxonomy (NCBI): domain Eukaryota; kingdom Metazoa; phylum Arthropoda; class Insecta; order Diptera; family Polleniidae; genus Pollenia; species Pollenia griseotomentosa. The sequence goes on from OZ007564.1 coordinate 148,915,427, forward strand.
TTTGTTTTCAGTTCTATAAGCTTTTTTCATTTGCTGGAATTTTGTAAATTTTCATCAATTAAAAAGCTTTAAAATAGCTTTCTACCGAATTGTTTTTACAAAGCATTTAAAGGAAATTTTTCGTCAGCTTTGATAAAACAAATGCTTTTTGTAGAAGCAACACTTTTAAGGGAAATAGTTTTATAATTATTTTAAAAAAATTTATGAAAAGCCGTTAATTTAATTCTATAAAGTTTAGCACAAAAAATATCCTAATAAAATCTTTATAACAAAAACAACATAATGCTGATTCTTTTAAGCGTTTAAATACAAGGACTTTTCAAACTTTTTAAGAAGAATAAAGCTCTTTCAAGTATTATTTAAAAAACCTGTCTCTTTTTTGTATAAACTTTTAATAAAACAAACTTAAAATAGCTTAAAAAAAAAAAAAAACAACAAAAAAATATTCAAATAACTTTTTTTATAAAGCATAACTCCAAAAACCTAATTTAAAGCTTTTGTATAGAACCTTTATAAGAATTTTCTTAAAAAAGCTCATACAACACTTATGAACATTTTTAATTATGAGGTACAAGAAAAGTCGTTTTGCTAATTTTATTTAAACATGACACTTTTCTTTTCTTTTAATCGTTTTTTTAATAGACCTAAAATAAAACAACAGAATCTAATAAACGAATTTAACTTTGTATAGCCTGAGGCTTAAACGCTTATTGAAAGCTTTTATTTCAAAAGCTTAAAAACAATTTTTAAATTAAGCCCCTAATTAAACGTTTTGCCTTTAGTACTTCAAATCATTTTTATTTTTTTTGTTATTAATTTTATTTTAAAAAGCTTATTTACGAATTTTTTAAAGTTTTTTTTAAAGAAACTCAAAGCTATCAAAAAAAAGAAAAGCAAATAGTTTCAACGGTTAAATTTTAAGAAAAAAAATTGTAAAGCTTTGTAAAAAAAAATTGAAAGCTTATGTTGGTGCCTTGGTAGGCTAGTTGGCAGTGAGTTAGACTAAGAGTGAGAGGGTTGGGAGTTCCATTCCCGCCAGAGACTTTAACGGGCTGAGGGGTTCTTGTGACTATTGCTCGGTTTTTTCGCTACAAGTTTTTAATGGGTTACTAAAAAAAAAAAATTTTTGGGATTTTTATTATAATTGGCCCTAACAACAACAATCAATACTCACTTGTGATAAAAATGTACCCTAAATGTGTTTTTTGGACTGTATCCATATGGATACATATTTCGGTTATGGTAAAGAAATTTTGATACTAAAAACTAACATAAATAGTGGAATAATGCACGGAATGCTCTAAGATTTTGCAAAAATTCATTCTATTCGAGCGGAAATAACCTGTAAAATTTCGTTAAGATCAGACAATAATTTACTTTATTACACCTAAAACCGTAAGAAATAATGCTATCAGAATCTATATATAAATTGGCTAAGGAAAACAATTAAGAACACTTTTCTCCTCTGTTTGCCCAGCGACTTGAATAAAAAATACACCATTTAAAGGGTATTTACTGGCAGAAGTGCACAATACATATTTTAATAAAATCTGTTCAATATATTGATCGTTGGGTATTTCCCTAACGAAAAATCGACTACCTACTACATTAGCCACAAGTAATGCAAGAGTTCGCCTTTTGACTCTCTCACTATATTTTTTTGTACGAGTCGAAAAAAAACGGTGCCGTTATTCAACAAGAAATACATTATTTGAAGTATGTATGTAGTTATTTCAATTTTGTGTTGGCGTCAGTTACAATTGGAAGTTCGTGGTCAGTGAACGTTTAATTTTTAATGAAAAAAGTCCGTTTTTTTATAAAGGTAAATATAATCTAAGTAATAATGTTGTTATGGCCTACAACATTGATGGGGTCCATGGCAAAAAAAGTCTCAAAGGTCTGGATAATATATACTCCGCACTCAAAGGTAATATCGTATATATCTAAAATATTGTTATATATTTCATATGCAGATTTTTTTTTATTAATTTCTGTTTCAGAAATACCAATAAGCTCATAATTCCCTGGCCCGGCTGAAGACCAATTAAGAAGAGCTATTCACCTGCAAAAAAGGAGATAAAGGCAAACTCTGTCTCGAAAAACAACATTTAAAAAGAAACAACTAATACATTTCCTTATATATTTTTTTTAATTTATGTGAAATGCCTGGAATTTGTTTTCAGTTTTAATTATAGTTTGAAAATTAATTAATTAAATTTTAATTTATTTTGTTAAATAAACAAAAATCAAAAAATTTTAAGTTTCTGCAGTGTTTCATTATGGAAATATCATTGGTGATATAACTGGTACATTTAAATATATTAACTATATTGCTATAGAGGCATTGTCAGCGAAATCGCACATCACGTGTGATTAGTGAAATCATCAGTAAAAGGTTATGCAGATGGAGGCAATTTACTACCGTCAATGTCATCCCCATGTTAAAATCGTTAGTCGTGTGCATTGCTAGTAGTTAGACTGGTAGTTAATGGTAATGATTGGTAGTTAAGGAAATAGCTAGACATTCGCTAGCTACGCCGACTGCAGGGTATTTTCAGAGTTATAACCGTTTAAATTTGAAACAAACACATATGCAAAACACATAAAAAAATATTTTGTTTTTTTTTCAATTGTCAAATAATAAAAAATAGGGTTGTCGATTATCCAACACTTTCAAGAAACCGGTTTTCGAATATTTCGACTATATAAATCTAATATATATAAATCGGCATATGCAAACCAGTTAAGAACGATATCTTTCTTTGTTTGCCAACCAATCACGTGAAACATAACATATGAACCGGATCGTTGGTCCGTCGCCAAATCGATCCACTTAGACGGAAAAAATTAATGTTCAAAACATGTAAATTCATATATACTTAGATATTCTATATTGTCATCATATTAAAAAAATGTATGGCCGAATTTCGACCATTAGGAAAACACTTGTAAAATTTAATACTTCACAGTTTTATAAGACTAGAAATCACACTAATAAATTTCGTGATGATCGGTCCATAATTTGCAATATGCCCCATATAAAAACCACTCAGCGGCATCAAACGTAAAGTTATTTTATATGTATTGTGTGTATATTATTCAACACCATAACTTGCGTTTATATCCATATGGATACATACAATGTTTAAAAAATCTGCACAGCTTTTTTCCGGCTTAAAACTTTCTTTAGGTTCGAGGTGTTTTTTTTTAACATGGTAATATATATATATGTTATTTGAAAGATACCTATGTATATATATATATATAACTTAAAAAAAAAAAAAAATTATATATAAAAAGAAGTTTTTTTTAATATGCTATATTATTCTCAATTTTGTAAAAATCCAAGAGTCTTTCATTAAAAATGATTCATAAGATCTTAAAAAACAATAACATGCCGATATCTAAGCCAATTCTCCTTGAGATTGTCAGATGCCTCCAAAGTTGAGTGTATCCATATGGATACAATATAGGGAAAGGGTTAATTAAGTTAGAATATAATTTGTGATTGAATTTGTAACTCTCAATAAATAAATAAAAACTTTTGTCAGTGTAAAAAATGTATGTTCATCTCTTTAATTGTTCCTGTAGTTAAGTTTTGTAATACTACAACCATTTTGCACAATTGCCTCTTTTAAAATCGAAATACAAAAAAAAAAACAAAAGTGTTTAAGTTCAATTAAAATGAATAAAAGAATTTCTTTCTAATTATTTCTGCTCTATTTTTTCTATAGTTTTATTTTCTGCCCTCGGCATCCTGCCATGTGTAAATACAATTTGTAGAAGTGGAAAACAAATCGTTCGTTGATATTTCATTTATTGTTATTAAATACCAGCTGTGATTAATATTCCATGTGGCTGTTGCTCTCTGTGCTTTTGTTTATTATTGTTATCCTTGGAAGGTAAGAGGGGATGTGAATGGAAAATTTTCTGTGTGGTAAGCACAAAAATGAAACACAAACTAGCTTTGTTAGAATTTCCGCTTAATTCCGTTTTATACAATAAAACAAAACATAAATGTGTTTGCATTAGTGTATTAGTTCCATAATTGTGTTTTTCTTTGAAAAGTGTTTTCCACTCTTTTCGACTTTTAGTTCATGATTATTTAAATGTTGTCGAGGTTCTTAATAATTATAATAAAAACCAACGAAGTAATCAAAATTTTTTAAATAAAGATTGAATTGGATTGATACACATAAGAAAGTTATTTAATTAAAAATTTTGGTTAAAGTTTGTCAAAAATGTGTTAGTTGTATTATAAAAACAAACTTAATAAATCTTTTGGATAAAATGCTTAGCAGTGTGATTTAAGAACAGAAATTATATATAATAATCATTGTAAAAGGTTTTTTAAAAAGAGTGATAGGCAACAAACTGTGACGGCTGAAAATTCTTAATTCCTACTTGTTGAAAAACACTGCTCCCTATATAACCGGCCGTTCTCCGGGAATGGGGTGGAATCTTTGTTTACAACAAAGTAGGTTCAAGCCAGATCCATAAAATTAAATTTAGGTAGCAAAATACCCTCTAATATTGACCACTAATTAAATGAGCAAACAAAAAAAATAATTTATAAATAAAAATAATATAATAACAAGGTGAAGTTTAGATATGAGAGTTAAATGATGGTAAACACTCTCGAGGTCATTACCCACCCAACCATGTTATCTATTAATTTTTTTAGATAACCCAAATGTCACCCTTTCTATAATAATCTAAATTTTTCGTGGAATATAATCAAAATTTAAAAGTCCATTATATGAAGTTACATTTATTCAAGATGCAAATTTTAAAAGATGTGTAATTATAAACATTTAAAAATAAAAATAATCTTTCTAAAGGCCATTATTACAACCTAATGATAAAGTTGCTGATAGTTAACGTGAACAATAGCTATCTTGAACGATTAAGTGACCAATAAGTTTTTTCCAATATTACAACTGTCCGATAAAATAAAAAATGTAATTTATATACTGTGGCAACATTGCAGTATATACCGACTACTTTTGGTTGTTTAAAATACGTAGTGGCAACGACTTAGTTTTGTTTTATTTATTAATTAAAAACAAAAGTAAATTTGTGTGTTCTTTATTTTTGGTTTTAATGGTAAATTGTTTTGTTTTTTGTGTTAAATCGTGTTTTTTGAAAAAGTTGAGTAATTTAAGACTATCATTGAAGTTACCATATCTTCAGCAGAAAATATGGCATCTTCAAGTTCTTAAAGTTCACTTGTAAAGTTAGCATTAGTAAAAACCTGATGTTAGCTTATCAGTCACTTTTTAGGTTAATGTTAACTTGTAATAACCAAAAACTATTTATCTGTCAGATAGCATCCTAAAAATAACTATTTGTAAGTTGTAATAATGGCCCTAAGAAGTGAATTTAAGTTAATAAACAAATTATTATTTATTGTCTAATATTTTAATGTGTAAATTAATGAAAAAAAAATTAATTTATTAGGATAAAGAATTAATTATGACAAATTGGAATATGACATTTTTTACAAAACAATTAAATTATAAATCGAATATGGTTAAAAGAATATATTTAAAAAAAAATATAATATATATAATATATATATATATATATTCTTTAAGTGTATTAGATTAAATTATATTTATTATGTATTCGTGAATATCAAGTGTGTGTGAAAATTTTAGGATACAATTAAAAGAATTATTAAAAATCATAAATGTATGACTCACCATTTAAAATCCATCGTTGACATAAGGCCTTGTGTTCTCTGATATTTTGTAGAATTTGATTTTAAAGCAAATTAATACCCTAAATTTTCACTTAGTATATGCAGTTGTTTTGTTATATTGATGGATGACGTGAATATAAACAATTTAGAAATATTCATTAATAAAACATTTTAGATAATTTAGAAAATAAATAATACAAAATTAGTTTTACTATAAATTACTTAACTGATTTTTAGTGGTAATTTTCTCAGTGTAGGTCAATATTACCAAAATGTCGTTCCATTTAGTTTAAATTTTCAAAATTTCTTCTCTAAAAATTTAAAATCTTGAATTCTATAATTTAAAATAAATTATCCGTATCTGGATAAACTTTCCAGTCAGGAAAGGATGTATTCCGGGAAAATAATTATATATTTCGGTTCCTTAAAAAAAAAATCCGACTTTAAACTAAAACGACTGTTCTCCTCAATAATTTTTCCTTTTTTTCTTTTTTAAAAAAATTCTCTTTTTGACTTACGTTTCAAATATTTCTATTCTAAAATTCAATTCTTTTTTTTTTATTTTTTTTTTTTTAACCTAAAGTATAAATTCTTGTGCACAGTATTGAGCTATTAAAAGCACGACCTCACAAAACCATCTATTATATTAACGAGTAAAGCAACGGCAAATATGGTTTACTACTTAAATTTGAAAAAAAAGCTTTGGCGGCGGTATAGCGAATGCTTATCGTAAACATGTTCTAATGTAGCGTTAAGAAGTGATAAGTATGAAAGGGATCCATTACGACAAACTTTAATCATTTATAAAGCCTGCCGAATCAACGCCAAAGACAAATATTTATGATGCCAACGTAATGCTCTGTATTAAGTGAAACCACAAGAGCTTCACCTTTTTTAAGCTACCAATCGAGCATTGGCCAAAAAACGTCCGGAATATGCGACCAGACTTGAAGCTGTAAAGTTTTGTTTTTCTCATCCATCATCCGACTACCTAATACCTAATAGATAGGTTAGGTTCCATGTGCAGCCATCAAAAGACAGCTCACTTGGGTCCCCAATTGGTCCCTTTGTGATACCCGGCGCCAATGCCCATCCCTTGGAGCAGTTACTCAGATGGCGTCACTGCAAGTTCCAACCACTTCGTCTTCCTAGTGAAGAGAAGGAGCGATTTTAGTTCCATCCCGGACAGATCCCCCAAACAGGAAAACACCGGTCCCCCCAGGTATTCTTCCCTAATGCCACGCAGTTCAGGGCAATGGCAAAGGAAGTGAAGCACAGTCTCATCTTCCTCCTCGTTCTGACAACTCCTACAGTAGTCGTTAAATTGCAGACCCATTCTTCCAGCATGAGTCCCCACCGGCCAGTGTCCAGTTAAAACCGATATCACCGTCCTAATCTGGTTCCTGTTGAACCCAAGTAGAGAGCCAGTTCTCCGTTCATCATATCCAAGCCAAAGGATCCTGGATATCAAGCAGGTGGACTCGCAGGTCCACCGCATCTGCGCAATTCTATAAGACTCGCGCCCGATGAGTAATTTACAGTGAGCCATTGGAAGCCCAACAAATTGATCGATTAATCCGTCATCCATGCGACCACCTTGTCTGGCCAGCCCATCTGCTACTTGATTGCCCGGGCACTCCGAGTGACCAGGTATCCATATAAGCGTTACCCTTGAATGTTTCGCAATCGCATCCAAAGACATCCGACATTCTACAGTCAACCTAGATGTCGTGTAGACACAAGCCAGGGAAGCAAGGGCAGCCTTGCTGTTTTTATTTTATATCAATCGCTTTTGGATAAAACTTTCTTGTACTAATTTCTATATTTTATAATCGTATTTATTGTTAATGTTGCTTTTAAGCTTGTTTAAATAAGTTTTAAGTCTTCAGAAAACTTCCAACAGAAAAAGGTAAGGTGTGCAAAAAACAAGCAAAAGTTTAACCCTGGAAGTATCCGTTGTTCTGTAAATTAAAAGAAAGCAAAAGGAAATGATTTACTATTGCAGATTTCAATAATCAACAAGTAAGTGTGCTATACTCAGCTATGCCGAATCTAATATACCCTTCACCATGGTGCGATAAAAACAGAAGGTTATAAAATTACCGTTCTTTGGATATAAATAAATTTCTTTTGTGACACGCCCACATTTTGTGGGATGTTGTATACTGCTTACCGAGATGTTTGTACCTAATTTGGAAACTTTGGCACTTTCCGTATAATGGCTAGTGCCACGCCCACTTCTATAATCTCGCCCATTTTTAAAGAGAGGTTGTGTATGGATAACCAGGATGCTTGTACCTAACTTATATTATGATGAAAAACATTAAATTCCGGGTGTTTTCTTTTTTAATTTTAGTTTAACTGTTGTAAGAAAATAATTAAATACTGAACACAGTATTAAAATGGATCTATTTGCTTATCGCTAGTTATTAATCGATGCAAAAATTACTTTGTTTTATGGTATTCAAGCAACATTTTAGACATGCGAAATCGGTTTGAAAAATCTCTGCAATTATTTCTGTGACACTCAGTTTTCTTGTATTAAAATGGATCCTGTTGAAGCCAAACATTTTAAAATGTATGCTTTGATTTATTTTGTAAGTTTTTTTTTTTGATTTTACAACAATCTTATATCATTAAGTTGAGACGTTTAAGGCTGATGGGGAAATCATTTCTCGCACGCTGAAATCGTCGGAATATATTCCAAATAAACTTTGGTAAGCTATCGATGCCGTTCAGATGCGCCGATTTCTTTTGCAAATTGAAGAAAAAGTTCCCTTAACTAAAACTCTGTTGGCAATACATTCGTCATTTCTAGAGAAAAGAAAAACTCTGCAGTTTGCAGTATTTCGTTTAATGAAATAAAGCTAAATAATATAATTTAATACAATCACAAGCCATGAGTATAGATACGTCATATGTTGTGAATCCCGCATTTTTATGTTATACACTAAATATATTTTTCAAGTTATCAATATGTAATCCTATCAATATTTAATGTTTTTTACTGCCGTTTCTTTTTATTCCTAGTTTTGCTATTGTGTTAGGATTCAATTATTCATTTACGAATGTCACTCACATACGCACACTTAATCACACATGCAGATGTGTTAATATTCACGCATACATATATATTCAAGTAGATTTTTGGAATACATACAAACAAATGAAATATTTAAGAACGAATTTAAATACAAGAACAACAATGACATACTGTTGGCCTTTTGTTCTTTTTTCTAAAAATATTTGTTAAATTCTAACTAACCCAGTTAAAATGGTGCTTTTTAAGAAATATGTGGAAAATAGAACAGTGCCGGCATATGTCGGTTAAGCGCCCTGTTCTGCATTGGCGCCCTTTTGCTGCTGTTGTTTTTAAAAATTTTGAAGTTATTTTTTTTTGAATCCAAATTTTTAATTAGGCTTAAGTTCATTAAATTTAATTTTCATTAAATTATTTTTATGAAGAAAGGAATTTTACAACATGAAAATTAATTAAAATTGTTATTGATAATCTTTCATTCTTGACCGTGGCCGGGATTCGAACCGCGGCCGGCAGGTTACCATGACATGTTTCGATCGCAACCACTTTTTTTTTTTTTTTAATTAAAAACTTCTATACTTTTTATTTATTTTGTTAACTCTGTTAAAGTAATTGTAAAATATAAAAACAACGACTTAAAGTAGTAGTAGCTGTGGGGAAAAACATATTGTTTCTGTTTTATGCGAAACGCTAAAGAAGAATTCCGCTAATCGGTGTCTCGCAGCTTTAGTTCATGAAGCAGTCAGTTTTAGTGCTTGAAAGTAGATATTAATGCACTTAAATAAAATTTTCGGTTGTGTAACACCCAACACGCCTACAAAAACAATAGCTTTAGCGACTAATTGTGACTCAAATTTTACGCATTGAAACTTTCACATGCCTTTAGTTCAAACTAGACTTAAAACAAGTCTACAGCTTAGTTTTAAAGCTAAGACTCTAAATAGTCTAAAGTATATAAATAGACCTTAGTCGAGTTTCCAGTATAAAATATTTCTTAGTCTGTGTGTTTAGTTTATTTATAACCTAGTCTATTGTTTAACTTTTTTATTTCCTCTTACCCTTCATTCTTTTTATTTAATCACCCTACTTCCACAAATATTTCTATGCAAAAACTCTCCTGAATCACAATAAATATGTAGGAGGCAACTATTTGTTTCCAACAAAACTTTTGTAAACAAAGTGAAATGCGAAAAACATTTTTAGAAAAAACAATAAAACAAAAGGACAAACTGTCATGAGTATTAAATGAATTTGAAGAACAATATTTATTTACAAAAAGAGCAACAAATGATTAAACGAACTGGTAAAATTTCATGGAAATAAATAAACTTTTTGGGAGTACAGTGTAATCTCGCTTAACGAACACCTTTCTTAAGCGGGCTGCCACTCTTGATGAATACTGTTGCAGGTTCCCGGCAGCGTTCGATAAGAAAAGTATTGAGTTATTTTGAGAGGATATCCCCTTATACATAGATATTTCAGTGGTTCCGTCGTTATCCATTCAAGAGAAAATCCACTGTATTTTTTCAATTCCAATACCAAACAACAATCATTTTTTGTATGTAAATATTAAAACGAAAATAAATCTAAAAAACCATTTTTAATAAAACTCATAGTAAACAGAAACAACAATTTACTTTTTTTTTATAAGGATTTGCTTGGCAGTAAAAAAATCGTAGTCAAAGTGACAGGATTTAAAAACAAACCACTGGAAAAAGTTTAAAAAAATACTTTGCACTTTTTTACAATTTAATGTCTTTCAGTACGTCTCGGTATAACGGAAACATCAACCCCTATTTACATAACTTTTTTTTTAATCAAAGCAACGACTCTTGATTATTTCCAATTAAGTTATTTTAATCAGTAGTTTTAAAATATGTTTAAATGTAGGTCATCTGCTATCTCAATGATTAAATTGCAGCTGCCTGGTTAATAATGATTAAACCTTGATGATTCAAAGGTTAATATTGAGCAGTTTTAACCTTTACAGATTTTTACTATAAATAAATATAAAATGTGATGTGCAAATGTTTTTATTTACAAAAAACCACAACATTTTGGTTTTCTTTCACAAACAAAGACAACAATCGCGAATTCAGTTGATTGAACAATTTTTTTATACCCATCACCGAAGGTAAGAGGTTTATAAAGTTTGTCGTTCCGTTTGTAATTTCTATAATACTGATTCAAGACCCTATAAAGTATTAAATATATTATGGGATCTTATTAGTAGCCAAGTTCATTTAACGATGTCCGTGGAAATGGGCTTTCCAAGGACCCCATTTATTATAGGGACTAGGTTGTTACATAATAATATCACATATAGTCCGGAATTGTTTCCTATTAAAATTCAAATAGATCGGTAGACGACAGCCTCTAATATTTGCCATAAATCCCTTGCTATTGTATTTTTTTTTTTTTATTTTTTAATGTATATCTTGAGAACGACATTGACACTGGTCGTTCTAAATTAGGTACAATCATCTTGATTATCAATTTTGTAGAAGTTGACGTGGCACTTCCCCTTAAAAGTCACTATAGATTTCTGTATATCAGGAGACCAGCGAGTTCCAAAAATTCCAAATTAGGTACAAGAATCTTGGTTAGCAATACACAACATCATATAAAATATGGGCGGGATGGGAGAAGTGGGCGTGGCACAAAATAAATTTATTTATATAAAAAGAACTGTATTAATACAACTTTTTATTCTTATCGCACCATGATGAAGGGTATATAAGATTTGGCGTAGCCGAGTTTAGACCTCTTACTTGTTTTTAATCAAATTGTTTAACATAACGTAACAAATGACGTAAGTCTTAGTCGTCATATGTCGTGTTGTATTCCGCTAGCCAACAGTCTTTGAGTTTATTAAAAAAATGTAATAAATAAAAAACGGAGATGAAGAATAGTTCAAAGTTCGAAAAATTTGCGATTTACTTAGTGTTAGCTCTGCATAAAAGATGTAAGGGTTTAAGGCGCATATAGACGACATGTTTTTGTCATCTGACATGTCAAATTTTCAAGTCACATGTAATTGTGCATGTCTGTCAAAATCGCTGTTTTACATAAGCTTTATAATATTCGGTCACAAACGTACATGTAATTTGCTTCTGACATTGTCACTGTTTTTTTCGCATTGTTATTGCAGAAACCAAAGTAGTGCTCGGTTTCAAAATAACTTGCTGCCGCCATGAAAAGTTTTATTTGCGCCGTAAAATAGTTCAGCCATCTTAACATTTTTTTCTTTTAATTCAAAGATACCAATTTAGGATTTTATAATAAAACGGTTTTTATATATATATTCACATAAATTCTATTCAATGGTAAGATGATCAAACATATCTCGGTATTGTAAAAAATTAACTTCAGCCGGCTAATGATTCCGTCAATAGTAGACGCCGCTGCCGGTTTCTTGCCGGCATAGCTTTCTGATGTCAGATGGTTTGTCAGAAGAAAATAGAGCACGCTCTAATTGAAATTTTGTCAGATGACTTTGCGTCTGACTTTTACAGAAGCAAAGTTAAAAAGGTAACACACGACATGTATGTGTTTTGAAGTGGAAAATTTGACATGTCAGATGACAAAAACATGTCGTGTACGGTCGCCTTTAGGGAATAATGAAGCCTTTTGCTTATCTACAATTCTTGACCATCGATTCAAAACTTGGATATTTCAAATACAATCGTCTTCAATCTAAGCGAAAAAACATGACTCTCAACCTCGAAAAAAAGTTCTCATAAGTAGTGTTCGAAAATAAACAGAACATTATTTAGCGTTCGGCTCACACACCCAAGAACGATATCTATTTTTTTGGTGATTGTGTAGACGAACACAACCCGTATTATCGTTCGTAACTATTTTCAAGAAAGAGCCGAACATTTTATAGTGAACAAACAAAAAATTTTTAGCAACGGACGCAGCACGAACAGCTTGTGTGTGTATTGTGTATTTGTCTTGTTTGTGTGGAATTGTTTTGCTGGTTTTTTGTTTTTTTTTTTCGTATGTGTATTTTGTTTTTGTAAAAATGTTTGATTTTTTTTACTAGCCAAAAGGGACGAACATTATTTATTTATCTGTATTTCCATACAACAAGACATACATCTTATAATTATAGTATGGTATTTCAAGTTAAAACAATTTAATTTAAAAAGAAGCATGTATAAAAACTTTAAAAATTTTAAGGATCAAAAAATTAAAAAAGGAGAAAAATCGAATAAAATTAAAATCAAATTAAAAATAACAAAAATAACAATAACGCAAACTAATTATAAATTACCAAAAATAAGCCTAGTAGTACTCTGTTCAAATTGAGCAACATTGATTATTTCACACGAAAATTTTGACACGTATCAATGTTACCCATCTTGCGAGTTTGCACAATTTGACGTTTTTATTCCTGCTAAGTATGCGACATTGTTTTGCGCATATAAACAAACCCCACATGTATTTTACTAAAAATTTTTTTTTTTTTAATAAACAATTTAATAATAAAAAAAAGTAAATATGGATTAAAAACTGTTACCGGTTGTGTTATTTTAATTTTTTATTCAATAACCAGTTCATGCTTTTTTGCTTTTGCTTAAAATTCCACGTGAAATAAATGCAGCTTACATTATTTTGTTTGTAAAAAAATGTTGCCAGACACATTTCGGAAATTTTTCACAAAAAAGAACAGAGTACAACTCTATCAACATTATTTCATAGATATTCCGAACAAGTTTTTTTCATATGCGTTTTGACAGCATTTCCAGGCTATACTTAAAGTATAAATAATATTTAGTTTAAAGTGTCAAGTTACGTTATATTCACCCCTATCGTGAATAATTTTTCCCTCGTAATTTTTCCCCTTTTCACATATTTGCGATCATGAACAGCTCCCATGAAAAAAATGTAATTCAAAGGAGAATAATAACGTGAAAAAATGTTCACGGGAATAAATTCCCCTTATCGTGAAGTTTTTTCCCTCGTAATTTGTTCACATTTCCCTTAGATTTTCTCACTTTATTTTTGCTAGGGAATAGAACGTGTATGTTAGTAGTTCCTCCTATAAATCGAATATTAAGGGCTAGATCCGTTAATAAGGCACAAACCGATATATTGGTCAACAAAATGCAAAACAACAGGTTGATTGCCGCCGGATTTGTGAAAGACGTGGTGGCAGAATTTTGGAAAATATTTTACTACATAAAATTTAAAAAGTGCAAAAAGCTAACGTTGTTATCAAACTATCCCTCCAATACTAATTATTTAGATTTATTTTTTAACTTTCCTTTAAAATATAGACGTGTATATTTTTAAACAAAAATTTCAATGATTTTTAATTTATTCTAATTTTCTTCTTTTTTACATTCACTGGAACTGATAGCATGAAAAATTTTTCACATGAGATTCACGATTGCTTTTCCCCTTCGAGGGGAATGAAAATTTCATGGGAACAAAAATTCCACTTGTTATTCACGATAGAGGTGATTATTGTTCAAATGTTTTGTTATTTCGGTCTTAAAAGTAATTACGTTGCTGTTTGTTTGTACAATATTCGGAAGTCTGTTCTATAGATGGATTGCGTTATAATAAAATTGCCATTCCGGTATCTTATTAATGTGTGCAATAGGTATTACCTTATTCGTCTTATTCGACCTTGCAACAGTTATCCGATTATATAAATATGACGGCACTTTTGTGTACACGATTTTGTGCAGAAGCGTAAGTGTCCTGATGTTGACCAGATTATTAAAAGTCAAGTTTATTTAATGATTAATGAGCCAAGCCGAACACAATGAAGTTTGTGGATTTAAAAAAAAAACCGAACGGAATTAAATGTTCTCAACTTTTGTTGAGTTTAATAAAAACAGTATTATTTTTGTGTTCGAAAGATGACAAACAGGGAAACGTTGTTTTTTTTAATTATTTACTACACAAACACTATTAGCGTTGGTGTTTTCCACAAATCTACCGAACCGAACACAAATAACACTATCTAGTGTTTATTTTCGGACATGCTCATAAAACTACGAGAACTGGCCTTTAAAGCGTTTGTGAAGAAATACGGAGAGAATACGAAGAGGAAGAGCCTCTGTCTATCCTAACATGTGGTTTAGCCTGGCCTGCAATATTTGCCGACTTATCGGCATTTTGCCAATTTTTGCCTCTAAATTATCAAAGTGCCATTTTGCCGACTTTTGCTCAAAAAATGCCAATTTTTCGATAAACATCTAAAACACGGTAACTTTTTGTTGAATTTAATACAACTTATTAATTTGGGGTAACATTTAAACACCTCTTTCACAGTTATTAATTCAGCGCTTCTACTTAACTAAAAATGGTAAGATTTGTTTATAATGTATTCTTAACCGATCACACACATTTTATTTGAAAATCTTTCAATTGTAAAGAATAAAAGAACTTGATCAAAACAAAAAAAAAAAAAAAAAATCAAAAATTTTTTTGACAATAGCTAAAAGAAGAAAAAAGTTATATTTAAAAATATAAAGTATTTTATATATGAGTTTGGAAATAAATTAATACTTCAAAAAGTTGAGGCAAGCTTAATTCATATTCGCTTTTAATGAACAATTTTAAATCAAAAAATTATTTTTACAACCGCAATTGAGGAGCAGATCGCCAATCTTTTGTAAAGCGGCTCATACACTAGAAATAAAATTTTTCAATTTTACGTATTGTACAATTATATCGCCAATGTGTATGTGATATTCGAAGATGGCACAATATGAAACAATCAAAAGACTTGATTTTTATTGCACAATGAAAAGGAAGTGAAATGTGTTGGCAACATTGTACAATGCTGTTTATGTTATTCCTATAGGTTATGTTCAGTTTTTTTATTGAATGAAAGTTTAGAAATATTTAAATTGAAACCACTGTGCGACTTATTGCATAATAAAGGGCAAAATGATGAATCTCATATACAATAATATTGCAAGTGTATGGGCGCCTTAAGAAAGTCAAGTGAATTTACTAACTTTTTGGCAAAAAAATTCAGTTTCAAAAGTGAGAATTCTCTTTGTGCTTTTCTAACAAATAAAGGTCCTTTCACATTCTTCTGCCAATGTGGACAGAATTTTTAGCAAAGTCAACTAAATAAAACAAAATGTTGATGTACCCTGCAAACTTAATCTTTGAAAGGAATTCTTCATTCTAAAGATTATTTAAAATTTTAAATTTTTGATGCTGATGTTAAAATTTATGTATATAACAACAAAAAGTACAAAACTTTAAAACAATTTAAACCATAAAGTACAGAATATACACATACATTTTTGTTTTTAATTAATTACAATTTAATTGTAAAGCCTGGTACTCTGTTCAACATTTCACGTGAAATGCTGTAAAAATGCATATGAAAAAAACTTGTGCGAAATATCTACGAAATAATGTTGATGGAGTTGTACTCTGTTTATTTTGTGAAAAAGTTCCGAAATGTTTCTGGCAACATTTTTTTTACAACTGCGAAATAATGTAAGCTGCCTTTATTTCACGTGGAATTTTAAGCAAAAGCAAAAAATATGAACTTAATATTAAAAAAGAAATAAAAAATTAAAATAACATAATCGGTAACAGTTTTTTATCCATATTTACTTTTTTTTATTAAATTTTTTATTAAAAAAAAATAATTTTAGTAAAATACATGTGGCGTTTGTTTACATACACGAAACAATGTAGCATACTTTGAAGGAATAAAAACGTCAAATTGTACAAACTCACAAGATTGGTAACATTGATAAATGCCAAAATTTTCGTGTGGAATAATCAATGTTGCTCAACATTTTTCACAAATTTGAACAGAGTACTAGCTTAAGACGTTAACATAAGGTAATTCTGAATTGTTCTCTTTTGTTATTTGTTGTCACAAAAAAATGTTTAACTGTATTTAAAATAAGTATTTTTGGTATGCCGTTTTTTTTAAATTACAGTGCCAATAACGCACATTTTTTTTTTTTTTTTTTTTTTGAAATATGCCAATTTCTTACCAAAAGCATCTGGCACCCCTGGGTTCAGCTAAAGAAAAAATCGATCTTAGATCTCCTTATATCTGGAGACGCAGATACGCTTGTTTACTTGTGCAAAGACAAGTTATATCCAAACGTGCAGAAAAGGCTGCAAAAATAATACTAAAGTTTTCAAATGAGTTCTATCACATCTGACAGACTATTTTCCACTGCAGGTCTGTATCAAACAGATTTGCGAAATCGTTAATTAAAAACCTCAAGAATTCGAAAAAAGGCTAGTTCCTCGAAAAAAAAAACCCTTTTGATCGCAAAAATCGCATTCAGTTTTCTCGCCTCGTTAATTCAGATATTTAATTATTTTTGTAATTCAAAGTCTGAAGAGCCCCTTTTAATCGTACTCTCTCGAAATCAACCTATTTTGAATCGTAATAAAAACCAATATGTTTCTTAAAAAAAATATAAAATAAATAAAGCAATGTTTTTCACAATTTTTATACAGTTCATCAAATTGTTTTTAATTTTAACCTTGTTAAATCGAAATCTTATAGTTCATATAGTTCATAAAGAGCAGTCAGTTCCTTCGATTAAGAATTATTCTACTGTTTAATGAAAAATATTACTCTACTTGAGTTTGGTTAATTTAACCTTGAACTCAAATGAAATACGCATATCAGCGATATTGATTTTCGAGTACAGTAATTTTAACTTAGCTGCACAATCTCCTTTGCACGATTTTTTGTGCAGATAAATCAAAAGTGCTGTTATCTAAAATGTATTTATCTGCCTTAATGTGCAGGTACACAATTGTGGTTCACTGATTAAAAGTGCAGCTAAAGTAAAGTGTTTAAAAAAAAGAATAAAAATAGTTTTTATTAATAAATTGATATTTTATTAAAATTTTATAAAATTGGATATTTATATGAAAAAGTGGCCACCATATTTTTTTCATGTGTGCAGCTAATTTTGATATTTTATATAAAAATGTTTTAAAGCTGCCCAAATATATGAAAAATATGCAGGTATACAAAATGCACTTAAGCAAGAATTTTAAAGAATAATTACGGAAAATATGTATTTTGGGCAGTTAAGTCAAAGTGCAGCTAACTTTGATTTTTTGTATGAAAATAATTTTAAAATGCCAAAACTTTTGGGCATTTATCTCAAATGTGCAGGTATAGAAAGTGCACTTAAAAAGAAATTTGTATGGGATATAAAGAATTATGATAAAAATCATTTATTTTCTGCAGTTAAGTCAAAAGTGCACTTAAACAAAAGGCAGTTAAGTCAAAACTACTATATTGGCAAAAAGGTGTATCGTTACGTCCCTAATTCCTAAATCCACCTTTTCATACCCTAGTAGTTATGCAAGGCCCAACTTTAAGGAAAACGCCTAACGGCTTATATAAATACTTTAATTATAAAATTATAAAAAAATACATTTAGCATCAATTTCACTAGTGATAATATTTAATTTGTTTACTTATCTTCATAAAACCGTAAAAAATGTGGGCATTAAAAAAGAGGTGCTTATTACCTAAGAACTACCTTAAAAGGAGAAAATAGTAAAAATTACAAAAAATACACCACATAAAATAGAACATGTTCATTTAAAACATAAATTTTATAGTCATTAAGTACTATAAACCAGAAAAATTTAACATTTCTATGGAAATAAAACTAAAAAAACGCAATTTTGGATTTAATATTTGTTTAGTGTCTTTCTTTATGGAACGTATTTTTTACACAGTTTTCTTGACGATATAAAGACTTTTTTAAATATGTATATTTTTTATATGTTTATTTCTTTAACTGTTATAAAATTAATTTAAAGTATACTTTTAATTGCTTGCTACTATTGCATATTACGAGGCGCTTTTTTTATATACGCGTCCTAATCGTCCAAAGAAGTGGTAAATGACTTTTTGGAGTATTTTTGTGCACCAGTATTTTTTTTAAGATTTTGGTTGATAGTTAATTGATTTAAAATCCACTTCAAAATGGAGAAAAATAAAATGTTTCCAAAAAAATCCATCTACTTTAAATATACTTGATTATAAGTTCGACAAAAAAATATACATCTTGCGATAAAAACACTAAGAAAAATGGTATTTCGTGTAAAAATACTCTCTTTTCTTTTCTCCCTGTCATTTTTTGTAAATAATTTTAAGAAAAAAAAGTACCGTTTTTGCTTTTCTCCTTGTAATTTTTTTAAAATAGAAAAATATTTATTTTTCTTTCCAACTATTTATAAAAAAAATTTTATTTTGCTCTAAATCTTCACTTGAGTGGATTTTACATTTAGAGGGAAAACCAAATTATGATTATAAATTTTTTTGCATACTTTTAGGGGGAGCAGACTCGCAAAAAATGTTATTAAATATTTAAAGAAATTGTTTTTATCTCTTAGTGATGATAAAAAGCTTTTTTTATATTGTTTTAAATTTATAATTCTCTTAAAAATTTAATAAATGTTAACAGTTTTATAACTTAAATTATATAAATATGATTAAACTAAAACCTTTAAAACGCAAATGCTGTATCTTATACGCCCATTTGGCAATAACACGGACCATTAGAAATGCTTAACACTTCTAACATTTTATTCGAAACGTAAAATAACGTTTGTCCTAGTCTTATATGAACACATTATCATAACCTTAAATTTTGCCGCACTACTTAAATAATATTTTATAAAATGAAATTAAACTAGTCATAAAAAGTATGCTACTATTTGTTCACTTAAGCAGTGCCTTAACTTATACTTTACTTACTTATTCTTTATATTTGTGTTGGCGGAACTTTACTCCAATTTACATAAAATTTTATGTGTAATTTTTTTTTTACATGCAGCAGTTGCAATAATGTTTCACGTGCATATAGATTCGCATTAAATATTCCTTTTACGATGAAACTTTCTGTTCCTTTTCGTGCAAGAAATTGGGGTTATTTGAGTTATCAGCATGAAATCGAATAAATGTTTGTATTAAGAATGTATACAATTTCAAATGAAGTAAAAGCATATTTAAGAAGAATTTTTAAATGTCAGTATCTGCAAAGAAACATATTAAAAATTATTAAAAAAAAACATTGTAATTTTTGGGAAAAAATAACTTTTTAGTTAGAAGAGGATTTTTTCTGGTTGGAAAAAGGTTTCCAGGGAGGGTAGGGACCATCTCAAGGATATTTCACCTATTTGTGTTACATCCTTTTGGGGCAAATCAGGTTTAGTCATACCTGGAATCCGGAGTCAGGCAAAGTTTTACAATTAATAGGCATCCTCAGATCTTCGTGATTTCTGGAGACTCCCTATCTGGTCAGTAGACCCCGGTGTGCAGGCACCAGACTAACTATTAGTTGAGAACTCCGCTAGTATGTTTCTTGGGGGGAAAGCTTCCAGTCTTTCAGGATAATTGTCTTTGTGGAAGCCTAACCATTCTGATAATTACGACTTCCAAAGGTTGACCCTATGTACCTTAAGGTTATGGGTTCAACGGGAGATGCTTTTTTTTTGACGAAGGGATACTTTCGGGGATCACGTGTTGGTTGTAGCTTAAACCCAAAGTCGCATGGAAGAATATTCCTGAAAATAAAAATGAATTAAATGACTGATTTTTTCCAAATTTAGGTTCATGTCTTTAATTTTTAAGTCTGTTTCTCATTTTTTGGGGTAATTTTTTATTAAAAAATGGGTTTATATTGCATTGATATTAAACTATTTGTACCTACCGGTGCAAAATGTATTTTGTTTGTTTTATTTTTTTCGCTTCAACTTAAACTTATTCATTGCCCCATGTGCTTTTAAATCACAATCCTTTAAAATGTATGAAATATCGCTGCATATTTTTCTTGTTTTATTTAACAGTCACGTTTTTATCCTCATAAATTTGACATCAACTTAATAAAAATTTGCTGCAACGTCTTAAGAATACAGTGTAATGTAAAAATATGGACACTTTTTAAAAATTTATTTATACAGAAATGCAAAAAAGGTCATAAAGGCGTTCGGAAGTCCTCAACCATATTATGTTATATTATTATTTTCAAATTCTCTCTTAAAACTGCATTCGTGTCGATAAAATGAATCTTTTGTTTTGCAGTATTTAAGTATTTTGAATACCTTCTCTCTTTCTTCTTCTTCCTCTCAACAATAAAATCCAAAAAACTGCTTATACAGGAAGCAAAGAACACTTTTTAATTCGTCTTTCGCCTTTAATAATCAACAATCAACCATCACTCAGAGATGGCCCCTACTAATGCATGGCATTGTGTTGTAACTAGATAAGTAGGATATGGAAAGGAGGAAAGAGAGAGTGGACATTTGATTTGAACTAATCAATGTTAAAAGTGAGAGGGAAGACTTCAGCCGGAAGGCTATTCCACATACCAACAGTCTGGCCAAACGAATTTTCCCTGCAATGCGTTGTACGATGCACGGCCAATCGACCACAGAAGGATGGGTTGTGGAGGAAAAGCGTGTATAACGAAAAAACGTAGTCATAGTCATATCTCTAAAAAAAATCAAGCTTGGCAAACAGCGATTAAAGTTTCCAAAATGCACCTTTATATACAGATTTAATAAAATATATTTTGCTATAACTTCGGTTCAGTTTGAGATACAATGCTGATATTTTTTTGCATATAAAGATGGTATGAAAGAACACTTTGGATTAAGTAACTTAAAATTGTTCATTTTTTGAGATATGACTATGTTGCAATAAAGGAGCGATATGTTTTGGCCATCGGACATCATATTGTATTTTCAAAGTTTCCTAGAAATTTTAAATAAATTTGTTTCCTAAAGACTTTGTCATATTGTTCTAGCGTTCTGTCTTACTGGTTACCAGAAGCACGTGCTTGATTCATAAATATTTTCGATGCCATTCTTTAAATTTTTTTATGGTACAAACTTCATTTTATATTTTTTTTTTCTTAGAAAACAATTTTTCTTGCTAAAAGGATTTTTCTCATTTATTTAGTTTTACGTTTCTCTATTTACTTTAAGTCTAAAAAACAGCACTACAAATATAAAAAAAAACCTTTGCGAAAGAAGAAGTATTTGCTTCTTTACTGCATTTTTGCATATTTATAAGTGTATTCTTGTTTGTAGCATACTTTTTTGTTAAATGTTGATGATGCTTGTTTAAAGCATACTTTCGAGCGCAATGATATTTAATGCTGCAATTTATAAAAAAAAAAGTATTTGTTTGTATGTATTAACTAATTAAATTTAAGCAAAAAAAAAAAGGAAAATAATTGCATATGAAATTAAGTTTTTTTTTATAATTTTATATAATTGCCTGAATAATAAAGTGGGCTGATAAACAGGGAAACCGTAAATATATAATTTGATGTATTCCCTAGTTCGACCAATGGAGGAAAAAACCATATATGTATTTATCCTTTTTAAAGCTTTTTATGAATTTTGCCACCAATTTTTTAGTGCATATGAATTTTATAAAATTGATTTTTAATCCATATTTCCGGTCTCCCTGCTGATAAATTATGTTATTGAATTATAATACATAACAATTATTTTTACAAAAAATTGTTTTACTAAAAGAAATATGTGATTAAATTTAATAAGAAAAAAAGATAATCCAACAATGATAAAGTAGAAAAAAATGTATGTACATCTGTTTAACATTAATGCTTTAAGAACTTTTAGAATTTAAATTCAGAAAATATTACACTTAATTATGAGTATATTTTAACCACCACGAGTGGGTATGGTAAACAGATACACATCGAAAAACTGTTACACATTATAGTTATGCGGTGCTTCAGCACGGAAGCAATGCAAAGAGGAACCGCAAAACACCCGAAGACTAACAAACAAAAACGGGCGGTTTGGCCATACGAAGTTTTTCAGCCAGGTACAACTTTACGACTTGATTAGTTTACGATTACGATGCTTGTTTGTCAAGATTGATAAAAATAAAGATGACGTCATCCCAAAAACGTAGTGGAAATTTGCTGCGCATATCGCACAAATGACATCACGCGAACTGCATTCCTACTTGCTAATAATTTCAAGCTGACAAGCTTAAGATAGTTGTTGTTTAATTGCTGGGTTCCCAGTTCTTCTAATAAACAAACTCGTGAATTTTAGGGACTTTTATACGTCATATAACGGGAAATCAAGCGCTTGGCGCAATCTTGTATTCTATTATTCTTGCTTGTTTGTTGAGCAATTTGCTTAAAATTTTTAACACAAAATGCATCAGTAATTTGTTATGCGTGTTTTAGATTTGATTGCGCATCCACTGCTTTTGTAATATATTTGCGATCAGCTGATATTTACAGTGCTGCCAGATAATGCTTTAAAAAAAACCCGTCATTTTTTACAAAAATTAAATTTTTTACAAAACACTAAAAACAAAAAATCACATTGAAACGAAAAATGTACTTTTTTTCAAGAACGAACTCTTTTATAAAAAAATTTCCTTTAAAGAAATATTTACTTTTGGTCAAAAAAAAAAAAAAAATAAATAAAATAAATTTTGTTTTTTTGTAAAAAAAAATTCACTTCTCTTCACACTATATTTTTACTTACACAAAACTTGCGGTTTTCAACTTCGCTATTCATAAATTAATCCTTATCGTAGAAATTACAAACGGAATGAAAAACTTTTATAAACAGTTTGTGTCCTTTCGCGTTCATATTTCTGTGCTAATATAAATTCTTGCCCTAATCATAAATACAATAAGACGTGTGAAGGTTTTTTTTTCAATTTAATGTTGCAAACAGGAATTTTTTTCAATTAAATTTGAAATGTCAAAATTTAAGATTGGCGCAGATATTGGTATTTGCGAATATCAAAAATTGATATTCGTAACATCACTAATAACTGCATACATGCATACACAAGTTATTCAAGACACAAAACATGTATTTGAAGTTATACACTTATTTGAAATTCTAAAATGATTAACAATTAGAAAATAAGTTTTAAGTTAAACTAAGACAATAATAAGTTTACAATTAAGCTTAAAATAATGCATGTCTTATTGCCTTATTCCTTAACTTTTTTAGGTTCTCTAAAGAAATTTTTTTTAATTTCATTATAAGTTAATTCTTTAAGACACAAACCTTCATCTGCCACTTGACTTTTTAAACTCGTCTTGGCAGTAATTAAAAATGCACAGCAGCAGCAAACTTTCATTAAAAATAAAACAGATTACTTTGCTTAACTACTACTTACGGATTCGTTGTTATTACTAGAAAATATTAAAGCATACTTTGTAAGGGTAAATACTTATATTAAAAAATAAAGCATAATCTAAGGCAGAAGGAGAATTTTATTCCTTTTGCTTTTAAGTTTTTTAGATTGTTTTTTTCTTATCATTAAATATTTTTTTAAGAATTATATAAAATATTAAAGAAAATAAAAAACGTAATGTTATTCTTATTTGTAATACACCTTGGCTTTGTTTATCTCCCTCTTTTCTGTTATATATACAAATTTGTTCACATATGATTTATTTTCATGTCCTTGGGGGCTTTTGAATAACAAATTGTGAATATTTGTTCAGCATTTAACCCCCGACCCCCTCCCCATCAATTCATTTTCTAGCATTTATCACTTCCCCACTGAATTTTTGTTTTGTTATCGTGCGAAGTCGAATTTATGTCCTCCCAAAAACATATCATGCCTGAGTCATATAATATTTTGGGATGTATTGATTTTGTTGTTCAGTGAGATTTAATGAATAAATATCAACGTCTGAAATCCATTTATTTCCTGTGAAATGTGTTTTGTAGGTAAAAAATATGAAATAAAGTGGATTTATTTCATCTTATTCCCAAATTTGTTTTCTTATTTATTTAAGTCGTTTATTCAGATGAAAGCAGTGTTAAACAAGATGATATTTATACTAATATTCTTTAGACAATATTGAAAGATTGATTGAATGATTTTTTTATTTAAAAGAGAAATTAAACTTTTCAAAAGGCATTGGTTAAAAAAAAGGTGTTTTAAGAAACTTTGAGAGCTAAAGTTTCACAAGTCACAAAATATAAAAATGACAGGGAGTACCAATTAAAGTTTTTAGTGTTTTCTCTTAACATTTTATATAAATAGACTAGTTATTTTCGAGTTTTTTTACTAGATTTCGCCGGCTTCAAGTGGTTAAAAGCCAAACTGTTATATCTTAAGAACTTTAAAAAAGTCAAGAAATGTAAGCTTATCAGTTTTTTTAACTTTATTGTCACTTGAAGGTACATACTTGAACATCAATTTTCATACGTATTTCACCTTCGATCTTTTAAAAACTCAATTTTTATTGAATTTAAAATCATATTTTGTTAGTAAGGTAATTTTTGCTTCTATCCCTCCAAATAAGCTTTAAGTCTGAAATAGAGTTCTTAATAGGATTTGAAAATCCCAAACTTTTCCAGTGTCAGGGAAGTTTTATACCTTTTCTCGCGTCCGGGAAATATCGGCATTTTTTTTTTTTTGTAAAAAGCAATGTAAACATGCAAAACAGTCAGTCGGTCAAGCTCGCTACTTTGGTACAAATATTTTTAGAATATTTCTCTGAATTAAGCCGATCGATCGGAAGTTGGTCCTATATATTCCGTTTGAAATTTCAAAAATATTGATCTTTTGATCCCTATAAGCGCCGAAGTTGATTTAACGATATCCGTTGAAATCGGTTTTCCGAAGACCCCAGATAGGATGGGGACTAGGTTGTTATATATTTATATCACATATAGTCCGGAACTGTCTGCTATTGGAATTCAGCCTCACCAGTTTACAAATGGCTGAGATATGAGAAAAAAACACGACTGCCTCTAATTTAACACATAAATCCCTTGCTGTTGTTTTTTGTATGTATATCTGGAGTACGACTACAGCCAACGTTTAAGATACAAGCATCTTGGTTATCAATAGATAACATCCGACAAAATGTGGGCGGAAGTGGAGAAATTGGCATGGCACAAAATATATAAGAACAGTAAGAAAAAAATTGTCCAGAAAGCTGAGCTATCAGTACACAACCTCTCTAAAAACGGTCGGGACTAGAGAAGTAAGCGTGGCACCTCCCTTTCAAAGACATTATAGATTTCTGTATATCTAGATAACAACGGCAAGAGGCAAAGTTTCCAAATTAAGTTTAAGCATCTTGGCTAGCAATAGACAACATCCGACAAAGTGTGGGCATCTAAAGAACGGTATTAATTAGAGTATCCAATCATTCGACTTTTCGTTTTTTTCGAGTAAGTAACAATGTCATATGACGCTGGGGCAAAACAAATATTGTAATGGAAATGTATTAATAAATTAATAAACAAAAAAAAAAAAAAAGGAATTAATTGATTTTTTAATTTTATTATTTATTTATTTATTTATTAGTGATCAAGGTGTATTTACACAAGGTAAACTCGTTGGCCCATATGTTTGTCAGCTGTTTACCCATAGTTGGAACCACAACGTCAAATTGCGTGTATATGAGCCAAGATTTGTACATGTGTGCGTTAAATTGTTTTTGTTTTATATGAAGACAATTTTGACAACTTGGTTCCTTTTATAGAGCAGCATGTCTACACTCCCAAATGAGTCTACCTTGTGTAAATATACCTTGTTAGTGATATTAGACTTATATTTAATATAAGAATAATATGGAGTTAGCACTGGCTGCCAGGGCCATCGGCTAAGGGCCTTTTTGAGTTTTAAAATTGCTCGATTAATCGAATAAAGGTTTTAAATTGTTCGAATTACTCGAGTAACTCGAATCGAATAATTCTAATAATTTTATCCGATGGAAAAAACAAACATCTCTATATGAATTCATACTTTTATTTTATTAATAAACAGAAAAAGAGAGATGACAGGTGCCAGCCGGTTATGAAAAACATTTTAAACGAATTTTTATTCCTGGAAATCGAGTGAAATTAAAATCATTAGATTCTTTGTAAATCTGTTTTCCTGATTTTAAGAGAAGCTCTAGTAAAGATAAGAATTCAATGTATACTATATTAAAGGAATTTTTCTATAAACTTTTAAGACAGGATCTTTTTTTTAACTCGTTTGATTCCAATTACACTCGTATTTATTCGGTTTCCATATTTTTTTTAATTTTAATTTACTCTATTCTTTATTTATTCGATCAAATAAAGGCGGAAACATTCCTCGATTAATCGAACAATGATTAATCGAGTAAATACTCTAGTATTAATATAACTTTCAGTTCTTATCGCACCATTGTGAGGGGTATATACGATTCGGAATAATATATATATAATATAGCATTCTTATTTGTTTACACTAAATTTTAAGTTCCGCAGACTCACATTTGTTAATCATTTTTCCGCTCGCATTAAAATTCTGCACCTATCCGAAATAACCTGACGTCGTTTTTGTTACTAAACATGCTACTCGTGCCTAGTTTTGTCACGATTCAATATTTTTTACACTATTTATGACGGTCAAAGCCCATTTCTAAAAATCTTTTGTATAAGAACTTAGTCGAACCATCGCTGATAAAAACTCAGGTCTAAACTTTTCAACGGCTTTTCCAAGAAATCATTTGTTTAACGACTTGCTTAAATCATTAATCGTTTGTTTTTCATTTTCTCTGCCCATGGGCCGAGGAGAACTTACACGTTGTTGATTGTTACCTGGCCTAAGATTGGTTATCGTTTACTTCAGTCTAACCTTTTTCACATTTTCGGAAACCATTAAATTTGGCAAAACGTTTAAATTTGACTCAACGACCTCGCAGCGAAATACGTGAATATCGCATTTTAAAATTCCCGTGATGTTTTTTCAAATAGAAACTCTAATTGAAAGAGATATTACAACAGGAGTTGGATCATTAACTGTAAAAAATTATGTATACTTTTATGCTGTTAAAACAAAAAAATATATATACTATAAAACAAAAAAATAAAACTACATGATGTAATATACATATGTATGTAATCTATTCATAAAACTGACTAAAGATTAACAGCCTTGCCCTCGCATAATATAAACCTTTGCTAAAAAAAAATCGTGCTTACAATAAGATAAACAACCTTTTTCCTTTAAAAGTTTCTAAAGCAAAAAACCTTGACTTTCTGCCTCTTTCCCTGTATTTCCTCCAGTCTCTCTGTCTTTCTCTCTCTCTTTCCCTAATTCTCTGTGTCGATTTTTGGCCCTGTTGTGTCTGAGTCAGTGTTGCCACGTCATGTGTAATTACACATATCATGTGCAATTTTTTTTTTTCATGTGTAGCCCATGTAATTTAAAATTTTACATTTTTTAGAACGGATTTGGTTATTATTTTGTCACAAGATGTAAAAAGGTGTAATATTCTTGGCAAAACTTCAAACTAAATTTAATTAAAAGAATGGAAGCGTTAAGAGAGCTGAACTAAAAATAGTTGGATCATTAACTACTAACCATTTGACATTTAGAGCTGATGGCCTAAGACTATTATTATATAGTTATAATATAAATAAATATAACATTTGGCTTAAAGTAGCTTTTGTCACAATTTATTACCTATAACGACAAAACATCCCGGGTACATTATTCTTTTTTTTATTTCAAAAGAAATGTTTAAGCTTCTCAAAAGCATAATTTTAGAAAAGAAATTTCTTTTGAAAATTTAGGTGGATTTGCACCAGATACACCTAATAATATGTTTGGACAGTATAATTCAGATGTTAAGTTGTTTAAAGACGAAAAGCCAGATATTGCTTTGATAAAATGCTCGTGACAGCTTATACATTTGGTAGCGTCGAAGGCCTGCCTGAACCTTCCAACATATTTGGAAAATTTACTTCTCATATTATTTTGAATGTGTATTCTAAGTCAAATTACAATTTTAAAAGCTTTTATACTTTAATAGTCTTATTCCTTCAATATTTTCCAGGAATATTTTCTATGCACTATCAGAATTTTCTTTTGTATATTTCTGTTACGATTCTTACTTTAACTATCCTTTGGCTAGCAATAAAGTAAATTGTACAGAAATTTTATACAACTATTAGATACCGGCAGAATGTTATGCATTTTCTGGTCCGCTACGGCCTTCGTCGGCCTCGTAACAGAAATATACAAACGAAAATTCTGATAGTGCATAGAAAATATTCCTGGAAAATATTGAAGGAATAAGACTATCTGGCATGTTCTACAAATCGAAATGAAGTGGAATTGAAATCGAACGAGATTTTAATTTCAATTATTGACAAAATTACTGTAGTTTTTCCTCTTTGTAAGAGCTGTTTTTGTAAACATTGTTGGTACTCAAAGTATGAAGTATATAAAAAGGAATATTCAAAATTTATTCGGTTTTAAATCCACTTCATTTCGATTTACAGAACATAGCCGTATAAAAGTGTAAAAGCGTTTTAAATTGTAATTTGACCTAGAATATATACACTCGAATTAACATGAAAATTAATATCATAAATGTTACTCAATATGAGAAATAAATTCCCAGATTCTATTTGTAAAAATTTACTTCGTAATATTAGATGTTGTTTTATTAGAAGTAATGCTCAGCACACTTAGGGAGTTTTAAGAATATTTCGCGACAACATGCACTCTTACATTTTTAAAAATTTTAGCTTCAAAGTAGTTTAGAGCCAGAAAATTATTGGATAAAGATTTTTGATATAAAAAATTCCTTGAGAGACAGATTATTTCCTACTTTTCAAATAGTTACTTTTGTTGTAATCTTTTCAAATGCTACTGCGGAAAGAATATTAAGAAATTTAAAGAATTGCACGACAGATTTAAAAATTAATACATAGAAATGGTGGACCAAACTTTGAACCTATTCTAATCATTACAAACAAAAAGTGGAAACTTTAAATATCTGAAAAAATCAAAAAAAATGTATCGCAATGTTAATGTAATGTATTTTACTTTGTTTATTTTTTAATTATAAATTACTATTAAAAAAATTATGAATTTTTTGTTTTGAACCGTTATGAAATAAAATACGATGACTAGTTAATTTTTTGAAAAAAAAAGCAATCGGTTTTTTTTTTTAACTAAATGAAAAGTTTATACATACATTGAAATGAAAACAAAGCTCGTGAGTTTTCTAATAAAAAATATAGCATGTGTAATTTGTATTTTCATGTGTAATTTCGTTGGTGGCAACACTGGTCTGAGTATAAGTTCATTTATTTTTGCTTTGTTTTCTCTCACCCTTTGTCAACTATTTAAAATACGAATAATCCATAGCATACTTTTTGTTGTTTATAAAAAAACAAAAACTAAAGTATGGAGAGAAAAGAAGCACTTGAGTTTTGGTTTTTCAACGAAGCAATTTACGTTTAGAAAAAATTTAAAAAATAACTGAAGAGCTCATATTGTATTAGAATTCTTTAGGTCTTATTTCGTTTTATATTAATTTATTTAATTTCTTCTTTAAAAGAAAAGGTCATGATTTATATTTTAAAGAGAGGCAATAATTTATGTGCTAAATTTTTTTTTGTTTTAGTTTAAATCGTGATTTGGCGTTTTTTTATTGCTGTTAAATACAAAAATTATTAAAGGCAGCTCATAAAGATTAAAAAGGAAGTAAAGAAAATTATGTTTAAAAAGAAAAATTTAAGGAAATAATTGTTTACATTAAGTAAAATTATTGAAAATTATTTTTGGCATTAAAAATTTACATCAGAAAAAATATTTTATGTAAAACATAATTAAAAATTATTGTCATGCGACGAAATTCACCAAAAAAAATTATACATCATCTTAAACCAAAATAAGGGTTTACATTCTGTAGAATTGTAAAAATTTACATCATTTAAAGTTGTAAACATACATTATATAATATTTATTAAACAATTTCTTTATGTAATGAAATTCACATAAACAATTGTTTACATCAAATAAAATTTGATTTTTAGCTTTAAGTAAAATTTGCTAAAATATTGTAAAGACATCTTGTGAAATTAAATCTTAACAATTTACTTAACAAGTAAAACTAACAAAAAAATTGTTTACATCATGTAAAAACTATTAATAGCGTGTAAAATTGACAAGCAGATAATTAACAACATGTAAAATTAAATTTTTATTTTACTAATAATTTTTTCAACAAAAAACAACTTGCCAATGAACTCTGCTTTTCATGTAAAATAAAATAAGCAGTTGTTTACATAACGTAAAATCTTAAATTATTTAGAGCATATTTAGTAAAAATCTTTTCTACATTATGTGAAATTTCAAAAGAATTTTTTCGTGTAAAATTTTTCTAAGGAATTATTTACACTGTGTAAATTTTTTTCTAAGTGCTTGCAAACACAATGTGAAGCTGTAAAAAATTATGTATATCTTGTCAATTCAACAAAGTAGTTACATATTTACTTTATTTTTTACATAACGCAAGTTTAACAAAATTCAATTTAAAAAGTTGACTAAAACATTCTTTTGTAATGTAAGTTTAATATATATTATTGTTTACATCAAATAAATTTTACGAAATACATTTTCACACCATGCAACAAAATCGTATGGAACATTATTAAAATTATTAAAATCTAACAATATTAAAGTTAACAAGTTAACCAAAAAATTTTTTCATTTTGTTTACACCATGTAAAATTTTCTCAATTATTACAAAAACACCATGAAAATTTTGTTGTAAAATTATTTACAATTTTTTTTTATAAATTTAAGTTCATTCAATCCAATTTTTGGTTATCTTGGTATTTTGAATTAATTATTTACATCAGGTAAAATTAACATCAGAATTATTTGCTTTATTTTAAACTTACTCACTGGTTATCCTGCGTAAGTTTTATGAAATTATTTTTAAATGATTTTTACTATGCTGGCTAATTGATTACATGACGTAAAGTTCACAAATTTTTTTCGTAAAATGTTTTACAAAAAATAATGTTTGTTTACTTAATTTTTATTTACACTATGTTTTTTTTATCGAAATTAAGTCAACATTACATAAAATGTTTGTATCAATTAATCACATGTTTAATGTAAAGTTTATAGAATTATTTATTGAATGATTTAAAATTTCCCCCTAAAACTGTTTAGATCGTGTAAAGTGTAGTAAAGTAAATCATCTACATATGTGTGTATACTATAAATTTATAACTTGTTTAAAGAAAAGTTGAATTTGTAAAAATTTTAGTTAAGAATCATTTTCATTGGAATTTGTTAAGTTAACTTAATAGTTTTTTAAAACCATGTAAATTTGTTTGTAAACTTTTCCAAAATTAAGTAAAAGTTACTAAATTTGTAACTGTTTACCTGAAGTCAAATTTTCCATAGATTTTAATTTGACAAAAAAATTAGTTGTAACACTGTGAAAAATTTGCAATATTACTTACGTTAGGAAAATTATACTTAAAAATGTTGGCATAATTGTTTACTTGCTTAAAGTTATACTTAAAGTAAAATGTACTAAGAAATTGAATACTTAATAATAAATTTACAGTAGTTTACCTTACATATTGTAATATTTCGACAACTTCATATTTTTACTTTATATGCAAGATTTTATTCAATTATTTACTTCGTGTAGATTCCAATTAATATAAAATATAGCATACACACATTTTACATCTAATAAAAACTTTTTCATTCTCTTACTCCTAATTATCGCTTTGATCAATAAAATTCAAATTAATTCTATTTGTATCTATTATGCCCTTATTTTCCTTATCGCTTACATCTTATTTTTCCCAAACGACGTGTAAATAATAAAACATTTTGTTTTTAAAAATTCCATGAAGTTTAATAGCCTTAGAGCTTTTAAAAACTCTCTTATTGCTTAAACAAATCAACTTTTTTTCCTTTAAATTAGCTCAAAACAATTTCGGAACACAAAAGCATTCAAAACGTTAAAAAAAGAAGAGAAAAATATGGGTTTCAAATTGCTACGTGAACGATATTTCAACACGTGTAAATTAAATACTTGTAAGCGAAAAGTGTTACAAAAGCTTTTATTGTTTTTCCTATTCGTTCTCTCCTTTGTATTTCTCTTCTTTTTTATGTTTTTGTCAGTGTGCTAATTCTTTTACCGTGTTTTGTTTATTGTTTCCCTAAAAGGTTTCTAAATTGGGGAGAGAAAAATTACACTACAGCAGATTCAAATGGGGATAAATGTGGAAAATAAATTGAAATGGAAAACCTGCATGAAAACAGCAGAGATTCAATAGAAGCTTTTCTTTCAAAAAAAATTTACATGATATAGTTTAAGGGTAAATTTTAGATTAAACAAACCGTTTTGAAGGAAATTCTACTTCATGTAAAATCTATTGCAACGCACTATGCTTCGACCCATAGACAAAAATCAAAAAAAAAAAATTTGTCTCAAATTGTTTTTAAATACAGATTTTTTGAAAGATAATAAGGTATCTCAAATCAATGATAACAAAATCGTTAAAATCAGAGAATTTCTTGCAAAAATGGCTTCACAGAAAAATAGGTTTTAGTTGTTTCACAAAAATAATTCTGAAAAATTTTTTTTTTTTTAAAGTCACTCGAAATTTGGTTTTCAGGTACTTTGATATATTTGCAGTTAAACTAAAATTTAGAATTTAGTATTTATTTACAAAATAACTTTTTTTATTGCTCTGAAAAACACATTTTTTTTTGTTGAAAATCCAAAAATTACTTAAGTTTGATGGAGTATAAAAAAAAAATTATATAAAATTAGATATTTTTTTTCTGTTTTTGTAAGTTTATACTCTTAGCTAACAGGGTATTCAAAAATTAGTGCCTATTTTTTTACCACAACTTAAAAAAAATGCGTTTTTTGAAATGCCTAATTTTATGACTTTTACTCATTATTAGGCATTTAAGAGTGTTTAATATCATTGCGTAACAAGTTTTATATTTTGAATTGTAAAAAATAAAAAAAATTAATTATAGCATTAGTAGACCAAAACCACTGAAGCATTTTCAAAATTTAGCTCGAGTTCTTTTTTTATGGCCCAATGAATTTTTTTTTAAAGGCGTTTTGAGTAAGTCAAAAAAATGTATTAAATCTAATGCTGAGCTAAATAAGATTAATAGATGATTTTAATAAAATTTGATGACGGTTCTTTTCATAGAACTAATTAACCCTCTATCTGCCATTTTTAGAGGTCATTTCAGCCCCTCCGCACAGAACACCACTAACACGTACGTTTAAAGGGTTAAAATATTCTACAACAATTTTCTGCATCGAATTTCATTAGGGGTTGTAAAAGACCATAAGTTCGTGTGATATAAGCAAAATGCTTAAAACAGTAAAATTTTAAATAATCATATATTATTATTAAATTGTGTTTCAGCAAAGTCGTGTGAAATAATTCGAAAAAATGTAATGAATCTACTTTTGAGCTTAACATATTATCTAACCCTCTATCTCCCATTTTTAGGATTAAATGACCCCTATTTTTAGGAGTCATTTAAGTCTCTTTTTTAAATATTCCTTTTTTTAGGAGTTATAAAATATAATTATTAAATTAAGCTATTATAATTTTTGTTTCAAAATCCAAAATTTTAATTTTTTTATCAAAATATATCGCACTTAATCAACAGGAGGGTATTAAGTCAAAATGTTCAGTAGAAGCAAAACAGTTTTAAATTTAATATTAAAGGCATATGAAAAAGAATTTTTAAACCAACCATTTTGTTAACAAAAAGTAGGCAAAATAGCACGATATTTTTACAGCGGATATAAATACTACGCGTCGATTTTTTTTGAAAAGTGAATAAAAAAAATTTGGATGGATCAACTGCGATATGATTTTTTCATCATTTTTTAATGACGTTAACATTGCTAGTTTTCCTCTTTAATTTTTTAATTTATGTTTTCTTTCAAATATCCTTATAGTTTTATTTTTGCAAGAGTATTTTAACCGTTTTATCCTATTTTTCAATTAATGATGTTTTTGTATTTTCCACATTGATAATCCAATTCTACCCAAATTTGGCATAAATATATATCTTGCAAACATCAATTAACGTACCAAAATTTATTACGATCGGATAATTTTTGTAGGAGTGATAGCGTTTTTAATAAAGAGGATATATGGCAGGACCTTTAGTCCTTAATCCGATTTAAATAAAAATTAACACACACGTTGCTAGTTGCATATGTATCAGCATGATCATTTTTGTGGGCATTATTGAAGCTAAAATTATATTTTTCAATTTCAGGACACATGGGAGGTAGGCGTGTCCTTGGGCCGATTTTTCCAAAAATTCATATTTTTCTTAACTAAGCTAGTTTATGCTAGTGTACCAAATTTCAAAAATATCTGACAACTCCTTCTATTTTTGTCCCTTCGTTATATGGGAACGAAGTATAGTGCAACGGCCCTACAAGAAACTAATGAGCGAATAGTCACATTTTTCACGAAATCAAGTTTTCTGTCCTTTCTTTCCATCATTTTCTTAACACCCACGTGAAAAATGTGACTATTCGCTCATTCATTTCTTGTAGGGGGGTTTTTACAGTTGTAACAGATCTAAAGAAATTTTTACAAAGAGCCGTTATCTTAATAGGAAAATTTACATCATATAAAAAACTTTATGGTAAAATTTTAAAATTGTTTTGTTTTGTAAACAATTGCTTAGACAATTTTAAATAATTTAATTGGATCGTTAGAAAATTTGACACAAAGTAAAAATAGCTAACTAAAATTTTACATTACATTAACATTTTTATGAAAAATTTACATCATGTAAAGAATTGTTAAGACATTTTCAGATGTTTTAAAAATATTATTAGAAAATTATACATAATGTTAACTTTTTTTATAGTTAATTTTACATTAAGTAAACAGCTAAATATTAAATTTTACATCGTAAATTCAGTTTAATAGTAATTTTTTAATTATGTAAACAGTTTAATAGTAAATATTGCGTCATCTTAACAGTTAAGAAGTAAATTTATCATCATGTTACCAAGTGTATAGATAATTTTACATGAATTAAATAAACATCTTGAGATATTTACATAATGTAAATTTTTCTTAAAGTAAACTTCAGATAAATAAAAAGTTTTAAAAGCAAATCTTCTATCATGTAAACAATTACATAGACAATTTAAAAAGATTTAATGAGTTCCTTTAAAATAAGGTGAATTATATAACCAATTTAAGAAAAATTTTACATGGAAGTAAATTTTAACTGTCAGGCTTGTATTGTGTCGACTTTGAAAAAAAGTTAAGCTAAAGTCAACAATATTTAAATAATTTTAAACCATGTAAAGAATTCTGAAGTAAATGTTATAAATGTAAAAATGTTAGGAAGTGTATAGTATTAATAAGTAAATTTTTATAATGTAAAAATATTTGAAAAAATGTTAATGACGTTTACAAGTTTAAGGTAAAGTTCAATGTCATGATAATAAATTAGTAGCCAATTTTACATGAAATGAAAAGTTTTAGGTACATTTAATCTAATGTAAATAATAAGGAAGTAATTTTTTTATTTTCTTAAGGATTCTTGAATAGAGAAACAACCATGTAAACGATGTAGTAAATCTCAAGTATTTTATGCTTAAATAAATTGGATATTAGCAATTTAATAAAACATTTTATATCATGTCAACAATTCTGTAGTAAGTTTAATATGATGTCAACAATACAGTAAAACAGATTATATTTTACACAAAGTTCTATAATCGACTTAAAATAATAAAATGAATTTATGTTTAAATCATGAAAAGGGTTAGAGTTAATTCTTCATAAAGTAAAGATATTTCATGTAAACAACTCAATAGTTTTAATTCTATATAACGTACAAAGTCTAATGTAAATTTGCCATGATACAAACAATAATTTCTAAATTCTTAAATATTCTAACTAAAAAAAAAAAATTACAAAATGTAAACAATTATGTAGTAAACTTTGCACTACGTAAATAATTAATAAGAAAATTTTAGGTGTTTTTGTCTATTCTGTAGTAAATATTTTAATAATGTTAATAATTTAGAAACAACTGCAATAGGATGTCAACAGTTTTACATCAAATCTTTAGATACAAAATTATACATGTGTAAACATTTCAATAATCAATAGTTTAAAGAGTTTTAATGAAGTTTTTTAGTGAATTTAACATATTAAAACTAATTTTACACCCGTAAATAATTGAAGAGTAAATTTTGCATAACGTTAAAAATTTAAAGTAAATTTTACCTAACATTAACAATTCTTTTATTACTCCACGTCTACGACTGACATGATTTGCTGTTATAAAACCGTTGTTAAAACATTTGCCTTAACAACCGTGTTATAACATGGGAAAAACTCTAACATGATGAGACTATACTTAACACTAACATCATATTAGTGTTAATGTTAACCATTTTATGTTAGTTGTTGCCTGCGTGTAATGTATATAATCTAAACAGTTCTCTATACGATGTTAAGAATTCTGTAGAAAATGGTACGTGATGTAAATAATTATTATTATATTTTATTAAATCTCCAATCGTGTCCACAATGTAGCTGTAAACTAAAATGCTGTAAATAGTTTTAAAATTAATCTCTAGACTGAAAATTTTACATCAACAATTTATTGCTGTAAATAAATTTTTTGCGCTGAAAAATATTTTACATATTGTCAGCTCAGAATTTGTTTGACGCATATCAGGGTTAAATTACCATAATATGCGCCAAACCAATTCCAAGCTGACGATATGTAAACAATTAAATAGTTAATTTTACATGGTGTTTGATCAAATTATTGTTACCATTATAGTAATTTGCTTTTTTTCTAATTTCAGAATACCGCAGAACCAGTTCATTCCCCTACTATGGCAGGTGGTCTTTTCTCAATAGATCGTAAATTCTTCGAGCTATTAGGTACTTATGACTCTGGTTTCGATATCTGGGGTGGTGAAAATCTTGAGTTATCATTTAAGACTTGGATGTGTGGCGGTACCTTGGAAATAGTGCCATGTTCTCATGTGGGCCATATATTTAGAAAAAGATCTCCTTACAAGGTAAGTTAATGTAAAATATATTAAAAAAGATAGTTATCAAAATTTAATTGAATTTTCGCGCCCTTAATATTCTTCTCTTAGTTGTATATTCTTTTTGTCTTGACCAATTTCCATCGTAGTTTACTCTTCCTTTTTTCACTGCAACAAAAATGTTGTTTGTCTAGCATAAACAATCCACAGCTGCCACACTTACCAACCAAAACTCCTACAAATATACACATATATAAACTCCCCCCCTTATCATTACATTAAGGGGGAGTTTCATATTGTCCCAGTTCGTGTCGCAGAGACTGAGTTCAAGTTAGAACATTTTTGTGTCCGGTCGGTAGTTTTAAAATTTTTTATTATATTTTTTTATTACGTAGCACATTTCGATACTAGACTGGACTGGTAATAAGTTGTGCTGGCTCTTGATTAATATAAAGTGAAAAGGGGATATAAAATATGTGTATGTGACCGTATTTCAGCGACCAGACAGACAGAGTCATGTTTCAATTGTGTTAAATGGCAGTGATTTTTATATATTTTCTGGGGAATTTCTTTTCGCTCACTTCTTTGTTCGTTTTTGATATTTTTATTGAAATTAATAATGAAATTTCGTTGAAAGAATGTGTGAAATAAAATAAGTGTGTAAAGAATTGAAAACGAAATAGGGTTAAATCTTTATTAAAATACTTTTCTTTATAAAAAAATGCCACACAAAGTTAATTTTGAAGTTCCTTTTAAGCCTCAATAAGAAAAATTTACATGACGTTAAAAATTCTATAAAAAAGTTTCCATGTTTCAAAGAATTTTTTTTTTGAAAAATTAACATCATGTAAGTGCTTCTATAACAAATTTTACAAGTACATGTAAGTGCTATAGTAAATTATATACAATGAAAATAATTCTACAGAAAAATGCTAAAAAAAAATTATATCATGTAACAATTTCATAATAAATTTTATATACTCAATAAGCACTCAAAAATAAAATTTTAAGTGTTTAAAATTTAACTGGAAATAAACTTGAGTTCAAACGTATTTTTAAATGCAATTCAAGTTTCAAAATATGCTGTTAATATTTACTTGATTTCAAATTCCCATTTTATTTAATACTATCTACGAAAAATAATGTAATATTTTCTCAATTTCAATTGTCCAAGGTAAATTTTACATTTTGTAAATAATTGGATATAAAAAAATTTCCATAAAAAAAATCTGAACAAGTTGTTGTTAAATGAAACTAAACATCATTTAAAATTTAGCGTTTCTGTTTGTCCAAAACACTTCATAAATTAAAAATCAACACAAAAACTTCAACAAATGTGGAAAAAATATCTGCACACATTCAACTTTATTTACAAATGTATATGCAAATGCACACACTCGCAATCATATAATTTCCATGCATACGCAGGGGACTACATTAATTTAGGCACATTTACTTGTTCATCTCCATTGCATACTCTAGGGAGTTAAAATTATGGTAGTATTAAAATAACACTCGCCAATACACATGTACTGGATTATTTACTCACACACACACACACCCATGGAGTTGATGTTTTGCGCCCAAATGTCACATGTGCTATCCACTTTTAATAGATAAACAAGTAATTTTTGCTGTTTTGTTAAAAAAAAAAAACAGGAAAAGCCTTTAAAAAAAAAGGAAAACAATGGCAGCATCAACTATTGGCCGTGGAAATGTCGTAGCCACTGGTCATGTTTTAACAATTAATGTACACTGGGCATGGAAAAAACTCAAAGACCACATGGATATGCAAGCGAGCGTAGACTAAGGCATTTTAATGTTGTCTGATGAAGCACAGTGGGATGAAAACAAAAAAAAATCGTTAGTTAGGCTTCCATGCAGTCCTCATGACTTTCTACCTAATTCGAAGGCAAAAAAATTTAAAGTGATTTAAAGTTTTCCAAAAGCTTAAAGTTTTTAAAAATTCGAAATTAATTTCGAAATGTTAATTCAAGCGCAGACATTCTACAAATCACTTATGTGTTATAAAATTGTAAATATTGTTTAAAATTGTAAGACATTTTTTATAGTTTCTAAAATTCGTTGATTTTAAAATTTTGAATTTTCGAAATATTATTTCGAGTACAGAATTTCTGCAATTCGCTTTTTATTATAAAATTTTGCAAATATATTTCTAATTGTTTACCGTTTTCATCCTGTTTTAGTGTTCGCAACAAAAATTTCTCTAGACATTCGCTGTTTTTGTTACGTTTTAAGTTTCCGAAAATTCAAAATCGATTTCAAGACATTAATTTAAACGCAGAAATTCTACAATTCGCTTTGAATTATAAAATTGTAATATTTTTTTGTTTAATTATAATACATTTTTGTCTAGTTTTCAAATTTCGAAGAAAGAAAGTTTCTTATTAGCAATTTGTACATTTTTGAATATTCTAGATTAATTTCGATTTATACTATGTTCACACTTGAGTTTTTTAACGCGTTTAAGCAAAATGCTGATTAGGTTAATCAAAGCCGTTTACATTACATTTGAGATTATTAAGATGACAGATGATTAAGAAAAAAAACACAACAAACTAATTTATATTTCTTTAAAGTATTAAAAATAAATAAAAATACTTCTATAAGGTTATGAGAAGATTATTTTAAAAATATTAATGATGAAAAAGTAAAAATTTATGAATCATTTAAGGGAAAAATAAAAACATTAAGCAGAAATCGGGGTCGATTGTACACGTTCAGGTTGGCCGATTCTACATTATCCTCAGTTTGAGGTATGTTGAGTGGATTCTATGTGATTAATGAAGTGATTTAGTTGTAATCATCTCGATTTTGATGTGATTTGAGCTTAATCACGTTCGAGTTGCTTAAGTGCGTTTAAGAACCCAAGTGTGAACATAGTATTATTGACTTAAGTACCGAAATTCTACAATTCGCTTTTTATTATTAATTTTAAATATTTTTTTTTAATTTTATTCCATTTTTTTCGTTTAAATTCAATGTTCGAAACTAGAATTTTAAAAGAAATTGTTGAACTTTATAAACATTTTTGTCAATTTAAAATTAATTTTGAATTGCTTTTTAATTAAAAATTTTGAATACATACATTTTAAAGAATTCGTGAAAAAAAATTTATTAAATTTCCAAAATCTAGAATTTTTCATTTTGGAAAGTTCGAAACTTTTACCAAAGTGCAGAAATACTTTAAATCGGTTTTTTATGAAACTTTTTTTTTTTTTAAATTGAATTTTTTTTGGCTTATTTTCAATGTTCTAAACAAGAATTTATGAAGGAATTTTATGATAACAAAGATTTGAGTTTTTGAATTTTGAAATTAAAAAATAATCGACTGTTCGAATCGAACAGAACTACATATATATACATATGTACTAGTTTAACCCGATGCGCTATGATATATTTAACTGTTACTGATCTATCTTGTATGTGTTTGGGAGGTGCCATGCCTTCTTATCCAGCAACAACCGCTGGATATTAAGAAATGTATTTTGTGCCACGCCCACTTCGAACCAAGATACTTCTACATATTTTGAAAACTGTAGCTCTTGACAGGCGACCATCCTTAAATCAACCCTGCGACCTTTAAAGGATTTGAGATCAATATTGCAACAAAAATTTATAATAAAATTCGATGATTCCAAAGTTTTGAATTTTCGAAATTCAAAATTCGAAATTTAGAAAGCCAAAATAAGCATTCTATTGATTCAATATTCAAAAATTAATGTTTTTTTTTTAGCTTTTGATCCAATTTTCTTTCCACTGTGTTTAAGAGATGGTAGAATGTGCTGGAAAAGAAGTTTGCTTTTATTGTTCTTAACCACAAAAAAAAAACGGTGTTTTTACGAGCAGGCAGTTGCCTGGTGACTTTGTTATTTTTTCATTAAATATTTGTTTTATTTTCTTGTTTTCATATTCCTTTTGAATTTGGACGTTTTATGTCCTGGTTTTTCCACTTTTCTATGAGTTTTAAAACTTGCCGTTATTTTTATGTGAAAAAAGATACATAAAAGCAACTTTCTCTTTATTATAATTAGTGACTCAATTTAAGCCACATTACACATACAATTTTTTTCTACTTTTGGGTTTTATAAACCGTAAAACTGTAAAATATTTATGCTTGTATGTATGTATTGTAGTGCTGGGTGCAAAAACTATACGTATGTAAATGTAGATGCTTATGTTAATGTAAAAGTTAGATTGTAAGTGTAAAAATGTGAAACTGGGTTAATTTTCAGAATTTCTAGTCGTTCGCATACATTTTGCACATGCCTGCATTTAAATGCTGTGACATTCAAGCAATCATTGTCTATGCTAGTGTTTGAGTGTGTGTTACTATCTGCTAGTGTGTGTGTATGTAAATTTTAGGATTTTCTTTGTACGGCCTGTCGTTTGGAGACTTCATTTTTATATCGGAATGTTTTTTTTTCATTTTCTTTTAAATTTGTTATTTTTTAATAATACTCATGTTTTCCATTTTTGACTTTTTTTTGATGGTTTTTGTAGTGGCGCACAGGCGTTAATGTACTCAAAAAGAATTCTGTACGTTTGGCTGAGGTCTGGTTGGATGACTATTCTAAATATTATTATCAACGCATTGGCAATGATAAAGGAGATTTTGGAGATGTAACAGCTCGTAAAAAAATGCGGTAAGTTTATGAATAAAAGGATTTTTAAATAGATTTAATAATTAGGATCTTCTTTTTAAAGTTCTATTCAAATAAATAATTCTTACGTACATTTTATATGATGTTAGTTATATATCAATTAGTTTTACAAAACTTAATTAATAGATTTTAATCAATTTTATCTCAAGTAAATATCACTAAATACATATTCCTCATAATTTTGCTTACTATACAATATATCGAAAACCATTGCATACTTTTAGTATGTTTATATTTAAAGCACAAGTTTTTATATGCAGTGAAACCTCCCATAGCGGACACCTCCCATGATCGGCCGTATTTTCATAACTTTATTCATGTATTCCCATAACCGGATGCGAACACTAAATTTTAAAATTTTTTTGTTTTGAAATATCTCCCATAAACGGACAGAAGCGTAAGAACACAGCAACAAGAGTTGTATGTTATTAGTACATAGTTCCTCTTTTCGGAATTTTGATTAATACTTTTTGAAATGTCAAAAAAAAGGTGCTGAGGATGGCAAAAAAATTACTGTTTATTTCCAAAAGTTGTTTGTTCAACTCGTGTTGTCTGCTTTAGAACCACAAAATGGCTTTTGGAAAGCTGGATGCACATCAGATAGTTAGAATCTTTCGGATTTTGATGCCGAGGACGATATCCCACTTGCAACGTATGCAAATTTAAAAAAAAAAAATTGTTCCGACAATCCAATAGTCTTGACGAATTTTTAAAAGTAGATGAAAGCGTCTTCACTGATGATTACTATTGAAATATTAAATTCAAGCGCAGTTGTGTCTGAAGACACTAAAGACAAGAAACATGTAGAAATATCTGAATCCATAAATTCATCAAAGGCATAAAAACAACAGCTTTCTAGCATTTGTACAAAAATATTAAAAGTCAACAGCTCACAATGGACCGATCTAAGTTAAAATCTACTTAAAAAACATTTTTTAACCACAATTGACTAGTCTACCATGCTTAAATGAAATCTATCATTACTAAATAAAATATTTCAAAGCATAAATTAATTAATGGCAGTGAGTGTTTAACGGCAAAGATTTCTGAGGAAATAGTATAGTTACTATCGAAACATGTCAAATCAACCTGTCCGTGAACGTGGGTTCAATTCCCCGGTCAGTCAAGAATGAAGAATTATCAATTAATTTTAATTAATTTCATGTTGTAAAATTCCTTTCTTCATAAAAACAATTTAATGAAAATTAAATTTGATTAAAATGCACAAAACACAAGTTTGGATTGGACATTTGTTTTCGTTTCACTTTCGCTTTTCATATCTCAAAATCTATTGCATACTTTAAGTTGTTAAATTTTGCAAATTCTAAGTGATCGTAATTATTTTTAATCGAGATTTGAACACACACAGCACAATCGATTTAAAGGACTTACTAGCTACTTGAAAAAAAAAACAAAATCCTTGGATTTTTATCAACCAATTCGACAATTCAACTGACAGAGCCATCCAGCCTTGACTTAGACAACAACAGACTCAGCTGCCAATTAGATTGAAACATGTATGGGGTGCTGTAGAAATAGCTATTTTTCCAATATTTCTTATTTACTTTAATATTGTCTAAAACTATTGCATACTTTAGGTAGTTTAATTATAAATGGTGCTTCTAGGCAGCATTTTCTATATGCAATGATCAACTTATTTTAATTTTATTAACAAAGCCTTAAAATATATTTAATAACATTGGAAAATAGATCTTTTTCTTAATTCACAGTTTATGGCTAAAAAAAAAGCTTTGCCTACTTTAAGTTGTTAATGTGCTTTATGGAAAATGTTTTGGATTTCAATTTAGTGCCCCGGTAGGCTAGCTGGTTGTG
Organism: Pollenia griseotomentosa; assembly: GCA_963931875.1. Lineage (NCBI taxonomy): Eukaryota > Metazoa > Arthropoda > Insecta > Diptera > Polleniidae > Pollenia > Pollenia griseotomentosa. The sequence continues at coordinate 148,959,542 of OZ007564.1, forward strand.
AGCTAGTCTATCAGCGCCGGGGTTGCGGATTCGATTCCCGCCAGAGACTCTGGTTTCTTTCCTGCAGGAAAGAATTAAAAAAAAAAAAAATTTTAGCATTAGTAAAACGTAAAACTATTTCCAAATCTTTTTTTGCCACACCTAAAATTTACAGTAAGAAACTATTGCATATTTTAAGTTGTTAAAAAATGTTTTAAATTTTCTTGATTAATATAAAATTTTGTGATTTTTTTTTATAGAACATCTTTTATATTAGAAGCTTTTAGTAGAAATTGGCTTAAGATCACAAGAACTATTGCATACTTACTTGAATACATGCTTTAAAAAAACGCCAGCGTAAAATGATTCTCATTTGAGTCATTGACTGATTCTGTTAATACTAACAGAATTGGATAACATTTTTGAACTAAATAATTTATTACAATAAAGATCGTTCACGTCAATAGTTAAGTGCGTGTTTTATTTTGATTTGCAATTAAAATAATTTAAAAGCTTTTGATAAAGGGAATAAACCACAACGCTTTTAATAAAGTAAAACCCTAAGTATATTTAAGGCCGAATCTTAAGCATTAAGTGTAAACTTTCCTATACAATTTTTTAAAAAATTTGTTGATGAGAGTTTAAATATTAAAAGTTTTTTAAAGAGATTTGAGGTTCCTAGCTAGAAAACCATTGCATATTTTTAGTTGTTTATGAGTATCAGTCATAATATTTAATTTAAAAAAAAATTACTTCAAAACAATTTTGGTTTAAAATATCTATAACTGGTACATTTTTTCTTCAAAAGCCAAAAACATAATTTACAATTCCCTTTATAACTATGGGTTGTATGTATGTTATTTACTTTGCAAAAACCATTGCCTACTTTAAGTTGCTTTAAACTTTATATACTTTTAGTCAGTTTCTATTTTGTACAATAGTTTAATTCGTTGTTTTTTCTTTTATTTTTTTCTCTTTTTTATTGTCCAGTGAACGTTTGGGCTGTAAAAGTTTTAAATGGTATTTAGACAATGTGTATCCTGAACTTTTCATACCAGGAGAATCTGTTGCCTACGGCGAGGTAAGTATTTATATTTTAAATATTTTTTTTATGGATGAATGCAAGAATTAAAAAAAAATAAAATAAAATAATAAATTGCTTTTTAAAGCTTAAGCTAACAACTCAACTGACCTTCCTACCCACTACTAAATATCAACTACCAACAACAGCTACAATTCCTCTCAAAAAATTAAATTAAAACACACAAAAAACTTACAAATTGGTTTACAAACCCTGCTTGTTATTTACATTTTAACTAAAAACTAACTTTTTTAACTAAAACAAAATCTAATTATTTTTGTATATTTTATTATGCCAACCAACAAACAAACAAAAAACACAGATACGAAATTTGGGTGCTGGCGGTCGCACATGTTTGGATTCACCGGCACGTAAAAAAGATTTGAAAAAGAAGGTGGGCTTGTATCCCTGTCATAATCAAGGTGGAAATCAGGTTTGTAATAAATTAAAACCACAAGTTCAGCGACCGCCACAAACTCCGTTAAAATTTAAAAAGTTTCTAAAAAAAAACAAACCATTAAAAAATTTAAATTCTACACTTGCAGCAAAAGGTTATGGGTTCCCTTTACTCACATCAGCTGGCTTATTTTTTAACATTATCATTTTGGTATACCTCCTTTATCCCGCCTCTGGCATGCTCTCTAACTTAATTGTGTTTTATTTTTTTAGTTTTCTCTATAGTTTTATTTTTTTAAACACTTTCTTTTCTTCCTTTTTCTTTTTTTATCGATATTTTTTAAACAAAAAATAACAAAAAAAAAAAAAAATTCGCCATAAAATTTGTGTAAAACCAACAACAACAATTACAGATTGCCAATATCGAGACCGATATGTGTCTAGATTCGGCCGCCAAACCGGACGACATGCAAGGCGCCGTTGATCCTTATAAATGTCACGGTCAGGGTGGAAATCAGGTATTTTTTATATGATTTAAGTATTTTGTTAAATTTAAATTATGTTCTTATGGTTTCCATATAATTTAACGCTCTATATACTTCTTTTTGGTTTTCATTTAGTTGGTATGAGTTTAACTCAGTTTAATTTAATTATAAAAAATAAAACCCCAGTACTCCCAACCACAAATTAACTCTGCTTATGTTTTAGAAAACATGTTTATTTTATGGTTTTCATTGTTCATGGTTTTTATTCAGATTTCTATTTGGAAAATTTTTAATTTAAGTTAAATGGTTGAATTGGTTTAATTGCTTCAATTGGCATGGGGACAAGGAAATAAAGCATATTTTAAGGTACTCGTAATTTATTTAAAACCTTAGTATAAGTTTTAGGATTTTTATGACTTTAATATTAACAAATAATAATGCTTTTAGACTAATATTTATTGAAAATACAGAAACTTGGCTTAACGGTGGAGCTATAGCCAACTATGGACTATAAGCTTCGTTCATAATTTTACTGATTAATCTTCTTTAAGTGAAGCTTCTTTGTTATTAAATCTTTCTTCGAAACAGATTTATGCTATTAATCCTTAGAATTCCAAGTTATATGGAAGCTTAATATCAATTTTTTTGTGCCGTTAAAACGTTTTTAAAGCCTAAACAATTGTTGGCCCCTAAGATAGCAAGACATTTTTTTTAGAATCTATAAAATTGTATATTATAGTAAGTTACGGGCTTATAATGAAAAAATTTAGCAACAGGACTTTCGCTCACTTTCCTAAGTAAGCATGTATAACTTTGCACAGAAAAAAATAATTTTCATATTTGAATACGAAAATCGGATATTTGATTACAAAAATTTTTGAATTTTCTGCGATGACGATTTTTGCGGTATTGATAAAAAAGTTTGTATGTATAATTGTTAAATTTTTAGTCAACAACCAAGTTTATTGAGTCAATAAAAAAAGTTGTTGCCCAAAATAATTTTTTTCAACAAAATGTTTACTTGATTTGTTAAAATAAATTGTTGAAAATGTTAATAAATCAAACAAAATGTTAATCGAATCTTTATTTTTTTTTATTTATTAATGATGATGTTATAAATTTTTAATTTTTATATTTTTATAACAACACTAAAATTTATTACGTGGGGATAAGTAAGTTCCTATGCGCATTTCACTGGTTGCTTAGGCCAGATCATCAGGAAACCTTTTCCAAAGACTTTGGCAAAACTAAATATATTATTCAAATAAAACTGTAAAACAAATGAGAATTATGAGCTATTTAAAAATGGACAAGAGTTGTTAAAATACTGTCTTTACTTTGATTCAAATATTGTTTTTATTGAGTATGAAGAAATATTTAATTATTTCATTATTAAATATTTTTTGTTGAGTGCTATTTTGCAAAGTGTAAATTTGATAAATCTTTTGTTTGAATCAAACAAAAAGTTTGTTGACCTAAACTTTTATTTTTAACAAACTGTGTTGTTAAAAATTTTCTTGAGATATTTTTTTCTGTGTGTATGTTATCTATATAATTAATAAGCAAAGCACATCTTTTAGGGTTTGCACAAAAATAATTCAGCATGTTACTTAGTCTGAGTTCACACTATGAAAGTTTTTTTTTTCAGAAAGTCTGAGTTTATAGGTGCTATTATTCTCTCCCCCCTCATCAATAAACTAAGACTTTCTGAAAGAAAACTCTCATAGTGTGAACCCAGGCTTAAAACTTCGGCCTTATTTCATATACGTTTTTTATATTTGAGGGGCTTTAATTTAAAACTTTAGCGTATCTTTAGGGTTTTATAAAAGTACGGTATAAAGTACTTTGAACTTTTTATGCCAGCTTTAATTTTATTAATTTATTAATGTGTTTTAAAAACATAACCTTAGTTTAAATTAACAATAAGCAAAGAATACTTCAAAGAATACTTGAAACTGGTTACACTGGTCAACACGGCAAAAGTTTCCTGACTTCTGTCCATTGAAAGTGCTGACCACGGTGACATCATTAAATTCTGGTTGCTTTAGTTTTAAAGATATAGTGACATTTAATGTTTGCATAATTAACAGCAGTTTTTATACCCTTCACGACAGGTGGAAAAGGGTATATATAAGTTTGTCATTCCGTGTGTAATTTCTATAATATTGATCTTAGACCCTATAAAGTATATATATTCTGGGTCCTTATGAGGAGAGATGTTGATTTAACGATGTCCGTCTGTCCGTCCGTCTGTCCGTCTTACGTTTGATATGTGTTTTCCGGATACTCAAGACATGATAACTAGGTTGTTTTACATTTATGTCTTATATAGTCTACCATTTCTTGCTATTGAAATTCAGCAAGATCGGTCCACAAATGGCTGAGATATGACCAAAAAACCACGACTGCCTCGGATTTTGCCCAAAAATCCCTTGTTGTTGTTGTATTTTTTTATTTCTGTATATCTTGAGAACGGCAAGAGCCAAAGTTTCCAAATTAGGTACACACATTAACGTGGGCGGGATTGAACAAGTGGGCGTGGTACCTCCCGTATAAAAAATATCAAAAATTGTATAAAAACCTGATTTTTTGGACTGTCATATGACCTATGGTTACGCCTTAATAAAAAAGTGAGATATCCTGACATTTTCAATTATGTGACCCTACTCAACTTACCGAATAAGCCAAAAATTGGTGTAAATTGTTCAAATAATATGTGTCACTATATGTTTAAAATTTGAGCTGTTATGAAAAACTAATCGGCATCAGCAGACGAAAATACATAGGAATCAGCAATTTTTATTTAAGAAACTTTTAAAAAGCTCCATTATGTTATGCAGTGTAATTCTAACAAAATTTAATCCCATATTCTTTAAAAATATTTTCGTAAAAAAATTTTAATGTACCAAAAATGTATATGAACAATTTTTACAATTTAAGCAATAAGGAGCAACTAAAAAATTGTTCAGCCATATACCTTGGCATAACTGTAGGCATTTAATTTTAATTTATAATCTAAGCATACTATTGGTGATTTTAAAACTTGTATTATTACCTGATACAGACTATGCGAAACAGAAGATTGCTGACAAAATGTTAAGTTCGAAACGCTTGCGGGGTAAACAATGCCGCACGAATTGTCAAATCAAGCAATAATTTAATGTTCCTCTTTAATATGATTCGTAAAAATTTTTGAAATTGAATATTTAAATTTGAAGTTAGGACTTAAACGTCAAATTGTTGCTTTTTGCGTGCAACAAAAAACGAAACGTCTAAGCGTATACTAGTTTTCGAAGGGACAGCAAAAGAAATTACGAATATTGCTGCAGGTACATGTCGCATAGTCCGAAACAGGTTTAAGTATTAATCATTTAAAATTTTGTGATGAACTTAAAACTCTTACATAATATTTTTTTTTTTTTTTTTCTCATTATTTATTTATTGAATCTTCATATATTAAATATGAACTAACAATAATTAATCAAATCTTATCCTAATTCTTTATTTTATGTCCTGCCAGTGCAAGACAAAAATTTTCTTCATCACGGGTTCTGTATCACATTTATATATGTGTTTATCGCTCATCTTAATGGGTAAGTGCTGCAGTGTCTCTTCTCCTTAAGCGAGTGTGGCCGCTATCATTTAAAATATTTCGAGCTAGTGGATTTGGGTGCAACTCTAGCCTTTTTAAATATTTTACCGCATACTTCGTAATAATAGTCCTTACCAGTGGCACATTGAGATCCTTGTGGATATTTGAGTTTTTAACATACCAAGGGGCAGCTGTGATTATTCGAAGAAGTTTATTTTGGCGCCTTTGAATTTTTTCGATATTTGAGGCCGAGGCAGTGCCCCATAGTTGAATACCGTAGCACCAGATTGGCTTTAAAATAGAGTTGTAAAGTAGTAGTTTGCAATCGAGACTAAGAACAGAATTTCTTCCAATAAGCCAGTTAATTTGAATTGCTTTTAGTTTCATTTGGGTTAATTTTGCTTCTATATGGCATTTCCATGTTAAACGTCGATCTAGATGAATACCGAGATATTTGACATGCGATTGTTGAGGCACTAGTTGATTATTGATTTTAATAGGGGGGCATGTTTCCCGGCGCAAGGTAAATGTAATATGTACGCATTTTTGCTCATTGACCTTTATTCTCCATTGTTTTAACCACAGTTCTAGTTGAAATATATGATCCTGCAGGTATCGAGATGCTTCACGACTGTTCTCGTGTACGCTTAGGAAAGCTGTATCATCAGCAAAAGTTGAGGTTAGGGTGTAATTGTTTGTCGGCATGTCCGAGGTATATATAAGATAAAAAAGTGGGCCCAGGATACTTCCCTGAGGGACTCCAGCTTCAATTGTCTGAGGAGAACTTAAAAAATCACCTTCTTTAATAATAAATTTTCGACCGACCAAGTAGCTTTCTAACAGCTTGTGTGTGTTAACCGGTAGGTTCAGCTTTAATTTATGTAACAAACCTACATGCCAGACTTTATCAAAAGCTTGAGAGACATCGATGAAGAGAGCGGAGCAATATTTTCTTTCTTCAAAGGCTTTTCTTATGGCGTTTACTATCCGATGGGTTTGTTCAATTGTGCTATGTTCTCGTCTGAAACCGAATTGATGGTTAGGTATACACCCATTAACATTTAAAATTGGGGTTAATTTGGACGCTAAGAGCTTCTCAAACAGCTTTGATATATTAGATAATAAGCTGATAGGCCTATATGACTCAACTTTGGAGTGATCTTTTCCTGGCTTTGGTATCATCGTAACTAATGAGACCTTCCATTTTTGAGGGTAGTATTCAAGTCGTAAAATAGCATTAAAGATTAAAAGAATAATTTTCTTTGCTATGCTGGGTAGCTCCAGAAGCATTTTGTTGCTGATCTTATCAAAACCAGGAGCCTTCTTGGGGTTTAAATCACAAATAGCTTTTTCGATTTCTCTTATCTCAAATCTTAGGGGAACAGCTGCTCTAGCAACAACAGGTGGTAACTCGGCCACAATATCGTGAGATATGTTTGGGGTAAATACGTTTTTTAAATGATTAACAAACAGATTTCCTTTTTCAACATCATTTCTTGCCCAACTACCATTCAAGTCTCTTAATGGTGGTTTAGAGACAACTGGCCTTTTGAGATTTCTAGCTGCACGCCACAATGAGTAGTCTGATTGTGGGGTTGCATCAAGTTCCTTAAGATATTTTTCCAGAGAAGCCGTTTTCTGAGTCTGCAGTAACTTTCTAAGCTTTTTTGTACACTCTTTTAGTAAGTTCTTAAGTAACGGGGATCTGTGCAATTGCCACTCTCTTCGAGCCCTCCTTTTTTCAGACAAGAGACGCTCGACATCTGTGGAATATATTTTAATATTTTTTGTTTTTTTGGGGGCAATACTGGAATGTTGAACAGCTAGTTTCAGAAAACTGTCAAAATTGGCAATAGAGCGATCTACATACTCCGGTGTACTAAGCGGAATATTTTCTGTGCAATGGGTGCTGAGGTATTTTCTATATTTTAACCAGTTAATTTGCGTAGCTGTCGTCGCTAAGTGACCAGTCGGAGATACAATTCTATTGGGGTTCATTATAGTAACAATTGTAGGTGTATGGTCAGAAGATAATTCTAAGGAAGCTTCAACATGGATCGTTTCTATGGGGATGTTTTTAACCACGCCGAAATCGATAACATCTGGAATTTTTTGATGATCAGTAGGCCAATATGTTGGTTGTCCGCTCGCTACCACATTTAAATCCATTTTAGAAATTGTGTTAAATAAGACACGACCCTTTGGTGTTATAAGTCGTGACCCCCAGAAGGTATGTTTAGCGTTATAATCGCCAGCAGCTAGGAAACAGGGTCCTAATGATTTAAAATATTTACAGTATTGGCTTTCTGATATTGAAAATCTAGGCGGTGAGTATAACGATGAAATTACTAGGTTTCTATTTAATTCCTCAACGCAAATGTTCGTTGCTTGGAGATAATCTTCGCGGTGATCAAACATTAGGTAGTGTTTGACTCGGGTTTTAATTAAAATGGCTGAACCTCCACAAGCTCTATCTCGAGGGTCCTTGGTATCATATAGTGTATAACCATTGATTTTAAACGTATTTCTTGAGGTCAAATGAGTTTCAGAAACCATCATGACATCAATTTGTTTATTTTTTAGAAAGTATTCTAATTCATTTTTATGTTGGCGGATGCCGTTTGCGTTCCAAAAACAGATTTTTAAACAGTTCATGGTTTGTTAAGTACAGCTTGCAATAACATCGATTGCATTCTTAGAATTTCCTGCATCATATTACCCATTGTGTTCGTAAAATTATTAACTGTTTGCACTAATGTTTCCATGGTTTTTTCAAGACGACTTAAATTAGAAACTGGAGATTCATCATTACTTGGCGAAGCGCCTTGCATTGGCACATGGTTTGATTTAAGGACGTTAGCATACGAGGTTCTGTTATTACTAGGCTGCGGAGCTTGAATGCCATTAGTGTTTACTTGATTTGGTACCTGCATTTGTGGGGGATTAGTTTTCGGTCCAGCCGACTGCTTGACGATAGTATATACAGGGCATCCTCTATAATTGGCAGTGTGATTTCCGCCACAGTTGCTACATTTTTTAACATTGGGGTCATTTTTAGACTTATCGCACTGGACTGTACAATGTAATTCTCCACATACGACGCACACAGGGGGTAAATAGCAGTATGCCTTAGTATGGCCAAATTCTTGGCAATTAAGACATTGAACGGGACCATTTCTTTTGTGCGGCTCCTCTATAGTTATTCTTCTGTAGAGAATATATTTTAAATTATAAATAGGATGCGTTTCATTTTTTTTAAGCTTAATGTCGCCAGGTTCTAATTCTACCCGAAATAATGGTTGGGGATTTTTTTCCCTGTTTTTAATATTTGTAACGTTTTTTATTTTAAAACCCTTCTCTTCCAAAAAAGTTTTAATTTCATCTGGGTCCACGCATGAGTCTATGCCCTTGATCACTACCTGAAGACCTTTGCTGCTCTTTAGTTGGTATGTGTAAAAGCTTTTTTTAAGGGCTTCGAATTTGTTAGTTAATTTACGAAAATCATTCTCATGATTTACTTGTATTTTTGTCTCATTTATATTTCCACGCTTGATTGCAGCTACGTAAAACGAATTTTCACCTATTACCGAGATCACGCTCTTTATTAACTCACTTGAGTTTTGCTCCCTTAGATATATCGGGGGTGGCTTAGAAGATTTTATAACGTTTGGTGCTTCCGAGGATTCATCCTCCAGAATTGCAAAACGATTTTGAGAGTTTATTTTATCAAAAGATGGTACTTTTGAAGCCGAAGCAACTGCTGCAGAGGTAGGGCTGCGACCCCGTTTAAGCACTGTTATGTACCTGTCCATACCAACTTGTACTTGAGGCTTTTGACCACTTTTTACTTGAGATGTTTGCATTGCATCTGTGTTAGAGTTCATGGTACCATTTGTTAATAAGATTGTGTTTGCCGTTGTGGCAACACTTGCAAGTGTGAGGTTTATATTTTTTAACGTATCACCATCAACCGTCTTTGTAAAAAGAGAGGGCGAAAGGGATCGTGTTCTAAAAATTGGTTTAGCCGTTAGGTAGTTACTATTGTTTTCTTTTGTTTTATTTATTACAGCATTGTCTTCGTTAGCATGCACTGTCACATAAACATTTCTATCATTCAGTTTTATTGTTGTTTCATTGTTTTTATTCATGCAATAAATTGTTTTTGTTTTTCACCGTTTAACTGTGCTTTTAATATTTTTGTTATTTATTGTATTTTACCACAACAAAAAAATAAGAACTTTAAACTAAAATGTTTTTGCTCAGAATATGTATGTATACATACACATGTATGAACATTAGTACGTATATATTTTTACTATTTTTCTTTATTTAATATTTTTTTCGTATTAATTGTTCACTTTATGTTAAATAATTAAAATAACAAAATATATCATTTATTTTCAAGCGTCCATTCGCTGTTTATATAACAAAATCAAATGTGATTAATTAAAAATTCAAATTGTATGCGGAGTTAAGAATACACGTCTGTATCACAACAAAGCACGAACCGAAACATAATATAATACAGGACCTAAGTATGAATATTCTAGATAATTAAATTTGTTAAAAAAAATGTTTTTTTAATAGATACAGATTAAAAAAACAATTAAGGAATCCTCCAATTAAAATTTTCTTACGATATCTTAATTTAATTATCAAAGTAATTTTTGGGAATACAAAATTTTCCATAACCAAATTTTGTTTGTCGTGCTTAATTCCCAATTTTTATTCTTAATAAAAACACTTAAATTAATTGTTGATGGGATAAGCTATTCATATGCGCATTTTACTGGTTGTTTAGGCCAGATCATCAGGAAACTTCATCCAAAGGTTTTTAGAAAAACTAAAGATATTATACAAATAAAACTGTTAAGCGAATAAGAATTATAAGCACCAGTTTTACTTGTAACAGTATCAAAGCTTAAACAAAAACAACATTCCCCACTACAATTGATTGGAATTCTTCCAACATTAATTGTAGGTTAAGAAAAAACAAAACAAAAAAACAAAAACAAAAACAAATTGCTTTATTGTTTTCGCAGAAAATAAAGCATGTTGCCAGTTTAGTTTTTTTTAAGCCGTGCACTCGCCAGTTTATTATCAAAGTAATTTTTGGGAATACAAAATTTTCAATTAACAAGATTTTGTTTGTCGTGCTTAATTCCCAATTTTTATTCTTGATAAAAACACTGAAATTATTTGTTGATGGAATAAGCTATTACTATGCGTATTTCACTAGTTACTTAGGCCAGATCATCGATTTTCATACAAAAATAACATTTTAAATATGTGTGTGTCATAAAGGTTTTTTCTTTATGGATGGAAATCGATATTCAGTTTTCTCAGTAAATTGGGAATAAATCAAAAGTTATGTTAATTATGTTAAGATAAATGTTTTTAGCCCAAAGCTGTGATTTTTGTCGCAGTTTTTCCTTTTTTTCTTCAAAAATGCAACCATAGCTCTGAAACTACAAGGCAAATTTAAAAGCAATGTAAGCATGGCTTAACGATGATACTGTTTCCGAGTTTTGGATTATGGAGACTAGATTTGAAATCAGCGACCTCAAATTAGTAAATATCTGCAATCAAATTCCAGACCACAAAATGTCTGTTCCGCAGTGGTATTAGTAAAAGTATTAAAAAAGTAATTCAGTTACAATACAATTACTAGTACAATTACTAGTCGCTTGTTAAAAGTACAACTACCTGTAATGTGTTGTTGAACTTTTTTTCTTTTCCAATATCAAGTAATTTTTAATTAAGATTTTCCTATTGCAGTTACATCTACATTATAGTTACATTACAATTACAATAAGCTGCCACTTAGAAAAATTCAAAGAAAATTATCAGTAAATTAAAGACACATACTTTTAATAACAATTTATTAGATATACTTGTTTTATAACTACCGTTAGAAGTAAATATTTTTCACCACTATTTCTAGTAATATGCAATTAAAATATTGGATATAATTACTTCTAAAAAAATTTAAATTTTAACAGCCGTATTCATAAAAAAATCTTAATTCAGTTTTTAGATACATTTTAGTTAAAAAACATTTAAAGCCTAAAAAAGCTTTTTTTAAAATACGTATTCATAATCAGCATTTTAACTAAAAAAAACGTTTTAAAGCATTTTTCAATTGGATGGTGGCAACACGATCTCTTTTATTTGTCACTTGAATCATAATGATGCAAAACAGTGGTTATTAATTCATACTCGTATCTACAATTTTTTTTTGTCGTGTGTTAGTGTGTTGTGCGATAGTTTCTCTTATATTTAAAAAAATAAAAAGAGTTCAAAAATTATTTAGTAAAAGTGCAATTTAGATGATGATTTTATTGCTGATAAAAAAGTATTCAAATAACGAGTTTTATTTCATCTGTTTTGATCGTTTACACATCACCAGTTCATTCTGTATAATTAATAATATTTTGAGCTTTAATTTGTGAAATTGAAAAATATATAAATAATATACATTTTACATACATACATATTTTTGAATTTCATTTTATTTTTAATGTATAGATACATAAAAATTTATTTACTAAAAATTTCTCGCAAAAATGTTCAAAATGACCATAAACACAAAGCAAAAATGCAAAAATGACTTTTTTAAATAGGTTAAAACACTGAAAGAATTTTCTTCCGAATACCAATGAATTTTGACATTAATCCCATGAAAAATTGCATTAAAAAGGAACCTATGCAGCGCTTCGTTGGATCAATGAAACCTGTTTCATTAAAATGTATTTAATTACATTAGATCTATGAATGTTATTCATTGGATGAATACTTTGAAAAAAGTAAAAAAAAATATTTTTTTTTTAAATTTTTTTTTAATTTTTTTAAATTTTTTAATCAAAGTTGTTCTTATTCAACTTTTTTTTTTAACTAGAGTCGCTGGCGGGAATCGATCCCGCAACCTCGGCGCTGATAGACTAGCTCACTACCAGCTAGCCTACTAGGGCAGCGCAGTTTTTTAATAAAAAAAAACTATGTTTTTTGCCATTACTCAATTAAGAGCGTAAATATGAGATTAAATTGTCATAACATAACAGCAATAACAACGTTCATTTTTTTTGCTAACGAATAATAAAAAAAGATCACATAAAGAGAGAACAAGCTTTTTCATATACATCATTTAGTTGACAACAGTTTAAAATAAGGGTGTGTTTTTTTTTAAGGAGAACATTTATTTGTTCATTACTTAGTACATACTATATGTAGGTAGGTATGTACATATTAAAGAAAACTTAAAACATACGTACTTATGGATTGAAATTTTTTGTTTCATTACTATAATGACATTTTTCATTGTTATAATGAAAATTTAAATTTATGAAGGCATGCTTTTTCGAAATATTTTTATACTTTTAATTATTGAGACTATAGAGTTATTTGAATGTTAAAAATTATTTTTTTTTAATTATTGAAATATGTTGCTTTTATAATTAAATCTTACATTTTTTAATTAACAATTAAACATATTTTTAAGGAAACTATAATTTTGTATTAATTTATGAATATAGTTATGTTTGTATATTGTTTTTTATGTTCCCAATTAAATTTTTTTGTTTAACTTGGACAAACTTTAGTTTTCATATATCCAATGAAAATTTCAAACGTAATTACTTAATCCAATGAATCGATTTTAACGAAAATACTTCATTATAACTACGAAATTCCATTTGGACAATGAAAATTTTCATTTAACCAGTGAAATTTTTTTTATGAAAACGATTCATTAAATATATGAAGCATTTTCTTTCAGTGAACAAGGGTCGAACCAATTTTAAAATTCGTTTATTTACACAAGATTTAAAATAGAGGTTTTAAGGTAATATTCACTTATGAATACAATTTTAACGATTTATGCTTAAAACAGATTTGAAATGATGTTTAAAATGTTTATGAATACGGCTGTAAGTTATCAGATTTAAAAAAAAACTTAAAGCAATTATTTGTTCTTTAAAATCAATTGCTTAAATAAAACTGCGTTTAAGATTTTAAGTAATTTGTAATTGAAATTATTTAATTCCAACTTTATTAATTAGAATTGTAATTACGACCTCTCAAGTACATATTCTCAGTAACAATTACAACGAAGTGTTATTGAGTTTAAAATTTGTAATTGCAATTTTGAATTAAGGATTTTTAATTACAATTACAAATAATGTATAACTAAGATTTCTCAGTTATTATTATTTTTAGTAGTAATTTACTAGTTTTTTACTAAAAAACAATTCAGTAATTGTCTAATGGAATGGTTTCACGAGCATATTAAATGTAATTGTAATTGTAATTCAAATGTACTCTAAAGTCTTTTTAAGCAATAATTTGGCACTTTTGCTTTTAATTACTACGCCTTTTCTCATTGTGCACTAGAATTTTACAAAAAAAAAAAAGTTTCTTAGCTTTTCAACTTTTATCCTGCATAGCTTTTGTTCGAAAATGCATTGTATTCATTCAGGATTAATTTGATTTAGCGCTTCAATAGTATTTTAATTTTTTGCTTGATGCCTGAATATTCAATAGATTTATTGAATTAAATAAAAATAAAACCGTGCTAAACCATTAAAGCGAATAAAATGCAGCATTGTTTGAAAACTATTGAACAACAATTTCAATACTTTCCATACTTATTTGGTTAAACAACAATAGCATTTTAGTTTATATTCCATTAGTTTAATTCACAGTTTTTAAATAAAAAATAAGCCGGAAACTAGGAAAAATAAAAAAAATGAATTTTACTAAAACAAACTCCAACTATATGCAATATAAAATGCATGCTGCTCCTTTTATTTCTCCCACTTTTTTTATTTTATAGTTTTTCTATTTACAATTTTTTTTTGTTTTTTTTTTTTTTTTTTTAGTGTTGATCATAAAATATTTGCATTTTTATTAAGCTCGAAAACTAAATGAATTCAAAATGCACAGAATGAATAAAATTCAAAGCATACCTTTAGGAATTTTGGAATTAATTTTCAAATTATTTTCAATTAAAAGCATGTATGAGTATGTGTTTAAGAATTTATGTTTAAATATTTTGTTTGGTTAGTTTTTTGCAGGAATTCGATTTACTTGAATATTTAAATCCCAAAAAAATTGTTGAGTTTAAAATTAAGAAAAAAAAATTTATAAAAACAATATTTGGAAGCATATTTTAAGGGGAAATAAGTGTAATCAATATCGCTCCTTTATTGCCACATAGTCATATCTCAAAAAAATCAAACTTGGCAAAATGCGATTAAAGTTTTCAAAATTTACCTTTTTATTCAGATTCAAAAAAATATATTTTGCTATAACTGCGGTTCAGTTTAAGATAAAACACTGATTTTTGTTTTACATATAGAGAAGGTATGAAGGAACAGTTTCCCAGCGGGAAAAAGAAGGAGTAGGAAGGCCTTCTAGAAGGCCTCTGTACCACTTCTTTTGGATGTACAAGGCCTTCTTGCTCTATTCCATACGGAGAAGGCCTTCCGCTCTCGCTTGTTCAGCAGGTACATAAAAAGGGTAACGGGACCAAAAAAAATTGATTTTGATTTTGCTTGTGCAAAAAAACAATACAAAAAATGTAACTCCTTTTCTACTCTCTTTTCATAGAAGCGAGTGTGGAAGGTGTATCTTATCTTTTATACGAAAGAGCCGAGGCCTTCTATGAGGCCTTCTTTAGCAGTTAGATAAGAATAGTAATTGAATCAACAAATCTTTTAAGCAGGCCTTTAAAAAGGCCTGAAGTAAGAAGGTCTTCTGAGTTTTCCCGCTGGGTTGCTTAAGTAACTTAAAATTTTTTATTTTTCGAGAATTTTAAAGCTATGGTCACATTGATAACATGCTATTGTAAATTATAACTAAAAAAAAAACTCAGTTAACTTGTAATTATCATTAAAAATGTTTCATTGCAAAATGCAATTACAGCAAAGGAAGATAAATATAAAAGCTAAAAATTAAATGCAATTGTTACTGTTTATATATTCTTGAAAATTATTTTTTAAAATTATTGCTAATGTAGTTGAAGTAAAGTAATAAAATCAATTCCATTTACGAATTAACGTAACAGAGATTTTCAATTACAAGTTGCCAGATTTTGTATTTAAAAAGCAAATAATTGCTGTATGTGTTCTTAAATCCAACAAATAATAATGCAAATTTTAAGAAAATACAATTACATTTAGAAGTAATTGTAAACCATACACAAAGCTTAATTGAAAATTACCAAAAATCCCCTTAAAAAGAATTTCTAACAATTAAAATAAAAAAAGTACATACAACGAATTACAAGTAATTGTAAGGACTTTTTTTTCATGGTTATGATCTTCTACTTTCTTTTATAACAGCTAATTGTAAAGGAAATGAATTGTTTAAGAAATTTTGATAAGAATTATATGACGCCCTACACGTTACTCCTTTTTTACATTAATTGCTTTAATTTGCAAAACATTTATTAAAACTAAAATCATTTGAAACTAATTTCATTAAAATAAGGATTGTTCTTATTGGTAATAAATAGTTTATTAAATTAGTGGTCACGTTTTTTTTTTCTTTAATTATTTGCTAAAAATACCTTTAGTTTTATAAAGTTAAGTATTATTTAATATTTTAAAATTCATACAAAATTTAAAACATCACCCCGCTCATTTAATACCCTGCACCAGTTTATACCAGTTTACCATATCTGGGACTTATGGGCTATCATGGACCTGGAAAAACAAAATTATGTTATATTATCTTCATATCAAGATCTATAAAAGATTTATTTGTCTTAAAGCGATTTTAGAGAAGGGGTTTCATAGGGGACCTTTGGTCAATTTTCCACAAGGCACTCGTTGAAAAGGCAAACCATCCCACACCTTTCGTCGGAAATTGAAGACAACACAAAAGGCAAACCCTGAAATTTAGTATGTACCAGCTATGGCGTCGGACAAACCGATAGTTAACGTATTTGATTTGCTCCTTATAGGAGCTAAAGAAAATAATAAACGGTCGAGTATAGACCTACCAGTACAAAGTTTGGCATTGAAGCTTTTATTAAAGTTATCGTGGACTTAAGGTCAAATTTGTACCGATTTAAAACAAAAAAGTAAGAGTGCTGTATTAGGCTGTTCCTAATCTTAAATAGCCTCCACTGACAACTAGGATGTTTCAAGAGTGGGCTTTTTATCGGGACCTGCGGTAAATTATGAACCGATCTTCACGAAAGTTGACAGTGTGGTTTCTAGTCATATAAAACTGTGACAGACCAAAATTACAGTTTTAGGCGAAGTAAAGTGTTTTTCAAGAGTGGGCTTTATATGCGCCCTATGGTAAATTATGGACCGATCTTCACGAAATTTTTGGTATGACATCTAATATAAATCGAATTTGTGCAAATTCTCATATCAATATGTGCATTTCGCTATTATTTATGCTAGTTTTTGTAACAAAATTATCAATTTACTGAACTAAACCGATAACGCTGGACTTTAAACCCCAAACTGCTTAGGAAAACTAGAAACAATGTGATACTAATATTGTTCTTTTCTTTTGAGTTGTTTGAGCGTATGCGTGATTTCAACAGCTGGACAGACAGACGGACATGGCTTACTCAGATTAGAATTCTTCAAGGACCCAGAATATATTTACTTTATAGGCTGAGATGAATAATAAAAAAGTTTCCCACTGAATAAGAAACTGAGTATAGCCTCATTTACCACTAGTTGCGGTGGAGGGTAAAAAAAAAAATATATTTTTGGATCAAGTTTAATATTAATGCCAACGTTATAAAAAATAGACTCTATTCCGGAAAGAAGTTTATGTGGGGGCTATGTGAAATTACAGATCGATGCTCAATATTTTCATCAAAGTACCTTTATCATCAGCACAAACGCATATTACCCTCTCCACTCTTTTGGTGTGGGTATAAATATATCACCAAACTTCACTGGATACCGTTCCATAATTCTCGACAATTTAGCACAATTATTCGAATTAGTGGATTCCATTTTCTACAGAAAATGTTGCTAAACCGGACATTTATCAAAGTTAATTTATGATTATTTTACATATTATTGAAATTTAACAATTTTCTTGTTAAAATTTTAATGGAAAATTTCGCAAATTATCGATAAATGGCAAAATTTTCTATAGAAAATTTCTGCGGAAAATTTCGCAAGTATTGACTAAATGTTCCATAGAAAATTTCACAAATTATCGATATAGTATGTAAAATTTTTTTAACAAAATGTCATATATTATTGATAACAGTCCAAAATTTACAAAATTTTGTATTGAAAATTTTTTCCAATTATCGATGATTTGTAAAATTTTATAAAATATCGATAATTGGTAAAATTATCGAAAACTGTTATTGATATGCAAATTTTGTCAATTCTCAATAAATTGTAAAATTTTTAATACAAAGATCCGCCAATAATCAATAATTTGTGAAATTCACATCAGAAAATTTGGTTTGTTATCGATAATATACGAGTATTTGTAAAAAAAAAAATTTTCGTATAACAATAATTTGTGAAATTTTGTATTGAACATTTGGCCAATACTTGCCAAATTTCCCATAAAAATATTCTATATAAAATGTTGCCATTTATCGCAAATTTGTAAAACTTTCAATTGAAAATTTTGCAAAAATCGATAATTATCAAAGTAATTTTTGGGAATACAAAAATTTCAATTAATAAGATTTTTTTGTCGTGCTTAATTCCCAATCTTAATTTTTGATAAAAACACTAAAATTTATTGTTGATGGGATAAGCTATTCCTATGCGCATTTCACTGGTTGCTTAGGCCAGATCATCAGGAAACTTCATCCAAACATAAAACTAAAGATAAAAAAACAAATAAAACTGTTAAGCGAATAAGAATTATAAGCAACATTTTTACTTGTAACAAAAACACCAATAATAAACAGTGAATATTTGTGAAATTTTGTATTGAACATTTGGCCAATACTTGCCAAATTTCCCATAAAAATATTCTATATAAAATGTTGCCATTTATCGCATTTATTTTCAATTGAAAATTTTGCAAAAATCGATAATTATCAAAGTCATTTTTGGGAATACAAAAATTTCAATTAATTAGATTTTTTTGTCGTGCTTAATTCGCAATTTTAATTCTTGATAAAAAAAACACTAAAATTTATTATAGATGGGATAAGCTATTCCTATGCGCATTTCACTGGTTGCTTAGGCCAGATCATCAGGAAACTTCATCCAAATATTTTACAAAAACTAAAGATAAAATACAAATAAAACTGTTAAGCGAATAAGAATTATAAGCAACAGTTTTACTTGTAAAAATATCAAAAAACAAAACAAAAACAACAATAATAAACAGTGAATATTTGTGAAATTTTGTACAGAAAGTTTGGTTAAATATCAATAATAAGTAAAATAATCGAAATTTGACATTGATAAATGGCCGGTTTCGCATTGGCATTGAGACAAATGTAAAGTTCTCTATATAAAATTTTTCCAACATTAATCACTTGCAACATTTTTCTTTATTTTTGAACAAAAAGTTAGATATAAAATTTATTTTTGTGAATGTATATTAAATTAAATTAATATTTCTTATACATAAAATTAAAGCATTTTCATAAATTTATTAGTTTAATTTTATATTTTAAATTCTTTATAATTAAAAAGTTTTAGCTTTGGTTTGGGGTTTTTTCAAACGACGGCATTGAAAAAGTTTACAACTTATCAGCAGCTTTGTTTTACTTTTTTTTTTCCTAATTTATAGTTTATTTTTTATTTAATATTTCTTTTGGTAACCAACTGATAATTATTTGCAAAAATGCGGCACGCTGTTAATTAAATAATTTTGGTTTGTAAATGAAACTGAAAGAAAAAAATTGCAAATTTGCAAATCTAACGGAGTTTGTGGCTAAAAATAAACATTATTTTATATGCATATTTATTTCAAGTATTTAATTATTAAAAAAAATTTAGTGGTGTAATAATATAAAATAAAACTTAATATAAACCAGCAGCCTTTAAATAGGCTATGCATTTTATGGCTTTTTGTTAAGTACATCATAAGCTAGCAAGCATTTTTTGTAAAGCTTATAATAAAACATATTTTGCCCTGAAAAACTGTAATTAAAAGCCATTTTCCACAAGCTCAGTTATAATTAACCATTACTAAACCTGTGAAAATTAACATATTGTTAACTGAGAGTTATAGTAATAAATAATTATAACTAAACTTAATGAAATTGGCCATTCAACGTGCAAATAAATTCTAATTTAAGTCTCACAAATACAGCGGACAGCCCTTTTAGACGAACATTGGTCCCGAAAGCGTGTCAAAAGAAAACAAATGAGTTCTGTTGGGAAACATCGTTCAGCAGTTAATTATAACGCAATAACCTTTTAGCCTTGGTATTGATTTTGCACGTTGAAACCGTTTCAAATAGTCCAAGTTTCACCTCAGGTTACTGTTGTAGCACGATGTTTTACCTCCTGCTACTATCCAGTTCAAAAAACGCCTACTTCTTATATTTTTTTTAAATATGTAGAATATGTAGTAGACGTCTACAGCCAGTTTTTTTTTCAATTAAAAAAAAAATGAGTTAGGACAAGGTCTGACAACGTTGACAAAATCCGCGGAATTATCGGGAATCGCGGATTTTAAAAACGGATTTCAAATGTGGACTTGTGATGTTCGACTCAACGTTTGAAATAATGCAGAAATAAATGTCCTTAAAACTCAGCTTATTGAAACGGCAGAGGTTTTGACAAGTTAGATAGAGTGCCGTGAAATTAAGTTCAGTATATTTTAATATGTATAAATAACGAAAAGAATGAAAAGTATTTTGTTTCATGTAATGAAAAAGATCTCCCGAAAACTTGAAACCTCCCGTTAAAAAATGTTGAAATTTTTTCTTAAAAAAACTCAGTAAATAAATTTCCGGCAGCGTAAGTTTATTTGAATTACCAATATCAATGAAAAGTATACAATTCCTTCTTTCTCCTTTTATTTTGTTTGCTGGGTTGCAAAGTACTTAATCTGCCATTTTAATAGTCTGCTTTAAGGATTTGCATAAAATTAAATTATGTTTAAAAAAAAAGGTATTCAAATATTATTTTGTATTGTAATTTCTTAAATTACACAGGAAAATAATAGAGTGTATCTAAAGAGCAGATAATATTATTACACCATTAAATATTTCTATTAAATGAGTTTCTAGCATTATTAAATATAATTTTGTATTAATATAATGTCTGTTTTATTATTTAATTTTTTTCTCAACACCTACAAAACGCCATTAATTTCCAAACATTTCAAACATCACTTGTAACACCACAATCAACTGGATGTGTTTGTGTATGTTTTGTAAAATTACTACAATTTCCTGTAAAATCAACAACATGAATGTCTACAACACCAACAACAACAAAAATAACATTTTTAAATCCTTGCTTTCGTGTTGTTGTACAATTATTAACGTTCGCTTTACTCTGGTTTGTTGGCACATCTGTAACGCACTGTACTCTGCATCCTTCAGTACTGGATGCTGAGTAAAGCTGGTGAAATACGCAGAGACGAGGCTTGTCTCGATTATGCAGGACATGATGTTGTGCTTTATCCTTGCCATGGTTCCAAAGGAAATCAGGTAAGTTTGTAGTATATCTATTCTCGTTTTTTTTTTTTTTCTTATACATAAAATTTTATCCTGCTTTAAGGTATTATTTCTTTTTTTCATCTTCTTATTTATGTTAAAACATTTAATGAGTGAAAAGATATAAAAATAATTTCATATTCCTTTTTCGTTTCTGTATAATTTTACGAATTATATCTGAGTTTGTTACACGACAATGATTTTCTAAACCATTAACGATGTTATTAGACATGTACATGAGAGTAAACAATGCACAAATATTAGGGAGGAAACTTTTTTATTGAAAACAATAAATAGAACATTTTTTATAGCAAACTTTGAACAGAAAGATTTCTTTAGGAAACATTGTATAGAAGCTTTTCTACAGAAAACTTTTTTCAGAAACTTTTCTACAGAAAACTTTTAACAGAAACTATTTTACAGAAAACTTTTCATAGAAACTTTTCTACAGAAAACTTTTGCAGAAACTTTTATACAGAAAACTTTTGCAGAAACTTTTCTACAGAAAACTTATCTACAGAAAACTTTTTACTGAAACTTTTCTACAGAAAACTTTTTACAAAAACCTTTCTACAGAAAACTTTTTACAGAAACTTTTCTCCAGCAAACATTTTACAGAAACTTTTCTACAGAAAATTTTTATAGAAACTTTTAACAGAAACTTGTCTACAGAAACTTTTCTACGGAAAACTTTTCTACAGAAAACTTTTTTAAGAAAATTTTCTTAAGAAAACTTTTCTAAAAAAAATTTTTTAAAGAACCTTTTTTAAAGGAAACTTTTTATAGAAACTTTTCTATAGAAAACTTTTTATAGACATTTTTCTATAGAAAACTATACAGAAGCTTTTCTATAGAAAAATTTTTATAGAAACTTTCCTATAGAAAAATTTTTATAGAAACTTTCCTATAGAAAACTTTTTATAAAACCTTTTCTATAGAAAACTTTTTATAGAACCTTTTCTATAGAAAACCTTTTATAGAAACTTTTCTATAGAAAATTTTTTAAAGAAACTTTTCTATAGAAAACTTTTTATATAAAATTTTCTATAGAAAAGTTTCTATAGAAAATTTTAAAAAAACTTTTTATAGAAAACTGTATATAGAAACTTTTTTATAGAAAACTTTATTTAGAAACTTTTTTATAGAAAACTATATAGAATTTTTTCTATTGAAAACTATATAGAATTTTTTCTATTGAAAACTACATAGAATTTTTTCTATAGAAAACTTTATATAGTAGAACCTTTTCTATAAAAAACTTTATATGGAAACTTTTCTATAGAAAACTTTTTATAGAAACTTTTTTATAGAAAACTTTTTAAAGAAACTTTTCTGTAGAAAACTTTTTAAAGAAACTCTTCTATAAAAAACTTTTTAAAGAAACTTCTCTTTAGAAAACTTTTTAAAGAAACTTTTCTATAGAAAACTTTATATTGAAACTTTTTTATAGAAAACTTTATATAGAAACTTTTTTATAGAAAACTTTATAGAATTTTTTCTATTGAAAACTATATAAAACTTTTTATAGGTAGTTTTCTATAGAAAATTTTTATAGAAACTTTTCTACAAAAAACTTTATATAGAAACTTTTCCACAGAAAACTTCATATAAAAAATTTTCAATAGAAAACTTTATACAAAAACTTTTCTATAGAAAACTTTAGATAAAAAGATTTCTTTAAGAAACTTTAGACAAAAACTTTTCTAAATAAAACATTATACATAAAATGTTGTAGAAAACTTTGTATAAAATCGACTCTTTATAGAACTGTGTAAATAAATTGTTCTAAATAAATTTATATATTTATTCACATGCATACGTATTGCTCCATTGTGTACAAACACTTACTCATGAACTTTAGAGATCACATCCTTTTCACATGTGCATTACTGTGTATATTCATTTTAATTTGTTTTTACCCAGCACGAAAAGGCATCCTGTTCAGCCGAATGAAAATTATTGTAGAATATAATAATAGCTTTTAAGGGCTTTAGAATTTTTTTCTGTCATGCCATGCTTCTCCGAAACAAACAAAAAATATTGCGCTTAAAACGGGAAGCTTTTATATCAATGAAGAGAACAAGTAAAAGTTTACATGGTTTCTGAACGGAAAGTGTTAAATGTGTGAAAGATTTCCGCTGAAAATAGGGATTCCCTTTGGGCATATAATAAATAATAAATTAGGGTGTCTTATAAAATTGTTTAGTGTTCTTAATTTAATACTTTATATTTCTTTTCTATTAAACAGTTCTGGACTTACCACAATGACACGAAACAAATTCGGCATGGCTCTTCCGACAAGTGTCTGGCCATTAGTGAGAAACGTGATAAAGTTTTAATGGAGGAATGCAATGGTAATCATGTACGTCAACAATGGCGTTTGGAGAACTATGATCCTTCAAAATTGTGAGGTTACTTTTTTGGGAACGGTACCCAATTTATACCAACCTCCCTGTCATATTACAAGCACTGGAAATAGCAAAGAATAGTTAAAAATTATGAAAATTAGAATTAAATTAAAAAAATAAGTTTGATATGTATTAAATAAAAAAAAATAAAATTGTGTGCAATATTAACAAAAAGGAATTAAAATTAAAGAAAAAAAAATTATATTAAAAAGACATTTAAAATGACTGTTGTAAATTAAGACAAAATATTGTGAAACTTAAGCACAAAAAGTTTTTTTACTCTATTTAAATAACATTTAAGTTGTTAATTAATTAAATTTTAAGAATTCTAAATTAGAAATTCATTTTAATAATTTTGCAATTTATTAAATTTTAAAAAAATATGACATTTTGTAAAAGACTTTAATAATAATTATAATATTTTGTTAATGAGCATTTCTGTTTTTGATTTTATATTAAGGCCTAAAGCTATTCACAAATTAAGCATACTTTTAGACTGTAAAGTTCTTAAATACTGTGGCATCATTTTAGGCTGTAATAAAAATTTAACTATTGACTGCTCTTTTTATTTTTATTCTGCCAAACTTTATTTTAATTATATTAAACTTGTTATTTTATATATTAGTTTTAAAAATGTATTTAGTTATTATAATAATTGTTATACTTTGTTTTCAAAAACTTGTAAATATCAAAGTTCTAAATCAGTAAATTAAGTTGACAAAAGAAAATTATTATTGTAAGTAAAAATTTTCTATATAATTTCTTTAAAAAAAAAAACGATAAATGAGAAATATTAAATAAAATAAAACAATTTGTTCTGAACATTTTGATTATAAAAATTTTATAGTTATCGACAATTGATCAATTTCAAATTTCTTCCAAAAAATGTTTAATAGTTTTTAACATTCTTTGCATAATTTTTTTAAACGATCGATAACAGAGAAATGTTTTTTAACCTTTTTTTTTAAATTATCGATAACTGAAAAAAAAAGTTTTTTAATAAAATATCTCTAGGAAAATTGTAATTCAATTTGGATAATTGGAACTGGAATCATAAAAAAATTCTAAAATGATCGATCTATTATTTGAAGAAATTTTGCAAACTATCGGTAAATAGAAAAATTCCCTATGCGTACAACGTTTAACATAATATCGTTAATTAGCATAAGTATCTTTAAAAAAAATTTTAAATTTTCCATAATTGTCAAAAAGAAAAAACTTCTTAATTAATCAATAATTATTAAAATTTTCTTTAGAAAATCTCTCCAATTATCGATAAATGTCAAAATGTCCTTTAAAAAGTTTTGTAAGAAACTATTTTAAGTTATAATTTAAACTAGTTCAGAGAAAATTTCATTAGTTTTCGATAACGAACCAAACATATCGCTAATATCGATATTTGCCAGAATTTTCCACAGAAAGTTATTTAAGTTGTCCATAATTGTCAAATTTTTTCACAAAAAACTTTTTAGTTTATCCATAATTAATAAAATTTGCCTTAGAAAGTTTTCAAATTATCGATAATTGCAAAACTGTCCTTTTTAAAGTTATTGTTAGAAAAAGTCCTAAGTTATACTCTAGAGAAAATTTCGATAATTAGCAAAACTTTTTGTAAAAAACATCTCAATTTATCGATAATTAGTAAAATTTTTGCAATTTTTTCAAATTATCGATAAATATCAAAATATCCTTAAAAAGTTTTGTAAGAAAATATCATAATATAATTAACACTTATTAGAGGCAATTTTATAAGTTATCGATAGTTAACCAAAGTTATCGGTAATATCGACATAGTAGAAAAGTTCCCACATTATCGATAATTTCAAAAATGTCCAGTAAATAGTTTTCGTAAGAAAAACTTTTATGTTGTAATATAAACTACTCTATGGAATTTTCTCAAATTATCAATAAATATTAAAATGTCCCTTAAAAAGTTTTGTAAGAAAATATCTTAAGCTTTAATTTAAACTATATCAGAGAAAATTTTATAAGTTATCTATAATTAACCAAACTTATCGGTAATATCGATATTTGCTAGAAATTTCTGCAGAAAATTATAAAAATTGTCGATAATTGTCAAAGTTTTTTTATAACAACTTCTTAATGTATCGATAATTATAAAAATTTTCCTTAGAAAATTTCCTAAATTATCGATTAAAGATTGATAAAGAAAGTTTCATAAATTATCGATAATTAGCAAAATTTTCTACAGAAAATTGATCAAATCATTCAAAATTTGTTTTTTGTGGTTAATTGAACTGTTAATGGTTTTTTAATCCAAATTTGATATTTTTTAAATTGTGAAAAAAAATTGTAAAGGAAGTTTCGCAAATTATCGATACTTTAAAAAAAATTTTTAAGTTTCTCTTTGACTTTCAAGTCCTAATTTCCAACTTCCTATAATTCCTACAATTGTACATAGAAACATTTTTGAAATAATCGACATATAAAATAATTTTGAAATATTAAAAAATTAAAAAAAAAAAAAAAATAACTTTGTAGTCTATTAATATTTAAGAGGTTAGTGATATCCTGTAAGCATTCCTGTAATCTTGTATCTTAAGTTTAAAATCCAAAACACACCACACAAAAATGACAACATAACCTAGAAATTGTAATGATAACATAACCTACAATAATTTTCTTAAATTAAAAAAAATTTTAAGTTTAAAAATATTTTAGGAATTCAAACTAAAAGCACAAAATCTTGCCAAAAACAAATTATTAAGGAATTTTATTAATATTTAAAAGAATTTTTATAAAAACAAGTGTGAAAAATAAATTAGAAAACTTCCATTAAATAGTTAAATTTAATATCATAACATATCAATTTAGACGGAAGATAATATAATTAAAATATTATTTTAAAACACATAATGAAGAAAAATTTTTGTATAAAATACATATTTGACTCCTTGTAACTCCCGGTTTTTCTTTAAAGTGAGCCGACCATTAACCGATATGGGTTGCTTTCCAGCAAAAAGTAATCAATATCATAAAACGTGGAATGGAACGCACACTTTCTAAATTTACATTCCATTATCATTAATCTTTTTTATTGTATAAGATGAAAAAAAGGGGTTTTGCAAAAAGTTTGTACTATTTTGAATTAAGCCCTTACCAATATGCATTTAAAATTTTTTGTTAATTTAGATAAAAAAAAAATGTTACTTTAATCAGACATATCTGGATTACAAATCGCTTTCAGTTAATTATTTTTTTTTTTTTTTGTTGAATACAACAACTTAAATTATAAAACAAATACACACATAAAACACTATTCAATAAATTTTATGGTTTTATTTTTATTTCGTAATTTAAGGGACTCCTATCGATAAGAATTTTATTGGAGAATTGCCAAAATTAAACATAAATGTCATAACAGAAAAATCAAAAACGTATCGGAAATAATCAACTATTGCAATATTTGATTATGGAAACATTTGAAAAAATTTGTATAAAAAAGTTTTAATTTTTGTTTTTTGGGAAGCATTCGAATTATCGTTTTCGTCTTTTTTATACCAGCCCAACAAACGCGGAGGTTTGGTTTCAATTTGATAATCTTTTCTCAAACTGCTAATGTATAAAAATTATGCTATTAGAAATTATAGCATTCTCAACAAAAAGGGAAAATTATTTTCAAATTGAGAAACGCCATTTATTTCCAACTTGCTTTTCAATGTTATTCCCAAATGTGGATTGCAATACAATGTGTAACTCGAACTCATTATTTACTAAAATAAACCGTCAACTTAACATTCGGCACCACAGCTGCTGCTTAAAGATAAAATAGCGTTATTTCCATCCTTAAATTCTTGGAAAGAATTATCCCATACAAAATCCCATACAAATTTTTAAAACAAGCCCTCAGAAGCATGCTATACAAATTTCGTATATTAATTATACGTCATATTCTCAGTAACATGAGTGTGAGTGCAGTTGTATGTTTGTAAAGCCATACTTATTTTTACTAAATTGCAGATATTTTACTTTTTTGCGTTTATCTCCTAAAAAAGCTGTCCGATTTGGCTGAAAAAACCTATTCGCTGTAACCCCACCCGTTGAATCCGAAAATGGACACCATTTTGAGCTCCGATGAAATTTTTTAAAAAATCCCATACAAATTTTTAAAACAAGCCCTCAGAAGCATGCTATACAAATTTCGTATATTAATTATTCGTCACATTCTCAGTAACATGAGTGTGAGTGCAGTTGTATGTTTGTAAAGCCATACCTTTTTTTACTAAATTGCAGATATTTTACTTTTTTGCGTTTATCTCCTAAAAAAGCTGTCCGATTTGGCTGAAAAAACCTATTCGCTGTAACCCCACCCGTTGAATCCGAAAATGGACACCATTTTGAGCTCCGATGAAATTTTTTAAAAAATCCCATACAAATTTTTAAAACAAGCCCTCAGAAGCATGCTATACAAATTTCGTATATTAATTATTCGTCACATTCACAGTAACATGAGTGTGAGTGCAGTTGTATGTTTGTAAAGCCATACTTATTTTTACTAAATTGCAGATATTTTACTTTTTTGCGTTTATCTCCTAAAAAAGCTGTCCGATTTGGCTGAAAAAACCTATTCGCTGTAACCCCACCCGTTGAATCCGAAAATGGACACCATTTTGAGCTCCGATGAAATTTTTTAAAAAATCCCATACAAATTTTTAAAACAAGCCCTCAGAAGCATGCTATACAAATTTCGTATATTAATTATTCGTCACATTCTCAGTAACATGAGTGTGAGTGCAGTTGTATGTTTGTAAAGCCATACTTATTTTTACTAAATTGCAGATATTTTACTTTTTTGCGTTTATCTCCTAAAAAAGCTGTCCGATTTGGCTGAAAAAACCTATTCGCTGTAACCCCACCCGTTGAATCCGAAAATGGACACCATTTTGAGCTCCGATGAAATTTTTTAAAAAATCCCATACAAATTTTTAAAACAAGCCCTCAGAAGCATGCTATACAAATTTCGTATATTAATTATTCGTCACATTCTCAGTAACATGAGTGTGAGTGCAGTTGTATGTTTGTAAAGCCATACTTATTTTTACTAAATTGCAGATATTTTACTTTTTTGCGTTTATCTCCTAAAAAAGCTGTCCGATTTGGCTGAAAAAACCTATTCGCTGTAACCCCACCCGTTGAATCCGAAAATGGACACCATTTTGAGCTCCGATGAAATTTTTTAAAAAATCCCATACAAATTTTTAAAACAAGCCCTCAGAAGCATGCTATACAAATTTCGTATATTAATTATTCGTCACATTCTCAGTAACATGAGTGTGAGTGCAGTTGTATGTTTGTAAAGCCATACTTATTTTTACTAAATTGCAGATATTTTACTTTTTTGCGTTTATCTCCTAAAAAAGCTGTCCGATTTGGCTGAAAAAACCTATTCGCTGTAACCCCACCCGTTGAATCCGAAAATGGACACCATTTTGAGCTCCGATGAAATTTTTTAAAAAATCCCATACAAATTTTTAAAACAAGCCCTCAGAAGCATGCTAAACAAATTTCGTATATTAATTATTCGTCATATTCTCAGTAACATGAGTGTGAGTGCAGTTGTATGTTTGTAAAGCCATACTTATTTTTACTAAATTGCAGATATTTTACTTTTTTGCGTTTATCTCCTAAAAAAGCTGTCCGATTTGGCTGAAAAAACCTATTCGCTGTAACCCCACCCGTTGAATCCGAAAATGGACACCATTTTGAGCTCCGATGAAATTTTTTAAAAAATCCCATACAAATTTTTAAAACAAGCCCTCAGAAGCATGCTATACAAATTTCGTATATTAATTATTCGTCACATTCTCAGTAACATGAGTGTGAGTGCAGTTGTATGTTTGTAAAGCCATACTTATTTTTACTAAATTGCAGATATTTTACTTTTTTGCGTTTATCTCCTAAAAAAGCTGTCCGATTTGGCTGAAAAAACCTATTCGCTGTAACCCCACCCGTTGAATCCGAAAATGGACACCATTTTGAGCTCCGATGAAATTTTTTAAAAAATCCCATACAAATTTTTAAAACAAGCCCTCAGAAGCATGCTATACAAATTTCGTATATTAATTATTCGTCACATTCTCAGTAACATGAGTGTGAGTGCAGTTGTATGTTTGTAAAGCCATACTTATTTTTACTAAATTGCAGATATTTTACTTTTTTGCGTTTATCTCCTAAAAAAGCTGTCCGATTTGGCTGAAAAAACCTATTCGCTGTAACCCCACCCGTTGAATCCGAAAATGGACACCATTTTGAGCTCCGATGAAATTTTTTAAAAAATCCCATACAAATTTTTAAAACAAGCCCTCAGAAGCATGCTATACAAATTTCGTATATTAATTATTCGTCACATTCTCAGTAACATGAGTGTGAGTGCAGTTGTATGTTTGTAAAGCCATACTTATTTTTACTAAATTGCAGATATTTTACTTTTTTGCGTTTATCTCCTAAAAAAGCTGTCCGATTTGGCTGAAAAAACCTATTCGCTGTAACCACACCCGTTGAATCCGAAAATGGACACCATTTTGAGCTCCGATGAAATTTTTTAAAAAATCCCATACAAATTTTTAAAACAAGCCCTCAGAAGCATGCTATACAAATTTCGTATATTAATTATTCGTCACATTCTCAGTAACATGAGTGTGAGTGCAGTTGTATGTTTGTAAAGCCATACTTATTTTTACTAAATTGCAGATATTTTACTTTTTTGCGTTTACCTCCTAAAAAAGCTGTCCGATTTGGCTGAAAAAACCTATTCGCTGTAACCCCACCCGTTGAATCCGAAAATGGACACCATTTTGAGCTCCGATGAAATTTTTTAAAAAATCCCATACAAATTTTTAAAACAAGCCCTCAGAAGCATGCTATACAAATTTTGTATATTAATTATTCGTCATATTCTCAGTAACATGAGTGTGAGTGCAGTTGTATGTTTGTAAAGCCATACTTATTTTTACTAAATTGCAGATATTTTACTTTTTTGCGTTTATCTCCTAAAAAAGCTGTCCGATTTGGCTGAAAAAACCTATTCGCTGTAACCCCACCCGTTGAATCCGAAAATGGACACCATTTTGAGCTCCGATGAAATTTTTTAAAAAATCTCATACAAATTTTTAAAACAAGCCCTCAGAAGCATGCTATACAAATTTCGTATATTAATTATTCGTCATATTCTCAGTAACATGAGTGTGAGTGCAGTTGTATGTTTGTAAAGCCATACTTATTTTTACTAAATTGCAGATATTTTACTTTTTTGCGTTTATCTCCTAAAAAAGCTGTCCGATTTGGCTAAAAAAAACCTATTCGCTGTAACCCCACCCGTTGAATCCGAAAATGGACACCATTTTGAGCTCCGATGAAATTTTTTAAAAAATCCCATACAAATTTTTAAAACAAGCCCTCAGAAGCATGCTAAACAAATTTCGTATATTAATTATTCGTCATATTCTCAGTAACATGAGTGTGAGTGCAGTTGTATGTTTGTAAAGCCATACTTATTTTTACTAAATTGCAGATATTTTACTTTTTTGCGTTTATCTCCTAAAAAAGCTGTCCGATTTGGCTGAAAAAACCTATTCGCTGTAACCCCACCCGTTGAATCCGAAAATGGACACCATTTTGAGCTCCGATGAAATTTTTTACAAAACCCCATACAAATTTTTAAAACAAGCCCTCAGAAGCATGCTATACAAATTTCGTATATTAATTATTCGTCATATTCTCAGTAACATGAGTGTGAGTGCAGTTGTATGTTTGTAAAGCCATACTTATTTTTACTAAATTGCAGATATTTTACTTTTTTGCGTTTATCTCCTAAAAAAGCTGTCCGATTTAAAAAGAAAATCAAATCGCTTAAGCAACGGTTCCCTAATGGGGGTCTGTGACAGACTTCGTCTTTTTATAAAAAAAAAAAATATATATATAAACACATCACAAAACTTTAAGCTTTAACTCAACCTCCTGACTGACTGACTGACGACTGGATTTATTTAGTAGTAGTTTTGCCAATCTCTGTTTTCTACCCATACCACAATAGTGGAGAGGGCATTATGCGTTTGTACAGATGTGTGAAACACTTAAACATATTTTTCCTAGACCCGCGTCCTAGTTTATCGATCGACTCAGGCTCACTTTCTGAGTCAATTTTACGATAACAGACCGTCCATCCGGTTGCCTGGCTATTTTTAACCATTTTCAAGGAAAGAAAAATTTACATATTATCGATAACTAACAACATTTATATAGAATATTCTACCAATTATCGAAAATTGAGATTTTGTTATGGAAAGTTTCACGTAATATCGATAAATACACCAATTCCCTCATGGAAAATTAAAAAAATATATATTTATCAATGTCACATTTGTAGAAATTTAAACAACTTCTCGATAACTATAAACGATAAATGGCAACATATTTTAAGCAAATTTTAAAAATGTTTGCTTATTTACATTTTTCCTTAAGAATATTTCAAAATTTTATTTTGTAGTTATCGGTAAACGATAGCATATGTCTAAACAAATTCACAAGTTATTTAAAATTGAGAATTAATATGGAAAAATTTCGCATATTATTTTATTTAGAAAATTTAATAAATATCGATTATTGTCATCATGTACAATAATCTATTACAAGTTATCGATAATTCCTGACAAAAAAATTTTCAATTATCGATAACTTAGACCAATAGTTTCCCTTGAGATTCGTGACAGATTTGCAGGGGTTCCGCGAAACAGAATACAAAAATATTTTTTTGGACTTTAAAAAAACTTTTTTATTTAAATTTGAATTTAAGAACACTTTTATAGTAACATATTTGAAAAATCATATAAAAACAAAAATACTTCTGTTTATTTTGACAAATATTTCATTAAACCCTTTGTAAACATCTGGACCATCTGGTGCTATATGGAAAACAATTTTGTTTCGCAACGGATCCGCGATTCAAAACCCCTGAATTAGGTCAACAGAAAATTATGTTATCGATATCCATAAATGAAAATTTAGTAAATTGCTCTAAAGTTCAAATGAAATTTAATGAATATTTTAGTATCTCAAGATAGAATTAACCCTAAATGGCTTTTGGATCCTAAAATAGTAAAAATTTAGGCTGATAGACATTATCAATTTTTGCTATATCGATAAAAGATTAACCCTTATATGAAAGCTTACACAGTTAAAGCTCTGGATAAAATGATGTCCGTCAGTATTGTGCGTTTATAAAAATGAAATTTCTTTCTAAGCGGCTTCTGGAGGTTAAAGTGTAAAATAAATTTTATATCATGGGAACCATACGTATAGATGCAAAAGCTCTTTACGGTTAGAGTTATTAAAAAAATATGGCAAAATTAACTAACTTTCCCGAAAAGTTGTGACATTTTGTGATTTAAATATCATTACAACACTGAATTTAACCCTTAAATGTACATGGAACTTAAATCTCAATGCGTTTTCGCAGCCAGAAGAACAAATTAAGTTGGTTAAACGAACATTTTATTTCCAATTATGTCGTGTTTTCTTAATTAACACCATAAAATCTTTTGAATAGTATAAATAATTTCCAATATCTAAAAAAAACTATATAAAGCTATTAAAGTAAATTATTGGATAAATCTATTCTAGAATTGACAGTATTACCCAAAACTTTCGATTTAAGACCACTAATGTTTTCCATATAAAAGAATATTTGTAGCATATTTGTAATAGCTAAAAAATTGCTTGTCAATTCTAGGGTTAAAGATGTCAAAAATCAAGCGCATATACTCGTTTATGTATAAAAAACTAAGCATAACTTAAGGCTTATATAAAAGGTATAAATTTAAAGTATGCCTGTAATTTTTTTAAATTAAAATGCTTAAAATATTAAAAAACTCCTCTGAAAATGTATTTGAATTAATTTTATATAAATTAATTATTTCTAGAAATAATAGTTTTTAGATTAAAGAAAAATAAAACATGTGCCTTTTTTGTACGATAAAATGTATCATAAAAAATTAATCATAATAAATTAAACATAAATAATTAAGTAATATTATAAATATAACATAAAGTGTTAAAAATATTTAAGTATGACATTATTTAAGTATCATATTCAATAATAAATTAAAGTGGAATTTAGCAAAAATTGTGGGTTTTTTTTTAATTATAAAAATTTAAACTGATTCAGCCAAATTTTGGCAGACTTAAAAGTTTTTTGATAATCTATGTAAAATAAAAAGTCATTAAGTTAATTAAGTCCATCGGTCTCAATTAAAATGAAAATTCATATTCAAACAGAATTTCGTATTTTGTTTCTTGCTAATTAAAAAAAAAAAAAAAATTTATAAGTGTCCTATTTTTTAAGACTTTTTTATACCCACACCTCAATAGTGGAGAGGGTATTATGTGTTTGTGCTGATGTCTGTAGCACTAAAAAATATTGGTAATAGGCCTAGATCAAATTAAAGTATGCCGGTCGACTCAGAATCACTTTCTGATGTCGACCTAACGATGTCCTTCCGTCCGGCTATCAAAACCCCTTCTCAAAATAGCGTTAAGACGAATATTAAACTAAGTCTGGCTTCACACTATGAAAGTTTTCTTTCATAAAGTGTAACTTTATTGGTGAGAAGGGAGACGATAAGAGCATGTTCTCATCCTCTCTCACCAATAAATTCAGACTTTCTGAAAGAAAACTTTCATAGTGTGAACCCAGACTAATATAGATGATGATATGTTTTTATAAAATATTCGTCACTTTTGTATGAATTTTAACCTAATAACATAATATTGCTATGCCAGGTCCATGATTGGTTAAACGTCTCAAACTGGGTAATTTCTCGAAAATGTGTCTTTATATACTGTGGGGTAGGGTATCTAATGGTCGTGTTTGACCGACTATCAGGTTGTTCTGGAAATCGAAAAAGCAAGAATTTGGCAGTTGTTTTAAATACACTTTTAATCTAATTTTAATAATTTTTGTTATAAAATTCTGTTTAACCCTCGAATGCCTAAGAGTGCCTCAAGTCATACTTTACATGAGAAGATAGTGAAGATGGCCTTGATTTTTCTGATAACGATGGTGCTGGCGATCCGACGTACGAGTCAGACCGAAAGATGTCAGGTTGGACCAATACGGATACTGGCCAGTTTGGGTCGATAAACGCATGAAATGTCTATTTCCAGAATGCAAAGGCTATACGCAGACATCTTGCAAAAAAATGCGGGGTTAGTCTGTTCTACAATAAGCAAAAGAAAATTTTTCATATTCTGTAATGCAACTTAAATTTTTAGAGCTACTGCTGCAATGTTGCATTTCTGCAACATATAATTTTTTTCAATAAATAAGATCTTAAATATGAATAAAAATTTTTTTATTAATTTTTCCATTAATAGTAGCCTATTTACTACCTATTTACCAAAAACTAACGAAATTAGCGTTTTTGCGCCGTAAAGGGTTAAGCCGGCCGCTTTAGAGAAACCGGTGGGATACATATTAATTGTTGAAAACAGGACTGGTTCCCATGGTACCACATATGACTTTGATTAACTGGTATTGGTTGCACCTAAATATATCCGACGAGCGGCCAATGTCAAAAGAAGAGTCATCCAGGACGCATCCTCCGGAGAGGCCCTAATTTAAACAAAAATAAAATACTGATTTTTGTAAACTATTTTTCACACATATTGGAAATAGACTAGAAATACTCGCTTAATTAAACACAACTATTGTATAGTTCTAGGCGGATTTTTTACTTATAACTTAATGTTGGTTTAAGGGTTTATAAAATATAATAATATGTAAAACAGATTAACACAAAATACTTTTGGTTTTATAATGTTATTAAAATTTTAATAAATATGGCGAATAAGTCGTCATATCCTTTTTTATAGAATTCTTTCCCCCTCTATTGTAGACATATTTAAAAAAAATCCACTTTAATCGGTCTCCAAAACACATGTTTGGAAATTGTTTGAGCTGTTAAACAAATTATTAAAATTGAAAAAAAAAGTTAAATGAAATAAAAACATACATGATAAAGAATATATCAGCCTATAAATATGTTAAAGAAACAAAAAAGAAGTTGACATACATAGTTAAATGTAAATATGTGTACAAAAAAACTGATTTTTTATCAACAATTTTTTATTTGTTTAATGTAAAAATTATTATAGCAATCATTTTAATCGGCATATCGTATATATTAACAATAAAAAACTATAACACTAACACACACACTCATAATTACACATGTACTAAGTAAAAAGCAAATAGTTGCAATAAAAAAAAAGATATAAATAAAATGTAAATTAGCAAAAAAAGAGAGATAAATAAATTTGTATTTAAATTTTTTTGTTAGTGAAACTAATTGAAAACAAAAATAAATGCTAAAATAAAAAATAAATATTTGATAAGTATAATTTCAGTCTGCATAAAAAACAAATAATATTGCCTAGTTTTAGGGGGTTTTTATTTAAAATTGAAAATTTGTTTTAGAATTCATAAAAGCAAATTAAAGTCAAATTGTGTTATCAAAATAATAAAATGTAAATCATTTTTACACAAAAACTTTTATGTGCTGTTTACACAACACAAGTGACTGGACGTGTAGAAAATCGAAATATCGAAAACACTCAAAAAACTGATTGCTTTTCATATGAATTTTACTACACATTCAGTCACTTGTGTTGTGAAAACAGCATATTAATTCTGTAATACACTTAAAATTTCAAAAGTTTTTTTTTATAATTTTTAGTATTTTTTTTTTTTTTTTTATACAAATAATAATTTGCAAAACAAATAGTTTGATTTAGTAGCAAACAATCATATAATCAATAAGCAAATAATGTAAAAGCAACAGCAAAATATTATTATTTAATTAAAAATTTAAATAAAAATTGAAATTGAGGTAAAAAAAAAACTAAATATTTGGGTGTTTTAATGAAAATCAAAGCAAAGAAGGTTTATAAAATGCACGTTGGGAATATATTCGAAAAGAAACTATCAGGTTTGTCAAGGAAATCAATTTCGATCGAAATTGGAAGTGATTTCGTATCTTTCTTCCCATAAAACGAAATCAATTTCGATGGGAATTGATTTCTGTGACAGTCCTGTATATATGTAAATGGATCTGTATGTTAAAAAAAGACTTGAATGAAAAAGGAACAATTTAATATAGAAAGGTTTTGTAACAAAGAGATATTTTGTGAAAAGGGGAAAACGGATACATATTTTGTCAAAACAGCCGACAAACAAACTTCAACAAGACCAGGGTTTAAAAAACTGCAGTCGAAACCAAATAAAAGGAAGGTTTTTTTTATAAATTATGAATCAATCTTTTTTAAAAACCACAGTCTTAAAATTTATTGCTGTTCACAGTGTGACTTTTTGCAGTCTTAGATGGCCAAAGTAGAAAGCAGCATTTCTAAAAGTTCTTTCTTAGTGTTGCATTGGATATTTTGTGAAAAACGTAAAGGATACAGAATTGGGACCAATTCTTTTATCCCCAAAATCGACAATGTCACTTTGTATGCATTTTAAAGGCTAATATTTTTGTTTTCGACGTTGATAAATATGTACCTACTTACACAGAAAAAAATAATTTTCATACTTGAATACGAAAATCGCATATTTGATAACAAACATTTTTGAATTTTCTGCGATGACGATTTTTGCGGTATTGATAAAAAAGTTTGCATGTATAATTGTTAAATTTTTAGTCAATAACCAAGTTTATTGAGTCAATAAAAAAAGTTGTTGCCCAAAATAATTTTTTTCAACAAAATGTTTACTTGATTTGTTAAAATAAATTGTTGAAAATGTTGAATAAATCAAACAAAATGTTAATCGAATCTTCAATTTTTTATTTATTAATGATGATGTCATAAATTTTCAATTTTTATATATTTTTATAAAAACACTAAAATTTATTACGCGGGGATAAGTAAGTTCCTATGCGCGTTTCACTGGTAGCTTAGGCCAGATCATCAGAAACCGTTTCCAAAGACTTTGGCAAAACTAAATATATTATTCAAATAAAACTATAAAACAAATGAGAATTATGAGCTATTTAAAAATGGACAAGAGATGTTAAATACTGTCTTTACTTCGTTTCAAATATTTTTTTTTATTGAATATGAAGAAATATTTAATTATTTCATTATTAAAAATGTTTTATTAAGTGCTATTTTGAAAAGTGTCAATTTGTTAAATTTTTTCTTTGAATCAAACAAAAAGTTTTTGACTTAAAATTTTATTTTTAACAAACTGTGTTGTTAAAAATTTTCTTGAGATTTTTTTTTTCTGTGTATTCACCAAAAATAAAACATGTTTAAAAAAGGTTTATTAAATAAATTTTGGATTGTAGATTTAAATTTTTAAATGGGAATTTTTGGGTGTCTTCTTCAAAAAAAGGATATGAGGACTTATTGGTCATATTTATTAAATTTTCGATTAGACTTTTAAAGCATAAGTCTTTGGTATAGCGGTCGACGTCGTGGCCTAGGCTGTTAGTGTACTCTTATTCACCATAAGTGATAAAAAAAAACTGAAAAAACTGACAGCCTGTTCATCGATTTCGGACGTTAGCGTTCGCATAGAAAATTACATTTAAAACAAAAACAAATTCCGTCAAGAATGAAAAATTATAAATAAATTTTAATTAATTTCATGTTGTAAAATTCCTTTCTTCATAAAAAATAATTTAATGAAAATTAAATTTGATGATCTTATCCTAATTAAAATATCAAAATTTGGATTAAAAAATTAAAAACAGTCCAACAAAATAACCACATTACTAATTATTTAAGATTTTTGTTTAAAATATAATTTCTCTCTGCGAACGTTGACGTTCGAAATCGTTAAACAGGCAGTAACTTTTTGTGGTAAAAGTTGGCTTGCCAGCAGCGTTACCGTTGTGATACTAAAGTATCAATTTGACCCTTTTTCGACGGTCTTGATACCTTTTGTGACCCTTTTTTTATATTATCCTTTTGTATCATTTTCACCTATTTTGTGCCACTTTTTGACCCTTTTTGGAAATAGCACTCATATTTTGTTTTTTTGTAAAAAGTATTCGTTAAAAGCTCGTGTTAAAAGATTTTTTACGTCTTCTAAATTAGATTTTCGATAGTAAAGTACAAATTAGAGTACAACGTATTTCTTATTTTTTATTTATTGAATAACTTATTTATGGTGGTTTCTTTTCAAAAAAAGTGACATTTTATTTAACAAATGCAATTAGGTGTTCGTTTCTAAAAAATGTTTGCTCTCTTAAAGAGAAGCAAGTTTTATGCTAAAAAAAATTCACCCTTAACAATAGCATAAGCCATTGAACTTTTCGGCCCCTTTTTAATCGACAATGTTAAGAATGCCCTGTTAAATAGGTGACCGGTTTATGTATGGGGCTATTTTTAAAACGGCCACTATTGCCTTAAAGAGCAACAAAGCTTCGCAAAATATTAAAAACTCGAAAAAGTTTGCCAAAATAGCGCCATTAAATTGATTAAAAGTCCCTAAAACTAACAGGAATGAAAAAATTCGGTAAAAATTGCTGGAATTCCCAAATAGTTGGTAACAGCGGTATGATAGCAATCTCTAATATTTATTAAAAATCGTAAAAGTTTTAAAGAATCAGAAAGCTAACAGGAAAAATCGCT
Source organism: Pollenia griseotomentosa (assembly GCA_963931875.1). Classification (NCBI taxonomy): domain Eukaryota; kingdom Metazoa; phylum Arthropoda; class Insecta; order Diptera; family Polleniidae; genus Pollenia; species Pollenia griseotomentosa. The sequence goes on from OZ007564.1 coordinate 148,998,765, forward strand.
TCATCGCGAACAGGGCTGAAATTCGCGACCAATTGCAAAATTGGAAATTAACCCTAAAATTTATTTGAAATCGCTAAATCGTTAAAAAAAAAAAAGAATATGTCGGAACATAAAATAAAAAGTATTAAAAAATTAGTTATAGTGATAGAGAACAAACTTTTTGTCAGGAAAGGGCATTCCATAAAAAAATTAAGTTTTTTAAGCACTGCCTACCTGAAATAAATATTTTTTGTTTGTTTATAAAAAACTTGGTCTAATTGTATTTATTAAAATGGCAAATACTGCTTTTAAAAGACTTGACACTCTTTTTATTGAAATACCCTTTTTCTGACCCCTTTTTCTGGAAAATCCACTTTTTGTGACCCTTTTCGAAAATTTTCAACGGTAACCCTGGTTGAAATCTGAAATATGAAATCAATAAAAAAAGTACATCGAGAAAAAAACGCTAGTACATTAATGTAAAAAGAAGTACATACATTAAATTTTTTTATTTTATTTACTTAAATGCATTGAGTAGAAATTCATAAAGAACACAAAATAAGATATTTTTAATATTAAGTATTTAATATACTTAAGCACTGAAATCTTTAAATTAGCCAGCTGTTTTAAATTAAATGTTTAAAACAAAAAAGCTTTGTTCATTTTAATTTTGTAAAATAATAATGTTAATTTCAGTTCAATATCACGTGTTAGTTAAACAATTTAATTATTCTAATTTAACAATTGCATTATTTTAATTTAACAAATTAATTATTGTAAATTTAAAATATTACAAATATTTATCACTTTTTTATACTTCGCTAAGTCTGAATTTACACGTTTCATCTTTTGATGCTCAACTTCTTTTCAATTCCCTTTTAAAGATGCCAATATAATCACACGCAGCAACGGGTTTCAACTTGTTACGGTTCAAAACAACAATAACAGCAAATCAAATGAAAAAGAAAATAAAAAATTACACGCAGCCATCGTTGTGCATATACCAACGAATAAAAACACAAAGCGTACTGACCGAGTACAGGCATCTCCGTACTAACCCCCTTCTTCTTTCTTCCCTCGCCTAAAAACTTAGGAGTTGAGCATCAAAAGTTGAAACGTGTGAAAGCAGACTAACAAGGCCATTTTTACCGTTTTCGGTTTTTTTTTAAACTCAAAGTGTATTTAAAATTAGTTTTTATTATTAATTCACTCTCTTCATTTTCAATCAAAATTTAACTTCGGTCTTTTCGTCAAAACATTGAACCAAAAATTCTTTCAGTTGTTTGAAAGAGGAAGGGAAAATACGAATATTTTCGAAATTGGGAACTAATGACCTTTGTAGAAATTCTACAGGTTTTTCATTTCAAATATTTTTCAGCAGAATCTTTCAATGATACGAACAAATAATTTATAGAAATTGAAACTGGGAATTATTTCCTTTCGTAGGTTACTTTATATTATATTCAACATTTTTTATTTTTTCGAATTTATTCTATGAGCTAAGTTTCAGTTATGTATTTTATAAAGCTTTTTTGTAACAGTTCTATTCCTTAAATTTTTAGGAATGACTTTTATACACCACCAGACTATTATATTGTATTTTCTTGTTACATTCCACCTTAGCTATCCTTTGGATAGCAATGAAGTATATAGTATGTACAGAAAAATTTACAATTATTAGACACCAGCAGAATGTAATGCATTTTCTGGCCCGCTACTGCCTTCGTCAGCATTCTTTGTGTCACACTGGATAGTGATACTTTATAAATGTTGAATATAATATAAAGTAACCTACGAAAGGAACTGATTCCCAGTTTCTATTTGTTAAAATTGTTGAGTTAAATACATTCAATTTATAAAGTATCACTATCCAGTGTGACACAAAGAATGCTGACGAAGGCTCATAGAATAAATTCGAAAAAATAAAAAATGTTGAATTTATAGAAATTAATTGAAATTTTTGAATTGAGGCTAAAATTGAAAAGTTTTTCAAACTTATTATGGTTTAGGCTGAAACGTTTATCTACACGTTCAATATCCAAGCTGTGGCTAATTTGCAAGTTCGGCTAAGAAACCATTCATTTTTGATTCTTTTGTTGTTTTAATTTTTCTTAAAGTTATTTGACTGTATAGAACATGTCAAGGAATTTTAGGTTGCCATTTTCACCAATTTTTTTTTTTTAAATGTATAATATAGTATTTCCTAAGTTGTGTACAAAGCCAAGGTTTGCTTCATCAAGTTAATTTTAAAAAAATTAGTTCAAAACAGGTGAACAACAGCTTTGGAACGACAAGTAAGCTTTTACGGCTGGATAGTTTTTTAAAAATCTTTAAACTTAAGGCGTCATCGAGTTGGTACATGACGCAGCATTTCAAACCATTCAAAATCGCAAAATTCACACATTACTTTCGGATTTGCAGTCTTTTTTAGTTTATGACGAAAATTTGTTGTAATAGGTGATTTTTTAATCTAATACAACACTTTTTAATCTAATACAACACTCAAATTTGCATCATATATTCAAAATTTTTATTGGAAACGATAAATTGGTCTTTGCCATTTACTTTTTAAAAATAACTTCATGTAAATGCGGCTCCGGTTCAAATGATCCATTCGTAAGATCCAATTTTGCACCACTTTTTCGAGCATTTCGGCCTGTATTCCATGAATAACACGTGTTATGTTACACTCTAACAGCCTGTTTGTCGATTTCGAACGTTAACGTTCGCATAGAAAATTACATTCAAAACAAAAACAAATTTTCGAGTTTTGTTTTTGTTTTAAATATAATTTTCTATGCTTCAATCGTGTTTGGATTATCCACATAGACCAAGGACTTCACGTAACCCCACAAGAAATAGTCAAGAAGCGTCAAATCACATGATCTTGGCGGCCAACTCTTAGGGCCATTTCGAGAGATAAACTGCTCACCAAATTCATTCTTCAATATGTCCATTGTTTCACGAGCTGTGTGGCATGTGGCACCGTGCTGTTGAAACCACATATTAACCAAGTCCAACTCAGCCAATTGGCGCAAATAAAAACTCGCGTATCATGGCTCGATATCGTTCCACGGTCGTCTTTGAAGAAAAATGGACCGATCATGCCACCAGCCCATAAACCACACCAAACTGTCGTTTTTCGGGATGCATCGGTAACTCTTGTACGGCATGTGGTTGTTCTTCACCCCAAATGCGGCAGTTTTGCTTGTTTACGTAACCATTTAGCCTAGGGTTGCCATCCGTCCTCTTTTCCCCGGACACCGTCCTCTTTTTTTGGGTATCCGGGGCAGTCCTACTTCTTTTTCATCAAGTGTCCGGGGTTGTCCGGCTTTTTACACCTTCATTGAAAATTTGTTCATGCATTTAAACTTTAAATCACAGTTCACAAAATTCATTAAAAAAAAAGATTTAGGTGCTCGGGTTTTTTTTATGATAGGTATGATTTAATTTTTGGGGACGTAACGTGACAAAAAGAGTACTTTTCTTTGAATGTGCCCAAAATGGAGCTCCCAAAAAATGCAACAAACAAGCAAAAGCAACCTTATCAATGTCGTTACTTTTGTTCAAATAAATACTTATTGCTCAAATGATTATATTAAAATTTTATTTTAAGATTATTTTTGGAAATAAAAAAAAAATCATATCTTAAAAAAAGCACATCCTTTAAAGTTTTAGGAATTTTAAAAAACAGTTTGAAGTATTATATAAAAAAAATTCAGCAAAAAAATAGGGCTTTGACTTAGTCCATTTTTAAAATATGATATTTTGCATAGACATTTTTTTCAATATATTTATTGTAGCCTCAAGTATTCTCTTTAAACTGATAAAAATCATCTTCGTATGTAAAGTAGTTTTCGAGATATTAAAAGAATAAACTCAACACATTCGGCTTATTCGGCGAAGTTATGACAATTTGAATATGACATAACGTTTGAAAAAAATTAAAAAATTGTTTTTCGTTGATATATGTTCTTTATGGGATTAAATAAACCCTCTCGCCAAATTGCATTCAAATCGAAAGGGGTCGAGTCCCACTCTTGGTCGACTTGAGATGGAATTACTCAAATTAAGTTTTTTTGTACAACCCAATTTTGGTTGTTAATTTTTATGCCGTCGTTAATTTTATTAATGTTAGGTTGTTTAGAAAGTGTCCTCTTTTTTCGAACAAATGTCCTACATTTTTTATGCTGGCGTCCTCTTTTTCTCAAAATAGAAATGGCAAGCCTAATTTAGCCAGAAATGAGCCTCATCGCTAAACACAATTTTTCGATAAAATATTTCTCACAGAGCACGAATTTTGATAATAAATTTCAACGTTTTGCAGTCGTTGCTCGTTTGTGTGTTTCTGCATAATGAATGGCAGAGTATACTGAACACTTGTCACTTTCACAGATGTAGTTTGGACACAATTACCAAAAAGTGCTGCCAGCCCGAAAAACTTAATTCAAAAAGCTAAAAAAAGTACAATTGCGTAATGGTTATGCAGAAAGCAGTACAGAAAGTAAAAAAAAGTACGCGTAGTGCTGAAAACAGTTCGTCTGGCAAGCCTACACAGAAAAAAATTTTTGCGCCAGTAAAAGAATTAATCAAAAATAAAATCAGCTTTAATTAAATATTTAATCAGGTGAATTAAACTTTTAAGTGTATTAAAAGTTTAATTGACAATATTTCAATTAAACGTTTAATTCACTTGATGAAAAGTTTAATTCACCTGATTAATTATTTAATTAAAACTGATTTTATTTTTGATTAATTCTTTTACTGGCGCAAAATTTTTTTTTCTGTGTAGGTAAAAGTGACTTTTTTTAATTAAGAGTCTATTTGGGAAAATATCGTTTATGAATTAAAGAATTTTTTTTTTTGAATAAAGTGAATTTTTACGTAAAACTCATTCTATTTGGTCTTAAAACAGTTTTAAGCATTGAAAATGTCCGTTCGATATCAACTCGTGTTGGTTGTTGTGGAAGGAAATTTTCTTCTAAATATGTACTGAAATAAGCAAAGGTGAGATTAAAATTATTTGCCTTCCACATGATATATAGAAAAAAAGCAATTTAAAATTTTCCAAAATATTACGAAAATTATACAAAATATGCCAAAAACATGCATTGAAAGCAAAATATGCACGAACAAATTAATGCCATTTTACTGGAGACTTTGTGATTCGCAAAGATATTAACTAATGGTGGGTGTCAGAGAAACGTCATGCATGAAGTCCCTTGCCCTGGTTATGGCAAAAAAATTTACAAATTCGATTGAATGTGTTGTAAACTAATTTCAATTATTTGTTTATTTTATACATTTGCTATCGATTTAATTGATTTCATTGAACAAGTTTTTACTCAAATACTTTTAAAAATAAAAAATTAATATTAATTAAAAGGATTTTAAAACAAATAGAACAATTGAGTGTAAATTTGATTATTTGATTTCAACGAGTTTAAACAATTTACATCATTGTTCAATAAAGTAAAAGGGAAATGTTTTTTGAAAATGGCGACTATTTTTTCAATAAAAAAGTTGACTTTCCCTGAGAATGGGTACTTTTTTTTTAAATAGGTGACTGACTTTAAAGCCTTTTAGGAAAAAAGAGAAAAAGTGACTTTTGTAAAAAGGTAATTTTTATGTGAATCAATAAGTTTTTGGGGAAAAAGTGCTTCTTTTAAACTTTCTCATTTTTAATAAACTTATAATCGAAGATAGAAAAAGTACCAAGGGTTAAAGAGTACCAAAGGTACCAGCTTTTGCTCCATATTGTCTCCCAAAGAGTACACTGTACGTTAATGTAATTTAAATAGTATGTATACAGTTTATTTAAAAGGGAAAACGTACCAAAAGTATCAATTTCTTCCCGTTTTAACTTCTTCAAAAGTACCCTACAGTTTTTTTAAAGTAAAAATACCAATTACTTCCCATTTTGACCTCTCTAAAAATACTCTTTATTATTATCTGGACAAAATTTATCGAAAAGAAAAAAAGTACCAAAGGTAAAAAACCAAAAGTACCAGCTTTTACTCGTTTTAGTACAGTGTATGTTAACATGGGCTATAATCTGTAGGTTTATGTACCAAATTTATCGAAAAAGAATAAAGTACCAATTTTATCTGGCTTTCACCGATTAAAAAGTACCCTATATGTATTTTATTCTAGGCCATATACCGTCTGTATTCCAAACTTATCAAAAAAAAGTATGTTCTCGTTTTTACCTGTTAAGAGGGGACTTTATTTTAATCTGGGTCATATACTATCCCTCTACCAAATTTCATCGCGGTATTGCGCAACAAACGTACAAACTCAGAAACATTCAAACTTTAAGATTTTTAATATAAGTAGCGTTCTTAATTAAATATTTAAGTTTATTATTCAAAATTATTGGACATGTTGTGATGCCAAAATTTAAATCTAAAAAAATGGTTCAATTATAAAAAAGATGCTTGGAACAATCGCAGCAAGACTTTTTAATGTATTTTTTTTTTTTATTGTTTAACTTTAAAAAATTGACCAAATTAGAAAATTAATACTGAGTATTTAAAAGTCAACAAATACATAATAAAACTAAATTGAAAAAAAAATAAACTGCTTCTTAAAAGAGGGACAGAGGAAAAAAATAGAAATGTATGAAAGATGCAAAAAAAGAACAAATAAAACTAAAGCATTAAGTAAAAGGAAAAACTGAAGGAAACGGAAATGAACTAGATGGTTTAATTTAACAAATAAACAATAACATTTATTTTAAACAAAAACTACAAACATAAAAGAGAAAAGTTTCTTTTTAAAGGCTTCTAACAAAAAAAAAAACAAAGAAGCCATCTGTACAAAAAAGTATTTTATAAGATAAATTAAAAACAAGGAAAAGGGCAATTTGTATCTTATTTATAATGAAACTAAAATGTAACTATGTGGATGTAACAACTCAGATGTGTTAAAAAATTTTAAATTCTAAAAAAATAGAATGGAAAATATTACGGGTGTATTGTGTATTGAACAATAGCTTTTCTTGTTACTTTTTGTTAAAAAAGTGACTTTTCTTGGTCCTTTTAAAACTCGATTTAAGGCCCAACTATATTATGGTTAAGTTGGCTTAATCATATGTGTCGAGCCATATTGTACTTGAGGAAACTTTTTGTTAAGTTTTTTTAATCTGTTATTTGCATAAGCGAAGTGCGAAACTGATCGCACTTTCCGTACGAAATCAAATGTTTTTAATTTGGGTTTTGTGTTTTTAAACGCATTTAAGAGGTTTTTGCTCATTTTTAACAGAAGCTTAAGCAAGCTTATGCATGATATTGTTGGGCCTTAAGTTGTGATTCTTACTTTACGGGTGATAGAGGAGAATAAATAATTTTTCTCTCCACTTTCACCCATAAAAAAATTATCTCAGCGACAAAATGTTCACCATGTCTCACGGGCGCTAATTTTCTCTGTATAAAAATACTGGGGGCTAAAGGCTCAGTTAGCCGGTAGTAACAGTAACGTTGCAAATCATGTGCTTCATTTTGTTGTATGTAAAGCAAGTGTTGCCAATTTAGCCATTTAGTGGCTAGATTTAGCCATTTTTCACCCTGTTTAGCCATTAAAAAATGACTTTAGCCATTAGCCATTTTTTTAGCCATTTTTCAAATTGTTTAGCCATTAAATTTTATTTGCCGTTTTACTTTTAAAATAATTTTTATTTTATTTTAAAAATTTATAAAAGTAAAATAAACATTTTAAACAGTTAAAACGCCATTAATTTAAATCACAACTTTTACAAATGCTGAAAATCGCTATAAACGAGGATGAAACATCTTTCAAAGTAAAGTAACAGTATTCCAATATTAAATTTATAAAATGGATCAACACAAACATCGGTGTTTCTTTCTGGTTGCAAGTATTTCAATAAAGAGATACAGTCGGCAACAAAATTTTTTTTAGAAATTTCAGAATTGACTATAAAATTGCTCTTACTTCCATGGTCTAATGCTGAAGTAGAGAGGGTATTTAGCCAAGTAAACATCTTAAAAGTAATTTTAGAAATAGGTTACATTTAGCAACCGTTAATTCGATTTTTTTAATTAGGTAAATATTTTTACCGTAGCAATACTATACTTTTTTAATTGTTTTTTATTGTAGATCTGGACTCAAAAGGTTGGGTTACTGTTGCCGTGATTATGATTTTCCCTCAAATTATTTAAAATTAATAGGCACGAGTGATTCCTATGAGATGAACAATAACGACATCGAATTTATCGATGATTTAATTTTTAAAATATATATCAAGTTTTGGCAACACTGGTTAGCAGTAAGATGTTACGCCTCAATCTGTAAGAAATAGATTGGTCTTACTTTTTTACGGTAAGGTTAAGTTACTGTTATTCCCGGCTAACTGAGCCTTAATTCTGGCAGTCGTGATTGAATATTTTTTCCATTCGAAAGCAATTTTATTTTTTATTCTTTCAGTTGATACTGAACGAATCGAAATTATTTTTTCAGTGTTGTGAAAACTTTAATAAATGCTTTACAACACTGAAAATATATTTTCGATTCGTTCAGTATCGACTGAAAGAACTAGAAACAAAATTGCTTTTAAATCGAAAAAGTATTCAATTACCACTGCCGGAATTAGCTCCCTGTACTAATCCAAGTCTATATATATATAGCTGAGCGCCCTGGCTTCGCGCGGAAGTTATTTACTAATGAGAAGTGAAAAGGAGACAGTGTGTTAACAATTTTAGTTCTTCGAGTTTCGCTTTAAATTTTCTCATACTTAGAAAAATGAGAAGTAAAATGGAGACAGTGTGTTTAATTTCAGAAATTTTATGCAAAACTTTTTAAAAAGAGATCAACGATTAATTGTAAGGATTTAAAATAAATAATAGTTCGGTATATATCCTTTTATTCAAATACATATTTATAAATGTTTATTTTTTATCAGAAGTTCAATATTTTCATATTAAAAATGTAAAATAAAAGAAGAGTTTTTCGAGTTTGTACTAAAATTGTGTCTTATTAATAAACATGAGAAATAAAAAGGAAGCAATATATTATATATTTGCGAATTTTACCAGGAATTTTTAAATTTATTTTTCTTACAAACCATCTCCTGAAAATTTGAAATCGAATAGAAAAAAAATCAGCTAAATCGCTCCAGCTGTTCTCACGTGATGCAATTACATACATGGACCGCGTCATTTTTATATATATAGATGATTATATATCCTTGCATTCCATTTTTCGTAAAAAAACCCCCAACTTCGTTGTGTTCGGCTCAGCTCATTAATTTAAGTTCGTTTCAAATGTGCCCAGCGGTCTTTTAGCTAGTGAAGACAACAAAACGGTTTTACTTTTACATACATACATATTTTTCCAAAAGTGTAATAAATTGTTATTTTTAAGATTTTGTTTGTCGTGCTTAATTCCCAAAATCACTGAAATTTATTGTTGGAGGATAAGCTAGTTTCTATGCACCTAAGCAACTAGAGAAATGCGCATAGAAACTAGCTTATCCTCCAACAATAAATGTCAGTGTATTTATCAAGAATAAAAATTGGGAATTAAACAAATTAAACGACAAAAAAAACCTTGTAAATTATAAATTTCGTATTTCCAAAAATTACTTTGATATTTTTATTAATCAAATTTTGGAAATTAAGAGTCATTTGTTTGCATATCTTCTTTGTTTATAAAATTTGGAAACTGTTTACAAATTGCAAATATTAAATTCAACACACGATTAACTAAAATATAAGAATTTATTCCTTTAAAACATTTTAATTGATCTCTAAAATCCAATTTTTTAAAAAGTTGGCAAAAAATTGCAACATAAAATTCTTTACAATATCAAAAAAATCTGCAATTTGATATCAAAAAATTACAAATCTCATTTTATAATTTTTGCAACGAAAAATCAGCAAAATGAAGAGAAATCTGCACATCTGGCAACAGTGCAACAATGGCTTTTAAGCTATTTGGCAAATATGCCTTAAAATCAGACGCTATATCCCTTTTAACTCTCTCCCTAAAATCTTTTTTTATATATACATAAATATTCATAACAAGATAATATTCGACACTATTAATAACACTTATGGGAATCTAAGCCTAGACACAAAAATTTGTTTCAGTAGGCCCATTATTGCCTACGTGCTTTAAACTTGAGTTCACAATTCTGTAACTTCAAAATTGTGTTATTCCCTCTACCACAAAACATGGAGTCATTACCGCAAAAAAAGCTTAAGCCACATCATTTTCAATTTAAATGACTTTATTGATAGTGTGTGTTGGTGGGGAATTGTTCTACGTCACTACATAACTTAAGGTGAAGGGTTTTAAAGATTTTGCACAGCCGAATATAGTAGCACGTTTGCTAGTTTGAACATGATACAGAGTCAATATTAATTTTTTTTTTTAAATTTTTTTAACAATTTTAAAACACATGTTTTTCTTAAATAAACAAAGTTTAGAATACGGAGACTTCTTTAAGAGATTGATAAAAACTATTTTTTTTTAATGAGTTCAAGTACAGCATTAAGCAATAGAAATAAATTTAGTTTTAACTAAAAATCCGACGTGTTCGTTTTAAAATTGGGGAAAAAGAAGTGGTTGTACGAGTTTCAATTAATATTTTAATCTTTTATTGACTTAAATCTAGTTAACTCAAGTTCAGAGATATTGACTCCTAAATTTTACCATTAAGAACTTTTTTGCTGTAAGTTCGAAATTAAAAGAATTTTTTTTGTTGGCAACCTATATTTCCCGAGCTATGGGCCTTTAAATTTTGGATGAATTTTTCATTATATTTTCAATATTTATTGTTCATTTGGGACAATATTGGTATCATAGAATAGAGAAATTATCATTCAAGCTTGACAATTTCCCATATCAATCAACAGCTAAATTAAGAAAAAAAATTCAAAATAGGTAGAGTAACTTCGGGTATTTTGAGACCCCTAATTGTATTTTGCCAATTTTTTTTAAAAAAGTATAAGCAAACTCTTAATCGGACTAGTTGGAATATGTTTCTTAATGGATTGCCTAACTTAGCTCATCTCAAAAATTATATTTTTTTAATACTAAATCTGAAGTACCTCAAAAACAGTGATTTAAAAAATTGGATGGTAATGTGGAACCCCCCTGGTGGGTAATATGGAATACTATTACATTTAACCAGAAACAAAATAGTAATAACAAAACAAATTCAACTTAGCATATAATTTTTTTATTTAAATTTATTAAAAACATAACCTTCATTCTTGGCATAACAACAAGTTAAAAAAAAAATATTCGATTTAAAATTATTTCACAGACTTCAAGGCTATTGGTGGAATAGGGTTCCACAATACCTGCCTTCAGTTATTCAACATTACCTTTTTATTAAAAAGCCATGCTAAGCAATAAAAATTTTGTTTAGTTAAAAGTTTGTAAATACAGTGGAATCTCCCATGAGCGGACACCGAAGGGACCGTTGAAATGTGTCCGCACAAGGGGGCTGTCCGGCCAAGAGAAAACTACAAATTTAAATCAACAAAACTTTGCTTTATATTGTTTGTTTTTATTTAAAGATACATACTTTTATTAAAAAAAATATAAAAAATAAACAATTCAATTGGGTTTAATAACAAAAAATCATTAAATGTAGTTCTATATGTAATAAAAGTTTAAAATGTTTTATGAGTACTTCGATAAATTTCTCACGCTTAATTTTTCTTTGTTGTACACTTCAATCACTTCTATTTTTTGCTTAATAGTTAATACAGACCTCTTTTTATCCATTTTAAAAAGTCTTACCGCACTAATGTATACAAACGAATGAACAATGCATTCCAAAGTACAATAAGCAAACGCACATCGATTATTATTTGGGGAATCCCCTAAATCGCATAAGTAATGGCATAGATTACAAGCTGTTGGTCAAATAGGTTTGTACACCATGCGTATGCACCACAAACATTGCAAGAATTAGTATTGTCAACTCTCCGAAGCAGAAGCGTAAATCGTAGAAAAAACGTTAAATTGAAAACATTATGTAAAAGAGCAAATATGTATTTAACATACCCACATTTAACTATGTTATGGGATGTACTAAATATGATAAGCCGTGCCCTGTTGTTAAAGCGAACAAATTAAAAGAGTCTTGGCAGGCTTATTTGTAAATTATGACATGAAAAATTCGAGGAAAAAAAAAGCTAAGTGTACGTCCAAGAGAATTTTTTTTATCTAGCGGATGTCCGCGTCCGCTCATGAGAAGCGTCCGTTCAAGGGAAAGCGACTGCAATGCTTTTCTTATGGAGCGCTGCCGGGACCTAGCAACAATGTCCGTTTAATGGGGGTGTCCGCTTATGGGAAGTGTCCGTTAAGGGAGATTGCACTGTATTATAAAAACAAGTAAAATATCAATATTTGTAGCAAAATAACAGCACAAAAAAGTCGACAACACCTGTTTTTACCTATAGACTAGGGTATTCATTCGGTTAACCGTTAATCGGTTAACCGATTAATTACTACCCGATTAACTGATCGGTTAATTTACAAATGTCTAATTTCGATTAACGATTAAACCGGTTAATTTCAGTCGATTAACCGATGCTACATAATTTTTAATTTTTTGTAATATTATAAAAAATTTTTTGTGTTTTAATTAATTGCTTCGTCTCATATACATGTTTAGAAAATATTTTTTTATACAATATATTTCCTTCTAGCAATACATTCTTAAAATACAGTACAAAAACAGAATAAACTCTCGATAGTAACACAAACACTCTTTAAACAGAATTAACCGAAACAATTAAGAGTGTTAAAAATTTTTAAAAATTAAATCAGGACTCTAATGGCATAATGGAAGATTTTATATGTTTAGAATATCCAGGAAAAGAATTGAGAAATTAGATATTCTGTATTATGGGCTGCTTCTGATACCTCCAACACCCACGATAAGTGAAAAAAAAATTTCTAAGTCAAGTGTTGTCAAAACTAAAAAAATTATCGCTTTAATCCTTAACTAAAATTGTTTTCCAAAAAATTATTTTATCAGATCTCCTTAAACTATTGAAATAACTAATAAAATGATCCACAGTCTATTTTTAAATAAATACATATTCAGGAGTGTTCTGGAAATCGAAAACGCAAAACGCAAGAATTTTAAAGTTGTTTCTAATACACTTTTAATCTTGTTTTTATAATTTTTGTTATAAAATATTGAAATATTTGTATATTTGTCAATAAAATTCTTTTGCTACAAGAAATGTTATTAAAAAACGACGCTTAAAAAGTTCTTGCGTTTCGCGTTTTCTATTTCCAGAGCACCTCTGATTATGTATTAATTTAAAAATACATATCACATATACATATATGAATTATTATTTTTTTTTTTTTGTTGGCTCGTTTGAGATAAAGAATTGTTATTCTTGTTTTTTTTACTAATAAACTTCAAATAATAAATAATTTACGCATTTTTAATTATTGAAATTAACTTATTTATAAAAAAGACGTTATTAATCGGTTAACCGATCAAAAACCAAATTAGCCGATTAAACCAAAACCTCGGTTAATTAATCGAGCGATTAACCGATTAAAGCAAAAGCCCGGTTAAATGAATACCCCACTACAGACCGACAGAAAACTAACAGTGCAAGCTATTGCATAGCCAAAGCCGTAATGTTAATATTTTTCTGTAAGCTATGTTAACATATAGAGAGCGTTTCTAAATAACATTAAGTTTGGGAAATAAAGGGGGGTTCCACATTGCCTGCCTTTTCCACAATACTCGAAGTTACTCTATATTAAAGAAAATGTTATCCATTAAAAAACTTATTTTTATTTTAAAAATTTACTCATATTTACTTAAAAATGAAGTAAAACTTTATAACGCGAAGCCGGTGTTCGACATACTTTATTAAGCGAAGCGAAGTCGGCAATTCCAAAAAAAACTTAATAAGCGAAACTTAATATTGCGATCGAATCTTTTAGAATTTTTAATAAGCTTTTTTATGATACTCGTCGCATCCCAACAAAACATAAGTAACTTGAGATATGAGCAAATATTTTTCGAAATTTCGAAGGCCCATCATTCGGAAAATTTGATTCGCCGCCAATTTGTTTTATACCCTCCACCACATTTAGTTGTGAAGATGGTATACTAAGTTTGTCATTCCGTGTGAAACTTTTTTATTATTCATCTAAGACCCCATAAAGTGAAGATATTCTGGCTCCTTGAGTAATTCTAAGTCGATTTAGCCATGTCGGTCTGTCTGTCCGTCTGTTGAAAACACGCTCACTTTTGAAAAACTCAAAAGAAATGAACAAACTTGGTGTCAAATTGCTTGTAATTATCCTAAAAACTAACATAAATGGTGGAATAATGCACGAAATGATACAAGATTTTGCAAAAGTTCGTTTTATTCGACTGGAAATCAGACTGTTACATCTCGTGAAGTTCGGTCCAAAACTTATCCTAGGCCCAATATAAATCCTACGCTCGAAAAACAGTTTAGTACGCCTAAAACCATAATTAATAATTCTATCATAACAAAATTTAGCACGTCACAGTTTTATAAGACTAGAAATGACACTGTGAAATTCCGCCTTCTGAAAATCGCTGTAAACGCAAAAAATAATTTCACCACTGTTTTGAAATATATAGTGAAATTTATGTTTTTAATACCAGAAATCACTCTGCAGAATTTTGGCACAACCAATCGTGCCAAAATTCTAGCTCGAATAAAAATTTCCCGTCCCGAAAATCATTAAAGTTCGGCTTAAACTGTTACGAATCATGATATTTTACTCAAGCTAGTTAAAATTGCTAAAAAAAAAAGCATAAAACTTTCTGATTGTCGGTCAATAATTTAATATAGGTCTAAGCCGCAACCAATTTTAATGCTGATGTCGGTTTTTATAAAGATAAATTAATAAAAAATAGATAGCATATAGATATCACTCCTGAAATATTCGAACTGTCGGTGGAGGGTATCAAAGATTCGGCACAGCCGAATATAAAACTCTAACTTGTTTTTACCTTATTTTCTTTCAAAATTATGTGATCTGAACTTGGGTAAACTAGATTTGTTTGTTCCCATTTATTGAAAATTTTAGCCTAATCGAAAATATTTGTTCAAATTGAAAAGAGATTTAAAAAAAAGTAGTTGAAACTTAAAAAAGTTTTGTAATTCAATTTGTGTGTTCTCTAAAAATATTACATGATAATAACCCGGAAAAAAATTTTAGAAGGGTCGCCGAGTATCTTTACACTTCCTTTATACACACACTCACGCACTCAGCATAATCAAAAAATGAGTTTTTTACGGCGACGTCATTACACTTTTCAAATCATTGCCATTTTAACAGCAGTTTGGTGTTGTGTTGCCATTGTCTTTATCTTCTCCGATGACACGAGATACGAAACGTTCAGCAGTAAATGGAGTAACATGCCTCAGCAGTTAATAAGTTTGGCTGGCGGTGGTATGAACAATGTTGCTGTGCAATCCAACGATAACAAAGTGTATCATGGCAAATTGATAGCAGGCAAGAAATCAAACAGTAATACGAAATCGCATCAGATAGTGGGCGATGGTAAGTTAACGAGATATTTAAAAAAACTTGAAAAAATTTCAATAATAAACTTTGATAACAAAAAAATTTTTCAAATTTAAAATTTAAAGTTATCACAACAACGCGTGATTCGCATATGACATGAAAAATTCACATCACGCGAACAACTCCACTTAAAACTCGGCATACTGATGGTTCCATGTAATAAGTGCCCACGACAATAGTCCAAAAAAAAAAAAAACGTGGAATAAGACCCCAAAAAATATACCGACAACGTTTCTTTGGAACTTATTTCTTTTTTTTTTTTTTGGACTTATATTATTTTTGTATTGAGATTTGTTTGTTTCAAAAATGTCAAAAATGGACAGAACAGGAACCGGTTTTTTTAAGTAAGTTTTCATCCTAAGTCCAAAATTTTTTTTCAAACTAATTTCTTTTGCTACGGCAGCATGTCACAGAAAAGTACTTTTACAAAAATGGGTACAAAAGAAGAATTTGAAGTTCATACACTGCAAAATTTTAAAAGTTTATTTATTTTTTGACTTCAAGTGCCACCGAAGAAATAGGTTTTAAAACTTTTAACTTTAAGGGGCAAAACAATGTAAAAATTCATACCTTTGGTACTTTTTATAAAAAGGATTTTATTGCAAATATTCTTGCGATACTAAATTAAAATTTTAAATGAATTTCTATAAATACGGTGCCCTGCGCAATATAAGTAAATTTTGAACATCGGCTTTTGGCGGGTAAAAAGGAGAATTTTTAATTTCGACTGACTGCAATATTTTAAAAGCATAATCGCCGGGGACATAAGCTTGAAACATTTTAACTTTAACAAAATAGGATAAAAATACCTACTTTTGGTACTTTTTGCAAACACGTTTTTTTTCAAATATTTTTTTGCGATCTTAAATGAAAAAGTTGGTTTGTACGGTGGCATGTCGCTATAAATGTAAATTTTGAAAGGGGTTAAAGTGTTTAAAATAGAGAACTTTTGGCACTTTTTAATAAGACTGCATATTTTTAAAAGTTTAATAATTTGTATGCTTATACTATTATCAGGGACATACATTGGTATAAGAAATATTAACTTTAAGGGGCGTTAAAATTCGTATTTTTGTTTATTTTTGTAAGAACTTGAAAAAAATTTGTGCAAACTTCAAACTTATTTTGTTTAACATTAAGGCAGCAAACAAAAAATGTAAATTTGTGGGCAAAAAATGTTAAAAACCTCTTACTTCTGGTAGGTACTTTTTGTAAACATATATTTTTCACAATACTTGAAACATATTTTTTTAACATAAATGGAGCAATCAAACAAAGTACTTTTAATGGCAGACAAGGTAAAAAATGTACCTTTGGTACTTTTCGTAAACACGATTTTATCAAAATAAATTTACTCGAACTTGAAGTTATGTTCTTTAGCATAAATTTGAGGGGCAAAACAGTCTTAAAAATATGTGTACTTTTGGTACTTTTTGTGAACATCTTATTTCGCAAAAACCTTAAAACTTATCGAGCCCTTATAGCAAAAATATTGTAACCAACAAAAATAAAATTTTACAGAAGAATTTTTTTTTAAATATCTTTGCTTCAAATCTAGGATTTCGTTTCGATATTGCATTTGTTCTTATTTCGTAACGGTACTTCCCAGAGATATGAGATTTTCAGAGATGATGCAAATGATCAAAAATTATCGATTTTCATCAAAAAACAAAAATCTAAAATGTTGTTGGTTACATAGTTTTCGCTGTTAGGGCTCGTTATGTTCTTTAACATAAAGGAACGAATTTTGGGATAAAATGGTTAAAAAGAGAATTTTATTATCTGTTATCATAAACAAACTTAAGATTTTAAGTTAAGGGACAAAAAGTAGTAAACAATTTGTATTATTGATTATTTTTCAGAAAACACTTTTTTCATTAATCCGAATTAAGGCAATAAGATTTTATGTATAAAAAGTACATTATACAGGGTGGCGCAGAATGAGCTATATGGTTTAAATAATTTATAACTTTTTTATTTATGCGATTATTATATTATTTTTTTTTTAAATACAGTATATTATTGGGGATTTTATGCAATTACCCGGTGGCGTTTATGAGCGACATTGTCATTATGACATTTTGATCGATGAATAATCGCACCACAGTCAGTAACAAGTTGATATTTAGGGAGTTATGCATGATAACGGCTTTGCAATGTCACTATTCCCTTAAAAGGAAAAACTAAGCGACATTGTCTGTTATGAATAGATCACGAAGTGATCGCTGCAGGACTTTGTCTGCTACATGTCTCCGTCAATGAATAAATCAGAAATAATGGACCGTTTCTTTTTTCTGTTTGTTCTGTTCTATTTATTACTTGAGTTTATTCTGTGAAAGTTGATGATATTGTCTGTTAGGACTCACAAACAAATGGACGCCTACAAGACAAAATCAACATTGGTCATCTATGACAGTTTGGACAAATACTTTAAAAATTCATATATGACACCAAAGTAAAATCAACACTTGTCATCGATGATTTAATATTGTCAGCGTTTATCACGCTGAATCACTATGACGTTCGCCACCGGGTAGCTTTGAAAAATGATATCCTGTAAGTGCCCGGTGGCGTTTATGAGCGACATTGTCATTATGACATTTTGATCGATGAATAATCGCACCAGAGTCAGTAACAAGTTGATATTTAGAGAGTTATGCATGACAACGGCTTTGCGATGTCACTGTTCCCTTAAAAGGAAAAACTTAGCGGCATTGTCTGTTATGAATAGATCACGAAGTTAGCGCTGCAGGACTTTGTCTGCTACATGTCTCCGTCAATGAATAAATCAGAAAATAACGGACCGTTTCTTTTTTCTGTTTGTTCTGTTCCATTTATTACTTGAGTTTATTCTGTGTTTTCCTTGTCACTCTACCTGAAAAATTCACTAATGAAAGTTGATGATATTGTCTGTTAGGACTCACAAACAAATGGACGCCTACAAGACAAAATCAACATTGGTCATCTATGACAGTTTGGACAAATACTTTAAAAATTCATATATGACACCAAAGTAAAATCAACACTTGTCATCGATGATTTAATTGTCAGCGTTTGTCACGCTGAGTCACTATGACGTTCGCCACCGGGTGATTTCTGCTTTGCACATACGTGCTTTTTTTAGCATATTTTTCATAACTTTTCGCAAAATTTCGGGTGTATTAGCCAAGATTTCATTCTTTTTCAATATTTTGACCAGTGTGCACGGTAGGTGTTCCTCCGGCAACAGGAAAGGTTCTTACAGACCCATGTTGACGAAAATTTCCATTTAAATGATTTATTGCTGACGCTGTGGGTGCAATACGCACATTAAAATGACGACGATATGCACGCTGTGTCAACACAATAGACTTTTGGTATGAAAAATAAAATTCAATTATTTTTGTACGTTGTTCGATCGTGTAATGATTTAATTACAGTATTCCATGGATAATTACCTCGCCAAAAAAGCCAATATTTTTTGGTTATTAAGCGGGGTAGGCATTTAAACGAAAACGTTTAACTACCTCGTTTCGGTAATTAAAAGAATACGTTTAACTACCTCATTGAGGTAACTAAGCGAATACGTTTAATTACCTCAGTAAGGTAATTAAACGTATTTATTTGCAAGATACCTTAACTTTTATTTATGAAAAAAAATTTTACAGGAATTTTTACAAGTATCAGTTAAATGTAAAGAGATAGCAATAAAAAACAATGGGATTTGCTATCTTCAATTTTATCTGTAATGCTTTTTAAGATGTTCTGTCAGATCCTACTAACAAAAGCGTACTCATACATACAAACTAATGATCAGGGAAACCGTAAATATGCAATTGCATTGTTTTTCTTGTGCAATCAATGAATGCAGAAACAATATAGGTATTTATCCGTTTTAAAACTTTTTATAAATTTAAGTATCGAGTTGTTTGTGAATAATTTGCATATTTTAGCTATTGATGCATTTTTTTGCACACATATTTCACATTTTTTAAGCATATTTTAAAACATGTTCAGCAAATAAAAAATGCTTAAAAAAATTTGCATAATAGATGAATTTTCTATTGCTTTAATTTCGCTATCAACCTTTAATTTTCACTCTACAATTGCAAGCCAAAGCAAGTTTTCGTTGAAGATAAATGTTATTCCAAACTGTAAAGTTTGATATATACATATGTAAAAATTAAGGAAACAGGAATTACATAAATTTGTGCTGATACATAGAATTCTGTACGCATCATTTATTAAACCAATCGAGTCAAAAATACTTTTTAAAGTAATATTTTCATGCCCGTCCGTCCATCTGGCTGGTTGTCTGTCCTTGTGCGTAAAGTTAGCAGTTTTTAGATAATTTGATAAAGTTTGGTAAATTCGTTTCAATTGTCATAAGAACTAAACCTATGTAAATTATGAGGTTCGGTTCACGTAGTCCCCATGCAAACTTCTTTCTTTATGTCCATAAACCATTTAATCATGTTCGTGTTAAGATTAAATTTGGCCCAAAATATCTTACTGAAAATTATATTTGGTTAAATCGGTTCAGATTTAAACATACAGCTTCCATTCAAATTTTAATCCCTAAAATATTCACGCTATTTTATCCTTTAAAAGGTTAATGTAATTTAAAATTAAGCGACGTTTCCTTTAATCCCTTGAAGATAAAATATCTCATACTTTTTGTGTATCACAAATAACTCTTATATGAATCCCAACCTTATAACGTAGCTTTGTTCTGGTTAGTACATAATAAAGTTTATTTTAATGCAAATATGAAATTGTGGAATATTTTGTTTTCAAATAAGCCATATTTTGTTTTTTGGGCATACATATTTTTTTTTTTAAATTTTCGTCCATATTTTCAAATTATAAACATGTAAACTTGGTTGCATTACTTGCTGTGTTGTTGTCAAATAGTACAGAGGCAATTAAACGAATGAAATGTAGGTGTAATTTTGATTTGGGATTTAAATTTTTAAGGCAATTAGCCGAACTGGGTAATTAAGCGTAAGGCAATTAAACGTGGATTTTTGTTTGAAAAATTGAAGAAAAAAAACGGGGATTTAAAACTCAAGGTAACTAAGCGTGTAAGGCATTTAAGCGTGGGGTAATTATCCGGGTTATACTGTAATTCCACAAGTATCCTTCACAAAATGCTGAAAAAAAAACAAAGAAAGAATAATAATTAAAAAAGTTTTAAAGAATTCAAACCATATAGCTCATTCAGCGCCACCCTGTACGTAAATTTTAGTTTTCTTTAAAATAAACAATCTAGAGAAATTTAAAAAAATTTTTTTAATTTTAGCCAGGAAATATCATATTGAGTAAAAATTTGGAATTTTTGACTAGCAGGGATGAAACGGGTAACATTTTAGACATTTGGTACTTTTTGTTAGAATAACCATTTTTTTCAAAATAATTTTACGGAAACTTAAAAATGGAGGTGTAAGTTCAAGAAAGGGGTATAGAAAATTTAAAAACTTTTTGTAAGAAATAACATAGGGTCCCCACCTGAGATAAGATATAAGATTTTTATATCAGCAAACGTCAAATTCAATCGCAGAAAGTATTATCTTTCGTGTGGACTCTTAAATAGTGTTAATATTAATATGTATTATAATAAATCTTATAAGACAGTTGTTATGAGAAATCTTACAACAACTATCTTATAAGATGAGCTGTCAAAAATACACATACATGCATACATAAAAAACAATAATAAGACGCATTCATTCAAATGTTAAATTTTTTTGTACAAATAGTGAAAATCTTGTGGCAAGTGTTTTAAAAACAATATTTTTAACTAAAAACAAGAAAAAACTCAAAAAAAAGAATAAAAACGACACAAGTTTACTGTGCGAGAATCATTCGATTATGAAATCGTATAAGATACGTGTTCCCCTTGTTTAAGATTAAGATTAGCATGAAGAAATTTGTTCTCTCATTCTGCCGACGTTCTCTCACATATTATATCAAATATTATCTCAGGTGAAGACTCAGTGTAAATAAACGACTTACAGCCAGTGTTCGGAAAAAACGGAACATTATTTAGCGTACGGCTCACACACCCAGAAGCGATATCTATTTTTCAGTGTTTGTATATTAGAACACAACCCTTAATACCGGTCGTAACTATTTTTAAGAAAGAAACTAACATTTTAGGCTCTTCAGTTCTCAGTTAAGGTACGTTCAGACTAATGAAATATTTGACAAAAATATTTGTTCTGATATTTGCTTGAAACTATGTGAAACAAAAAAATATTTTGTTTAATGTTCAAACTAAGCTCAAATATTTGACAATTTTTGTTTGTTAAAACAGTTGGCTATTTTATTTAATTTACTCTGTGGAGCAGCATCTCTTATAATGTTAGAACAGGAGAATGAAAAAGGGAAAAAACTGGAAGACAATGGGTAACGGAACATGGCTAAAATTTGTGAAAAACTGCAAACTTGGAAATAAAGCCTAAAATATATTTGAAATTGCTAAATCGGTTAAAAAACAAAATGTCGGGAAAAAAGAAAAAAAAAATTGCAAAAATAGCGAAAATTCGCGAAAAATTTATTTATTTCAAACAAGACATAAAATTTATTAAAAGCGCATAAACTGTAAGGAATGCCAAAAATTCGGTAAAAATTGTCAAATTAGCGGAAATTAGCAAAATTTTGCTAATAGCGGTATGATAGCAAATCCTAATAATTATTAAAAATCGTTAAAGCTGTAAAGATTCACAGCGAAAAATCACTTTTTCGCGAGCATGGCTAAAATTCGCGAAAAATTGCAAACTTGGAAACAAACCCTAAAATTGATTTGAAATTGGTTAAAAAACAAATTGTCAGAAAAAACAAAAAAAAAAAATTTCCAAAAATAGCGAAAATTCGCGAAAATTTTTAATATTTCAAACAAAGTATAAAATTGAGTATTTATAAGGAATGGCAAAAATTCGGTAAAATTGCTAAATAAGCGGACATTCGCAAAAATTTGCTTATAACGGCATGATAGCAAAGTTTAATAATTATTAAAAATCGTTAAAGGTGCAAAGAATCACAGGAAGAAATCGCTTCTATTGCGAACATGGCTAAAATTCTCAAAAAATTGCAAACTTGGAAACAAACCCTAAAATGTATTTGAAATCGCTAAATCTATTCAAAAGCAATATGTCGGGTAAAAACAAAAAAAAAATGTGTCAAAAAATATCGGAAATTCGCAAACAACTTTAATATTTCAAACAAGCCATAAAATGAATTAAAAGTCCCTAAAAGTATAAGGAATGGCAAAAATTCGGTAAAAATTGCTAAATTAGCAGAAATTCGGAAAAATTTGCTAATAGCGGCATGATAGCAAAGTCTAATAATTATTTAAAATCTTTAAAACTGTAAAGAATCCGAAAACTTACAGGACAAATTGATTCTATCGAGAACATGGCTTAAATTATTTGTCGTTGTTTGCTCTTACAATTTTTTTGTAATATCAAATAAATGTTTGCTCAAAAATAACTAAATTATTTGATATTTTGTGTTCACACTATGTTCACATTGGACAAATATTTGTTTGCCGGCAAATACTTTTATTTGCTCAAAATCAGCTTTTATTTTATTTGACACTCAAAAATATTTTCTTTTCAGACTACGTTAATGAAATATTTGATGTTTGCTTTCAAATATTTGATCAGTCTCAACGTACCTTTAGCTATGTTCTATATTGTTTCTTTTTTACATTGATCAAGCAATGAACAAACAAAAAATTTTAACAACGACCACAGCACGAATAGCTTGTGTGTGTATTGAGTTCATGTTTTGTTTGAGTAAAATTTCTTGCTGGCTTTTTGTTTTTTTCGTATATAAATATACTTATATATTCCGAGCACAACGAAATTTGTTGTTTAAAAAAAAAGAGAACGCAATGAAATGTTCTTATCTTTTTGTTGAGTTGAGTAAGTGCAGTATTATTTTTGTGTTCGAAGAACGCAAACAGAGAAACGTTATTTTTTTAATGACTTACTACACAAACGCTATTAGGGCTTAAGTTTTCCAGAAATCTACCGAACAGAACACTAAAGAACGATATTTAATGTTTATTTTCGAACACTGCTTACGGCCTAAGTTATAAAAAATTCAACATTTTTATAAAAGGGATTTTCTATGTAAATTTGTTTAATAAGCCTTTTATAAACCTATTTTATTTTAAAATATAAAAATTAATTTAATTTATTCAAGAATTATTATTTAGAACATATAACTAAAACGAATAGAACTAATAAGAATATCGTTACTTAAATATAGAAAAGCCCTAACTAACATTTTCCTTACTTTACAGGAGAAGGAAAAAACTGTAAAAAAATTGTAGTATTGTAGTTGCGATTCTATTTAAACGCAGTTTTTTTATTAAATTGTTTAGAGAAATTAATAAAAAACTGCGTTTAAAAAAAATCGCGACTACAAGACTATAATTTTTATTGTTTTTTCCTTCTTCTGTAAAGTAAGGAAAACGTTAGTTAGGGCTTTTCTATATTAAAGTAACGATATATAACTTAAACTTAAAAAATTGTGCAATACAATCAGAATTCAAAGCAGGATCCAATAAGAAAAATTTTAAATCTCAAATTAAAGTATTCTGAATCTCAAAACCGCGAACTTTATAATCCGGTATTTTGAAATCCTAAATCTCGATATCAACTCCCGAATTTAGAAGCTTTAGCTAGCGAAGCCTTTGGTGTAAAGCCAAACGGCTAAATTGGAGGTCCACGCCACGCGTTCAATGCGTACCAGTATTAAATTGTATTGAGAAGTTACACAGCAGACGCGTAGAATGCATGAAGTAGGATTACTTTCTACTTTTGTATGCCATTTGAAAAAAAGTAAAGAAAATATCAAACTCATAGAACGCGTGGTGTTACCTTTAGCTTAAGAATTTAAAGAAACAATTTTTTATTCTCTTTTGATTTTATGCTCTGTTTTTAATGCATGCTTAAGGGCCAACTATAATATGCTTAAGTTGGCTTAAGCAATTGTGCGAATAAATGTGATTCATATGTGTCGAACCATATTGAACTTAAGAAAACTTTTTGGTTAATTTTATGAAACTGGTATTTGCTTAAGCAAAGTGCGAAGCAAATCGCACTTTCCTCACCGAATCAATTTTTTTGATTTTTTTTGTTTGTTTTTTAAATGCTTTTGAGAAGCTTTTTGTTAATTTATGTAGCTTAAGCCAGGTTAGGCATATTATAGTTGGGCCTTTAAACGTCTATGTTTTAAGCAATAACAAATAAAGCTATGTTCACATTATGTGTATTCGTCATGTGAAATTTCACTTCTCTACCCAAATGTGATTTCATGTGTATGTCAAAATTTAAGTTTTTCATAAGGTTTATAATTTACATGTTGGTATGTAACGTACATTTGCCATAACCTGTCAAAAATAAAAAAAAAACATTTTCAACAATAAATTTGTGTATATTTAGAGCAAGCATAAATTTCTCTAATAAAGAGACAAAATTACACAAAAGTATGGAAACAGAAAAAGCCAAATTTTAAGCACAAAATAAAAAATCATTGTTTTGACAGTCACAAAAAGTAACAAAACAATAAAAGTTTATGCCACTTTTGAAGAATTGTATATTGTCTGTAGAACTAAACTAATTTTACCAAAAATTAAACAAAACAAACACTTTTACAATAACTAACATTATGTTCTCCTAATATTTCAACATAAAACTTTATATTTAAGTACATTATTTTACTCCACAACACTTTTTCCAAAGTTTGGTTCATGATTTTTTTCCTTTGCATTTCATTGTTTTGTTTATGTTTTACAGCTGTTTGACAATTTACACAATTTGCACGAAGAAAAAGTCTGGGCTGTTTCGTGCAAGAAGAAGAAGAAGAATTTAATTCTCTCAAATCCGCTCTCATTTACTCAAATTAAAAGTACGGGAACGCTTTTCGTGCAAATTGGGAATCCCAAAGTAGAGTAAAGAAACAGAGCTATTGTTTGGAGGGGTTCAGACGATATGTAAAAATTTAACATGTGAAAAAGTGACAATCCAAATGACAAATATATACATATTTATATATTATGTACCTTTTTAAATTATTTTAATTTTATATTTTATTTTGTGTGTTTTTTTTTGCTCCATCTGCTCAAAAAGATGCTCCTGGAGAAATGGGCAAACCTGTTATTTTACCCACAAATATGACTTCTGAAATGAAAAAGGCTGTAGACGATGGTTGGAAAAAGAATTCTTTTAATCAATATGCTTCCGATATGATTTCTTTACACCGAAGTTTACCAGATAACAGAGATAAATGGTACGTACGTATGTAAATGAAAACCTTTCTGAAAACTAGAAAAGAAAAAAATCCGGCAGAATTCTTGGTTTTATAAGAATTTAAGGAATTTATTGTTTTTTAAGTTCGCTATTTTTAAGAAATTGTAATAAAATTTTTCAAATTATAACATTATTGAAAAAAACTTGCTATTTATTTATAAGGCTTTTTATAAAAATTTGCTATTTTGAAAGAAATGTTGGTACAAGATAGCTGTTTATAGAAAAATAAACAAAAATTCTATATTAATTTTTATAGGAAATTTTTATAATTTTTTGTAAATTTTCTATTTGTATTAAACTTTGTTATTTTAAAGATAACTGGTTAAAAATTTGCTATTTTATAGGAAAATTTGCTAATTTGTATAAAATTTTTTTTTTTTTTAAATTTGCTATTTTATAAAAATTTGCAATGTTAAAAGTTGATATACTTTATAGAAAATGTTATAAAAAAATTTGATATTTGATAGAAAATTTATTTAAAAATTAGCTATTTTATTAAAAATTATTTTAAAAAATTTGGTATAGAAACATTTGCAATTTTATAGATAAATTTGTGAAAAATTTTCTTTTTTATAAGAAAAAAAAATTACTATTTTATAGGAAATTTATTTATAATTTTGCTATTTTATAGGAAATTTGGCAAAAAATTGGAATTTTATAGAAAATGTTTTTAAAACTTTGCTTTATAGGAGATTTACTTAAAAATTTGCTATTTTATAAACAATTTGATTTTTTTTTTTTTTTTTTTGCAAAAAATTTGCTATTTTATAGGAAAATTCATTGGCTTTTTAAAGAAATTTTTTTTAAGTTTTCTTTTTTATAGAACTTTTTTTTTTAAAATTTGCTATTTTATATGATATTTATTTATACATTTGCTGCTTTATAGGAAATTTTTCAAAAAATATGCTACTTTGTGGGGACATTGGCTATTTTATAGAAAATTTTCTTAAAATTTTTAAATGTTTAAAATTTCCTATTTTATAGGAACTTTTGCTATCTCATAGAAAATTTGGGTTAGAAATTTGCTATTTCATAGGAATTTTTTTTAAAAAATTTGCTATTTTATAGGAAATTTTATAAAAAGTTTGCTATTTTATAGGAAAATTTTCTATTTTATAGGAAATTTTGAAACAATTTGCTTTTTTTGTGGAAACCATTAAAAATTCATTTTTTTTAAATTAATTTTTGTATGCCTTTTTTCCTTAACACAGGTGTAAAGAGCCGGGACGTTTTCTAAAGGAACTGCCAGCCACTGATGTAATTATTTGTTTCCATAACGAGGCATGGTCCGTTCTATTGCGTACTGTGCATTCCATTCTTGATCGCTCACCAGAACATTTAATCGGCAGCGTAATATTGGTAGATGACTTCTCCGATATGTGTAAGTATAAAATTGGACAATTGTAATAACAACTAAATAACAACATTAACGATTAATTAAATATTAGGGTATTCATTCGGTTAACCGTTAATCGGTAAACCGATTAATTACTACCCGATTAACTGATCGGTTAATTTAAAATTGGCTTTTTTCGATTAACGATTAAACCGGTTAATTTCAGTCGATTAACCGATTAACCGAAGTAACAAAATTTTTAATTTTATGTAGTATGTATTATAACATATTTTTTGTGTTTTTAATTATTTGTTTTGTCTCAAATACAAAAGGTATGTGTTAAGAAACAAATTTTTCCTTCTAGCAATACCCTAGAGGGAAGCGAACTGACACCAAAGTAGTCCCTTGATAGGTCTTTGGTGGTAGAGACCGGTTCTAGTTTAAACACTTTCTTTGAATAAGACCTATCACTTTTACATGGGGTGGTCATTGGAGGGTGTCAATTGACACCATTTGACCAGTCACAGAACTTTTCTCAATGGACGTGTTTAGTGTCAGTTACTACAATGTAATTTTATTTCAATAAAATGTAGTATTTGTTCAATAAAACAAGTCCTAGAATTAAATTCAAGAACCAAATTTTTAAAAGTCCCGAAAAATGTGTCAGGACCGGTGAAAACTGTACTGCAATTCATTACTTTGTCTACCTTTTTGTTCTTCATAAACCAGTTACATTATTGGTTCTCCTTTCACTGGTCATGAGTTCTTTCTCTTTGTACCTGTTAAATTTTCACAACTCTCAGGACCAGTCTGTTGGACCAATTGACCCAAATTTCCCGCTGGGTACATTCTTTAAATACAGTACAAAATTAGGAAAAACAGGAAAAGAACTGAGAAATTAGATAATCTGTATTATGGATTGCTTTCGAGATTTCCAACATCTTCGATAGCTGAAAGAATTTTTTCCAAGTCGAGTTTTATCGAAACTAAAGAAAAGAATCGCTTAAATCCTAAACATTTAAGCCAAATTATTTTTCTAAAAGATTATTTTATTAGACCTCCTTATAGTTTTGAAAAATTTATTAATAAAATGATCTCACAGTTTATTTCTTATTAAATACATAATATGTATATATTAAAAAATATGTATTATATATTTATGAATTACTTTTTTGCTCGTTTAAGTTCAAGAATTATTTTGTTTGTTATGTAATTGTTTTTTTTTACTAATAAATTCCAAATAATAAATAATTTTTGCATTTTTATTTATTGAAATGACTTAATTTATAACAAAACTTTATTAATCGGTTAACCGATCAAAAACAAAATTAAACGATTATAAACCGATTAAACCAAAACCTCGGTTAATTAATCGAGCGATTAACCGATTAAAGCAAAAGCCCGATTACATGAATACCCTATTAAATATACATATATTAACAAGAAAAATATTCGTTTATAAAGCACAGTGGAATCTTGATGATAAAAATAGTTATTTTATATAAATTTTTTAATAAGACCTTAACAAATTTTCGCGACCCACGAATCCATTATTTGCGGACAGATTATTTTGGTATTTATTGGAGAGTCGAATAGCTTTGCAGCTGATCTATAATTAAATTTTGGTCTTAGAACCAGCGTTGCCGTTGTGACACTAAAGTATCACTTTTGACCCTTTTTCATGCCAATGACACTTTTTGTGAAGCTTTTTTTTAATTTATCCCTTTGTATCATTTGAACAAAATTTATGACACTTTTTGAATCTTTTTGAAAAAAACTACAAGTTTCCATATTCCTTACGCTATTCTCATGGTTTTTGTGAACATATATATACAAATTGATAGCATGTCATAACGTCCCCAGTGTCATAGTGTCCACGAACACTATTTACAAAACAAACATAAAATAGAAACTTGTAAGTCTATGATTTCCTCTCTCAATTTGCTCGAACCGGAGCTGGAAGAATAGACTTAAAGTGAAGAATTAATTATAAATTATAGAATAAGTATTGCTAAAAAGTGATAAACCTTAGCAAAGGTTTTTGTAAAGTAACTTCTTTTTTTGATTATATGACTAATATTGAAATGTACCTGTGAATTGTTTCTTAGTTTTAACGTTGATTTATAAATCAAGTATATATAATTACTTTTATTTTAGTCTAATGTATTTAATAAATACATATTAATAAACTTGACCCTATTTTACTTTAAAATTCCCCTTTTTTACCCTTTTTTTCTTTTTATGACACTCTTTGAAATTTTCAACGGCAACCCTGCTTAGAACTACTTCTAAAGAGCTTTCAGCCTTAAGTCAGCTGCTCGGGTTAAAGTGTTCCATCAAACGACTTCTAGATATCTAAAGCATATGTCAAGATAATTGAATTTCAATTTATATCAATTTAGAAAAAAGATGTGTGGTTAGAGTATGTGCACGCCAACATTTTGGGCATCTGACACATCTTAACTTTTTTAATTTCTTGCTGCGATGTAAGTTTCTTGCAAGGGCTGGCATTAAAAGTATTCTCAAATTATCATACAAACATTGATTATGCGTTCGTTCGGTTATTCGTTCGGACGTTTGTTATGCAGGGCATTACAAGACAGACCAAGACAAGCAACCGTAGCATGGGTTTGTTCTTGTATTGTTGATTAAACGTGATTTATTTTCGCACGTGGTTGGAATTTTAAAGTTTAAACCCTTTTTCGTTAACAAAATTTACTAACGTTATTGTTGACACGGTCATGTCGCTATTAACGGACAGGTGAACACACTAATGGTTTTGTTGTTATGGATTTTCATTTAATCGTTTATAAATTTATAACTCGGCAATTACACAATTAACCCATGATTTATGACTCGACCAACTCCTTTAACAAAGTTTAAAGTAATTTTCTGTTTTTCTTACATGTGCGTTTTCATCAGCTCATACGAAAAAGCAATTGGAAGACTATTTTGCTGCCTATCCAAAGGTTAAAATTTTACGTGCAAGAAAGCGTGAAGGTTTAATACGCGCCAGACTACTCGGCGCACGTCATGCCACATCGCCAGTAATAACATTTTTGGATTCACATTGCGAATGCACCGAAGGTGAGTTCATTTCATTTCATTTCTACGTATGTACATTAGAGCGACTCAAGTTGTATGGAAGCAAAATTTGTGCTCGATGTACCCTCCTAAAAATGA
The DNA here is from genome assembly GCA_963931875.1 of Pollenia griseotomentosa. Lineage (NCBI taxonomy): Eukaryota > Metazoa > Arthropoda > Insecta > Diptera > Polleniidae > Pollenia > Pollenia griseotomentosa. The sequence continues at coordinate 149,029,140 of OZ007564.1, forward strand.
ACCTTGGACTTTTTTAAGATGACATTTTAAATATTTCGGCTCCAGCTTTGACCTCTCGTGAGCTGGACCATTTTGAAAAAGGGTCTATTTTTGCATGTTTTGTTAATTTGAGAATCTGTTTCCTTACCAACATATACAAATAAGGTATCGTAAGAAAGGGTTTTTTTAAGCGCGTCCAACTGTAAATACAATTTGTACAATACAACGATGATGTACTTGTCAAAAGAAGAAATTTGATACCCACATTGCCCTATTTAAAACGAAGGGTTACCACCCCATTGCATTTTTGTCAAAACGCGAACTAGCACGAATTTCAATAAAAGCTGAGACACGTATTTAACTAAATCGACTAAAGATTAAAATATGTTAATTTGGCATTTTTATTACAAACAACCCCGAACAAAAAATTCAAAAACCGTTTTTTTAACAGCAAATCCTTAAAAAAGGACATGGATGATCGTCCTTGGAAAAATTATATATTATATTGGACGCGCCTTAAAAAACCCTTTCTTACGATACCCTATTTGTATATGTTGGTAAGGAAACAGATTCTCAAATTAACAAAACATGCAAAAATAGACCATTTTTCAAAATGGTCCAGCTCACGAGAGGTCAAAGCTGGAGCCGAAATATTTAAAATGTCATCTTAAAAAAGTCCAAGGTTAATTTTAAGGAGGGAACATCGAGCACTTTTTTTGGTGAGTCGCTCTAATGTACATACATATTTACATTTTCCCCTTTTTTATTAAGTGTCAAAAAACAAACAATGTTCAATTTTGTTCCAAAATACACATTAAAAATTGTGGTTTTATGGCAATCGCAATTTTTATCTATTTAGTTTTCTCAGTAAATTGTAAACGAAATCATAAGATGTGCACCGATTGCAATCAAATAAGGCTCATTTCATTCGAAATATGTTTAACTTAATGGTTTTTAGACCAAAACTGTGAATTTTGTCACATTTTTTTATTTTTGAACGAACAAAAAAAAATTTTTTTTTTTAATTATCAAAGCTTTAAAGATATCTCTGAAACTACTGGGCAAATTTAAAAACAATGTAAGAGTGGCGTAAAGAAAATATTGTTGCCGAGTTTCGGCAGTTTCAACTGAATATGGTGAACCGCTTTCAAGTTATTGCAATGTATGAAGTGAAAGTGCCCTAATTTCGGGCATAACGGCATATCTCTCCATTTTTCTCTATCAGGGGGCAAATCATGGCAGTAGTGATCGAATACTTTTTCGATTCGAAAGCAATTTTATTTCCGTCGATACTGAACGAATCGGTATTATTTTTTCAGTGTTTGAAAACTCAAAGTAATGCTTTACAACACCAAAAAAATAATTTCGATCCGTTCAGTATGGACAGAAAGAATTAGAAATTGAATTGCTTTCGAATCGAAAAAGTATTCGATCACGACTGCCATAATTTGCCCCCTGATAGAGAAAAATGGAGAATTAATTTGAATTCAGCGACTACAAATTAGTAAAAATTTGCAATAAAGATCCAAGCCGCAAAATGACTGTTTTCCAGTGTTATTTTTATTTACTAAACCTTACGAAACTTTATATTTATAAAATTGTGTTTTTGTATGAAAATACACTCAACACGTGCGCAACAGTTACATCTTATGAATGTGCCAAATGTTATGCAACATTAATTAAAAAAAATTAGCTAATTGTTTGTATGTTTTTGGCAGGCAACATTTAAAATTTATTTTAAAGCCATTAAATTTATCTTACATTCAATTTATTTTCATGATTTCTCTTTAATCACACCTTTTCTTAGGATGGCTAGAACCATTATTGGATCGTATTGCTAGAAACTATACCACTGTTGTTTGTCCCTCTATAGACATAATCATGGATACAACACTGGAATACCAATACAGTGATTTGAGTTATATTCCTGTGGGCGGCTTCGATTGGAATTTACAATTCGATTGGCATGCTTTGCCCGAAAGAGAAAAAAAACGTCGAAAGGTAAGTTATACGAAGGGTAAGAGCTAGGGTATTCATTTAATTGGGCTTTTGCTTTAATCGGTTAATCGCTCGATTAATTAACCAAGGTTTTCGTTTATTCTGTTAATAATCGATTAATTTGGTTTTTGATCGGTAAACCGATTAATAAAGTTTTTTTTAATAAATAAGGTCATTTCAAAAATTAAAAATGCATAAATTATTTTTTTTTTTGGAGTTTATTATTAAAAAAAACAAAATTAACAATTCTTGCTATAAACGAGCAAACAAAAAAATAATTCATAAATATGTGATATGTATTTTTAAAGTAATACATCATCAAGGGTGTTCTGGAAATCGAAAACGCAAAACGCAAGAATTTTAAACGTCGTTTTTTAATAAGATTTCTGTAGTTAAATAATTTTATTGACAAATATTTCCCTATTAAACAGAATTTTAAACCTAAATTAAAAAATTAGATTATTATTATTTATTAGTTATTTCAATAGTTTAAAGATCTGATTAAATAAATTTTGAAAAAAAACTTTGTTTAAATGTTTAGGATTAAAGCGATATTTTTGTTTGTTTTGACAACACTTGACTTGGAAAATTTTTAGAATCAGAAGCCGCCATAATAAAGAATATCTAATTTATCAGTCCTTTTCCTGGATTTCTCTTAACATATAAAATCTTCCATTATGCCATTAGAGTCCTGATTTAATTTTTAAGAATTTTTAACACTTCTAATTGTTTCGGGCAATTCTGTTAAGAATGTTTTGCTATAAGGAAATATACAGCCCAATTATGATTAAAAATTCTCCGGGAGTTTTTTATCTTTTCCCATTTTTACAATTGAATAAACATATGTATGAAAAATGGGTGAAGGGAGAAAACTCCCGGAGAATTTTTATTCATAATTGGGCTGATATTGTATAAAAAAATTTTTTCTGAACATGTATATGAGACGAAACAATTAATTAAAACACAAAAAATTTTTTATATTACAAAAAATTAAAAATTATGTAACATCGGTTAATCGGTTAATCGACTGAAATTAACCGGTTTAATCGTAAATCGAAAAAAGACAATTTTAAATTAACCGATCAGTTAATCGGGTAGTAATTAATCGGTTAACCGATTAACGGTTAACCGAATGAATACCCTAGTAAGGGCCCACCTCTTATATTAAATTTCCGAATAATACTTTATCGTTTAAAACAATATTATCTTTTCACGATTATTTTATAATTCATACTACATAGTTTTATTTTTTACTTTCTAACAAATCCTCTTCTAGTTTTTTAAATATGTACTAGCTGTTCCGGCAAACGTTGTTTTGCCACATAACTTATTTCTAGTAAAAGAAAGAGGAATAAAGCGCTTTAAACCATGATCGGCGATAAAAACAAAACAATAGCTATTTATTTCTTTATTTCTGTTTTTTACACATTCAAAAGTTAAACATTAAAAAGTGATGTATTTTTTATTCATTACAAAGATCAATTGCGTTAACGATATTTTCTGTCAGTCCGTCTTTAGCAAACACAAATAAGCTCGATGGCTTGCCGATAATTGTCCGTGTGAAAAACATGGTGTGCCCGAATCTAAGCCGCAAACACACATCGTTTGGCTTCAATTGGGGCGTCTGTGACAATCATCGGAATTCGTGCCAGCAAAACATTTTTGTCTCAGAATTTACCATTAAAAATGGTAGAGTCGATAACGTTTTTCATCAATTGTTTAACGACCAATCGTGTACCATTGCATAGCCGAAGAAGAAAAACCTTAGAAGCAATTTTATCATAAAAATACATAAACTTTTCAAAAGAATCGGTTAATTAATTAAGAAGGTATAGGAGGGGGTGCTTTTACCCTTTTTGTTTTATTTTACGCCACAAATTTTAAAGTTTATAGCCTTTAGTTCCTTCAAGACCTGAAACTATGATCGGATAATTAATTAGGAAGACTTGGGTAGAGGTTTTACGCCCTAAATAATAACAATTATAGGCTAAAATTCCTTCCAGATGTTACACTACTTGCCTGCCAAAGTTTAAGAAAATCAATTGATTAGTTAAGAAGATATTGGGAGGTGAAGCTTTTACCCGTTTTGCCCTATTTTATGCCCTCTACATAGTTTGGTAACATTTCATAAAAAATCATAATAGGTATGGAAAATGAAAGGCATTTTGTTGATATCTGCAGATACATGTACACACATGTATGGGAAAAATATATAGGAAAATATAAATGCATATCTCCGGAAACACTGGGCCGATTTCATGCAAACTTCACATAAACCATCTAGAGACTATCCCCAAAGTACCCTTACCTTTTGGTTTAAATCGGTCGACCCGTTTTCACAGTTAGTGGTGACATCAAAGTGTACACTTCTTTTTATATATATATATATATAATATAATAAGATATATTTTTATTCTTTTTTTTCCAAATTTCCCTTTTTTAAATATTTTTATTTTACTATCTACAACTTGGGGGGTATTGTCGCTGTTTTTATGAATAAATTTACAAAAAGTTTTTGGAATTTTGTTTCTTAGATAAACAGAAAAAATGTTGCTTCAATAATACGTGACTCGATTGTAAATTCAAATTGAACACATGTTACAACTACCAACCTTAAAACTAAACTAAATTTGCAATTTAAAAGAAAAATGACAAAAACTGCAAACAATTTAAGCATGTCTTTAAGAAAATAAAGTTCTTTGAAAAAAATTTCAAAAGTTTAAGAACCCGAGCTTAAATTAAAAATTTTTTAAAACATTTATTTTGCTTAACTCTCTGGAAAAAAACACAAATTTACAAAAACTATGCAATATAAAAGTGATAATTTTAAACTTATTTCAACAAAGGTCTAAAACTATAATAAAAAAATATTATACATTTTCTTCGGAATTCATCAGATTTCAATTAACCAAACGGTATTTAATGGCACGCAAGATGGGATATTTGTCACCGGTGCAAAGACCGCGGAAATCATCATAAGCCAAATCATACACAGCAACGCCGCCCAAATTATGATTCTTGGCATAAACAGCCTTGTCAGCAGCAGTATCTGGATCTTCATAAGAAACCCAGATACCATGTTTGCCCTTTTTGTCGGCAGCTCTGAAACCATAAACACCGCTGCGGCGTGTGGGATCTAAAACTTTTCTCAAAGGAGCATCACCGCCTTTGGCATACATATTATTGGCATTGGGCAACAAGGAGCAGGTTTCTTGCCAGCTATACAAGCCCAAGGTTTGGGTATTTTCACCCAAGGGAGCATCATTTTCCACCTTGGCTACTGGGGGAACACCACTGTCACCAGAATCTTCAGTTAATTTCCATGGACGGCCATAAGTGCTTATACCCAAATTGATTTTGGTAGCAGGGCAACCGTGGCGCAACCAAAACTGTACTTGATAATCGGCATTATATTCAGGATTACGATCAGCCATCGGATACAAGGGCGCTGCAATGTCGGCCAATTCGGGATTGCGTTCCGGGGTGTAGAAATCAAAGGCAGCCAAATTAACAAAGTCAACATAGTTCATTAAAGCGGGCACATCATAGAACACTGAAATTTTATAATTTTTTTGGAAACAAAATTTAATTTTTTGTTTTTTTTAATAATTAAGTATTAAACTTACATGAAGAATTCACATTAGGTAAAACCGTAGCCGACAACAAAAAGTTATCGCGACTTAATTCAGTTTTCAATTCACGCATAAAAGCTGTAAATTGTTCCTTGTGCATTTCAGAGTTTTCATCGACAATATGATCACCAGTGAAAACCTTTTTGAAACCCTTCCAGAAACTGCCCAAGCCACTGTGCACCTTTTTGGGTTTGTTCTTGGGGAATTGCCAAGCAATATCCAAACCATCGAAACCATAAGTCTTAACCAAGGCATAGGCGGTATTAACAAAACGCATACGTCCAGTTGGGTTTTCCAACAATTCCAAATATTTGTTAGGCAAATCCTTGGCATCCTCACTAGTTTCAATATCCTTGTCACCGCCCACACTCAACAAAACCTTAACATTGGGATATTTACGCTTTAGGCGGGTCACAGTACGATACAATCCCTTGCCCAAATCCAAGTCCAAATTCTGATTGATACTCATGGCTTTGAAAGAATCACGTTCAATGCCAGCATAACCATAAACAATGTAAGTGCAGAATTGGAAGGCGGGTTCCAAGTCGTCAACAATTAGCTTGGCCAAACCTGGAATTAAAAAAAAGATTGGTAGTTTTTTTTTTTAAAGAAAAACATTGTTTTAAAATTTCAATTTAATTTCTTATAATTATGTATCTGTTTTGCTCCGTACTGTACATACATACATACATATATACATATCTCTGATATAAGATGAAACATAACACGTTATCTGTATTCCGGGACAATTTTATTTTTGTTTGTTATAAACACTTTATTTTTAAAGAAGACTAAAGGCAAATTCAGGAAAAAAAATCTTTTTATATTCTGAGAATTTTAAAACAATAAATTACCTTCAAATGCCGGGTTTAATTTTTTGTTTTGTTTTTGTATTCTATTTAAAAATCTCACAGTACAGACGTTATCAATTACTTAAATGCTGACAACTTCCAGTTGCAATCAAAACTAATTAGCAACAATTAACAAAGGAATTTTGTCTCAATTTCAAATAAATTTACAAAAAAATTTCATTTTCTAGTATAAGTATTACGCAACAGTTCAAAAAAAGTATCATCAAATTTTAAGAATAAAAAGTACTTCTTTTTATTCTTAAAATAAGAATTTTTTTGCCGTGCTTAATTCCCAATTTTAATTTTATAAGCATAAAACTAGCTTATCCCCCAACAAAAAATGTTGTATTCCAAAAAATTACTTTGATAATAAATAGAATTTAAAACCAAACATTTATTTTATTTTATTTTTTTAATCTGACCTCCCTCTTACCTTCTTTAACAAAACTCGAGGAATCATAATAGCAAATCAAATGTTTTTCGGGAACACCAGGTTTGGCTGGAGTTCCTGTATTGGCCCAGGCGGAAGCCACCAAACAAAATAATGAAAATACAACCGAAATTCGCATTTTCGCTATCTCGTTTAACTTTATTAAATTAAAAAAAAATAATAATATTAAAAAAATAATGAAAACCAGTTCTGTCGTCTAAAATTGACGGTTTGATCTCTTAAAAACCGAGTTTCTTAGAAAAAACGATGTTTAATGCTCGACGTTTCAGAAAAGACTGACTTGTAAGTAAAAATTTTAAGTTTTGGGTAAAACTAAATCACTTCAATATAAACCAGACTTGAGTGTGAAATCAATGATTATGTTGATAATAACGATCAGGGATGGAAAGTTGAAATTTTTTAACGGTAATAAATACCTAAAAAACAATCGTGGCTGTTCTGAAATACACGTCGAATAAGTGAACATTTACATGAAAACAAAAACAAAACAAAACAAAATTTACGAAAATTGTTTTTGTTATCTATACACTTCTAACAGCCTTACCTAAACAAGAGCGGAAGGCGGGACGTTTTCTTCCGCTTAGCTTATACGCTGATATGCCATGCCTATTTTTTAAATTTGTATTTTGTGGGTTTTATCAAGCAAAATAAGTTAAAATTACTGTTCATGACAAGAACGTCAACACTTACTAAAAATTACTAATAAGTTATATGCCTTACGGGCTAATTTAGGCTGGTCTGTAACAAAGCTATGGGAATGAGTCTTTTTTGACTTGCAATAACGCACGCTAACAAGGAATATTAGGAAACATAATTCTACATTCAATATGCACAAGTACTTGCGACGTACAAATCGTGATAGCAACTAAGGAGACTGATTGAAGAAGCATACAAATTAATTTCTTCTATTTTTTTTACCAAAAAGTGTTTAAATTTTTTAAAGCCTTAATTAAGTAAGGTTTAAACAATATTTCGATAAGCCGCTACTACTTCATTATTATGCATATTTTATTCCGTTTCTGCTGGCCATTTATTCACACAAATCCCCACAAATCGTTGTAATAGTTTTACATTTGCCTAACTGATCAGCAACATCAATAAGAAAAAAAAAAAATGTGAAAACATGTTCATAAAATTTAATTTAAAGTATTTTCTTTGATTCGATGTAAATTATCTTGTTGAAAAGTTTTCATTCACACAAGTACTCTTCGTATATCAAAGAAGCACTGTGGTATTTTTTAATTAAAATTGCACCGATAAACTACAAAAGTATTGAGTTTTCCATGCCTGATAACGATCATGAAATAGGAGAGGATGTAAAAGCGAGAGTAAATGAGAGCTTTTATGGTTGGTTGAAGGCCGCTTAACAATAAAAAATGGACTTAAAGTGTTTATTATTGTTGTCATTTTTAATAAATCTATTCGAAGTGCTTGAGTGGGACAAGTGATACAGAAAATCTGGTTTGGCAAAATTACTATTTTCGATATTTCGTCTTGTTGAAACACATATCCTCCAGTTCATTATCTTTAATTGCAGGCCAAAAGCGGTTGTCACACGGCCATATCGCTCTAAATAAAAGGTAACGGTTCTGCTGATATTTTCGGCAGTTCTCACATTGCGATGATGCACAGGCTTCACCATATCTGTAACGCTTCCAGTCCTTAAAATTTCTTAATAATCTTGCCAATTCCTTGCACAGTAGATCGATTATGAAGATTATAATTACCCCGAAGTGCTCGAAAAGTTGCCAGGTTTGAATCACTACTTTCGTAATGGTTCTTTGGTTGCTAAACGATCCATATTCGTAAGTGGCAAAGCTTTTACTAAATAAATGACACTTCTGATGACAGACAGTTGACAGCCTTGACAGACCGTCAGTTTTTAAACCACTTAATTGATTGATAACCCTGTACTATGTCAGGGTAAAATTTTGTGACGTAAGATCCAGGCCAGTAATGTTATATACTTTTTTTAAACGTCCCTACTAGAGTTTTTTTCCGGAGTTTTTAGATTCCCGGGAAAGCAGGAAATTTTTTTTAATTTCCTGGGATCCCGGGATCCCGCTCCATACAAATAATACAAAGTAAATTTTTTTTAATTAATGAAAAAAACTTTTATTAACAAATGTAAGGCAACTTGTTTACAAAGTAAGTTAAGTAAGTGCTTAAATACTACAAAAATTAATTGAAGATTGCAAGCGGAACTTGAATTATTATTACCTTACGCTTTTATATGCAAATTATTATGCTCTAGATACAAGATAAAAAGATAACATAAGCATAAAAATTTAATTCATAAAACAATAAAAAAAAAACAAACAAAAATTGTAGTACTCAAGATATGAGATCAAAAAGTTAATTCATTAAATTTATTAACATTTTTTTACGGCTTAAAACTCAAAGCGTTTAGTGAGTCGTCAAAGAGTATATTTTTGATTTTATTTACTGATTACCAAGTTTCCGAAAAATTTCGTTCACTTTTTACCGAGGTTGGACAAATAGTTAAAAGTGCACCGTTGTTGCATGTTTCTGATGTCAAGGTTGATGCCTAAAATATCATCATCTGGATTACTTCTTACTAACCTTTTCTTTTAATTAGGACCATCTGTAATCTTTAGGACAATGTGTTTTTCAAATTGTATGTTGTAGTATCTAACACGAGTTTTCTTATTGTTATACCCACACCACAATAGTGGAGAGGGTATTATGCATTTGTGCTGATGTGTGTAACGCCTTAAAATAGTGGTTAAAGTATACCGATCTACTCAGAATCACTTTCTGAGTCGAAATAACGATGTCCGTCCGGCTGGCTGGCTGTCCATGTAACCTTGTGCGCAAAGTACAGGTCGCAACTTTGGAGATAACTTGATAAAATTTGGGTCATAGGTTCTTATTGGCACAAGGACCAAGCCAAATTGAAGGACCACGAGGGAAGATAGGGGGAAATTTCTTCCTCTCAGAAACTATCAAACCGATTTTAATGAAATTTAAAACATGGATAGATCCATATCTATATGGACACATAAGCTATACAGTTTTTAAAAAATAGGACCACAAGGGGAGAAAGGGGCAATTTTTGCCTCTCAAACTGATTTTAATGAAATTTAAAACATAGGTAGATCCATATCTATATGGACACATAAGCTATACAGTTTTTAAAAAATAGGACCACAAGGGGATGTAGGGGGCAATTTCTGCCTCTCACAAACTTTCAAACCGATTTTAATGAAGTTTTTAAACATAGAGAAATCCATATTCATATGGACACATAAGCACGATGTGTTTTTAAGTACTGTGGTGCTGGGTATCATATGGTCGGACTTGACCGACTATACTTTCTTACTTGTTTTTATTTCGGTTTCCCCGCACTTCCCGGGTATATTCCAAACTCGATTTTTTCATAGATATGGCTATGTTGCTATAAAGGAGCGATATGTTAAGGTATCTCCTATTTTTAAGACTTCTCCATGGACAATGAGAATTTACTACCTGAATCTTATTTTGAGTTTATGTTCTTTATCAACTCTTCACTTCACTAAATTTATTAATCATCAACTGTTGCACTGGCCATTCGGCTTTTAATAGATTTATTGCAGCAGGAGACATTGATTTAGGTATGTACTCACTTCTTGTAATTGATCTAATCGACAACCCATCCACAGATGCTAATTTTTAGAGAAAAGAAAACTAAATTGCAGAGTAAAAATAGCTGTTTTCTGCAACTATGAGCAATTTTTTATTTCCCGGGATCCCGCAAAAAAAAATCCCGGGAAAGCGGGAAATATAATAATTGAAACTCCCAGAAATTCCCGGGACGGTAAATCCCGGGAAAAAACCCTAGTCCCTACGCAGTCTGAAAAAAATCCCTATTTTTCACAAATCAAAAAAGATTGCCAAATTTGAACATATAAATAGTTTTGTCACCTTTTTGAAAAGTTTCTAGATTTGAATGATATCAAACTATGTGTTCTTTTTCCCTATGGTAATTTTTTTAGAATGAAATGCCTACAAATAGGGATTTTACCATACGTATAACATCACTGGTCCAGGGTCTTATAGAGACCCAGTTCCGAAAAACACTTTTAATCTCACATACATGTTGAAATTTAGAAGAAATTTGGAATTCTCATCCTGTCTCTTGCTCATCTCCAATAACGATTGTACTCACTGTATTTTTTTCTATTATCACTGTTCGAGTAAACTCTGGCAGTTAAGTCAGCGAATGAATATGTATGTAATTGAGCAGTTCTTCGAATCGTAAGGGGTTTTTTGTTTGTGCCTATTTATTTTGCTTCAATTTCTATTATTTTTTTTATTTATTTTTAAAATGTATTTTGCTACTGATCTGAGTTTTTTTCCTATCAAATGAACGAAATAAATTGACGAAAAAAAAAGAAAAAAACATATGTACACAACAAAAAAAAGCAAAGACCCTCAAACAAAAGTAAGTATGTATGTATACTTTTAATGCTTTGGTCTCTTAATCCATCCATGATAAGTTATCAATATTTAATGTTTTTTCTTTTGTTTTTGTTCTGCTGTTGCTGCTTCTATTGCTGTTCTTATTATTGTTTTAGGATTCTATTATCTATTTATTTATACATATACATACATATGCTATTTACAAGCATATACACACATATTCGAGTTTATTTTTCGAATATACATAAATAAATTAAATTTTTGAAATTGAATTCAAATACAAAAAAAACAGAGACTTATTGATGACCTCTTCCTCTTTTTGCAATAAATCTTGGCTGATTTCTTAATAACCCAGCGAAAAATTCTGCTAGTTTAGAAAAAGTTGCTTAAAGCAATGTCTTTTCTACTTAAATATTAGTTAATCTCAAGTTAAGAATATAATTTAGTGATACTAAGGCGAGGCGAAAAAAAGTTATGCAAGTCATCCCCTAGAATAAAAGATTTGAAAATGAAGTTTTTAAAGCAGGAAAAACATTTTTTGGACCCGACTAGAGTTTTTCTTTTCCTAGACTTTTTTATTTCCCGGGAAAGCAGGATTTATTTTTCAATTTCCCGGGATCCCGGGAATTCCCACTCTATACAAACCGATGCAAAATATAATTAAATTTGTTTAAACAAATGACATTTACTGAGATCAATTTAATAAATTTATAAATGCATTCAACTTTTTTGTTTCTGTGGCAAAAAGGAAAAAGTGCTTAAAGGCACTTTAAGATCGTCATGTACACATGGGCAAAATTTCAATTATTTTTTAGGATTTTTGAGGAAGTTATAGCAAAATGACTTTTTGGTTATCTTTTTTCAATGTGCAATAGCATTTGAAATAATAACAACTTCCTTTCTGTGACATTAGAAGTGTTTAGGAATAAAAACTTACAAACCCTAAGCCGCAGAGAATTGCTGATTATATTAAATTCGGAGTAAATTTCCAAAAGCCTCCCTTGAAGTTTTAAATTGTTCTCCTATGAAACTTAACAAATAGACTTAAGCACTTATTGCCACAGAATTATTCCAAAGCCAACAGCATTTATATAAAACCAAAAAAGTTAAATTATTTAAACAAATTATTGCAACATATTTCTTTTAAAAAAGAGTTTTAGTTCAAAATAAGCATTTACAGAATCGTTTAAAAGCCTATTTCTAATTTTTATCAAGAAGATTCAATGAGAAAACACGTTTCCTTTCTACGGAAGTTTGTTTTTATAGCCAAAGGAACATTATATAATCTCTAGACACTTTCATTTTTCTTAGCACTCCCTTAAAACTTGTAATACTATTAAAAAAAAAAAAAAAATATTTTTTTCGAATCGAATAAGCGTTTTTTTTTTATTAATAACTTTTGTCTAATTCGAACAATCTTATTTGCAGATGCTCAGCATGTAAAATCATTAAGCAAGTAAATTTTTTGAAGTTTCGTTTTTATAAAATTAATCTGGCCTTGTAATCTGGCATTAAACATTAAGCGTTGCCAGACTAAAGCGCCTTAAACCAAACCAAAAGAGAGAAAAAAAAAATTAATTGAAGCCAATCAAAAAATTAAAAATGCGTTTTTTACTTAAGGCCTTTTTGCCTAACGGCTAAGATCTATTTCATGACACAACTTATCTGCAACGATATCAGCAGCTAAGTTGCCATAATTATGTTAAAAAATTACGGGGATTCCTGCACAAATTTCTCGGGATTTTTGTCCCGGGAAATCCCGTATGAAAAACACTAGACACGACCCGAAATACAGCGCTTTTTGTTTTTTATATTTAGCGCCGCCATTTAAAGTCCGATCTCAACATATCGTACGGTTAATTCTTTAATATGGTCATTTTCAACAAAACAATTTTTAACGAAAATTTTTAAACAGTTTATGATTGTTAAGCTAGTCCTCCATCAAGAAGCCACAAACACAATCTGGTTATCTCTGAACATGTTATAATAAATAATAACAAAAATATGTTTAAAACTTATGGTTTTATTATTTACAACAATTATGATTTTTAAGTTGAACTGTCGATTTTCAATTTGAAATTTTGATATTTAGTTAGGCTTGAGTTCATCAAATTAAATTTTCAATAATTTATTTTTTACTGAAGGAAAGAATTTTAAAACATGAAATAAATAAATTAAAATTTATTGATAATTTTTATTTTTGGCTGAGCTGGGGTTTGAACTCGGATTGAATTTACGTTTCGAGAATAACCCCAAATTCTCATCGTCAGAATTCTTTGCAGTTATGGGTGGTTCGAAATTTGCTGTAATTAATTATCATTTTTCATTTTTATTTACGTGTTTCTTCCTTTTCTTCTGCTTTTTCGTACCCTTTCCGTCAAGACTGTGCCTTGAATACCTGAGTACATTTGTTTATTATGTTTTTGTCCACTTTCGTCGACATTTTATTTGTACAACTTGAAGTACAAATTTGAAATTGAAATTTTTATATTGATGTAGCTAGGCTAGAGTTTATCGAATCACCAATACCATTGGTTAAAGATTATTGTTTGACTGTTGGCTGACAGGCACCGCAGGGGTGCAGAGGGTAGAACTGCAAAGAGTTCTGATGATGAGAATGTGGTTATTCTCGAAACGTAAATTCAACCCGAGTTCGAACCCCAGCTCAGCCAAGAAGAAAAATTATCAATAAATTTTAATTAATTTCATGTTGTAAAATTCCTTCCTCCAGTAAAAAAAAATATTAATGAAAATTAATTTTGATGAACTCAAGCCTAATTAAATAACAAAATTTCATATATTATTATTTTTAAAGTAAAAGAAACATTAGTGCTAAGCAAATAATTGTCATATTTAACTATTACATATTAAGAGGTATCCATAATATGGTTATCGGTGGCAATAATATGGTAACCATAATGAAAAATGTTTTTTCTCCGCCTATAACTAGTTAAGACAATATATATATACGAAATACGAAAGCCTGGTATTTAGTTTTGACTTTAGTTTATATATAGAGCAATTCCATATGAAAACGATCAAAATTGGCAAATTTTTGGACGACCCCTCTCCGATTTTAAAATAAATAGTCTCAATCGATTGCCCAGCAAAAAATAATGTACCTACATTTTTTTTTTTTTTTTATAGTGACTGGTTTAGTGGTGGTGTACACCACTGTCATGTGACAAAATTGAAGAATTCTTCATAAGGGACCTCATTGAAAGTTGTTTTAAAAAAAAACTACTAAAGCGATCGCAACGAGTGATAGCTCGTTGGAAAGGCTTTAATTGAAAAATAAAATTTTCCTAATTTTTCTTAGAAATTTACCTTTAAATTTTCCCATGAAAATTAAATTTTCCGATTTTCCACAGAAGCTCCTAAATTTTCCGGCTTTTAATTTTAATCATTTATGGCTTGTTTTGTTTGTAGCTTCGTTTTTTATAAGTCTGCAAAAAATTAGAAGCCTAGCTGCATTTTTTAATTTTGTATGAATTTTTAAAAAACAAAAATTTCGAAATTTTGATAAAAAAATTAATTTTTTTTCAAAAAAAAAATTATGTTTCAATAACGACTACTCATATTAGAAAAACAGTTTTACTTTTCTGAAATGAAATTTTATTGCGGAATTTCGGTTTTTTTAGTAATTTCAATAAACTAAACCGTTTTTGAGTTACGCGAATATATGTTGAGCAACCTCCTCCATTTTCGAAATAACGGTATATCTCGAAAACCAGAGCCAATCTGAAAAAACCGCGGGCACCACTGGATTCAGCGTCCCCGAATTATGTTTAAACGCCATGTGCCCGCCTTGTCACGAAAAAAAAGTGTCAATTTCATGCACAGTGTAATTTTTAAAATGTATTTTTAACAAGGTGGTCTCTTAAATGCTCTTCTCCTGTCCAAACAAGGAGTCGGGGCCCATTTTTTTATTGCTGATTCTTAAAGCAAAAATTATGGGGAATCCAAAAAAAAAAAAATTAGCCGGAAAATTTAGGAGCTTCTGTAGAAAATCGGAAAATTTAATTTTCATGGGAAAATTTAAAGGTAAATTTCTAAGAAAAATTAGGAAAATTTTATTTTTCAATTAAATTAAAATTAAATTAAATTTCAATCAATACCTTTCCAACGAGCTATCACTCGTTGCGATCGCTTTAGTAGTTTCTTTTTAAAACAACTTTCAATGAGGTCCCTTATGAAGAATTCTTCAATTTTGTCACATGACAGTGGTGTACACCACCACTAAACCAGTCACTATAAAAAAAAAAAAAAAATGTAGGTACATTATTTTTTGCTGGGCAATCGATTGAGACTATTTATTTTAAAATCGGAGAGGGGTCGTCCAAAAGGTGATCGCTTTCATATGGAATTGCTCTATAGTATATTCTCTAGTTTCGACTATAGTCTAGTCTGTTATCTTGACTTGTCTTCAGTTAAGATTTACGATACGCTGGAGGTGAGAAATCTTCAAAAGATGTAATCAGTTCGTACTGAAAAACATGCGCAATTTGACTTAGCGCCTACGAAATAAAGGCACTTGGATCTTTTTCGCAATACCGATATCAATTATTACTTCGCGAGGGGTGTCAGCTGTCGCGGCAAATTCAAGTATGTGTATTTAACTGGCTCTCGGACCTTCATTGTTCTCTTGTTCTCTTCCCGTAGTTTCAGATTTTAAATTTGTTTGAATGCAGGCCAGCCGCTGTTTAAAGATTAACTTTACCCTGTCTGGTTAATATTGATTAAACCTTGATCATTGTAGATTTAATATTGAGCTGCTTTAACCTTAATAGATTTTAACTACAAATATAAAATGTGCTGTGTATATTTATCAAAAAAAAAAAAAAACACACAGCATGTTGGCTTTCTCTTACAAACACAGACTTCAATTGGCAATTGAATATATTTTATAACTTAGCACCTTTTTTTTAAATTCAAAATGACGTATTAAATGATGTATGTAGGCTTTAATAGTCATATGCCGTATTAAAGATAATCATTAGGGTGGTTCAGTTATTTTAATGTAAAGTGCATTATCTATTTTTAAGTCTTGGTGTAAACAATAGACCATAGTTTGGACTATAGTCAAGTATTTGGACTGGTCTATTGTTTGATCTTAAGTCTGTTTTATAGATCGGGATTTATTGTAGTCTTTCAATTTACAGTCTAGTCGACATCGTGCGCTATCGCTCGTTAGCATTTTCAGACAAGTTGATAACGTAATACTTTTCATATAAATTTGAGTCCCACTTGAAAATATTATGCGACCACAATTATTGAAATATCTAACAAAATTATTTCTTGACACACCGACACTAACTATTTATAATTTATTTTATATGAATATTCTAATAAAATTATATAAACAGTTTAAGGCGACCTTAGCTTGCTACGTAAGCAGCAGATGATAAATAACCATTTGTCGAAATGGTATACCGTTCCGGTGGTACTGGGCAATCTTACATAAATTCTATAATTTTCACTAAGAATTATGAAATTTTAAACTTCTTTGAATTATAACATTTCAAAACACACAATTTAAAATTGAAAACAAAATGAAATGTTTGTTCGGATTGTTTACAACAGGGGGTTACCGCGTATTTCGATTCGAAAGAAATAACTTACAAGTTTGAACAATTTGTACTGTGTATTACGATTTTCGTACTATTTGTTTTGAATGAACGGAAGTTGTTAGTACCTTTTCGAAAACAAAAAGTTCCTTTCGTAACGGCAACTCTCTATTACGAACAATAAAAATCCCTTTCGAAACTCCAACTCCGTATTACAAAAACGAGTGTCAGTTATGTAAAAAGCGTTAGGAAATTGTTCGAAAGCTATTTTGTTAGAGACAAAGTGTAAATGACAAAGTTCAAGATAAATAATAGTGTAAAACAAACAAATTAAACCTTATACATAATATTATAATTGATAAAAAATAAATGTTTACTAACGTTATTATTAAAAATGTTTTAATATTTGTGGTCTTGAAATTTTAAAAAAATTAAAAAAAAAAATTACATTTACAAACAAAAAGCAGTATAAAATAATGGTTGGTTTTTTCTGTTGACTCTTCAAATCACAGGGAAATACAATAAATTTTTATCAAAAAACACGATTATAATATTTTTCACACATTGAATAGTATTTATTATTTGTTTTGTTGTGGGATATTTTCGTCCATTTTGGTAATTTAATAGCAGTGCTACCAACTTTTAATCAAATTTCCCTTTTGTTTATAAATACAACTCTGTCATCGTTTCGAACGAGTTACGCAGTACGGTTTAACTTTCGAATCGGAAATCGCTTTCGAAAAATTTTGCTTTTCGAATCGAAATACGCGGTAGCCCCCCAGTATTGTAATATTATGACACAACGTTAAAATATTTTACATTGTTGTATCAGTTTTCAAAATAAGACCGCCGTGTATGAATTCGCCTTGATATACATAGTTTTATAAAATATTTTTCACAAAATTCTGTTCTATATTTTTTGTTTAATGCTTTGTTAATTTTTGTTTACTCCTTTGTTTTGTTAACTAATTGGTTTGCAGCACAGTGTTGTATTTTGATGTTTTGCTGATTTTTATTTTTACGCGTTTCATTTGTGGAATCCTGATGTGAAAAAATAAAAGTCGATAGTTAGTTGGTCGCTTATAAGAACGATAATGAGTGACTTGTTGTCGCTCGTTTAATTTGTCGATCGACATCATGGGCCAGGCTGTAAATTATGGTGTATTCCATAGATTGGTTTGAAATCTGGTCTATTAGTTCGACCTAAGTCTGGTTTATATATTAGACTTTATTGTAGTCTTAAAATTGAATTGATTAAATGGTTTTGGAAATCGTAATCAAGTGAAATTAAAATGGATTGAGATTTTTAATTAATTTTATTACAAATAAACCGCAATTTTTGTTATGAACTTTCAACCCAGGGTCACTTTCGAAATTTATTTAATGATGTTTTGCTCGAATCTTACATCCAGAACATGGCTGCAGATTGGACTTTAGACTAGTCCTTTAACTGCAATTAAGTCTAGTCTAAAGATATATCTACTGTCTAGTCTTTTAATATAATTTTATTTTTGGTCTATAGTCTAGTCTTTAAATTGGACTATAGTCTAGTCTATAGTTTGGATTGTAATTTAGCTAATAGATCCGACTATAATCTAGTCTATAGCTTAGACCGCATGGTCTATGGTTTAAACTTTAGTTTGATGCATCTTCTAATGTAACAACTGTAGTGTATAGAAGATTTACCCCCGTATTCATAAACGAATATTAAATTTAACAAACGTTTAGTAAAGATAATTTTCAAAGTATATTTTATCATTAAACCTTTATTAAATTTAAAAAATTTTTACGAATACAGGCATTAATATTTTGTAAATAATTAATAAAGTCATAACAAAACTTAACTTCTAGTAATGATTTTAAATGTTTTCTTTAGTAATCAGTACCACCTTAATAAATCTATATTTACAGTCAAGCTATTTTATATTTAATTGAATTTTTTTAAAAATACATCAAATTGTAAATTATTTAAAATGTTTTAGCAAACAATTTAGTTATAAACCGCATATTCAATAACTGATAACAAATTATAAAGCCAATAAAACCAATCAATCATTTAGCTGTAGAAAATTCGATAAATAAATGAAATATTTGTGTATAAATTGATTTTTTTTTTTACATATTATAAATACTTAACAAATACGATTACAAATTTAATCCAGCACGTTGCACCGTGGGATGGCTTCATATATATGTCTGCAAAAACGACAACGAGTGGACTTAAATCATTGAAAGTTGGCACATACCATTATATTGAATGAATTAAGAAAAAAGTAAATTTCATAAAAATCGGTACCGCCCTCCGCCCGTGAAACCAAAATGTTGGTTTTCTCCTTTAAATTTTCAAAAATCGAAAAAAAAAATAGTAGTTATGGAAAGCCCCGGCCCGGTATTAAGAGTTATTGGCTGGATAGAAGTTAAAAATAACACATTTTCAAATAAATCAAAGGAAACCAGTGTTGCCAATTTTGCCGTTTTGTGGCTAGATTTAGCCATTTTTCGCCCTGTTTTTTTATTATAATTTTTTTATTATAAAAATTAATAAAAGTAAAATAAACATTTTTAACAATTAAAACGCCTTTAATTTAAATCACAACTTTTACAAATGTTGAATATCGATATAAACCATGATGATGATACATATTTCAAAGTAAAGGAACAGTATTCCAATATTAAATATATAAAATGGATCAACACCAATAACGCTTTTTTCTGGTTGCAAGTATTTCAATAAAGAGATGCAGGCGGCAACAAAAATTTTTTAGAAATTTCAGAATTGACTATAAAGTTGCTCTCACTTCCATGGTATAATGCTGAAGTAGAGAGGATATTTTGCAAAGTAAACATCGTAATTTGATAAATAGGTTACATTTAGCAACCGTTAATCCGATTTTTTTAATTAGGTAAATATTTTTACCGTAGCAATATAATATTTTTACCAACACCACAATAGTGGAGAGGGTACTGTGCGTTTGTGCAAATGTTTGTAATATCTTCAAATATTGATACTTAGCCAACCTTTACGTATACCGATTGACTCATAATCACTTTCTGAGTCGAAATAACGATGTTAGTCCGGTTGTTCATGTGCACCTTGTGCGCAAAGTACAGGTCGCAAATTTGCAGATAATTTAATAAAATTTGGTACATAGGTTATAATGTGGCGTAGGGTTGACCGACTATACTTTTTTACTTGTTTTTTATTGTAATTGTAGATCTGGACTCAAAAGGTTGGGTTACTCTTGTCGTGATTATGATTTTCCTTCAAATTATTTAAAACTAATAGGCACGAGTGATTCCTATGAGATGAACAGTAACGACATCGATTTTATCGATGATTTAATTTTTTAAATATCTATCAAAATATTAATTTACGTTTATTCTTATTTAAGAAATTGATCTTAACTTACAATTTCATTGCAAACAACTTTAAATGAATTATTTCGGTTTCGTTATTGAATTTTAATGTGTTTTTATTTAAAAACGCTTTTAGCCATTTTTAGCCCATTTTTAGCCATTTTTTTCCGTAAATTTAGCCATTTGTGGTCACCAAGTTTTGGCAACACTGAAGGATACACTGATTTTCAAAAACACGATTTTAAATCTCAAATCCAAAAATCTTAATCAAACAAATTTGGAATATTTTTGTTCTATTCCAATTTGGACCATTATTAAGAATATGAACGAAAAGCTAAACAAAAGAGTTTTTTAAAGGGGTAATCAAAAAATTTTCCAAATTTACCAGGAAGTCGCCTTTGCGTGTTTCAGTATTTAAACGAAAATATCCTAACTTGAATCTCCCACCCCAACCAACTCTAACTGGTTGGTGACAGCTGAGTATTATGCCGAGAATATTGCAGAATTTAAAGATGTGGTAAAAATGTTAACGAAAATTATGATGTCGCTATAAAAAAAATAAACAATACTTTGAATTGACCTTTAATCAAACTATGGGTTTCTAGTCGAGATAATAATCAAATTGTAGCGGTTCAAATCAGGGACATAACAGTTATAACCAATAATTGAAAAAATCCTGAAATAATAATTTATCACGAATTTTTAAAACCTGCTCTCTGAATAATTGTTAAAAATAACCAATATTTTTTTGGTCTTTGATAACCGTTATAGTTGGTTTTTGTTTTTTTTTTTTTGGGCTTCCATAACCATTACAAAAGATTTTAATTTTTTTTTGGTCTTCCGTAACCATTACAAAAGATTTTTTTTTTTTTTTGGTCTTCCATATCGAATTTCACACAAGTTTTATGAAAATATTCGTTGGAGTTCAGCCAATGACACTCCTAATAAAATCTACGAAAAAGGTTTCTTTACAGTCAATGTTTATGAAAAGCTTCATAGAATTAATGAAACTCTTTACAGAAACAATAAATCGTCAGGTAATGAAGCATTTTATAGAATCTATGAAACAGTTTCATAAAAGTCATTCCTAAAAAGAGCTTCATTAAATTATCATTTTTATTAACATTTGTATTACCAGCAATATTTGCATTTGAAATTACTTTCATTAGTTCGCTCAAGCCAACCGATAGTTGAGAATGTTAAGAAATAATTATTTCTTTTTGAAAAATGTTTTTTTTTTTGGTCGCTCGAGCCAGGAATCGAATCCGGGTCCTATCGGTTTCAGAGTCCACATCTTAGCTACTACACCAACAGCACTGACTACTCAAAGGTATATAAATACAATTTTAGTGCGAAATTTCTTGTATTAAAAAAAAAAAATCGGGAAAATATGCCTAAAACTGGAGCGATTTTATTTAAACTCAGCACCATGATTGTGCGGCATAATTGGTTTCTATTTACCAAACATGAGAAAGATATCAACAAATTTGCGGATCCTTACCAAAATCATTAAAAAAAGTTCGCCCTTGTGCAAATATAAGTCAGTGTGCGAAATTTTATAAAAATATCTTAAGATTTGCGAACTGTAGCGTGGTTACAGAAGACAGAAAAAATAAAAAAATCTTTTATAATGGTTATAGAAGACCAATAAGAATAAAAATCTTTAATAATGGTTACCAAAGACCAAAAAAATTAATAATCTTTCATAATGTTTATGGCAGAACTATAATTTTCTGGGTAATTTATAATTATTATTACAGGACCAATTTTTTTCAGTTATTTTTTCCATAACCTATTGGATATTTAAAAAATAATAACAGTTATTTCGGGTCCCTGGTTCAAATCATTGATGCAGTTTTAAAAAAATTGTGTATGTATATATATGTATATGTATATACTTTTTTTAATTTACTTTTCTATATTCTACGAAGAAGTTGATCAATTTTAAATTGAAAGGACATTTTCAATTTTTTAAAACCAATTGGAATGAGTGCTACGTTTGATTACACAGGTCGACATTGAAAAAGTTTATTTAAACATTCCAGCTGATTCTTTTGTTTTTTGGTATGCTAAAGCCGAATATGAACTCACTTTATACCAACATGTCACAATCATCAGAAAACGGTACATTTGTGTTTTTCGCTGGATACAGCGTAAGTAAATATACTTTACTTTCAGCCACCATCCAGAGCAGTGATGCCAGGATAAATTTCAACGATTCCCTACGTGTCTAAGAAAAAATTCCTAGTTTTCCCCTACAACCAAAATGTTCCCTACACTTTTCCCTACGTTAAAAATTAATTGTTTTTAGCAACAGGCAAACAAACACATATTTTGTACATATTATAATAAAAGCATTTAACAATAAGAAAAAAACAAAAATAAATATGTAAATGTCATATACGCACATAAAAAAATTAAATTTTAAAAATAACATTGTGTGGCAAATTTAAATTTTTTCTTTTTGGCAGAAACGCCTCTACATATCGTTTAATCTAGAGACAAAACAAAATCAAACTTCGTATTTGATTTTTTTTTCTTCATCTTATGCCCTTTTTAAAGAGCTTAATATTTTTCAAGAAAACTTATTTTAAACAATTTTTTTAATATAAGTATCTAATCATTTTTAGCAAACTTTATACCAAATAAAAGGGATGGCTCTGTAAAATTTTAAAAAATGTTTTCTTCAGTTCCCCTGAACTAAAATTAAAAAAAAAAAATACTTTTAAAAATATATCCTTCCTTATCCTTAAAAGTTTTCATTCAAAATTTTTTAAAAATTCGAAATTGTATTGTTTTCTTCTCTTAAGCCTGGTACTCTGTTCAACATTTCACGTGAAATGCTGTCAAAATGCATATGAAAAAAACTTGTGCGGAATATCTACGAAATAATGTTGATGGAGTTGTACTCTGTTTATTTTGTGAAAAAGTTCCGAAATGTTTCTGGCAACATTTTTTTTACAACTGGGAAATAATGTAAGCTGCCTTTATTTCACGTGGAATTTTAAGCAAAAGCAAAAAATATGAACTTAATATTAAAAAAGAAATAAAAAATTAAAATAACACAATCGGTAACAGTTTTTTTATCCATATTTACTTTTTTTTATTAAATGTTTTATTAAAAAAAAATAATTTTAGTAAAATACATGTGTCGTTTGTTTACATATACGAAACAATGTAGCATACTTTGAAAAACGTCAAATTGTACAAACTCGCAAGATTGGTAACATTGATAAATGCCAAAATTTTCGTGTGGAATAATCAATGTTGCTCAACATTTTTCACAACTTTGAACAGAGTACTAGGCTTTAGTTTAGAAGGTGTGATTGTTGTTTTACAAATTAATTTCTATGTAGAAATCTCGTTCAGTAGATCTTCGATCTTTTGATAGTTCGCAAATGCGAAGGCGAACATTCATGGGCCCCTAATTATATATTAGGGTGGGCGACGAATATTCGGGTACATGGTTTTGGCAATTGTTTAAGATTACCTGGCTGTTAGGACTCATAGTTTAGAGTTTCTTTTAAATAATGCTATTTTATTTATTTTTAATTAGGTTTAAGTTCATCAAATTTAATTTTCATTAAATTATTTTTATGAAGAAACAAACAAATGTACTTTGGACTTCAAGAAAAATTCTTGACAAAAGTACGAAAAAACAAAAAAGTAAGGTAAAACATGCAAAATCAATTAAAATGGATAATCATTCAAAAAAGCAAATTTCGATCTGCCAAAGGTTAAAAAACAATTTGGTTAAGGATGGCTGCGAGTGTAAGACGGCGAATCCCTCTGAGGAGATCGAGTGATTGCGATCGAAACATGTCAGGGTAACCTGCCGGCCAGGGTTCGAGCCCGGCTACAGTCAAGAATGAAAAATTATCAATAAATTTTAATTAATTTTCATGTTGAAAAATTTCTTTCTTCATAAAAATAATTTATAAAAATTAAATTTGATGAACCTAAGCCTAATTAAAAATATTAAAAATTTGGATCAAAAATCATAAATAGTTCAACAAAAAAACCACAAAACTAATTAATGCTATTTAATATAAAAAATTTAATTTTTAAATGAAAATAAGACGAATATTTACGTATTTTTCGGCAACTTATTGAAAATGAGATAATATTTTGAAAATGCCCTACATTTGCCTTAAAATAAAACGTCTGTCCTTTTTTTCCTACGCTTGAAATTTTCCGAAAAAATCCCTACAAAAAGGGAAAATTCCCTGCTATTGGCATCTCTGATCCAGACTCAAAATCTGGTTTGATTAAAATAAATTAATAAGCATTTTTAAAATAAAATTCATAAAATTACTCCATCTTCCAGCCCTGGTAGAGGGCTAAAGGATGTGTAAAAGAATTTAAAAAAATTATTTTTTTATATAAAAAAATCAATAGTACGATAAGTACGGATTTTCTTCAACCAAGTACAGAAAGATTGATTCAAGTACGGATTATTCGAGTGCGAAATACTTAATTTATCCATATTCAATCCCGAATTCGTAATTGAAATAATTTGAAAATGAGATTTATTTAAGTAAAACTAAGTAAAACTAAAATTCGAATTATATTGGTTTTAACCTAAAACAGTAGAAGAATATTATTATAATTGATTTACTTACACGTTTTATACCTTACAGAATCAATTATAAAACATCAGCATCATGGCCGACATGGTTTATACTTTACAAATTTGATGTATATTCATATTTTCGTACAAATTAAACTAAATAAGAATTTTTGCTTTTTATTTTAGTTTTTAAATATGTAAAAAATTTATATATGTTTTTCTTCTTGTTCTGTTGTTTCTTTATAAAACAATCAAATACCTACTTGTGTGGTGTTGTTGTAGTTTCTACAACAAACTTTGACAAACACAATTGCATGCACGCATAAAGAATGCAATGCTGTTAGATGAGACTAATAACACTCTGCTAGAATTTGACACTTTTTTTAGACAAGCCGGGCACCTGGCGTTTTACGCTGAATCCAATGGTTTTTTTGAGTTAGCTGTTGTTTTCGAGATATACCATTATTTCGAAAATGGAGGAGGTTGCACAACACATATTCGCGTAACTCAAAAACGGTTTAGTTTATTGAAATTACTAAAAAAAAAAAACAAAATTCGGCAATAAAATTACCTTAAAGTAAAGGTGAACGATAAATGGAGGAAACTAGATGGCTGCAGGGCTACCAGGGAAACGTGGCCCACATATGACATAGGTCGCTCTGAGCGACTTCTCAACTTCAGTCGGAAAGACGTGTCAAGACTTACATACTTGCTTACTGGTCACTGGACGATCGGCAAGCACGCTATGAGACTCGGCCTCCCTTTCAATGAATGCTGCCGCAGCTGCAGGGAACATGGAACTGAGGAGACAGTATTTCATCTTTTATGTGATTGCCCAGCGTTTAACTCAACGCGACATAGACTATTCGGGAATTACCTTCTACAAGGACTTTCGGAGATATCGCGGGTGGGACTCAACAGCCTGCTGAAATATCTCAACGCAACGGGCTGGCTCTAGCCACCTCGGCATTGCCCCTGGGCCAAGTTTGATCGGGGGGTTCCAATTTCTGACGAGTTGTGTGGTGTCAAAACGGAGCCAATGTCGGCTCTACTTGCTGCACGCCTAAGCCTATGCGTGCTACCACGTTAACCAACCAACCAACCAACCAAAGGTGAACTTTTGTCTAAGATTTTTTGGCAAAAAGAAATAATTTTTAAGCAAGATTTAAAAATTTTTGTTTCTTAAAAATTCATCAAAAATTAGAAAATGCAGCGAAGCTTCTAATTCCAGACATATAAAAAACGAAGATGCAAACAAAACAAGCCATAGATGATTAAAATGTTAGCAACTTTTGATTTTATTCACAAAAGTCAAAAAATTTTAATTAATTAAAGAATTTCATAAAACGCAATTCGTGTATGGGAGCTCCCCTAAGAAGTGGTGATAAAGGGCAAATATGTCTCGAGAAAATGTTTAGGACAAAAAACCAATTGAGATCGGTCATACATTTTATCCCACTAGGCGCGACTCCTGGGCATTTATGGGACTTTTTTTTCCATACATTTCTAGTCTGCATTGAACATTTTGTATGGTAGCCCCCTTAAGGAATGGAGATAGCGGGTAGGTATGTTAGAAATAAATTATTGAGATGAAAAATAAAGTGGGGTTGGTCATACATTATCCCATCTAGGAGCATCCTACGCGCTGTACCGGCTAAAATTGAGAAAGAAAGGTAAAACTTTTTCTAGAATATGAGCAGTCGTTTTAGAAACATGAAATTTTTTGGA
This sequence comes from Pollenia griseotomentosa, assembly GCA_963931875.1. Classification (NCBI taxonomy): domain Eukaryota; kingdom Metazoa; phylum Arthropoda; class Insecta; order Diptera; family Polleniidae; genus Pollenia; species Pollenia griseotomentosa. The sequence continues at coordinate 149,055,695 of OZ007564.1, forward strand.
AAAAATAAATAATTTTTTTTTATCAAAATTTCAAAGTTTTTGGTTTTTAAAAATTCATAAAAAATTGCACTACCTCTGTTATTTATATAGATATTCACTTAAAAAAATCGCTAATGACGTATATTTAAAAATAAAAAATTTTAAATAAATTTCACTGGCGATAATTTATAATTTGTTTACTCATCTTTATAAAAATCGTATAAACTGTACACATTTAAAATTAAGTGTTAATTACTTAAGAGCTACTTGCAATAATTTGGCAGAAAAGGGGAAAATAAAAATAAATTACATATTAAATTTTAAGTGTAGATTAGGTTTTATATTTTGTAGTTTTAAAATATATCAAAAGCAAAACTGTGGTTTTACTAAAGCTCTTTAGTAAATTTTACATTACATAATTAATTTTGTAGTAAATTCTAAGTCATGTAACTGTGTATGTATATTTTTAGTATTTTATAGTCCATTTAAGCCATGTTAAAGCCCTTATGACACTACATTTTTTATTCATTAATTGATATAGAATTGATAGAAAGAAACAGTAAATGTTAGAAAGAGCCAACTGGAGCAAACTATAAAAAATGTAAACAAAGTTTTTAGTTTTTTTTTCTCTTGTTATGGTTTTGTTTCAGGGATGGCGTTGAGAATTTTTAAAATTGTACCAACAACCTTTAAAAATTGTACTTTTTTACCCTAATTGTACTAAAAGATTTTTTTTAGTTGAAATTAATTTTATTTATGTTCATAAAAAACATCAAAAAAAGGTATTATAAATCTAAGTTCAAAAAGTATGAACAAAAAAGTACAATTGAAACAACTTAGCCATCCCTGTTTTCTTTATTTTATTAAATGTTGCCAACTTTTTGTTTATGAGAAACCTAAAAACAAAAAGCGGTAAATCGCTGAATTTGCCCATAAACCGCTGATTCAGCAACACTTTTAATATTTCAAGCTTGAAATGTCAATTTTAAGTTAAACAATTTTACATTTTTTTTGACATAACTTCATTTTTTATCGATAACTTTATAAAAATTGTTGACAGTTTGCCATTTATCTTAATACAGCTGAACTCTTTGCACTTGGTAAATTTTTCTATTACATTATATTTGTACTGTTCACCAAAACTTGAACAATGCATTAAAAATGTAGTGTCATATGGGCTTAAGCATTTTACTGCAAATTTAAATACTGATAACAATTCTACAATGAATCTGCGGTTTAATATTTTTTCTTGTGCAAACAATTAAGTAGTTAAGTTTACATATAGTTGTCGTTGTTCTCGTCCTTTTTTTATATACAAACAATATTTTTCTAACTGTGCATTTTTAATTTTTTGTCAAATTCCAGAATCCAGCTGAACCTATTTATTCACCCACCATGTCAGGCGGTTTATTTTCAATATATCGACCATTTTTTGAGTTATTAGGCACTTATGACTCTGGTTTTGATATCTGGGGTGGTGAGAATCTTGAGTTGTCATTTAAGACTTGGATGTGTGGGGGTACCTTAGAAATTGTACCATGTTCACATGTGGGTCACATATTTAGAGATACTTCGCCATATAAGGTAACGTACAAAAAAAATAAAACTTCATAAGAAAACCGAATTTAAATCAAGACTGTGGCTAATTCTAGACATTATATCAAAACTATATACAGTATCGGTCAAAACTAAAACATACCTTTAGTAATTGATTGTTTTATCTAGAAATTTTAAATTAATAAAAAATAAAGTTATGTGTCTTAAGTTTTTAGGCTAATTTATTTTTATTAAGTTAATATTCAAAAACTAAAACAAACTTTATTCTAGCTTTGCATCAATTGTTTTTCTACTGCTGCTGCACATCTCTTAGGCATAGAAGATATTCTGTTTCCCATTGTTTCTTGAGGTATTCTATTCCCACCCTGTCATGAAAAGATCTTATTGATTTTTAAAAATTTTTAAACCATAATAAGATCAGCGATGCTTTTTCGTCAAAATACGTAAGACTTTTGTGATAGTATAAAACAGCCTTAAGCTTCGTACAGACGATGGTCAGATATTACAATACTGTAAGCAGGCGTTGCCAACAGCAATATTTTTCTGACAATGGTGCGATTGTCAGATGCATTAATTTTGCAATTCTGCAAATACAAATGAGCTTACAATGTTCACACAGTTGTAAGACATTTTAGCCAATTTTAATGCAATTTAAGCAACGCTGCTTACCAATATTGTAAGATCTGACCATCGTCGTACGAACCTTTAGCTATCATAAAGTTGCCAATCGTTTGTGTATTAATTTTCTATCAAAAGCTTAGGGGGTGCATTAGTTTTCTTCATTATGTTTTCGGTAAGACTTAAATCTAATTTTTTTTGTTAAGTGCAAAAATGCAAAAAAATTAGTTTTAAATCAAATCATAGAAATTTAATAACTAAAAAATTTTACCTGCTTTAAAATTTTTTATAGAAAAATTACCGATTGCAGAAACACAAACAAAGAGGGTACTTTACTTAACTTTTGATGATGCTGTATGTAGAGAACTAGTGCCGGTTCAAACTCCTCAAGTTTTAGCCGTCAAGTCTTGTGTTTTTAGGGGAGAGAGGAAAATAAATTGCATTCTCTCTGCCCTTCTTTTGGCTATTCAAGCCCAAAGTGTCAAAAATTGTTTATTTTTGACTGATTGGTAAAGTTGTACCAAGCGAATTGTTTTAATTGTTGTAGCGATAGCGCCACCTGGTATTCAACTCGCCTTGGTTTTTGATAATTTTTCATGTTTTTTAGTTTTATGTTTTTTTATGTTTTTAATGGGTTTTGTAGTGGCGCCCAGGCGTTGATGTTCTCCAGAAGAATTCTGTACGTTTGGCTGAGGTCTGGTTGGATGACTATGCCAAATATTATTATCAGCGCAGTGGCAATAAAAAAGGAGATTATGGCGATGTAACAGAACGTAAACAATTACGGTATGTTTATGAATTAAATGATAAATGAATTTTTAAAAAAATTTTACCAGATCTAAAAGTTTACGTAGTGTTAATAATTCTAGAATATACAGATTTAATAACATTAGACGAAGTTTAACAAAACATAGTTAATGGTTAAATCTATTTCTATTTATTTAAATTTCACTAAAGCCCCTTTCACACTTTCTACAAGTCTTAAGATTTTTTGCTCTTACAAAAAAAATACACAAGTTAACAGTACATTTTATTTCGGAAATTTTTTGCTGTCGCTGACTACTTATGATATAAAGATTTTCAATGTATAATAAAAATTTTTTATCAGCTCTAGTTTTCGCGATAAAGCTTTAAATCCAAAATTTATTAAGTCACTTGCAGCACCTATAATAGCATAACTTAAGAAGGCTTTGCTCTTTTCAGTAAAATAATAAATTCAAAATTTAACAACATTTGTCTTTAAGAAGTGCAAACATTTTTTCTAAATAGTATAAGAGATATACAGGGGTGTCATGGAAATCGAAAACGAAAAACGAAAGAATTTTAAAAGTCGTTTTTCAATAAGATTTCGGTAATTAAAAAATTGTATGTCAATTATTATACAGATATTGCTCCATTAAACATAATTCTTTAACAAAAATTGTAAAAATTAGATTTTAAGTTTATTAAAAAGAACTTCCAAATTTTTTCGTTTTACGTTTTCGATTTTCATGACACCCCTGATAGTTAAAGTTTGACCAAAAAAAAAAAATGTTTTTATAAAAATGTTTAACATTTGAACAAAAAAAATTTTTAAAAAATCATAAAAAATAAAAATACCAACATCGAGCCAGTTTCTTGTCCATTAGCATGTAGCTTAATATATTCCAAAGAAATTAAACACGTTTTAATTGATATCGGTGCACAACTTTTAATTTTATCTACAATTGAGTAACAGAGCGAAACTGATAGCAATTGAAAACAATATCCATGCAACAGTAACCACACACACACTATTTTTTCAAAGTTTTTAACTGTTTTCTCACTAACCCCTAATTTCATCATGTTCTGTTATAATAAACTATCAGTTATAGCTGGCAAAACAAATTGTTAACTGGAAGTTAAAGTAATAGTTATTTTTAACTGGACTTGGTAAAATTGGGGGTAAATTATAAATAAAATCAAAAGTTGAAAGGTCTCAATGCCATTGAAGTACAGTGCACTCGCGATAATATGAACTAATTAAAACAAAGCCAGTTCACTTTTACAAAATTGTTCATATTTGCAAATGGCATCTATTTTCCCTTCAAAAACTTTTTTCCATAAAGATAAAAGTTGTTAATGTTAAAGTTTTTTTATTTATTGTTTTTTGGATTTAAGAAACTATTGATTTAAAAAAAAAAAATTAAACTTAAAGTTATGCGACAAAGTCTTTGATTTTCTTTCGTTCAATCTGTTTAAAAACACCCCGCTCTCTTTAAAATCTCCAGATATTTGCCGTGTCCGCTAACAGTAATCTTTTTGTATCTCATTTTCAAAAACTATCGGTGCATGCATTTTTAATTTTTGGGTATTCGGAAGACCGCACATTTTTCTTTTTCCAAGTCAAAGAAACGTATTGTTAGAAGATTAAAAAAACGAATTTATTCGCTAAATAATTAATAATACCTTTTCCTGAATGTTCTAGATTTTCTAAAATTTCTGATTTTTCTTTTTAAAGTTCAAAACGTATGCTTATTTTAATTCATATATGAACATCGGAGAAAGGACACATTAGCATCAATTTAATGACAGTTTGTCATTAACTCAAAGTCATTGGAATTGACTTAAGTCAAAGTGAGAGAATATTATTATTTACTTACCCGTTGCATATGTTTGTTTCACGTTTGTTTGTACGACCTCTCTTTACAGCAGAACTCTCAATAATTAGACACCAGCACCATGCCTCATGTGGTTTTCGTAATCATTCTACTTTAAAAATTTCATGTATTTAACTAAATAATTTAAAAAAATTGAATATAGGAATTTTTGCTCTTTATAATACATTGTAATCATTAAAATAACGTTAATAATATACGAAATGTTGCATCGAATTGATGTCACTATAGTCATAAAATAGATGACACGTAAAAAATGACAAAATTGTACGAAGATGTTAGTCATTGGATTGATGTTACTTTTTGCATCATTGATGCCATTTGTAGTAACATTGATGACACAATTCTGATGTTAGGGCATCATCAATATGAAGATGCATTTTTCTATCAGTGTATATAAGAACTTTTCACGATAAATTATATTTAAAAATGTATTTATCTACATACACATATTAATATAAAAAAGAACTCAAGCTTAAACAAATTAATGTGAATTAAAATATAAAAGATCGAAAAAAATTATATTAGCAAAAAAAAATTTTGGAATATTATTTCATTGTTTATTTTTAATTATTTAAAACATTCACTTTAATTATAATTTACTACATTTCACAAACACAATTTGCTTCTATTTTTTTTTTCTTTTTGTTTTTTTTTTTTTAATTTGACGTTTTATGTTATTGCAAATATGTACAAAAACGTGATGTCTTCATAAAAGAAAACATAATTTTGACATTAACTGCAATATATGTCGCAATATGTATCTCTGGTATAGACGCGCAGTCACAAGCTAAAAGTTTTCAAATAAATTTTTCGACACAAATTTTTTTCTGATGTTAATGTTATTAAAGCCAGCAGAGTAGCATTTTGTGGTATGAAAAAAGTATTTGAAATCTTAAATTAATTAAATATTTTCCGATATTGCAGAATATAAATTAAAAAAACCTTATTTTTAAAAATTTATAAATGCAAACAGCATTAAATAAATTGAAAACTTTTCGAATTAAGAAAATTTTATTTCAAAAAAAATTTTTTGCCACATTCGTAAAAATTATTTTTTACACCAATACATTTGAAAAAAATTCTTACTTATACAAACATCTACTAGGAACTACTGATATTTGAGTTAGGTACCTAGCAAAGAATCGGCATACTAGTGTACTATGCATTAAATTCAATTAAAAACTTAAAACCAAATGTAAAATTACCTCTTAAGCTACGGTCACACTTATTAAATTTTTGACCAAATAAGCATAACCACTTCTTTTGTTAATAGTTAGTGAGATTTAACATGGTCGATATTAAGACCAAAATAAAAATAATTATACTGCTCGACATAGTAAAAAATAGTTTTATGTAAGATGTGGTGTTATAAACAAAATAAATATTGGGATTAAAGGAAATTATGGGTGCGTTCGTAAATGCATCACTGCGCTGCATCAGTGATTTCAAATGGCTATATATTTATCAGTGAAGTAAATGTGGACCAAAAAATTGTGAAATACTTCACAAAAATAATAGTCACACAATAATAAATAATTATTCTTTTATCTCCGTTAAAACAAGTTTCCTTTTCTGATGCAGCGCAGTGATGCATTTACGAACGTACCATATATATTAGTTTGTCTGTTGGTCCCATTTTTCTCGTCAAATACTTGACAAGTATGACCGTAGTTTAAGACTAAAGGTTTTTTTCCATTTCTACTTTGTTTTTAAAAAACATTGCCTACATTAAATTGCTTAACTATTTGTCAATTTATTTAGCATATTTTAAGGTTGTTTTGTTTCTTTTTTTAACAAAAATTTTATGTTTTTTAGTGAACGTTTGGGTTGTAAAAGTTTCAAATGGTATTTAGACAATGTCTATCCTGAACTTTTAATACCAGGAGATTGTGTTGCCCATGGCGAGGTAAGTATTTATATTAAATTAAAATAAGCTTCGAAAGGCTTAGCCTACTTAATATCAACTACCACAAAAAGCTTAAATTTAAAAAAAAAAAACAAACAAAGTATTTAATTAAAAACATAAAATTTGTCTTAAAGTAACTTAAAATCAAGAAAAACAATTACAGATTGCCAATATCGAGACCGATATTTGTCTAGATTCTGAGGCCATTCAAGGCACCGTTGGAGCTTATAAATGTCACGGTCTGGGTCAAAATCAGGTATTTTTATGATTTAAGTATTCAGTTAAATTAATATTTATGCATAATTTAACGCCTTAAATGTTACTTTTATTTTTCTAATATTTTTAAGGAGATTATTTAAGTAAAATTTAATTTTAAAACCCTACCGCCCTCCAAACTCTAAATAAACTCTGCCCATGTTTTATAAAAATTATAAATTTTTAAACTTAGGCCCTGAAATAGGCAAGGATTTTTATATTAATTTTTAATACATGATAACCCAGCAAGCGTTATTTTGTTAAATTTATTAACTTTCAAAATGGCTTATGAATACAAAATTTCGTGTGAGAAATTAAATGGAAAACAATAATAAAATACAAAAATTGGTTTTTGTTTTAATTATAATTTCTTACGCGAAATTTCGTTTTCATTTTGTTAAAACAGGCAGTTTTTTGGTAAGTAACAGAGATCAGCAATGCGTAGTGAAAAAATGAGTAGAGCTAAATCATGACTCATAAATTCTTGTACTTATACGCACTCATACTTATTCCAATGTTATTCAAGCTCACATTCACTCAGAAGTTTTATTTTACTCATCGTACTCATACTTAGCAACATTTGTACTGGTTGATTTTAGAATTTACTTAACTCAATGTGTATAGGCGAAGCAAAATGCGAGGCTGCCAGATTTGTCCCCGGAATAGCATAGTGACGATTTTGGCAATTAAAGTTTACTAAAGTTACATGTATGAAGTGGACGACTTTTCGGCAAATTTATCTGACAGCGCTGATTATGAAGTTGTGTGTTTGATCTATTGTGTTAAAACGGTAAATGGATGAGATGAGTGAGTTGAATCATTGTGAGTATTGTAAGTATTTTCCCTTTATTATAAAACAAACTGAGGTCATTTATGAGTATGCGTATAATGTTGACGTCGCACTCATATTAATTTCTCTTGTGAGTTTGAGTGAATCAGAGTAGTTTAGTTTAAATGATGTCTACGCACTTATACTTACAATTTTATGAGTCAGTATGAGTAGCGAAAAAACGATTCATTGCTAATCACTGGTAAGTAACCCTTCTAATTCCACCAATTATCAAGCATTACCTTAAAGCAATTGTTAAACTTGCTTGGACGTTGATTTGGCACGTTGTACCCGCTCAACATATTCCAAGTTGCACTTCAGTTTATTGTTATATAAACGCTACTTTATCTCTAGTCACTATCCGGTATAAAAAAAAATCTTTCTTTTAGAATAGAATTCTTCAGACTTTCAGTTAATTAATATCGCGAGAGAAGTTCAACTTCTTGGGCAAAAAGAAAAATCAATCTTAGCAAAATTAAAGGAAACGAATTCAAATCTTGTACTCGTTCATGAAAATTTGTTCTAGATTTGAAACAACGTTTAAAAAATTTCTTTGAATTCCGAAAAAAATGCAAAGTTAAATTTTCTTAATTACGTAAGCTGTAGTAATTGTCTTGAAATTTGTTGGGTAGCAACGGAATCCCGATAACAGTTCCCTTGATTATAACCTTTCACTACAGGTGGAAACGGTATAATATATACGTTTGTCATTCAGTTTGTAATTTCTACTATATTGATTTAAGACACTATAAAGTATATATATTCTGGGTCCTAATAAATAGCGAAGTTGATTTAACGAAGTTTGGCTGTCCGTTGAAATTTGTTTTCCGAGGACCCTAGATATGATGAGGTTGTTAAATATTTATATCACCTATAGTCCCGAAAATTTTGCTACGGAAATTCATTCTAATCGGTGTACGATGGCTGAAAAAAGAGCACAAAAACACGACTGCTTTTAATTCAAGCCACAAATCCATCGCTGTTGTTTTTTTTTAATATCTGAAGAACGGCTAGACACAAAGCTTACAAATTTGGTGTAGGGTGTTTTTTTCAGTGGTATAGAACTTCGAATTGAAATAAAACACAAGAAAATCGTTTTAATGACCATCAATTTGGCTTTATGGGAAGGATAATTTTATGCCATTATTGTTTAAATATGATTTCAGGCATGTGGCCGCCGCGGCTGGCTCGAATAAAACCAATTCTACAGGTCCAATTTTCAACCACTTTTTCGAGCATATGGGGCCGTATGTCGGCAATAACGCCACGAATGTTGGCTTCCAATTCCCCTAACGTTTCTGGTTTGTTGGCGTAGACGAGCGACTTCACATATCCCCAAAGAAAATAATCCAATAGTGTCAAATCACACGATCTTGGTGGCCAATTGACAGGTCCATTCCGCGAAATTATGCGCTCATCGAATGTTTCCTTCAATAAATCGATTGTGGCGTGCGCTGTGTGGCATGTAGCGCCGTCTTGTTGGAACCACAACTCATCCACATTCATGCCATCCAATTCGGGAACAAAATAGTCGGTTATAATGACTCTATACCGGTCTCCATTAACGGTAACTGCCTCTCCAGCATTATTTCGGAAGAAGTATGGCCCAATGACTCCACCAGCCCATAGAGCACACCAAACAGTCAGTTTTTGTGGATGTAATGGCGTCTCAAGGGTCTCATGTGGATTCTCTTTACTCAAAATTCGGCAATTTTGCTTGTTGACGTAGCCATTCAACCAAAAATGAGCCTCATCACTGAACAAAATTTTGCGATGATAATCAGCATCGAGATCAATCTCATTTTCGGCCCATACACCAAGCGTTGTTCTTTTGTCAACCTGTTCATGATGAAATGGCAAACCAAACTGAACATAAATGACATTAGAGTTGCCAGATTTGACCACAAAATGCCAGTTTTATCTCTATTCGAAAAACAAACCTGTAAAAAAAAACACCCGATAGAAGCGTCTTTGTTATAAATAACTCCGACAAAATGTATCCGGGATTGGAGAAGTTGGCGTGGCCTTTCAATACAAACCCCTAATTTGAAAAATTTTGCAAATTGGGTGCAAGCATCTTTATAACATTATCTGACAAAATGTGAGCAGGATTAAAGAAGTGGGCGTAGCACAAAAAAGCATTATTTATATCTAAAGAACAGATTTAACTTAGTGTTCTTTTCGCACCATTGTGAAGGGAACATAGGATTTGGCATAGCCGAATAAAGGGCTCTTGCTTGTTTTTATCATAACATTTTCCTAAATCTTGGGTGAAGTGAAAAAATTGTTCGCATTTATCAAGAGTAATTGCCAATTTCAAGAATTTCGAAGCAATGTGTTCATTATTTATATATGTCAAAAGTTTTTCCGCAATTTCTTGGAAAATATTTTTAAATTTTCTTGAAATTTTTAAAAAGAAAATTCTACACTTAATGGTTTGTTTTAACAATATTTATGCAGAATAAAATTTAGTTTTTTCTTCTTCCATTTTGTTTGCTGGGCTACAAGGTACTTTAACTGCTGTTTTTATAGTCTACTTTTAGGACTATAAAAATGAATCATATTGCAAAGTTATTAAACAAATATTTTCCATTGTCATTTTTTTAATGACACAAAAAATAAGATAATGTAAATTAAATATTTTTATTTTATGAGTTTCTGGCATTATTAAGTATGAATATTTATTAAAAAAAATTACTGTTTTATTTCCCCATTCATTTTTAAACGTAAAAATATTAAAATTAACAACATTAAAAAATCTCTTCAACTCTATAATCAACATCATGAATGTCCACAACATAATGCCAATACAACAACAACAAAAATAAGATTACTTTTTCCTTGTGTTATAAAATTATTTAAGTCTGCTTTACCCTGGACTGTTGCGACTTCTGTAATTACTTTACTATTTATCCTTTTAGTACTGGATGCTGAGTAAAGCTGGTGAAATACGCAGAGATGAGTTTTGTCTCGATTATGCAGGAAAAGATGTTATGGTAAATAATTGCCACGGCTCAAAAGGAAATCAGGTAAGTTTGTTAAAAATGTATTCTTTTTTTCGCTCATTTCATTTCACTCGTTAAAGAGAGGAGTTACCCTCTTATTTATTTGTTTATGATCACCTTGCTATTAACTCGAAATTTTGGTTTTTTACTTTTTGGAAAAAAATCGACACGTAATATTCATATATCTATCCGCTGTAAAATGAACGTGCTATTTTGTCTACTTTTTGGTAATAAAAAGTTTGGGTTCAATATTATTTTTTAAATGCCTTTAATGCAAAATTAAAAATTGTTTTGCTTCTACTAAAATTTTTTAATGGTGTTTTCTTTTCTACAAAAAAATGTGACATTTTATTTAAAAAAATGCAATTTGGTGTCTGTTTCTTAAAAAGTTTGCTCCCGAAAAGATGAGTTTTTTAGAATAAAACAAGCCACCCTTTTCGGAAGCAAAATTTTTAAGAAACAGACACCAATTTACTTTTTTTTAAAATAAAATGTTAACTTTTTTTTGTAGAAAAGAAAACACCATAAATTTTGAGTTAATACAGTATTGTTGAACAAGTACGATATGTATGTCTGTTGGAGCATTTAATGGCACAGCTGGCCATGTCTTTAAGACATCTTTACCGACGGGTACAAGCAGGGCTGTCAGACTTGGAGATTTATCTCCAAAGTTGGGGATTTCATGTGAGCAAAATGGACAAAGAAAGTAATTTGAGGATTGGGGATTTTTATGGGGATTTAAAAAAAATTTCGGGGATTTTTTGGGGATTTTACACTTTTTTATTATTTAAGCTTATTTTTCTTTGTTTTGTATAAAAAATATGAAAAAAAAGTTGCAAAACTTTTATCTTACTCTTATATAGTGTTAAGGTTCTTAATTAAGATTACAATTTTTCTTAAGTGTGTAAAAGGTGCCTTATAAACTTGCTATTTTTCCTGAGTGAGTGTTTAAAAAAAAAGAATTTAAAAATTTAATCTAAAACCGTTGACAACACAAAAAATTTTTGATTTTTTAAAGGCAAATATGTATGTCTTCCCCAAATATAAGTAAATATGAAAAACAATATAATAAAGATTGTGAAAAAATGCTGGGCTATGGGTTAGTAGTTATGATGCATCGAGGTACTAAATAAATGACGAATATATGTATTTTTTTTTTTTGTTGATTATAAGGATGGCTTAAACCGATTGAACAAGCTCCAAATTCTTATAAATTGGCTCATTCGTCTTCAAAATCGGAATATTGTTCTGCTTGTTATTCCTCACTGGAATCGCATTAAAAGTATTTAAAAAAACATGCCGAAACCAGTCGCTACAAACAAAATAAAATGATTTTTTTGACTAAAAATTTTTATTTTGGGATTTTTTGGGATTTCTTACAACATTTTTCTAACTATTTTTTTAAAAAAACTTAAAATTTGGTCAGAAAAAAAAACAAAAAAAATATAAACTTTTTAAGGTTTTATTTTTTGGGGATTTTTGGGGACAAGGAAAAAAAGTACCTGGGTACAAGATAAAAAAAAAGCAGTAACCATACTCTGTACAGCTCAATACAAATTGTCGGGGAAAAATTGCACACAAGACGAGATGAGCGACAATGTCTTTAATAATTTCGTCGAAGACTATATACAAGACAATATTGCACTTACTATACATTCTATTATATATAGTAGATAATATTCTTCTACTTTGCAGTCAACGACTTCCTACATGATAATTGTCGTCTACTTTGTTATCCACAACAAAAACTATTGTATGATCATTTATTTCAGACAACTTTACCATGTGATTTTAAGCATAGTTGCAATCTTATTTCGCTTGTTTAATATTTACTACATGTTATATATTCGGCTTTCATAAGCGATTATTTAATTGACATTGGAAAATATCGTGTAATCTATTTTCTAGCCCGCGACTACGTTCATCAGCATGTTTTCGGTTTTACTGGTTTGTGCTAATTCGTAAAATGTATGCACACAGGAAAAAATAAAAATTGATTTCAATAAAAAAATTTGTGATATTAATTAAAAAATTAATTAAGTTTGCAACAGTAAACAAATACATAGTATGAATTAAACGTTTAATTCACTTGCTTAAATTTTTAATTAAGTGATTTAATTTTTGATTAATGCTTTAATTAGTGAAAAATTTTGGAGAATTTTTTCTGTGCAGCAATTAAAAAAAAAGAATGTGAGTAATTCAAGGCCCCTATTACGGTTCACAACTCAACTCAGTGGAGTTGTAATTTTTTAAATTTTGTATTATGGTTTACAACTTTGCTATAATGCGGCGAACAAAACCATCAAAAAATTACAATTCAACACAACCAGTTATATTATCTACAACTCAACTGAGTTAAGTTGTGGACCGTAATATGAGCCTAAACCAAGAAAACTTTGTAGCGTGGAAATCTAGCAAAAAATTCCAAAAGTGTAGACTAAAATTATTAAAATGTACTAGTGAATTTATGGTTCCGATGTCTCTATGTTATTCTATTACAACCACCTAGTCAATAGTACTAAGGGCACTAGTGGATTCTCAATGACAAGCACATGTAAATGTTTCCAGTAGAAAACATTGCCTGGAATATAAATAGTCAGTAGTATTGGTGACGAAGTCAATAGTAAATCAGAACAGTTTTACTATCGATATTTCCTTCAGGGTAAAAACAATAATTAAAAAAAATTCTATAACGGTAACACTTAAGCACCCCATAACTTGACAAAAAAGCATAATACAAAAAAAACTTGGGCATATAAATTCATATCGACATATCGGCAAAATATTTTTTTTTGGTATGTCCGCTTCACGAAGAATGCTTCATACAAACACACATACATATATTAAGGTGTCTTTTGAAAATAATTTTTTTTTTTTAATTTAATATTTTATATTTTTTTTCTTTTAAAAAGTTCTGGACTTACCACAGCGACACAAAACAAATTCGACATGAATTTTTCGGTAAATGCCTGGCGATAAGTGAGGAACGTGATAAAGTTTTGATGGAGAAATGCAATGAAAGTAGTTGGCACCAACGATGGCATTTGCAGAACTATGATCCTTCGAAATTGTGAGACTAACACCAATCTTCCTGTCATATTACAAACACTGGAAATAGACACGAATTGTAAAAAAATTGTTAAATTTGAACTTAGTAAAAAACTTAAGTAAAAGTTAAATATTTTAACAAAATAAAAAATATAAAAATTAAACAGAATTTATAGTAAAAAAAAATTTAAAATTACTGTTTATTTTATGAAAAAAAAATTTTGATCTAAGCTCTGTCGAAATAGACCTTTTTCTACGTTAGATGGCTTGAAAATTTTAGAATCGCCTCAAAACTAGACAGAGACGATTGAAACAAAATTTTGTTTGAACAGGTTCATAATTGATCATCACAAACATATTCGCGATAATCGCTAAAATCGGTTTTAATTTTCCCAATATGTTAGAAGCGAGATAATAGTGGACTCGTGTAACTTTTACTTAAGTGTTAATAGCTCTATCAAGTTTTTTTTGGATAAGTAACACATGTTTCCGAAATTTGTTTTAGTTATTACGAAAACGAATTTAGAAAAAGTCTTAAGGATACATGTGCACAGAAAAAATTATTTTTTCAATTCAAACAAAAAATTTGCCGGATCAAAACGTTTTTTGTTTAAAACAGGACCTACAAACAAATTTGCATATTCAAACCATTTATTTTGCATTTCGTTTATTGAAAAAAAACACTGATTTTTTCAAACAAATAACTTAACTGAATCAAACAAATAGTTTACTGAAAATCATATAAATTTCAAACAAATAATTTTGCTGAATCAAACAAAAAAGTTTTTGCGCAAGCAATGACGCGCACACAAGCAAGCACTGTAGAAGTAGATGATGGCAGAGCAGAGCAGAGCGGCGCGGCTGGCTTTGAGACACATTTTTTTGTTGGAATAATTTTTGAACAAAGTCTTGTTTATACACAATGTTTTTCTTCTTCACTCACTGTTGCTGTATCCTTTCCTTAGCAGCAGACCGACTCGACGTGTTTTTCGTCATCATTTTATTTTTGCATTTGATGTAGGTATTTAACTGAACATTTTTAAATAATTGAATACGGGATTTTGTTTTTCCTTTTTTTTTATCAACTTTGAAACCAACCAAAAATTTATTCTGTTTCTTCTAAAGCTTAGTCTAGACGATATGTTGAATCAGCAAATTTATGTTGAAAAATTTGCTCTCAGCACCAACATATCGTGTAGACACCAAATTTTTTCAACAAACGTAAGCTTACCAACATATGACAGGCATTTGTTAACGAAGTCAGCAAACGTTTGTTCACAATTATAGCATATCGTCTAGACACAATATTTTTACTTTTCAACAAATTTTCTACGTATGTTGACAAATATGTTATTTGTTGAAAGTCGTAAACAAGCTTTTCAGCATACGGCAAATTTGGTAGCATATAAAATATATAAAAATTTGTATTCTTTTAATTACTTCTTTAATTTTGTATATAACCTCGGAACTTATCAAGATTTCTAGCTCATCGGCAAGCAAGAAACAAAAAAATGCATTTAGAAGTGCTTTGAAAATAAAAATGTTGGCCAACGAACTTTGTTTTTGAGTTATAGACCATAAAAGTTGATAAATTCTTAACCAATATCTCTTGAAGTATAAATTTGATCTCAGCAATATGGGTATCGCTGAACGGTGTTTCCAAATACCTTTCACGTGGTATATAAAACATGCCGAAATATTAACCCATTAATAACCAATTTCAAAAAATATTTTCAGTAACTAATGTAGTTTATCAAAATGGCTTCAATCTCATAATTTTGTTGATATTATGGTATTGTTTTACACATAATTATTAGAGAACGCTTCAAGCTTTCATATAATAGAATGCATGGTACGGTAGCGTATAGAATTCTGAAGTTATTAAAGTTAAAAATGTAAATTCTAATAAATGTTATTGTTTAATATGAAGTTGAGTTTACATGTGGTAATAATTTATATACTTTATGCAATTGTTGCAATATGGGTATTATTTAACTATGTGGAATGACAAACACCAGCTTCGCTTAATAAGGGTTCTTAATTTAATGGTCTATCAAGCACCGACTTCGCTTAGCTGAGTTAATTTTCTTTTAAACCAGAACCCCAACACACTTACAAATTGATATTTCTGTAGTGCGATTCACTAACTTTTAACACTTTAAAAAGTGTTAACTTAAACCACACATTTTGATGGTTGCACTAACCACTATGTGATTCACTAACTTATTTATAACAATGGTAAACAGTTTTATTTTTCTCTCTATGCAAATTGATATATCGTGGCAACTCTGCCAAGAGAAACATCAAAATAGGATAAAATAACAAAGAGAAAATAAAAAAAACAAAACAAAAACCTTTTAATTTATAGATTTTGAATGATATTGTGCAAAGTGCGTAAAACATTACTAATTTTTATTATTTTATTAAATTAATTATTTTATTTTAGTATTTTAATTTTTATTTTAATTAAATTAAATTTTTAGTTTTATTTGAGTTAAATTGTTGGTTTTAGGATAAATAAATAAGAGGCTCCACGGAAAATTGGTGTGTGACAAGAAGTGGATAAATTTTAGGCTAAGTACCCCAAAGCCATAATATTCATCGACTTTATAGGTACAATGAAAAATAAACTTTTTTCTTAGCGGATTTAACCACACCAAAAATGTTGGTGTTAATAAACCACAATTTATTTTGTTAAAAACAACAGCTGACTGAAACAGCTGGCTTTAAACAACAGCAGATATCGTTAAAAGCAAGGCGAATGTTAGTGAATAGCAAAATGGTTAATTTTGTGGTTAACATTTTTAAACGAAACAATTGTGGCTTAAAAAGCATAGTGAATCGCGCTACTGAACTCGTTTTCTACGACTAGATATTACATTAAGACGATCGCTCCATAATTTACAATAGGCCCCATGTAAAACCCATTTTCGGAAATACTTAAATATGCCTAAGACGTACCGAATAACGTTATTATAGTAAAATTTGGTCTGTCATAGTTTCATAAAACTAGAAATCACACAACTAAATTTGGAGAAGATCCGCCCATAATTTACCATATGCTCCATATAAAGCCTAATCTGGAAATCATTTAAAAAGGCCTAAAACCGTAAAAAATATCGATATTGTGATAAAATATAGTCCAATTTAGCTTTAAATAGCTAAAAATAACACGACGCAATTTTGTGATAATCGGCATACAACTCACTAAAGGGCCCGTAGATAGCGGGACTTTAAAACGGTCAAAAAACTTGTATAATTGTATTGAAATTTGGTCTAATTTATGTTTTTAATACTAAAAATTACTCAACCGACCAAAAATCCCAAATATCTCTTTAATAAGGCTAAACTGATACAAATCATGATAGTTTATTAAAATTTGGTCAAATTAAGTTATATATAATAAACAAGTCGGTTAAGTCCGGTCATTTAATACCCTATACCACAGAATATACAAGCAAGCTTTGAGAAATTGGACCGTTCCTCACAGTTTTTAATTACAATAAATAATTAGAACCAATGTACCAAATTTCATCAAATAATTGCGACCTGTACTTTGCGCACAGCTGGACAGCCAGCCAGCCACCCGGACGGACATCCTTACATATACTCAGATAGTGATTGAGTCGATCGGTATACTTAACGATGGTTATAGGACCAATATTTTAAGGTGTTACAGACACTATGGTGGTGTGAGTATCAAACGAATCCATAAAACATTCTGCTGGTTGGCACATAATATACCATAGAGGTACAACTGCAATAAATTAATTAACTGTGAGGCTTTATTAATACTTTTAAGATCAATCCAGTCCTTAAATATTTTAATTTTTTGCGGACTTGACCCAGCCCATTAAAACACTCTTACTTATTAAGTATTAATATGCACTAAAACTATTAATTTTTGCACTAAAGCGACAACTGATAAAACAAATTTAAATTAAATAATAAAAAGAATTGTCAAATTAATTTTTAATTTTTAAACAAATGTTCTCCTTACTCAACATACATAACAACATACACAATTCAACATATCGTGTAGACACAAAAATTGTATGCTAACTTGTATGTTGAAATATCATTTGCTGGCATTTGTTGAATTTGAAAAATTTGGTATTTTCAGCATATCGTCTAGACACCTAACATATGAAATATGCTGATAGAGGCATTTGTTATTATTTTTAAGCATATGAGTGTAAGCATACATTTGCTGATTCAACATATCGTCTAGACTAAGCTTAATGTTGTTGTTGTTTAAAAAGAGTGAAACGTTTTTTTACCTAATATTGTTTTTGTTCTTTTTTTACTACAAACCTCGCCACGATATTTTATCATCTTTCTTATTGTTCTACCTTTTGAAAGCGTCCAAAAATAGACTGTATGTGTTTTTTGTTGTTATTCTTATATTTCTCATAAAGTAGTGTGGCTTACGATCAAATAAAAAATTGCAAAAAAACGACTACATTAAAGAGCGTTAAATATTTCATACAAAATTATGAAAACTTGAAACCAATAAAGCGTATATTTTATGTTTTAACAGTTGTCAACATTTTTGTAGATACAATAAAAAATCAAGCAAAAATATTAATTGAAACAGTTAAAAAAATTTGTAGAAATTAAAAAATTTTTGAAACCAGCGTTTGTTTGAAAATATTTTAGGAATAATTTTTTCTGTGTGCGTAGCTCCCATAAACGTTCAAATGTCGAAAAAAGCTTTAATATGCAGTCAAAATTGCTTTTATCAAAACAGGATATATGTCCAACTAATGAAATCAGTATAACCCAAAAATTTCATACTAGCAATTGTGCTATATTTGGCTATGCCGAAGCTTACATACCCTTCACCATCATGGTGCAATAAAAACGGAAATTTATTTAAATAAATACAAATATACACAGAAAAAATTATTTTTCCAATTCAAACAAAAAATTTGTAGAATCAAAACATTTTTTGTCTGAAATCGGTCCTACGAACAAATTTGCATATTCAAACAATTTATTTGCATTTCGTGTATTGAAAAAAAACACTGATTTTTTCAAACAAATAACTTAACTGAATCAAACAAATAGTTTACTGAAAATCATATAAATTTCAAACAAATAATTTTGCTGAATCAAACAAAAAAGTTTTTGCACAAGCAATGACGCGCACACAAGCAAGCACTGTAGAAGTAGATGAAGGCAGAGCAGAGCGGCGCCGGCTGGCTTTGAGACACATTTTTTTGTTGGAATAATTTTTGCACCAAGTCTTGTTTGTTCACACAATGTTTTTCTTCTTCACTCACTGTTCTGTATCCTTTCCTTGGCAGCAGACCAACTCGACATGTTTTTCGTCATCATTTTATTTCTTTTATTTGATGTAGGTATTTAACTAAACATTTTTAAAAAATTGAATACGGGATTTTGTTTTTCATTCTTTTTTACCAACTTTGAAACCAACAAAAAATTTATTTTGTTTCTTCTAATGTTGTTGTTGTTTAAAAAGAGTGAAACATTTTTTACCTATTATTGTTTTTGTTGTTTTTTACTACAAACCTCGCCACGCTATTTTATCATCTTTCTTATAGTTGTACCTTTTCAAAGCGTCCAAAAATAGACTGTATGTGTTTTTTTTTTGTTGTTCTTATCAGTGTTGCCGTTAGGATACGAAAGATACATTTTTCGTATCTTTTGACTACTTCAGGTATCATGTATAATCCTGACATTTTTCGTATCTTTTGAATATGTACGCAAAATGTACAGAAACAAAACATTCGAAAATTTTTAGCCAACTAAAACTTATTAAGACTGTTTCATCGTAACCGACTCAATACTAATACAATAGCAGCCAATGCGCATTGACTAAAAGGTGAGGTCAACTACACAACAACACTGCTTCTGTGGTCGGATTGTCAAAAATATATCTAGTAAAAAAGGTTAAGCTTCGTACAGACGGTGGTAAGATCTTACAACACTCGTAAAACTGCTCTGAGTGGAGAAGCAGTTCGTGCTTTTTGTCATTATTTCTTAAGGACAAACAGGTCGTTCTTGTTTGTCTGCTTTTCGTGCGTTTTGCGTTGTCACCCCGCATTGGTTAGTGGTTCGGCATCGTATAACTGTACCGAATTACAGTTTTTGCGGTTTCTACATTAACTATATGCAATCGTTTTTAACCTCAATGTTTTAATGTGTTGTCTGGTGGAGAACCAAAATTAACTCAATGTGACTGGTGGAGAACCATATACAACTCAGACGTTTTACTGGTGGAGTACCAAGGAAATAACTCAGACGTTTACTGGTGGAGACCAAAATACTCTGGAACGGATTCTGGAAGCTCTCGCCTTCCTATACGAAGGTTTAGGTCGAACGAGGTTTTGTGGTTGAAGCTCCAAAAATTGTGTGATACCCTGGCATTATAACTTAAATAGTTCGCCAAAAACTTTTATTTTTAAGCAAAATCAAAAAAAAAAAAAGATCTTACAATGTTGTCAACAAAATTTACTAAAAATGTCTTGCAACTGAGTGAACATTGTACGCTATTTTCATTTGGCAGATGTGTTAAATTAATGCATCTGACAATGGCACCATTGTCAGAAAAATGACAACATTGTAAGATCTGACCATCGTCTGTACGAAGCTTTAGTTTACATCAAAATTTAGTTTGCCACCGAAAAAAAACACCATATGTTGACTTGACCCCACCTTCTAGTGAATTCGTCTTGATAGCAGCTTTAATAATGGTTAAAAAAACATTAAGGGGTTGCAGCATACGATCCACCTAAATCTATGATTACTAGTAGTGCGAAGTTGTTCTGAGGAAATATGAACATCTTTTTTTATTTTCAGGAAATTTATATCAACGTTGATATAATCGCCTTAGTATAAACGCCTTAACTCGTATAGTAATTTTTACAAAAATGAATTTGAATTACATATAATTAATTTTAAAGTTTGCTTACTGTATTTTTAAAAATTACATATGTACCTAATATTTATGACTAAAATAAATATAAAAATGAATTTATACGAAATCATTTTCTTTACAATATGCATTTAAATATGAAATAAAAATGTTATGTTATTGAATATTAAACGTTAAAAATTGATTTTCAAATTTTTTTCAAAACGTATCTTTTTGGGAAAAAGTGTATCTTTTTGGAAACTAAAATGTATCTTTCTCAAAATTTCACTGGCAACACTGGTTCTTATATTTCACATAAAGAAGTGTTGCTTACGGTCAAATAAAAAAATGCAAAAACACGACAACAATAAAGAGCGTTAAATATTTCATACAAAATTATGAAAACTAGAAGCCAATAACGCGTTTATTATATTTTTGAATAGTTGTCAACATTTCTGTTGGCTAAAATAAAAATCAAACAAAAATATTAATTGAATCAGTAAAAAAATTTGTAGAAATAAAAAAAAATTTCAAACAAGCGTTTGTTTGAAAATAATTCAGCAATAATTTTTTCTGTGTATGTACTAGTTTAACCTGGAGCGCTTTGCTACACTAAAAAACATCATCATCGCCCATTTAATATTTGCATTTATTTAAATTTTTTTGTTATATTTTTACCATTTTTAATTTTTATTTTTTAAATTAAGCTCTTTCAGTGAAGTAAAAAAATTTGTAAGTTTTTTTTTATTGATGCTTTTTTTGTAATAAAATCTTTTTTGGCCATTGTTAGTAGTGAAGTGTTGGCATCACTGTGTATTGATAACCCAGCTATGTATACCAAATTTGGGCAATTTTTTTTCTAAACGTTCTTTAGATAAAAATTAATCTATTTTGTACCACGCCCACTTTGCGAATCCCGACTTCAATTTGTCGGATATTGTTAATTAATCACCAAGATTATTGTATCTTAGTTGGAAATTTTGTCTCCCGCCGTTCTCCAGATATGTATACAGAAATCTATAATGGATTGATATAGCAAGTGCCACGCCCACTTCTCAAATCTAGGTCACATGTTGCCGGATATTGTGTATTGATAACCGAGATGGTTGTAGCTTATTTTAAAACTTTGGCTCTTGCCGTTTTCCAGATGTACATAAAAAAAACAGCAAAGGATTTATGGGTAAAATTAGAGGCAGTCGTGGTTTTTTGATCATATCCCAGCCATTTGGGCATCGATCTTGCTGAATCGATAACTATGGTTTGACAGCTGAGAATGGCAAGTCATAATTCATCGTTTAACGCTCGGACAATGCTTCCAAATTCTGAAAAATTTTTTGGAAAAAAAAAATTAATATAAATAAATCTGTTCAGATAGTTCATAGAGAACTTTTATCAAAGAATTGTGTTTAGTAATAAAGCTCATTTCTGATTAAATGGCTACGTCAATAAGACAAATGGCCGTATTTGGAGAGAAGACAATACTCAAGCCGTTAAGGAATAACCATTTCAACCATTATAAGTTATTGATTGGTACGGTTTACACGCTGGCGGCATCGCAGGTCCTAATGTCTTCCGAAATGAGCAAGGAAATGCCGTTACAGTGAAAGGCGAGCGCTGTCGAGCCATGCTGGCAAAATTTTTGTTACCAAAAATATAAAAGCTGTACATCAACGACATTTCGTTCTAATAAGACGGCGGAATTTGTCATACAGCGCGCTTAACAATTTCTTTATTGAAAAATCAGTACGGTGACGATTTTATTCACAGCCCCCTCGTTCGTGCGATTTAACGCCTCTGTATTACTTTTTATGTGGCTATGTTATAGATCAAATTAGACGTGACATAACCATTACAATATAAAACAGCTGTTTGAACCAACGTTATGGGCAACACTGTATTTGAATATAGGTGACTTAACATAACGACATCCTCATGACCATACAAATCAATTGAATTTGTGGTTCTATGGTCATAGTGACGGCTTTGGCATTATGTTTAAGTCACGTCTAATTGGAACTTAAGTCATTGGTTTATACCGACAAATCAGCATTTCTTGAAACATTGAAACCCAATATTCAAGTCACCATTGACGCCATAAGGCCAGATTTATTGAAAAAAGTAGTCAAAAATTGGACTGATCGAATGGCTGGTCCAACTCGTAGCCGAGAAAATATGCCGGAAATTATACTTAAAAAATAGATGCCATTTCATTTTAACAATATTTCTGTCTTGTATTATCATTTTTAATTCTCATGCAGCTTAAAAAACCTCCTTTATATACTTTATAGGGTCTAACATCAATTCTTAAGTGATACCCTTACCATTACGTAAACATTAGAGGCTTTAATATAAGTTAAAATGTTAAAACATTTAATTTTAATTTTACCACGGCGATTTTCGTCTTATGGCGTTTTCTTTTCTAAAAAAAAAGTGTTGCATAAGTGTTACATGTGACTTGGCAACTTTTTTAAATGCTCCCCTAATTTTTAAGAAGTGTTTCATATTTTACGTTTACAAAAGCACACAAATTTCGGCATTAAACAATAAAATACAATTAGCGCAACGTAAATTCAATAACAGGTGGTGGCAAGACCAAAACAATCCAAAGCCAACAGAAACAACAGATGTTTTTTGTATTGCATTGTTAGTGTTTACGGCTCGAAACTTGCCGCCACCTTGTACTGAATTCGCCTTGATCTAGTGCTGCACTCATGCCCCTTTAATTAAAATGAGTGTTGAACATGTAGCATTTTTTTTTTTAATTTTAAAGAGAACATCATCAGAAAAGAACGCTTTACACTTTTAAAATAACACATGTTTTTCAGAAAAGAACAGAAAAAAATATAAAAGGCAGAATAAATGCAGAATTTTACTTAGAAAAGAAAACGCCATTAGTTCTACGCCCACAGGCAGGCAACGTTAGGATTTGGCATATTTGTTTTACTAAGAGCATGCAAATTTTCAGCTTTCCAGACTATCAGTGGCCTTCAAAAAGCTCTGGATAGACTAAAAGAGAGGAACAAATAAATAATGAAATTATATATACTAGTGTTTGCCTTATGGTCGAACTTCGGCCATAATTTTTTTTAAAACGAAGAAAATATAGTATACTTAACTGGTTTGCCTGTGTCGATTTATATATAAGATTCATATTGTCGAAATATTCGAAAACCGGTTTCTAATAAATGTCAAATAATCGAACACCCTATTTTTTATTATATGATAATTGAAAAAAATAAATTTTTTGTATTTGTGTTAATAGCAAATTAGAACGCTTATAACTCTGAAAGTATTGAACAGATTTTAATAAAATATATATTGTGCACTTCTGTAAGTAAATATCTTTAAAATATTTTGTTCAAATCGGTTGGCATACAGAGGAGAAAAGTGTTCTTAACTGTTTTTCCTTTGCCGATTTATATATAGATAGATACATTACTTTATACTCAAAAACGGTGTAGGGTATTATATGGCCGGGTTTAACTGACTATAATTTTCACCGTATTTTTCCCTACTGAAATGATGTCTTAATTAAATGTTATTACTGTGTAGAACAAATCAGCGTACAAATTTACATTAAGATAAATATCCACATCAAGTAGAATTTAATGTGGAAATGCATCGATCAATAAGAAAATATTTAAGTTTTATTTAAAAATTTTGCGTTTCAAGAACTGTTATTGTATTGTATTAACAAAAAGTTTTAAAGATTGTGACATAGTCTTAACAATAATTATGCCAATTTAATATTAAATTTTAAAACCGAAATTTTTGTCGTTCGAAAGTTTTTTTTTTTTTTTCTTTTGGAAAACTTCATTTTACAACATAAAGAATAATAAACAACATCATTAGCAAGACTTAAGAAAAGACACAAAATTAAATTGCAAAATTTCAACAGCCAATACAAAATAATGAAACTGAATTGAAACTAAATTGATGGTTTTTTAAAACAAGAATGAAAACTAAGAGAAGAGCCAACAAATTAAAACATTAAGTAAAAGTACGGAAATGAACTAAATAGATGGTTTAATTTTACAAATACATAAACAGTAACAAAAATTAAGAAAAAATTGAAACAAAAAAAGAATAGTTTGTTAGATCAATTTTAATTTTATTCAGAATGAATTTTAAGTGTTGCGGTTGCCACATTTCAGATCTGCTTCTTCTTACATTTGTCACACCAGTATTGTTTGTTGGTCATTTAATAATTTTTTTTCGTTATAACATTATAAATTCTAAACAAATAGAATGGGAAATGTTAAAGCGTAAGTGTAATTTAAAAAAATATTTATTTATTGTAAATAAGTGACATTTTGCACAAAAGTGCAAAAATGACTTTTTGTGAAAAAAGTGACTTTGTGAAAATAGTGACTTTTTGTGAATATAGTGACTTTTTGTAAAAAAATTGACTTTTTAAAAAAAATGTTTCTTTGTAAAAAAAAAGTAACTTTTTGTAAAAAAAAATAACTTTTTGTAAAAAAAGTGAATTTTTGTAAAAAAAAAAAGAAAGAAACTTTTTGTAAGAAGTGACTTTTGTGGAAAAAGTGAATTTTTGTAAAAAAAAGAAACTTTTTGTAAGAAGTGACTTTTGCGGAAAAAGTGACTTTTTGTGAAACAAGTGTCTTTATGTGAATTGTCTTTTGGCTTTTGAAAAAAGTGACTTTTTGTGAAATAAAGTGACTTTTTGTGAAATAAAGTGACTTTTTGTGAAAAGTGACTTTTTGTGAAAAAAGTGACTTTTTGTGAAAAGTGACTTTTTGTGAAAAGTGACTTTTTGTGAAAAGTGACTTTTTGTGAAAAGTGACTTTTTGTGAAAAAAGTGTCTTTTTGTGAAAAGTGACTTTTTGTGAAAAAAGTGTCTTTTTGTGAAAAGTGACTTTTTGTGAAAAAAGTGTCTTTTTGTGAAAAATAAGTGACTTTTTGTGAAAAGTGTCTTTTTGTGAAAAATAAGTGACTTTTTGTGAAAAGTGACTTTTTGTGAAAAAAGTGACTTTTTGTGAAAAGTGACTTTTTGTGAAAAGTGACTTTTTGTGAAAAGTGACTTTTTGTGAAAAGTGACTTTTTGTGAAAAAAGTGACTTTTTGTGAAAAGTGACTTTTTGTGAAAAAATTGACTTTTTGTGAAAAGTGACTTTTTGTGAGAAGTGACTTTTTGTGAAAAAAGTGTCTTGTTGTGAAAAAAGTGACTTTTTGTAAAAAAAAGTGTCTTGTTGTGAAAAAAGTGACTTTTTGTAAACAAAAGTGTCTTTTTGTGAAAAAAGTGACTTTTTGTGAAAAAAGCGACTTTATGTGAAAAAAGTGTCTTTTTGTTAAAAAAAGTGTCTGTTTACCTTCAGGTATGAAAACGGTAATTTTTGTGATAAAGCTGACATTTTGTTGAAAGAAGTGACTTTTTGTTTGAAAAAATTTAGATTCGTATCGATTTTGAATTTTTTTAATTATAATTATAATTTATCCTACAGCCAATTATAAATATCCCGGAGAAATGGGCTCAGCTGTTTATTTACCTTCAAAGCTTTCAAATAGAGATAGAAAACTTTTATTGCAAGGATGGCAGGAAAATAAATTTAATAAATATGTCTCTGATATGATACCATTAAATAGATCTCTACCGGACATACAAGATAAATGGTAATTAAGGATTTTTTTTTAAAAAATTTCCTAGAAATAATCACATTTTTATATCCAGGTGTAAACAACCGAGCAGATTTCTAAAAAATTTACCCCCCACCGATATAATTATATGTTTTCACAATGAAGCCTGGTCTACTTTATTACGTACCGTACATTCTGTTATAAATCGTTCGCCTGATCATTTGATAGAAAAAATAATTTTGGTGGACGATTTTTCCGATATGGGTGAGTGGATTAAAGGTTGAAAATCAAATAACTTGAAATTATACTAAAATTTTTAGCTCACCTTATGGAACCATTGGAAGCATATTTGTCTACATATGCAAAAGTGAAAATCGTTCGGGCCTTAAAAAGAGAGGGTCTAACAAAGTCCAGACTACTGGGTATGAAACATTCTTCAGCGCGCGTATTAACGTTCTTAGATTCACATTGTGAATGCACAATAGGTACATATTTATTTGCTAAAGCAAAAAATTTCAGAACTAAAATAGTACAGTATTTATCGCTCATAAGAACTTCAAATTTTCAGATGGCTAATTCTCTCAGTCATTATCGAGTACTTTCTCGATTCGAAAGCAATTTTATGTCATATTTTTTCAGTCGATACTGAATTAATCGTAATTATTTTTTTAGTGTTGTGATTGCTCAAATAAATGCTTTACAACACTGAAAAAATAATTTCGATTCGTGAAGTATCGACTGAAAGATATATAAATAAAATAACTTTCGAATCAAAAAAGTATTCGATCACGACCGCCAGAAATAGCCCGCAGGATTTCTGGTGCTTTTAAGCGCGAAAAGCTTCTATAAAAACTCCCTTATATGCATATAAGGACAATTCCATATGTGACTGACTCTACATTTGACACAATTTGCGTTTTGTTTTGTCTTATATTACGATTAGTAATATTTTTTTAGTATCAATTTATACATGTCTATGTAGCAGTTTCAACAATTATCCGATAGAGAAAAAAATGGCAACCACTGATATTTTGAAATATGATTTATTTAGTAAAATATAAACGTGACTGACACTACATGCAAAAGGAAGTCGTTTTCGAGGGTGTTTTTAAACTTCAATAATCTTCCTCTGCACTTTCGTAATAACTTTAATTTGTGTTTTGATCGAAAGTTCAAGAAACAAACTATAACAAAATGCTGAAATAATAGCGGCAAGTTTTTTAAAAAAAATATTTATTAGTAAATAAATTGTGACTGGCACTACAGCCCAAAACGTGACCGACACTACACTCACTTTGTGTAGTATAAAAGTCAGTATTTTTACATGAAACGTTAGAATTGAAATCACAGCGCATAAAAGAGGAACTCTTAAATTATTATAAAGATACAAAATTGTAATTAATGAACTCGTTAAAATGCTATTTTTGAATATAAACTCCGCCTAAACGAAATCACTAATAATAAGTTAGAAACCAACATTGAAACTAAAATAATTCAAAGCAACCCCTTTTTAATAATAAGAAATATAAGGGGGTTATTTTTAAATCCTTTCCCCATGCGTTGAGAAATTTTTCATATAAAATTTATTGTATTTTAAAAAATTTGTTTGCAAATATTTTTCAAGAAAGGTGAAGTGTTTTAGAAAATAGTCCCATAAGACCCCTTTCACACTCGGCAAGTTACTTGCGCAAGTCTCTTGCGCAACTCTTAGTTTGTAGACGTAAGCGGTAAGGTCGGGGTTAAGAAAAAAAAAATTTTGTACAGACTTTGTTGTTGTCGGCAAGTAACTTGCGCAACTAACTTGCCGAGTCTGAAAGGGGTCTTTATGTTTCAAAATCTTAAAAAATTAATTTTTTTTTTAATTCTATAAAAATTTAAAAGTAACATAATGTTGCCACCATACTTAAGTATTTTTACTACCAAAATCAAAAATTAATTTTTTTCATTGATGGTAGACTTATGCGTGGAATTGCCCATAAAGTACTTGAAGAAAAACTCGCTTAATTTCATAACCAACCTAAATAAAACTATTTCACTTGCATCAAAAGTGCATGAATACATTTACTGCTAGGCCCACAATGTCGACAAGAACAATTCTTTTGCATATTTATACATATTGAAAATAATAAAAAGAACTTCAATTATTTTTGTTTTCAATATAAATATACGAAAGAAATGTTCTTGTCGACATCGTGGGCCAAGCTGTAAAAGTTTATTTTAAATTAACCAAATTTATTTTTGATGAAATAATTTTTGTGTGTTTTTTTATTGCATTTGACTCAAGTTTAAAGAATTTTTAATGCTATTTATTAAAATTTTTGTGATGCATATATGCGGGATATGAAAATAAGCAAGTGCTTAAACAAGAAACATTTTCGGTTATTTTAAGTAGCAAACCGGTATTGCACAAGTTTGGATGTATTTAAGCGTAAAATGTTTACAACCTGGGCAATTCAGCGATAAATGCTGTATTGGTCTTTTTTGTAGGTTGGCTAGAGCCTTTGCTCGATCGCATAGCTCGAAATCCTTTCACCGTCGCTACACCTTTTATTGATGTAATCGATATGACCACATTTGAATATTATGTCCCGCTTTTGAGGAATTCCAAATATATTGGAGGTTTTAATTGGCATTTAGAATACATATGGATCCATGCACCTAATAGGGAAAGAGATCATCATAAAGTGAGGAAAAATTAAAATTCAAAATCTGTTATTTATCTTAATAGTTTTTATGTTTAATTAGGACGATTTGGAACCCCTTTTTACACCCACCATTGCGGGCGGCTTATTTTCCATAGATCGTAATTTTTTTGAATACTTGGGTACTTATGACCCGGGTTTCGAATATTGGGGTGCCGAGAATCTAGAGTTATCTTTTAAGGCTTGGATGTGTGGTGGTAGTTTGGAAATGGTATATTGCTCCCGAGTGGGTCATGTATTTAGGGAAGAGACACCTTTTAAGGTATGTACTTTAGAGATATAAAATTTTCGATGTACACATAATTTTTAAATTTCGAACGTATTTAGTATCCTTCAGCTGGTAGTACGATAATAAAAAATCTTGTACGTTTAGCCGAAGTTTGGTTGGATAATTATGCTCAAATATTTTATAAAAGTATGGGCCAAGATTTCAATTTAACTGCCGCTTCAAGCGATGTAAGGAAGCGAAAATTATTGCGGTAAATAGTTTATAAAAGAAAAAAGGTTCCTTTTTGCCTTTAATATTTAGTTCAATTTTTATTTTCTTACTTTGTAGTAAAAATTTAGGTTGCAAAACTTTTAAATGGTATTTGGAGAATGTTTATCCCGAGAAATTTGTGCCGGTTGCAATGGGTGCGGTAAGAATTTTATTACATGATCTTAAGCATAGGAATAAATATACGAACCAAATAATTTCAGATCGTTAACATTCGAACAAATGTATGTCTCCAGGCAGATGATAGAGTTGGAAATCTAGATGTCTTAATTTGTCACAATTATGGTGGGAATCAGGTAATTTTGTTGGTCAAAAAGTAGTACTTTTATGATTTTTTTTTGATATCAACTCTTAGGTTTTGAATATGGTTTAAAAACTATGAGTTATTTGTTTAAAATCAGTAAAATTTTAAACTATAAGGCCCAAGTTTACAGTCATTAGTTAACTAAAAACAAAAGTTTAATTATCGTCCAAACATGGCAATTCTGGTCTCTCAAAATAGCTAAGCCTATTATCCCCGAGACCGGGGCATTGGCAGAGACAATTTCTACAGTAGTTTTTATTTTTATCAAGACCCATTCTCCCCGCTCAGTCACTAACCTGTTTGAGGCTTAAAATTTCTAAATCACTACGAGAAGCCCCGGGTGTGGTTCGTACGGAACATCATAAGGATATTTCACCTTTTGGTGTTACATCCTCTGGGCAAATTAGGTGCAGTCAAACCTGGGTTTCAGAAAAAATCAAAAATGTAAAGATATCAGGAGATCCTTACGATCTCCTGCGATCGAAGCTGACCAAAGATCCTATCTGCTGCTAAGGGAGTCAGATGACCCCGGTGAATATTGGTAGAGGCATCCGTTGGTGTGCTTCTTTCGGAAAGATTGTTTTTGCGGAAGTTTCGTTTTCGTTGGAAATATGCATTCGAGGATCACGAGTTTGTTGTGGTTTACTACCCAAAGTCGCGGGAATCCCACTAGAGGGCTGCTTTTTCACCACTTGTGGGAGAGTTTGGCATAGGATTCTCCTTAGGACATGTAGCTACTCACCGAGTGTCTCTACCTTATGCTGGGTACACACTATGCAATGCAATCTAGCAAATTAAATTAATTTTTATTCATTTTTCATTCATTCCAGATTGCATCAACATCAAAACGCTTCGATATTTTGAGGTTGCATTGCAATAGATTGCATGAAGATTGCACTGTCTGTACCCAGCATTAGGGTCAAGTTCGGACATCAGTCAGTCCGAATGTTCAGACAACCGTGTACTAAAATTTAAAACTGTGTGTTTGTCTACACTCGGTGTTAAGAGCTTTTGAAAGGTTGAAACGTAAAATCAGACACTCACCTTAAGCTAGAATACATTTATGTATATGCTTTTCAGAATTTAGTTAATTAGTCCGTTAAGACAGAGGATTAAGATAAATTTAATTTCATTCATTTATTAAAATACTTTCCCAATTAACTTTTCTCTAGTTTTGGATGTTTGGTGATTTGGGAGAAATACGTAAAGACGAAGTTTGCCTTATGGCAAATGGCACCGAACCCTTCCTAACAAATTGCAGCTTAAGAGGAGTTCAAAACGAAGTAAGTATTTTTTTAAAAAAAAATTTTTTTATTATCTAAGATTCCTTGAGTTCAGAAAAAAGAGTTCTTAACATAAAAATTTGTTTTTCTGAATATCAAAATTTCATTGATCAATCAAGCAATCAAAATCAGCAATACAAATCATGTATTTCTACAAGCTTCCTACAAATATTTCCCGGTAAAAAATAAATCGCACAAAAACGATATCTCAGTCCGTTTGTAAAATATTGAAATAATCACTAGAGAGTCCAGATTGAGCTTAATGTTGGGGACATTTCAACGGAAATTTAATTTGCCTAACATTTTAATATAATAAGTTTAATGGACCATATCGTGTCCTTTTTTATATCCTTTACTAAAAATATCTATATACAGTAAAAATTCGATAATCCGGATAATTGACTGCAGACCCCAATCCGGA
This sequence comes from Pollenia griseotomentosa, assembly GCA_963931875.1. NCBI lineage: Eukaryota > Metazoa > Arthropoda > Insecta > Diptera > Polleniidae > Pollenia > Pollenia griseotomentosa. The sequence goes on from OZ007564.1 coordinate 149,087,211, forward strand.
GTAGCGAATTATCCGGATTACCGCATGTATGTATTTATTAAAAATTATAATAATTCAATGCAAAATTAAACATAAAAACATACCCTGTAGTAAATAAAATAGTCAGTTGCAAAAAACGCTAACTATAAATTAACTATTTTTCAAGCGACTACATATTGGTTTAAATCTCATGCGGATATCAACCAAACATATTGCATAAAGGCACACGTAAAACACAAATAAAAGCAAAATAAGTAAAACAAGTAAAAACAAATAAGAAAGTATAGTCGGTCAAGCCCGACCATATGATACCCAGCACCACAGTACTTAAAAACACATCATGCTTATGTGTCCATATAAATATGGATCGGTTTGAAAGTTTGTGAGAGGCAGAAATTGCCCCCTACATCCCCTTGTGGTCCTATTTTTGAAAAACTGTATAGCTTATGTGTCCATATAGATATGGATCTACCTATGTTTTAAATTTCATTAAAATCAGTTTGAGAGGCAAAAATTGCCCGTTTCTCCCCTTGTGGTCCTATATTTTTTAAAACTGTATAGCTTATATGTCCATATAGATATGGATCTATCTATGTTTTCAATTTCATTAAAATCGGTTTGAGAGACAAAAATTGCCCTTATCACCCCTTGTGGTCCTATTTTTTTAAAACTGTATAGCTTATGTGTCCATATAGATATGGATCTATCCATGTTTTAAATTTCATTAAAATCGGTTTGATAGTTTCTAAGAGGAAGAAATTTCCCCCTATCTTCCCTCGTGGTCCTACGATTCGGCCCATTTTCAATAGGCTTGGTCCTTGTGCCAAATAGAACCTATGTCCCAAATTTTATCAAATTATCTCTTAAATTGCGACCTGTACTTTGCGCACAAGGTTACATGGACAACCAGCCAGCCTGCCAGCCAGCCGGACGGACATCGTTAGTTCGACTCAGAAAGTGATTCTGAGTCGATCGGTATACTTTAAGGTGGGTCTAGGACCAATATTTTAAGGCGTTACACACATCAGCACAAATGCATAATACCCTCTCCACTATTGTGGTGTGGGTATAAAAATTATACAAACATATTAATATAATAATAATAATGGAAAATAATTAAAAATTAAAGTAATACAAATCTGTTTATGTACAAGAACTTATGTAGCGTATTTATTTCAGCACTATTATACATCATCATTTAAAGCAATTTGATGCAAAATCTTCTTTAATAATTATTTTCACATAAACATATACATATTTTTTTGACAAAAATTCTTTAAAATTTAAATAATTTATTATAAACCGACTATACTATTAATTAACTACAAATTGTTTGACAAATAAGTAATTAGTAGTCAATTTAAAAGTCATGCAGAGATAACCAATTGACTACAGCCAATGACATAGGTTAGGTTCCATGGGCAGCCATCAGAAGACGGCTCACTTGGGTCCTCAATTGGTCCCTTTGTGATACTGAACATGCCTAAGTTAAAATAATAAGTCGTCGACAAGGAAAAAAGTCACTTTATCATCTAGATGTGGTTATCAAAAAACCAGTTTGAAGTTACTTAAAAATGTGTTTGACTTCCTACAGGGTAAATGTTAATTTGTTCAGTTCAGTTAAAACAAAAAAATACACATTTACATACACACATACTTAACCATAAACAATATTAATTTCGTTTGACAAAGTATTCTTATATGGTTGTTTGTCGCGAACTTATTAAATTTCCTTCTAAGGCTTGATCACGTAATTCATGAACAATTAAGAGTTTTTCTACTCCTACATCATTTTCTTCGGCCCACTTTATTGAGACATCCAAACTTTGTACAGCATCTTTAGCTTTAACGACTTGTGAAAGTGGTACATTTTCAGCATCTTTATCTTCTGAGGATATCTAAATATCTGATACCGTTGAGTTATTATTATAAACAAGAGCGGAAAGCGTTCCTATCTGTCAAAAATTCTCATGCCCATACAATTTGTATGAAGCATCCCTAAATAGCGCGGCGTCAACACTTTGCATTTGGAAAATCCGATTTTGACAGCGCGTTTATTAGGGAAGTTGGCCGCTATTGTTAATAAATAATGGCAATTTAGCTATTTTTTGTCAATCTATCGGTTTTTTCTCTTCTTTTTATTCCTATTATGTGGATTCTATTAAAACAATAAAGTTAACACTACTGTTTGTGACACAACGTTGACGCTCTTTTTTAGGTATGGCATATCAGCGTAAAAGCTAAGCGGAAGAAAACGTTTCGCCTTCCGCTCTTATTAAGGTACGGCCGTAACTGTATTTTTTAAAGCATGCTGTGATTTGAATAAAAAAGTGTTATTCAATCCGGACTATAGAGTTGCAATCAATCCGGATTATAGAATACACAATGAGCTGCAAAATTCAGTCCGGACTACCGAATATTCAGAATTAGTGAAGTCCGGATTATCGAATTTACATTTACACTGTGTATAAAAATGAAAAATGTTTGTTTTTATGTTGGCTTATAGACTCCTAAACTACTAAAACGATTTTCCTGAAATTTTATCACGTGAGCCCTAAAAATAAAATAAGCTTCTTATTTTTTAGATAGGGGCAAGGGAATTGGTACCCCCTCCCCCCCTAGGATGCCAATATTAAATATTGCATTTCTTAACAGCCGCTGCACGCATTTTGTTGAACTTTTGGTAGTAGGATCTTTTGAGCCCCAAAATTTAAATAAAATAGCAGCGGGGGAAGTGGTACGTACCCACCATAGGACGGCAATTTTTAATATCGCATATCTTAAGAACTGTTATAGTGAGAATGTTCAAATTTGTAGAAGTCACTCTTATGATATACTACACTTTTGGAAATAAAAATAAAGCGGGTAGGAACAGGGGGGGGGGGGGAAATACCTCCCATAGGATGCATATATTAAATATCACTCAACAGAAGAACTATTAAAAGGAGAGTCTACAAACGTGGTTAAAGCTTCTATTATGATCAACTATAAATTTCAATATAAAAGCGGGCGGGGTAGACAGAGGAGGAGCAGTACCCCTCAAAGATAGAAATATTAATAAGAGCCGCTGCACGCTTTTTGTTGATCTTTTGGTTATAGGATCTTTTGAGCCCCAAAATTGAAATAATATTGCAGCGGGGGAAGTGGTACCCCCCTATAGAACGCCAATGTTTAATATCGCATATCTTAAGAACTGTTATAGTAAGAATGTTCAAACTTTGTAGAAGTCACTCTTATGGTATACTACACTTTTGAAAATAAAAATAAAGTTGGTAAGGGGGGAAATACCTATCATAGGATGCATATATTAATTATCGCCTAACTGAAGAACTATTAAAGGGAGAGTCTTCAAACGTGGTTAAAGCAGTGTAGTGAAGCGCACCGGGTTAAGCTATTTTCCTATAAAATTGATAAATTCTAAAACTAATACTTTTTATTATTTCCTTATTTTAGCACTGGTTCTATAACAATCGGACTTATCAGATCTTGAACAAGGCGACCAAGCAATGTTTAACTCTTGATTCAGACCAAGAAAGAGTTTTGATGACACACTGCCAAAAGAGAAATTGGCGACAACAATGGATATTAAAGTGAAATTGTGATCAATATATTATTTCGATATTTTTTTTTTATGAAACAATTAATAAGTAAAATTGAAGGAAAATTAGACATCCAAAAAAAAAATTAAGTCCGGTTCAACTTTTTTATTTTGACTTGCGCAATTTATTATACAGTCATAACCAAATGTTATTACACACTCGGAAAAGTTAAAAAAAATTCATCAATATCAGCCCCTCCTTTCGCCCATATAAAAGTAAAAGCAAAATGAGTCCAAAATAATCTATCAGTTATGTGGTTTTCTTGTATAAGCATTTTATGAACAGTAACAGGCATGAAGTAGCAGTTATATTTTTAGCAAATATAAAAGCAATATCCCATTTTTTAATCTTCACAGTATAAATTTATTTATTGTTTATGTTTTATTATAATTTTATTCAAACATTTGCTTTCTCAAATTTCAATATCAATTTAAATGGTTTTATTGCTTAAGTCATGTATTCGTGACTTTTTTTAAGAATATAAATTAGTTTGTTCAGCGATCGGTGAATTTCCGTGAATTTTTTTTTTTTTTTTTTTTTTTTTTGTAAATGCAGAGTTGACCCGCATCCTTTATTTGGTTCCAGTAAGACGACGGAGGTAGATGGAGCTAAATTCACTTTCTCCAAGGAATTTAATATGTTATTTAAGAATATTTTTTAGCTAAAAAGAAGGTTCTTTTATCAATAAAAAGAGCATTAAATATAAGCAGTGCAAAAATCTTGCACGCATGAGTTCCGAGTTACCTGAAAATTTGCATACGTTTTCGTGATAAAATATTTGAACAATTTCAATAGATTTTTTTCAAGCACAAAATTATACTTTTTACAGGAACCTATAACAGATTTCTCATACTTAAAAACTTCTCTACAGAACTGCAACTATCAGGCCCCTTGCCTGATATCATAATTAAATAACAATGTTATAAAATTATCTAATAAATAAAGATGGATATTATAAATTTTTTTTGTTGTTCTATTACAATTCCACCGCTCTAAAAACACCCTTTGCATCTCATTACCTATTGTGAATGACGAAAGGTTTTAGTCTTTGATAATTAACTAGCAAACTTTTTAACCATTGACTTGGCAACAATGACTTCCAAACTTTTGAGTAAAACAGTAAAGTCTAAAATATGAAATACAACTTTTTATATTTAATGATTAATTTTATTTTAAGTGCTAGTAAATGATTTATATAAAATTTATGAAAATAGTTTGCTTATTTTTTTTATATCTCTGCAATAGTCCACTGCGCATACGAAAACCATTAATACCATTTTAAGTAATCGAATTTATACACCTGAATTTTGCTTAATCCATGAACGCAAAGCACCCACAAAAGTGTACATGGCTGGTTTACCCTGGGCACCGCAACCGAAACCCCATGATACCACACCAAACAATTTATTTTCCACAGTCAAGGGGCCACCACTGTCACCTTGGCATGAGCTAATTTGTCCACTAGGATGGCCAGCACAAATCATACGATCTGTGACCCCAGGTATATTTTGGGGATTACAGTAGTCACGACTCCACAATTGAACATTGGCGAATTTCAACCTGTTGGGCAGTTGGAGATTGCCATTAATGGCACCGAATCCACTAATGGTTGCCATGGTGTCGGCGGCAAAGTTTGCTTCAAGGCCGGCCAACTCAATTTTATTAACAGTTGATGAGCCCAAAGTCAAAGGTTGGCTTAGTTTAATGAGAGACATATCGAAATCCTGTGACTGAGGATTATATTGAGGATGTATGATAAATTGGGCAATATTTAAAGCCTGGCCATTTCCAGCCTGTAGGTCCGTGGTGCCTACAATCAATTTCATTTGGGCAGGATTTTGGCCTATGGTGCAGTGAGCAGCAGTTACTATAAATGATTCAGAGATAATAGAACCACCACAATGATGACGTCCCTTTAGTTGTAAAGAAACCTGATAGGGAAATTGGCCACGAGTAGCGAATTGTCCACCAATTATACGGGAGGCACAGCTTATATGGCCCATCAAAACCGATAAAATTATAAAGACCAACATTTTTTTGTCAAAAAAAAAATATTTTTATTTCCTTTATGTTCTTAGTTAAAACTGTTTAATTTTGAACTGATTTCAAGTTTTAAAACCACCCTCTTTTATACCAAAAAAAATATTTTAATTTACTTCTAAATTCTAATGTTCTAAGTCATTAATTTCGAATTTTCTCCATGGGGCGCCCAGAATTCATTGATAAAATTCTAACGCTAAAGAATATATTGACCTGATTTTTCCTTACCAGCTATTTTGTTTTCACACTTTTATCAATGTCAAATAATGTAAGGCTTGTAGGAATAAATTGACAATAATTTCCTCATGCTGAGTTTTAGGGTTAATACCGGGTTTGGATTGATATGAAAATTAATTCAAATCCGTTTAAGTTGTTTTAATGACAGAAATTCTTTATTTAATAAAGTAAAAATAAAAAATTTATTTAAATTGATGGCCATTAGTAATCATCCAAATATTTTTCCAAGTTTCACGTTTGTAAATGTTTTTATAATTTTGAACTGAGACCAAAAATTCCTGAAAATTAAGAAGATAAAAAAAAACTCTCACAGTATTTTAATATGTTTGTAAATAAAGTTCTATTCTATGAAATTGCAGCACACTAATTTGAAAACCTCCACCACAACTAGTTGTGAAGAGAGTGTACTAAGTTTGTCATTCCGTGTGAAACATTTTTAATATTCATCCAAGGCCCCATAAAGTATAATATACCCGCCACCTCTAGTGGTGAATGAGGGCATACTAAGTTTGTCATTCCGTAGGCATATAAGATACCATGAAGTATATATATTCTGGCTCCTTGAGTAATTCTAAGTCGATTTAGCCATGTCCGTCTGTCTGTCCGTCTGTTAAAATCAGACGACTCAAAAGAAAAGAACAAATATCGGTGTCAAATTATTTCTAGTTCTCCTAGGCAGTTTGGGATTGAAATCCAGCAAAATCGATTCAGTAGGATAAGAGTTATGATTCAAAATGTGAAACAACTACCCTAAAAAATTGATAATTTTGTTACACTAAGTAGTATAAGTAGTGGCGTTGCCCGCCCAGTATGCGTTATGTAGATCGATCTACATAAGTTTTAAATTTCATCAAAATTGCCCATCTGTCCCTTCATACTTATAGCTTGGCAAAACATATAAACCCTGTGTGTTTTAGTTATGCTGATCTAGGTATTCAAATTTCATCAAATGTGGTTAGATATTTTCAGAGTGGCAGTAAGTGGCAGGAGGGTGAACAGCGTACTCATGTTAAAATGGCTTAATTTTTCTTTTGCTTTAATAGATCTCTTCTAAAATAGTTAATATTTCCTGTATATTGGAGGTTAAGCGGCCCTGAACCCTATCATATGTTAGTACCAGTTAGAGAAATCTCATTCACTCAACTTCTAGCATGTATAATTTTATGTTTTAAGTCCAATGATATCGGAAATTCAAAAAGTACCAGTTCAAGACCAAAAAAGTTTCAAAAAGTTCCCCCATAGAGTCATTTCACTCATGGTATTGCATTTTGAATTTTACATGTCTATGACCAATATTAACAATAATAAAAAAAGATCCAGTTGTAGAACCAAAAAGCTAAAAAAAGAAATTAAATTTTCCGTATTTTCCTTTTTTGGCACTTTTTTCTCCCCATTGAAGTACAGGCAAGGCTCGGTATAACAAATACACACTTTAACGAAAATCCGATATAACGAACGATCAACTTTTTTTGCTCCCGGCTTAACGAATGTTTAAGAAAAACAAAGCAAAACCAAAAAGTCGGTACAATACCGTTTGTTTGGATGTGCTTTTTTTGTTTGTTACAAAGTATGAGAACATCCAGATTAGTTTTAAGCATAATAAAAGAGTTTTGTTTGAAGTGTTGTTGAAGCAAAATGGTGAATAGGAAAGCATATCATTCAGTGAAAAAATAAAAAAATTTAGAAGAATGTAAAAAAGGTGTATGTCTTTTTCTTATATCGCGTATTGAATATGAATACGCTGATAGAGGAATTTGTTATTATTTTTAAACATATGAGTGTAAGCATACATATATACTACAGATTTTTTTGGACAAATAATTTGTCCCAATATGTAAACACGTATGTACTTACGTATGTAAGTTTAATAAACATGCATATAACATAAACAGTTCGATTTAATGGTAAATGTAGCTAATTTTTTATTTAAAAGAAAGTTCGGTATTACGAATCTCTCAGTTTAACGAAAGGGGCTGACATTATATCATTCGTTATACCGGGCTTTGCCTGTATTAAAAATTTCAATATTGTAGTGGGAGCCCATTTAATACGTATAAGCCATATAATGAAGAAAAATACTATGTAAAAAGAGTACCAACAATAGTTACGAATTTCAGCCCTTTAACGTTAAATTTTCTTAAAAGTACCGATTTTGTATTTTCTAAGTTTATTTTTACTTTTATTGGTTTAAAATATAGACTGGGTGACAAAAAAAAGTACCAAAATTCAGGCTTTACCCGTTTACTCCGTAAAAGGGCCGAATTAAAAAAAAGGACCAGACAACTGTCCGCTTATTTTTCTAAAGAACAACGATAAGAATTAAATTTGTTCTGTGTTTTTTAGTTTTGGAGATCTGAGTGAGGTTAGAATAGGAGGTAAAGCACCCCTGTATCCAATCCTACGCACTTTAGTGGAACCTTATATGTCCATTAGGAGATTCCATTCTTCATTTTGTTGAAACATTTTGAGAATCGGAGCGGCAGTTCCGGAGTTTACCTCTTACAAACATTGAAACAAAATGTTCAGCTTTATAATATTAGTATAGAAAAGTCACATTGTCAAATTTCGTGAAGATCGGTCCATAGTTTACAATAGGTCTCATATCTCGAAAAACACTTTAGTGCGCCTAAAACCATAACAAATAATGCTTTTGTAATAAATTTTGGTCTGTAACAGTTTGATATGAATAGAAATCAAACTGTCAAATTTCGTGAAGATCGGTGAAGAGTATCAAAGATTCGGCACAGCCGAATAAATCACTCTTAACCTGTTTTTTTTTTTTAAATTTTGCAAAATTTTTATTTTAGAAAGACTAGAAATTCGGAAAACAAAACACGACTTGGAGACAGATAGTTCCATTATTCAAAAAAAGCGCTTTCGAAACATCTTAAAGTATTAAAAACGAAGTAATCAAAGTAAGTAATTGCTTTTTTTTAATTTGAAACTTTTAGCAGCTGCAATAAAACACTAATACTAAAGGGGGTATATTCGATTAGGAATCATGGCCTCTGGGGACTTGAAATTTCGTACATACATATACACCGAAGTCCTATTGCTTCGGTAAGAGTATAAGTTAACAGCTAAATTTAAAATTTAATTTTAATAAAAAATTTAATTCAAATTTCTGATATTTCGAGGCATTACCGCAAAAATAGCTTAAGCGACAAAAACAAAATTTTACAGGAGAAGGTTTTTTTATTTTATTTCATATAAATTTTTTATGAAGGTTGCCGCTTGCGATAAAATTGTTTTTGATATAAAACCGTAACGGTACCTTTTGTGACCATGACATTTAAGGAGATGATGCAAGTCTTGCCAATAAAGTAATTTATTAAAAAATAAAACGAAAATTGAAAATGATGTCGCTTAAGCTATTTTGAGGTAATGCCTTTTTATGTATGTGTATAGAAAACTTACCGGTCCAAATAAAGTTTGTATTACCACATTTTCGGCAGCTAAATTGCGATTTGTAGCAGCATGTGTTATAACCAAAGGTTTGTTGCTCTTTTTATTACAAAAAAAAAAAAAAAAAATAAATAGATTTTTTAATAGAGTAAATACTTACAAATAAATAAAATATTTATTACCGGTAATGGAATGCCATCTGTTTCAAAACGTTGACTGGGATCAATGTGTTGACAAAACCAATTTGTATAAGCGGAAGGTATCGATTTGCCGGGACCACAGTTCTAAAAGGAAAGAAAAAACAGTTATTAAAATAAATGTTTGTGCCTGTTCGAATTCATAAAAAAAAATTGTAAGCTTTTTAAATATTCCTTAACTTCCTACCCTCTTCCAACACAATCCCAGTTCTAAATTTATTTCTCCATGTTTTCTCGAAGTAAATGTCGATTTAACCATATTCGTTAAACCAGGCGTTTTTTGGGCACTATATAATAATAAAGGGTCATCACTGGTCTCAACACATTCTAAGCGAAAATGTTGACCATATTTCAACAATTCATTTGTTCGTTCCTCTTCATCGCTGCTTACGATACGGAAAGAGTTACGAACACAAGGTTTTACCGAAGCCGCTATATTTAATTCACATTTATCGTTAATTGTTTGACTATGGCGTACGACATGTTCGTTAACGGCTACCGAGAGAGCCGGCTGAACACCTGAAGTTTTGAATTCACAGATCTGAAAGTCGTAAGGCATAAGTTGAACTACGGCACCAAAACGTATATTTTCTTTGGGAGCCTCGAGTACGATTTCCTTGTGAAGATTGTCGTAAAGTTTACGGGACTTTTCAACCAAAAGTTCACCACGATCTCGAAGATCTTTGAAAACACGTAATTTATCTTGTTCCAGACAGATATCCTCGAACCAGTTACCCAAACGGACCACAGGCTGGTAACGAGAGCGGGAGACAAGAGACATAGTTCAAAATTATTGTATAAAAGAATGAAGTTCGAATTTGATTTGAAATTAAGTTAAAATAGATAAAAAAAAAAAATTTTTTTTATATTAAGTCAAAATGTTAAGGCTTTCCCATACATACACACAAATGTTCTATGTTTTGCAATTTTTGAAAACTATGTTAGTTCTGAACAAGGCGAATTCATTTTTCAGGTGGCGTTGGAAGAACAGCTGTGCAACTCTTTTTCTTATTTAGAGAGAGGAATGTCAAAAGTTGCTTGTGTTTTTGACATATCGACCAACTAAGCAACAAATAAAATACGATGTGGTGTTTTTGGTGTTGTTGTTTTTGTTGTAGTATCACGACCACCGTTTACATGAATTCGCCTTGGTATTGAACTAGCATTTAAGCGTCTCCCTTTTATTCGTTTCTAAGTTCAACATTAAAGAAAATTTAAAAAGTACCACACATGTAGAACGGAAAAGTAAAAAAAAAAATTTAGCTTCCCATATTTCCCCTTTTTGATACTTTTTTCCTTCCATTGAAGTATCAAAAATGTCACTAATGTAGTAGGAGCCAATAATTTAATACGTATGTAAATTTCAATTAATGAAGAAAAATGTTTTGTAAGAAAAGTGCCAAAATATGTACAACTTTCACCCCTAAAACGTTCAAATTTCGTAAAACAACCCAATTCATATTTATATTTTTTAAATAAATTACTAATGTAATATAATTTGTATTCATATGTTTATTGGCTTAAAAGATAGATGGGGTGACAAAAAGTTCCAAGTTGCAGGTTTTACCCGATTTCTCTCCAATTTCCCGATTTCTCTCCTGACACTTTGTAACAGGACACCGAAATAACCTTAATGGACACATTCAATTTCATATAAAATAATGCCTGTCGCAGTTATTGTCCCGAGTGAACCATGTTGATTTGATAGATCCCCTGCAAATAAAGTAATAAAACTATAAAGAATCAGAAAGGTATTAATTACCTTTCCTTCTGGAGTAACTACACTTTAACGAATTATCCCCAGCTAAGTGATATGTCTTGATTTCACCTACCACAATTCATTCCTTTTTGTTATAATATTGTGTTCACTAGTCACGAGATAAGTAAGTGCTTACAGAACAACTGCCACGAATTTCCGACAGGGATATATAAATTATTCTTTGAAAAACAATTTCAAATGCTTGGTGGCGTAACGTGACAAAAAGTAGACCTTCCTGTGGAAATACCCATATGGGTAATTCCAAAGTGTTGAACGTGACAGTCGTACGCATCAAAAATGCAATAACATTTTAAACAACAAATATTTCTACGTTCTTTTAACCCTTAAATTATAGCACTTAGAAAGCACTATTATCTATGCTAAAGTTTATGGGGGGCGCGATTCTAGGTCAAAGATAATGGCAAAAGAATTAGCGGTTCGAACGTGAAAAAAATAGAAGTAGTTATTGTGGCCATGTATGCAAAGGCGTAATTCAGCGAAACCTGGCACAATTTTTTAGTCAAACTACTTTCAGAATTTAACGTAGCAATGTAACATTTAAATTTCTTTGGTTTGATTCCAAAATCTTCTATATTTTTTTTTTTTTGCTTAAGCCAAAATCTGGTTCGATACGTGACATTTCAAACGTGTCATTTTTTCCATAATAATTTAACTCAATAATGATTAAAAAAAAAATAAAAATTTACCGTTAATCCGAATAACATATTTCTCTTCGAACTCTTCCTTAGATTACGGACCATGTAAGAAATTTTTTTTGGAATAATTTTCATCAAATATCACCTCTTTTAAGGAAGATAATATTAAAGAAAATATGCAATAAAACATTCTCACAAATAAGAAATTGCGTTTGCACAACTTTGCAGTCTGATTGTTTATCTAAGTGAACATTTTTATGGGTAAATTTATAAAATTAGTAAGATCTAAATATTTCTCTATAACAATATCGTAAAATAATAAGCTTTTTTTAACTTTTAAATTTTCGGTCACGGTGGACCTTTTGACGGAAATGCCCATATATAGATAAGTTAAGCTTCCATAAATTTTTTATATTTATATCTATTTCTTTTTTAATAGTTTTACGGCCCATAATATAAACTATATTTTCTTCTATAATCTTTTGCTTTTGAAACTATTAAATATGGTGCAGTTTTAAAAACACATGACTAGACAATGTATGCCCCCAAACGTTTTTTATAATCATAAGCACGTTCTTTACAAATGATCTGATTTAAAGGAACAGAGTATAAAATATAGTATGGCTAAATTTATAAAATAGACCGCAGAATAGATATATAATATATGAGAGACTACAAGAGAATGGTATGGACTGAACAGATTTTATAATAGGCTTAGGAATGGCTATAGAAGAGACTATGAAATATAGAATAGACTAGGATAGTATGGTATGGAGAGTATGGTATGGATAGGCTAAAGAAGAGACTACAGGATAGGCCTATTCAATAGCCTATAATAGGCTATAAGAGTATGGAATAAACTATTTTATATACTATAGGTTAGACTGTATATCACTGTACGACAAATTTCAACTTTTGGCCTCACCCATGTTCAAACTGAACAGATTCTGAAAATATAGCTTAACAAAATATACGTATCTCTCAGTTTTTCTAGATCAATTCATTTCGCGTTTTTACGCGCAATTCAACTTTTAATGTAAATCCAACTGTCTATCGTTACACCAACACCCGTTGATCGAGATGCCAGATTTTTTGCTTAAATACTTCGTGCTGTTCTCAGATGTAAAATGTAAAAAATTAGCAAAATCGGTCCACGAGTTCAAAGGTTATTATCACATTTCTTAAATTTTAGTACCATTTTATATAATATTATTATTATTATTAAGAAATGTGATCATAACCTTTGAACCCGTAGACCGATTTTGCTCATTTTTTACATTTTACATCTGAGAACAGTACGAAGTATTTTAGCAAAAAACTTACTTCTCCAAGTGATAGACAGGTGGATTTACATTAAAAATTGAATAACGCGTAAAAACGCGAAATGATATGATCTAGAAAAACTGAGAGATGCGTATAATTTTTTTAAGCTTTATTTTCAGAATCTGTGCCCATGTTCTGTAACTCTGGCGTCGGGAAACTTTTCGATTGAAATGTGTGAAATGAAACAAAAAAGGCCATATATTGAAACAAACAGCTGTTTTCCTCACTAAACTGTGTCTGCAACTTTTTTTGGCGAGTACAAGCTGTCACGTAAGAATAGAAAGTTTGTCTGTAATATTTTCGTGAGAAAAGTTCCCGTTTTGAACTGTCAAATAAACTCACGAATAAAAATGGGGCGAGAAAACATTTTAACACTATAAAACAATTAAAAATGTGAAATACAAAGAATAATAATAATAATATTTTGTTTTTGGCACACTTTTTCATTGTTTAATTAACATTTTTATAAAATATACGAATGTTTTTAAAGCTCGTTTGCAAACAACAAACATTAAAGTCGGAATTTACATTATTTGGTATAGCCGACGGTTGTATTTTCGCCGCCGTCGTTAAAAATTTTTCAATTTTGCTAAATTTTGGTCGCCGTCAACGATATGTGTGACTGGCGTTCTCAACGCCTGCAAAGTCACATCGGGTTCGAGTACAATGTTATGACATTTATAACGTAACGACGTAATCTCTTTTGATAGTTTTCGACATGAGTTACAGACACACTTCTTTCTCACTTTTCGAGAAACGATGGAATATTTTGATTCACATCTTTTCGATGCGAGAAGTTCTCACTAAAGTTACAGAACATGGGTACTGGTCAGTTTGATCATGGGTAAACAATTGTCTCGTAGAGTGTATTAGACTATTAGAGAATCGATCAGACCATAGAATAGACTACATAGTAGGCTACAAAATAGACTATGGAATTGGCTATGGTAGAAACCATAAAAAAGAACTGGCGCTTTCCTTATCTTTCTTAAGCTTAATTTTAGAACCACTTTATCTACTGGCACTCACATTCTCCTTACTGAGCTACCTAAATAAAAACCAGCGTGGTTTTTATGTCAAAACTTCTCATTTTTATGCAGTTTATAAGAATTGTTGGATGTTAAAATTTTGTTTGTTTTCTTTTTTCCTCTTTTGTTTTGTTTCTGTTTTTGACATTGTACAATGATTTTACATAAAAAATTGCTTGAGGTTTTTGTACGAGAAGTATTTGTTGTAGCACCGTAATGAACCTGTATGTACCTGTAATGGATTCGCCTTGCACCCGGTTGGAAAATCGTTTTTGACAGTTTGCTAAGTCAGTTTGTTTTATTGAAATTGTATTGGCAATACAATTTTTTTTTAACGCTTGCCGCTCTTGTTTAGGTAGTTTTTTTTTTACAGTATCTAACTGGTATTTATGTGTAATTAAACAAATAATAACACTTGTTAAACACGATTTAATCTCGTGCTCCATCGCTCTTGTTTGCACAAAAAATTATAATAGGCTCATAAAAAAAATATTTGACATGACTTTGCAAAACAACAAATGATTACATACTTTGTTAATGTCAATCAGCACTCTTAAACAACTGCAAAAGGTAACAATAAACTAAAACAAACCCACTCCTTCCTTCATTTATTGTCAAGTGATTTAAAAAACCAGTAGGAGACCTATATTCGGCTATGCCGAATGTTACATACCCTTCACCATGGTCCGATAAGAAAAGCAATACAAATAGCTTTCATTTGATATAAATAAATATATTTTGTGCCACGCCGACTTCTACAATCCCGCCCACATTTTGTCGTATGTTGTGCATTGATAAGATAAGATAATCGTACCTAATTTGGAAACTTTGGCTCTTGTCGTGCTCCAGATATACAGAAATCTATCATGTCTTTGTGGGGGAAGTACCATGTCTAATTCTTTAATTCCGCCCACATTTTGTCGGATAATGTGTATTGATAACCAAGATGCTTGTACCTAATGTGGAAAAGTTGGCTCTTGCCTTTCTCCAACCAACGACAAGGGATTTATGGGTAAACGAGAGGCAGTAGTGGTTTTTGGCTCATCCCTCAGATATTTCTGGACCGTTCAGACTGAATTTCAATAGCAAAAAATACTGGAGCATATGCGCTAAAAAATATATACCAGTCATATATGGCGTCTTCGGAAAATCCATTTCAACAGACAGACGGACATCGTTTAAACATTTTCGTTCCTCATAAGACCCTGAATATATATACCGGGTTTTCCAACAAGAACTTGACAATCGGAGAACGTACGTCGCGTCAAATGGTCCATCGGCTTCAATTCTTGAGTCAGCTTGATCTTGTATGGGTGTAAGCCAAGATCTTGAAGGCAAAATTCGCCATAAAGTGGTCTTGGCGATGCATCGCGATGCCCAGTTCTTGAGAACGCCGCGGTATCAACTGATTTGGATCGTTTGCTTCACACGCCTGAACGGCAGCGATATTTTTGTCACTTCGACCAGCCCGTTGTCTCACTGACACGGCAGCATCACACAATGAATTTGTAGACTCAAATTGTTGCACTAAACTTGTTATTGCTTGTCTTCTAGGCCGAGAATAACGACCGAAAATGTTTGCATACGTTGTTCGTTCGTGTACTTTATCATAATGAAAATGTTGAGCTTACTAAAAAAAAAAGGAAAGTAACAGATGATCAGTGAAATAGTGCGTTTACAAATTAAATTCAAAGTTGTCAAATACCTACTGCAAAACCCTTTACTTTATAGTGCCTAAGAAATTCCAAACGGAATGACAAACTTATACTCTTTTACCTTCAGTGAAGGGTAGGAAAATCACACCTCTTTCACTTTATCTGTTTTGCACCGTATTTGATATTTCAAATTGGTTGACGTGATCAGTTTATTTTTTTTTTTTTTTTGTAATTTTTGCAAGAGTCCATAAAGAATTCTGTTATCATTAAATTTATTTATAATGTTCTCTCAGATACTTAAGATAAAGTTGTAGAAAATTTGTATAAGAAAATAATTAGGATACTCAGATGTTAAGACCCTCTTACACTATAAGTTATACTGAGTTTTAAGACATGTCAAAAAATCAAGTAAATTCAAAATGTATAATAAATATGTAGTGTGAAAGGTAATGCCTAAATGTCATGAAATGTCAAAACAAAATAAGGGAATTTGACAAATTTATAGTCTACATAAATTTTCTATCCCTGATTTTCTTCTTGTGCTTTTGTAAAAACACAACTCTGATGAAATAAAATGATCTAATTATTTAAGGGTAGTTTACAGTCCTATCAAAGCCGTTCACATTACATTTGAGATGATTAATTTGATTAAGAAAAAAAAACAACAAACAAATTTTTATTCCTTCAAAGTATTAAAAATGAATAAAAATACTTTAATAAAGTTATTAGAATATTATGTTAAACATATTCATGATAAAATTGTAAAAATTTATGAATTATTTGAAAAAATAAACACATTAAGAAGAAATCGTGGTTCGTTGTACAGATGAGGTGTACGTTCATGCTAGCCGATTCTTTATTATTCTCAGTTTGAGGTATGTTCAGAGGATTCAATGTGATTAATAAAGTGGTTTAGTTGTAATCATGTCAATTTGAAGTGATTTACAAATTACTTCAATGTTTTTAAACGCCTATACGCGTTTAAAAACCCAAGTGGGACCATAGTATTAGCTAATCGTTAATACTGGGAGGGTGACTGTTTGAACTTAATTTTTCGAACCACCCTTATAAATATATACGTAAATATGCAGATATAATTTTTATTTTTTAAATAAAAAAAAAAATAGTTTCTATCAATCAAGGCGAATTTATTACAGGTAATCTCGGTGCTATCATGATGAAATAAACAGGTGGAATTACTACGCCAGATGATACTTTTTTTGGTCTAGTTTGTCTTGTTTGTCTAGTCTTATGTCAAAGTTTTGTTTATGTTTACAAAGAGCCCACGTTTTGTGCTATGTTTATTATTTTGCATTAAAGTTTTTGATTATTTCAATTAAAATTAAATATGATTGTCCACATAGTAAAATAAAAATTGGCTTATTTCATCGCGTTCGGCGGCAAAATTTGATTAAAGCTTAAAATAATTTTTGACTTACACGAAAACTTTATTTTTATTTTAGTTGTATTTGTATTTGTAGCTTTAGTGCTGTCACCTGTATTATTTCACCATGGGTACTACAACAAGTACAACTCGTACAAAAACAACAAACAATTTGTTTTTGTAAAATCATTGTTCAATGCAGTGTTGCCACTTTGTGGGTAATTACCCGAATTAGGTATAATTAGGTGTAATTCAGGTGTTATTTGAAATTCTTGCTTAAGAGACCCAAATAAATAAAGATTCGATTTCAGTGATGACATTTATTTAATTTAAAATATTGTTGCTAAAAAATGCACCACAGTCTGAACCAAAGCCTTGGTTTCTTTTTAAGAAAAGACTTCAATCATTAAATATATATTTTCAAAAGATTGGTAATAAATGTCGCAAGATGGACCCTTAGATTTGGATAAAAATGCCTATCATAGTGTTTTGGAACAAGAGGTTTATTGAAAAAAGTTATTAAAACTAAAAACTATTCTGGGGGAAGATATGTTTAGTTTGAAGAATATTTAACGCACTTAAGAGTTGTAAAACTAAATTAGGAAAGGGACAGTTGTATAAAACCCTGCAGGCGTTTTGTTTACTAAATAAGGTATAAAGGGTATTATGGAAGACCATGAAACTTAAAATGGAAGACAACACAAAAAAAATAAATTTTAATCGCAGATTGATACACGGCATTAACATTTGAAACTGATTTCAAACAAACAGGCACCGCGCCTGCCCCCCTGCGAAATGAATTGCAGACATCCAGTTGAGTTTCTCTTTTTCGAGCATTGCTGGCTTCATGTCACGAATAAAGTGAACAATGTTGATCTCCAAACGTCAATTGTTGCTTGTTTATCAGCATACACCAATGACCAGTAAATTTGGATAGTTTGGTGGCGTTGTTCAAGCATGAATCTATTCATGATAATGTGCCTTAGCAAAAAGTTAAAGCAGTATGACAGTTCGTTTGACAGCTAACCTTTCCCAAGCTCTATGGGACTAAAAAAACACCCATTGTAAATGAATGGGAATGAGCATTTTTAAACTTCCCTAGATATATGCAACCAAATTAAATTAAACTCATTATTTTAGGAGTTTTATTTTATGTTTTATTAATTGTTTTTAAGTCTTTAATGTTATTTTTGCATTTAAAATTACACTAAGGGCTAAAAAATCAGAGCAAGTTAAACTCTCTTTTTGGTTTAAAATGTGTTTAAACCAACAAATCTATAAATCATTAAACATATAAACCATCTTTAAACGCATGAAATTGGGCGTTTAAACTACCAGTACTAATCATATGAATTTACCAACATTTGTCGTAGTGCTGCCACATGTTATTTTTTTAACAACATATAATACATGGGACACTGATTTATGGTTGTTGAGTTTAAACTACATATAAATTCAAGTTTAGTTCAACTAAACCAGCGTTTGAACCATCAGTGATTTATTAGGCATAAGAATCTTAACAGTTTGACTAATATTGATCTTCTTATAATAAGTTTGTTGTCTTTTTGCTTCTTTGCAAATATCTATTTATTAAATAAAACCTTCATTTTGTAATCATGTGTAATTTCATTTAAATCGGGTAACTTTGCTTCATCTCAAGTGTAATTTTTAATTTTACTGGTGGTAACACTGGTTCAATGTCAAAAACAGAACAAACATCCAAAAATTATAAAACTAGAAAAAGTTATCAGCAGGCCTTTGAAGACCACCTGTAATGAATACGCCTTGCTTTTCATTTAAAAAAAATATATATGTATTTTTTCTAAATAATGTTATTCCATAAAAACTAATATTAATATCGATGATAATAGGCCTCCCTGAATAAATTCTTATGCTATGTTTACACCTATCAAATATTGTACGTCCTACACCAAACCACTTGTTTTACCAAATAAAGTTTATTAAACCAATAAAAATTGTTTAATAAAACTTAAGTTTGATCAATTTACTGGTTACACTTTTTTTAAATTTTTTTCGTTTGGTCTGAATATACATACCTTTAGTTTGCCTATGTTTCAACACACTGTGCATCGCCTTATTCTATATCTAAAATTTTTTAAATTCTAGTTTGATAATAAAGTGACAACCCGATTATTTTTGTAATTTAGTGCGAGCAAAAACGAAACTAAACAAACAAAATATTAGAGATTGCATGTTTTCTGGCATTTTACGCGAGTTTTTTTATTTTTTTGCAAATAGTGCACGTGTAACAAACAAGTGATATCGTAAAATCGCGTTCGTTATCGGCAGAGTTTCGCGTGATTCGATTAAATTTAATAGTTGTTTGTTGTTTGTTTTTTGTTTTTAAATATTTATATTGATTTCTTTATATGTAGGCTTTTGTTTTAGCCAAAACTATTATTAGTTATGATAATTTTTTAGATTTGTTTCTTTTTTTTTTTAATTAACACAGGGTCGCCCAAATAAGACCTACCAACGTCATTGGTGGCCTTCCGGTAGCAGTGCTTGCTCAACTTTGTATGGATGCATTTTAAGATCCACCTGTTCTGGAAATGCCCAATTAACCGAAACGACAGGCTAAGACAGATGGATCATTTTTAACACACTGCCGCATAGCCTTCACGTTGCTTTTAATGCAAATATTACAATGAGCACCTCTTCCAGGACGCTCGATCAATGAATCTCGTTCCTCAAAACGGCCCAACTAAATTCCAAATCATGAAGGCTGTGGGAGCTGCTCTTTTATTAAAATATTGACGATATTTTCGCTTAGTCATAATAATTGATCGTTGACAAGAATGGAAAAATTCGATAATTTTCAGTTATAATCTTCAAAAAGAAAATAACAATTATGTTACAAAATCAAAAAAAGTTATAGGCAGGGTTTAAAAAACTGCAGTCAAAATAAAAAAATTGCTTTTTCTTTCACTTTCAAAAAAACGAGCATTTTAGCTTGCGTTTTTGATTTTCAGAACACCCCTGATAAGAGGAAAACGCATTTCAAACTGCAAAATGAAAACAAAATAAAAACACAACTTCCCATCTTCGTTAACTTCGGGATTTATTAAAAGTTTCAGGCCCGTTTTCACGACTTACCTATAAAGTTCGAAATAGTTAATGGTACCTTTAGCACTAGTGAGGAATAACGTTACCTTCAACTATTTTTCGTTTTCACAACTTCTGTATAAAATAAACTTAACATTTTTGAAAATGTGGCAATACTAAAGAAAATACCGACTATTTTTGCCAAAATAAAAATACGAACTGGCAACTACGTACTTTTTTACATTTACAAAATAAACGTATAATTGGAGTTGCCATATATAAAAAATATGTGAATATAATATGGCAATCTCAAATCTAAACCTTACGACAAAAGTTTAAGGTAGAACGTTCCTCTCTTTAGCTTATCCTTCACTTTTAGATTAAAGGGAACTTGTGATAATTAAAAGCTAATTATCTGTTCGATAACTTCCTACATTTAGCTATCGTTAAGTCGTGAAAACGGGCCTCAGTCTGTCAAACCAAACACTTCCGAACATGTCGACTGCCGATGTTCTTTGTTGTGTAAAACTTTTCGTTTTTTGCTTTTGCCTTTACTGCGACTGTTTTCATTTAATAAATCAAAAGTAAAGGCAAAAGTTTATATTTGTCCAATGAAGAAGTCGACGTTACAGCAGAATCTTATGACTTTTACTACCTAAGCTAAAGCTTTTTAAACACTGGTTATAGGTGTTTAACATTTTTAGGTATTATTTCGGCCACCCTTTATTTTATATTGTCCCGTAGTTTATCAAAAAGAAATTATGAAATCATTTAAGGGTAACATTTTTATATTTTAATTAAAAATTTTATCAATTTTTGTCAAATATTTTTATTGCGATTTTATTTAAATAAAAAAAAATTACAAATTTTACTGCAATTGACTCGTATATGAAATTTGTTAATTTGGATATGATTATTTTATCATTCGTCTAATTACCAAAAAGTGGGTTAATTAGTAGCAATATCATGAGAAACTTTAGTACAATTTTTTTTTTATTTCAAACCTCTTGGCTGATTAGATAAGGTTTATGTTTCAGTACAACAAGATAAAATTGGACCTTGACATTCAAAGTTAAAAAAAAAATGAGATTTTAGTGTAGAGTTATTACACACAATAGATTTTGTTTATATGAAAAAAATAAAAAAAATGTAAAAATGCCTGGCCAGGCCCAGGTATCTATTTAAGGGTTAAAAAAAGCATTATATAATAAAATTATATTTAAGGGTTAAAAAAAGTATATGTAATAATATTACATATAATATTACTTTTACATATACAAGATGGCGGCCTAGTTATTTTTAATGCACTTCTGCAATGTGCGCATTAACTGAAAGGGCTTGCTATGATTAACTCGTAAAATAAAGTGACGTCACTCTAGATACAATATGGCCGACTAAGTTTTTAATACGTGCTGAGAATGAATACGAATGCGAGTCTTAAAAAAAATTTAAAGTAAATCTTCTTTTTTAAAAAAATGCGCTAAAAAGTAAAAATAAATTAAAAGTAAAAAAACCTTTTTAAAAACAAATTTTTATTAAAAGGCGCTAAAAAGAAAAAAAAATAGTTTTTTGCTTTAAAACTTTTACCATCAACTTATAACGTCATTACACAATTTATATGATATAAAAGCTTGTCGCGAAATTTACTTGTGCAGAAAAACAAGTAAATTAATAACTTGATTTTACTATTAAAATTTGCAAACTAAGTAAATACAAGTACTTAAATCTCGCGACAAGCTTTCATATCATATAAATTGTGTAATGACGTTATAAGTTGATAGTAAAAGTTTTAAAGCAAAAAATTATTTTTTTTTTCTTTTTAGCGCATTCAAATAAAAGCTTGTTTTTTAAAAAGTTTTTTTTACTTTTAATTTATTTTCATTAAAATATTTTTATGAAGAAGGAATTTTACAACATGAAAATTAATTAAAATTTATTGATAATTTTTCATTCTTAACTGCTGCTGGGCTCGAACCCAGGCTTTTACGGACAGGTTACCCTTACATGCTCCGATTGCAACCACTCAATTTCTTCAGAGGGGTTTGCCGTTTAACACTCGCAGCCATCGACGACTGCTGGCAGTCAATAGTCAAACATCAATCTTTAAACCAAATTGTATTTAGCCTCAGGTAGATCGAAATTAGCTTGATTTTGATTTTACATGTTCTTCCTTACTCCTAAAATATCAAAATTTGGATGAAAAACCATAAAAAGTTCAACAAAATAACCACAATACTAATTAAAATTTTAAATTTTTACAATTTTTAGTAATCTATGTTATCATTTTGGTAATAGGTGCAAAATCAACAAATTGTTTGCTTGATTCTATGAATTTGGAATAAATTTGGTAATTAGAGACAAGACTACAAGCTAGTCAGTTGATCAGACTATAGAGTAAACAACAAACTAGAATATAGGAATAGACAATTAAACAAAAAATAAAAAAGGAAACCATTTTTGTCTAGATCTAATATCAGACTATTGTTTAAACAAAAGATAAGACTATGAATTAGACTATGGGTTGGAGTAAAGAAAATACTATGGCCTAGACTTACGATACGACTATATACATATTACAGCAAAGACTAGACAAAGAATAAACTATAGATAAGACCCTCGATTAGATTTTAAACTAAACAATAAAGTAGACCATCGATTTTAAGTTAAAGGCTATAAACTTTGGCATAAACTATAAAATAAAAATACTATAAGCTTAATAATAAACTAGACCATAGGTTATACCTAGGGTTTTTTCCCGGGATTTCCCGTCCCGGGAATTCCCGGGAATTTCAATTATTTTATTTCCCGTTTTCCCGGGATTTTTCTTGCGGGATTCCGGGAAATAGAAAATTCCTCATAATTTCAGAAAATAGCTATTTATACTTTGAAATTTAGTTTTCTATTCTCTAAAATTTAGCATCTGTTGTTGTGGATTAGATCAATTACAAGAAGTGAGTACATGTATTTAAATCAAGGTCTCCTGATGCAATAAATCTACTAAAAGCAGAATGGGAAGTGCAACAGTTGATAATTATTACATTTAGTGAAGTGAAGAGTTAATAAAGTACATTAATTCAAAATTAGATGCAGGCAGTAAAATTTCAATGTCCATGAACAAGTCTTAAAAATAGGAGATACCTAAACATATCGCTCCTTTATTGCAACATAGTCATATCTACAAAAACAAACGATCTTGGCAAAATGCGATTAAAGTTTTCAAAATGTAACGATTTAAAGATATATTTTGCTATAACTTCGGTTCAGTTTGAGATATAATACGAGAAGGCATGAAGGAAAACTTTGCTAAAGTTGCTTAAAATTTTGAGATACGACTATGATGCAATGAAGGAGCGATATGTTTATTAGGTGATAAACACAAATTTTCAATTTCAATTTGTGTTGGTTTATATACCCGTAAAGTGCGGGGAAACCGAAATAAAATAACATTTTGAAAACTCGTGTAAGATACTACAACATACAACTTGAAAAACACATTGTCCCAAAGATTACAAATCGATCTATTGAAATGAAAAGGTTTGTAAGAAGCAGTCCGGTTGATGCCATTTTTGCATCAACCTTGACATACATTTGACTGATATAGACGTTGTTTATAAAAAAGAAAAAATTTCTTCTGATTGTGAATCCGAAGCATGCTACAACGGTGCACTTTTAACTATTTGTCCAACCTCGGTAAAAAATGGACGAAATTTTTTGGAAACATGATAATAAGTAAATAAAATCAGGAATATACTTTTTGACGACTTACTAAGCGCTTTGAGTGTGTCAGAAAGTTATTTCCTAAGGCGTTAAAAAATGTTATATATTTCTTTAAAATATTTTATCTATTTTATTTATTAACTTTTTGATCCCATATCTTGAGTACCTTAATTTTATTTTGTTTTTATTATTGTTTTATGAATTAAATTGTTATGTTTATGTTATCTTTTTATCTTGTATCCAGAGCAAAATAAAACTGAATAAAAGCATAATAATAGGGATTAAAGGCGTGAGGTGATAATAATTCAAGTTCCTATTTCAATCTTTAATTAATTTTTTAGTATTGAACCATTTCTTTTACTTTCTTTGTAAACAAGTTCTCTTACGTTTTTTTATAAAAGTTTTTTTCATTAATTAATAACAAAATTTACTTTGTATTATTTATATGGAGCGGGATCCCGGGATCCCGGGAAATCGAAAAAGTCCGGGAAAAAAAAACTCTAGTTATACCCTAAATTAAGATATAAACTGAAAAACAGGCTACACTATAGTTTGGATCTATTACACACGTATATTTCCTTCAATGCCCCGGTAGGCTTGCTAGTAGTAAGCTAGTCTGTCAGCCCCGGGGTTGCGAGCTCGATTCCCGCCAGAGGCTCTGGTTTCTTTCCTGCAAACAAGCGTAGAGCTTCGCAGGGATTAGCACAGAGAATTAAAAAAAAAATATATAAATAAAATAAAAGTTTTTTTGCAAAAACCTTTTCTAAAGGCATAATAAATTTTCCACTATGGTTATTTATGCCAAAAATTTATTTACGTTTTTTTCTTATCAAAAATTTAAATAAATCATACGTCACGTATTTGTTGTATGTCTGGCAAATTCAAATTTGAACTAATGCCTTAGTTCTATTCAAATATTTATCTAATTTTAATTTGTTATTTTTATTTAAACTTTTTGTTTTGTGCCACTTTCCTCTTGAAATTCTTATCAAAAATTTATCTAAAAAATTTTTATGTTTAAATTTGGATGGTTCATGTTAAAAATAAAATATAAATTTGTATATTGATTTGGTTTTTTTTTATGCAAAAAAGATATGGCAGCCACGCGTTGCCCAAAAGCTGAAACTTTAAAGGCCTTGCCAGATACAACTTTTGCTTCGCGTTGCGTTAGAGATTCGCTTTGACATCTAAGATGAAATATACATACTTATAGGAAACATGTCACATAAAGTACTTTTTACGACGAGCGAAGCGAAAAGTTAGGCAACTGTCATCTTTTTGCGCGGTTTGACAATCTGCTGGTATAATTTTTTTATTTTATTTTTTTAACGCACAATGCGTAAGTGTTGTCAAAGTTTTAATTGTGTCATACACCTTTTGCTTAACGCTTTTCTGTCCAAGTGAGAAACGTCACGCAAAGCGAAGAAGTTGTATCTGGCACGGCCTTAAGGGCTAATAAATCAGAGCAAGTGAAACTCTCTTTTTGGTTTCAAATGTGCTTAAACCAACAAATCTATAACGTCCAATTTCACCAAGTTCGGTTATAATTAAATACCGGTTATAGCTGTCAAAACATATTGGTAACTGGAACTTTAATTGAAAGTTAGTTTTAACCGGACTTGGTGAAATTGGCCGTAAGTCAGTAAACATATTAACAATCTTTAAAGTAGAAAATTGGGCGTTTAAACTACCAATACAGACCATTTGAATTTGACAACATTTATCGTAGTGCTGCCGCATGTTATTTTTCAAGCTACATATAATACATGGGGCACTGGTTGAGTTTAAACTACATATAAATTTAAGTTTAGTTCAACTAAACCAGCGTTTAAACTTTCACTTATTTATTAGCCATAGAAAGACAAAAAGACAGGTTAAGTTTAAAGTTTTTATGTCAAAATTCTGGAACAAATTAAGTTCTTGAAAATATTTTGAGGTATCTTCTCTTAGTGTTTTTGAATCACTCTAATAAATTAAATATTTTTTAGCTATTTTTTATTTTAACATTATAAAAATTTCTCTTTAATTATTGTTCATTAGAAAATGTGTGCCAACTGTTTATCTTTACCATCTGGTTTTTAACCACATCTATTCGAAATTTTTATTTGTAGCTTTTATTATTTTGATTAAATATGACGTAAATACGGTTTGACAAATAACTAATTTCTTTATAAATATAAAATTTACAAGTTGAATAATAAAATTAGCGTTAATGCCAAGTTATCATTGACTTGTAACGTTATTTTATAATAGAAATTATAACATAGTACGTCTTAAGAAAACTTTGCACATAAAAAAATGTTTAATTAAATTTAAGGGCGAAAATTTCCACGACTTGATCAGTAAAACTATTGTTTGAATTAACAAAAAATCTATTGGTAGTAAAAATAAGTTCTCTTCTTTTTTCAATTGCTGTATATTAATACAAAGAGGCCCAATTTTCAATACATAACGAACTGCTTATTTTAGGGTTCTTTTTTGGAAGAAAATACAACCCCGTCATGATAAGTTAGTATAATTAGATCAGGGATGCAATTTCTTAAAAATACTTTAGACTTCCTTTAAAGTGTAACACGGTCGTTTTGTAGAAATATTATTAACCATAAAATGACATTGACTATTTCTAAATAGCCAACTGCACGATATCTTGCATTATAATGTTTTGATTAAAAACTTCCTATCAAAGTTATATTTGTTTTTAACAAATAAACTTAAACTTATTATTAATGAAATTTATTTCGAAAATAATACTACAAGAACATACTAAGGCCAACCTAAAATTACTTTTGACAAAAATATTAAACAAATAGTATTACAAATTTAATTTAAATGAAGTCAAGCGAAATTCGGGGTAATAATATGGCAAACATAACATTACGTCATTGTTTTTTGTTTTTCTTGTCGATTTCGAACGATTTCGAGCAAAAAATTATAAAATATTGTTTTAGTTTGACAAAGTATAAAGTATTGAAAAGAATACTAATGAGTTGAATTTCTTTTAATAAAATATTCAAAAACACGTACTTTGTTCAAATGGAAAGTACCAAATATGTACTTTTTTATATTTGTTTGTAAAGTTGTAAAGTTTGTAATTTTGTTTGTAAGTTCTTCAATATTGATCTTAGACCCGATAAAGTACATATTTCCTGAGTCCTTATGAGTGGCGAAGTTGATTGTACGATGTCCGTGTGTCCTTTGAAATAGGTTTCCGAAGACCCCAGATATGATGGTGACTATGTTGTTTTATATGTATTTACATCACATATAACACCGAATCGCAATTGAAATTCAGCCAGATCGGTACACAAATGGCTGAGATATAAACAAAAACCCACGACTGTCTCTAATTTTACCCACAAATCCCTTGTTGTTGTTTTTTTATATCAGAAGAGCGTCAAGAGCCAAAGTTTCCAAATTAGCCAAAGTTTCCAAATTAGGTACATATAAGCATATTGGTTACAAATAGACTAAATCCGACAAAATGTGAGGGATTATATAAGCGGGTTGCCACAAAATAGTTTTATTTGTATCTTATGAACGGTAAGAGACAAATTTTCCAAATTTGGTAGAAATAGCCAAGTTATCATTTAATTGCATGACATCTATCAAAAAGTGGGCAGAATTGGAAAGGTGGGCATAGCACAAAATACATTGTTATACCTGGAGAACGGTAGGAGAAAAATTGTCCAAATTTTGTACACATAGCTGGGTTGTGAATACACAAAACCCGTCAAAAAGTGAGTGTTATGGGATAAGTAGGCATGGCAATTTTCATACAAATACAATACAAAGTCACAGTAAAAGTTATAAAATTAAGGACAACTAGCTTCGATACTACTACAAGACATACGAAAAAAAAGTGGGCGGGCTTGGAAAAATGGGCGCGGTACCAAAAATTAATTTTTGTATATCTGGAGATTAGTCGCAGGCTAGCAAAACGAAGCGGGTTAAACAGTAAAATCAAGTGAGCACCGAAAATAAAATAGGCCACTTATTCTTTCGATAGGGGCAGGGGAAGTGGTACCTTCTATAGGATGGCAATATTAAGTATCGCATTTCTTAAAAGTCGCTGCACCCATTTTCTTAAATTTTTGGCAGTAACATCTTCTGAGCCCTAAACATTTAAATAAGATAGCAGCAGAGGAAGCGGAACCCCCAAAGGACGCCAATGTTAAATATCACATATCTTAAGAACTGTTTTAGTGAGGATGATCAAACTTGGAAGGAGTCACTCTTATGGTGAAATACACCTTCGAAAATAAAAATAAAGGAAGTAGGCGCAGGGGGAGCAATACCCCCCATAGGATGAATTTATAAGATATTGCGTAAATTTAGTACTTTAATAATGAGTGTGGTTAAGGCCACTACAGGGTGGCCCAAATAAGACCAGCTGATGTGAAACACAAATAACTTTTTTATTTTTTACATAATTTATTTTTTCTTTTTGCAGATTATAACTGAACTCTTGGAAATTTAAAATGAATACGTACAGTCAACAACAACGCATTACAATTATCTATTTTTATTATTCTTCTCAACGATCAATTGTTCTGACGCAGCGAAATTATCGCCGAAATTATTTCCATTTAAGTGGTTATGTGAATAAACAAAACTGTAGGTTGATGGGCACCGAAAATCCAAGGGCTATACATCAGCATCAGTCACACCCAATCAGATGCACTGTTTGGTGCGGTGTTATGGCCACAAAAATCATCGGCCCATATTTCTTTGAGAATGAGGATGAAACGCCAGAAACGGTCTCCGGGGCTTCTTACAGAACAATGATCGACAACTTTTTGCGGCCAATGGTGGAGCAACATCCTAATTTGTGGTTTCCACAAGATGGAGCCACTGCGCATACTGCTAGGCAAACTATGGACATTCTGCGTGAAATTTTTGGTGAACGCATAATTTCAAAAAATTCAGATTTCCCTTGGGGTCCTCGTTCACCAGATTTAACAAGCTTTGAAGGACCCACTCTTATGGTAAACTACTCCTTTCAACAGGTAGGTAGGTACAGGGAGAGCAATACATTTTTACAAAAGCATCCTGTGAGCCCCAAAAATAAAATAGACTACTTATTTTGTCTATAGGGGCAGGGAGCGGTATCCCCATGGGACGCAACGTTAAATCAAAATGATAACAAAGTGACTGATTCATCATAGCGCAGCCCAAACGGCTGAAGTTAGAAACATGCAATTTGGACATTGAATAAGTCAACCAACGAATAGATCTACAGAAAAGAGATTTTAGGAAATTTAAATATTAAGAGTATAAAAAAGGCAAAAAAATGCTAAAATGCTTAGCATAGGCTATAATTTAAAGTGGGCGTGGCACCTCCAAAACAAAGACAGTATGAATAACTCCATATCTGAAGAACAGTTACAGAGAAGTTTTCAAACTTAAAACAAATAATTTGCTTTTCTTTACAAAATATATGTCAAAAAAATGGCTGGATTGGAGAAATGGTCATGACACCTTCAGTATAAGCACAATATAGGTTTCTGTATATCAGTAGAACGGTAAAAGTATCTAAATTTGGTACTTTTTGCTTCGTTATCGATGCTCAAGATCTGTTTTAAAAAATTTACCTAATTTTTTTTCAATGGGGGAAGCGAAGCCCCGGGTAAAGCTAAACCTAAACCTTCGCAAAAGAAGGCGAGAGCTTCCACAATCCGCCCTAGGGTATTTTGGTATCTTCAGTTATCAAACAGTATTTAATTGGTTCTCCGTTAGTAGATCTTCTTATATGGTTATATAAAACAACAAGCTGAAACAATGTTGGTTTCGGATATCATATAAATTTAGGGATGAATCGGTAATTAAACAAAAGCACCCAAGCCTTCGTAACTGCTAACCGTTAGCGAATTTCGATGGCAGCTACTCCATTACGCTATTTTGCGACACGTTCAATAAATATCGCGATACTGAATTTCTGTATATATAGATTGTGCGTTTATAAGTGTCCTATGCCTTCCGTTTTATGACGGCACGTCTCGTCACCTAATATTTAATTGCGAACAATAATTTGTTATACGTGGTTATACGCGTCGACAAATGGTGTAAGCAATTAAACATGATCAGATTACCTTACACGGGATATTAATTAATTGAAATAATTTCTTATTTTATTAAAGGCATCTTCAGGCAAAACAAATCTGTGGTTTGAAGGGGCTACCGCGTATGTCTTAAAATAAAATTTTCGGGAGAGCCGAAAAAACCATTCTAGATTAAACTATGGGCTAAAACTTGCACCTTTTAAACTTTGTAATTGAGTTTTAGTATCGGAGTGGGTCTATCTGTTTTCAAACGTTTTTAGAACCATGAAAAGAGCATTTAAAATTAAGCAATATGGCATCAACATTTCAAAATCGAAAAAATGGACAAACGCGGTTGCCCATAAAAACCACAGAATTTTGCTTAGTTATAACTAGGGCAACCAAAAAAAAGCAAATGCTTATTTTTTGGTTTACAAGATAGAAAGATTTTGATTGAACACAAATTCCGATCATAAAAAAACAAATAAAATGAGCTATATTTGTAAGGGCTTTTTTTTGCTTATTTTGGCAATATCGGCTTTTTTTTAGTAATTTTTGCAATATCGGCTTTTTTTACTTATTTTGTAATTTTAAGATAATTTTTCATTTTTTTCATACGAAAAAAATTATTTGGGGCCATTATTACAACCTAATGATAAAGTTGCTGGTATTTAACGTGAACAATAGCTATCTTGAACGATAAAGTGACCAATAAGTTTTTTCCATTATTACAACTGTCCGATAAAATAAAAAATGTAATTTATATACTGTGGCAACATTGCAGTATATACCGACTACTTTTGGTTGTTTAAAATACGTAGTGGCAAAGACTTAGTTTTGTTTTATTTATTAATTAAAAACAAAAGTAAATTTTTGTGCTTTATTTTTGGTTTTAATGGTAAATTGTTTTGTTTTTTGTGTTAAATTGTGTTTTTTGAAAAAGTTGAGTAATTTAAGACTATCATTGAAGTTACCATATCTTCAGCAGAAAATATGGCATCTTCAAGTTCTTAAAGTTCACTTGTAAAGTAACCATGAGGACAAACCTGATGTTAGCTTATCAGTCACTTTTTAGGTTAATGTTAACTTGTAATAACCAAAAACTATTTATCTGTTAGATAGCATCCTAAAAATATCTATTTGTAAGTTGTAATAATGGCCCTTAATAATATTTTGCAAAAATCGTGATTATTATTAATTATTTTTATGTGCAACTTTTTTTATAAATACTAAAAAATCAACAATTTCTGTGCTGTAACAACTCTGGTTAAAAAAATCGTTCAACGTTGTGGTAATACTTTGTGCTTCCCTTGAACAATATCATCCCAAAAACCAATATTATCTCTGTATGTTATTATAGCTACACTAAAGAGTGGAGAGGATATTATGCATTTGTGCTGATGTGAGAAACACCTTAAAATATTGGTCTAAAGTATACCGATCAACTCAAATCAAATCACTTTCTGAGTCGATTCAATGATGTACGTTCGGCTGGCTGGCTGTCCATGTGACCACGTGTGCAAAGTACAGGTCGCAATTTTAAAGATATCAAACCAATTTTAATGCAATTTAAGACATATGTAGATAGATCCATATTTATATGGACACGTAAGGTATGCATTTTTTAAAAAATAGGACCACAAGGGGAGATAGGGTAAATTTCTGCCCATCAGTAACTATAGTAATTTAAAACATAAATAGATCCATATTCATATAGCCAAACAGTCTCGAAACTTGTTTCTAAATACTGTTGTGTTGGGTATCATACGGTCGTGCTTGACCGACTTTACTTTCTTACTTGATTTTTATGCAACTCTGTCTTAAGGCGACCGTACACGACATGTTTTTGTCATCTGACATGTCAAATTTTCCACTGCAAAACACATACATGTCGTGTGTTACCTTTTTAACTTTGCTTCTGTAAAAGTCAGACGCAAAGTCATCTGACAAAATTTCAATTAAAGCGTGCTCTATTTTCTTCTGACAAACCTTCTGACATCAGAAAGCTATGCCGGCAAGAAACCGGCACCGGCGTCCACTATTGACGGAATCATTAGCCGGCTGAAGTTAATTTTTTACAATACCGAGATATGTTTGATCATCTTACCATTGAATATAATTTATGTGAATATATATATATAAAAACCGTTTTATTATAAAATCCTAAATTGGTATCTTTGAATTAAAAGAAAAAAATGTTAAGATGGCTGAACTATTTTACGGCGCAAATAAAACTTTTCATGGCGGCAGCAAGTTATTTTGAAACCGAGCGAAAAAAACAGAGACAATGTCAGAAGCAAATTACATGTACGTTTGTGACCGAATATTATAAAGCTTATGTAAAACAGCGATTTTGACAGACATGCACAATTACATGTGACTTGAAAATTTGACATGTCAGATGACAAAAACATGTCGTCTATATGCTCCTTTAGCGGTACTGTAACCAGCGTTGCCACGACCAAAAAAAATTTGTAACCAAAATCTTAAAATAAAGTAACCAAAAGCAAAAAAAAAGTACCCAAAATTATTATGTATCAAAAGTACTATTTAATCGCACTTCAGTTTAAAAATTTTGTGTATAAAGAAGAAATAGTGTTTGTTTGTAACATGTAGGCTCATAAATCGCTGGATTGACTTTTTTAAAGTTTTGACAGTATATTATCTATGAATTGGAAAGAACAATAGGCTATATAATTTTTCGAAGTTTTTAGCGGAAATGGCACCTCCTATATTTAGTTAACACTAATTTTCGTAAATTTTAAAAACTATTTGAGCTAGAGATTTCAACCTTTTTTTATAAAAAGCTCTTGCAAGTAAAACATTTAAAGTCTTGCTCTGCGTTATGGTATCAAAGTGCAAATTTGAGCTTAATTATGCGGATGATCTTTTATATCGTCGCCTAAAATACAAAACAAAGTATTATTAAAAAATTCAAAATTAACTTTTTGATTGATTTTTGTTCGTTTTATTTAACTACATGTTCTCAAAAAATAGATTCTTTTTCCCGATGGATATATAATCATATTAAACGGGATGGGATCCGAATGGCCTTTGACCTTATCGTTTATCTAGAAAAGTGTTTCAGTGAGACCTATGTAGCATTTAGAGTAGCAGATAATGACTATCTACTCTTCAAAGTATATGTGGTTAAGTTGATAGTCTCTTAAAAATTAAGATTCTAAAAAAATATTATTCAAGTAGATGAAAAAAGTATTGCCTTTAGATACACAAATACCACACACAATTTTAAGGGTCAAAAAATTGGTTATTTTTGTGTTGAAAAAATGTAACCAAAATGGAAAAAAGTACACAAGTACACATTTGAAAAAAAAGTAACCCATTTTGGTTAAAAGTAACCAAAACGGCAACGCTGACTGTAACGTATTTTTTATTGTGTTGTGTTTAATTTGTATGTGTTTTTGTTTTTAGTATTAAGCCTTTTTATCAACTTATTTTATTATTTGCTTGTTTAAGTTCCTTTCTCTCGAAAATTCCGTAGCTGTATTCTTACGATCAAATTCCTCAGTCTGTAACGTATTTTACCATCATACTTTGTAACGTCTTATTTCTTTTTAAATATAGTTTTTGTATAAAGTAACGTCTGTTAGCTCCCCTTCTCTCTGTGTTTGGTATAGTAACGTCTTATTTTTGCTTTTTTAATATAGTTTTAGCTATTACGAATTTCTCTGCATATCATATATTGTTAATTTCTACAAATTTTGGGGTTTTACACGAAGTTGTAAAAATTGGAAACAAAAAATCTTTCATTGTTTTTCTAAGTGAACATAGTTATGGACCGTCAGAAAAATGTCCCGTGTTCCAGGGGATATAGGAGACAAATTTAATACAAATATAAATCAGTTTCATTAAAAAATGAAGGGTTTTCGGCATTAAAAGATATTTTGGGAGTCAAGCGGAATTATGAGTCCAATCGTATAAAATATACTTCAGAGCAAATACTC
Source organism: Pollenia griseotomentosa (assembly GCA_963931875.1). Lineage (NCBI taxonomy): Eukaryota > Metazoa > Arthropoda > Insecta > Diptera > Polleniidae > Pollenia > Pollenia griseotomentosa. The sequence goes on from OZ007564.1 coordinate 149,121,259, forward strand.
AATTTTAGATATGCTCCCTTAACATCTGTAGACGTAGGAAGATCTTTTTCAGTGTACAAGAACTTGCTGACTCCAAACAGACATAGTTTTCTTTTCGAAAATTTATTGCATCAACTTATAATTTACTATCACAACATATTTAACGAATTAAGTGGAAAATAAACAATTTTAAATTGCTTTTTTTTAAATTTTAGCAGCTTATTTTCATGTTTTTAAACGCTTTTTTTAAGAGCTTAAAAATGTTTTTTAGTGCTTTCTTTTGGTTGCCCTAGTTATAACTGTCTTTTCCTACTTTCTTGTGTGTATTAGAGCATTAAGGTCTCAAGTACTGATAAGGCTTAAACACATGTGATTGAAAAAGAAAAAAACAACAATCAGTTAGTTATTCAGATAATGCGTATCGCTTTAATTCTATTGTTTATTATCTTTGCTAATCGTTGAATTAATAGATCGCATTTCGATTGATTAGATAAAACCACAATGTTTTGGGGAATTCAAAAGAATTTAGACTTGTAAGTTTAAAAATATTTGTTTTCTCTCAAAAGACCAAAAATATAATTTCTTGCAAAATAAAAGTTTAAAGTTTAAAAATGTTTATGTATATTAAAAAATTTCAAAGCAAAGTGAATGGATTTAAAACATTACATCTAAAGTTTTAGATTTAAAATATTTTAGCTCAAGCACTTTAGAATATTTATCTCTTATTTTGCTATTGAATCACTCTAATTTTATTTATCTGCTTTTATTTCAATGTAATACTTAATTTAAGCTAATTAAATCATATTACAACAATAATAAATTATCATAATTTTTCATACAACATTTTCACGTGCCTTCTCCGTTGATTGCAGTAAAATGTAAAGAAGATTTCAATTTGCAAATGAAATGCATCAGGTTAAAGAAAAAAAAATTAAATATTTATTTAACTAAGAAAATAATTTACGATGAATCTTCAAAGTAAATATTTGAATTGTACAAAAAATTTATTATTTTTTTAAGATTATTGCTGACAAAAAGAGTGGCCAGATAAAACAATTAAAAATATTAAGCTTAAGCACATAACGGAAATACCAGACAGTGGTGATAAAACGTTTGTTTGTAAACAAAAGAGTTAAGACAAAGTTGAAATGCGAATGACAGCGTACGTTGTAAAAAAATTAATACAGTATTATAAAAAACAAGCGCTGTTAAACATTTGTTCACACAATGGTGTCGAATATCAATGACAGTACTGTCATATATATAAATAAATTATATTTATGGCTATTCATGAATGGCTATACATGAAAACAAAACAAAAACAATTGACGAAAATTGTTCTTGTTTTACAGTTTTTAAAAGAGACAGAAACGCGTTATAACCATGGTGAAATAAACAGGTGGCATTACTACGCCAGATGACGATTTTTTCCTCCAGTATTGTTTGTCTAGTCTTATGTCAAAGTTTTGTTTATGTTTACAAAAAGTCCACGTTTTGTGCTATGATTATTGTGTTGAATTAAAGTTTTTGATTATTTGAAGTAAAATTAAATAATTGGCTTAAAATTTATTTATTTTATCGCAAAATTTGATTTTAGTTTAAAATAATTTTTGACGTATATGGAGACTTATTTTTCATTTTTGTTGTAAAGCTTCGTACAGACGGTGGTCAGATCTTACCATGTTGTCATTAAAATTAACTAAAAATGTCTTGCAACTGTGTGAACATTGTATGCTTTTTTCCTTTGGCAGATGTGTTAAATTAATGCATCTGACAGTGGCACCATTGTCAGAAAAATGACAACATTGTAAGATCTGACCACCGTCTGTACGAAGCCTAAGTTTGTATTTGTTGCCTTAGTGCTGCCACCTGTATTATTTCACCATGGTTATAACTCTCGCGTTTATTTGATTTAAGAAGAGTATAGATGAGAAAAACAATTTTCGTAAATTTTGTTTTTGTTTTCATGTAAATGTTCACTCCTTCGACGCGTATTTAAGAAAAGCCACGATTTTTAATATAGGACTTGTCCAGACTAGGGTTTCTAATTTCCCGGACTTTTTCTATTCCCGGAAAACGAAATAAAAAAAATCTTATTCCCGGAAATCCCGGGATTTTTAGAACAAAACAATGATTTCATTAAATGAGTTCAATACACAGGTCTTTACTTTTTTAAAAGAATATATATATGTATATACAACAGTCTAAACAAATAACCTTAATTAAAACTACAGAAAACCAAAACAAAACCAAAGAAATTGTTGCATTCATATTTACATGCATATTACACTATGGAACATTTTTGGGATTTTTGTCTGGGGGGTGAGAAATTCCAAGTCAGGGTGATGGTACTAGGTCAGTATAGTAAAACCCTCAAAGGGTTTGGCGTTTGTATGTGTCAGTTTTTTTTTATGACATTTTAAATTTTTTCCTTATCTTGATGTTTTTTTGTTTAACATAACTCGAGAACCACTTGTCCGATTTTGCTAAAACAAACTCAAAAAAATTTAGAATTACAATTTCTTTAATCCGTTCATATAACGTTTTTCTTTATAATCAACAGTTTTGCCGGTAAAAATAAATTTGTGGAGAAAAAAAAAATATTTTTTGCCTAAAAATAGGCAATATTTATTAAAATAAATTTTAATTTTTAGGCAAAAAAATATTTTTTTTTCTCCACAAATTTATTTTTACCGGCAAAACTGTATATATATAAAGAAAAACGTTATATGAACGGATTAAAGAAATTGCAATTCTAAATTTTTTTGAGTTTGTTTTAGCAAAATCGGACAAGTGGTTCTCGAGTTACGTTAAACAAAAAAACATCAAGATAAGGAAAAAATTTAAAATGTCATAAAAAAAAACTGACACATACGAACGCCAAACCCTTTGAGGGTTTTACTATACTGACCTAGTACCATCACCCTGACTTGGAATTTCTCACCCCCCAGATTGGCTGTTGTACTGTGTTATATATGTATGTAGCAACCTGGTAAAATTAATTTTCCTTTAAGAAAAAACATTTTAGTATTATTAAAGCATTTAAAAGCTCATCAGAGATTATATTTCTAATCCTTGTTGATATGTACATATGTATGTACATACATCGCCTGCTACCGAAAACGTACTCTCGCTTTCCACAGACGTTGGTTTTATAGTAAGAAGCGCATCATACAAAGATTTTAAATTTGTTAGCCCGTGACTTCATAGACGCCAAATTCTTTTTCAAAATATTTTCTTTACATTAATTTTTTTAGAATTTGATATAGCCTTTTCAAGGTGTTCTTTAAAGATAGTATATGGTTCATCTGGTGTTAGTGATGGTGTATCGTGTACATTTTCATTTTCTACTTCAAGAAGCTTTTCAGACATTTCATCAGTAATTAAAGAGACCGTTGATTTATTGGTGTAGGAAAAATAGTTCGATTTGTAGGTAGTTTTTAGTTATTTTAGTAAAGAATATATTTGCTCGTTTTTTGATTTTAACGATGCTCACAAATAAAAATTTCAAAAAATTAAATTTGAAATTCCCGAAAATTCCCGAAAAAAATTTCCCGGCATTAATTTTAAAAAAGTGTTCCGGGTATCCCGGGAATTCTTTCCCGCGTAGAAACTCTAGTCCACACTTTCAATTTTTGTTGGAGCATTTTTTATTAAATTGCATGTCCACATTATGTAACTCTAGTCTCGCAATTGCTAGTAAAGACAGACACTGTTAATTTTTATGTAAGTCAATTCTTGTGTTTAATGGAGAGAGAGGTGAGAAGATTTGGGAGAGGTACTTAGTTTCATGTACTCTGTAATTCGGATTTGATTTGCGAATCTCACACTTGAGATTGGCTGTGGTTGTATTTGTATTTATATATAAAATATTAAAAACAAGATAAAAACTCAAAAATTGCAGCCCTAGAATTTCATAACCTGGACCCTAGTAGTTTCAAAGCACAATTTAATAAAATTGCAGCAACAAAAATTGCAAGTCTAGACGATTACTAATGCCCGTAATTTCTACAAACAGATATCTGGTCGTGTTCGTACCTAACAGTTATCTTTACCTATCCGGTAAAACTATTTTAGTAATTTCAACGTTTATTTTGCCTACGTGTTTTTTCCTTTAAGTTTTTTTTTAATATGGCAGCATTTGTATTTTTATTAATTTTTTGAATTAACTCTCAAGAATCGATGGTGTAAAATACACTACAGTTTAACCAGCAGGTAAAACATACGCGTTAAAATTATGAAAAATTCGTTACACCATAGATATCTATACACTGCTAGATATCTATTTGTAGAAATTACGGGCATAAGCTGTCGTGTCATACGTTTTCTCCAGACTAAAGAATGTTAACACATTATTTAGTGCTGATTCTAACGCATGAGGTTTATGTCGTCAAGGCATGATTGTTTGTAAGCCAGGGGAAGGGGAGGATATGAGTACATTCTACGTATTCGAGGTATTCTAGATTATTTTAAGTTTAATGTCCAATTTAAAGCAATGTATTTAAATCTATATTATGGTAATTTTCGTATAAACTTAAATCATATTAAAATACAGTTTGGTTTTTCAGTGTTGTTTGAAAAGTCTTATTTACTAAATGCAAACCAAAATATCATAAAAGAAGTGTATTTATTAACAAGGTGGTCTCAAATAACAGCTGACGGTTATTGCTTTTCCTGTTATTACTGTGTTGCTATGATATTGTGGTCATCTTGCTAAGTCCCTACAGATAATATTGGACTACGTGGTCCATTGTGGCTTAAATGGACTACTTACAACATGGTCCAATCTACTGTAATATGGACCATGTTATAAGAAATTAACATGCAGTGCTGCCAACAACTGCATGATGTATACTTTTCTATAGTTTACAGTATTACACATTGGTAGCCCTTATGGTGTCCATTATTAATTCTTTATTTAAAAGTGAAAGTTAATGAAATTTGTGAAAAAAAAAGTTAAACGAATTAAAAATACCAAGTAAATATATTTAATAATAGCAATAATAGACTACAGGGAACGCCATAAAAGGCGATTAGTAAAAAATTAAAAATTCTTAAACTACCGCTTTAGTGTACTCCATACTGTAATGGCATGGAGTAATTTTAAAACTAACCCACTTTAATACTTAATGGAGTAGTTTAGGGACTACTTCGGTGGGTTATATGGTCCCCTCCTAGGACATCGTAATGTTAAATGAACCACCTTTTACCCATATATTTGGAGTAGATGGAGTACTCCTACTCCTTTATGGAATACTCTTTACATGCATGCATGGACTAGTCTCGTTATCTGCAGGGGTTGTGCACAATGGAAACTTAAATTGAAGTTAAATGTACCAGATTGGTGAATTAATTCTATTAAGGTGTTAAGTAAAAACAGATTTTTGTTTAAAAACAATTTTAAATATAAATGTGACTTAAAGTCAAACCTTAAATTTGGTTATAACAGAAAAAATAAAAACCGTGAATTTTATTTTTTAACTTAAGAGCTTGAGACTTAATGTACATGCAGTGTAAATCAGCACTTATCCAACTCTTCAATAGTGGCTTAAAAATATTAATAACATTAGATGTATACAAAAGTTAAATATTTAAAAAAAGAATCCTCAGAACTTAGGTTTTTCGTCGTATAAATGGTTTGCATACGTATATAAATTTAGACGGAAAATGTGCTAAACTGGCAACACTTGGGGTGAATAACCCGATTAATTTACACAATTTTGTTTAAACGACACAATCTGTTACACTTATAATGTACTTTTTTCACATATTTGTGTGGTTTATTTTGCCCTTTAGTAATAATTAAGTATGCAGTAAAAATGTGGTCACCTTTTTTTCAATTACATTTATCTCTGTCAGCTCCAAATGTTTAACTCTGAAATCTGCCCGCAATCTGCCAGTTGTTCACAGTTTGATTTTATTTCAACGTTCATTTCAAAATGATGACATTAGACGTGAGACATTTATTTACTTGACAGTTTGTAACGCTGCATTTTATACTTAATATTCACATCTTTGCATTTTTAACATGCAAAGAAAAAACAAAAACTACACAAAAGCAATAAATTTAAAATAAGCGATATTTAAACAATGTGCATTTGTTAAACGCTGCTGATTATGTTAATTTATAGTAATTAATATATTGACAAAGTGATCAATCTGTCTTAAACGAACGTGATCTTTTAATTAAAACCTGAAGAAAAAATGTGTTAAGAAAAATGTTACAAAATATTACTAGATATAAACCTTAAATAATTATGAAGAATATGAAAAGAATAGGCAAATTAAGAGCACCAAGTCCAGCACTTTAACCGTATTAGACATTTATTAAGGAATATTATGATGACTTATATTCAAGCATAACGACAACACTTCTGGTAAATTTTTAACGCAGAGATGCTACAAAGTTCTTAATGCTTTCTAAATTCACAACATTACTTGTGTCCCTATCGTGGGCCTTTTTTAAGAAAACCAGCTACAGTTAACAAATTTTTAAATTACTTCAATTTTGTTTTTGGCTATATTAAAATAAATTTATTTTACTAGCATTTTTAATTAAAAGAAAATAATTTCAATTGTGTAATTTCCATTTTAATTTAATAATTAATTTTGATCATTACACTCAAAAAAAGCAACTTTGAAGTTTTTATAAGAAATTCTATAGTCACACAAATTTTCCTTCAACAGAGATAATACTTAAGGCGTGTTAACACGGCAATACAATGTATTACGACTTTGTAGAATCAAAATAATATGAAATTCTCTCCGTGTTTAAAAGAAAAAAATAAAAGTCTGTTGTGAGTATATTTTATATTTACACGGCTGGCTTAAGTAAAATCAAAAATAATAACAAACAAGTAAGAGTGGTATATTCGGCTGTGCCGAATCTTATATACCCTTCACCACTGTGCGAGCAGAATACAGAGCAAATAGACAAAAACTAAATAATTTTTACATATACATACATATTTACAATACAAAAAACTTCATTATAAATTAACAGCCAGGCCCACGATGTCACACGTTAACGTTCGCATAGAAAATTACATTTAAAACATAAACAAATTCTAAAATTTCTAAAAAAATTTTTTTGTTTTAAATGTAATTTTCTATGCGAACGTTAACGTGTGACACCATGGGCCTGGCTGTAAAAATCGTTTTTAGAGCATAAAAAATATAAAAAAATTCTCTTTTTAAAAAACCAAAATTCGAACCAGGGGACTCACACTTTCTAAGCTTAACAAACCCCCTAGACAACTGATCATTAAAATGAAATATGGCCTGTTTATTGGTTCACAACTCAACACACATAGGCAATTTTTAAGTAGGAAAAAGAAACAACAATTCCCAGTTTCTATTTGTTAAAATTATTTCGTTGAATAGATGAAATAATAAACAATTAAAAAAAAATTATTTCGTATCTGAACCGATTTTTCCGAGTTTTTCAGAAAATATTTTTTACTAAAGATTTCCGATCTTTTGATATATAAGGGATAACCATAGGTCATATGACAGTCCAAAAAATCAGGTTTTTATAAAATTTTTGATATTTTTTGTACGGGAGGTACCACGCACACTTCTCCAATGCCGTCCACATTTTGTGGGATGCTGTGTATTGATAACCTTAATATCTGAACCTAATTTGGAAACTTTGGCTCTTGCCGTTCTCCAGATATACAGAAAAAATTAATAAAAATACAACAACAACAAGGGAGTTTTGGAAAAAATTAGAGGTAGTCTTGGTTTTTTGCTCATATCTCAGCCATTTTTGGACCGATCTAGCTGAATTTCAATAGCAAGAAATTGTGGACTATATGTGACATAAATGTAAAACAACCTAGCCGCTTTCATGCCTGGAGTCTCCGGTAAACACATATCAAACGTAAGACGAACAGACGGACATCGTTAAATCAACTTCTCTCCTCATAAGGACCCAGAATATATGGTTGCAGTTTTACAATTTTTAAAAAAAACAATATGAACATTTGCTGGGTTGTTTTTGTAATTGTATAAAAATGCCTTTCATATACTCTGTTAAAATACACCTCCTAGAATACATAAGTTTCTAAAATGGTTTAGAAAAAAAACCATTTACCGACCGCTTGTCAGATTTTGTATTCGTATTCTCTCTTACTTAATACATTTTGCTTTTACATGATATGATTTTTCTCATTAAACATCATGTCGTAATACAATGTATTACCGTGTAAACTAGCCTTTAGCATGTTCCTAATACCTATAAGCTTTTTATGCGGAATCAATAGATATTTTTTTTATCGATTTCACTTTCGATATCACTATTCGTACATTTAACAACATTTTTATATTAATTTAGTTTTTATATTTTACATAAATCAGAATGTATGATATTAAATAGAAGTAAAAACTAAATTCCAATAATAGCTTTATTACAATTTGTAAACAACTATTTAAGTTGCTTTATTAATTTGTTTTCCTTTATAGAAATTACCTAAAACTTTTAAAGAATCCTAAAATGAACTTTTTGACACAATGGTAACACTTTTGAAAAAAATTTTCCATTAAGATGCTATTTAGTAAGTACTTAGTTAAGTTAATGCATACATATTTCCATTTTATAAAGTATTTACAACTATTTGTAGCTAATTTAAACTTAAATACCACGCTTCGTATATATAACACAATTACTTCAACTATAATATTCGTTTCAATTAAAACATAGATTTGTTTTAATAACAATTTAAATGGCTTTTGTGTTTTTATCTTTTTATAATAATTATAATATATATTTGACTCGTAAATTAAAATTTTACTGAAAATATTCTCGACAGTTTTTTTTCAATTAAATCATTAATCAAAAATAAAACCGGTTTTAATTAAAAATTTAATCAATTAAATTAAACGTTTACTTATATCAACAACATTTCTGCAGAAAATGTTCTTAATATCAAAAAGTATTTTATTGACACTACATATTAATTTGTTTAGTGGTGCAAATTATTTAATTTTTTAATAAGTATCACAAATATTTTAATTAAAATCAGTTTTTATTTTTTGTGTTCGTTCAGTTTTTTGGCCACTTATCTTTGTAGATTTCTTAAGCGGCTCATACACTTGCAATAAAATTGTTCAATTTAACGTATTGTACAATTATATCTCCAATGTGTATGTGATATTCGAAGGTCGCACAATATATTGGCAACAATCAAAAGACTTTTAATTTGTATTGCACAACGAAAAGAAAGTGAAGTGTGTTGGCATCATTGTACAATGCTGTTTATGTTATTCCTTTAGGTTATGTTCACCTTTTTATTGAATGAATGAAATCATTGTGCGACTTATTGCATAATATAAACAAAATCGAAATAATACGGCGAATATCATATACAATAATATTGCAAGTGCAAAAATAGAAATTCACCAGCAAAACCGTATTTTAGATATACTCCAATCAAAACCGCATTTTAGATATTTGTATGTATGTTCATAATTTGAAGTTGTGATGCAAATATTTCCTCCGCAGTTGGTAACACCCCAAAGTTTTGCAACAAATATTAGCCAAACAGATGTTGACATATGGTAAAAAAAAATAAATCATGCGAACAACTGTAAGGTTGATGTAGGTAACCGGTGGAAGGCCTGTTACGATCAAGGGCCGCAGGAGATTATATCAAGTAAACAATATTGTCATTAGATAAATAGCTGTCAGAAAAGTTTATCATTTTACGAAGTACAAACATTAATTATTTTTTATTTTTGTTTTTAACAACTGATAAAGTGTAATTGAAAATGAGAAAACGATATACATATTATAATTTATGAACCATCTTCTAGTTTTGAGTTAATATTTTTACAAAGCACGATGCGAAAACCTGATTTATTATAGGCATGCCTTTCTAAACGAAAAAAAAGATTATGCGTGCAACGACATGAAAGCTACAATTTCCTGGACAACTATTAAAATTATAGAAGAGAGAAAGAAAGGAGAGAGAGAGAGAGAGAAGTAAAACAAAAATGTAACCATCTTCTTTTTATCATTTCTTCAACATCATTACTTGCAACAAAAAAATTGTAGTGTGATATACATACATAATTAAATAGTTTAACAACTAAAGCCTTTTATGAACTACTAGCATATACCCGCTACTTCGTTAGCATCATCTTTTTCTTCGTGGACATATTTTTATGCCGAAGTTTATTTTTCTAGGTTTAAACTTGTTTAAATTCTAGCATTTAACCCGCTACTTTAGTAGAACCAAAAAGCTAAAGAAAAATATCAAATTTCCCATATTTCGTTTTTTGGGTACTATAATTTTCCCACATTAAAGTATCAATCATTTCAGTATTGTAGTGGCAGCTCATAATTAAGTACGAATATGTCAATGAATGGAGGAAAATGTTTTGTAAAAAAGTAACAAAAATAGTTACGATTTCCACCCCTTAAATGTTCGAATTTCGAAAAAGTACCAAATTCGTATACGTATTTTTTTGATAAGTTTCGAATGTGGTATTAACTTTGTTTCTATGTTTATTGGTTTAAAAGATAGATGGGGTGGCAAAAAAGTACTAAAATTTAGATTTTACCCGTTAACTCCCTTATAGGGCCGAATTTCAAAAAAAAAAATACCAGACAACTGTCCGCTTATTTTTCTAAAGAACAACGATAAGTATTACATTTATTTTGCATCTCTTTTAGTTTTAAAACGGAAAAGTATAGAAATTATAAGTTTGTTGTATGATCGCGGTACTACAACCTCAAAATAAAAGGGAGCCAATTATTTCGTCTTTGCAAGAATTAGCGGACGGAAACAACATGATTTCAGCTTTTAGCTATGGTGCCGAATGTTTATCTCACAGTTTATTTAAATAAATAATGAAATCAAATTACAAAAATTAAATAATTGTATTTATGTTCCACATTTTATTATAATCCTCATTTGGAAAACATTGGAGAATTATGTGTGAAAGCAAGTTGAAAATAAAGGCATTTTTCAATTTGAAAATAATTTCCCCTCTTTGTTGAGAATGCTATGATTTTCAAATCATTATCAAACGTTTGTCGTTTGAGAAAACGTTTGATATCAAATCATTTTCAATTTGAAATCAAACCTCCGTGTTTGCTGGGGTGGGGTTTGTTTATATACGCAAAACAATGACGTATACTTTGAAGGAATAAAAACGTCAAATTGAGCAAAATCGCAAGATAGGTAACATTGATATATGTCAACATTTTTGTGTGAAATAATCAATGTTGCGCAACATTTCTTTCAAATTTAAACAGAGTGCTAGGCTTTATGCGATAACCGTTTCCAGAATTGCCTTAGTGGAGTTGTCAAACATGTTCACATTGTTCAAAGATATTTTTGCCCATTTTTGTCTTATTTTAATATTAAAAACGTAATGTTTTACAAATACCACTGCTCAAAAGCAACACGAAAAATTATTTTTCAAAACAAAACTTAATTTATTTATCAAACATTGTTTCACATTTGACAGTCGACATAGTTTTTTTAAAACAAGACAGATTTGCAAATAAAAGTTAGAATATTTTACTCTAAAGGGCCAAATTAACTATACCAGCGGCTTGACAACAAAAAAACAGGATGTTTTTGTGATTGTTTAAGATATTTTATTTTCGTACATACATACATATATGTTTCTTATGTTTTTTTTATATATCTTTACTTCGCCCTGAACAAACAAAATAATTTCAAAAATAAAAGAAGTGTTCGAAACAGTGAGAAAATAGCATTGTTAAATGTATAAATAGCTAAATAAATATATACTAAACATTTAAAGAGCAGTATTCAACAACTTAAAGTAGTTAATGTAGTTTTTTCCTGGTGGCAGGGCTGCCAGGTACTTTTTGTCCTTGTCCCCAAAAAATTAAAAAAATATCCCCAAAAATCCCCAGATTCCCAAATCCCCAAAAAACAAAACCTTAAAAAATTAATATTTTTTGTTTGTTTTTTTTTCTGACCAAATTTAAAATTTTTTTTAAAAAAAGGTAAGAAAAATGTTAATAAGAAATCCCCAAAAATCCCCAAATAAAAATTTTTAGTCAAAAAAATCATTTTATTTTGTTTGTAGGGACTGGTTTCTGTATGTTTTCTTAAATCCTTTTTATGCGATTCCAGTGAGGAATTACAAGCAGAACAATATGCTGTTTTTGAAGACGAATGAGCCAGTTTATAAGAATTTGGAGCTTGTTCAATCGGTTAAAGTCATCCTTATAATCAACAATAAACATACATATATCTAAATTTATTTAGTACTTCGATCCATCATATTGTATTGTATATAATGCATCATAACTACTAACCAATAGCTTAGCATTTTTTTCCCAATCTTTATTATATGATTTTTCATATTTACTTATTTTTGGGGAATACATTCATATTTGCTTCAAAATTGTCTTTAAAAAATCAAAAATTTTATGTGTTTTCAACGATTTTAGATTCTATTTTAAAATTCTTTTTTTTAACACTCCCTCAAGAAAAATAACAAGTTTATAAAGTACCTTTTACACACTTAATAAAAATGATAATGTTAATTAGGACCCTTTACACTATATAAGAGTAAGATAAAAGTTTTGCTATTTTTATTCATATATAATAAAAATAATAAAAAAGTGTAAAATCCCCAAAAAATCCCCGAAATCTTTTTTGAAATCCCCAAAAAAATCCCCAATCCCCAAATGACTTTCCTTGTCCTTTTTGTTCACATGAAATCCCCAACTTTGGGGATAAATCCCCAAGTCTGACAACCCTGCCTGGTGGGGCCATAAGAGATTTCCACAGGGCCATCAAACATTCAAAAGTGCCATAAATGGACATTACGTCATGTCATATGGTCAATAATTACAAAAGTTGAATACAAAAAAGAATAACATATGTGTCACAGTGTCCATGGATTTTGTTCACTTTTTGAAGCGTCATAGTGTCCATTTATAAGCCTATTTGGCGATGAAATTTTGTAATTGGCGACAAAACAATATTTAAAATAGTTGGCGATTAATTTGGCAATTTCTAAAACGCATTTGATGAATTTCATGTAAAAATCGAGATGCATTGAACCCGACCCCCTCAGATATCGATGAAATTTTGTTCATAGCTAAATTTGATCAATACAAACAAACTCTCATTTTTAGAAATGACTGTTTTGCGATTTTTTGGGCATGACACAGTGGGAACGTTTTCGAAAAAACGCGAAAATGGTCGAAAAGAGCTCAATTTAAACTACAATAACTCAGAATCGGCTAAACCGATTTCCATGACCTTGGTATCATTAAAAAGATATTTTAACAGGCTTTATGACACGTTAAAAAAAAAAAAAAGAAATACACTGTAAAAAAATTTATAACAAAAAAAAATTTTAACTGACGAAAAAACCAAAAAGATCAAGGGTTTTTTTACAGTGTATTAATTTTTTAGAAAGGTTTATCCTTCATCTATACCATATAAAAAAATAAAAATGGGTTCTTTTTTAGTTTTTTTTATATAATTTTTTAAGTAGTGTCACTTCTAGTAATTGCCCTTATATTTTATAATAAAAAAAAATTTTAGGTAACGAAAAACCAAAAAAGATCAAGGATTTTTTACAGTGTATTACTTTTTTAGAAAGGTATTTCCTTCACCTATAACATATCCAAAAAGTAAAATGGGTTCTTTTTTATTTTTTTTTTTTTAAATAATTTTTTAAGTAGTGTTACTTCTAGTAATTGCCCTTATATTTAATAAAAAAAAAAAAATTTAGGTAACCAAAAACCAAAAAAGATCAAGGATTTTTTACAGTGTATTACTTTTTACGAAAGGTATTTCCTTCACCTATAACATATCCAAAAAGTAAAATGGGTTCTTTTTTATTTTTTTTTTAAAAAATTTTTTAAGTAGTGTCACTTCTAGTAATTCCGCAAAATTCTGAATAAAAAAATCAATGTATTCTTCATAATAATTTTCTATTTTGTCATAAACATTTATTACTTTACCCATAATAAAGAGAAATATATATAGAACAAAAAATTCATAATTCATAATTATAAACAGTTTCGAGAAGCCAAGATATCCCATTACAATTTTTACGCGTATATTTTAAAAATTTGAGTGAATATGAATTCAAACAATAAGTACAGATGCATAAAAATATCTAATAAGTGTTGCGCTTCGCTTCGTAAAATAAGTGAAAACGAGGCTGCAAATATAATTGAATATTTTCCAGCTGTCGCCAACATTCATTGTAGCCGTATTTGCGAAACTTGCCGGAATACAATGAGAAAAGCGCGAATGCAAACATCGAAAGGACGGAAGTCATTGAAAATATAAATGATCATATTATTCCTCATCTACCAAACCAAATGTCGCCTCTTAAAAGGAAATATATGAAACAAGATGCATACAGAAATAGAAAATCACTGCAAATTTTCGAAAATATAGCAGATTCACTTGGAGCTGATGCATTATCTGATTTTTCAGCGCAACTTGAAAACGTCAAAGCCATTTACGAAGAAATTTTGGAAAACATCAAATATCAAATAGAGAACAGCTCAAATCTTTTGGAAAAGAAAAAACTTTTATCTCTCTTACCAATCAATATGAGTCACGAAGAAATTAAAGATCGTTTTGGGGATGATATATCTCACGATTGTATCAAAAAAAGTAAAGATATCCAAAGGAATAAAACGAAGTTTGCAGATATCAATCTTTTTAAAATGTGCAGACGTAGTTTACCAACCGAAACTCTAAGCACAGTCAAGTTATTTTATGAAGATGATGAAATTAGCCGAATGATGCCTGGATCGCAAGATTCAATTACTGTTAAACAAGGAAACTTACGTGAAAAAGTTCAAAAAAGACTTTCGGTACGTATTACTAGAAGTGACACCACTTAAAAAATTATTTAAGAAAAAATAAAAAATAACCCATTTTACTTTTTGGATATGTTATAGGTGAAGGAAATAGCTGTCTAAAAAAGTAATACACTGTAAAAAATCCTTGATCTTTTTTGGTTTTTCGTTACCTAAATTTTTTTTTTTTTATAAAATATAAGGGCAATTACTAGAAGTGACACTACTTAAAAAATTATTTAAGAAAAAAATAAAAAAGAACCCATTTTACTTTTTGGATATGTTATAGGTGAAGGAAATACCTTTCTAAAAAAGTAATACACTGTAAAAAATCTTTGATCTTTTTTGGTTTTTCGTTACCTAAAATTTTTTTTTGTTATAAAATATAAGGGCAATTACTAGAAGTGACACTACTTAAAAAATTATATAAAAAAAACTAAAAAAGAACCCATTTTTATTTTTTGATATGGTATAGATGAAGGATAAACCTTTCTAAAAAATTAATACACTGTAAAAAAACCCTTGATCTTTTTGGTTTTTTCGTCAGTTAAAATTTTTTTTTGTTATAAATTTTTTTACAGTGTATTTCTTTTTTTTTTTTTAAACGTGTCGTAAAGCCTGTTAAAATATCTTTTTAATGATACCAAGATCATGGAAATCGGTTTAGTCGATTCTGAGTTATTGTAGTTTAAATGGAGCTCTTTTCGACCATTTTCGCGTTTTTTCGAAAACGTTCCCACTGTGTCACGCCCAAAAAATCGCAAAACAGTCATTTCTAAAAATGAGAGTTTGTTTGTATTGATCAAATTTAGCTATGAACAAAATTTCATCGATATCTGAGGGGGTCGGGTTCAAAATTTCAGTTTTATCTCGATTTTTAAATGAAATTCATCATTTTTCTTCTTATTTATTTATGAGTAAGGAAAAATTGTTTCTTTAAATTTTTATCAAATTTTAAAATCGCAATACGAATGCGATTGTTTTAGATGATAAATTGATAATATTGTTAAATAATGACCTTGAAAACATTAAAAAATTATTGCTAGAGAAATTCGGCACAAAGTTTAAGTTTTCTTAGATTTTCAGATATTTTTCTTATCAGAAGTCGTCATTTGCTAAAATATTAAAATAAACACACAGTATGCAATATTTCGAGTTGATGTCATTTTCTTATCAGTCATCGAATATTTACCGAAAACCATTAAATTTTCTGTTTATTTTGGGAAATGAATTCTAAAAACTAAATCGTTTTCAAATGCATATGAAATTGAATTTTTAAAATTTTTGTAAAAATAATGTATACTGGGTAGTATGCAAAAATAGTTGAATTTTAAAAAAATTTATAATGATACATAGCAGGTTTTATATATTGGTATCAAGCGTATTTTGCAATGTGGTGTTGCAGAGCGCGAAAAAGTCACAGTTTTGTATTAATTTTGACTCGATTTATTACGAAATAAATTCCAAAATCTTTTAAATATTATTTGGAATATTTTTAAAAAAATTCACTTAAATCTTTTGAAAATCTTGATGTTGAATCGAAAACGAATCTGGGTTAGAAGTTAATTTTTAAAAATAATTCATGTAATGGACTTGTAAAAATTCATGTAAAGAAATTTTTTAAAAGGCTGTGTTTACTCGAAGTGTTAGATATTCAGATAATAATTAAAAAAAAAAAACCCTTATGACATTTGCCCTTTACTTCATTTCTTGCCAAAGTTACATTACGTTTCGATGAAAATAGATTAATACACCATTGTTAATGGCCAAATACACTTGTTAAATGCATGTCCAGCAGGCTATTTCACTCGTGTACTTGTGCTGGACGTAATATTTTTTTTTGTCGATGCTGGATGGAAAATCAAAAAATGTAAATATGACGGCGAATATTATGCCTAGCACACGTACACGAGTGAATTGGCCTGCTGGGCAAGCATTTGACAAGTGTATTTGTCCCTTTAAACAAATGCGATATGTATTTAATTTTTGTTCAACATTTTTTATTTTTCGAATTTATTCTATGAGTTAAATTTCAGTTATGTATTTTATAAAGCTTTTTTGTAATAGTCTTATTCCTTCAATTATTCAGGAATGACTTTATACACTACCAGACTATTATAAAATACATAACTGAAATTTAACTCATAGAATAAATTCGAAAAATAAAAAATGTTGAATATAATATAAAGTAACCTGCGAAAGGAAATAATTCCCAGTTTCTATTTCATTTTTGGAAAAAATAAAATTTTTTTGTGCTTAGCAGCCAAAAGGGCGCATTTTTTGAAGGTATTTACTACAACACACAAACACTATAAACTTTTACTATTATTAGGAAGAAAAAAAATGGAGATAAAATATAGCTTAATATAAAATATAGCTAAATTACCATTATTTAAGCCGGCGATATGCTATCCTATTCCGTCATACGATATGTCAAAAAAATCGCGTGCGCTCATAAAATAAGATAATGTGGCTTAAAAATGAATAAGGTAACAGATTTGTTTGACAAGTCTGTTCGACTTGCAAATGTTTATGAAAATATTCATAAAATGATTGATTCTGTGCGATCAGAGTTGCATTTTCTTGTAAAGTAGCTGAGTAATTTGATTTTTTATAATTTTTTTGGGATAACGCCCATGATACCTCTTAGGACACTTTTTTTAATCCCCGTTTGTATCAATTTTACCTACATATTTCGTGCCACTTTTTGACCCTTTTTAGAAATAGCACTTAAATTTCGTTTTTTTGACTACACTGCTGAACAGTAGTGCTTCAGGTAGACAAGTGTATTAGAAATTATCATTATAATTAACTTTGGAACAGACTTAAAATAGAAACTCGCAATTCCATGCTTTCAACGAACTGCAAGATTGGAGTTCATGTGTTCATAACAAAATATAGAATGCACATTCCAAAAAAGTAGTTAGTATGCGAAAAAAAAAATTTTTGGTAAAACATTTTTTACGACTTATTGTTGTGTTTTGCAAACAAAAAAAGTCCTAAAATAATAAGAGTTTTTTGCTGTGTTTATTGTTTTGTCATAACTAAACAGTAGAAATTAAAATTATGAAGGGCTACTCACAGCTAGGCTTGCCAGACGTATTTTCAGCAGTACACTTATTTTTTTTACTATTTGTACTGCTTTCTGCATAACCATTAAAGAAGTACGCAATTGTACTTTTTTTAGCTTTTCTACTTCATTTTGTACTTTTTTTGCACAAAAAAAAAACATTTTCTTCATATTGTATCGGGTGTTTTTTTCAGTGGTATAGAACTTCGAATTGAAATAAAACACAAGAAAATCGTTTTAATGACCATCAATTTGGCTTTATTGGAAGGATAATTTTATGCCATTAATGTTTAAATATGATTTCAGGCATGTGGCCGCCGCGGCTGGCTCGAATAAAGCCAATTCTACAGGTCCAATTTTCAACCACTTTTTCGAGCATATGGGGCCGTATGTCGGCAATAACGCCACGAATGTTGGCTTCCAATTCCCCTAACGTTTCTGGTTTGTTGGCGTAGACGAGCGACTTCACATATCCCCAAAGAAAATAATCCAATGGTGTCAAATCACACGATCTTGGGGGCCAATTGACAGGTCCATTCCGCGAAATTATGCGCTCATCGAATGTTTCCTTCAATAAATCGATTGTGGCGTGCGCTGTGTGGCATGTAGCGCCGTCTTGTTGGAACCACAGCTCATCCACATTCATGCCATCCAATTCGGGAACAAAATAGTCGGTTATCATGGCTCTATACCGGCCTCCATTAACGGTAACTGCCTCTCCAGCATTATTTCGGAAGAAGTATGGCCCAATGACTCCACCAGCCCATAGAGCACACCAAACAGTCAGTTTTTGTGGATGTAATGGCGTCTCAAGGGTCTCATGTGGATTCTCTTCACTCCAAATGCGGCAATTTTGCTTGTTGACGTAGCCATTCAACCAAAAATGAGCCTCATCACTGAACAAAATTTTGCGATGAAAATCAGCATCGAGATCAATCTCATTTTCGGCCCATACACCAAGCGTTGTTCTTTTGTCAACCTGTTTATGATGAAATGGCAAACCAAACTGAACATAAATGACATTAGAGTTGCCAGATTTGACCACAAAATGCCAGTTTTATCTCTATTCGAAAAACAAACCTGTAAAAAAAACACCCGATATATAAAGTGTAACAAGCCAATTTTCGACACCAACTAAAAAGACTGCAAATCTAAAAGAAATGTTTGAATTTTGCGATTTGGAATGGTTTGAAATGCTGCGTCATGTACCAACTAGGGAATGGTAAATGGATTCCAAAATCGATTTTTCGATCGACTTTTTTTATTTCGATTTTTTAAATCGATTAATCGCACCTCAAAATCGATTTTAAAATTCTAAAAACTTTGTTTTTGTTTTAAATGTATTTGTACGAAAAAAAAATTCTTTCGTACATCGGATATAGACTTTTAGTACATATTTTGAAAAAAAAAATCAGTTACTTCCTCCTTTGTGATATATGGTTTACTATTTGCAAATTTATCTTAAACGATTGTAAAATCGATTTTGAGGTGCGATTAATCGATTTAAAAAATCGAAATAAAAAATTTTTAAAAACCTAACCGGCATTGACAGCAGATTTTGCAGACATTTTTTATGTCGGATAGAACTCCACCAGTTAATAGCGAAGTTGGCCTTAATTAACAATAGCGGCCAACTTCGCTATTAAACGCGCATGTCAAAATCGGATTTTGCAATTGCAAAGCGTTGACGCCGCGCTATTTATGGATGCTTAATACAAATTGCATGGGCATGACAATTTTTGACAACTAGAATACGCCGCTTTTGTTGAGGTACGGCTGTAAAAAACAGTATATAATGTTTATTTTCGGATACTGGTTTAAATCTTTTAAACTTATTTATGCCAACCAAAAAAATTTACTTTTCCGAACAGAATGATTAACTGGCATCACTGTTTGACATTAATTCACGTTCTCAAAATCTTCATTATTATAACTACTGCAATCATATAATGATAATAATGATTGCAATAATGATGAATTTCGATTTAATTTTATACCGCACATGTCCCATTGGCAAGAATTTGACTAAAAACAAATAATAAAAGTTGGCTGGTAATAGAGTAATTATTTATTTTTGTTGTTGGTTTATTTTTCTCACTCTCATTGTATCACCTGCACTTATTTTATTTAATTCTCTATCGTTTTGTTTTTTACTTCTGCTAAGTATTTTTTCTTTTTATTTGTTTTATTACTTGCCTAAAATTTGTTGTTATTGTTGTTGCTTATTTAAAACAAATATGTTTTTTGTAGTATTTACATACCCTTCATCACAGGTGGAAAGGGGATACATACATACATATGTATATACATACATACCAACGTATACATAGCTTCAGTTTGTAATTTGTACAATAGTGACATAAAGCTCAAATTAGACGTGACATAACAATAACGGTACAAAACAGCTGTTTGAACTAACCTAACTCCACGTCTACAACTAACATGATTTGCTGTAATAACACGATGTTATAAAAGCGTTATTAAAACATTTGCATTAACAACCGTGTTATAACATGAGAAAACCTCTAATATGATGAGTCTATACTTAACAGTAACATCATATTACTGTTAATGTTAAGCATTTCATGTCAGTTGTAGACTGGGAGTAATGGGCAACACTGTATTTGATTATAAGTGACCAAGGTATATTTACAGCAGGTAGTCTCGGAAAGCCAGCTGTTTATTTTTTATTTGCTTGTTTTGTGATACGAACTGTCAAATGTTGTATAGTAAACAAGTAAACAAATTTGTTTTCTTTATTTTTTGTCTTGTTTGTCTCTTATCAACCCCTTTGCTGTTTGACAGTTCGTATCACATAACAACAATAAAAAGCCCTGTTGTTTGTTTTATTGTACAATTGTTGTAATCTTGCGGCTACCTGATATAAATATATGTACCTTATAAGTGACTTTATAAAACGACATAACCATACAAACCAATGGAATTTTGGTTTCTATGGTCATCGCAAGGCGAATTCAACTACAGGTGGTGTCGGAACTACAACAATCCAAACACAGCAGAAACAACATACATAAATTTTTTGCATTGCATTGTAGCACGAAATGTCAACCATTCTAAGGCCCAAATACATAGATCAAAATACTCATCAAGCATTGTGGTAGTATTAGTGAAAATGTGTTTGTTTGTGTGACACCGACAACGCTTGATGAAAAATCAAAAAATTTAGATATGACGGCAAATATTACGTTCAGCACACGTACATGTTGAATTCGCCGGCTGGACAAGCATTTGACAAGTGTATTTGGGCCTTTAGCAAAACACTAAGAAATCAAAACAAATAAGCTCAAAATGTCAAAATCAGATGCCGTTTCGACACCACCTGTAGTTAATTCGCCTTGGGCCATTGTTACGGCTATAGCATTATATTTATGTCCTTTCTTATTGGACATAAAAGACCCAACTATAATGTGCTTATGTAATTTGGCTTAAGCAACTGTACGAGTACATGTAAACTATACGAGTAAAACCATATTGAACTTAAAAAAACTTTTTGTTAAGTTTTATGTAATTCTCATATGCTAAAGAAAAGTGCAAAACTGATCGCACATACATCCGTACGGAATCAAATGTTTTTTATTTTTGTTTTTCAAATGCATTTGAGAGGCTTTTCATTAATTTTTAACAGTAGCTTAAGCTTGTTAATGCATATTTTGGTTGAGCCTTAACCCTTTCGGTACGGGAGACGATTAGTTAGTTTCAAGCTTTTATAATGGGCTATTTTTACAAAGATATGCATATAAAACTAATATTTATTTACATAAAATCAAGAAATTAGTTTCTTTTTACGATGTAAATTCACATATATGACCCACGAATTTACAGCTGACATCACCAATCTATAAAAACTTTATTCCACCATTTCTGTGATTAACGGTCTAGTTCATATATTTTGGATAACTGATCAAAAAACTCCTCCAAACAACAAGTGGTATGATAATAAGCAAGACTTGTTTTAATATTTGTACTTAAGCGTCTAAATAACTAAATGGGACAGCTTTGAATCATTTAAAGGGAAAAACTTTAATACTAGGACTCTGGGAACATTCAGTGGGATACATATGTCCCAATAGGTGCGATAGGGTTAAGTTCGAAAAATATGTATGTTTGTATTACACAAAAAACTTTCAGTCAGCTATTTTTGGTTATGAAAATAAACAGCCTGGCCTACGATATCGACCGCTATTCCTCGTTTGGATTTTCAACAGTTAGCTTTAACGCTGATATACCATACCTAAACAAGAGCATTAACGTTGTGTCACAAACAGTAGTGTTAACTATTCCCCATTTACATTATACGATTTTTGTCGTTGCGATTTTTACCTTATAGGCGAGAGGGGAGAGAGGAATTAAAAGGGCCACACAAACGATTCCGATTCGTTTTGTTCGCTCATTCATTCTCTCATTGTTCACTCATTTGACGAAAAATGTATTTAATTTCGGTAGCACAGGAAAAGTTGTAACGACAAAAATGTAGCTAAAACCACTAGACTGACCAAACAATAGCTTAACTGCCATTATTTATTAACAATAGCGGCCAACTTCACTATTAAACGAGCTGTCAAAATCGGATTTTCTAATTGCAAGGCGTTGACGCCGCGCTATTTAGGGATGCTTTATAAAAATTGTATGGGCATGCCAATTTTTGACAACCAGAAAACGCTTTAAATTAAATAAGGAATTTGGCTGCTTTTGTTAAAAACAATGGCATTTTAGCTATTTAAAGGTCGATCTAGCGATTCTATCTCCATTTTTATTCCTATTTTGTGGTCTTTTAAATCAAGATAAGGTAACACTGCTGTTTAAAGCTAAGATCCCACCATCGGCACAATGTACCAGTTTTTTTCGTATTTCATATGCCGATAGTGTGAACGGTCAACATTTTTTAATATATGACAATCTGTTCCGAAATTGTGCTGACTGTGGACAATCAAAATTAACCTTGATGCGCCGATAATGTGAACACTATTAAACACACAACGTTGACGCTCTTATAAAAGTGTGCCATTTCAACGTTAAATCACTGCGCTGGAAAATTTTACGCTTGACGCGCTGTTTTAGCTTGGTCTGTAAAGCATCTTTAAAAATTGTATTGTACTCGGTACATATTTAAGCATAGCTCTGATACAAATATGTACCACTCCGAAAGCACTATGTAACTTTTAATGCATTAACTTCCGTACAAACGTGGTATTGACATAAAGATTTGCTACAATAACTTTCACATTTGGTGCGTTTGTTGACTTTTCCAGTAAAATCCAGTAGGTGAGTACATTTTGGGCAATATGAAAAATTTACTCTCAAAACTGGCTCTTGCACAAAAAAGTAAACGAACGGAAAAATTGCAAAAACTTCCAGGTTAATTCAAACATATGACCGCTAAAAAGCCTAGTGTTGTAAAATATGTGTTTTTAGACTACCCAGTATATATTGTTTTTCGTAGTTAATGCATTGCATTTTAATAATTATAAGTTCGTAGCAAATGTATTTATTAAATGAACTTTTCTGGAAGCTTTTAGACTTGTTTAGTTTGTAGATGACTTTTAATTTTGTTTCTAGTTAAATAACATACGAAAATACATGTATACTTGATTTTTGATATTCGGTACCCTGAATAATATGCAGTAAGAAGTATTCATATATTTATAAGGTTTACATCTCTAAAATATTAATGAAATATTATTTATATTAAATTTAATTTACTTTTTAAAAATACCTTTTAGAAAACTAGTTTTTACTTTAGCTGCACTTTTAATTCAGTTTTTGTTCTTTTTAATATTTTTTTTTACAAACTGTAGACTTTTTGTTTGCAAATTGTATGTTTTTTGCTTGTTTACTATATTGAATCATATGTTTTTGTTTTCAACTGGATTTTACGAACGCATTTAAATAAAATCTAGTACAAATGTGTGCAAATTTTGGGGTAAACGAACGCAGCTATAAGCTACTAATGGTGTAGATTTGTGATAATACGTTCAAAACCGACCCTATCCTGATGGGTTGACGAATGTCTTTGGCCCGCAAATAGGGAATCATATGGTCAGTCTTAATCGACTTTCTGACGTGTTTTACAAGTTGTCGTTGTTCAGTTAATAAACGGTACGTATAGGTATATGTGCAAGCATTCGTATATACGAAAGGTAACGTGTGTGTGTGTTTGTGTGAATGCCCTGCAAATAATAGGACTAGTCCAAACACACGTGTAAAATGTAGCCCACAAGGGACTAGGACTAGTCCAAAAGTAACCCAAACGTATGGAAAATACATGGTATATTTAACATTACGATGACCCAGGGCATGACCATATAGCCCAGCTTTGGATTACAAAGGAGTAGTCTTAAAACTACTCCATGGTATACTCGCGAGGATTAGTTTTGAAGTCGTTTAAAAACCAAAACATGTCGTTAAAAAACGAAGACATTTCGTCTCACTACAAACACTTTTTAACAATGACATGGTCCATGCTTGCACTACATTGCACCAGTTCATGTAGTAGTCCATTTTATCAAAATGGATCAGGTAGTCCAATATTATTTGCAGGGTGATTGGTTTGCAATATTTTACGCGACTTTTCTATTTATTTCATCTGTTTGTTATTGTTTTGTTATTCGTTTTATTTTTAAAGTTATTTCTGCTGATGTTTTACTTTGTGCTCAAAGCAAAAGTGATTAAAACAAATTTTTTACAAGTTAGTACAACGAGTATTTTCAATTTAGTTTAATTAACCAAAACAAAAGTGCATTTTCTCGTGTTAAATTAATAAAAAGTTTATTTTTTTTTTATTTATTTGCAAATAAATTTTAGAAACATTCCGTTACGTGACATTTGTGCTTAAGTTTGAAAAAAAATTCAAAAAAAAATAATTACAAAGAAGATTTTTTGATAACAAATAAGAGATCTTCACAGAAAATTTAATAATAAAAAAATATAAACTTAATTGTTAAATGAACTGTTTTTGAAGTGTTGTTAAAGTTAAGAACAATTACAAGTTATAAATAAATAAAAAAAAAATTAAACAAATGTAAGTAAAACTTGCAATTTCTTTTTATAAAATACATCATCATTCCACATTTATAAGGGTTTTAATTGTTTGTTTACCTTTTTGAAGTGTGAAACAAACATCGAGAACACGTTTGACGGGCTAATTGTAGACTTACGTCTTTTTATATAGGAAACACCAAGGCGAATTCATACCAGGTGGTCTTGGCTTGCTACGTAAGCAACAGCTGAAAAGTAACCTAATGTCAAAATGATATGCTGTTACTTTTGTTGACATTTATATTTACATGTTTGTATGTTAGTGCACAGCTAATTTGTTTACTACAGTGTTGTATTCTTTTGACACAACGTTAAAGTAGTTCACAGTGTTGTATCCGTTTTCAAAATAAGACCACCTTGTATGAATTCGCCTTGGGAAACACAGTATGAGTTTGGATGGCGCTCAAAAAACTGTTTCCACAAAAATCTCGAAATTTCTAAAAATCTGCCCTTTTTCCCACGACCCTTTTTTACGTATTTGGCCACGAAATATTTTTAAAGACATCACGAATTACGGCATTACGCCTGATAAACCTTTTCCACAAGCAATAGATGACCTACACCTTCATGTAGTAAGGCAAAGCTTCCAAAATCAGCTCCTTTTAATTATTACAATGAATTTTAGTTGGTTCTCTAGTACATTGCAAAAAGTTAGGTTAACAACGATGTCGCACCCTGAAAAACTGTAACTCGGTACAGCTATGCGCCGCCAATGTGGACGAAACTTAAAACGTACAAAGGCATACAAAAAAGAACGAAATGCTTCCCTACTCAGAGCCGTATTACGAATGATCAAATCATGGCACAACTACACAAGGTAGACTCGTTGCTACAAATCCAAGGTATATTTATAGCAGGTAGTCTCGGAAAGCCAGCTGTTAATTTTTCATTTGCTTGTTTTGTGATACGAACTGTCAAATGCTGTATAGTAAACAAGTTTTTTGTCTTTATCTTTTGTCTTTTTTGTCTCTTATCAACCCCTTTGCTGTTTGACAGTTCGTATCACATAACAACAATAACAAGCCCTGTTGTTTATTTTATTGTACACTTGTTGTAATCTCGCGGCTACATGCTATAAATATACCTTGCTACCAAGGCGAATTAATTTTTTAGTTAGCCTTTAAAGCACAGCTGTGCTCCTTTTTTTTAAATTAGAGAGAGGAATGTACAAAGTAACTTGTGTTTTTGACATATCGACCAACGAAAGCAACAAATAAAATACAATGTTGAGTTTTTGGTGTTGTTACTTGTTGTAGTATCGCCACCACCGTATACATGAGTTCGCCTTGCTTGCTACAAATCAAACCAAATTTTGCTGAAAATTATGTATAATCCCTCACACTCTCTTCCTTTCTGTGAAGCCTTTTGTTGTGTTTTAGTGTCTTTGAGAAAGACCTTAAACAGTTCCGTGTCAAATACAAGAAAATTTTAAATCGTTTAGAATTGCTTTATTGTTTTATAAAAGCATTAGTATCCAACAAGGTTGCCTAAACGTAGGGCAGAAGAAAGACGTCAAAGCCCAGTTTTGTACGTAGAAAATCCTGATTAAACTTTAAAAAATTGCTCTAATACTGCTATACAAAATGCAAATTTGAATATTTTAAGCGAGTCCAACCAGCAAAATAATCTGTAAGAAATAGATTGGTCTTACTTTTTTATGGTAAGGTTAAGTAATTGTTACTCCTGGCTAACTGAGCCTTAAGTCGTGGAAACATGCCTTACACTTTTTATCATTAATGTACTTTATTACCGATTTTTAAAAATTCTGGCGTTTTCTGCATACCATTATGGTTTAAGCTTCGTACAGACGATGGTCAGATCTTACAATGTTGTCATTTTTTTGACAATGGTGCCATTGTCTGTACGGAGCTTTAGACACAAACATTGACACCGCTAATTAGGCGCAAGAAATTAAAACGATAATAAGATACATAATAATAATATTTACTCGTACTTCTATTTTACCATGTTATAATTTTGATTTTCCCGAAATAAGAAAAAACTAAATAAAACCTTGGTTGGAAAAACGAAGTAGTAAGTAGTCAGTTGTAAAAAAGGGCAGCATGAACACCTTAAATGAAAGTAAGGGAAAATATGCAACATATTCACAAACGAATTTGAAAACAGCTGTATTTTATGACAAACGGGCACTAAAATGTTGAAAAGAAATCGGCATTAGGTTTAACTCTTTTTGATTCCCGTTTGTTAGACAAGAAAAAGAACCACAGCTGACAATGACCATTTTTTTTTTTTTTTTTTTTTTTTTTTGTTTGTGAGACATAATTATTGAAAATATAATTGAAATTAAGATTTCGGTTTTTGATAAAATTTACTTAAATTAAAATACGTAATTCAATTTAAAAACGTAATTAATATTTTAATTAAAACTGTTGCTTTCTCTAGAAATTTCTTTAATTTTTATTTTGTATAAAATTTATTAAAATTTTATATTCTTAAAACGTTAAGCTCATAAAAGTCTCTTATTTCAAGTTCAAGTTTATTTCGTGCAGCAAATAAAAATATTTTATTATACTTTTTGTCTAGTATAGACAAAAACTTTATTCATTTAACAATAATTGTAATGAAATTGTTGTAAATGTGAATGCTGGTTTACAGTATATATTATAATTCAAATTTGTTTACAATTTTTTTATTTTCACAAGCTGCAACGTAAAATGCATGGAATAAAATAGAAAAAATAATAAAAAAAATGTATTTAGTGTTAATAATTATAATCAGTTAATTGTTTAGGTGTCATTTAGTTTTTTTTCGTAATTAATATTACACCATAAAAATTACAATGCTTGTGAAGTTTTCAGAAGTGTTGGTAGAGGAGTGACATGCGAGAAAGTTTAATGGTGAATAAATTTTTCAGATCAGCATGTTATCTAAGCTAAGAATTCCCATCCGGTGTTTTCCACAGAGATTTTAACTGGTACAGCAATGTAGGGTCGAAAGTTGTCTTAATGCTCTGGGCACTGCCACTGCCGACCAATTTTCTTCTGCACTTACATTATTCAACAACATAGTTGGGGGTAGTGCACTAAATATTGACTTAAATCAGCAGTGCACTATCACTAAATAAAACTGCAAAAAAATTAATTTGCTTTTTTTACCAGCTTTAGTGATGATTGCTATTTTTTTAACTACCACTTAAAAAAATTTAGTGATAGTGCAAATTTTTTCACTATCACTAAGCGCAGATTGAACACTAACATTTGCACTCAATTCAAATAGTGCAAAATTTGGACATGCATTCAAAAAAGCTGCATACAAATATTGTCCCACTCAAATTTAAAAAATGTAACTTCGTATGTGCATGGCTTTTAATTTCTTTTGAGGATATGCATAAGTTAAAAACATTAAACAACATGAAATTTACTTTAATCATTAAAAAACCAAGTTTTTAATTTTAAAATTAGTGCAACAATTTAAGTTGCACTCAAATGAGTGAAGAAAAAAAGTTGCAATAAGCTGATGATTGCTTTTTTAAATCAAACTATTTTTTTTGAGTGCAAAATTTTTTAACATCACTATCACTCATGTTTAGTGAGGCTGCAAATTTTCAATTCATCACTCAGCATCAACAAAATGATTGCAATATTTTTGCACTATCACTAAGTGTGAGTTGAAACTGCAAACTGAGTGCACTGCCCCCCTGTATGTTCTACAACAACAAGTAATGGCGACCCGTTGGTGTTCTACGCACGGGCTGTTGTTGGAATACGCATTTGTCCACTAGGTTAGATTGTTGAAGTTAGGCCGTTATGGCATTTTTAAACATAAATGTCAGTTGTGTCCCTATCCATTGATTCGATTATTAAATATAATTCTGGCCAGAAGTGATTCCTTTACGGAATTTCCTAAGCAGTTAGCTACTTCTGGCCTTTGGTCAAGTCAGAAAGCGATCGCTTTACTGAGTGACCTGAATGGCACGTTAACACCGTTGCGTCGCAGGTAACGCTTGATTACGCTATCGCACAAGTCTTACGTATTCCATAATACTTTCTGAGATGGAAATCTTATGAATTTTGTTGCGACTGTCAAAAAATCAAATTAAACATAACAGTTTGTGTTCACACTATCACACAAAGTAAAAACACTCACACATGAAATAAAATGCAACCCTGATGCAATGAAAAGTATTATTGTTTAGAAATTTTTCAAAAAACGATGAAGTCGTATGGGATGTCAAACTTTTTTTCATAATACTTGTCATTTTCACCACACATGCATTCACACAATCAGACTTTTACATATTACTTGAGTTTTTGAACTGTATTAATACAAAGTATAAAAGCGTAAACTATCCTTAAGTAGGTGTCACTAAAACTCCGCGTTGCAACATTAGCAACATGGCGATTACAGAAACCACATTGTGGCCTTTTGCTTGTTATGGGAACCACAGGACATAATATAGGTATATAATTCTTCATCCATAAATTTATGCAGGTTCTAAAAGATTCAGATTTTACATTTACCAGAGTGGGCTTTATATGGGGCCTATAGTAAATTATGGACCGATCAACACGAAATTTTCTAGTGCTATTTCTAGTCCTATAAAACTAAGAACTATTCAATTTTATTCTAATACCATTATTAATTACGGTTTTAGGCGTACTACACTGTTTTCCGGGAGTAGGGTTTATATGGGGCCTAGGGTAAATTATGGACCGATCTTCATGAAATTTTACAGTGTCTCTTCTTGTCGAATAAAACGAACATTTGCGAAATCTCATATCATTCCGTTCATTTTTATGTTAGTTTTTGTAACAAAATTATCAATTTTTTAGGGTGGTGGTTCCAAATTTTAATTCATAGCTCTGATCCTACTGAACCGATTTTGCTGGATTTCAATCCCAAACTGCTTAGGATAACTACAATCAATTTGACACCCAGTTTGTTTATTTCTTTTGAGTTTTTCGAAAGTGAGTGTGTTTTCAGCAGACGGACAGACAGAGGGGCATGGCTTCATCGACTTAGAATTACTCAAGGAGCCAGAATATATATACTTTATGGAGTCTGAGATGAACAATAAAAAAGTTTCACACTGAATGACAAACCTAGTATACCCTCTTCACAACTTATTGTGGTGGAGGGTATAATAAAAAAACAAATAAATCTTGTTTTAGCATAGGTGTAGTGTTGTTTAAGCGTACTGGTTGTGTTAAATCATGCAACCTTTTTCACATGCAATATCATTCATAAAAAATCAAAATGCAGCGAATTCAAGGCATTTGTCGTTGACGTCATATATTATGCATATTTTTGTGATTTTTTATGGTGCCGCGCCCTAAAAATAGTTTTTTTTTTTTGTGCGATTTTGTAATCTAAAAAAGTTTGTAATAATGGTAGCTGTGAAAATAACAAACTAAAAAATCTTACCGAAAAACTCGAAAGATTTTAGGAAATAAGAAAATCCACGTCAGCAAAACTCGTACATTCAAAACGCGTACACTAGTAAATAGAGAACATCGCGAACTTAGGCAACAAGGTTATATTATAAACGTAGTTAAGGTGCAAACAAAACCTTGTTGTCCTAAAGTCGCGACCTGAACGAGAAAGTTACACGTACGCTAAAACAAGATCGGTATGTTACCTAAGTAATTGTGTTCGTTAGCTCACAATCGTTGGGTACGGTGTTTTGTTTGTGTACAAATTAACGACCACTAAAAGAAGTTTTAAAATTTGTGTATTTAAAAAAAAAAACATTACGTTATTGACGGGTTTTTTTTAGCTAGTTCATATTTTAACCATAAACTTGCTCTCCAAACCCAAAACTTTTTAAAATGCTGTACTAAGAGACAAATGTTTTTTTTTTCTCGAGATGTACATTTGTTAATAAAAAATATATGTGCTTTTTTAATTCAATACACTCAACTATCAAATCACGTTTGGAATATATTAAAAAAATGTTTTAAACCCATTTCAATCTAAAGGGGATTTTTTCTAAGAAATTAACTTTGAATCATGAAAAGGGAATTTTTTTTTATTATTTACTGTCATTTGAAATTATTTAAGCTGTTGATTGTAAAAGTATTACTGGAAACCAATAACTTTCCACTTAATTAAATAAATTGTGCAGTTTAATAATTTTAAATAATTTCGGACAAGTACATTTTTAAAACGATTAAAGTCTTAAGATAAGCAAAATATTGTTTCACAAAAAAAACTTATCAAAATAATCGTTTAATACAATCAGGCCTTTTGAAAACATGAAATTTAATAAAATGTATTGTTATGGCTTTGTTTTCTAATAAAGTGCGCTGTACACCACCAAAAAAAAAAAATCTTCTAGGGGTCACCTTTTTAAATGTTTCTTTATATCTTTGGCATTTACAGTCGGATCTTAAAGTAGTATGATATCGCCGTCCGGGGGTTTAAGTGCTCTGGCTGTCTAAAATGCATTTTCAGAAAACCGATGTTGAAGTTTAATCGAATTTGTTTTTATAAAACAACACGATAGAATTTTGTGATTTTCAAACCATATAATTGTTTGAAAAAGGATGATTCTGAGGATAAATTTGTATCTCCGATCGCATCTCTAACGGGATAGTTTCTATCGGTAATAAAAATCTTGTTTGCTCTATACGCCACCTTTTTTTTATGTTTTAAAGAACGAATTTTTGATCAAAAATATTAAAAATAGAAAGGAAAATATAATATAATAAATTCATAATAATAGTGATGTTAATAAAAAGTGAACAAACTTTTTATTCGAATACTTTCTTATCGTATATTAAAAAAAAAGGTTCAAACAAACATTTGTGTAATACCTTTTGGCAAAATATTGCTCAGAAACTAAAATAACACATATGTATTTTTATATTATAAGATCTTAAATTATAAAAATATATATTCATTATAGAATATCATGTGAACCGAATAGAAATTTCATGCATCACTAGCAATAAAATGGCATCAAAAAGTTAATAGTTAAAAAGCTGTTAATGTACGTTTATGAATACACATTTTTAAAAGAGGTTTATAAGACACAAAGCGTTTTATAGTTATTACATACTTTCAACTTAAAATAAGAACTTTTTATGAATATGGCTGTAAGAATTTAATTTCTAACGTTTAGAATTTTAGTATGTACACTGAAAGAAAAATGCTTCATATATTTAATGAATCGTTTTCATAAAAAAATTTCACTGGTTAAATGAAAATTTTCATTGTCCAAATGGCATTTCGTAGTTATAATAAAGTATTTTCGTTAAAATCGATTCATTGGATTCCGTAATTACGTTAAAAATTTTCATTGGATATATAAACACTAAAGTTTGTCCAAGTTAAACAAAAAATTTTAATTGGGAACATAAAAAACAATATAAAAAATTAATACAAAATTATAGTTTCCTTAAAAATATGTTTAAGTGTTAATTAAAAAATGTAAGATTAAATAATTTCATACATCTAATGTAATATGCCATTAAATTTATGAAATCAAAAATGTTTTTAAACAATTTTGTTCTCTCTTTATGTAGTCTTTTTTATTATGCGTTGGCAAAAACAATCAACGTTGTTATTGTTGTTATGTTATGACAATTTAATCTCATATTAACGCTCTTAATTGAGTAACGGCAAAAAACATAGTTTTTTTATTCAAAAACTACACTGCCCCAGTAGGCTAGCTGGTAGTGAGCTAGTCTATCAGCGACGAGGTTGCGGGATCGATTCCCGCCAGCGACTCTGGTTAAAAAAAAAAAAAGTTGAATAAGAACAACTTTGATTAAAAAAATGTAAAAAAAAATAAAATAAAAAGAGTCCATCAGCGCCAAAGTTGCGGGATCGATTCCCGCCAGCGACTCTGATTTAAAAAAAAAAAGTTAAAAAAGAACAACTTTGTTAAAAAAAAAAGAAAATTAAAAAAAAATTTTTTTTACTTTTTTGAAAGTATTCATCCAATGAACAACATTCATAGATCTAATGTAATATTTCATTAAATACATTTTAATGAAACAGGTTTCATTGATCCAACGAAGCGCGGCATAGGTTCCTTTTTAATGCAATTTTTCATGGGATTAATGTCAAAATTCATTGGTATTCTGAAGAAAATTCTTTCAGTGTACTAAAGTTTGAATTTAGATTTTATTACCAAAAGTCCAATTATTATATTATTAAATTTGTTACTAAAATGCCTACGGTTAAAAAAAGTCGTTTGTTTTTTTTAAATCGCTGCAAGCAAAAGTCTAACAGTCCCATACTTTTTGTAATTTTGGTTGCAAATCGGATCATTATCTTTGCGTAGATTGGACACCAAAAATTAGTGTACATTTAAAATAAATCAGGATCATCAGGAAACTTCATCCAAAATTTTTAGAAAAACTTAAGATATTATACAAATAAAACTGTTAAGCGAATAAGAATTAATTAAGTATAAGCACCAGATTTACTTGTAACAATATCAAAGTTTAAACAAAAACACCAACAAAAAACACTCCCTTGCGAATGGTAGCATATATGAAACACAGCGATGCCAACTTAGTGCTTTTGGCACTATTTATGGTGCTTTTTGATGCCTCAAAACGCCAAAATTTTATCCATAGTGCCAAACTAAGAAAAAGCACTAACTTGGTGCTTTTTCAATTTTTCGTTAGTGCCTTTAGTGCTTTTTAAAATTTTTATTTTTTTCTATGTACTCAGACGAGATTTACTATTTGGGGTACAATTTTAAGAAGGCCTGCAAAGATTTAAAGATTTAAAATGATAAAAAAGTGATAAAAGATAGGTTATTTACGAGGTTTAAGCTAGGCTTCCTAGCAATTTGGAAATTTTACAAAACGTCACACTTTTTAGCGTTGACAACATATTAAGCAGTCGTAATAAAAGTTATGTATTTGTTTTCAGTAAACACTTTTTTAAAGATGTAGACACTGTTTCTAACATAGAAAAAGGACGCAAAGACTTTAAAAACAAAAAAAGAGCCGTAACTTGATATAAGCAAAGTGTTTAATAAATTAACAACAGCTGACAGAAATTGCTTTTATAACGAGCGTTGTGTAACCTGCCATTTTTCATGCGCTTTAGTTTTCAAACACACGACACTCGTCTCCGATTAACCAAGTTTTGTACACTTCTACCTCTAGTGCTATTGCAAAAAGGTTGACTAAGATCAGAATACAAACATACATGTTTTTCTATTTTGCAGCTTATGTGTGTTCAACATTCAGAAGCGTACATAGGTTAAAATAATTGGACAATATCATACGCCAATTGTTTTATTAATAATATATAGATAATAATATAGAATTATTTAAACGATAAAATATAAGGTTTTGTATTAAAAAAAGAATGGTCGGTCACTGCAAATTTTCGGTAATTGCAACAGGTACGATTTTTTCAGTTTTATGTCTAATTCAAACTCTTTGGAGGATATTTTTATTGAAGATAATAATAATACAATTAAAACGGTTTATATACGAATATAAATATACAGTCAAAGCCCGGTTTAACGAATGATATAATGTTCAGACCTTTTGTTATACCGAGATATTCGTTATATCGATCAGTAATTTTTACCTTAAAATTTTATAAAAAAAACGGTGGTCTACAATTTGAAAAACATTAAAAATTAATTGTATTTATAATTTAGTGTCGAAATAGAACTTTAATAAGATTTTGGTATTCCATTCTTTTGGATATTACTGAAAGATTTACACCTTTCTTATACTCTTCTAAAATCTTTAATTTTTTTATCAAAAGTAATTCTTTTTCGATTTGACATCTCGTTTTCACAATGAACCAAACCAAACTACAAAAACTTTAACGAAAAAAGCAACGCATCACACGTGTTCTTTCAATACAAACATAAAAATGTAACGGTTCTGTTAAGATTTTTTTATTTTGCTTTGTCATTCGTTAAATCGGTACTATTTTTTTTCTGCCATTCGCTATACAAGGTAGTTAATGTAAAAATTGGGCCATTCGTTATATCGGATATTCGTTAAACTGCGTATTCGTTATACCGGGCTTTGACTGTACTTTTTTTTTTATTAAATTTTAAATGAAAATCCCCCATCAAAGCCGTCGCCTTTTTTTAAATTTTGGAGGTATGTGTTATTTTGCACAGCCGAGTAAAACTTGTTTTGTGTTTAATTAAATTGTAAAAATGGTTAGTGCTTTTTAACGCATTTTTTTGTTCGAAATAGTGCTTTTTAGTGCTTTTTTTAAATTTTAAAGTGCTTTTTGCTCTCAAAAAGTTGGCATCACTGATGAAACATTATTGTCGGAAAGGAAAACAACATAACTTAAATTCATAAATTATTTTTATTAAATAATCATATAAAGAAAATTAACCGATTAATAACTGTCATATTAATCCAAGAAGTTTTTAGAAGTAACTCTCAAAAATTAGAAAAAAAAACTATGATATTTTTTCGCCATGTAAATTGGGCATATTTTGTTTTTGTTTTTCTGCCTTTTTTCGACTATGTGAATGAATGTCATTTAATTAATTTTAAATAAAAAGAAATTTCGTTGTTTTATTTATTATTTGTTTAAAAAATGCAGCTGTGTATTACCCAAATATCAAACACATGTTTCTTTAGACCTTCTTTTGAAATTGAAAATTTTTGTTTAAAAAGTCTTAAACTTTTCAAAATTTTTGGTTTTGTTTTCTTTTTTTGTCAAGATTAATAATAATAAGATAAATTTCCTGTTTATGAAAAAAAATCATTAGCAACATAAAAACGTGTGTTTGTAATAATTTATTTGTAAACATGTATAAGAAGTGTTTTTATTTTAGATTATTTTTTCTGTTTGACAGTTAATGATTACTCAAATTGTCAAAAAAATTTATTGCCAAAATCTGATATGAATTAGAGAGCGCTCTGTTTGGTGGCGAAAATATTTTATGCAAAATAATGTAATTTTTTAAATTTTTATAAACTTTTTAAATTTCAGGCCTTAAGGCCTCAAACTGTCATAATATATTGGGTTTTTTCTTTACATGAGCGACCATAGAAAGGCATGCGTGATAAAAAAAAGAGTTTGTAAACTGTACGCTTACAAAATCAATAGCAATGTGTGTTTTGCTATTAAACGAGATCTGTTTGAAAACAAAATCTACTAAAAGAATTTATTAAATTTCGTAATTTTTTTGTTTTTTAAAAACAGGGGCCTTATTCTGGCATTCGTGATCGAGTGCTTTCTCGATTCGAAAGCAATTTTATTTCAGTCAATACTGAACGAATCGAAATTATTTTTTCAGTATTGTGAAACTCAAATGAGTGCTTTACAATAACGAAAAAATAATTCCAATTCGTTCAGTATTGACTGAAATAATTAGATATTTAATGGCTTTCGAATCGAGAAATTACTCGATCACGACTGCCAGAATTTGGACCCAGATCTCGTGTATTGATAAAGGCCGCTGCACAAAAGGCCCACTGGGTCGCGGTGCTTATGGCCTTCTACATATCTATCTATTGATAAAGGCCGGAATTAATATGCTACACAATCGTACGATTAATTAATTCACAAGAAATTCTGACAGAATTATATCCGACAGAAAAAAAATGTCTGCAAAATCTGCTGTCAATGACGCGATCACACAAAAAAAGATGCAAATTCATATGACTCTACTACTTTACAAGAAAATGCAACTCTGAGCGCATAAAATCTTTCATGTTAAGGAAATTTTCATAAACATTTGTAATTCAGACAAACTTGACTGAATTTAATTTTTTGGCCACACAATTATACTTTATCAGTACACACGATTTTTTGTGTGACTGAATCGTACGAATGAACCAAATGTTCCAAATTTGGTAACTTTTACTGTGTAACCGGTGTACAGATAATCAGAAATTTATAATTTTCAATTGAGCCTGCTTTTAGCTGATGTTGCGTTTTATTGTCCAAAATTTGTAGAACATTTGAATGATTTCACTGATACATATACATATACATATATATATAGATATATCTATATTGTCTTTGTAGAGGAGGTTCCTCTACAATCTAGCTCAATTTTTGAGAAATGTTGTGTACTGATAGGCAAGCTATTTGTAAGAGAACTTAGTAATAATTCTTTAAAAACTTTTACTGTAACCGTTCTCCAGATGTACAGAAATTCATATCTCTTTGTATCAGAGGTGCCACGCATACTTTTCCAATCCAGCTCACTTCTTGACAGATATTTTGTATTGCCCAGTAGAAACTTCGCTTACTTTTGCAAAATGAATAGCTTCTGTCACTCATTGTTTAGTAGCTTTCTTCTATAACTACTTCTATAACTACTTTTTTCTGGATGTGTGTAGTAGGTAAAAAAATAATGACTTACTTTTGAATGCGTTAATTTTGGGACATCCCTTATAAAATTAATTGGATCTTTCAGTAGAATTGTAAGTAATGCTTTCATGTTTTTCTGATTACTCAACATATTATTTTGTAGGCGAAGTTTTTACTGGGTGAAAACCAAGCAATATGTACCAAACTAAGCAAATCTAAAGATAAACAGAACTTTGTATTGTCTTTGTATAGGAGCTATCACTCCTACTTCTCTAAGCCAGCCCACTTTTTGACATTTGCTATGTATAGAAAGCCAAACTCTTTGTTTCAAATTTAAGAGCTTTAACTGAAACCTTTCTCAAGGCAAACATATATTTGTATAGTCTTTGTACAGAAGGTGCCATGTCCACCGTTCAAATTGAGACTACTTTTTGAAAGATGTTGTGTAAATTTACAGAACATTTATATTGTTTTTGAAATTTATATTGTGTTTGAAAAATCAGTTCAGAAGTTTAAAAATCTATAGGGTCGAAACAAAAACACAAACTAACGCATTTTCAGTTTTATATGCATAGGTATAAACCCCGTCTTCACTAGACAATAAATTTACTATGTGGAGTGCTGGAGTTAGTGTTTTTAAAGGCCCTGTCAAGCAATCTGTCTTAAAAACTCTTTTAAAGCATAATTTATAAACATAATTTCACACAAGCTCTTATTTCTTAGTACATCTAATATTTTCCGTTTAATTTTGCTGCCTGTTTTTGTCACTTGTTCATTCAATATTACCCATAAATTATTACTATCTAACGAAATCTTAATACACTCTGTTAAAGTATTTAATTGATAGCAAATCAATAATTTTTTTGGGCTTCAGTATAACAACAAAAACAATCCATTAAACCTGTTATTTTTATTAATTATTAAATTGGGTGGCGTTAAAAGAAAAAAAAATGTTGTTGTTCATTTTATTTATAATTATAATTCATTATAATGAAATTGTAAATTATGGCAGAGACTTTTTTATTATTTGATGTTAGATTTTTTTTTTTTAATTAGATTAACGCCAAAAAAAATTTATTAACAATTATTCAGTTCACATGTGTTTTAAAAAAATTAAAATCTATGTTACAATTTTATTAAGGGCCGGCCTATTCCACCAATCGTACTTAAATATCAATTTCAGTATAAAATAATTTTTTCGTGTCAAATAAAATAAATAATAAATAAATATTTAAATATAAGTTGATATTTAAATAGAATTAGTGAAATAGGTTCTTAGTAATATTGCCAGGGGAGAAAATGTTTATATACTGTTTATATATTTAGTAAAAATAAAGTGCAAAAAAAATTAGAAATAATACGGAATCTTTGGTGCTTCCTTTTCAGATGAAAATGTTCCATTTAACTTTTATACTTTTCGCGCGTCTTTTATTCCATTTAAAAAAAAAAATATGCAAACATGTGAATAATTTTCGTTTTTATTTCTAAATATGTATGTTGCACAAAAAAATATTAAATTTGTTCCATATCTCACCCCCAGTTATATTTGAGGGTATTATAACTTCACACGAATCTTTTTAGTTTTTTTTTTTTCTTTCTATTCTAGACGACTTCTAAGGTTTGTATTTTTAATAACTCATATTTTGAGGGTAAATATCAAGGTTATTTACTTAATAAGGTGGCCTTAATATTACAACATATATAACGATACACAAACATAAGGCATGATGTGTATTTATTTGATATGGATGGAGTATAGCACAGATAACAAGAACTTATACACCAAACGTCAATACAATTTGACAAGTACACAAAAACAATTGTATACACTTTAACTAGAATTATATACATTCAAGCCAAAAGGTAATCAGCTGTTTCTTTAAGGTCATCTTGTAAATAAAAACACCTTAGAAACATCTGTCAAAAATTCTCATTTAGTCATTGAACGAAATAGTGTAAACAACAATGTTTTTTTTTGCTTCAATATTTTCGAATTTTGTGCAAACACGGTATAATTTGTTAAATATTTGCTTAACAAATTTTATTTAAAAAAAAAAAAATTAACTGAAAGATATCGCTTGCCAAGCGAAGCTTGTTCTTAATATATTCGATCGATCGGTGTATTAACGGTTCTGAAGTGTTGATTTTAATATAAAAAACAAAGAACACCAAAAATAAAAATTCGAAAATGATGAATTGTCATATTTAAAAAGAACATGTAAATTCATTGAAAGCCACTCTAGTTGCAGGGTAACCTAAAAGCAAGAAAACACACGGAAACACTTCACATCACCTTAGAACTATTTTAATGCGGAATTTTTCCACAATCCAAAAATTTTAAATAAAAATTTCTATGAATGGTATTTGATATACACCATAGAGGACAAAAGTTATGTTTCTGGACGAAAGCCGGCTATGCAGAGAAGCTTTCGTTCTCGAAGCCGGTGTACCACAGAAGAGGAGAAAAACCTCGCGCCCGGCCGAAGGTCCAACCATGTTATCTATCGTGCGATATTTAAAACCAACACTGCACAGTTATTCGTTATATTAAAATTCAGGATTTTGGAATTCCGTATTTTTAAACTCGGGATTTTGGAAATCGGGGCTTTGAGTTCGGTATTTTAAGAACCCAACCCAAAATTCCAATATTACTTTCCCTTTGTTACTTTTTAAATATCAAAGTTTTTGGGGTAAAAATTCATTAAAAATTTAAGGTTATTTTTAAAAAAATTAGGGCCATATTTCATTTGATTTTTAGGGCTTTGTTGTATTTCTTTCTTTTTAGGAAATATTGAACCCAATAAACGCAAAAAAAGAGATTTTTACAGACCAAATACGTAGTACCCATGGCGCCCATGGTGGCAATACTTCAACAAATACAACAGTAAAAAACTAACTTAGCGGAAATCACTTTTCGTTGCAAACTACCCTTGCACACCTTGCATATGTTGCAAATCTAGCAAAAGTGCTATATTTTGCAAGAGTAAAACAACAAAAGCATAGCACTTATGCTAGACTTTTCGCTTTTTTTTTTTTTTTTTTTTTTTTTTTTTGCTTTAGTTGGTCGATACGTCAAAAACACAAGCAACTTTTGTAATTGCTATCTCTAAGTGAGAACAAAAATTAGCTCAGCTGTGTTTTCAACGCCACCTAAATAGTGAATTCGCCTTGATAATGCTCTTTCTTTCGTGGGAGAAAAAGAGTACCAACAAGGACGGGCTGCGGAAATCCAGAATCAGAGAACTTTTACCATATATAATTGATTTGTTCGAAACGATTTTATAAATATGATTAAAGCTCAGTCTAAGGTTAATTCTGATTCTCAAATTACCCAAAATAATTAATATTTAGAATATGTGCCGTATTTATTTAGATTTTAAACGTATTTTAAACCTAAATTTTCATACGAAATTTCATTAAAATATTTTTCAGGGCTTAAAAAACCGCAGTCGAAACAAAAAACGATAATGTGTGTACAACTTTTCGCTTTTTGAGTTGATTTCACAGCGACTGTTAACATTTGATAAGTCAGAAGTAAAAACAACAGTTTCTTTTTGGCCAATGACAAATGAAGGAATGGAAAAATGGCAGTTTTTATACTTTGACTGCAGTTTTTTAAACGCTGATATTTTTCATTTTAGTTTTTTATGAATACCACAATATACTTTGTTTAAAAAAACTTCAATCCCTAAATAATTAAATTGTTTATCTTAAAATTTGTTGTTTCCTCCAGCTCAAAGTCATTTAAATCGGAAAATGTACATCACATACTGTAAAAAAACATTTTTGTAAATAAATAAACTGGATTAAAATCAAGTTATTTTAATACTTCCCCCTACAAACTACAACCGAAAGTCATTACAGAACAACTACGAGAACGAACATTAAATTGCGATTTATTTAAAGAGAAAAAAAGCGACCTTAACTTTATATTAATTAAAGTACCTTAATTTACATTTGTATAACGATGAGTGTATTATTTATTTTTATTTTCCACATTTCTGCCCCCTCCCAACATTACAATGGAACCAACCAACTAACTGGCTGACTGGTTTATCTCTGTTATTTAATAACGAAAATATTTTAATGGGAAAATTTCACAATTATCTGAATTTTTGTTTAGGACGATTATTAACGCTGACATAAATAAAAGTGATAAATTTTTCATTTTTATCAATTGAAGATTTGATTACAAAAATCTTTTATCTTTCATTTTAGTTTTCTAAATTAGGAAGTAAATGTTGTTGTTATTATTGCAACATTTTTGTTGAAATTGATTAACAAAACAAATTGATTTGGAAAGACTACAAAACTTTATCAAATTTAAAATCCACAAAAAAGTGAACTTTTTTTTTCAAGGAAATAACTTTTGAAAACATAAAAACTTTTGTATTTTTTTTTTTTTTTTTGTTATTCGAAATTGTTTCAAGACCTGTTGTTGTTGAAGAAGCGAGACCTGGAATCAGGTATTGCTGAGTTGACAATCCTTGGTCGTTGTTCGGTGAACATCAAATCATTTTGGATCGTAGAACCGATTGTCGTGGGAACGTCTTCTAGATCTAGTTCAAGTCGGTTGAATAAGAACTAAAACGTGAACTTATCACCTAAAAAAGATAAGCTTTTTGAATAGTTCCTAATTTAATTAGTTTCCAACGTAGTTTCTGGGTGGAACATAGGCGGCCTCAACAAACTAGTTGTCATTTGGTTTCTCTCATGCCATGTAGGTCCTGCTACTAGTCTCTCAGATATAACCAGTCTCCTCCATGTATTAGCAGGTCTTCCCTTTCTTCTGCTGACCTGTGCATTCCAGTAAAGCGCAGTTCGAGTGATGTTGTCTGGGGGCTTTCCCAACTTATGCCCGATCCAATTCCATTTACGTCGTCGAATTTATGTTTTGATTGGTAGTTGGTCTATTGTTGCTCGCAATGTGTCATTTCACATGGTGTTAGTCCAAAAAACGATTTTCTGTATACACCGGTTTATGAATACCTGGAAAGCATTTATTTCCATAGTGGCAGCGTGCAAGGTACAAACAGAGATTTGACACAAGCGTCAAAGATTTTGTGGTTGGTGCGCTAAGAGATAAATGCTAATCGCCAGACATTTTTCAGCATTCAAAACGATGATCTCAACTTTTTGGTGCGGGATCTTATATTATCACTTAGGTTAGGTAAGGTTCCATTGGCAACCGTGATCAAGCACAGCTCACGTGGGTCCATTAACTAGTTCCCGTTGTGTTACCATGTTACACCCCATGGGTCCTATGTTACCTGGCTGCTAGTATTCCCACACAGCCACCCGGTCGATTCAATAAAGGAGTGGATCCTGTTTAAATCAATATCAGAGAGGCAAGTTTTGTCCCGAACGCCGGGCATTTACAGAGAAGGTGTTCCGTTGACTCTTCCTCCTCCTCGTCGCCGCAACTTCTACATAAGTCAATAAGATGAAACTTGTGCGCTATAAGTTGCTTACTCCTTGGGAGTGAAACACCTACATTATATGTTGAACCGTCTCGATTCAAGGTGGTGCCTTCATACGCTAACGAATCCGCCATGCAGTTTTCCTGTATTTCCCCGTATCCAGGGACCCAATTAAGAGTGACCCATTTATGCCTCGCTATTTCCTCCAGAGACATCCGGTATTCTTGGACAATTCTCGATGTGATGAACACATTCTCCAGGGTTCTTATGGCCACCTTGCTATGTGCCAATTTATTTCGTATAGATTTCTAGCATATTCGATATTGTTATCCCTCCATGCTCCAGTGGCCCTTAGTCTTACCGCCTTTTCGCCAAAATATCTGGTGGTAACCAGTTCGAGATCGTTAACAATGCCTAAGAGAGGGTTGTTCTAATGGTACCTGTTATTGTTATCGCCACCATTCTCATTGTACGGTCAAACTTAGTTTGATGACTCCTCACCTTCAGCGCCGGCCACCAAACAGCCGCCCCGTAGAATAGAATGGGTTTAATGACACATTCGTATAGCCAGTATACATTCCTCGGGTTAATTCCCCAGTTTAGGCCAATGGCCCCTTTGCAGCAATATAATGCAGTTGCCGCCTTATTAGTCCTGGAAATGGTGTTCATCCTCCAGTTCAGTTTGCTGTCCAATATAAGCCCAAGATACTTGGCGCTGTCAGACAGTTCCAGTGAGACCCCCTTTATCCTCGGGGTATCAAATTCGGGAATTTTGTATCTCCTTGTGAAAAGTACCAGTTCCGTTTTGGCAGGATTTACATCCATTCCACATCCCTGGCACCATTTCGTTAGGACGTCCAATGCGGACTCCATTGGGGGTAAGTGTTTCAAGTTTAAGTTTTAAACTATTACTGAGTTACCATAATTTTATTGAAAATACATCTGTTAAATAAGATTTTCCAGCCGGGTGGTATTGATTTCGCGTCCTAGACATTTGTTTCGTATAAACTGTATGAAAATTTTGACATAATAAATGCTTGACGCTCTTATTAAGGTAGCTCAGTTAGTGCGAATATAGGCTTCTTTTATATATAAGTTAGAATTTTTAGAAGTGTCGATGCCCCAGATCGGCATGACATTTTTTTTTTAATTAGTGACATCACTTGTCTGAATAATGATTATAAGCTAAATGATTTCAAACTTAATTCACCATATAAAAAATCAGTTCGATTGATTTGATTAAAAAAAAAAAAAATAATTGCACTAAGGCCCGTTTTCACAACTTAACGATAGCTAAATGTAGGAAGTTATCGAACAGATAATGAGTTTTTTATTATCACAAGTTCTCTTTATCCTTAAAGTGAAGAATAAGCTAAAGAGAGGAACGTTCTACCTTTAACTTTTGTCGTAAGGTTTAGATTTGAGATTGCCATATTATATTCACATATTTTTTATATATGGCAACTCCAATTATACGTATATTTTGTAAATGTAAAAAAAGTACGTAGTTGCCAGCTTGTATTTTTATTTTGGCAAAAATAATCGGTATTTTCTTTAGTATTGCCACTTTTTTAAAAATGTTAAGTTTATTTTATACAGAAGTTGTGAAAACGAAAAATAGTTGAAGGTAACTTTATTCCTCACTAGTGCTAAAG
The DNA here is from genome assembly GCA_963931875.1 of Pollenia griseotomentosa. Taxonomy (NCBI): domain Eukaryota; kingdom Metazoa; phylum Arthropoda; class Insecta; order Diptera; family Polleniidae; genus Pollenia; species Pollenia griseotomentosa. The sequence goes on from OZ007564.1 coordinate 149,165,494, forward strand.
GTAGCGTTAACTATATCGAACTTTAAAGGTAAGTCGTGAAAACGGGCCTAAATGGCTTAATAGAAAAAGTATGTTAAACACTTTCAAATAATAAAAAAAAATATTGAAAATTTATATAAAAAATTTGGTTTATAAATAAAATATTCTGCCAAATGTATTTCGATTTCCTTGTACGTACATATACAAATACATATGTATGTTTATAAATAAATAAAATATATATAAGAAAAGTTATTAAATAAATAAATCGCCTGTCACTAATTTGAGTGAAATTACAGCCGACTAGTCTGTATATTTTTGTTAAGCAAAATTATTTGCTCAAGTGATAAACAAACAAAAAATGTGATTATCAAATAGAATTGCAAAAAAATAGCAACAGTGGAACATAAATAACATAACATTTCACAAAAAAAAATTATTTTTAAATAAACAAATTTCAAAAATGGATTTTAATAAACTTTTTATTTCAAAAAAAATATTTTTAACACATTCTCAATTGTAAATCTTAAGCAGGTTTTACTGTTGCAAAATTGCCTATTTATATCGCCTCACGTTATTTTGTACTAAAATTAACTTTAAATGAATTTAACTACTCTATAATTTTAGTTGTTACATTTGTTCAAAAAATTTTATTTAAATGTAGAATAACAATATTTATTTAAATACTTTAGAAAATACTTAAATAAAGTCATAAGCCCATAAAAATTTTTAAATTACATATATTAAGTTTTTGGTGATCTAACATTACAAACATTAAATCTTTTAATGACTGATACGTGAGAAAAATTAAATGAGCGTCACGTAAACGTTTAAGTAAGAGTAACGAGGACTTTAGTTTTCAAATTTAAGTTCTGCATGGCTTTTTGTATTCTTCACTTATTTCCAAGATTTTCTGGAAAATTCTGATCAATATCGAGTAGTAAATAGTGGCAGTTTTGACATTTTTGTAAAAAAAAATCATTTTTTTAAAAGCGTTTTTCCGGGATTGGGAATTTTGGGTATTTCTTAAACAAAAATGGGGATGCTTTTAAGTCCACTGTTTTAAGATCTCTTCGGTCTACATAACTTCAAAATTTCATTGTGATATCTCTATCTATATCTGATTCATTAAATGGCAAACATTAAAATTATTATTTCCAGTGTGCAAACGAATGAAAGGACTCTCAATATGAATAAAAAAAATTTTAGTTTTAAGGTTTGACATACTATAAATCTAATATGAGTAAAGATATCATAATTAAATTTGACAGTTATGTAGATTAAAATGATCTTAAAACAGCACAATTAAAAAGCTTCATCCTTTTGAATAAAAAAACATCATAATTCTCAATCTCAATCAAAAGCTATTTCTTACTAAATGCTAAAAAACATCAAAAGTTCTATCGGTTTAAAAGTTACAGATTTTTGGCCGATGAAAAACGATTTTCAGCCACTGTTCGCCGTTTACAATAAGCGACACCCACTTAGGTTCAAAATAAAACCAACCACTCTATTTCCCGTTTTTATATTGTAATAAATTTTGCATAAAGTCTTTGGTAAAACGTTGGTAAACAATAGAGCATTTACAATAGACGAGAAGAATCTGGAAGACGTCTCAATGTTCTGCTTTCTCTGAAGTCTCCTGACCTTAACAGGCGGTTCTGTTGACGATGTGAGAAATAGAATTAAAGCTGGCAAATATTCATTTGGCACTCTTAACCCCATATGGCCATCTGCATATTAAACTATACATATTAAACTCCGGCATAAAATCGACTTTCCTCAATGAATGTTAATCGTGGAGTGCATCTCAGAAGTTTTTTACTCGCAACAAATTTTCATAAATCGCTACCTGCGAAGAATCCTAAAACTGTTCTGGCCAGTTACGATATCTACTAAAAGGCTATGGATCCAAACTTCCCAATTTCCGACATATGTTGTGATAAGTAAATGAAAATGGCGTTGGTTAGGGCATACTCTGCGCCCACAAGCTATGGAAATCATTTACGAATTCGAACAATTTGTACTGTTTATTAGGATTTTCGCAATCGTTCGAAACGATGGCAGAGGTTGTATTTTTAAAAAATTTTAAATTTCATGAAAACTGTTTATTCGTAATAGAGAGTGGCTTTTTGTTTTCGATAAAATATAAAAAAAGTCCGTTTATTCGAAACAAATATTACGAAAATCGTAATGCACATTACAAATTGTTCGAATTCGTAAATGATGTTTTTCAAATCGAAATACGCAGTAACCCCCCAGAATGGAATAAATTGGTTACGGCAATATGTTCCTTATAGGAACAACGGAAACTTTTATGCATGCCTACACAGAAAAAATATTTGCCAAAAATTGTTTAGTTTAATTATTAACTGGTGAACATTAATTTTTCAATTAATTTTTTGTTCGCTGCAATTAATTTTTTTAATCAAAACACATAAATTTAAATGTTTGTGTATACATATGTTGTGTATTTTTTAAGTTATTCAGTTAATTTTTTAATTGGCTAAATTTATTAAATCCGTTAATTGATGTGATCAATTTATTTGCAGAGGCAAAATTAGCAAAAAATAAAAGTCGGTTTTCTATTTTTTCTGTGTAAACCCGTGGGAACTCCAAATTTCAAAGCTGTTTTGTTTTTTTAATTTCTTTGTAAAAATAATTAATATTTTCTGAAGACGTTAAACAAGGGAGTAGCGAAATATTGAAAATGAATCAGCATAACTGACCTTTAGTTCAAACAAATAGAAATTAAAAAAATGGATAGTCGAATAATTTATGATAATTTGTAACTCAAAATTTTAAGATTGCAGAACTTTTGAATTCTTTTATTAATTTTTTCTAAGACTACCAAATCTTAGAAATCTAAAATAACTCAATCTAAATTCGATTACCAGCCAAAGTTGAGACTGCCTAATTTCCACGCAGTACGAATGTAAACAAAAGATTATCACTCGCTTTTTTTCTCTTCTACTTTCTGCTGTTCTCTTATGTAAGAAAAACGTATGAGTGTTGTGTATTTCAATGCATGTGTTTAAATTGTGCTGGAAATCACACATTAGACACGATTTGCATCACACCCAATTACTCAATGTAGATACAATTAGTTAAATTCACACATATGTACATATAACAATGGCTAACAAAAGTAATAATAAAAATCATATTCATCATAATGATAATACTATAAAAATAAAATGTGAATAATAAAATAAAAATTCTTATACATATTAAGAAATGTACTAGAGCACAACAAGTACTATAATAAACATTTTTAAGGGAGTTGAAATTGCAAGGCCCTTAAGAGTATTCTTAAAGAGGGCCATCGAATTTTTGTTTTTTATTAGAGACTTATTTCAACAAAAACCTTAAAATACCCTTTTAGTAGAAAAAGTTTGTTCATGTCGCACTAAAGAAACGGTATCGGTTCAAGGGCATTGTTTATTTAAAAACAAATTTTACAAAATTATGTTTTTGTGGTTGAAGTCATGGAAAGTTGTGGAAGGCCGAGATCATACCCAGCTTTAAAAGAAAAATACACTCGGATTTGGATCTGCAAGAAAGATAAATGAAATAGTGGGTTAAGCCATGTACAGACGTTTGTAAGATATATCAATATTGTCAGTAAAATTGCCTTCAAAATGTCTTACAAATGTGTAAACTGCCCTGCCAATTTTTGTCTTACAACGTTGTTAGAAAAGGTAGTTTCACACTAAAACAACTAACATGATTGATACGTTGCTATTATTTTTTTGAACTTTTCACACAATATAAATTTTTCATATTATTCGAATGTGTATTCTATGTCAAATACATTCCTCAAAAGCTTTTATACTTTAATAGTCTCATTCCTTCATTATTTCACAGGAATATTTTCTATGCACTATCAGAATTTTTGTTTGTATATTTCTGTTACGAAGCTTACCTTAGCTATCCTTTGGTTAGCAATGAAGTAAATTGTAAAGAAAATTTATACAACTATTAGATACCAGCAGAATGTAATGCATTTTCTGGCCCGCTACAATTTACTTCATTGCTAACCAAAGGATAGCTAAGGTAAGCTTCGTAACAGAAATATACAAACAAAAATTCTGATAGTGCATAGAAAATATTCCTGTGAAATAATGAAGGAATGAGACTATTAAAGTATAAAAGCTTTTGAGGAATGTATTTGACATAGAATACACATTCGAATAATATGAAAAATTTATATAATAAATGTAACTCACCATGAGAAATAAATTCCCAGATTCTATTTTTCACACAATAATTAGATCAGGAAAAAATGTTTATTAAAATACTGAAGACTTGTACTGTAATGTTAAACGACCTTTTATTGTAAGACAATAACATTGTTAGTCATTTGACAATCGTATGGACATCCTTCCCCAGCATTGTCATATAATTGCCAAACATTGTAAGTCTGGGTTCACACTATGAAAGTTTTCTTTCAGAAATTCTTAGTTGTTGATGAGAAGGAAGAGAATAATAGCATGTTCTCTTCCCCTCTCACCCATAAAATCATCAGACTATCTGAATGAAAACTTTCATAACGACAACTAGGGAAGGGTAAATCGATGGAATGGATCCAGTCAAAAATCGTTTTTGTGTTAAAAAATTTATTTTTTGCAATCGAGTTTACGCATGCGATTTTATACTGAAATCGATTATTGATCTTTCAAAATCGATTTTTTTATTTTTATCAAAATTTTTGCAATTCTTAATTTTAATCTCTATTAAACCGATAAAATATGGCCATGCAGAATACAAAAAAAATAATTTATGTGTACATACGTCTGAAGGTATGTTTATGCAGTTTTCCAAGTTTAAAGTTAAAAAACAGTTGTAGTTTTACGCGTTTTTCTTTTAGTCGAAAACCTATTTTATATAAGTACTTCCAACTTTAATATAGGTCCTCTTGTTCTTCATAAATTGATATCATTAATGGAAAGTGAACAAAACAGTCCTAAACGTATCGTGGCATTCCTGTGGAATTACGCTAAATATTTAAACAGACCGGTGTGTAAGCAATATTTAATATTTATAAGCAGAGTGGAAAAACAGAAAGTAATTAATCCTAATTACATACACAATGGCAAGGAAATATTTCTGCACATTTCAGACATCAATGACATGCAACCGTTTGCTTTCTAAAGCTAACTTAACCCTCCGATGAGTGACAGTTCTGAACTTCACGGACCTTTTTTGTAAATCATGTTTTTTTTTCATATAAAAAATTTTTTTTTGATTTTTTTTTTTTTTTTTGTTTTTATTGTTTATAACTAAATTCTACATACAAAAATAATTTTTTCAATTTTTTTAAAGGCAAGGAAAGGCACAATATTCTAATTTTATACTACTAGCAATAAACCAGTTCTTAGAATTTTTTGTTCTTAGTATTTTTGTTCTTAGAATTTTTTCTTAGAATTTTTTGTTTTTATCATCATCCCTAATGTCTTTGAGTTTAGGTCTTTGTGTTCAGAACAAGTAAATTATGTGTTGAAACAATAAAAAAATTATAATGATGCCCAAAAACATGCATTTATTAGTGAAATTCAGTACAAGGTCCATACGGACCTATTCTCCGCGTACTATTTTCACTAAAACCTCAATAACTCCTAAAGTAACAGAGTAACTTTGGGGGGGAGGGGTTTTTGTGGCCGAAGTAGGAGTAATTTCAGTTTGAAAAGGCAAAAAGGTCCCTAGGGACCTTCTCACTCATCGGAGGGTTAATAATAACACAGAAAAAAATAAGTTTCATATTTGAATACGAAAATCGCGTATTTGATTACAAAAATTTTTGAATTTTCTGCGAAGATGATTTTTGCGGTATTGATAAAATAGTTTGCATGTATAATTGTTAAATTTTTAGTCAATAACCAAGTTTATTGAGTCAATAAAAAAGGTTGTTGCCCAAAACAATTTTTTTCAACAAAATGTTTACTTGATTTGTTAAAATAAATGGTTGAAACTGTTGAATAAATCAAACAAAATGTTAATCGAATCTTTATTTTTTTATTTATTAATGATGATGTCATACATTCTCAATTTTTATGTCTTAATAAAAACACTAAAATTTATTATACGGGGATAAGTAAGTTCCTATGCGCATTTCACTGGTTGCTTAGGCCAGATCATCAGGAAACCTTTTCCAAAGACTTTGGCAAAACTAAATATATTATTCAAATAAAACTGTAAAACAAATGAGAATTATGAGCTATTTAAAAATGGACAAGAGTTGTTAAAATACTGTCTTTACTTTGATTCAAATATTTTTTTTAATGAATATGAAGAAATATTTAATTACTTCATTATTAAATATGTTTTATTGAGTGCTATTTTGCAAAGTGTAAATTTCATAAATTTTTTCATTGAATCAAACAAAAAGTTTGTTGACCTAAAAAAAACTGTGTTGTTAAAAATTTTCTTGAGATATTTTTTTCTGTCAACGTAGCAGAGAAACTGTCGCAACCGAACAAGAACTATTGTCAAATTCCTTTGAAATACTATTTCTATACCCAGAATTTTTTTTTATAATTTTAATCAAGAACTCAATCTTAATATGAGAAATGTACAAAGATATTGGACAGGTTCCTCTAAACACAGAAAAAAATATATCAAGAAAATTTTGAACAACACAGCTTATTAAAAATAAAATTTTAGGTCAACAAACTTTTTTTTGATTCAATGAAAAAATTTATCAAAATTGCGCTTTGTAAAACAGCACTCAATAAAAAATATTTAATAATGAAATAATTAAATATTTCTTCACATTCGATAAAAAAAAATAGTTTTTTTTTTTTTTTTTTTTCTCAATATTATTTATTGAATCTTCATACATTTAAATATGAACTAACAATAATTAATCAAATCTTAACCTAATACTTTATTTTATGTCCTGCCAGTGCCAGACAAAAATTTTCTTCATCACGGGTTCTGTTCACTTATCGAGGTGTTTGTCGCTCATCTAATTGGATAAGTGCTGCAGTGTCTCTTCTTCTTAAGCGAGTGTGGCCGCTATCATTTAAAATATTTCGTGCTAGTGGGTTTGGATGCAATTCGAGCCTTTTTAAGTATTTTACTGCATATTTCGTAATCATAGTTTTGACTAATGGAACATTGAGATCCTTGTGAATATTTGAGTTTTTTACATACCAAGGGGCAGCTGTGATTATTCGAAGAATTTTATTTTGGCGTCTTTGAATTTTTTCTATATTAGAGGCCGAGGCAGTGCCCCATAACTGAATACCATAGCACCAGATTGGCTTTAAGATGGAGTTGTAAAGAAGAAGTTTGCAGTCGAGACTAAGGACAGAGTTTCTACCAATAAGCCAATGAATTTGAATGGCTTTTAGTTTCATTTGAGTTAATTTTGCCTCTATATGGCATTTCCACGTTAATCGCCGATCCAGATGTATACCGAGATATTTTACATGCGAATGTTGAGGAATTATTTGATTGTTGATTGTAATATGGGGGCAAGATTCCCGGCGCAAGGTGAATGTAATATGCACGCATTTTTGCTCATTGACCAATATGAATAAAAAAAATTTTAGTTTTAAGGTTTGACATACTATAAATCTAATATGAGTAAAGATATCATAATTAAATTTGACAGTTATGTAGATTAAAATGATCTTAAAACAGCACAATTAAAAAGCTTCATCCTTTTGAATAAAAAAACATCATAATTCTCAATCTCAATCAAAAGCTATTTCTTACTAAATGCTAAAAAACATCAAAAGTTCTATCGGTTTAAAAGTTACAGATTTTTGGCCGATGAAAAACGATTTTCAGCCACTGTTCGCCGTTTACAATAAGCGACACCCACTTAGGTTCAAAATAAAACCAACCACTCTATTTCCCGTTTTTATATTGTAATAAATTTTGCATAAAGTCTTTGGTAAAACGTTGGTAAACAATAGAGCATTTACAATAGACGAGAAGAATCTGGAAGACGTCTCAATGTTCTGCTTTCTCTGAAGTCTCCTGACCTTAACAGGCGGTTCTGTTGACGATGTGAGAAATAGAATTAAAGCTGGCAAATATTCATTTGGCACTCTTAACCCCATATGGCCATCTGCATATTAAACTATACATATTAAACTCCGGCATAAAATCGACTTTCCTCAATGAATGTTAATCGTGGAGTGCATCTCAGAAGTTTTTTACTCGCAACAAATTTTCATAAATCGCTACCTGCGAAGAATCCTAAAACTGTTCTGGCCAGTTACGATATCTACTAAAAGGCTATGGATCCAAACTTCCCAATTTCCGACATATGTTGTGATAAGTAAATGAAAATGGCGTTGGTTAGGGCATACTCTGCGCCCACAAGCTATGGAAATCATTTACGAATTCGAACAATTTGTACTGTTTATTAGGATTTTCGCAATCGTTCGAAACGATGGCAGAGGTTGTATTTTTAAAAAATTTTAAATTTCATGAAAACTGTTTATTCGTAATAGAGAGTGGCTTTTTGTTTTCGATAAAATATAAAAAAAGTCCGTTTATTCGAAACAAATATTACGAAAATCGTAATGCACATTACAAATTGTTCGAATTCGTAAATGATGTTTTTCAAATCGAAATACGCAGTAACCCCCCAGAATGGAATAAATTGGTTACGGCAATATGTTCCTTATAGGAACAACGGAAACTTTTATGCATGCCTACACAGAAAAAATATTTGCCAAAAATTGTTTAGTTTAATTATTAACTGGTGAACATTAATTTTTCAATTAATTTTTTGTTCGCTGCAATTAATTTTTTTAATCAAAACACATAAATTTAAATGTTTGTGTATACATATGTTGTGTATTTTTTAAGTTATTCAGTTAATTTTTTAATTGGCTAAATTTATTAAATCCGTTAATTGATGTGATCAATTTATTTGCAGAGGCAAAATTAGCAAAAAATAAAAGTCGGTTTTCTATTTTTTCTGTGTAAACCCGTGGGAACTCCAAATTTCAAAGCTGTTTTGTTTTTTTAATTTCTTTGTAAAAATAATTAATATTTTCTGAAGACGTTAAACAAGGGAGTAGCGAAATATTGAAAATGAATCAGCATAACTGACCTTTAGTTCAAACAAATAGAAATTAAAAAAATGGATAGTCGAATAATTTATGATAATTTGTAACTCAAAATTTTAAGATTGCAGAACTTTTGAATTCTTTTATTAATTTTTTCTAAGACTACCAAATCTTAGAAATCTAAAATAACTCAATCTAAATTCGATTACCAGCCAAAGTTGAGACTGCCTAATTTCCACGCAGTACGAATGTAAACAAAAGATTATCACTCGCTTTTTTTCTCTTCTACTTTCTGCTGTTCTCTTATGTAAGAAAAACGTATGAGTGTTGTGTATTTCAATGCATGTGTTTAAATTGTGCTGGAAATCACACATTAGACACGATTTGCATCACACCCAATTACTCAATGTAGATACAATTAGTTAAATTCACACATATGTACATATAACAATGGCTAACAAAAGTAATAATAAAAATCATATTCATCATAATGATAATACTATAAAAATAAAATGTGAATAATAAAATAAAAATTCTTATACATATTAAGAAATGTACTAGAGCACAACAAGTACTATAATAAACATTTTTAAGGGAGTTGAAATTGCAAGGCCCTTAAGAGTATTCTTAAAGAGGGCCATCGAATTTTTGTTTTTTATTAGAGACTTATTTCAACAAAAACCTTAAAATACCCTTTTAGTAGAAAAAGTTTGTTCATGTCGCACTAAAGAAACGGTATCGGTTCAAGGGCATTGTTTATTTAAAAACAAATTTTACAAAATTATGTTTTTGTGGTTGAAGTCATGGAAAGTTGTGGAAGGCCGAGATCATACCCAGCTTTAAAAGAAAAATACACTCGGATTTGGATCTGCAAGAAAGATAAATGAAATAGTGGGTTAAGCCATGTACAGACGTTTGTAAGATATATCAATATTGTCAGTAAAATTGCCTTCAAAATGTCTTACAAATGTGTAAACTGCCCTGCCAATTTTTGTCTTACAACGTTGTTAGAAAAGGTAGTTTCACACTAAAACAACTAACATGATTGATACGTTGCTATTATTTTTTTGAACTTTTCACACAATAATTAGATCAGGAAAAAATGTTTATTAAAATACTGAAGACTTGTACTGTAATGTTAAACGACCTTTTATTGTAAGACAATAACATTGTTAGTCATTTGACAATCGTATGGACATCCTTCCCCAGCATTGTCATATAATTGCCAAACATTGTAAGTCTGGGTTCACACTATGAAAGTTTTCTTTCAGAAATTCTTAGTTGTTGATGAGAAGGAAGAGAATAATAGCATGTTCTCTTCCCCTCTCACCCATAAAATCATCAGACTATCTGAATGAAAACTTTCATAACGACAACTAGGGAAGGGTAAATCGATGGAATGGATCCAGTCAAAAATCGTTTTTGTGTTAAAAAATTTATTTTTTGCAATCGAGTTTACGCATGCGATTTTATACTGAAATCGATTATTGATCTTTCAAAATCGATTTTTTTATTTTTATCAAAATTTTTGCAATTCTTAATTTTAATCTCTATTAAACCGATAAAATATGGCCATGCAGAATACAAAAAAAATAATTTATGTGTACATACGTCTGAAGGTATGTTTATGCAGTTTTCCAAGTTTAAAGTTAAAAAACAGTTGTAGTTTTACGCGTTTTTCTTTTAGTCGAAAACCTATTTTATATAAGTACTTCCAACTTTAATATAGGTCCTCTTGTTCTTCATAAATTGATATCATTAATGGAAAGTGAACAAAACAGTCCTAAACGTATCGTGGCATTCCTGTGGAATTACGCTAAATATTTAAACAGACCGGTGTGTAAGCAATATTTAATATTTATAAGCAGAGTGGAAAAACAGAAAGTAATTAATCCTAATTACATACACAATGGCAAGGAAATATTTCTGCACATTTCAGACATCAATGACATGCAACCGTTTGCTTTCTAAAGCTAACTTAACCCTCCGATGAGTGACAGTTCTGAACTTCACGGACCTTTTTTGTAAATCATGTTTTTTTTTCATATAAAAAATTTTTTTTTGATTTTTTTTTTTTTTTTTGTTTTTATTGTTTATAACTAAATTCTACATACAAAAATAATTTTTTCAATTTTTTTAAAGGCAAGGAAAGGCACAATATTCTAATTTTATACTACTAGCAATAAACCAGTTCTTAGAATTTTTTGTTCTTAGTATTTTTGTTCTTAGAATTTTTTCTTAGAATTTTTTGTTTTTATCATCATCCCTAATGTCTTTGAGTTTAGGTCTTTGTGTTCAGAACAAGTAAATTATGTGTTGAAACAATAAAAAAATTATAATGATGCCCAAAAACATGCATTTATTAGTGAAATTCAGTACAAGGTCCATACGGACCTATTCTCCGCGTACTATTTTCACTAAAACCTCAATAACTCCTAAAGTAACAGAGTAACTTTGGGGGGGAGGGGTTTTTGTGGCCGAAGTAGGAGTAATTTCAGTTTGAAAAGGCAAAAAGGTCCCTAGGGACCTTCTCACTCATCGGAGGGTTAATAATAACACAGAAAAAAATAAGTTTCATATTTGAATACGAAAATCGCGTATTTGATTACAAAAATTTTTGAATTTTCTGCGAAGATGATTTTTGCGGTATTGATAAAATAGTTTGCATGTATAATTGTTAAATTTTTAGTCAATAACCAAGTTTATTGAGTCAATAAAAAAGGTTGTTGCCCAAAACAATTTTTTTCAACAAAATGTTTACTTGATTTGTTAAAATAAATGGTTGAAACTGTTGAATAAATCAAACAAAATGTTAATCGAATCTTTATTTTTTTATTTATTAATGATGATGTCATACATTCTCAATTTTTATGTCTTAATAAAAACACTAAAATTTATTATACGGGGATAAGTAAGTTCCTATGCGCATTTCACTGGTTGCTTAGGCCAGATCATCAGGAAACCTTTTCCAAAGACTTTGGCAAAACTAAATATATTATTCAAATAAAACTGTAAAACAAATGAGAATTATGAGCTATTTAAAAATGGACAAGAGTTGTTAAAATACTGTCTTTACTTTGATTCAAATATTTTTTTTAATGAATATGAAGAAATATTTAATTACTTCATTATTAAATATGTTTTATTGAGTGCTATTTTGCAAAGTGTAAATTTCATAAATTTTTTCATTGAATCAAACAAAAAGTTTGTTGACCTAAAAAAAACTGTGTTGTTAAAAATTTTCTTGAGATATTTTTTTCTGTCAACGTAGCAGAGAAACTGTCGCAACCGAACAAGAACTATTGTCAAATTCCTTTGAAATACTATTTCTATACCCAGAATTTTTTTTTATAATTTTAATCAAGAACTCAATCTTAATATGAGAAATGTACAAAGATATTGGACAGGTTCCTCTAAACACAGAAAAAAATATATCAAGAAAATTTTGAACAACACAGCTTATTAAAAATAAAATTTTAGGTCAACAAACTTTTTTTTGATTCAATGAAAAAATTTATCAAAATTGCGCTTTGTAAAACAGCACTCAATAAAAAATATTTAATAATGAAATAATTAAATATTTCTTCACATTCGATAAAAAAAAAATAGTTTTTTTTTTTTTTTTTTTTTTCTCAATATTATTTATTGAATCTTCATACATTTAAATATGAACTAACAATAATTAATCAAATCTTAACCTAATACTTTATTTTATGTCCTGCCAGTGCCAGACAAAAATTTTCTTCATCACGGGTTCTGTTCACTTATCGAGGTGTTTGTCGCTCATCTAATTGGATAAGTGCTGCAGTGTCTCTTCTTCTTAAGCGAGTGTGGCCGCTATCATTTAAAATATTTCGTGCTAGTGGGTTTGGATGCAATTCGAGCCTTTTTAAGTATTTTACTGCATATTTCGTAATCATAGTTTTGACTAATGGAACATTGAGATCCTTGTGAATATTTGAGTTTTTTACATACCAAGGGGCAGCTGTGATTATTCGAAGAATTTTATTTTGGCGTCTTTGAATTTTTTCTATATTAGAGGCCGAGGCAGTGCCCCATAACTGAATACCATAGCACCAGATTGGCTTTAAGATGGAGTTGTAAAGAAGAAGTTTGCAGTCGAGACTAAGGACAGAGTTTCTACCAATAAGCCAATGAATTTGAATGGCTTTTAGTTTCATTTGAGTTAATTTTGCCTCTATATGGCATTTCCACGTTAATCGCCGATCCAGATGTATACCGAGATATTTTACATGCGAATGTTGAGGAATTATTTGATTGTTGATTGTAATATGGGGGCAAGATTCCCGGCGCAAGGTGAATGTAATATGCACGCATTTTTGCTCATTGACCATTATCCTCCATTGTCTTAACCATATTTCTAGTTGAAATATATGATGCTGTAAGTAACGAGATGCTTCATAACGGTTTTCGTGGACGCTTAGAAATGCTGTATCGTCTGCAAATGTTGAAGTTTGGGTGTAGTTGCTTGTTGGCATGTCCGAAGTATAAATTAAATATAATAGAGGGCCCAGGATGCTGCCTTGTGGGACTCCAGCGCCAATGGGCTGAGGTGAACTTAAGAAATTTCCTTCTTTAATAATAAATTGACGACCGACTAAGTAGCTTTCTAGCAGCTTGTGTGTGTTTGCTGGTAAATTTTGCTTCAATTTATGTAATAAGCCTTCATGCCAGACTTTATCAAAAGCTTGCGAAACATCGATGAAGAGTGCTGAGCAGTATTTTTTTTCTTCAAATGCTTTTCTTATGACATTTACTATTCGATGAGTCTGTTCGATTGTGCTGTGTTTTCTTCGAAATCCGAACTGATGGTTTGGAATACATCTATTTTCACTTAAAATCGGTGTTAATTTTGAAACTAATAATTTCTCAAATAGCTTTGACATATTTGATAATAAGCTAATAGGCCTATATGACTCAACTTTTGTATGATCTTTACCTGGCTTTGGTATCATGGTAACTAAGGAAACCTTCCATTTTTGAGGATAGTATTCAAGGCGTAAAATAGCATTAAAAATAAAAAGAATAATTTTCTTTGCTGTGCGAGGTAGCTCTAAAAGCATTTTATTACTGATTTTATCAATACCAGGTGCCTTCTTAGTGTTTAAGTCACAAATAGCCTGTTCGATTTCTCTTATCTCAAATCTGAGGGGAATAGCTGCTCTAGCAGGAACAGGTGGTAACTCGACCGCCGTATCGTGAGATATATTTGGGGTAAATACGTTTTTTAAATGATTAACAAACAGATTTCCCTTTTCGTTATCATTTCTTGCCCAACTTCCGTTTAAGTTTCTTAATGGTGGCTTAGAGACAACTGGTCTTTTTAAATTTTTAGCTGCACGCCATAATGAGTAGTCTGATTGCTGAGTTGCATCAAGTTCCTTAAGATATTTTTGCAGAGAATCCGTTTTCTGTGTCTGTAGTAACTTTCTTAGCCTTCTTGTACACTCTTTTAACAAACTCTTAAGTTGAGGGGATCTGTGCAATTGCCACTCTCTTCGAGCTCTTCTTTTTTCAGACAGGAGACGCTCAACATCTGTGGAATAAATTTTAGTATTTTTAGTTTTTTTTGGGGTAATATTGGAATGTTGTACAGCTAGCTTCAGAAAACTGTCAAAATTAATAATAGCGCGATCTACGTATTCCGGTGTACTAAGCGGAATATTTTCTGTGCAATGGGTGCTGAGATATTTTTTATATTTTAGCCAATTGATTTGTGTAGCTGGCGTCGCTAAGTAACCAGTTGGAGATACAGTTCTATTGGGGTTCATTAAAGTAACAATTGTTGGTGTGTGGTCGGAAGATAATTCTAAGGAAGCTTCAACATAAATCGTTTCTAAGGGGATGTTTTTAACCACGCCAAAATCGATGACATCTGGTATTTTTTGCTGATCAGTAGGCCAATATGTTGGTTGTCCGCTCGCTATCACATTCAAATCCATTTTAGTAATAGTATTAAATAGAACACGACCCTTTGGTGTTATAAGTCGGGACCCCCAGAAGGTATGTTTAGCGTTATAATCGCCAGCGGCCAGGAAACAGGGTCCTAATGATTTAAAATATTTATAATATTGGCCTTCTGATATTGAATATCTAGGTGGGGAGTATAACGATGAGATTACTACGTTTCTATTTAATTCTTCAACGCAAATGTTTGTTGCTTGGAGATAATCTTCACGATGATCACCCATTAGGTAGTGTTTGACTCTGGTTTTTATTAAAATGGCAGAACCTCCACAAGCTCTATCTCGAGGGTCCTTTGTATCATATAGTATATATCCATTTATTTTAAACGTATTTTTTGAGGTCAAATGAGTTTCAGAAACCATCATGACATCAATTTGTTTATTTTTAAGAAAGTATTCTAGTTCATTTTTATGTTGGCGGATGCCGTTTGCGTTCCAAAAACAAATTTTTATACAGTTCATGGCTTGTTAAGTACAGCTTGCAATAACATCGATTGCATTCTTAGAATTTCCTGCATCATATTACCCATTGTGTTCGTAAAATTATTAACTGTTTGCACTAATGTTTCCATGGTTTTTTCTAAACGACTTAAATTAGAAACTGGAGTTTCATCATTACTTGGCGAGGCACCTTGCATTGGCTCATGTTTTGATTTTAGGACGTTAGCATAAGAGGTTCTGTTATTACTAGACTGGGGGGCTTGAATTGCATTTGTGATAACTTGATTTGCAACCTGCATTTGAGGGGCATTTGTTTTCGGTCCAACCGTCTGCTTGACGATATTATATACAGGGCATCCTCTATAATTGGCAGTGTGATTACCGCCACAGTTGCTACATTTTTTTACGTTAGGGTCGGTTTTAGACTTATCGCAAGAAACTGTACCGTGTAACTCACCACATACTACGCAAACAGGGGGTAAGTAGCAGTATGCCTTTGTATGGCCAAATTCTTGGCAGTTTAAGCACTGAACAGGTCCATTTTTTTTGTGCGGCTCCTCAATTGTGATTTTTCTGTGTAGAATATATTTTAAACTATAAATGGGATGCGTTTCGTTTTTTTTTAACTTAATGTCGCCGGGCTCTAATTCTACTCGAAATAGTGGTTGTGGATTTTTGTCTCTATTTCTAATATTTACCACGTGTTTAATCTTGAAGCCTTTTTCTTCTAAGAAAGTTTTAATTTCCTCTGGGTCTACGCATGAATCAATTCCCTTGATCACCACCTGGAGACCTTTACTGCTCTTGAGTTGGTATGTATAAAAACTTTTTTTAAGTGCCTCAAATTTGTTAATAATTTTGCGAAAATCATTTTCATGATTCACTTGGATTTTCGTTTCATTTATGCTACCTCGCTTTATTGCGGCTACATAAAACGAATTTTCACCAATCAACGAAATTAAACTCTTTATTAGATCATTTGAGTTATGCTCCCTAAGATATATCGGGGGAGGCTTGGACGATCTTATGACGTTTGGTGCTTCAGACGATTCATCCTCCAGAATTGCAAAGCGATTTTGGGAATTTATTTTGTCAAAAGATGGCACTTTTGATGCCGAAGCAACAGCTGAAGAGGTAGGGCTGCGACCCCGCTTGAGGACTGTTATATACCTGTCCATACCAACTTAGTTGAATCAAAGTAAAGACAGTATTTTAACAACCGTTGTCCATTTTTTAATAGCTTTGATATCGTTGCAAGTAAGACTTGAGTGTTTTTAATTCTCATTCGCTTTAAGCTACGGTCAGACTTATTTTTGAATATTTTACGAAAAAAACGGGACCAACAACCAAACTAAAAAATCATTTCGCTTAATATCAATATTTCTTTTTATTAAAATACCACATCTTACAAAAAACTGTTTTTTGCTACGTCTAGTAGTATAATTAGTTTATTTTGTATTATTAAGACCATTTTAAATCTCACTTACTATTAACAAAAGTAGGGGTTACGCTTATTTGATCAAATATTTAATAAGTGTGACCGTAGCTTTAAACTTTTATTTGCATAATATCTAAAGTTTTTCCAAAATCTTTGGAAAAAGGTTTGGAAAAGTTCCTAAGCCATTAATTATAGTGCCTCCAAAACGTACATTATTTATTTCCCGTTTGGCATGCGATACAACCGTAGAAGATATTGATTATTACATTAAAACAAAACTCGGTCCTAATGTTGATATTGTTATAAACAAATTTTCGTACTCTCAACCCAGAAGTATAACATCGTTTAAAATTGCTGTTGCTGCTTGTGTCTTTGATCAGATTGTTGATACCTGTTTTTGGCCTGCTAATATCATTGTTCGTGAATACATCTTTAAAGAAAAACAAAGATCTACAAATATTGCTCGTTTGCCACCTAGAAATTCATTTGTTTCAAAAAACTAATTGGCTCTAAGAATCGTATAAATATTATTTATCAAAATGTTCGTGGATTAAATACCAAATTGTCTACTCTCTTGGTTAATAGTTATGACTTCGCCTATGATGTAATTATTTTCACTGAAACCTGGCTTAATGATGATATTTATAATACCGAAATTCTGTCAAATAAATACCAAATATTTAGGTATAATCGAAATGCACGTAGAGGTGGTGGAGTTATGATTGCTGTCTCTTGTTTATATCCATCTGAAGTTGTAGTTACTGATACCCTTGGTATTGAATTTGTTGCTGTTGTGGTTAAATTAAAAAATAAAAAAATTTACTTCACCTGTTCCTACATTCCTCCGGATTCTGAAAGTGCTATTTATTTAAAACATGTTCAAGCCATTAATTCTGTTATGATAAATGTTTATAATGATGACTTTATTTTTGTTGTTGGTGATTTCAACTTGCCCTCGATATCATGGATGCAAACGTCTGATACGCCTTATTTAATTCCTGTCAAAAATAAAAACTGTCATGAAGACTTCTTGAATGAAATTCTTGGTTTATCGCTTTTTCAAATTAATAACGTATACAATGACTATGGTAAACTGCTTGATTTGGTGTTTGTAAATAATTCGGATGATTGTATTATTACTCGCTCAGAACCTATAACGTTGCCTGAAGATCGTTATCATCCGACTCTTGAAGTAAGTTTTTCAATTCCATCGGAAGTAACATTAAAGCCCTTTAAGGTTGATAAAGTTTTTTGTTTCAAACGGACTAATTACAACCTTTTAAACCAATTAATAAGAAATACATGCTGGAGCAGCGTCTTTCCTGCTCATTTAAACAACAGCTCGGATATTGATATGATGGTTTCTATATTTTATAATAAAATTTACGCCTTTTTTGATATGTGTGTACCCAAACAATCTATTTATACTCCAGTTGGCCCACCTTGGAACTCTAAACAGCTAACTAGGCTAAAAAACCTAAAGAATAAAAATTATAAAAAATTCAAAAAGTCTGGATCATTTATTGATTATGGAAAATACTCTGTCAGTCGTTCAGAATATAATCTGCTGAATCATGCTTTATATAATCAATACATAAATAAGGTGAAAAACAATTTCGTTCGTGACCCAAAATCGTTCTTTGCATATGTCAATTCTAAAAGAAAATCTAATGGATACCCATCTGTTATGAAATTTCGTTGTCAAGAATCTGGAGATTCGGAGATCATTTGTGATATGTTTGCTGATTTTTTTGCCACAACTTATTCTGATGCTGCATACGACGATAGTAATGGTTATCCCTATGTGCTCTCATCAAACCAGACAATCTCTTTCCCTGCTTTTAATAGCAATGATATTTTGGTTTACTTAAAAAGGCTTAAGATGTCTTTTAGTCATGGTCCAGATCTTGTTCCAACATGTATTTTAAGTCAGTGTGCTGAATCATTAGTTACGCCATTAACTTTAATGTTCAATGCGTCGATTATGTATGGCTATTTTCCCGTATTATGGAAAGATTCGTTTATAAAACCTTTATTTAAATCTGGTAATAAATCGGATATAACAAACTATAGAGGAATTGCCAAATTAAGTGCTATTCCAAAACTTTTTGAAAAACTAGTCACTGATTTCCTCTGCCATCACACCTCGTCGTTACTGGCAGCATGCCAGCATGGTTTTAGAAAAGGCTGTTCAACTACAACTAATGTACTTCATTTAACAACTTTAATTAATTCTGCATTTACACAAAAGAAACAAACTGATGCTGTTTATACTGACTTCAGTAAAGCGTTTGATAAAGTTAACCATCAACTTCTTCTTACTAAATTGGATTTATTAGGTTTATCGGGTAAAAGTTTAAGCTGGTTACGTTCTTATTTAGTTGGTAGAAAGCAAAAAGTACAATTCAATAATTGTATATCCAAGTACATTTATGTTTCGTCCGGTGTTCCCCAAGGCAGTCATCTTGGCCCACTTTTATTTTCGCTGTTTATTAATGATCTGCCCAACGTTATTAACTTTGCCAATATATTGATGTATGCTGATGATGTAAAAATTTTCCATTCTTTTAATTGCTTTGCTGATCATTTTTATCTTCAAGCGGATCTTAATAACTTCTTTTTATGGTGTAATCATAATATGATGGAGCTAAATCTAATGAAATGTAAATGTATGCGTTTTTATAGAAATACCTGTATTGATGTTTATTATGCTTTGGGTGGACATCAACTGGAGTTGGTTGATTCGTTCCTTGATCTTGGAGTCTTACTGGATCCTAAATTAAACTTTGTTTCGCATATTACATTAACTGTAAATAAAGCTCGTGGTGTTCTTGGCTTTATTAAGCGCTGGGCTAAAGAATTCACTGATCCATACATAACGAAGCAACTGTACGTGTCACTCGTTAGACCTATCTTAGAATATGGGTCAATCATTTGGGATCCGTATTACAACATTCATAATTCTCGTATTGAATCTGTCCAAAAACTATTTTTATTATTCTGTTTACGTGATCTTCATTGGAGTTACTCGACAAACTTTCCTTCCTATGCTAGTAGACTGGCATTAATAAAACTACCATCGCTCAAAAGTCGCCGTACAATGCTAAATGTATCTTTTATGGTTAATCTAATTAATGGTAATGTTTCTTGTGATTTTCTTTTAAATTCTGTAAAATTTAATATACCTGGTCGCAATACTCGTCATTATAATCTGCTTTTTGTTAAATTTTATAGAGTAAATTACGCCATTGCTGATCCTTTTTCAAGGTTATGTAGACAATTTAATTCTTTATCACAATTTGTTGATTTTTCTTTATGTTTAAATTCCATAAAGCATAAAATTATTGTTTTTCTGAACTCGTAATTTTTTATTTACATATACTCTGTAAAGTTGGTTACTATATTTTAAAATTTATAATGTTATTTATTCATTTTAAGTCAATATTGTTATTAGTCAGTAAGGATAATGTCCATTGATTAAATAAATAAATAAATAAATAAATAAAAATGATCTGGCCTTATCAACCAGCGAAATGAGCAACAATAAATTTAAGTATTTTTGTCAAAGAATAAAAATTGGGAATGTAGAACATTATAATTAATGAATAAAGATTCGATTGACGTTTTGTTTGCTTTATTCAAAATTCCCAACAATTCACGTAAACATTCTGTTGAAAAAAAATTTTGGGCAACAACTTTTTTTATTGACTCTATAAACTTGGTTGTTGACTAAAAATTCAATAACTAAACCTACCTACAAACTTTTTTATCAATACCGCAAAAATCGTCATCGTAGAAAATTTAAACATTTTATTAATCAAATACGCGATTTTCGTATTCCAATATGAACATTATTTTTTTTTGTGAATGGAGGCAACTCAAAATTTACACATTTTTACTTTTTGCAGGAAAATGATAAACATAATCTACCCACTGTAAAAATCTTAATTCCATTTCTCTAGTATTTAAAAAAAAAAAAATCAGTTGTATCCCCGTTTGCAAATTAATCTTAAACGATTTTAAAATTGATTTTGAGGTGCGATTAATCGATTTTAAATATCGAAATAAAACATAGATTTTGAAATCCTTTTACCATTTCCTAGCGAGAACCCAGACTAATCAAAATTGACATTGGAACTCTGTAAAAAAAATATTTCTATTGGCAACGCTGCAAATACATTATGAGGCAAAAGAAAAAGTAATATTTTGCAAAATTAAAAAAACCAAAGTGAATTTTAATAAAAAACATAAATACACACAATTGACAGTTAACATTTTCTGTTAAATGCTTTGAATTTTTGGACAATGTCAAACAACAGATCTGGCAATTTTTGCAATACAATTATCTCGCAGCCATCTCAACTGACAATTTATTGTTACACAATTGCCTGCCAATGAAAAATTACTTTTCGTGTAAATTTTTCTTTGGAAGTATATTGTCGGCACATTGCCGGTCAATATTGTTGGATCTGAAACTGGTTAGTATTTGTTGATTTAAATTTTTTATGAATTTTTTCAATTTTGTTTTAAAAAAAAAAACAAAAAAAAAATATTTTTTTTGCCACTTCGGCCTCAATAACACGAAAAATAATGGCTAAATTAAAAAATGATATTAGAGAAACTTAAATCTGGCGTAATTTAAAATTTTTTGACGGATTGCATAACAAAATCGGTTACGTTGTTCCAAAGTTATGATAAGATGTATGGAGCAGCCTCTTCAAAAATCTCAAATTTTAGAAAAAAAAATTAAAAAAAAAAACCTTACCATAGAATTTTAAAAAATGTTGATTTTTGCAGTAAGGTTACTTTAGCGGATCAAATAAAAATATAGTGGTTATTCAAGCCCTTTTTTGCTGTTGACCTGTATAATTTACCATAAGCCCCATATAAAACGTACTTTTGAAATAGACCTTAAAACGAATAATACGTTACGTTTTCGATTTCCAACACACCCGTGATAATACTGTGAGGGCAGTTTTTATTAATATTGGTTTGTAATTTATAGATATAAAGCCCAATCCGGAAATATTCTTACTCTGGGAGCACTTTTACTTTTTGCTCCCAAAATTTATTGTAAGTTTTAGGTGAAAAATGATCAGGAGCCTTTAGTTTTAAAATCTCTGATCTTAATGGGTGTCTCTATAAGCTCTTGCTATTTACCAGAAACTGAATTTGCATTGAATGTTAGAAAGTCTGGACCTTTAGCAATATATACTCTTACCCTACGTTTCCACATGCAAGTAATTACTTGCAAGTAGTGTATACGTATTATCAACAAAAAATCGAGGAAACAGCCGATTGGCTGCAAGAACAAAAATTGTGTGAGTGTTAGTACAAAAAGTGTGAGTGTGTTGAGTTTTTCGAACTTGCACTTGCATGTGGAAACGGGGGGTTAGTTCTAGACAATAATGTTCTAAACTTGTCATCTGCACATAAGGGTCGTGGAGTACCTGTGATAATCTTGCTTACATTAAATTTATAAATTTTAAGCGACTTGCGATATTATAAAAATGTGTTTGGATTGGAGCTTAATAAGGCCTTATGATAGGCCCTTTTACTTATGCACTTTTTGTCTTCACAATACCTTCACTGTCGCCCTTTTTCGCCAGTGCGAGTTCGAGTACAAGTTTAATTTGCAATTTTCTTTTATTATATTTTATTAATTTATTGTTGTTGTTGTTGTTTGTTTTTTTTTACAGATTTAGATAGACAAGAAATCTAAACTACGAGTAGTACCAGGCCCACTTGTTCGTATCAAACAAAGAGCCAACAACGATGGCAACAAAATCTCATCCACAAAATAAGCCATCAGCAAAAGTTTAAACTTTAAAGCTTATTAACGACAGCGACAACAACATTAATAAGAATCAAGAAAAAAAACGAAAGCAGTAAAATCAACTTGAAGATAAAAGTTTCCAGCGAAAATTGAGAGTCAACTAGATTCAGAGATCATTCGCCTCGTTGGTTGTACGATTTTTTTTCGGTTTTATTGAGTTGTGTTAAGTTGTACTGAGTCGTGTCGTATCTTTTTGTAATTATTATTATTTTTTTTTATTTCTTATTGTTGTTTTATTCATTTATTTGTTTACCTTATTTTGGCTTATATTTTGTTTTTGTATCACCAACGATAGTATTAAAGTTTTTATTTAAACCGCAGTTACTTTGCTCAGGTTTATCAGAACGTTTTCAACCGCTTTACGGCAAACAACTCAAACGCGAAAATTTAAAGCAAAAAAAACCAACTAACGAATTTGCTTTAATCTTTTTCAACGAACATAAAATTAAACACGTTCTAATTAAAAAGAAACACAGAATTGAAAAAGTTCAAAAAGAGTTTTTTCAAAATTAATTCGAAAACAAAAATTAGTGAAACCGCAAATATTTATACCAACATGTTATAACGAAAAAAAATAAAAAAGCCACAATAAAACGTGCAGTTTCGTTGTTTTTGTGTTTTGCTTAAAAAATTTCAACTTTTGGCCGGAATTAAAATTTTGTAATGTTTTTTTTTTAACTTTTTCTTTTAAAATTTAAAAAAGAAAAACAGAAAAAGTTAACCAAACAGATCTATTGAATTACCGTTTAACTACCTCGTTTTTAAAATTTAATAAATTTAAACAGTATTAAATAAATTTTAATAAAACAAATTTAATAAATACAAAAAAAAAAAAAACAAAACAAAACAACAAAATGACTTCCAAGGAACAAATTATGGCTAGTGAGGAGAAGACTTATGAAAAACCACCAGGTATGTAAAGATTTTTTTTTTTTTTGTTAAATTTGTGTCTTAAAAAAGTTAACAAATAAAACTGGATGAGAACTTTATTTAAGAAAAAAATTTAAATTTAAACAAACATTAATGGTTGGTTTTAATCAAAATCTCTAAAAAGTTTGCTCAAAAATTAACTGTTCTTAATAAGAATTTAAAATTGTGCTATTAGTGTTTTTAAGTTTAATAAAATAAAACGCTTATATTTTAAAATGAATGAATATAAAAGTATGTATATCATTACATTGTTTCATCTTAAATTGTGCAACTAATTTTAAAACTTTTGGTCGTTAAAATCCAAGTTTAAATTTCGTTAAAAAATTTTTTTTTAAATGGCAACGTTTAAACGTTTTCCAGGAAACATTTTTAATAAAATTTTCGATCAGAAAAAAAAACATTTTGGTTAAGTAGCCAATTTCACCAATTTTTTTAAATATCAATTTATGTTTAAAATTCGTTTTTAATGTCAAAAATAAAAAAAAAATTGGCCATAAATGTTATAAAAATAATATTTAAAAAAAGTTGAGGTGTAAAAACATAATACGTGTTAATTCGTCGACGAGTATCGTGGGTTTAAAAACTTAAGCGAAAAGCGAAAAGCCATACTTTGCTCAGTCTGTGTTCACACTCTTAAAGTTGTCTTTTAGAAAGTCTGAGTTTACTGGAAAACGAGAGAAGAATGGCATGTTCTCTGCCCCTCTTAAGCTTGCTTTAGACATGTATTTAGCAGAATGCATGTCAAATTTTCCACTGTACTATGAATACACGTCGTGTAAAAGCAAAAAAATTGGTGCACATATTTTAAATTAGAATGTTTTAAATGATGTTTATTTGACATTAAATTCTATTTATTTACACAAATTCTTTAAAAAACAAACATTCTAAATTAACTGAAATACAATTGAAAATGAAAAGAAATATAAATAAGTATATAATTTGCTGTTGTGAACGATTTAAGGTTATGTCACATGAAACCAAAAGCGTACGTGTGAAAGCGAAAAATTTTCGCCGAAAACTAGAAAACCTTCTGAGTTTGACAATTTTGTTAGAAGTGCACAATTACATATGAGTTTTACATCTGACAAAAGCCACTGCCAAATACATGTTGTCTTAAAGCAGCTTTAAAAGAAAACTTTCATAGTGTGAACCCAGACTCATAGAATTTCAGATAATTTTTTTTTTTTTTTTTTTTTTTTTTTGTTTTTTGTAGTCTTTGCTTACCTTTTATACAATATTGTAAGTTTTTTTTTAACCTTTTTAATAAGTTTTTCCTACAATATTAACAAATTAAGGCCCCTATTACGGTTCACAACTCAACTCAGTTGAGTTGTAGTTTCTTAATTTTTGTATTACGGTTTACAACTTTGCTATATTGCGGTGAACAAAAACATAACAAAAATTACAACTGATCACAACTAGTTGTCTTAATTACAACTCAACTGAGTTGAGTTGTGAACCGTAATAGGGACCTAAAACTATTCTTTTTAACTGTCAGCTGATTACTTGTCAAAAATTGACAACTCGTTAAAAAGTTTAAAGTTAACCAACTTTTTCGCAGCAAGCGCGTCAAAATGTTTTTAATATAACTTGTTCTATAAAAAAACACACTACTTTTTTGACCGAATTCTGAATTCATTTTAATTTCTAAAATAATTTCGAAAGCTACTTATTAAACCTTTTTTTAATATAAATAAAATTTTATATTTTATTTTTTATTAAAAAAATATTGATTTGGCAACATTTTTACGTTTTGCGGAAAAGAATGTTAAGATTTATTTTTGGTATTTAAATGTAAACACAAGCTTAACATTTTATTGATCTGGCAACATTAAAACATTTTACCTTGGTATTAAATGCAGGGCTGTGGAGTCGGAGTTGAAGAGTCGGAGTTGAGGGTTTTGTACCGGAGTCGGAGTCGGAGTCGAAGTTCCCACAAAAACTAGCGACTCCGACTTTTTTGCATTAAAATTTTTCCAATATTTTTCAAAATAAAAAATTTTAATGACCAATTTCTCCAATTCTTTTTAAATATCAATTCATATTTAAATATAATTTTTCTTATAATTTTATTTTAATTTGACATAAAAAAACAAATTTTAAACATAAATTGATATTTAAATAAATTAGTGGAATTGGCCATAAGAGGGTCTGCTTTTTGAAATTGTGAAGTCAGAAAATAAGGACCAGTATACTTTTCATATCAAAAATTAAAAAATTGAGATAACATCTTATTTTGATAATTTATAAGAATAGTTATATAGATTGTATCGAAGCATGTCCTTTTCTATGTTTTAATGTGACCTCAAATTTCTGTAACAAAAACCAGAGGGTTCACTATTTGATTTTCGCCAAGATATCGTTAATGAAATAGAGTCGAATTAAGGAATTTAAAAATTAAATTTGTAAAGATGTTGTTTTTTATTTATCGTATATTAACAAATATTATTGTAGCCATGTTCATGAATATGACTTAAAATCAGCTGTAGTTCCTGTGGTGAAAGCATTAAGTGAACTACATTTTAAGTTCCAACCTTCAAGGTGAATTATAATAGAATAAAAGGAAAAGGAACTCGGAAAAATACATGACATTGTTCCAGATATAATTCCCATCAATGTGGGGGTTAACCCGAAAAATGATTTGAGAATACTTTTATCTACTCACTTTAGGGAAAATTGGAGAGATAATAAAGACTTGCAATTTCAAATTTCGGTCTTGGACAATAATAATATTGAATTACGAACGGAAAAATGCAATGGCGAGTTCTTGATGCCTTTAACGTCTAAGCCAATTGGACTTGGTGTTGTTTTCAACTTTTCTATCTCGAAAGCTACATTAGATAGGACTTATGTAAATTCACACATCTATAAATTCCAACAGTATAAAAAACGTTTTTTGAAAAAGATGTGAATTGGTGTAGTTTATCTCTCCCCTACAGAACTATTTTTACATTTTTTGGCACTGTTTGCATAATTTTAATAAATTAATATAAAAATATACTAAAGTTCAATGATGCCATACGGATTGAAGCAAAACTCGTTTCTTTCGAAAGTTCGTAACAAAACTCGTTCGTTCCAAAATTAAATCCATTATTTTTCTATATTTCAGTTGGTTTAAATTTCTCAACTGTTGAGTTATAAGTCAAGAATGTCATAACACTTTAGAATTAAAAAAGTTCAACTCATTTGGTCTATTGAATCGGGCGGTATATGTTTTTTACATTTTTTTCCAAAATCCAAATAAAATATTTTGCAGCTTTCCTACTCATATGTTAGTAACTAGTAGGTTAAAGCTCAATGCGCGGCACGTAAGAATTAAAATATCGATTTGAAATTTTTACAGAATCATTTTCTTGCTATATTTAACCATTTAACAGGTACTAAATTAAAAAAGAGTTTAAAGTCAAATAAAAACTAGTCTTTTTAATAATGCTAGGTTAGAGTAGGACTCGGAGTCGGAGTTGGAGTCGGAGTCGTACTTAAAAAATTTCAGCAAAAGGAGTCGGAGTCGGAGTTATAACTATTTCTTAACGACTCCACAGCCCTGATTAAATGTAGGACCCCATTCACACATGTAAAGTTTACTTTGACAAAGACTTTTTGATTTTTAAATATTCGTTCACTTTTGCACGCTCAAATTTTACTTGTTGTAGCTTTTCAAATTAAATGTACTAACAAATACAACTATGTATAAATGACGAATGAAGAACAAACAAACTTTGCGAGTTCATCATATCAGTACACATTATTTTTTCTCTGCTCTCCAACAAACTTAAGACTTCGCAAAGTAGCCCAACCATAATATGCATAGCCTTGCTTAACATACTGTCAAAAATTAACAAAAAGTCTCTCAAATGTATTTAAAAAAACTAAAAACAAAATAAAAAACATTTGATTCCGTACGAAATGTGCGATTAGATTCGCACCGTGCTTAAGCACATGACAGTTTCATTAAACTTAGCAAAAAGTTTCCTTAAGTTCAATATGGTTTGCCTCATATAATTAACATTTATTCGCACATTTGCTTAAGGCACCCTAAGCACATTATGGTTGGGCCTTTAACTTTGCGTATGCAAAAAGGCTCTGACAGTATTAAATACTTTCCCAACTACATAAAACCGGTATTTTGAAAACGACGTCTGTAGTTTTTCGTTTTAACTAAATCGTTGTCGTATTTCTAATTTACAAGACTTAAGGAGCTCCCCTGTTATATAAAAGCTTTTTTCGACGTAATATTTAAATTCTTAATTTAAGTGTATTTTTAATTATAAATTATTTAAATTTAATTTCTTAATTAGAGGTGTGCGCGTGACGTGATAAAGTTTTTGCGGCAGTCGTAATGAGCGCGTGTATCAGTTGAAATTGTTATTAACTCATAAATAAATAATAATTGAATAAATTGAATAATTAAAATTATATTTTTCGAAAATAGCTAACAATCTTTAAAAAAAAATGGGCGCTAATGGGTTAATTACGCATGAGATAATCAGCCTTATTACGAGAGTAGTTTTCGTGAAAAACACATAAAAAGTTTGTCGTATTTATTTTGTTTGCGACAATCATAATAACAATTTCTAAAAACAACTTCTTTTCGACTACAACAATGACACCCATAAGGAGGAATATTTTGAGATCGCGCCTGAATTGTGAATTCATGCGTGATCTTATTTACAAAAACTTTTTGAATGGTGTTTTCTTTTCTACACAAAAATGTGACATTTTATTTTAAAAAAATGCAATTTGGTGTCAGTTTCTTAAAAATTTTGCTCCCGAAAAGGGTGGCTTGTTTTATTCTAAAAAACTCATCCTTTTTGGGGCAACATTTTTAGGAAACAGACACCAAATTGCATTTTTTTAAATAAAATGTCACATTTTTTTGTAGAAAAGAAAACACCATAAGATACTGGTAGAACTATTGGAAAAACGTTTTTTTATAATTGTCTAAATTTTAAGAATTTGGATTAACAACCATTTATTTAAATTATATAGATTATGAGTCATTGAAAATGATTCGTGAGAGAACGTGGGTAATAACAAAAATTTTGTTAGTGAGCGTGCCTTATCGTGAGAATTTTCAAATTACTCGTCTGTAAGCTTTTGTGATTTCATTTATTTTCCCTGTGGCGTACGTGATCTTAAGTCACTCACGCGCACAACTCTATTCTTAATTTGCGCAATTCTCTGCAAAATCAAATAGGTTTTTATTTAAAATCTTTTAGAGTGCTTTATATTATATTGACAGCAAATTCTTAAAAAAAATAAACTTTCCCGTCATTTGAAAGTTGTAAACAAATATTTTGGGTTTTTTCAATATTATTTTATAATTGTTATTTAAGCAAACAAAATAAAATCGGCCATATTTAAGCTGAAAAAAAATATTTTTTTACTCTTTCGTTTAGTATCAATATCTTAAATTTAGCACAACTGCTGTTAATCGTAATCATTTGCTCTTAAGGAAATAAATCAATTAATTAAAGCAATTAAATATTTTTCAATTTAACATTACGAAAAACTAAAATTTCTGACTTAAGAAATTTTTGCCTAAATTCAAAAAACTTTAATATGAAACTTTACTTTTAAAAAGTTTATATCGGGTTTTTCAACAAGAACTTTGTTTTCTAAAACGAAATTAAACAAAAAAATTTGGTGAAGCTGATTCAAATTTTAATTGTATAACAAAGAGAAAAGTTCGGCAAAAAAATTACCACGAGCACGATGACAGATGTCGATTCTTTTATCAAAGTTTTTAATTTAAAATTCTATTTCTAATACCTTTTCAATAAAACAAACCGACCTAGCGATATGTCGTCAAATAAGATTTTCCAGTGCGGAGATGTTGAATTCGCGTTTTAGTGGTTTGTTTCATCTAAACTGTGCGAAAATGAGAAGTTTTGACATAAAAACAACGCTCAGTTACAACTTACAACTGTTACAACTTTTTTTAATAATTTAATAAAATTTACACTTTTAAGAATGCGGAATCACATACAAAAACTTAAAAAATCATTTAAATTGTCATTAAGCTTTACTTGTTCTAAAACGATTTGCACGTTTTTTGTCTTTTTAGGAAATTAAAAATTTAACAGTTTATAGCAGCTGCGGGTTTTTGTTTAATTTTTTGAGTTAAATGCTATATTAGTTAATTTAAATTATAAAAATTACAAAAGTCAAATGTTTGCTTAAAATTTTGCTGACTAATATACATATTTATGTACATAAAACAAATAAAAAGGTCATTAACAACATTATGTTAACAAGACACGCGACTTGAATTAAAAAAAATTACATGCATTCCCTTACTTTTCATATCATTTCAATGAAAATAGTTTAAATTCCATAATTTATGCAGAAATTCACGTATAGATTATATTAAAATGCATTTAAATGCATAAATAACAAACCTAACTGTATAAATGCATAATAAGCAGTGTTGCCATGACCAAAAAAAATTTGTAACCAAAATGTAAAAATAAAGTAACCAAATGCAAAAAAAAAGTAACCAAAATATTTATGTATTTAAAACACTATTTTATTTGCATTTTATACAAGTATGTATATAGACAATTTTACCTCTGGTCTGGAAACCACAATAGGCCTTATAACTTTACGAAGTTTTTTGTGGAATTGGCAACTTTCAAACAAAGCTAAAACTTATTTTCGTCTATTTTCAAAACTGTATGAGTGAGCGCTTTTAAACTTTTAAAGAATTTACAGACTATAAATCTATGTACATTATCCGGTTTCATATTGTCTCGATAAGATTAGAGAAACCTGGGTATCAGTGATATTATTTTTTTGGAAAGTCCCTACGCAGCCCGAAAAATCCATATTTTCCTTCTTTTCCCTATGGCAATTTTTTTAAAAGCAAATACTTACAAATAGGGATTTTCCCTACGTATAAAGTCACTGTCCCAGAAAGTGGCTTACATGGCTAAGTTGATAATCGGTTACATAAAAAAACCGTTTTAAAGTAAATAAAAAATAGTATAAATGTTAAATGCATCAATAACATACACAATTATATATGTCCAGAAAAGCGAAACGGGTAATGGTAGTACTAACCACGCGATCAAGTGTTGCTTTCAAGTTTTTTAACATACTGCTTGTCAAAATTCACAAAAATTTAAAGATGTGATGTAGGCTGCACGCAATTTTAAAGCAGTTTATTTTTAAGATGTCATCAAGGAAACAACTTAAAAAGATAATTAAAATTGTAATTAACGGTTTTCTTGAACGTAAGTTGAAACACTCAACTTGAAAGAGAAACTGATAGCACATTAGATTTAATTTTAAAAAGTATGAGTGAATTGGTAAAAATTTAAGAGGTATTAAAACTAGAAGTGCAAATCTTGATCGTCTAACACCTAAGTAAGACAAAAAATTGGTTATTTTTCAGTTGAAAAAAGTAACCAAAATGGAAAAAAGAACACAAGTACACATTGAGAAAAAAAGTAACCAAAACGGCAACGCTGATAATAAGTACAAGTTTTATATGTGTAAGTATTATCTTAAAGGCACTTTTACACGATATTTCTTTTGCATTGGATTTGTCAGATGTAAAATTAACTGATTGTGGGTTATTAAATTCGTTTTTCGTACTGTTAAAATTGAATAAAAATATGTATAGTTGTTTTACGAAAAGTTTAATTTTTTAACATTTATGTTTGTTATTCAAAAACAAACTACCAAAAAAAGTAGCTAAAAAAAAGTTTGGCTAAAAGTAGCCAAAACGGCAACGCTGATGGCAACATCGTAAAAAAGGTTAGTGGTTAAGAGAATTAAATTGTCTGTCTCCTTGAAAAAGGAAAATAGGCAAAATTTTCAATTAAAAGATTGAAAAGGCATTTTTTAGGAAGAATACGCAATATGTTGGTTGATTCATTACAATTTCCTTTTAAATAAGTTGAAAATTTCCTACAAGTTATTTTTAAAATTGTGACTTGATTTTTGTTACACTAACATATGTCAATATGTTAGTATGTACATACGTACATTAGTTTTATTTAAATTCAGCTCACATTTTATTTGGCAGTGCGAAAATGGAATAATAAAAAAGTTTTGTTTAAAAAAAGTTTACTTTAAGTATGACAAATGTTGTATATAAACAAATATGTACAATGTACATACTATGACCACATTTATTTATTGTATAAATTTGCAACAATGCACGTTTTTTATGTAGATTTAAAAAGTTATTACAGTGAAATAAAAATTACAGGAATTTTTTTGGTGGAAATTAGGATTTAAGCAAATCTTTGAAGAAAACAAAATTAAAACTATATTGTTTAAATCAAAGAAAGTTTCAGAAAGTCTTATCCAATTTAAAATTTAAAAAAAATAAAGTTACCTAGAGATGGGCAATTTTGTTCCACAGATACACATCTCTGTTGTCGCTTTGTACGTAGTCTTTAATATTAATTTATTTTAAAAGAAAATTTCCTTAAGGCTCAAATACACTTGTCAAATGCTTGTCCAGCCGGCGAATTCAACGTGTACGTGTGCTGGACGTAATATTCGCCGTCATATCTAAATTTTTTGATTTTTCATCAAGCGTTGTCTGTGTCACATATACAAACACATTTTCACTAATACTACCAAAATGCTTGATGAGTATTTTGATCAATGTATTTCGGCCTTTAGGCTTATGAAGATTTTGGGTGTGGAACAAAATATTTCCCAGCAATTCAGTTTCGGTAATTTACTTTTACATTTTCTAATACCAATTTACACCACTTGGATCTAAATATCCTACATTCTAGGAAATATTTACTCTATTGACATTTTAAGTTTCAGATGCAACGGATTAATTCAACAAAAAAAAAAAAAAAGATATTCCTGTATTTTACACCCTGTTTCCTCTTTGACGAAAAATATATTTTAGTTCGGTCGAAAATCTGTGTGTTATTCATATAAAAATACATAAAAAGTTGCAGCGAAAAAATTTAAACGCAAAATAAAATTTAAAGAAGAAACCAGCAGCCGTATTCCGTAATTCGCTAAAGCTAAATCTCTATCGCTAAAAATCTATAAAGTTGATTTAGCGATTTTTGGCCACGAATGCAATTCTGTAACGTGCATTGCTAAATTTGGCAATGCCATAAAAATTAAATTCGCCGCAATTTTAGCTTTTAATGTCATCTCTAAAATTTTTAAATTTTGTATTTTCTAAGGAATTTTAGCGATCGAGATTTAGCTTTAGCTAAGCGAATTTCAGTATACGGCTGCAGTGCTGTGGAGACGGAGTTGAAGAGGCAGTGTTGAGGTTTTTGTACCGGAGTCGGAGTCGGAGTACCCACAAAAACACGAGACTCCGACTATAAAATTTTTCGGCATAAAAAATTTTAAAAATTTTTTAATATTTTCCAAAATAAAAATTCTTTTACAAAAATTTTTACAGAATAATTTTCTCGCTATATTTAACCATTTAAAAGATACTTCATTAAAAAAATGAGTTTAAAGTCAAATAAGGACCAGTCTAATATAAATGTAGCATCATTGCACTGTGGTCTCCCAGCCCACTTTTCTTAGCCCAAATTAAAAAAAAATACTTTTTGGGTTTTCAAACTATTATTTATATAAATTGAGGTATATTTTATAATTTTTGGATGAAAACATTAACACTTAAATGCACATTTTTAATAAATGAATTTATTAACCTTAAATAAAAAAAAATGAAA
Source organism: Pollenia griseotomentosa (assembly GCA_963931875.1). Lineage (NCBI taxonomy): Eukaryota > Metazoa > Arthropoda > Insecta > Diptera > Polleniidae > Pollenia > Pollenia griseotomentosa. The sequence goes on from OZ007564.1 coordinate 149,198,814, forward strand.
AAACAAAAAATGTACTTTGGACTTCAAGAAGAATTCTTGACAAAAGTACGAAAAAACAGAAGTAAGGAAGAACATGTAAAAATCAATTAAAATAGATAATCATTCAAAGCAAAACCCTCTGAAGAGATTGAGTGGTTGCAATTGAAACATGTAGGGGTAACCTGTCCTTAAAAGCCTGGGTTCGATTCCTGCGGCAGTCAAGAATAAAATTTTAATTAATTTTCATGTTGTAAAATTCCTTTCTACATAAAAAATAAATTAATGAAAATTAAATTTGATGAACTTAAGCCTAATTAAAATATCAAAATTTGGTTATATGAGTATCCAGTTATATAAACATCCAGAAAAGTGAACAACAAAATTTTTACACATGAGGTTCTCATTGGCCCATATGTCTTCAAGACTTCTACACGCTGGCGGCCACATGGCGGAAATCATATTTAAATTTCATAAAATTTTCTTTGCAATAAAGCCCGTTTCATTGATATTAAAAGTATATTTTCTTGTTTTATTTTGATTTAAACTTGTGTCACTCTTTAAAAAACACCCTTTATTAGAAATCTGTTCTTCCCCGAAATAAGCTAGTAAATTAAATGTGGATATGTGGTGTTTGAAAAGTTATTGCTTAGAGTAAAAATAATAATACAGATTAATGATATTTTGGTATTGCGAAAATGCAGGGACAGGGCATTACAGAAATCCCCTCAAGCAAAAAAATTTAACCGAAAACTTTCATGTACATTTATAATTAACAAACTAACTTAAAATAAAAACTTAATATAGGTTATGTAAGTACACATATTAAAAATGATTTGAAATACTTATTTTATATTGTCTCGGTTATGTGAACTTTTCCATTTAGTGAACAGGCCCTGTCTGAATTAGTTCATATAAGCGAGCGTCGACTGAATATTTTAATTTTTTTTTTTATTTTATTATAAAAAGTTGGATTTTTTTTTTTTTAAGTAATTTAGGACTTTTCCCAATTAACATGTTAATTTTTTGTCATTCTCCATTTTCAACTTATTTTATAACTCTTTGTTTGTATTTAGGAAAAATAATCAAAAAATGTTTAAAAACAAATTAAGTTTGTACTAATTGTAACAACTTTACGCAAAATCATTAACTTTGAGAGCGTGCTGTATAACGGCAAATTATTATGTATTTACAAAAACCAAATTTGTTTTTTGTTGCTTTGAAGTGTTTACTATCAGAATAAAAAAGCAAAAAACTAAAAACAAAACGTCACCAGATTGAAATTTTGGCCAAGAAAAGTGGTCTGCCAGACAATAGTGCACTGTTAGTTTAGGAGTCGGAGTTGGAGTCGGAGGCGGAGTTGAAGTCGAACTTAATAAATTTCAGCGGTTGGAGTCGGAGCTGGATTTAGGAATATTTTTGACGACTCCACAGCCCTGGAACAAACGAGAAAATTTGCAGCAATAGAAACTGCTTAATGTAAATGGGCTCTTTGTTTTTAAAGTAAGTCCTTATTTACACTATGGACATTTCTTGCGGAAAGACGAAGTTTGTTGGTAAGGGGGCGACGATATATGCTAGAAATGTGCATAGTGTAAATTGCGACTAAAATACATTGGTGCTGATGCACGTGCTTTAGGTTTAAGTCTTAAGGTTTTTAGGACAGAGATGAAAAATATGGTATTCTATTATTCGTGTTCTCCGAAAAACTCAAGACTCTACGACTAAAACCTGAAGCGTGTAAATTAGCACTTACAATCTTTATAAGACTATTTGAAACATTGGGAAACTAGATTTAACTTGCTTAGCCTGCAGACAGTACTCTAAAAGACTAACTTCAACTCTTAAATGTTAAACCCTGATCCAAAAACAATTTTTTGGGACCTGAAACGACAAAAGTGACAGCTCGTTGTTTGTCGCCGTAAAGTTATTTCTTGGCTTGCCTTTTAAAGCAATTTATTTTTTTCAAAATTTCATTTAATTTAAATTCTACTGTCTTTTTTTTAACTACATCAAAATATTTGTCGCTAAACGCTGTATTATGAGGTCATTTACACTATACAAAATAATAGCAATAATATATAACAACATAATAAATCACAAGTAATTCTCTAGTTAGTATTCAGACAAATCTGTGTTGTTTTCTTCATACTTGAAGATGACAACAGTAACAAGCAAATAAAATTTAAAGTACTTTAAATTGAATACGCCGGAAAAAGTTAACCTTCTTCTTTTGTAAAAACTAAAATTTATAAAATAAATTTAAAATGAAAAGATCATTGTATTTGATTTTATAAATTAGCGGAAGTTATTTGTTATGCTAAAAACGTATGTATGAATTTTTATTTTTATAAAAATTAAACGATACATATTAAACTAATTACACTAATTCTAGGAAGAATAAACAAATTTAATTTGGCAAAATTGGAATAAAAACCAATGAATAATTAATTAAATCATTTGTTAGTTATAAAACGATAAACATGGAAAGTTTTTGCTTGATTGTTTTGTTTACTCTGTTGTTTTTGAATTGGCTCATCTGTCATGCACTATTACTTTTGATAAGTTGGTAACGCACTTCTAACCTTGTTTACGTTTTTCTTCAATGGCAAGACAACAAAAAACGTTTCCATTAATAAATTTTTAATACTACATATTAAGATATCTTTAAAAAAAATTAAATGTTTCTCGAATTTTAAAGTTTTATTATAATTTTTTGTGTATTGTTTTGTCAACCGGTTAATAAGTGGTACAATTTTAGGCTAAATTTTTAATCTATGTGTCTAGTCTATAATTCACACATTTTTAAAAATATTTATTGATATTTGTATAAACTAATTTAAATTTTTATTTTAAATAAACAAACAATATTTAACTAAAATATAAAAAATTTTATAAAAAATTTCTTAGAAGTAAATACAATAAAGACGTTTAACGACAGGCCACAATTTTCATTAAAAGAAAAACGTTTCCATTGAAATTAAAGGTGCGTTTGTGATCAAAAATTTCGTTTTTGTTATTCCCGTATTTTTGTGCGAGGCGAAAAAGTTTTTTTTTACAAAACAATTATTCAAGAAAATTAAAAAAACCGAAGTTGTTTGGCACTGGCTACACATTATGCCATTGGCGTCTGAATTTGGACCACATTAATATCTTAAAGTTTGACTATCTTGTTTTCCAGAAAATAATCTATTAAAACTTTAATTAAATTTTCAAAAATATCTCCTAAGAAGAAGTCGTTTAAAAAGAGGTCTTTCTTTAAAACTTTTTTTATTGTATATCCAAAAAGTCATTATGTTGACATTTTTAATTAGAAAATTTTATAATATTTACAATAAATATTTAAAAAATTAGCAAAATTTCTTTTTAAGTCTTGATTATTACAAAGAAAACAAAAAGTGTTAATTACTTGAAATCATGTTAAAAATTTTAAAAGCGCATTTTATGTATGTAAATCGAGTCATGCAAAATTTTTAAAATGTTATTGAAATATTTTTATTATGATTATTAAATTCTCAGTATTTTTTCTACAACAAATGTTTTTATTGTAACTGCTTTTTTCTAAGTTCAATAATTTACAACTTAAAATATTTTTTTTTTTTTTTTTTTGTTAGCAGAATTTAAAAATATCATTTGCCTGGGAATATTTTTTTATTTTTTAAATTAATTATTTATGCAAATTAGAACCGGTTACCGGCAAATCTAATTAATATTCGTACAAATACATTCACCTGAATAAGCGAAAATTATATGTCTCATCGCCGATAAAAAAATAAAATTTCTTTTTGCCTTTAAACTTAAACGAAATCATTTGTAAAACTAGTATTTTCGAAAAAAAAAAAAAACATAAGTCAGACTTGGAAGACAAAATAATACACCCTCCTTTGGAGAATACATTTCTCTCGTAAATTTTTTTAATTACTAAAAGTGTCTTAAAAGCTGCTTAGAAATTTAAAAAAAAGTAGTAGTTTTTTATAAACTGCTTGGTATTAAAGAACTAAAGTTTCGTTAAGTTTTTTATATAGTCAAATCATAAAATTTTCCATTTTGAAATAGTTTTTTATTATCTTAAATAAGGGAATCAAACAAAATTTTGTTTCAAATACTTTTCGTAAAGTTGAATAAAGTTTCGTTTTAAAAAATTTTAAATCTTTAAGAATTTTTGAAAAATACATTTCTTTAAAGAAAATAGAATTTCGGTAAGTTTTTTAAATGCTTAAAATTTCAAATTATTAACTTTTTTTAAATATATTTTATCTAATTTCAAAAATAATAACATCAATTCTTTTAACATGAAATTCGCTAAGGTTTCGTTAGGTATAAAAAATTGCTGAAAATAAGGAATATTTTTTTACATGTTAATTTAATTAAATGAATATGCACAAATTTTTGACAAATTTCTCATAAAAGAAAATAAAGTTTCGTTAAGTTTCTTAAATGTCCAAAAATAGGAAATTTTTTATTGAAGCAGAAACTGAGCAATCTTTAACAAATATAGTAAATTTTTGAAATCTTTTTCTCTTTAAAATAAAACTTAACGAAGTTTTTAAAATGCTCTAAAGGAAAATATTTTTTACCTTTAAGTATAATACAGTATGTACTTGAATAGCTAAGTAAAAATTTAAATCAAATACGTACTTCTTATTAAGTCAAAAAACCAAGTTTCGTTAAGTTTTTCAAATAGACCAAAATTAATAATATTTCATGGCTTTAATTGAGAATAACTTAATTTCAAAGAATATATAAAAATTTTCATTAAAATGTTTTTCGTTAATGAAATCAAGTTTCGTTAAGATTTTTTTATAACCAAAAACAAAATTTTTTTTCTGTTTTTAGTAAAATGTTAGCTAAGTTTGAAGACAGTCATAAATTATTTTATCAAATAATTTTCGTTACGTTAAAAAAAGTTTCGTTAAGTCTTTAAAATGGTCCAAAATAGAACATGTGACTTTAATAATAAAATATTACTTTTAAAAAAATATTTGAAAAATGCTTGACAAAAAATATTAATATAAGAAAATAAAATTTCGTTAAGTTTTTTAAAGGTGACTAACATTTTTTTCGTCCAACTTGAAATTGTAACTTATCTCAGTTTAAAGACTTAACTAACAATTCCTTAATTACATATATGAAACCCCTACATTGCCAACTTTATAAAATCTAACCTTGATTTTTTGTTTTTAACCAAAAAAAAATATTTTACGTTTGTAAGGAAATCATTAGTTTATTGTTTGCAAAATATTTATGCTACAAATTTAAACTAACGTTATTATCCAGTGTAGCTCATTGATAAATTTTATAAATGTTTTCAAACATGTTTGCCAATACTTGCTATAAAAAACAAACAGCAAATTTCAAAAGTTTTTTACAACTACCTGTCGTCTTTGAGCCAAATATATGGCGCCAAAACATGTTTAACGAACTTGTTTAAGTTTCGTTCAAGTTGTCAGGTTTGGTTGTAAGTTTTTTTTACAACATTTTGCTGGAAATTTAGTTGCAAGTTCAACATAATTGCACACAGACCCAAATGTATTTAACCAAAGTCAAGTTTACGGCACGTGCTTTTGAAAATGTACAAAAAAAAACTATTAAATTTTTGAAGTTGTACAACGATAAACAAGAAAGAGTTGCCAACTTAAATACATATAGTGAAATAAAAACAAGGTTATGCAGAAATGTTTTTAAGTTTTATTCTATTTAACCTAGCAACAAGATTTTTGTTTTTTATTTTTAATCTTTCAAAAAATTAACTTAGCTTTTCGTTATTATTGTGATTTTAATCAATTTTGTATATATGGCCAACCATTAAGTTTTAATACGGTTTAATCTGCGTCAAGTTTACATGAGATAAGTCTGGCCAATCGTACGTGTTTTTTATATTTTTTTGTGTTCTACCGTTAGCAATATTGAGTTTATAAATGTTATTATGGTTTATTTTTATAAATAAATAAATTCTTTGTTTAATTGTTTGTTTAATAGTAATTAATACTTTATATAATTCTGTTCAAGACACTGTTTTTATTCTATGCCCTCCCTACACCATTAAATGTGTGCTTTTATGCTTTTGAGATGATGTTTGTAACGTATAGAAAAGTTTGCGGCAAAAATACACTTTATTGTAAAATATTAACTAAATCGTCTGCCGGTTTCCTTACGGCATAGATTTCTGACATCATATTTTTTTTCATAATAAAATCAGCTGATGTCAGATGGCTTGTTAGAAAAAAAAAAGAGAACACTTTAATTCAAATTTTGTCAGACGACTTTGCATCTTACTCAAGGCGAATTCAATAAAAGGTGGGCTCAAGTCAACATATGGTTTTCTTTCGGTGGTCGAGTTGTCAAAGTTTGTATACAAACTAATTTTTTATGTAAACAAATCTGGTTTTTTACTAGCAATATTTTTGACATTCGGACCACAAAAGCAGGGTTGTTGTAGAGTTCACCTTATCTTCTAGTGAATTCACATTGATCTGACTTTTACATAAGCAATGTAGTAAAGGTAACACACGATCTGTATGTTTTTTGCAGTGAAAAAATTTGATTTGTCAGATGTAAAAAACATGTCGTTAACGGGTACCTTAAGTTAAAAATCCTTGATCGTTGTTTGTTGAACTTCGAGCCGTTTCGAGAACGACTATAAAAATTGAAAACCTTGCTGTAGGGTATCATATTGTTGGTCTTATTTTACTATAATTTCCTACTTATTTCTTGATTGCCATTCAATACACAATTATTTTGACATTAATTGTTGTTTGAATTGTTTGTTTATTTTTTTTTTTTTTTTAAGAAACTTAAAGTTCTTTTTTTATATTTTGTCCTACTATTTACTATTTATCTTGATACTTGAACTACATCATGACACATTAAAAAACTATTTAATTTCAAGTTAATTTTATAAATAAAATTAAGAATCACTATAATTACTAAAAGGAATTTGTGTGAAAGTAAAAGAAAAAAACTTTCTTTAAATCATTGGAATTTTATTAGAAAGTGTTAAATTCTCAATTTGTATGATTTGAAATTTTTTTAGAAAAAGTAAAATTCTATATTCTATTATTTTTATAAACTATGACTCATGTTAATTCAATCAATTAATCTAGATGTAATAGCATATTTTATTTAATTTATTTGCTAGAATCTACTAGTCTCTTTAAAATAAATATAAAAAATATAGAATGAAAAAAAGCTGAAATAAAATTAAACGGAAATTCTCATCTAAATGTATTAATTTTATTTATAATTGTTAACTCAAGCGTATAAAAAGTATATGATGAGTCTTAAAATTGTTTTATTTTTGTAATTTTTGCTTTTTTGCTTTTTTTACTTTTTTCTAATATACAAAAACACTTAACTGCAAAACGTCATTAATTCAACACACAAACATTTTACCAAATTTAAAATAATAAACAATTTTTAAATTTTGGCAGTTTAAGCGTTTAAAATTTCCTAAAATTTTAAATAAACATCAATCGTTGTATAAAAAAAACTTAATTTTACAAAATTTAAGCATTTTAAGAAAAATTTTGGTTAAATATTAAAAATGTCATTTTTTTAAAATAAACAAAAAAAAATAAATACCAATAAGTTAAAAAAAAATATTTATGAGTTTTTTCTAATAAACAAATTCAAAAATCAATGCCAGGGGCGCTACAATTTATATATAAAAATTTATAAATAAAACAATTTGAAAATACATTTGAAATATGTATGTATGCATACATACATACCAAATTTATTTTTAAATTAAAATAGGTATGTAAGTTTATTATAAAAAAAATGTTTATTTTTAATAAACTTTGTTTAATTTGTTTAATATTCCGTTATTATTTCATTCAATTATATTAACAAAATTTTTTCTTAAATAATTATCTTGTTTGCTTTTAACACTGAAATTGTAACATTTATTGTACCTCCTAAGAGTATGCTTAACTTTTGTGTAACTGCCATTGTTTATGTATTGAATATAACAGTAACTTCATTTAGCTTTGAAAAACGGTACGCAAGTTAATGTATTGTTAAAATTATATTTAAACTGTTAAATGCTTGAATAGTGTTTACTATATTATATGTTAATAAATATTTTAAAATAACAGTTATGATTGTATTAACAGATAGTGGATATTAAATTAAACCATTCGGGACCAATGATGTTTACGGACAAGAGAATTTTTTTTTAATTTCCTAGAAAAAACCAAAATTTTTTTGAATTTTTACCAAACCTAATTAAAATTTTACAGAGTTTTAATATACAAGAACATGTATAAATTATTCTGCCAACGTTTTGTTCTTGTATACACAAAACAAAGGCTCATCAAGCCGGGGGTGTAAGGTTGATTTGAAAACATTTTTTTTATTGGTGATGATATTTAGGACCTAGATCAACCTTTTTGTATATACCGATAGAGATTCTGAGTAGATTTAAAACTGTCCGTCCGTACTGCTGGCTGGTTGTCTGTCCATGTACAGGTTGCAATTTTGGAGATTATTTGATGAAAATCGGTAGATACGTCTTAAAATTCATAGCGACGAAAGCCTATTTAAAAAGGTGAAAATCGGCTCATAATTTCACACAGGTCAAATACGGTCTAGTATTACGGAATAGTCCTTTTTCCCATAAAATATCCTATTTTGTTAGAACATAGTTATTAAGATTAAAAAATTTGTTTCAAAAATATCTAATTGCGACGTAAATCGTCTTTTTTTTAAGTCGGTCGATATTTGACCATAGCTCCAATAAAAAATTTTTGAAAATAGCTATGAATGCCGTAAGCGATTACTTTTATAACAGTAACTTATGCATGGCAACATTGTACTGATAGATCCAGAACTGACCATAGGTCCCATATAAACCCCCTTTCAAAAATCACTTTAAATGAACAGATCTCATATACCTATGTTGATATGAATCTTAACTTCATAACATGACTTTTTATGGCGGGTCCATGAATGGCCATCGGTCCCACATTTTTTTTTATACTGTGGTGTAGGGTAACAAATGGTCGAGATTTAGTTTAAATTTTTTTTTTAATCCATGTAGGTATAAATTAATTTTTTTTAATTACGTTTTAATCTATATCATTTTCCCCTTTTCATATTTATCCCATTGCAACAAGTTGCCATTGACTACATGGAATTTAAATCTTTGAATTATTAAATTCAATTTTTAATCATGACAATTAATTAAAATATTCCATTTTATCAATTTCATTTTGTGAGTACCAATAGCTTTACAAAAACAACTCTTAAAACCAGGAAAAACTACGATCATTTTGTAAATAATTAAACTTAAAATCTCGTTAGAATTCAATTTCAGTTTACATATTTGAATTTCTAGAACATCCTTGATAATTTTTTGCATTTAAATAAAAATTAGTCAAGATATTTTTCTTATCTCCAGGGTAAGAAACCGATTTATCTATTTTCTTCATTTAATGGCGCTTAACTGGCAACGACACAACGGGTTTATTTAACACGTTTCTATTAATAATGCCATTCATTCCATTTATTATGTTTACTTTTTAAACGTATGACTAGCCACAGTTTAAAAATTTGTTAGTTAAACCAAAAAAATACTCACGAGTTTATTTAAAATACATACATATAACAATTAAAATTTAATATTTGATTTTGATATCAAAACAAATATCATGATTAAAGTTCAAACAATTTCATAGAAGTATTTTAAGTTTCGTTTCGTGCTACTGTCACGAGTTTCATTTTTAACAAATAATATATTTTAATTGGGAAAAAACGAACATATTGAACCCTACATAAAAAATTCTTGTCTTGTCTTGTTGCTAACTTTAATTCGATAATTGGGCTTAGCTGATCAGTTTTTCTTAAATTCTCTTTTAAACCTGCGTGTACATTCATACGCAATCAGTTTTTTTTCCTTACGAAAAGTTAAGCAAACATCCTTAAAATACAAACGAATTTGGACATGTTTGCCAAGGCATTTGTGTGGTTTATTTTGCCCTTCAGCAATATTTTACAGTGTTACAAGTATCAACACAAACCCAAAATGACCTGAAGGGTATGACTAATGCGGACATGAGAAACAAAAACAAGTGGCTAAAGAACTGTGGAGAAGTATAAGAGTAAGATGTAAAATTGTCAATCGTGATTGCTATAGGAGCAAATAAATTTGTATTAATTAATTTGAAAATGCCGGTAATATTCCGTTGTATAAATTATTCAACTAAAAATAAAAAATAACGTAATTTAATATGGCACTAATGAAATTCAAACAAACTAAAAATAAATTCTTGAGTTATACGAGTAAATTAAATTGGAAAAAAGGGAGATTGGGGTAACGGAAGTTGGTTGGTTATGTGTTATAATAAAAAAAGTGTTAATAATTAAATATTTTTCTCGATAAAAGTGTTTTGTAACAGTGTCCAGTATAATGAGGGATGCCAGATGGGGTAAGAGGGCTTTATAAAAATAGGAATTTAAATATTTATTTAATTACTGGCAAAAAATTCACAAGTCATTGTAGATTCTAATTAATATTTATAATTGACAATTGTCTACAAAACTTGATAAGTATTAATTAGCATATAGAATGAAATTACTGAAATTGAAAATAAAGATGCCAGATGTTTGAAAATCCATTTTAAATTAATCTGTGTCAAAAACAAATGATCGGCGCCTGTATTTAAAAACGATTATTAAATTGAACAAACGTTTATTAAGGAAAACATTAATAGAACATTTAATTTAAGCTATAATTATATTTAAAATATGTATACTAAATAGAGAGCATGGTATTTAAAATAAAGTGAAATAGCATTGAATGACAATCAGTTTTTCCTAAAATATCTACGATAACAAATTCTTTTAAATGACAAAATCAAGAGTGTTTTGCGATTAGGTTTTTTTTTCTTTCTAGGACTAGGAAGAACATACCTGTAATGAAATATTTGACAACATCCAGTATGGAAAATCTTTTAAACATGTATTGAAAATTTATCAGTTTTTCGAAAATTGTATTAATCTCGAGTTTTATATAATATAATCTATATACATACATATGTATATAAAAGCGTTTGTGCCGTGTATGTGCTCCTTAAATTTAAGAACTGCTGGACCGATTGACACCAACTTGAAAATAAATTAGTTTAGTCAGGAGCCAGGTTTCTCTTAAGTTTAATACCAATAGGTGGTGCTGTTATCGTGATATTTAAATTTTTTAATTTGTGGTACGATTTGACTGAATTTCACAAAATATATTTATTAAACAAAAATAAGTTTCCTGATAAAAAATTGATTCGGTATATAGCGCTGGGGTAAAGTTATTAAAAAAATTTTGCAGTAAACGAGTGGACAAATATATTGAAAATTTTGCTTAAACAGATTTTTTGTAAAATATTTACTTTCAATTTTGCAAGCTCCGACTCCTGATAGAATCACTAAAAAAAATTTTAATGATAAAAAAAAATAGACTTAATAGGGAAATAAATATTTTGAACTGTTAAACGATAGTTCAAAAATTGATTGAAAACTCGAAAAATTGTATGTTAAGCACGCTTTTTTCCGATTTTTTTTTTTTTTTTTTTTTTTGTCAAATATTTGTGTAAATTATTTTTGTTCTACATATTTTACATAAATTTGCATACTACGCCGGTTGGTAACCATTTTTAACAAAAGAATTGCTATGGAGTCAGTAGGTTGCAATTACAAAATAAAAATATATCGGTCCTTTTCATTCAAATGCATGTTCTTATATCGAATTTTTAAACAATAACTTAAAGAAATTACATCGGGTTAAGTTTTTCTTAAATAAACGTTTGCTGAGCAATTTTAGTTGTCTTGTTTTTGATAGTAATTTATTTAAAAATGCCAAAAGAAATTAAAAAAGACTTTCATGCTCGCATGGAGCAATAACCAAAGAATTATAAAAGTTAAATGTTCCGTTCTGTTTTGTTTTGTGAGATTAAACTGAAAGTTTATCCGTCTTAGAGGACGTAGAAGAAAAAGTTTTAAATATTAAGAATAAAATATTCAAAATTTGGCCAAGTTTAAATGCAAGATACATATATAAATCGACTTGATGTTGAACGTACATTTTCAATAGGTATATTCTTATGCTTTTTATGACAATCGAAAATCATTTTAATTTTTAACATAAAAAAACCTTAATATTTTGTAATAAACTTTTATTTAAATAAAACTAATTAAGATTGAATTGTTTTATCCAATTTAATTTTTCTATCACTCAAATTAATAAAATTCCTTAACTTTTAAGCAATTTTGAGCTTTTTGCTAGGTTTTTTATTATTATCATCTGGCATCCTTACTTTTCACATATTCTCTTATTTTTTTCAAATTTGTGCACGTCTCACATTCTCTTCACACCAACAACTAATAATAATATCTAACACTTGTTTCTGAGTGTATTAAGTTGTTGTTTTTGTTTTTCTTTATATGAATTCGTAGTTTTTGCTATCAGCCGATTTACACGTGAGCATTCGCTCGTATCAAATACAATTATACACGAGTTTGTGTGTTTGTATACATATTCTCATTTAACGGTGGCTATAAAAACAATGAAATACAAAATAATAAAAATAAATTAAAGCAATTGTGGTAATAAAATGTGCAAATTTTGAGTTTTGGCAAAAAAATTAATACTTGTGTAGGAAAAAAAAAATTGACGAAATATTTTATCAATTGATTGATATCGGCGGGGGGAAGCTTTTATGACTTTAGACGTCAGTTCAAAGAAAAGTTTAAATTTTAACACTGAGAAATGAATGCAAAAGTTTAGCTGATAAGTCAACCATTTTTATTTAAGGGAAACAAAAAGATAGTGAGAGTGAGAGACAGGGAGGTAAAGAGATAGAAAAGTAAATACCTAATAACAAAAAAGTTGCCAACTCGTAATAAAATATGGCGGATAATAAAAATTCCACATTTTATTTAAGAAAAAAGTACAGTTTCTTGTTTTGTAGGTATACCTAAATTGTTTTTAAAGTTTAATTTTTAATTAAAAAGATTTTGTTTGTTGTGCATAATTCCCAATTTTCATTCAGTTTAGTTACCTATAATTAACTACACAAATACTACTATAACTGCCAGTTAACAATAAGTTTTTTGACAGTTATAGTGATATATAATTAAAGCTGAGCTTGGTGAAATTGGCCGTAAGGCTAGTTTGTTTCATATTATTTATTTTTAAAAATTAAACTTGAACTTTTTTTTAAATAGATAGGTACCTATGAATGTACATATATGTTTGTGGATACATATTATAAAAAAAATAATTGATTACAATAATTAGTATTGTGGTTATTTTGTTGAACTATTTATGGTTTTAAATCCAAATTTTTAATATTTTCAATTAGGCTTAAGTTCATTAAATTTAATTTTCATTAAATTATTTTTATGAAGAAAGGAATTTTACAACATGAAAATTATCATTTGTCCTTCAAGTTGTGCTGAAAAAGGTCAACAAGAAAAAGGAAGACAAAAATGGAAAAAAACAAAAAATGTACTTTGGACTTCATGAAGAATTCTTGACAAAAGTACGAAAAAACAGAAGTAAGGAAAAACATGTAAAATCAATTAAAAATGGATAATCATTCAAAAAAACAAATTTCGATCTACCAAAGGTTAAAATACAATTTGGTTTAAGAATTGATGTTTGACTATTGACGTCAGCAGTCGTCGATGGCTGCGAGTGTAAGACGGCAAATTCATCTGAAGAGATCGAGTGGTTGCGATCGAAACATGTCATGGTAACCTGCCGGCCGCGGTTCGAGCCCCGGCCACGGTCAAGAATGAAAGATTATCAATAACAATTTTAATTAATTTTCATGTTGTAAAATTCCTTTCTTCATAAAAATAATTTAATGAAAATTAAATTTAATGAACTTAAGCCTAATTGAAAATATTAAAAATTTGGTATAATTGATTACTCTTAAACGATTTTTCATGCTCAGACACCAAATTTTGTGACGCAAATTAATTTTTTTTTTTAATTCAAAATTTTTGTTTAAGCACTTTTACTATAAATCATTCAATTTTTTTAAACAAAATTTCTAGCCAATGAGCCATTATTTTTATTTAAATAATGTTTTATTTGAAAAATAAAAAAAAATAAGCAATTAAAATAAAATAGGTACACAAAAATACTTTTTTTAATTCTAGCCAATGTCAATTTGCTGCTTTAGCAAAAACAGCAACTACATCACACATTATTTCCGTTTTTACATGATGTTTGTATTTTTAGGAAAATTTTGTAATTTATTGACATGACACATGATTAAATTTGGCAACTCAAGGTTGCCACATGCATCCATAGTTTAATTTCTACATTACAGTAAATAAAATTCACTCAAAAGTTTCGTTAAAATATGATTAAACTGTAGAAAAATCAATCAATAATTTAACTTTTGGTGTAAACATTTTTTATATTTTTGATAGAAAGGAAATGCAAACAATTATTTTAATAGTAAATTTTGCCAACGTTTTAGTTTTTTATTATAAAAACTATAAAAATTCTTAGGATTTTTCTTTAAAATAACTGTTTTGATGGTTCTTTTAATAATACCCTGAAAACAATTTTCCTAAAAAAAATATGTTGGTAGGTGTTAGCAACTTTAAAATGCTTGTTATAACAATTATGTACCTATACATATTAATGATTTTCTTCAAACTAACCGTTTTTCAAGTCATTTGGGAAAAATAAATAAAAGGTGGTTAAATAAGGGCCGATGTTGATTTTGAATAAAACACAAACTATTTAGGATATTATTGTCATTCGTTTTTATTATTTTAATATTAGTATAGTTCAATTATGTATTGAACAAAATGTCGGCCAAATTGCCGGCGGCACACCTTCATCCGATAGTCCAAATTTTCGATGACGCTGAGGCATAATTGAGGTTCTATGCCGTTAATGTGCCGAATTATCTCATCCTTTAGCTCTTGAATTGTTGCTGGATTATCGACGTACACCTTTTCTTTCAAATAACCCCAAAGAAAGAAGTCGAACGGTGTCAAATCACATGATCTTGGCGGACAATTGACATCGCCACCACGTGAGATAACACGGCCATTGAATTTGTCGCGCAAAAGAGCCATTGTTTCGTGTGCCAAGTGGCACCGTCCTGTTCAAACCACATATCGTCCACATCCATATCTTCCGTTTCAGGCCATAAAAAGTTCGTTATCATCTCACCATAACGAACACCATTCACAGTAGCTGCCTGACCGGCCTCATTTTGGAAAAAATGAAAAAATACGGCCCGATGATGCCGCCAGCCTATAAACCGCACCAAACCGTCACTCTTTGCGGGTGCATTGCTTTTTCGACAATCACTCTTGGATTATCATTCGCCCAAATGCGGCAATTATGCTTATTGACGAATCCACTGAGGTAAAACTGTGCCTCATCACTGCAGATGATTTTCTTCGAAAATTGATCATCCACTGTTGCCATTTCTTCCCACCATTCTAACCATTGACGACGTTTGGAATGGTCAAGAGGCTTTAGTTCTTGAGTCAATTGCACCTTATAAGCGTGTAAATGCAAGTCTTTATGCATAATGTTAATCAACGACGAGCGTAAGAGGTGCAATTGTTGGGCACGACGACGAGTTGAGGTGGACGGCTCTTCAGCAACACTATCGCGAACAGCAGCATTATTTTCTGCAGAACGAGCTGTACGAGCATGCACTGATGTTTTCACATCTCCTACAGACCCGGTTTGCTCAAATTTGTGCAGGATTTTTCCGATTGTACGTACATTTGGACAATTAAATTGACCGAAAAAAACACGAAGTGCACAATATGCATTTTGATTTGAACGCCCTTTTTCATAATAAGCCTGAATAACTTTAAAGCGTTGCTCGATTGTGTATCTTTCCATGGTTCAAATTGAGTTACTTAATTGAGAAATGTCAAATGAAATGCGGAAAAAACTTGACGTTTAGGTGTGGTTCACATTTAACATCGGCCCTCAAAAGTTAACCACCCGTTATATGAGTTTCCCAACTAGTTTCAAACACAATAATTTTAATATTAAAAAACATTTTTTAAGCATTAAGTGTTTATAAACTACACAAACGGCTTGACAAAGAAGCTATAGTTTAACGTTTGTACAAACCTTTTGCATGCTTATTTTTGGACTTTCGTACAAACAAGCCGAATATTACTTGTCAAACTGTGCTTTTAATTTCAGAAGAACCATAAGAAACGAGCAACTATAAAAACCAATTAAAATAATGTTTGTGTTGCTTATTCGCAAACAGAAACTTTGTGTTTGTTAAGCCGTTTGTATAGTTTATTTGGCCGTTTAATCCTCTTAATTAAATTTATATGTATTAAGCCTTTAAAGAAAAAAAAATTGCTAACTATATATTTAAACATTTTGAGAGATTTCCTAAGGTTTGAGCGCAAAACTATAGTTTAAGTAGCAAACATATTTTTTAATTAAAATTTTTTTAAAGATGTACCAATTTAACAAAAAAATAAAACAATAATAACCTTCACCACATGCGGAAATGGTAAAGGCATAAACAAAAGTTTGATGTTTCGTTTGTAATATATACAATATTACTGCCTATTTCACGATGTCAGTCGAACGTTTACGTTCGCACAAATAACATATAAAACAAAAACAAAACTCAAAAATTTGTTTTTGTTTTATATGTAATTTGTGCGAACGTAAACGTTCGAGTGACATCGTGAAATAGGCAGTTAATCTTAGAACCTATAAAGTGTATCCTTATGATAATATATACCCAGTATATGTTCCAATAACAGTTTTCCGAAAACCTTAGATATGATGGGGGATATTTTTAAATATTTATGTAACATATGCTCCGTTAAAGTTTTCTAATGAAATTCAGCCAGATCGATACATTAATGAGTCAGATATGGACAAAATACTGCCTCTAATTTTGAACCATCAATCATAAATTTTAAATTTTTAATTTTGAAATGACCGAAATCAAGTTTTCTGTAATTTTTTTCTATCATTTTCTTAACACCAACGTGAAAAAAGTGACTACTCGTTCATTCACTCCTTGTAGGGAATATTACTTCGCTGGTCTATTCGAACCATGGTGAAGAGCATATAAGATTCGGCATAGCCGAATAAAGCACTTTTATTTGTTTAAAGGTATTAAAATTTAAAATTATATACCTAAAAAGAATGTTTTTATTATGAACTAATGGGTCGAACATTAACTTGGCTAAAAAATAATGAATGAAATTGAGTCATTTAATCAACGAGAAAAAAACACAGTTAATGCTATTTTAAATGTTGAATGAATGATTTTCTTCAAAAAACAACGTGATCTCTAAAAAAAAGTGTTTTTTAAAGAGATCATGATCCATTTATAAAAAAAAAACACCAAATCTTATCAGCTGCTTTATGGCGTCAAGAAAGCAAACTTTTGAGGGTGTTAAGTTATTAAAATGAAATTATTTTAAGCAAAATTTTGCTTGTATCATTACTATTAAAATTTTTTTTAAGAAATGTTTTATTAAATACCTACATACCTACATATTTTGCTTACGTACTTTGCAAAAACATTTAAAGTACATAATAAACAACATTCAAATTTTAAATAGAAATCACCTCATTTTAAATCATATTGTTAAATTAAAGCAAACATTTCCAATAAATATTAATATATATGTACAAAATATTTTACCGCATTTTTGCTAAAAAAAATTTTGCCAAAAAACAAATGTTTAAGCCCAAAAAAAAACTAACTCAAGTTAATGGACTTTCATCTAAAAATGTGCTAAAAATAAAATTTAATTTGTTTTTGCTTTTAATACACAATTAGAAAAAAATATTTTACGAATAGAAAAAAAGAAAAAAAGAAAAATTAAACTACACTGAAAAGATCTCGTGACTGACCAGAAATTTATACACAATCACATTTTACACACTCATAATAACCGAAATCCATACCGATCGTACATCTACCGCCATTCGTCGAACATCTTTCGTGCAAATCAGATTATTTGATTTTTTTTTTTTTAACAAGAACAACAAAAATTTTGACTTTATTAGGTGTATAACTTAAAAATATGTGACTTTTGTGACTCATTGGTTTTTTATGCTATTTCATTTGATGATTAATTATGTTTTCTTTTCTAAAAAATAATAATGCATTATAATTGTGTAATATATTTATCAGGTTACACGCAACCTTACAAAGTGAAACATTTTTCTAAATTACAATGGAACAAAATTGCAGCTACGTTTTACACTTAACAGTAATGTGTATTTAGCGTGTTAAATATTGAATGCAAAGTTTGTACTAATAAGCGATATTCACCACAGTTTTAGCGATTTTAAACATTAAATTTTCTTTGAGTTCCAATAAGCGTTAACAACACTGATTTTCATATGTTGTTAAAAATTTTGTGCCAAAAAAAAAATATTATAAAATAAAAGTAAAACAAACGAAAAACAAAACAGTTTTTATATCCATCACAATCAGCGTTGCCGTTTTGGTTACTTTTAACCAAAATTGGTTACTTTTTTTCCAATGTGTACTTGTGTACTTTTTTTCCATTTTGGTTACTTTTTATCAACACAAAAATAACCAATTTTTTTGTTTTGGAACAACAACTACCCGCTCCGCTTTTTTGACACTTTTTTATATATTTTTTTTCATCTACTTAAAAATAATTTGTTTGAAGCTTAAGCTTCAACAGACTATCAACTTAACCATATAAGGTATATACTTTGAGGTGTATATGGTCATTATCTGCTACTCTTAATGGTTTATAGGTCTAACTGAAACACTTTTCTAGATAAACGATAAGGTCAAAGGTCCTTCCTATCCCATCCCGTGTTATATGATTATATTTCCACCGGGAAAAAAACATCTTTATACAAGAGATCAACCGCATAATTCAGCTCAATTTTGCACTTTGATACCATAACCGCAGCGAGACTTAAAAAGTTTTACTTGTAGGATCTCTTTATATAAAAAGGATAAAAGCTCTAGCTCATAAAAATTTTAAAATTGACGAAAATAAGTGTAAATTTTGTATAGGAGGTGCAACTTCCACTAAAAATTTCGAAAAATTTGAAAAGCCCATTGTTATTTCCAGACCATCGTAATATACTGTCAAAACTTTTAAAAAATCGATCCAGCGGCTTATTAGCCTACAAGATACAAACAAACACAATTTATTCTGTAGACATATTTTTAAACTGAAGTGCGAATTAAATAGTACTTTCACGAAAGAAGTTTATTTTCCAAAGAAATCTATTTCGTTTCTTAAAACAAGATAATTCAAAATCAAAAAATAATTTCATGATTCTAACTTATTTTATTTGTATTTAGTAAATTTTTTTTAAATAAAGAAACATTTTCTCATGATCAATAAATTCACGATTTTGGTATATGATCAAAAATTTCTTAAAACAAATATACAAAAGTAGCTAGTTTTTAATAAAAATAAGAAAGATATTCCTGAAATCAAGCTGCATTTACTTAGTATTAGTCTGGTTTTCTTGATTTTTAAATAGAATTGAATTTCTTGCAACAAGAAATAAGTGCTAGAGATTTCTTTCAATTTTTCAGAAAAAGCTCAAGTAAACTTGGATAAATTCAATTAATTTTTATTTTAATCGATACGTTTAGCAAGCATATCAATAAAAAGTTTCTTATTTTTATATGCTTCACGTTTTAATGTAAAAAATGTAGGCTTTTCCTTGTATTTTGTAAAATATTCATGGCGGATTTCAAAAATTTATGTATATATCAATAAACCAAGCCACACATATGTTTACAATAAAAAATGTTTGGCTTGGACGAGAATGGTGCAAATTTTTTTTTGGTTCAAGCCATATTTTCTGGTGATTTAGTGAATAATTCTTTCCGTGTTTAATACAAAATAATTTTGGTTACTTTTTTTCGCTTTTGGTAACTTTATTTTTACATTTTGGTTACAAATTTCTTTTGGTCGTGGCAACGCTGATCACAATAGCTCTGTTCCATATGCATAACGAAACAGTCCGAACCAGGGCTGTCAGATATGGCGATTTCTCGCAAAACGTGGCGATTTTGAAACGTGTTTGGCGGTGGTATTTTCCATTTGGGCTTTTATGGCGATTTTTGATATAACTGGCAATAAACTTGGCTATTTTTCCATTTATATTATTTCAGTGATTTTTTTTTTTTTTTTTGACAATTTGTCAATTTTGTTATCATTACTAATATAAAAAACTTGCAACTTTTTGTCAAATTATTTTTGTTTTGTTATCATTTTAAGTGAATTTTATATTCAGTCACTAATTAATTCTAATAGGTC
This sequence comes from Pollenia griseotomentosa, assembly GCA_963931875.1. Taxonomy (NCBI): domain Eukaryota; kingdom Metazoa; phylum Arthropoda; class Insecta; order Diptera; family Polleniidae; genus Pollenia; species Pollenia griseotomentosa. The sequence goes on from OZ007564.1 coordinate 149,219,085, forward strand.
AAAACACCAGTAATGAAATCAGTGAGGCTGAAGTGTACGATCTTATAGACTTGTGGACTTATTAATTTAAGTTTTCTTTATTTTAATTGTTATTTATTTATTTTATTGTTATTTAAAAAAATTATAGAAACAAATAAAAAAATTTACTTTCGGCGACTTTGTTGTATTTTTTCTCAGTTATTGGCGATTTTTGACTAAAATATTATACCTACTAACTTTCTTGTAGGTATGTAAAATTTAATTGAAAAAAATGATAAAAAAAAATGTTACAAAAACTGAATTAAACAAAACACCAACAATAAACAGTGAGTTTATCTTTTCTTACATTCCCCTACAATTGGTTGGGTTATTTTCGACTCGAATTGTAGTTGTAAGTGGGTAAAAAGAAAAAACAAATTGTTTTATTCTATTGTCTTCGTAAGAAAACAACAAAAAAACCAATTTGCCAATTCGGTTTTCTGCACGGGCACATGCAAGTATATTATCAAAGTTATCAACGGGAATACAAAATTTATTATTAATAAGATTTCCGTATGGCGTGCTAAATTCCCAATTTTTTCATATTTATCAAATATGAACAATTGGGAATTTAGATATTTGATAAATACCTATGAAAAATTGGGAATTTAGCACGCCATAAACACCATAAAACATATTTTGTCTGTTGTTAATACCATAGTTTTAAGCTATACATCCAATATTTTATGGAATACGAGTTTTTTTTCCGAATCTGCCAGCACATGTTTTTTTAATTTAAATTAAAACCAAAAAACGTTTCTGTTTTCTTTTTTATTATACTTGTAGGTATATGGAAGTATAGGAATATATATGTATGCATAAATTTGCATACGCGTATATTAAAATATCAGTAGTTGGAAACAGTCTACAAAAAAACTTACAAAATTTGTCATTGAATTATTGAAAATTTTTGTCTTTATCAATAATTTTGGAGTCGTTTGCTAATATTTTGCAAATATTTAAATTAAAATTATGACATTTAAATCATTTTCTCAATGTATCGACAAACTGCCTGTTACTCGGCATAAATTTATTCGACTGATACACCGACAAAAACATGTTTTCAGTTGATAATCAGCCCAATTATGAATAAAAATTCCCCGGGAGTTTTTTCCCTTTTCCCATTTTTACAATTGAATTAACATAGGAAAAATGGGAAAAGGGAGAAGACTCCCAGGGAATTTTTATTCATAATTGGGCTGAATATCTTTCAAAATAGATGTGAAAGTTTAAAGCCAAGCTGATTGTTTTAATCAAATTGGAGTCTTTTTGACTCTTATGCGTAAAAAATAATCATTAATGCGCTCATTTTTAAGTCAAAAATAACTATTCTTTATGGAGAAAATAGTACCTACCTTCTGAAAGAGTCTATTATGACTCGCGTTTCTTATCAATTCCGACTCATTTTCTAGACAGTTTACAGTTCGATCATCTGCATGATCAATTTATGATTGCGCACAATCTATAAATAAATTTTTAAACAAGTCACTTTCTAAGCATTTGTAGGAATCAATTTCAAGTCCCGTTTTAAGCGCACAACTTACTTATCAGCTTTTGATCATCTAAGGTAGTCTTTAAAGACTCCGTTTGGTGATTTTTGCTAAAACAATATTCCACATGCCGACTAAGTTGTGAGTAAAGTTTTTCAAGATTGCAATCACACCTTAAAATTTAATTAACATTTTATTGCTTAGTCATTTTTTTAAGTTTTAGCCAAATTAAAACCTCAAACATACACAAACCCTCCGCAAAATAGAGTTTTTTGTTCAAATTCAATCGTAATTAGGAAAAAAAAACAATAGCAACGAAAACTTATTCCTTCCTTTTTACATTTCACCTAAAAGCACTATAATGACAAATTAAAATAACAACAAAAAAAGCTTTTGCAAAAAAAGAGCAACAAACAAACCCAAAAAATACATTAAAAAATAAATAAACCGGGCCCCCTTTAATGCCCCTCTTAAAACAGCAACAATTCTTTTATGGCAAAAGCCATACATACATACATGCATACACACTTACTCTCCCGTTAAATAAAACCAGCAAAATACAGAACCCACAGAAAAACACCAACAACGCAAAAAGCTACGAGACGATAAAAAGTTTAGCGTTACCAATAGACAATTGTCAGTTGGTCTATAGAACGCGCGCCAAATAGTAAAATTAAGTAAAAAATTAAAATATTTCAACTCTTCTTAAAAAAAATTCAAAATTAAACTCATTACAATTACAAAATTTTTTCGAAAAAAAAAAATTGCAATCAAGCGAAAATTGAAAAACAAACAACATTTAAAAAAAAGTATTTCCGTAATATTTTACTCAATTAAAACGAATAGAGGAGAGGAAACGACGAATTCAACAACAACTAAAACACCGTCGTCGTCATCGTCAATATCAAGAAGAACAAGTAGAATTTAAATAAAAACCAATAACAACAATAAGCCAAACAAAAACAAAACCCAAGAATTTAAGAAAAAAGCACATTTTATTAAAAAAAAAAAATCTAAAGCATTTTAGAAATACTTTTGAAAATATTGAAATCAGTTTGAATAAAATCATTTATCAAGACACAGGCTAAATGACAAAGCGCTGGCAACGCCACTAAAAAGAAATTCAGTTCACTAAATAAATTCAAACAAAAACAAATTAAATTATTCTTTATTGCATACACCATTTTGAAAAACTAAATTTTGATTAAAAAAAATGTTGACATTTTTCAGAAATTTACGGTAGAACATGAAATGGTTTAAACGTGTGCGTAAAAAGTGTATTTAATACTTTTTAACCAGCGACAATAATTTTAAATCTTAAAAACGCGTTTTTTATCTTTAAAAACGTCCTCAAATTTTAACCAAAAAAAAAAAAAAAATTTAATTTATCTCAAAAAAAACACATTGTGTTAAGTGTTAAATTTAAGTTCAATTTCTCATAAATTATTAAATCAAAACTTTACAAGATGACTGCTGCACGTCAACAAGTGAATCGTGAACGTAACGGACATGTCCTTGTCTGGGATCAAAATAGCTTTAATGAGATTTTCGAAGAAAATCGACCAAGAGGTAAATTATTTCTTCAAAAAACATTTTTAAGTTTTGACAAATAATCTATAAATTAAGTTTTTTCACGTGCTATTTTTTCAAAGTATTTACGACACATTTCTATTGTGCAATAGACAGGCAACAGTATTCGTTTACATACTGAAAAAAATGCAACAAATGAGTGTGTTAATTTTATTGATCATGGCAAAATCGAATTTTAAATGAGCTAAATTCAAAAAATATGAAATAACGTTTGAGTTTATATTAAGAAAATTCATTAAAAATTTCTTGCGGTTGACAACGCGATTTTCAAATTTATTCTACGCTTTTTTTATACAAATAATTCAAATTAAATCCAAATACTTCTTTTTAGTTAAGCGAAATTAAAGACTTGTAGAAATATTATAAAAACTTTGTATTTTTAAAATTTCTAATTTTTGGCAATGCGATTTTTAATTATTTCTAGTTTTTCACAAATTATGTATTAATATTAAATCGAAATTCCGCTTTTTTATAAGTTTTTTGTAGATTTATTATTAAGTTGACAAGTCAAAATTAAACAAAATTTGTTCATAAATATCATAGATGTTATGCGGCGATTTTAAAATAACTTATATTTAAGCAAATTAAGCAATAAATTATTGTACAATCAGTACATGGAATAATAATTTAAACATAATTTAAACTATGTTGGTAACTCTAAAAATATTAGTGGGATTCACACCGAGCTTGTTAGTTTGTTAGTCGTTAATCGTTACTTTTTTACACGCATTTTGTTTTTGTATATTTAACGCGCTACCGGATTAACATTTAACAAATTAACGACACGGCACCCCTGATAAAATAGTTGTTAGTTGGTAACTCACAATCAGCTGTTGCAGTTTCTAAATAAATATAATAAAAAAGTCATTTGTGATACATTTCTAAAAATATTTGTGTTTTGGCAATTTTCGTGTACATTGAGAGTAAGTATGTTAATTAAATGCTGCATTACTACGAAAGTTACCAGACTAACAAAGTTTTAAAAAGGGGGTCGTTCACAGTTGGTAACTTTAACAAATTAACAATCTACCGAGTAACAAATTAACAAGTTCGGTGTGAATACCACTATTATAATTTATTTTATAGTCAGGAATATGGCGGACATGAATTAAAATTTTGCCGAAATTTTCGCATACCGCACTTCATTTACTCAACTTATAAGTCAATCAATTGAATTATAATAAACACTTTTCTAAACATTTGCTAAATAAACAAAAATGTCTGTAATTGTTGTTAATAAAAATTTAATTAATTATGTAAAAAGTATTCATAACAATAAGATCTGTAATAAAATTTCTTTTACATACTTTAATTGACACTTGTGTCATCTATTAGTTTATGTAAAAAAATTCAAACAACAACTTAAATAAAATGACAATTTAATTAAAAATTTCAATATCAATTGACTTGAAGTGACAATTAAATACAGATCAGAGAGTATGAAAAAAAAAATATAAACAATAAATCAAAATTATTCAATTGAAAATAATATTCTTTGAACGCCCGTATTGGCAAAAAAAAAAAAAACTTTATGAGTTTGCAAGTTTTACAATGAACTTTGTTAATATTGAAAGGTTATTTACATTACTTTTTGAGTGACTCATTAGAAGTTGGCTTAGTCTCGGTTCACACTATGAAAATGTTTTTTCCGGAATTCTGAGTTTATTGGTAAAATGTGAGGAAGAATAACATGGGGTAAATACTTTCATGAACATACATACTTAGAAATTCTCTTTTTTTTAATTTGTATACATATATCCACCTGAAGTTCACAGCCAATTTTTTAGACTTTAGCTTACACCCAAACCACAATAGTGAAGAGGGTGAGCCTGTTGGTAAATATATCACTGCTGTTCTTTATAAGTGCAAAATACAAATTTTTTTCCGGAATAATCTTTTTCCCCATAATCTGTCTTACTATGGAGGCATTTTGATTATGTCTTACTATGGAGGTATTTAGATTAAAGTTAGCTCAAAAACATTTTATTGAAATTGGTACCGATTACTTTATATCCCATATAATCCCCCTCCCTTAAACCACCTAAAGCCAAAAAATCTCATTTGGATGTTTTTATCTAGATAATATTCAACACAAAGGACTCCTATATGAACCTTGAGCTCATAACATAATTTTGTTCTGGCGTATCCATGATTGACATTGGGTTCCAAATAGGTTCCACTTTCGAAAATTTGTCTTTTAATACTGTGGTATATGGTATCATATGGTCGGGATTGATCGACTATAATTACTTGTTTTCATGTTTTTTTGTATTAAACCCTTGATAAACTTGGATTAATTTTTGTTTAGAAATGTTAGAAATCGTGTAAACACGAATGAAAGTTTAAAAAAAATTTAAAAAGATCACAAAAAAATTTCATAATGTGAATCGAGACTTTGACAAAGACAGGATTTTTAAGGAATATTCTATTCACCTATTGGTTTTAAACAAAATTTTTCATAAGTTTAAAAAATGTGTGTAGAGATCAATTGATGAAAAAACTTATTTTCTTAGCGTAATAATTTAAGTAACAAAACGGAAGTTGATTTTTTAAATTGCTTTCTTGTTTAAAAACTATCGTTTTTTTTTATAATTATTAGGGAAATTTTTCTCTGTGAAACAAAATTTAATTAAAATAAAATTAACAATCATTTTAATTATTATAGTCATAACAACAATTTTAGTTTTTAAGACAAGATAAGAAATTTATAAGATTATCAAAACATTGTATTTAACACGTGTGCAAATATTTTTTTGAAGTGTTTAAAAAAAAGGAAATCAAGAAATTGACATTGAAATACAATAAATTTTCAAATGCCAATAAATTTCTGCCAGATATTTCTAAAGTACATGTTTCGAAAGTTATACTTTGTTTCGAAACTTGAAAAATATTTGTTGGCAATAAAATTAATGACAACTTGAATGTTACTTTTTTGTTGTTGTCAGTAGGTGAATACATTTTTTATGTATCAATTCTGCTTAAAAAATTATTATCATAGCTTTATCTTTTTTTTATTTTTTTTTCCATTTAAAGATCATATTTCCCTTTTAACTCCATTAAATTTTATTTATTGTGTTAAGTTTTTTTAATTTTTTTCATAATCTAATGAACAAACAACAAATTCTATTTTAATATGAATAGAACATAGCAAATATTTAGGTTGACTAATTGTTTTTATAATCATAATGCGACATAAATACTATGAAAGTTTATATGTATTTCCCTTAAATGACGTTATCACAGATAGACTTCAAATGAAAAACGTAATCTAGTATCTACTGAATCATCTGGGCTACCAAGAGAAATATTGAATAAAACGCCCAATTGTCACTAAAATAATTAAAAGGGTTGTCACAGGGTATAAGATAACTGTAAGATATATATTGCCAAAATAAGCTAAAGTTGGCAGCTCGAGGTAAAAAAATAATATTATCTGTGGAATTTTGACAAAACATCTTAAGTCGACTTAAGATAATTTGCCAAAATGCCACAGATATCTATCTATGTATTATACTGTTTATTTCATTCTTTATTTAAGTTGAAATTTGTTTTCATATAAGTTTTAAATGATTTTAAAATTAAAGTTGGCAATGCGGTTTTAAATTTTTCTTTAAAAATTGATAATTTTACCAACATTAATAAAATACCAAAATGGATTAAAAATTTTTTTGGCAATTAATAATGTAGTTTTAGAGCATTTTAAATTTTAAGTTGGCATTTCAGCTTTTAAGATTTCATCAACTTATCGCACTTTTTTATAATATTTTATCTTAAATAAAGTTGGCAATGCGTTTTAACTTATTATTTTAAAATATAAAATTATGTTTAAATATTAGTCAAAGACGATTGGATAAAAAAAACTACCTGTGGGGAAACCAAAAAATATGGCTTCTTGTAGATTGAGAGAGGACTTACCGAGCGCTAAAGCTTCACACTCTATCTCAGATACCTAATTGAGGTTATAACCGGACATTGGCATATTGGAAACACGCCCTTTGTAGAAGTTGAATTGGCGAAGAAGACGAGTCAACGATACATCTTCTGTGTCATTCATTGTCCGTCATACGGGGACCTTAAACTCAAATTGTTTGGTCAGTGAACCCTAAGAAACAAAACCAGTCTCTCTTTTTTGAATGAACAGGTTGGCTGTGGAATAATTTTAGAAGCCATTAAATAACGGTGGTCATATAGAAGAGTAGCTTAAGCCGAAATAAGGCAAAACTGAATGAAAAAGGGTGTAAAATCTTTAAAAGTTACTAAATAATTATTTTTTTTTTAACCATAATTTTTAGCCTTTATTAAAGTTGTTACTAATACGATAACATTCAAGCTGAAAGTAAAAAACTCTTTGAATAAATCTTTAACGCTACTGAGGGGAAATTGCAATATTCGTCATAAGCTACTTTTTGATATTGGCACAGATAAAGAACGTCTGAGACACAGTGACACATGGTAACACAACGGGAACTGATTTCTAGAATCACGTGAGCTATGCTTGGTTGCGGCTGCCAATGAAACCTAACCTACATATATTTAAATATCACGAGGACGTCTTTTAAAAAACCTTAAATTGCTTTAAGAGAGTTTAAAATTCAAGTTGGCAAGGCGATTTGTGTAATGGTCTCAAAATTATAATAAGTATCGACATTTTTTTAACACTATTTCAAATAAAACAAGAAGTAGTTCTATATTCGGTTATGCCGAATCTTATGATGAAATAAGAGCAGATAGTTGTAAAAATTTAGATGTAAATAAATCTATTTTCTGACATGCCCATTTTTCCAATACCGCCCACATTGTGGTGAATGTTGTGTATTGATAACACAGATGCTTGTACCTTATTTAGAAACTTTGGCACTAAAAAAGTTGCCGATGCTTACACAAGAGTCAATCTATTCGTCGTTTAACTTGATAATATATTTTTTCCTTTGACGACTGCAAAGTTTTACGATGTTTGGAAATTCGGACTTTATTTTTTATATTAAAAAAAGGTTTGTAGCTCTAATTTAAATAAAACTAACAAGTTACAAATTTTTTTCTTAAAATTACAAAAAAAAAAATTTAAAAGGTTTGAAAATTAAATGGTGTTTTTTTAGCGGCATAAGAAATTAAAATGATAATATTGCTGGAATGAAATTTTTATCTTCTATAATCTTGTAGATAATTTCATGGCATTTAGTTTTTAAATATGATTTCCGGCATATGTACGCCGCGGCTACGAGTTACATGGTCCATTCGTTCAGTCCAACTTTGGACTACTTTTTCCAATAAATCTGGCCGTATGGCGTTAATGGGGGCTTGAATATTGGCTTCCAATGCCTCAAGAGTTGCCGGTTTGTCGGCATAAACAAATGACTTAACATAGCTCCATAAATAGTAATCCATAGGTGTTAAGTCGCATGAACAAGGGAGCCAGTGAACAGGACGACTTCTGGAAATAAAGTTGTCATCAAATGGATTTTGCAATAAATCGATTGTTAAGCGAGCTGTATGGAAAGTTGCGCCGTCTTGTTGGAATTAAATGTGTTAAAGTTAACTGATTAATTTTGGAAACAAAATTTCAAGACACGATTGCGCTCGCTATTCGCCGTAACGGCAGCTCCTTACTTATTTCGAAAGAGCGTGTAAACCGCACAAAACGGTAAATTTTAATGGATGTAATGGTGATTCGTTAACAGCTTAAGGATTGTCTTCGCTTCAAATACTTTTGCTTACTGACGTTGCCATTTACCCAGAAATGAGGTTCGTAAAATGGACGAAGTGCCTTATGAACTTCGCGGACAGATTTATTGTTTTCGACATAAATTTTTCAAAATTTGGAAGCGTTTTTCTAGCTTCAAACAATTTATTTATGATGACTTGCGACACCTTGCTGAACAGAAATGTCAACACAGTTTGACATTTTTTAAGTTCAAATGCAGCTAAAAAAAACACCCTATTTTTAAATTTGTAATTAGATTTTAGTTTGTAGCTGAAACGCGTGTCTACTAAAAACAAACAACGCCTAAATATAGAATATTCAAATTAATTGACGTATTAAGTATGTTTCACATACATAAGTATATGACCTCTTTATCAAAGTGCCGGGTATCCCAACATATTAATTTTAATGGTTTAATATGAATAATTTATGATCTTTGCTCGTGTCATCACACAGATGATTATACATGTATGGATTTGCTAAAAAGTAAAGAAAATAAACTCAAAAACACCCACCGCATTTAAATAATTAGATACCAAAAAAAAACCGGCCAAAGTTTCTAAAACACGTGAAGTCATGGCTAGGAAAAAATTTATACAATACATACTTAATTTTGTTTCTAAAATAAAAAAAAAATGTAACACTTAGTTAGCACATTTTTAAGTCAATTATATTTCATTAACATAAAAATCGTTAAGCTAAATACAGGCGAAAGCATTGTTAGCTCGATACCAACTTCCTCAACTGCAGAAATGACTTGTCAAAAATACATGTGTGATATAAGTACTGGGTAGAGTTGTTCCCATTCTGGGAATTCACGGGATATTAAATTTTTTTAAATTTTCGCTTTCCTAGGAATTAATTGCCGGATTCCCGGGAAATTTTAAACAAAAATATTTTTTTTTTTTTAATTTTGTATCTAATGGGTCGATTACGAATGGTAACTGAACTTCTGTTGAGCTGGCAGCAGCGAAATCAGGCAACACTACACATGTTAAAAAATTAAATAAAAAAAATTTTCAACACTATTATTATGTTTCCCGAGAGTGGGTTTTATATAGGGCATATGATGAATTGTTGCTTAATCTTCACGAAATTTAGTAGCGTGATTTCGAGTCTTATGATTAGGGGTGAGATTTTCATGCAATAAAAAATCGAAAATATGCACTAAAAACTTAAAAAATTTCGATAACAATTCGGTTTTTAATTAAGAAAAATATAAAAAATTCAGTCTATTGTTGTTCAAATAACTTTAAGAAACTAATTTAAATGATTGTTGGTTTTAATAAATAAGTACTGTTTTATCAAATGTAAAACTTTGTACTGTACTTTAAGAATATCAATGCATATTGAAAAAATAAATTTTCAGATCCCATTTTGATTCCAGATCAGATCAAAAATATTTTAAATGTATTTTATTTTTTGAATTTCTTAATTCTTTTGCAAACGTTTTGGATTTATTTTTAATTTGTCGGGCTATTTTTCCTTCCACATTGTTAATTTTACTTTCTGCAATATCAATTTATTCGACTTGAGTATTAAGTTAACTAAATCCCTCCTAATAAGTAATTCGTTTACTTATTAAATTGCATAATCATCGGTATCAAGAAGCTCTTCAAACATTCCTAAATTACTCAAAGTTTTTTTAATAGAATTCTGAAGCATCTAGCCAGGCCCCATCTTGTTACTACTGGCTGCGGTGGAAGGGATAAATTTCATTAAAAATTGCAATATTATCGTTTCCTCTGCAACGCGGTATAACTTATGTTGCAAGTTTTGAATAAAATAGTTTGAACCCATCGGTTTAAAACAGAAGGATATTGTATCGAAATGTTAAAAATCTTGTATTTAAAGCAAAGCCCCAAAAAATTAATTTTTTGATTTTAAAAAAACTTTTTTTGTGTATTTAAGAAATTTTTAAGAATTGTTTTATAATATGGAAATTAAAGAAAAAATCACTCAAAAATTTCAAAATATGCAAAAATATGCATTTAAAACCTAAATATGCAAAAACACGCAACAATATGCAAAAACAAATCGATGCCATTTTAACGCAAATTTAATGATTCGGAAAAATAATTGATCGACATCTTTTTAGACTATCGATAAAAAACATGCATTTACATGAAAATCGCATCCCTACTTATGATACTAACTTATCCATAGTTACACGCTTTTCGGGAGTGGCCTTTAACTAGGGCTTTAGGTAAATTATGGACCGATCTTTATGAAATTTGGTGATATGTATAATGAATTTGTTGAAATTAAATGACAATCGGTGCATTGAGTTACCAATTTTTGTTAGTTTTTGCCAATTTTTTAGGGAGGTTATCCCTCATTTTCCAGCTAAACCGATTCTGCTAGGTTTCAATCCCAAACTGCTACAAACTAGAAACAATTTGAAACCCAAAGTTTTCTTTTCTGTTGAGTCCTTTTTAATTAAGCGTGATTTTAACAGGCGGACATGGCTAAATTGACTTAGAATTAAACAAGCACCCAGAATATACATATATGACCTTAGATAAATATTTAAGAAGGGTTTTACATGGATAGACAAAGCTAGTATACCTTCATTCACCACTGGTAGTTTACTGGAAGGAAACTGTAAATAAATATGTTATTAAGGGCATATTTCACCAATTCCATTTAAATATCAATTAATCTTTAAAATTCGTTTTTCATGTAAAAAAATATAAACTATATGAAAATCTATCCGGCCTGTCACAGAAATCAATTCCGATCGAAAGTCGAAGTGATTTCGTATCTTGCTTCACATAAAACGAAATCACTTTCGATATCGGAATTGATTTCCGCGACAGGCCTGTATATTTAAATATAGATTGATATTTAAATAGAATTGATGAAATAAACCCTTAGACCCCTTTCAGACTCGGCAAGTTAGTTGCGCAAGTTACTTGCCAACAGCAAAAAAAAGTCTGTACAAAATTTATTTTTCTTTACCCCGACCTTTCCGCTAACGTCAACAAACCAAGAGTTGTGCAAGAGACTTGCGCAAGTAACTTGCCGAGTGTTAAAGGGTATTAATGCGGTATATTGAACTTCATTATGGACGAAAATCAAGGGATCCCGAAAAAATGATTTTTATTTTCCGCTTTCCTAGTACCGGGCAGTAGACACTTTTTGGCGATTTATTCTAAAAGAATTTTCAAAAGGTTTTCAAACTTTTTTTGAGACAGACTAAAAAATAAACTTTGCAACAAGAATTTCGAAACAGATAATGTAATTGTTGAATAAGCTTTTTTTCTTAAAATAAATAAAAACTAAAAAAAACTGGTGCCGGTTTGCTTTGAAAAATAGTAATTTAGAATTTATAACAGGAATACAGTGTAATCTCCTTTAACGGACACCTTTCTTAGGCGAACACCTCCTTTCAACGAACACTGTTGCCTGGTCAGGCCAGCCTTGCATAAGGAAAGCATTAAGGTTTTTTGAAAGGACATCCCCCTTAAACGGATCCACTTTAATAGTCACTTCGTTCTTGGGTCATGAGTGATTCCACTGTATTACTATCTTATTGTAAAATCTTTTTAGAAAAATATTATTTAAATGAAAATCCTAATTTACGTCAACAATGACGTGTTACTTGTGAAACTTATTTTAATTATTCTTTCTTTTTTTAATCTTTTTAGGTCTTTTCCAAACCCGCTACTTTGTTACATTTATGCTCTTCTTGGGCATGGCCAATGCCTATGTGATGCGTACCAATATGTCTGTGGCTATTGTGGCAATGGTCAATCATACCGCCATAACAGCGGGAAATGATGAAAATGTGTTGGATGATGAGTGCCCCGATGCGAACTATACAGCGGTGGTAAGTTTGAAACTAAGGCAAAACAATTTTAAAAAATTCAATAGAATTTTGAAAAAAAAAACTATAAAAGTTTTTTATTTGTATCAGGCAGAGCTGTAAAAGATTGCAATCACTTGTTTTACTTGGTGCTTATTTTTCGATTGCATTCAAAATCGGAAATACGATTAAGAAGATCGAATCCATTTTTTTAAACAATTTATATATTAATTGAGTGCAATCAAATTTGTTTGTAATCAATTTGATTGCAATACTTTAATCCAGTCAAAACCTAAATTATATCAGAATCAAAATCTTCGTTTTATTTAAATCAAACTCCTTCTTCGAGAAATAACGCTGACTCTGATAATTTTAAATTGCCAACAACGTCATTATTTGTTTGCAACCACTAGATTCTAAGTGTACATTATTTCGTTGAACTTTCAATATGGTTGTTAATTTAGAGGAATTGATTAAAGTCGAATGATTTCAACAAAAATTGATTGCTGCCAAATATATTGCAATTAATTAAACTGCATTCAATGACATCTAACTAAAATGATTGCAATCACAAAATTATGCAATTTAGACAAGCTTTCATTTCCAAATCTTAAATCATTTTGAAATCAAAGAATGACATCAGTTTGGTCGAAAGCATTTTTTACAGCTGTGAGATCAGAATTTTAATTGAAACAAACATTTTCGCTTTAAATAATTATAAAAACGAGTTATGCCAATATCGTTCTTTTAACCTGTGGGCAACCGATAATGACAAAACTGTTTTTCCGGGAACATTTTTGTATGGGGTTAGGTGAAATCGTGGGCAGTTTTTTTTTTTTTTTTGAACAACATTCAATATCACACAAATCTGCTCTGAAGAAAATATTTCTATCAAATTCCAATTCCAATACTAAAAAACTTGTTGTACTTAAGCTTTATTTTGAAAAACATTTGCAGGCGCACTAAGTCCATTAGTGAACCGATTTGGTATATTTTCAGCATTACGCAAAACAATTTCTTGAAATTATTTTTTCTGAATCCTTTAATGCAGATTTTCACACTTTTAACAGGGGGAAAAATCTCGACCCTTTTAGAATTCCCCAAGATCCCAAAATTGTTGAATACTAAATAAGAACTATAACTTCTTCATGAATGTCTACATTTTAAATTAATAACTAAGCCAAGGCAGTTAAAGTAACGATTTAAACATAACCTAAAATTATTTCTTTATTAAGTAAAAATATGTCGGATAAGTTTTTTTCTCACTGGGTCTTTTTTATGCAGATTTTTAACAAGCGAAACTATTTCCAACCAAAATTTGATGAAAAAAACTAACAATTCCTTAAAATTACTGTATTAATTTACAAATAATTTTACGAAGTCAGCAAAAATTTCATTTCGCACATAACCCTAAAGGCTAGTTTTCACTATCTCACAAGTCTTACGAATTACATAATACATTGTGAGATAGAAATCTAATGAGTTTTGTTGCGACTGTCAAAAAATCAAATTTAACATGACAGTTTGTGTTCACACCATCACACAAAGTATAAACACTCTCACATGAAATAAAATGCAACCCTGATCCAATGAAAAGTATTTTTGTTTAGAAACTTTTCAAAAAACGATGAAGTCGTATGGGATGTCAAACTTTTTTCATAATACTTGTCATTTTCGTGACACATTGCATTCACACTATCACACTTTGTCATATTACTTGAGTTTTTGACATGTATTAATACAAAGTATAATAGTGTAATCTAGCCTTTAGTAATAGAAATTTTTTAAATTAAACAAAAGAAGAGATGTTAAAAAGGACTGTACGAAAAAGCTTAGTTTATATGTTTGTTCGCACACTCAAAAGTAGGATTCCATTGTTACCAAAAAGCATTCTCGTATTCGAAAATCGTTTGCTTTTTGGTAACATGGAATCCCGCGGCATCCCAATTTTGAGTACGGGAACAAACCGTATGTTGTTAAAAAAAATGTTTGTTACATAAAAATTGTTACAAATAATATTTTAATATTTTAATTATATGTACATATGTACATACATATGAGGAGCCGCAGAACAAAACGTACTTTTTCGCATTTTTTGACAAATTGTTTTTTTGATATTTTTATAATATTTGGGTTAAAATCTTTAAGAAAACATCTTGTTAGCATATTTTTTTTCTATTCTTACCAAGAAAATGGGTTCTAAAAAAATTGGTGCATAACAAAACGTACTTTTTTCATTTTTTTTTTTTTCAAAACGTGCTTTTTTCATTGTTTTGCCATTTCTTCGTGAAGTTGTTTTAATAACAAATCATTTCTTAATATTCTTAATTTGTTTGACGTTTATTTATGTCGTTTCGTTTTCGTTAAAATTAACTGTTAAATAATGGTGACTATTTTTGAAAACGCATCGAGAAAGTAAAAATTTTCAGTAAAACAAAAACAAAGTTAAAGAAATTGTTTTTGGTTTGTCATACAATTTACCGTTTTTTAAAGAGAGAGAAACGAGTCAAAATTCTCACGTTTATTTAATTTTAGAAATGTATGATAAACAAAAACTATTTTTTAAACTTTACTTTTGTTTTAATGTACATTTGTATTTGTTCGACGAGTTTTCAAGAATAGCCTCCAATAATTGCAATAATTTAACTATTGTTTGGTCCCTGCAAATAATAGGACCAGTCCAAATACGCATGTAAAGAGTAGCCCACAAGGGACCAGGACTAGTCCAAAAGTAACCCAAACGTATGGAAAAAACATGGTCTCTTTAACATTGCGATGTCCTAGGGAAGGATCGTATAACGCACCTTTGGACTACTATGGAGTAGTTTTAAAACTACACCATGGTATACTCAAGAGGATTAGTTTTGAAGTCGTTTAAAAACGAAAGCATGTCGTTAAAAAACGAAGACTCACTACAAACACTTTTTAACAATGACATGGTCCATGATTGCATTACATCGGACCAGTGCATGGAGTAGTCCATTTTATCAAAATGGATCAGGTGGTCCAATTTTATTTGCAGGGGTGAATGAGTGTTATGAAAACAATAATTAATACAATAGTATAATTAGACATGGAATAATTACAAGAATCTGTAGAAAATTTTAATATTTTTTTAAACAAAACGTACTTTTTTCATTTTTTTTTTAGCAAAACGTACTTTTTTCGATATAAAATTGGTTTGATATTAAATATCTTTGACATTTAATGTGTTGACTTACGGCAGTTTGATTCATCTTTTTGTAAGCAAAAAACTTGTTTCCATTTCCAGGTTCATACAGTTTTTTAAGGGGTCGAAAAAAATAAACCTCAATTTCCCAAAAATTTTAAATATGTGAAAAAGTACGTTTTGTTCTGCGGCTCCTCATATATGCTTGATAACAATATTTTAATTAAAAATTTCTTAAACTTGTTAGGATCATGGACAAGATGGTGAATTTAAATGGGATTCTGCTTTACAAGGTTATATTCTATCATCATTTTTCTATGGTTATGTTATCACACAGGTTTGTAGTTTTGTAACTTTTAAAGAAAATTTACTATGTATATAAAAAATTACTTACCTTAATTTACTTTACTTCTATACAGATACCCTTCGGCATGTTGGCCAAAAAATACGGATCTCTTAACTTCCTCGGCTGGGGAATGTTTATCAATTCGGTATTTGCTTTCTTGGTACCCGTTGCTGCTCGCCAAGGTGGTGTCTGGGGTTTGTGTGTAGTACGTTTCATCCAGGGTCTTGGTGAAGGCCCAATTGTGCCCTGTACGCATGCTTTGCTGGCCAAATGGATACCGCCCAATGAAAGATCACGTATGGGTGCTGCGGTTTATGCAGGTGCACAATTTGGTACAATTATTTCGATGCCTTTGTCCGGTTTATTGGCTGAATACGGTTTTGATGGAGGCTGGCCCTCAATTTTCTATGTATTCGGTGCTGTTGGTACGATATGGTCTGTGGCTTTCTTGATCTGGATCTACGAGGATCCCTCTTCACATCCTACAATCGATGAACGTGAAAAGAAATATATTAATCACTCTCTATGGGGAACTAATGACATTAAGGTAAGATTTAAATTTATTTTAAGTTAAAAAGAAGAAGACAAATTTTAATAAATATTTTTTTTAAATTTTAGAGTCCTCCAATTCCTTTCAAATCAATTGCCAAATCTTTACCCTTCTATGCCATTTTGTTTGCTCACATGGGTCATAACTATGGTTATGAAACCTTGATGACTGAATTGCCAACATACATGAAACAAGTTTTAAGGTTTTCTTTAAAATCGAATGGCTTATTATCATCTTTGCCCTATTTGGCTATGTGGATATTCTCAATGAGTATTTCGGTTGTGGCTGATTGGATGATTTCTTCAAATCGTTTTAATCACACTTCAACAAGAAAAATCATGAACTCAATTGGTAAGTTAAAAATGTAGTATATTAAACTTATATATCGTTAGCTTAAATGTAAAAAGGCGTAACTAACAAAATATTCAAAATCAAGTTTTTGATTGATTATAATGAATGCCATTAAACAAAATGTCTTGATAAAGTTTACACTTCTGTGATCAAAAATTACGCTTTTATTAAGCAAAAACAAAGGGACGTAACTACAAGTGTGTTTATTTGATAAATGCAAAACGACGTAATTGCACATTTTTTTAAACAAAATACATACAATAAAATGCTTTTCTTTGAAAATTGTTAGAAATATTCCATAGACGACATATCAATGCATGTTATTCTGACATTTTTATAGTTTTAATTTTACAATGTTTTTTGCTTCCTCCGTAAAATTATATTTTTGGTTGTTACGCCTGTTTGGATTTTAGCTTACGATATGTATTTTTTTTTATCAGAAAATATCAAAATTTTGTAAAATGTCGAATGGAAATTTATTTTGCTTAAAAAAATTTTTCTTGCTTGGGCAAAACTTTGGATTTTTTAAGGCTTCAGGTGTAAAAAATTATCAATTCCACCTGCCTAAATACACAATTCGCCTAAAAAAACCAAGTATTTTTCCTAAAGCAAAGAAAGTCAAAATAAAAATCCAATTTTACAAATTTTTGTATGCTAGACTTCTAAATATTTGATATATGTATATATTTAGCTTTTATTAAAAAATTATGTTTTTCTTTTTGTTTTAGGTCAATATGGTCCTGGCATTGCTTTAATTGCTGCCTCTTATACCGGCTGCGATCGTGTTTTAACCTTGGCCATTCTTACTATTGGTGTGGGTCTTAACGGTGGTATTTATTCGGGCTTTAAAATCAATCATTTGGATTTGACTCCCCGTTTTGCCGGTTTCCTCATGGCTATTACAAATTGTTCTGCTAATTTAGCCGGTCTTTTGGCACCCATTGCTGCTGGCAATTTAATTCACAATCAGGTAATTTCAGTTAGAATTATTGTCAATCACAATAGTCGTTTTAAAACGTAACCTAACTTTTCCCCCTCTAATTACAGCCCACAATTGCCCAATGGCAAAAGGTATTCTTTATTGCAGCTGCTATTTATATTGCAGCTGGTACCTTCTATAATTTGTGTGCCTCTGGTCAACGTCAACCTTGGGATAATCCCGACAGTGATGAAAAAGACTCAAATACCTTGGAGTCACAACATCAAACTAGTCCTCCTACCATAACAGGGTTACGTCCTGCAGCCATTACAGCCACCCAATAGTATAAACATTGATTTTAAATAAGATTTAATCTAATAAAATATTAAATTACACACAAAAGGCTAAGCTAAATTTTGCTTTAGAATGTAAGTTTTAAACAAACCAAAAAGTTATTAAAACTTTTTGAAGAGATAAAAGTTAAATTATAAAAAAAGGAATGATAGTTAAAAAAAAGACATGTTTAATCAGGAATTACAAGGAAAATGTTTAAGAAACTGCTAAATATAAAAGGGAACAGAACGTTTGCTGTTTAATCGAAAGAATAATTACAGTTCTATTTAAGTTATTTATTAATTATAAGTAATTAAAAGTAAAATAAAAACTGAAAACATTTAAAAAATATAGCACAAAATGTCAGTATAATTTAAATCATAATTAAAATTACCTCATTGTTACAAAAAACAAAAAAATTTTAAATGAATACGATAATAATTATTTTAATGTTATTTTTTGTAAACTATTTTGTTAAAAGTTTTTTGTATAAAAAAAAATCTGAGAGCAAAAAGTTTAAAGAAAAACTAACTAACTTTTTTTTTATTTTGTCTGCCTACCATGTAGATTTTTTTATTAATATTATTAATACATAATAATAATTATTTTGAATAATTTTTCATTTTCTGTATATGTGATAGTCAAATCAAAAGAAATGCTGTTAATTTTTTTTTTTAACAATTTTGTTAAAACAATTTAAATCATAAATAAGTGCTAAAACATTAAGGGAAATCACGATGGGTAGTGCAAAGTGTGCAAACGATGCAAATGCGTGCAAAAATACACACATTTGCACAAAACAACAACAAAATGTACGTATTTGCAATTTGCTCTGTTTTACTTCGTTTGCACTAAAAAAAACATGAGCAAAATTAGTAGTGCATATTTACCCAGTTGCAAACAAATGTAAACAAAAACGTTTGACATACAAAGCGCCATATTGTTTTTTAAGGAAACTTATAAATTGAACATTGTCGTGGGATTTCGTATAAAATAGAGAATTAAATTTAAATAATTAAAAAAAAAAATTTATTTTATTTTGCTTGTGTATAATTGTAAACAAATGCAGATCTTTTACAGTGCTGCCAGAAGTTTTTTGTGTTGCCAGAATAAATTTTTAGAAAAATAGCACATTTGCACAAAAAATAAAATCGGTGTGATCACGAGCAATCATAATATGCACTCAAATTTACAAATTGCAAATTTGCACAATGACCATCGTGATTACCCTTATTGTTTAATTTTATTATTTTTATTTTTTATTGTAAATTATATTCATTTTTAAATGCTTATTTGTAATTGAAGAAAATATTAATTGGAATATGATTGCATGAAAAAATCTAGAAAAGATTTATTATTTTTTACCAAAAAAAAAAAAAAAACAAAAACAAAAGACAATAAAATTTAAAATTTTTTTTGACAAAAAAAGATTTCAAACAAACCACTAAATTTTAAAGAAGTTTTATTATAATTCAAACCAAAAAATAGCATTAAAAATTTTAAAAAAGGCTTCCAAAGGGTCGCGCAAAATTTAAATATGCCGTCATTTGTGCTGGCAGCATTAACGAAAACAACTTAGAAGCTGAACACAAATTAGTCATCAGCTCATTATTGGCTTGACCTACCGACCATTTTTTAAATTAAATGAGTTAGGTATGGTGTATGTATATTTTGAATGCCCCCTTTCTGAATCCAAAACTCGTTTCACGAAATTTTATATAAACTATTTTAAAGTTTATTAAGTATTGTTTTGCTTGCATAAGCAACATTTGCAATTGTATAATTTTGCTCACTTTAAAGTTTACAACAAGAAGCTAACGGAAGGAATAAAAATGTAAGAAATATAAAATTAAAGAAAAAAACAAGAGTGCTAAATCCGGCTATACCTAATCTTATATACCCTTCGCTATGATGCGAAAATAACAGAAAGTGAATATTTACAGAACTATAAATAATTCAACTTTGTGCCACGCCCACTTGTCCAATTCTGCCTACATTTTGTCGGATGTTGTGAATTGATAACCAAGATGCTTGTACCTAATTTAGAAACTTGGGCTTTGGCCGTTCTCCAGATATACAGAAATCTAAAATGTCTTTGTACCGGGAGTGCCACGCCCACTCGTCAAACCCCGCTCACATTTATTCGGATATTGTGTTTTGATAACCAGGATGCTTGTATCTAATTTGGAAACTTTGCTCCTGCCGTTCTCTAGATATAAATAAAATAAAAGCAGCTCGCGCGTCTTTTTCGTTATCTTTTAAAGACAAACAGACCGTTTTGTTTATTCGTTTTTCGTGCGGATTCTGGAAGTTCTTCGCCGACCTATAAGGAGGTCTAGGCCGATTGGGGACTTGTTTATGAGACTCCATTTGCAGCAAAGTTTGTGTGTTCATTTACTAAAAACTGTTACAAATTTGTAACAATTGTTACTTGTAAATTTACTTTTAATATTGACTTATAACAATTGTTACAAACTTGTTGGTAACAATTTTTAGTAAATGAACACAGCTGCATTCTCTTAATTGTACCACAGCCAGTACTTTGCAAAACGTTGATTTTTGCATATTCTATCGCATAAAAAATACATTTAAATGTTAACTTGTTTTTAGAAAAATTCTTTTGAAATCTGTAAAAAACTAAACAAAATATTTTATGCCTTATACATGTATTTAATTTCTTATTCCAACTTTCTCCCTTAGGTACTATATTCTTGTTTGTAATAATTTTACTATCAGAAATTTTCAGCAATTTTTTGCTCTTAAATTTGTATGCTTTTTTTCTCTCTCGATGCGAGTTATTGAACAGACCTAATATCAACTAAGAAAATATTAAAACAGGGATGTTAAAAATTTTTTGCGTAAAACTTTTTCCGCGGGAATGAATAATTGCAGTTTGCATATCAATCGATATATATTTCTGTTGAATTTTGGTTTCCGTGAGGAATCAATAGCTGCGTTCGTTTACCCCAAAATTTGTACTGGATTTTACTGAAATGCGTTCGCGTACACATAAATTTGTAAAATTTTCATATTACTCACCTACTGGATTTTATTGGAATTTTACTGAAATTTATTAGCTGACGTGACGTAATTTTCAAAAGCTGAATTAATGCGATACCCATCTTGTTCTCTTTGCGTTATAAGCTTTTTCAATTTATTTTTGGATTTAATAAAAAATAAACAATTTTAAGAATAAAAATAGTTTTTTGCGTTAATTTTGAATACCTTTCCAAATATCTCTACGAAAACGTTTTTTTATGGATTTGTGATTAAGAACTAGGAATGGATTATGCAAACGGGGGTTTATTACAGCATTCGACATCGAAAAAAATTTCTATTTAAATTGTATTCGATCGGTATCGAATGCTGTCATTTGCCTCCTGAAATATTGAAAACGAAACTTATAACCAAATACACCAGTCAAGTAAAATATGCATTTCGTATCCTAATAATTATTATTGCCCCATTTTTGTAAATTTGGTTTGCTCTGACAATAACAAGAGAATCTAATGAAAAACAATTGTGTACTTTAAAGTGTATTTGATGAATAACTTTCAGAACATATTAATAGATACGAAGCCATAATTGTCATCTATTCAATAATCCTCGCCATGTTGGCGGACCAAAACTGACTACGGCTATACTCTAGTTGACTTTTAAATTAGTGATAAAAGAAACTTGTTAACTGGCACTGTTTCGAAAGTTGTAGAAACAGATTTCGACTGTAATAGAATTAAAGAAATTGACACAAAAATTATATATTTGTTAGGGTCCGCAAGGGTATCACAAAGGGACCTCTTTAAGAACCCCAGTGAGCCGTCCTCGTGTCGGCTGCCTATAGCTAACCGAACCTAGGGTACGCTGTGCTTTGGGTAGTATAACTGTTTAAAATATATCAAAATTCTCATTTCGAAGCCTAGTTTATAAAGCCACGTCACACATTACGATCGAAATGGTTTTAATGTCGTAATTACAATTTCAATGGAATTTCTTTAAGGCGCTTTAAATTAAATTTTCGTTTTTTGGAGAAGCAAAATACGAAATTATTTCCACTTTTGATTAGAAGTTAATCATTTTTTATTGTTAAAAATATTAAAAAATTTTATTTTAGATCTGGAATTTTAGTTTGGAATTAGATTTTTATACTAAAAGATTACTAGTTTAATTGACCTTGACATTGTATTTATATAATTTTTTTTTATTTATATTTTATACTTACCTCTTCTGCGAGATTTTCTTCGGATATTGCTTAACAATAAGTATCTTGAAATTTTCCTCGTTTATAATAAAACAGTTTTATGTAGTTTTAAAAAATTCAATATTTCTAGCAAAATTGTGAAAATATCAATCAACTATAAAGCAAAAAATAAAATATGAAATGCAATATAAAAAACTGGCATAGTGAACAATAATAACACCTTTTTACTTCTTCAGCTTGATAAATTTTGATGCAAATTCATAAACACCCACAGAATTATTATGCTTTTCATCGAAATCCACCCAATCGTCATCGGAGAAGTCAACATCTTCAAATTTTTGGCCATTATTCACAGATTGAACAATCCAGCCAGAACGGGGAGAAAACTCTACAGGTTCAACACCGCGGCAATCAAAAATCACAATGGTTTTGAATTTGCCACTATCCTCCTGGGTGTAAACATCTAAGGGATGAAGTCAATCTTTTATAAACGATTTATACTTAATTTTATTAACTTGCCATTTGATTTCTCTATAACATCTATGGAATTCTCACGACTGCACATTTTGCATTTCATATAAAAATTAAATCCGTTTGGATTACGTGAATCATGTTGGGAACGTTCGGACTCGGTTATATCGTGCCATTTATCGGATGTTTCACCACAATTTGTACAGGTTATTTTGACAAAGAATGCATAATCTGGATGACAGGTTTTAAGTTCTTCAATATTTTCCAAATTTGCGCAAATTTGTAAAGCCACACGCACCATTTTTGCAAGTTAATTTAATTTTTTATTTTGTGCTCTTTTTCTAGTATTTTCTTTCAGTTTTTTATATTGTTTTAGTTTTGTTTTTTAACAACGTTCACCGGCCAGCAGAGTTGTTGTTTCGAGTACTTATTATTATGGAACTAAAAAATCAACTGTGCATTAATTGTAGTAGTCTATTACTAAACTGTTACGTTTAAAATTAACAGCGAACTTGAAAATTGCTTTTATTTGACATTTATTACAATGTTTTTTGCAAGGTATATTTTTGTTAAAGATATTATTTAGAAAGAGTTAAATTGGCATAGAAAATGGTATTCTATTCTATTAGTCAGGTATTGTTGAACACAGCCTTCAAAGATAAAAATAATAAATATTTCATAGCAAGGTATATTTACACAAGGTAAACTCGTTGGCCCATTTGTTTGTCAGCTGTTTACCCCTAGTTGGAACCCAAACGGCAAATTTCGTGTATATGAGCCAAAATTTGTACGTGTGCGTTAAATTGTTTTTGTTTTATATGAAGACAATTTTGACCACTCGGTTCTTTTTATAGAGCAGCATGTCTACACTCCCATCCCAATTGAGTCTACCTTGTGTAAATATACCTTGATTACAAAGTAGTAAACCCCGTGTTACATTTGAGATATTTGGGAAAACACATTTCTTCGTGTTTTTCTTAATGACGGAGAACATGTATTTATTTTAATCTTATAAAATTTCATAATTGACTCGTACTGTAAACTTGTGTCGTTTTTATTCTTTTTTATTTTTTTTTGTTTAAGTTGAAAATATTGCTTTTTTAAACTTTTTTTCAGAAGATTTTACTATTTGCACTAAAAAATTTAACATTTGAATAATACTGTCCATGGTGAAATTACTGGAAAAGTAATCGAACACACATATAATGTTCTTTTGACTACAAAGGCAAACATCCGGGAAAACGAATTGTGTTTTCTGATTGGCGGACTCTGCTTAAAATTAAAAATAGGTTGTTAAACGATTCTGTACAAAAATCCTATATTTACAGAAATATTTTGTAAGATTTTATTTAAATAACTACATACATATATTTTTGCATTTAAAATAAAAATTTTGTTAACCTTATTCAATTGATCTCATGAATTGTTATTTGTTCAAATAAATTAAATTTTTCGGCGTTTCGTTGAATGGCTAGCGCTGTTAAGCCATGCTGACTGAAATTTCGTTTCCAAAAATGTAGCTGGTAAACAATCGATTTATTGCAAAATCAATTTAGTGGGGGGTGTGCTGCAAACGCAAAACGCAAGAATTTGGAGGCTGTTTTTAATACAATTTTAATCTAATTTTTATAACTTTTGTTTTAAAATTCTGTTTAATAGAGAAATGTTTGTATAATATTTGTCATACAATTCTTTTATTACAAAAATCTTACTAAAAAACGAGTTTTAAAATTCTTGCGTTTTGCGTTTGCGATTTCCAGCACACCCCTGAGTGACTTTATTTCAAGAAGTGGTCTTGTTCAATGTCCCCGTCGTTCGTGCAATTTACGCCTCTGGATTACTTTTTATGATGTAACATAGCAAAGTCATTGGTTTATGCCGACAAACCATTAACTCTTGAGTTGTCATTTTAATTTTGCATGTAGCTGAAACAAAATATCCTACACTCTATTTGCACATGTAGGTATGCATGCATTTGCATACCCTGCTTAATTATACACTGGAGACCAACAACCGACTCTCAACTCAGCCATACCTGGTCTCGCTAGTACAAAAACCCCCAGAGTAGCTGAAAATGATTGAATATTTTGTACTGTTATTTTGAAATGTTTTAGTTTGGTTAATAACTAAACTTCCATAGTTTGCATACCGCCAAACTATCAAAGAAATTTGGCTTTGGGTGACGCGTCATGACGTACAAATGTCTTCTCGAAATAAAAATTATTTAAAAAAATGCTCTTAATATTACGTTTTTAACCTTTAAAAACGTGTTGGTTTATTTCCTTTAAATAAAACATGAGTTTTATTTTACAACTTTACAATAAATACACTTTTCACTTTTAACTGTTAGTCTAAGCTTACACACTTCAATTTTTGAGGAGCCTGTATATTCACTTAGATGGCTGTATGCAATTTTTTTTCTTTTTGATTGACTGCCAATAAAATTGTTGTTGCTTCGAAGGATTTTTATCCAAAAACGGTGCAACAGATTGCTGCGTGTGATCATATTGGCACCTTAAAAGGGCATCGAAAAGAAAATTAGCAGTAAAAGTTGAAGCTTGCAAGCCCAGGCTTATTGAAACTTAAACAAGACAAATTAAATAGAATAAGTTTTAGGATGTTGTATGTTTGGTTGTTTTGCTTCTTGTCTTGCTTTGGTGTTTTTTTAGAAATGTTTTGTTCCCTTATGATTTCCTCTGTTGTTTTTCTAAAATGACAAATAAATTATTACTTGGGTCTATTCAAGGCGAATTTACACAAGGTAAGTGCAACTCTACAACTACAAAAAGCCCCATGTATTTTGTTTATGAAATTTTCCCTCTTGTTGTCAAATTTCAGTATAGAAACAAAACAATATTTTGACGTTTCAGCGTTTTTTTAATTCGCCGTGGATACAGCTGATGAACGGCTGACGAGATGAGTTTACCTTGTGTAAATTCGCCTTGGGTCTATTCAAATAGTCCAATATACTTACCCATATTAAGTTTGTGTTGTTCATCGTCCTGTTAGTAACAAAATAGAAAAATTTCTTTACCAAGGCGAATTCAACTTAGTTAATTCGCCTTGTTATTTACCTACATGTGCTCTGTTCAGTGTTGCCAGTGAAATTTCGAGAAAGATACATTTTATGGCGATTTCTATTCTGAGAAAAAAATGCTACACTTTTTCATGTTACCTATAATCACTCGAAGTGTTACATATTGTACAACTTCAATCGAACAGAATTAGCTGCCTTTATTTACATAGGGTCTCCACCTGAGATAAGATATAAGATTTTTATATCAGCAAACGTCAAATTCAATCGCAGAGAGCATTATCTTACGTGTGGACTCTCAAATAGTGTTAATATTAATATTATAATATATATTATGAGACAGTTGTTATGAGAAATCTTATAACAACTATCTTATAAGATGAGCTGTCAAAAATACACATACATACATAAATATAAAACAATAATAAGACGCATTCTTTAAATTGTTAAATTTTTTACTGCAATTAGTGAAAATCTTGTGATAAGTGTTTAAAAAAACAATATTTTAAACAAAAACAAAAGAAAAAACTAAAAAAAAGAATAAAAACGATACAAGTTTACTGTACGAGAGTCATTCAATTATGAAATCTTATAAGATACGTGTTCCCCTTGTTTAAGATAAAGATTAATATGAAGAAATTTGTTCTCTCATTCTGCCGACGTTCTCTCACATATTATATCAGATATTATCTCAGGTGAAGACTCTGTGTTACAACTATTACACTTTTATTATTAATGTAGTTCATTAGCGATTTTTAAAACTATTCGACTATTTGCTGCACACTTACTTTACGGTTTGGAAACAGACATTGACATCACTTATTGCTTGAACAAATTTAAAACGATAATGAATACATAGAATTTTCCACCAAAATAAAAAAACGATTTAATTCAAAATGAAGTATGCCGTCGAAGAATATTTAGATGTAGAATTCTTTTGACAAAACTTTCAAAATATTATGACAAACAAAATAAAATATTGGTTGTACAAACAAAGTAGTAAGTACCAAAGTTGTAAAATAGGGCAGTATGAACCCTTTAGTCTAAATTTACACGTTTCATCTTTTGATGCTCAACTTCTTTTCAATTCCCTTTTAAAGATGCCAATATAATCACACGCAGCAATCGTTTTCAACTTTTTTCGGTTCAAAACAAGAACAATTTTATTAACAGCGAATCAAAGAGAAAAAGAAAAGAAAAAAATTACATGCAGCCATCGTTGCGCATATACCAACGAATAGAAGCACAAAGCGTACTGACCGAGTACAGGCATCTCCGTACTAACCCCCTTTCTTCTTTCTTCTCTCACCTAAAAACATAAGAGTTGAGCATCAAAAGATGAAACGTGTGAAAGCAGACTAAGTAAAAGTAAGGGTAAAACATGTAATACTACATTTACATTAGGCCGAAATCTTGTAGATTTGATTTAAAATCTTCTTCGAAATCTAGTGCGTTTACATTGTACTTTTTTGACATTAGCGAGATTTTGTTTTTATAACACAACAGCTGACTTAAAGTTTTTTCGTTACACACACAAACACAAAAAGAAATATACATTAAAAATTTGCATTACCTTTTTTTTAATAATCAACGATATTTATTTTATCAATATTATTCGTGTTTTTAATTTTTTTACAATTTTTATAAAAATTTTTAATATTTTTTTTAACAATTTTTGTTTTGTTTTTTTTTTTTAATGTCATTTTTTCTTGTGCAGGGAAATATTTTTTAGTGCTATATTGTAAAAACCATAGTTGCATCATTAAGTACTACTAGATTTTGAGTAGATTTCGTCGAAATCTTGTCACGAAGTAGATTTTGTTTTGTATGGGAAATCTAGTCAAAAACAACTAGATTTGGCTCGAAATCTCGTAAGTACTGGATTTTGCGTAGGTGTAAATGTAGTATAACATGTTTTGCATGTTTTTCATCAACATTTTCACAAAAGAACTTGAAAATTTTTCCCACAGTTGTAGTTTTTGTACAAACGAACACAAAATGTAGAACATGTAACATTAATGCAACATTTTTCTCAGAAAAGAAATCGCCATTAGTTTCCAAAAAGATACACTTTTTCCCAAAAAGATACGTCTTCGGACCGTATGTTGCAACCCCTTAATGTTTTCTTTCACCATTATCAAAGCTGCTATCAAGGCGAATTCACTAGAAGGTGGGGTCAAGTCAACATATGGTGTTTTTTTTTTCGGTGGTCGACTTGTCAAAGTGTGTATGCAAATAAATTTTTTATGTAAACTAACCTTTTTTTACTAGCAATATTTTTGACAATCCGACCACAGAAGCAGTGTTGTTGTAGAGTTGGCCTCACCTTCTAGTCAATGCGCCTTAGCTGCTATTGTATTAGTATTGAGTCGGTTAGTCTGGGTTCACAATTTGAAAATGTTCTTTCAGAAGTCTGTGTTTATTGGTGAGAAGAAAAGCCTGTTCTCTTCTTCTCTTACCTATAAAGTCAGACTTTCTGAAAGAAAACTTTCAAAGTGTAAACCCAGACTTAAGATGATAAGTCTTAATAAGTTTTAAATGGCTAAAAATTCTCGAATGTTTTGTTTCTGCACATTTTGCGTACAGATTCAAAAGATACGAAAAATGTCAGGATTATACATTATACCTGAAGTAGTCAAAAGATACGAAAAATATATCTTTCGTATCCTAACGGCAACACTGGCTCTGTTAGTCCAAAGCAGGCTTGCCAGATAAATTCAAATTAAAAGTGCTAAAGGGGTTATGATACTTGCTATTTTTTGTATTGGATTTTTTTAGGATTGACTGAATGAAACAACAAATGCGAGAAAGAACAAGAAATACAATATGTAAACAAATCCTTTTTTCTGATTGATCAAACAAAAAATGTAAAGAAAACAAGCAATATTGCCCACGTTTTGTTTCCACAAAAACACGTCAAAAAAAACCTAAAAATCGCAAAAAAAGTTAAAAACCGCTACTTTCGATCAAAAACTAAAAAAATTGGCAACAGTGCTAACATTTAATCTGGAAATGTCAATTTTAAGTTAAAAATTTTTATATTTTTTTTGACAGTCTTAGATTATTTATCGATAACACACGTATATTTGTTTGACATTTAAAGATTTTTTATGATATACTCTTACTCTTTACACTTAGTCAGTTTTCTTATGCAAATATATTTGCACTGTTCTCCAATATTGAAAAAATACAAAAAATAGCAAGTATCATAACACCTTTAGTCAACAAAAAAAAAATGCTAAATTGTTCTACAGTGAAAAAAAAAGTGCTAGTTTTGTAACATTGATTTTTATGAATATAATAAAAAATTTACATTTAAACTTTTTATACATATTCATTTTGTTTAATAAAAAATATTTAATGAGGATTTCTTTTTTGAGAAACATGTTGCATTAATGTAACATGTTCTACATTTTTATGTTCGTTTATACAAAAAATACAACTTAGGAAAAATTTTCAAGTTCTTTTATGAATAAGTTGATGAAAAACATGCAAAACATATTGCATATTTTACCGTTACTTTTATTTAAGGTGTTCACTACCCTGTTATACAACTTTGGTACTTACTAATTTGTTTGTAGAACCAATGTTTTATTTTCTTTGTCATAATTCATACCGCTCATAATTTTGTAAAAAGATTGTTTTAAAACAAAATATAAAAATTTGTACATGTTAAAATAAAAAAAAGTCTATGTATACATTATATACAGTACATTATAACAATATATTATAACCGTTTTAATTTTCTAAGCAATTAGTGACGTCAATATTTGTTGCCAAACCGTTATAGTTGTGTAGTAGTTGTAAATAAAATCAGCTTATTTTGTTCTATTGAAGTTGCACAACATGTAACACTTCGAGTCATTATTTGTTATATAAGAAAGTGTTACATGTATATACTGCAACATATTTTTCTCAGAAAATAAATCGCAATTAAATAGAGTTGTGACAACTGTTTAAAATTTTTATTATGTCATTTTCATCTTCCTTATATACCACCTCATTTTGGAACTTTTCAGATGAACCGATATTTTTACAATTCTCTAAAGGCGGACAATGATTTTTGTAGTGTGGCGAAATTATTTTTGTTGATAGTATGATCAGAAAACCAAACTTCGCTCTAAGCATCACATAAAAATTGCAAATAATTGCAATTGATATTCCGGAGCTATAAAAGACAAAATTGCCAGAATTCCAACGTGCATTACTGAGTGCTGGCATTGCTCGAACTTTTTTTCACAAATAAAATTTATTAAAATTTAATGATAAATTAAATGGCTATATGATATTAAAAAAAAGTAATTGCGTTTGATGCGAAAACTTTTATGTGATT
The DNA here is from genome assembly GCA_963931875.1 of Pollenia griseotomentosa. Taxonomy (NCBI): domain Eukaryota; kingdom Metazoa; phylum Arthropoda; class Insecta; order Diptera; family Polleniidae; genus Pollenia; species Pollenia griseotomentosa. The sequence continues at coordinate 149,249,396 of OZ007564.1, forward strand.
ATGTGAAAAAAAAACTCTATTCGACTATGCTATGCCATTTTTCCTATTTGCAAAAATTGTAAAAAGTTATACGTATGCCTAATATGTATGGATTTTTCTTGATACACTTCAAGAATTGATACTTTACTTGAATTGATTATGTGAGAGTGGTTGTGGGATCTAAAAAAAGTGGATAAAAAAACTAAATAATTATAAGAATGTGCTAAACTAGCACTTAGCACTTTTTTTCAAAATTCTTAGTGCTAATTTAGAAAAAAGTTTGCTAAAACTAGCACTAAAAGTGCTAAGCTGGCAAGCCTGGTCCAAAGCCAAGGAGAATTCAAGGCGAATTTGGAGAATTCAACTATTAATTCGCCTTATTCAAGGCGAATTCAACTAAAGGTGGTGTCGAAGCGCCATCTATTTTTGACAGTTCGAACCAATTTGTTTTAGTTTGTTAAAGGCTAGTTTACACGGTAGTACATACAATTTATTACGACTTTGTCGAATCAAAATAATATGAAATTCTCTGCGTGTTTAAAAGAAAAATAAAAGTCTGTTGTGAGTATATTTCATATTTACACGGATGGTGTAAAATCAAAAATAATAACAAAAAAGCAGATGGTTGCAGGTTTAGAATTAAACAGGTGGCAGGACTACGCTAGATAACGATTTTTTGCTCTTGCATTGTTTGTCTAGGTTTATGTCAAAGTTTTGTTTACATAGCATCTTCAACTGACAATTTTTTGTCATACCAAACGTCAAAGTCTATATAAAAAAAACTCGAAAATTTTTGTCAGCGTTTTTTTAATATGAAGTTTGACGTTTGGTATGACAAAAAATTGTCAGGTAAAGACGCTATGTTATGTTTACAAAAAGTCCACGTTTTGTGCTGTGATTATTGTATTTTATTAAAGTTTTTGATAATTTTGATAAGATATTGACCATAATTAAATAAAAATTGGCTAAAAATTTATTTATTTCATCACGTTCAGCGGCACGCTTTGATTTTTGTTTAATCTTTAACTGTCGATGTGGTGGTAAATTGTACATTCTCTTTTTATTTTTTTAAAATACTCTCTTCAGTTGCGATCAATCAATTTAATTCTCTTAGTATCAGCCCAGCGGGAAAATGTAATCAATAGGAATCGAGAAAGTAATACATATCTTGTATAATATTTGATTACAGAATTCATTACTCTTAACACAGACCATGCCCAAGGACTGTAATAAATTATTTTAATGTATCCTGCAAATGAATTAAATAATTCATTCTTGATAATAAAAATTAGTAGACGACATAAAAACAGCAAAAATAACGGATTTTAATTAAGAAAATATGTAATAAAAAAACACAAATAATACTCACGAACGGAAACAATTCATTCCATGTTCTGCAAATGTGGGAATATACGTGGTAATCAATTCATAATTATTTTGTCTGATAAAATTACCTTCTCGATTCCAATGAATGCATTATTATTCTTTCGAAAATAATACATTATATTTTTAATTACTATGTAATCAATTCCTCATTTTCCCGCTGGGAGTGTTGCCAGTGAAATTTCGAGAAAAAATATAATCGAAAAGGGCTAGGCTGGCATCACTGTTTGTTTATTTTAACGTGTATGGGCTGGTGTAATAAAGCAGAGTTGCGTAATTTGTTGTCGGTAGTGCAGTGTAAAAGTACGTTGGGCAGTTTTTCCATTCAAAGTTTAAAATTCTCTATTTTTGCGTACATATACAAATTTAAATAAAAAAATAAAAAATGAAAATATAATACTTAGTGAAATTCATGCGGGCCTGGTACATTGAAACGTTCTTATTCTAAATTCTATGTAGCAATTTTTAGTGGAGTAAATTTCCTCAAAGAGAATGCCCCTAGAAGGGTCAAATGCTCGACTGAACCCACTTTATTTTTTATCCCCAACATTTTTTCTAATATTCCTTCCCGCTATCTCCATTCCTTGAGGGGCTATTTTGGTAAAAAAAAAAATGGACCGAAGTTAGAGAAATTTCAATGTGAGTTGGTCATTTCCAATTTTGCAGATGAAATTTTTTTTAAAGATGGCACGATTTCCGATAAGAATACCTTATCTTAATTTTTTTGTGTTATATTTTTCTTGTTCGAAGCTATAATTAAAAAAAAACAATTTTCAAAAACGGCAACACTTAAGCACTTCATAACGCGACGAATAAACTTCATAAAAAAATCTTTTGACAAACAATATATTTTTTTGTCATGTCCTTTTCAGGAATAGTGCCTCAAGAGTAATAGAAATACATTTATTTATATCTCTCAGTATATATAATAACCAAATAGATAGTGCCCAAGCGAATTCGAGATGGTTTACTATAAATCTGTACCATTTTGACAAAACATCTTTAAACGCGATAAGATAGCAAACAAGTTTTTAAAAAAATTTATTTTTGTCAAATAATAAAATAAACCGAAATTATAGAAAAATTCGATTATAATACAAAATTTTAAAAACGTAAAAAAAAATGTTTTTTTAGAATGAAAATTCGTTTTTTTCCACTTTTGAAATTTGGCTTAAAATGTTGTGTTGATGGAGCGCAAAACCAAGCTTCAACGTAATTCGTAAATTGTAATTCGCTCTACACCACATAAAATTGTATTTAAAATATTTTTTAAAGAAAACAAATATTTCGAAAATAATTTTAAGAAAAAATTCATGTTTTAAGGTTATAAAATATTCCTTATAAAATAGTAATTTATAGTTAGTTAAATTGTCCAAATATAAATATGTATTGGTATTTAAATTTTTACTTTCAAAACAAATTTTTATCTTAGTTTTTTTAAGAAAAAATATACGAAATTTTCATGTTATAAAAAAATAAAACTTTTTATACACTGATAAAATAACCAGCCTTATTACGAAAGTCGTGGTCGAGGTCGTAGTATGTAGTTATAAAATTTTTTTGATATCATTTAAATTTTACGACAAAAACAGAGTAAAGTTTCGATTTCGATACAACAACTTAAAATTTACGTCGACAACGATTTACATAATAGCGGTGATTAAAAATTTATATTCAAATTGATAATACGTAATAAGTCCCTTGATTAATTTCATAAAGTAAATAGTAGTACCGAATTGCAGAATATTACATAATTAAATTAGCAATATTTTCTCAAAAATTCATCGACGAAAGTCTGTTATAGTTTACTTTTGTTATTAAAAATTCAAATATTTACTAGGAAAAGAAAACCTGACTTCGTTCTTAATATACATACATACATATGTCCACAGAAAACACATGGGTTTACTGCTGTAGAAAACAATCGGTATTTTGAAAGTTAAATTTAAAATAAAAAAAAGTCACCTACCTTTATTTGCAATTAATTATCACATTTTTATACAAAACGTGTCAATTAATACAATTTTGGCACCATAAACATAAACAAAAAAAAAAAAATATATAAATTATTATTACAAAAAAATGTTTATTTTATTAGTTATTTTTTATAACGTATTAAATTATTTTATGATTTCATATATTTTTACAATGTCAGGGGCCAAATTACGGCAAACGATTTCGATCGAAATTCCCATTTAAATTGTATTATAATTTGGATCGATATCGAATGCGGTAATTTGTCCCCAGTATTTTATATAAGACAAAAAATTTACATTTATTTAACCTAGAATATTTACTATTAAAAATAACAAAATTAAAACTTAATTAAAAAAAAATAGTTTAAAACATTTTAAACATTTCGAAATTTTACAAAAACAATAATATAGATGTCTATGCACAGCACTTAAGTTTTCTAGAATTGAAATTCTCCAAAATTTGAAAATTAAATATTAGTCAGGGCAAATAAAAGAGGTTTATGCATCTGCCCAGCTGATCGTTTGTCTTATATATGAACTTTGTTACTCAAATGTCAAAATTCCATATTCCATATAAGAAAAAATGACAGCCAAAACAACAACAATTCTGATGCATATACCTTATGAATAAGCCTTGATTTAAATTGAGGTAAAAAAGAATTTAAAAAAACCAATTGAGTTTTAAAACTTTATCTTGCAAACTCAATTAAATGTTTTTTTTCTATAACTATTTTATAATTTTGTATTAACAATTTCTTCTTTAGATCCACTGTTATCAAGTTCATTCCATTTTTGAATTTTACCCGAACCAAATATCCAATAGATGAGGGCGGGTATAATATAAGCAGCAGCTCCAATTATGAAAACATAATGCCACTGCTCGATGGTGTTCTGTAAATCAAAATTAATAAATTTGCGAATATAGTTTGAATTATCGTAGCTAAAAGTAAAGTTAAAGTCAAATGATTTTAATCATGCTGTATTTACTTAAGGTGACTTCGGCACTACAACAAAAACATTTTGTATATTTTTTCTATATAGTGTGACAATTATAATAAACCTCAGTGACGTGTTCGATATACTCTGCAACTAAATTCATACCTGGTAAAGATTTGGACTAGTTTATTACTAGTTGCTACGATTGAACAATGAGGAAAATTATCAAATTTCGACTGCACAGTTGTAGTTGTAGAAACAACAACAGCACTCAAAGGTAGCGCTCTGCTTTGGCTTATAAAGCAAAAAGTATGAACAAATATTGAGGGGTATAGAGAATTACATTTAGCCTTTAATACTTATATATACATTAGGGTGGCCGTTATTTTTTTTATTTTGATTTCTTATATTCTCCCCCCCTAAATCGGTTCAGTCTTTTGTAAAAAAAAATACAAAAAAATTTCGTTGCGATAAGTTGTGTTTTAGGGGGGGCGTCCGTCCCTCAAAGTTTGCCATCAAGCCATTTATTCAAATGTTATTTGTTTGCGTATGACTATCTTATAAAAACAACATTTTACAAGAATATAATATATGGCAATATTTTAGCTCTTCTAGTCAACAACATAAGCCTCTAAGAAAGTTTTTTGCTAAAATCAATATTTTAGAAAATAATTAAGAAAATAAAAACAAAAAACCAAACATTTTATATACGTTTTATATGTATAAAAGGGGGATTTAATGTCAAGTGACCCAATTTTGAAATAGATGTCTTTCGATTTAAATGAAATTTACACCAATTTTAGTACTGTTTGATAGTAGCTTAGGCACAAATTTTCAACAAGATCGGTCAAAAAGTTTCTGAGTTAGAGGGGGTCAAAATTTGACATTTTGGCCATACAGGTGTTCTTTCTCATCCATGTAACTTATTACCTGTTGGTGTAAGCAAAATTTGTCCCAAGTAGCTTAGATAGCTTTTTGATCAAACTTTTAAAAAAAATTGTTTTTTGTTTTTTTAAAAAATTTTTTAAATTTTTTTTTTAAATTTAACACTTGGCTAAAAAAAATAAAAAAAAAGTTTTAAATTTAAAAAAAATAATTAAAAAAATTTTTTAAAAAAACAAAAAAATATTTTTAAAAAAGATTGATTAAATAGCTATCTAAGCTACTTGGGACAAATTTTGCAAATGAGAAAGAACACCTGTATGGCAAACTTTGACCCCCTTTTCCTCTGAAACATTTTGACCGATCTTGTTGAAAATTTGTGTGTAAGCTACTATCTAATAGGACTAACCTTGGTGTAAATTTCATCCAAATCGGAAGACATCGATTTTAAAATTGTGTCACTTGACATTAAATCGTATATAAAATGTTTGGTATTTTGTTGTTATTTTCTTAATTATTTTCTAAGATATTAGTCTTAGCAAAAAACTTTCTTGGAGGCTTATGTTGTTGACTAGAAGAGCTAAAATATTGCCATATATCATATTCTTGTAAAATGTTGTTTTTAGAAGATAGTAATACGCAAACAAATTACATTTGAATAAATGGCTTGATGGCGAACTTTGAGGGGCGGACGCCCTCCCTAAAACACAACTTATCGCTACGAAATTTTTTGGTATTTTTTTTTACATAAAACTGAACCGATTTGGAGGGGGAGAGTATAAGAAATCAAAAAAAAAAAGTTCTCCATACAACTAACGGCCACGCTAATATACATATTTTAATGTGTTGTTTTCAGGTGACAAGCAATTAATTGTGCAGTAAAATTTTATATGAAAAGCACTTAAAAAACTGAGTGGTTTTCATATAAATTTTTCTACACAATCAATTGCTTGTCACCTGGAAACAACACATAAATAAAGCAACTAGTTTTAAACTATTACAAAACTGCAGAAAAATTAACTAGTTGGGCTTCTATGACAACCCAAAGTTAAATACGATATTTTGATATAAGAAAAAAACTCAAAAGCGTAACTTGTTTGAAGTAAATACCAACTGGTATGTTTCTAGTTAAATACTAGTTACTTTGCTTTCAGGGTACCAACTTCAGTTCACTTTATACATAAACACAAACACCGTATAATAATTGCACCATGATTAATTTAGTAGAGAATTTTTTTTTAATTTCTAATGAACGAATCCACAAAGTTTGTTTCAACTTTTCAATTTTATTGGAATTGGATTTCTGTAACATAAATATATAAATTGTTCTTACATTTTCTTTGGTAAAAGCGGCCACTATAATGGGTGAGAATATACCGGGAGTAGTACCCACACAATTGATAATACCGTACAAAGTTCCCGCATAGTTGGGAGCCAAATCCTGAGAGTTTTGCAAATTCGAAGCAGTGGCGGCCCCATTGAAACCCAAAGATATAGTCATAATGGCTACACAAACATATGGATCCTTGCCAAAGTAGGCCAAAACAATCAACAAGATACCGGGTATAACATGAGCTGAAAATACAAATTTTTAATAAAATATTTTGTCTTTGCTTAACCAAAACTATTAACATTTTTAAAACTTACAAGGTAGACAGAAAACTTTTCTCATTTTTGTAACAGACAACCAGTTTTTGCTTCTGATTAAATCGGCTACGGCTCCAAAGCCGAAGGCACACAACAAACGCGCCAAATGAGGTAAAGAGGAAAGGAAACCAGCTGAAGATAAATTAAAGCCCAACACTTCACTTAAGAACTTGGGAGTAGCAGTGATCAAGAAGAACAAGCCCCACATGCTGCCGTAGTGCAAAATCATCAAAGACCAGAAGGGCAGGGACAAAATTAAAGACTTGTAAGGCGGCCAACGCTATTTTTTTTAATAAACAAAGATTTCAAGTTTTATTTAGAATTTTTTTATTTTAGTTTTACGAAATATTTTAATTAATTTACCTTTTTGGTGGAAACAGTATCACCCAGACTCTTTTCAATCTTTTCACGTTCCATTATGCTAATTGCCGTGTGTGAAGCGGGACTTTCTGCTACAAATATAAACCAGGCAACACATGTTATAACCACAAATATGCCCACCATATAGAAGGCCCAATCCCAACCCATATTTTCAATTATAAGACCACTTAAGGGCCAAGTTATTACAGTACCAAATGTGCCACCCATTAAAGCGGATACGAATTTACCCTTTTCATTAGGTGGAGACCATCGGGATATTAAACTGTGACAACAGGGATAAACAACGCCCTAGAAAATAAAAACAATGTAAATTAAAAATCATTTTAAAACGATTACAACTGTAACAGATATACAAATTGTGGTTCGATTTGGTCCAATTTAGCTTTGTATGGCTAGAAATAACAATATGTAATTTTGTAATAGTCGGCCCATCATTTACCATAAGTCATTTACATATATAGACCCCTTCCGAAAAGCAATTTACAAATCATTTAATTATAAAAAAATTGTATTACTAGATTAAAATTTGGTCTAGTTCAGGTTTTTTATACTATTAATCAGTCTAACGAGTTTTGTGATGAACGATACATAATTTACAGTATGCCTAATAATATTTCTGTAACAAATAATGATATTTAATTTAAATTAGGTAACGAACTATAATACTGTGAGGTATGCCTCGGTAGGCTAGCTGGTAGCGAGCTAGTCTATCAGCGCCGAGGTTGCGGGTTCGATTCCCGCCAGAGACTCTGGTTTCTTTCCTGCAGACAAGCATAGAGCTTCGCGGGATTAGCTAAGGAAATTAAAAAAAAAAAAAAAAAAAAAGTTCAGGTTTTATAACGATTGGCTTATAATTTATTGATTCCTTCTAAAGCCCATATCTGAACAATTCTAACTCTTGCTGGAGGGTATTTAATAATATTAAATATTTTGACGAAAATGCTACCCTGATCTTGTTATAGTTTCATAATTTTTCAAAAAACAATATGTGCGTTCGTTTACTTTTCCAGTAAAATCCAGTAGGTGAGTAATATGAAAATTTTACAAATTTATGTGTACGCGAATGCATTTCAGTAAAATCCAGTACAAATTTTGTACAAATTTTGGGGTAAACGAACGCAGCTAATAACAACTTATCGTGACAGGGTTGTAAAGCGTGTTTTTGTTTAGAGTGTCACAACTTTAAGTTTGCAGCACTGCTCTATTTGAGCAGCCATTTAACAGCTAAAGGCCATGCCAGATAAAACTTTTGCTTCGCGTTGCGTTAGTGATTCGCTTTGACATCTAAGATGAAATATTCTTACTTATACGAAACATGTCACAAAAACAAATTTTAACGCAGAGCGAAACGAAAAGTTAGGCAACTCTCATCTTTTTGCGCGCTTTGACAGTCTGCTAGTATAATTGTTTTTATTTATTTATTTTTTTTTTAACAAGCAATACGTGAGTGTTGTCAAGGTTTTTATTGTGACACACACCTTTTGCTTTAAAGGCCATGTCAGATAAAACTTTTGCTTCGCGTTGCGTTAGAGATTCGCTTTGACATCTAAGATGAAATATTCATACTTATACGAAACATGTCACATAAAGAACTTTTAACGCAAAGCGAAGCGAAAAGTTAAGCAACTCTCATCTTTTTGCGCGCTTTGACAATCTGCTAGTATATTTTTTTTTATTTATTTTCTTTTTAACACACAATGTGTGAGTGTTTTCAAAGTTTTTATTGTGACATACACCTTTTGCGTGACGCTTTTCTGTCAAAGTTAGAAGTGTCACGCAAAGCGATAAAGTTTTATCTGACATGGCCTTAAGCTTTTCTGTCTAAGTAAGAAACGTCACGCAAAGGGAAAAAGTTGTAACTGACACGGCCTTAATAGTTGCTTTTGTTTAGTTTGCTTTGAAATTTCATTATGAATCGACTTACACCAGAGTAACGCGTGCATAATCGTAACGTGTACATAATCGTCCTTCAGAGCGCCTAATTCGAAGAACAATGGATCGTTTTCGGACCACATTTACTGTTACTGATAATTTGCATCCCGTGAGACGCAGAAGCTGTAGCCGTTCTACAAAAAAGCATTACAGATGATCCTAATCAATCAGTTCGTCACCGTTCTCAGCAACTAGGGTTGTATCCTTCCACTTTCAAGATTTAACTTGTGCAGGAATTAAAGTCAAACGACCATTGTATGCGCCGCCAATTCGGCGAATGGGCTGAAGCACAAATTGATTTTGAATTTCCATTCAAAATTTTATTTTCCAGAAGTGGTTGAATTGTACGTACACATTAATAAGCAGAATTGTCGCATTTGGAATGAGAAGAATCCCCAAGCTTTTCTCGAAACACCATTACATCCATAAAAAACTGTTTGGTGCGTTTTATATGTCTTCAAAAACGATGATGGTAAGAATTTTACTGTAAATGGTGAACGGTATAGGAACATGATTCAAAATTTTTCGAAAACTTCAATTAAGTTTTACAGCATTAATCTTGCTGTTATGTGGTTCAAACAGGACGGAGCCACATGCCACACAGCGGGCGCTACAAATGATTTACTCAAAGAAACTTTTGATGAAAAAATAATTTCACGTAAATACCTAATTAATTGGCCACCAAGATCGTGTGATTTAACTCCATTATGTTATTTTCTTTGCGGTTATGTTAAGTCACTTGTCTACGTGGATAAACCACAAGCAATTGAACACCTGAAAATTAACATTCGAAGAGTTATCGGTGAAATACGGCCGCGTCAGCCGTGGCGGCCACACGGCAGAAATCATATTTAAACATTAATTTCATAAAATTTTCTTTTCAATAAAGCCCGTTTCATTGATATTAAAAATATATTTCCTTGTTTAATTATGGGTTTAACTTGTGTCACTCTATAAAAAAAAAACACCCTTTATTATCCTCAAAATACGTACGACTTGTGTGATCGTGTACCCTTAAGTAAGTAAGGAAGCCGATAGTCTCTTTTTATTCACGTAAATATGCCATTGGCGATGACTGGGGATTTAACCCGAAAATCCACCATTGGACCTTCAGGGCTGCACTTTGTCCAATGTATCATACGTCATATTTTTATGGGGTCGGTCCTGTCAAAAAAACACCTTAATATCTGGAATGGCTAAAAAATGTGCAGATTGTCAGATTGCTTATAAAATATCTTCTTTCGTAGCTGGAGCAAACTTTACTACAACAATTTTAAGGAATTTCTGAACGAACTAATTCACTTCAAACACAATTTACAGAAATATTAGGCACTTACCGTCAAGAAACCAATTGCAAATCTTAAACCCCAGACGGCCCATTTGTCCCAGGATGCGGCCAAAGGTGTTAAAGCTGTTAAGATGCCCGCAGCAAGGCAACTATAACCAGCCACTGGTTTGCCGCCCAAATTCTCGGCCAACATACCGGCTGGCAATGAAGTGATCATATAACCATAAAAATACGCACCCAAAAGCATGGCCTGATCACTTTGACTCCAATTATAACGAGGGCCATACTGAAAATCAAAAGAATATTAATACAAATATTAAAAATTAATTAAAAAACAAAAGTTTAGATATGTAAAAATCAATATAGTGCAACAATACAATGTAACACAAAATTTAAAAAAAAAGAAATACTTTTAACTTAAAAAAAAAACTAACTAAAAAGGAGCCCATTTAAATATTTAACATTTTATTTTTTTGTTATTAATAAAAAAAGTAAAACAATTGTTTTTTTTTCAAAAAAAATATTTTTTCCTTTTGTTGTCATTAATATAAAAATTACGTGCAATAAAATAAAATCTTATCAAATAATTAATTTATAATAGTAGTACATAAACAAAGTTGTTAGTAGTCTAAAAAAAAACATGAATAGAATAGATTTTATAGATCATGATAAAGAAAAAAAAAATAAAATAAATATTTTAATAATTTAACACAAAATTGATAAGAATGTTAAGAGAAAATTGTACTTACATCTGGTAATATTACTGTGGAATTGGCGTCGGTACTCCCGACCATGGCAATGATATTTATAGACAAATTAACACGCATCATGTAGCTCATCAGGCAGGCCATAAATAACATGACCGCTACATTGAAACGTTTTGGTATGTTGACTGGAAAAAATCAAACAAAACAAAAGTTATTTCATTAAAATCTAAAAATTCCAATCCTTTTAGTTAACATTGAAAAAGTCGAAATTAATTTTGAAAATATTTTTTAACATTGAAAACAGTTTTATATTTTTATAACGTAAGATAAAAGATTGAAATAAAATAGATTTAGCCATTTTTCACCCTGTTTAGCCATTAAAAAATGAGTTTAGCCATTAGCCATTTTTTTTAGCCATTTTTCAACTGATTTAGCCGTAAATTTTTTTTGTCGTTTTTCTTTTAAAAGAATAATTTTCATTTTATTATAAAAATTTAAAAAGTAAAATAAACATTTTTAACAATTAAAACGCCTTTAATTTAAATCACTTCTTTTACAAATGGTAAAAATCGCTATGAACAATGATCATCTTTGAAATTAAAGGAACAGTATTCCAATATTAAATTTATAAAATGGATCAACACAAACATCGGTGTTTCTTTCTGGTTGCAAGTAAATATTTCAATAAAGAGATACAGACGGCAACAAAATTTCTTTTAGAAATTTCAGAATTGCCTATAAAGTTGCTCTCACTTCCATGGTCTAATGCTGAAGTAGAGAGGGTATTTAGCCAAGTAAACATCGTTAAAAGTAATTTTAGAAATGGGTTTCTTTTAGCAACCGGTAATTCCATTTTATCAGTTAGGTAAATATTTTTAACATAAGAATAAAATATAAACTATGCGTTTGTGCTGGTGTTTGTAACACCTTAAAATATTGGTCCTAAGCCCACCTTTAAGTATACCGATGGACTCAGAATCACTTTCTGAGCGAAATGTTTGTCCGGCTGGATGGCTGTCCATGTAAACCTTGTGCGTAAAGTACAGGTCGCCATTTTGGAGATTATTTGATAAAATTTGGTACAAAGGTTCTAATGTGGTGTAGGGTATCATATAGTCGCGGTACTTTCTTACGTGTTTTTTATTGTAGATCTGGACTCAAAAGGTTGGGTGAATGTTGTCGTGATTATGATTAACCTTCAAATTATTTAAAACGAGTGATTCCTTTGAGATGAACAATAACGACATTTTTAATATCTATCAAAATATTAATTTACGTTTATTCTTATTCCACAAAGTGATCTTAATTTTTAATTTCATCGTTAACAACTTTAAATGAATTATTTCTGTTTTGTTATTGAATTTTAATGTGTTTTTATTTAAAAAAGCTTTTATCCATTTTTTAGTCCATTTTTAGCCATTTTTTAGCAATTTTTTTCCGTAAATTTAGACATTTTTGGTCACAAAGTTTTGGCAACACTGATTCTAAGTATGGCATTAAAAGCTATTTTTGGGAGTGGTATTTATATGGGAACTATGGACCGATGTATACCTTGCGAATAAGCTGTTTCTTCTTATTGAAATAGGTACTCTTACGTAAATGTGACGTTGCGATTTTTAATTTAAATAAAATATCTCTTCGTTTTGTTAAAAAGATTTTTCTTTGCTTATGTTTTTTGATAGAGCGAGCTAACATATCATCGAAGTCCGCGAGGTTTTTTTTATATGTTAATACAAAACGCACAAATAACAAAAAGTAAAGTTTATAAAAAGACTTGATTTGAAATCATCGTTATAAACTTTTTTATCTTTTTGGCATATTTCAACATTATATGACACGTATTTATTATTGAATTAGAACGCAACGTAACGAGGCCTTAAGATTTTTTTGAGGTTGGCTAATTGACTCGAAACTGGGAATGTTTCAAAGTATTTTGAAATGTTAAAACTAAAATAATCTGCACTTAAAATCGTTTTTTTTTAATTAATTAAGAAAACACATGCAATATTTTAAAAAGGAAAACAAAATTTTCCACAATGCAATTCCGAAATCTTTTAAGAATATTTTTAAAATTACAAATTAAAAGATTATGGTTATTAAAAGTAATTATAGAAAATATGTTTAGAAAATTACTTTAAAATTTATTAAATATTAGTACATAGTGTTTTCCTTTATTTTAATTGTATTAATCGGTAATTAAAATTACAAAAAAAAAAAATAACTGAAATGACAATATTTCGATTGTCATCTGGGTGTCATGTTAAACGAAATGTTAATTTAAAATGTCTCTATTAAAAAAAAAACTAAACGCTTCTGTAAAATTTATTACGGGTAATAAAAAGTAGCAATAAATAAATGGCATTTACCGTAAAAACTGAAACTGATATTAAATTCTATTTATTTAATTTTATTTATTTATAGTTTGGATTTGTGAATTTTTTGTTAGGTAATTGTAATGGAATTTCACTTTTAAATTTTTTGAAAAATTTAAAAGATTTCCCTAAAAAAATATTAATGAAGAATATTTAAAGGGGAGCAAAAAGTTTAAGAAATCTTTACTTTTTTTAATTTATGGCGAATATTTTAGTAGATATATTAATCATTTGAATTTGAAATAAATTCCGTTCAGCTTCTGTATTTCAAATTAAAATGGAATTCGAATATACAATAACATTTGTTTTTTCAAAAATTTCCGGGTTTTCTAATCAAGCTGACAAATTCGAGCATTTCACTTGGCTGCTAAAGAACCGAACTTAATTTAATAACTTTTAAATAAATTACAAAATTATCAATAAATTTTAATAAATTTCATGTTCTAAAATTCTTCCTTGAGTAAAAATAATTAAAAGAAAATTAAATTTGATGAACTTAAGCCTAACTGAATATCAAAATTTCAAATTAAATTACAAAATTTTAGTGCACAATTTTTTATAAACTGGTAATAATAATTGCCATTTTGAACATCTTTTATTTTTTTGTACCATAAATTTTACACAATTTTCGAAAATTCATTAGAGCGAAAAAAGTGAAGAATACGCTATTTCACATCCATCTAATTGGCTTTTTTATGGCATAAATTTTTTAATATGAATTCGGGTTTTTGTGAAATTTGAAACAACTCCTTAGACTTTTTCTTGTGCCCGTTTTTTTAAGTCGTAGGTCTATGTAATTAAGCCACCGCACATAGGGATTCTTTTGCCAATCTAGCCGGACATTAGGCAAAAAATTTAATTCAAGAAATGTAAAAATTTAAGTACGCTGCTCGACAGACAACAAAATTCTGCATGGTATAGTAAATTTTCAAGTCTTTTGCTTGATACATTGTTGAAGTCAGGAAAGTTGAGTAAGTGAGGTTTTTTTCAGATAAAAGGATAAAAATGAATATTTTGTGAAAATTAGGAAAAAAATTCAAAAAAATTTTTTTGACAGGGTCGTTCCGGGGGATGAGTTCGAAGGGTTACCTCCCCCTGCCCATAAAAGTGCAAAAATGTAATTCTTATGGTATTAGGGCGCTAGTAATATATTTCTTTTATTATTAGTTTTATCAGTTTTATCAGTTTTATTTCGATAATATCTTACACACAGAAAGCGCATATTGAAAGACCTTTTACATGAAATTAAGTTCTCTTGTGATGAAGCGCTCAACTAAATGGGTGGGCCAAGTTTTTTTTTACTAACATAACATTATGCAGTCTATTGAGCTTTTCGAATATAAGAGTGCTTTTTTTAACAAACGGAAATTAATAAATCGACTTAGAATACGAGTTCATTAACTTTATGGGGTCTTTAATTAATATTTCGTGGATCTTACAACTCGTAATCACAATTTTTTCCCCATACATATACAAACATACATATTTTTTTTAAGAAATTTCAAGTTTTCTATATATTTTTATAGGTAATAAGTAAAAGTGCTTTGGGAGTACACTTTCATTTTTACCACTAGTATTCCACTACGTTTATTTCATATGAGAGTGCAAAAATAAAATTTATAGACTAATGCCAGCCATTTGTAGATTATTTGGCTGAATTTCAATGGCAAACTATTCCGGACAGCATGTGATATAAATATATAACAAGCTAGTCCCCGTCATATTTGGGGCCTTCGGGAAATCCATTTCAACATATGTACATACGGAAAGACGAACTGACGGACGGAAGGACGACCATCGTTAAACCAACTCCCCTACTGATAACGATTTATAGTATATATACTTTATAGGGTATACGATCCATATTGTAAAAATTTCAATAGAAACTTATTTAAGATCGAGCTTATACAGGGTGGCGCAAAAGTGAAGTTATGATTTAATAAGTAAATAAATAAGTAAATAATATTTTTATAAACGTCATTTATAATTTCCTACAAAACAAGGCGAATTCATACAAGGTGGTCTTGGCTTGCTACGTAAGCAACAGATGAAAACTAACCTTGTGTCAAAATGATATGCTGTTACTTTTGTTGACATTTATATTTACATGTTTGTATGTTAGTGCACAGCTAATTTGTGTACTACAGAGTTGTTTTATTTTGACACAACGTTTAAGAAGTTTACAGTGTTTTATCCGTTTTTAAAATAAGACCATTTTGTATGAATTCGCCTTGCTACAAAATGTTCCTGAAGACAAAGCTTTAGGCTTTGTTCACAATGGGAGTTATTTCTTCTATCTAATTTCTTTCCAAATGTATATAACATATTTCATATATTTTCCTTTATTTTTTTTTAACAAAAATGTAACTAAAGTTTTTCTAAAAAGTTGAGTCTACTTTTACTTCAGCAACAATTTGTATGAAATTTTAAATGACGTTTACACACAGGAAGAAAAACACTCGGGATAAATTAAGTGTTCACACCAAGTTAAAATGTTGTTGCCATTTCAAACGAAGTTTAATTGTTTATTTTTTTTTATTTTTTTTGTAAGCTCATTTTCATTTGGCAGATATGTAAAATGAATGCATCTGACAATGGCACTATTGTTGGAAAAACGACAACTGACCACCGTCTGTACGAATATTTACAGAAGAAATGTTATAAAGGTACCACACGACATGTTTGTATTTTGCAGTGCGAAATTTGACAAGTCAGGTGTAAAAAACATGTCGTGTACATGCAGCTTTAGTATAACTAAAAACAATTTGACACTAATATTGTTCTTTCTTCCTTCTTATTTCTTTCCAAAAGTACATAACATATTTCATATATTTTTCTTTATTTTTTTTTAACAAAAATGTAACTAAAGTTTTTCTAAAAAGTTGAGTCTACTTTTGCTTCAGCAACAATTTGTATGAAATTTTAAATGACGTTTACACACAGGAAGAAAAACACTCGGGATAAATTAAGTGTTCACACCAAGTGAAAATGTTGGTGCCATTGTAAACGAAGTTTAATTGTTATTTTTTTTTTATTTTTTTTATATACATATTTCTTATAATTTAAAATAAATATCACATAATCATATTTAAACTATTTGTAGTTCCCTTGTACAAAAAAGGGGCAAAAAATTCATTATGAATTCCAAACTTTAATATTCACTAAAAGACTGTCTATGAATATGAATATTCTAAATATTGATTTTTGCAATTATACACATGACTCGAAAATTTAATTTACATGTGCAAAAACTTTCAAAATATTTGTTTTATATTTTAAAGTTATTTTTTTTAAAAAAATAAAAAAAATGTAAATATTTTAGTTTCAATTTTATAAAAAAATTTGAAAACTTTTACTTACAACATGGTAGATTTATAAACGCCATTTTATTTGGTTTGAATTTTAGTTGATTTAAATATAATGAGGTATTTATTAAGGAATCGTGGGTTATAAAAGAGGTTTAAGATTTTGTTTAATTAAAAACTAAACATTGCCATAGATTTTTTTATTTTTTAGATTGAAAGATGATTTCCAAAATTATCAGATCTGTAAATAAAAAAAAGAAAATTTTTATAATTAAAGTTTTTAATTGTTAAAAAAAGGGTTTATTGATTTAGTTGACATTAAAATTAGATTTATTTTGATAACGATTAATTTAAAGAGAGTTTAAGATTTCTTTTAAAATTATTTTTTAACACTTGAAGTTTTTCCATTTACGTCACTTAACTAAAATCACGCATAAAATGTCTTAGGAACAATAACAAGTAAGTAATTATAGCCGATCAAGCCCGACCCTAGTGCACACTATTTGGGATCCATGGGCCATACTGGAGCCGGCAAAACAAATTGAATTATATAAATATATAAATATCTAACTCTATTTAAGTTTTTCTTTATCTTAAAGTGATTTAAAGCAGTGGGCTTTTATGGGTCATATGGGCAATTCTGGATCTACCAGTACAAAATTTTGCTAATATTTATAAGGAAATAATGGCATTAAAAGCTATTTTCGGTAATGGCATTTTTATTTGAGCCATTGTCAAATATGGACCATTTCTAATAAAATTAAGTAAGATGATTTAGGTTGCAATGAAATATTTTTAAGTCGGATTTAATCTAATTGCCAATATAATAAAGTTTATGGGCACAAAGCCTATATTCCCGAATGAAGTTTGTATGTTGGCTATGTGAAATTTTGGACCGGATCTTACCATTCTTACTTATGACAATTTAAGCGTAATGAACTAAATTTCACTAAATTATCTTCAAAAGTGTGACCTGTACTTTGCGCACGAGGTTTACATGAACAGACAGCCAGCCGGATGGACATTTGTTCACTTAATGCAAACATTAATCGATAATATTGTTATATAATAAAAATGTCTACTAATCTTTTTATAATTGCTTAAAGTTATTATTGGCCGATAATTTGGTTTTTTTATTTTTGTTTTATTGCCGCAAGTAAGCCATTTTTGAGAACATTCAGACAATAATTTAGGTTGCAAACGTTATTAAAATTGTTTTAACTTTGATAGATTGCAAATCAAAAGTTTTACCAATATTTACTTTTTATCACTTTCTTTAAGTTTGATAATTTCAAAACCCTAAACAAGTGATTCCCATTCATAATAAATGGATATCTAAAAGGGGCTGACATTAATTCATTAATTCAAATCATCAGGGACGGTATTGCGTACATGCAAATGTTAATTGTATACAAAAATATCCGACATTTTCCTTTATGTTAAAGATTGGTTTTTGCCGTTTCTGTAATTTCATACTTTTTTATCTCTTTTTTTTCTTATTTACTAGAAATGTAAACAATTGCTTAAATGTATTAAAACTTTATTTGAAATTTCGTACATTATAAAAACAGTACATTTTTAAATTATGATCGCATTTGCATTTTCGCTTTCGTATTTTAAAATAAATTTTAAATTTGACACAAGGCCCTTATTACGGATTGAAATAACTATACAATTTAAATGGAAATTTCGATCGATAGTCAATGCCGTAATTTAATACCTGATCTTTAAAACTTAAGCATTTCAATTTTTTTTTGCAATATTTTTCTATATAATTTTAACTGCTTCGTCATAAACTAAATCAATTTCCTGAATATAACAATAAAGAGTATATAACCATTATGGCAGTTAATCAACCAAAATTAATCAGGCGATAAATTTTCAAAGGTTGAAATTGATGTGGCTAAAATTATCATGAAATAAGTTTTTTTTTATGACTAGAAATTCTTATGCCAAATTTTATGAAAATCAATCAAAATATTATTACAGGTTCCATAAAAATCCCATTTCCAAAAAAAGAGTTTTCAAAAATCATAACCAATAACGATGTTGTTGTAAAAGTTGTAATGAAAAAACTTCATAAAAGTCGTTCTTGTTATTCTTTGTACATATAACAAAATGATGAATAAATTTATTTTTGGACTTATGTAGTTCGTAGCGCCAATGAAGATATGAAATGCCCGACTCTGAAAGGAGTTTTGATTTATTAAACTCAATTTTTACTTTTTAAATTTATCAGGAGTCTTAGCTAAAACGTCGCTTTTAGATTTAAAAAAGTTCCGAATGAAATTTATTTACATAAGAAAAAATTGTCAGTCAATTTATATTGAAGTTTTAAGGCTAATAAGACTTAAATTTTTTTAAACGAATATATTTTTAAAATTATGAAAAATATAGACACGCTGCCCGTGACACTATTATGATTGAAATAAGCCGAAACCATATGAAAAAAATATGTTTTCTCTAAAATAAAGCTAAAGCGTATAAAATCGTTTCGAAAATAAGTTCTTAACAATGTTTGAACAATTAATTTATCGATTTCTTGTATTTGTTTTTTTTAATTAGTATCATTGTTTCTTAACTAAAATAAAAACAGTTGTTCTAATTTAGCAATAGTAAATACTATTTTTTTGTAATATTTGTTTTCAGTAAATTATAAAGTGACTAAACATATTTCATTTAGTTTAATGTTACGCTTCAGCTAAAACCATAAGTTTTTGTAATAAATTATTTATATACTTTTGTAATTATGACAAAAATGAGATGAATTCTAAGTGCAAGAAATGATCATAAATTTAACAAGTTTGAGTGCTATTATTCAGCTGTGCCGAATCTTTGATAGTTAGAATCAAAGTTTATAAAGTTACTCGACTCTTTATATTTTTAAATTATTATCCACATATTGAAATTTTGTCAGATGACTTTGCATCTAATTTTTAAGCTTCGTACAATGTTTTTATTAAAATTGCCTAAAAATGACTTGCAACTGTGTGAACATTGTAAGCTCATTTTCATTTGGCAGATATGTAAAATGAATGCATCTGACAATGGCACTATTGGTAGAAAAACGACAACTGACCACCGCACAGTGGGAAATTTTACGAGAAGGCGGTCAAAATTCCATAACTTTTGACTGGATCGGTATTTTTTTATGCGATTTTTTTTGCTCGATAGGTGCGATGTTAGGCTTTAATTTGCGCTATAAAACGTAAAATTCGACTGATAGGAGCAAAAGTTATGGGGAGTTCAAAATGCATTTTCATTTTTTTGTTGAATTTCGGTGTAAAAGTTGAATATTTCAAATATGATTTTTTTTATAATTTATGATTATTTCTCTTGTATTTTACAACTGATACTTATTTTTTATTGTATAACTTAGATCCTGTCAGAAAATGCCAATATTTGGCCCCTGTAAATTTTTTAGTCCCAATATTCACAGGGGCCAAAGGTTGGCGTTTTTAGGAAAGACGAGTTGTTATAAGGATAAAACTGAAAAGGAATATTTTAAAAAATTCCCAAATAGCATTATTGGCTATCGATAACATTTTAGGTAATTCAACTTTTATTTTTGGTTAGAGATGTATGTGTATTTTATTTTTATACATTAATACAAATATATACTTAAAACAAAAACAAATTATAATCTATAAACAATTTTAAATTAAACAATATTAGTAAAAATTTCTTCTAAATAGCTTTGGGTTTCATTTTCGAGAAGTTGTTTAGCTTTTTCCTCTAATTCGATTGAGGTTGATTTCCATTTTTGTCGAATACTGGACATATATGGATCTGATGTGCACAACAAAATAGTAATAAGATCTTCATTAGTACAACATCTGGACATTTTTCTTGTGTTATGCTCGCGGAAGAATCTGTAGTCTTTGTTCCTTTTTTCTTGCGCTTCTTCAGATAGATCTCCAATTGGTAGCATATTGTGTTGAACTATTTGTTCCCCATGATATAAAATTTTATGAACTGTGGTTGGCATATGTCTCCAAGAGTATTTTTTGTTATAAAGAATTGCTGTTTCATTTGCATACTGCCCAAATTTTTTTGCATTTATCTTTCTGCTACATGATATAACTTGTAAAATGATCTGGAATCGTCTTATTAATTCAAAATGTACTCCTGTGATAGATGCTGCAGTTTCTGGATCGGAAAAGAATCTCCTTGCAGTGTTTCCATCATTTGAATTTCCTTCTCCTTGTTTTGGCTGATCAATTATAAGGCCTAGGTGAAGGTATTTTTCTTGAATTTGTTTTTTTGTTTGTTTCCTTTTTTCCACATTTTCTTTGTTTTTTCTCACTGTTTCGCCTAACGGGCCAAATTCCAAATCATAACCCAATTTATGAATATGCTCCATAAAACGAATTCTGGTATGAAGAGGGGACATTCCAAATTCGTATGCTTCATTGAAACTATTGTCTTGTGATGGGGGTTGGCTTAATTGACTTGATGTCTTTTGGCATATGGTACAGCTTGACGAAGACTTTGTTTCGGTTAATGCTTGAGCAACTTTTCCATCGATCATTGTAAGGAACATTTGAAAATTAATTTCAATGCATTGGTCATCAAATTTAAATATTGCCGGTTGAAGTTCTTTAATTTGATCTTTTATTTTTCGAACTTCTTCAGTTATGACATCTTTAGTTTCCTTTTTGTAAACAAACTTTATTGGTCTGCAATACTTTGTTGAAGAGGGAATTTCATTTTTCCATACATCCATTTCTGTAACTCTACTGGTTGACGGCTCTAAGCCAATATAAGTTTTTCTTAAACGTAATGGAACTAAAGATACCATGAATAAGTTGGCATCAGATGAGTTTTCTGAATTACATTGCTTGTATTGTTTCTGACCAGAGCTTCCATCACATCCCCATTTAGAAAATAAAGTGATGCTGCAATTTTTAAGTTTTTTTAAACAGTCAGCATCAAGTGTATTTAATAATCGTTCTGCAGTGTGTTCGAGAAGAGCCTGCAATTTTACTTCTGCTGAACTTGAAGTTACACTAATAGCCGTTTGTGAAGGTAAGCACTCTTTTTTGACAGAAACTAAATCTCGATATGCTGGAAAGATTCCACAGTTTTTTTCATTGGTTCGCTTTCGCAGTTCTGTATACTGATTTTTTGTCAGTTTTAAATCCAAAAATAGTGCAAATGCTTCTTCTGGAGTAAATTTCATTTCTTCAGTTGGTGTAGGCATACTTTTTAAAATCCTCTTTGTGCGTTTAGGGCTCGCTTCCACTATTTTTTCAATTATTGCAATTTTTGTTTTCTTATTTTGCGTTGGTTGAATTTGATGCAGAAATGAATCCTTTATCATACTATGAGAAATTTCTTCATTGATATTTGCTAGCTTGCGTCTTCGTGATCTTTCACTGCAATTGTCAATTTGTTTTGCGGGCCGACCCACTTTTCCAGTTTCCTTAGCGGTTATTGACAGCTTCTTAAAAATCAGATCATTTGTTAGCCATTTTTCGTTGTGTAAATAAAACTTTTTCTTGTTTCTAGAACATTTCAGGTACCGTTTTCTTAATGTTAATGAAAAATTTTTAATTTTTATCTTATGAATTTTGATTTCTTGTTCGTTGCATAATTTAAAAAATGGATTATTCATTATGTGTAACACAAAATCTTTTTCATCTTTCTGTTGAAAATATATATCTGCGAGAACTTTATAACTGAACTTAGCCATTGTTTAAACAATAATGAAGGTAAAATTATGAATGCATGCACTTTTATACTCTTGATAGAAGTTTTTTTAAATGATCTTTTGTTACTGCTTCTTTAAAACATAAAAACCCTTTTTTAAATACAAATTTAATCTTTTATTAGCATTTCTTTGAAACATAAAAAACCCCTGTTTTCACACTTTTTAAAAGGATAACATACCGGCAATAAATTAACTGGTAACATGTAGGTAATTTTCACGTAAAATATAACTGCGTGCTAGTTTTTTTACCATTTACCTGTTCTTCCATTTTTTTAAATTAATTTGCAATTTTCAGGTAATTAAACTATGTAGTTTATGTTGCGGCTATTTACTTATGTGTAACCTTTTAACTTACTCAGAAATCTAACGTGTTAGTCTATTTATGTCGCCTATTCGTTTTGCAGCATCCGTTCACCCACAATAAGTTCATAACAATGGCAATACCTTTACCATCTCCAAATTAATTGATAACCTGACGTGCTAGATAATTTATGTGGCCTGAACTGCTTTATTTGTCGAAAATTCTTTAAGATTCACCTTCTTTAATTTCAGTAATTTTTCCTTGCAGGACTTATTTTTTGAACCGAATATCTTACCTTGGGTCACAGAAATTGCTGTAGTTCGCAAGGTCGTATCCAGACGTGCGTACAATGGGGTATAGAAATGTAGGTTAGATTCTGGACTACAAGAGAGTATAGGTTTTTTTTTGACGCATTTTGACGCTCAGGACTTATGCTCTATAAAGTAGGAAATTTCCGGGAAATTTTGACATAAAAAAAAAAAAAAAAATTAAAAAGTTCTAGAGGTCGCAGAGTTTAATGCTTTAAACCACGTATAGCTAATAAAATAAACTAATACACAAAACTTATTCTGTCAAAAAATCTTAAAAAACAAAAAAGTTATGAGCATTTCAACTTCAAAAATTGACTCAGAAATTCAAAACTATAACCAAATATTGAGAAAGTCCATTTCGGACCACCCTGTTCTCAATGAAATAGTTGAAATAGGGTTTTAATTTTTTGGCTCCCGAGGTTCACTAGTATTTACTTTCACATGAATAAAAAAATTTTAAAATCGGAGAACAAAAAAAAAAATAATTTTGGCCGCCTTCTCAAAATATGAACCAGTGTGCACCGTCTGTACAGAAGAAATGTTATAAAGGTAACACACGAAATGTTTGTATTTTGCAGTGCGAAATTTGACAAGTTAGGTGTAAAAAACATGTCGTGTACATGCAGCTTTAGTATAACTAAAAACAATTTGACACTAATATTGTTCTTTTCTTTTTAAGTTTTTCTAAAGTGAGCGTGTTTTTAACGGACGAACATGGCAAAATCAACTTAAAATTGGGTTCTTAGATGAATATAAAAAAAAAAAAAGTTTCACACACAATGACAGTATATCCTCATTCACCACTTGTGGTGGAGGGAATACAAAAAATGGATATAAAACTAATTAGCAAAAATAAGACAAGTTTCTTCGAAATTTCTACAGCGTATAACTAACAAACCGATTTTAGCAATTGTTGTATTAATATATATTATTTAATTCGATTCAAGGACAAAATGTATAAAATCTGCCCAACTGACAGCTACGCAAAAAAATTGCTTAAATTACTTAACGTTATTATCTTTATATTGCAAAGGCAAGTAAGCCACACACACACACACTATCCGTTTGCATATAAATTTCATTAAAATAAATGTTTTTCCCGGCCCATTTTGTATGATTGTTGTCTGCCTTCTTTACTGTGCAAAAATTTTCACCGTCAGAATTGAATTTAGCACTGGACAGCACAAAGAGCTTTACAAATATTTTCAATATTTGTAAAATCATTCTTTAAATGTTAGTAAAAACAACCATAGACGTCAATTATCCACGTCAAAGGTTTGTACAAACGTAAAATGTTCGCTTGTCTGTCAAGCCATTTGTTTACTTCTTTTAGCCCTTTAGCCCTTTTGAAAATTATTTATTATTTTGAAATATATATATGTTCCTTTTACTCCTCTGGGGAGCATAGGGCCGACTAATGGGAAAGTGATGCGTTCACAAGTCACGTACTTGTTCACATAGCCAATCCTTTCCAAAAGTCAACCTCACCCACTGTCCTTTACGGGCTTGGTGTCCCCTGTCACGCTAACGAGGCTCTGACGACCGAGCATGGGCGGTATAACCTTAATACTTGCACGGCTAATCCCGGCACTTACTTTGCACGCCTGGTGGCGATGTTGGCAGCCCCAACACCAGGATCGGACGCTATAGCCTAATAAGCTGTACGTCTTAAATAACTCTTATTACCGAAACCAACACAAGAAAGAAAACTAATTTTGAAATAAATAAAATAAATTTCTTTTTTCATATTTTGTAATTATTTAGTACCAAATAAAGTTGCACAACGTATATGAAAAAAAAGCTAAAGAAAAGCGAAACAAAACAAAATAGGCAATAAATAAACAACTGTCAAAATTTCATATTTCCCATCATTTTAATCTGGCACAAAAAAGTCGTCAACTAAGTGATTGGGTAAAAATATAATGAAACTATATAGAGCTGTCTGTCGCCATACGCATTGCCGGATGCATTCTGTTTCGGCCTTTCACAAAAAAAAAAAAAAAATAAATAAAAAACAAAAAATTGAGCAATAAGCAACTGTCAACGGATTACAAAACTGAAATTTACCTATTCTTTTATGCGGGTAGGCAGAAGTTAACTGACTGATTGTGAGAAAGTATTTTAAAATTGTTTATATGTATAAATAATATTGAGCTGCAATTTGCCACACGCATTACCGGATTCTATCTGTTTCGGCCAAAAAATTTGTATGCTTTATTAATAAAGTATGTATTCTTTTTAGATTTACTTCCCCTGAGAAAATTTTTTGTTTTATTAAAATTAACCGTGCGAATTGTTAAACTAAAAAAAATCTTTGTAACAGATTTGTTGGCTTTTGTTTTTTATGTTTATTTCTCTTTCGTTGCTGCATCTTGAAATTTATAAAACTTGCAGTTATTAATAATTTTTTTCTAATTTTGTTCAAATTTGTTGCAATTCTTGTGATTTTTATTCTTTCGTAATACTCAATGTTATTATTTAATTAAATATTTATACATAATTTACTATGAGGTTAGTAATAAAAATAATTTTATAATTTTTTTTTTTTTTTGGAAAAGTTTATTGACATTGAAATTTTATGCAGAATTTGTATAAATTTCCAAACAGAATATTTAATTTTGCTTTTGGTTATTTTTATTACTATTTTTATATCTGAGTTTTTAATAGTTTCTGTTTACCCATCAATTATAAGCACGTGTGGATGAGATAGAGATTGTTTTGAATACATAAGATATTTTATTATTTATTTTGTAAGAAAGCAATAAAACATAATGCATATTTTGTATTAAATTATTACAATCTTAAGTAAATTTTTTGTTTAAAAAAGTAGTTTTTTAGGAGATTTTGAAAACGGGCAACTTTCCATACTTAAAACGGTTAAATTACAACCTAATTTAATAATTTAATCCTCTCTGAGATGTTATACAGAAAAATGTACGCCAAAATTAATTGTAAAGAAAGACGATGCATCTCTGAAGTAATAAGGAAAGGAGCAAAGTAAATCCACTTAACAGGTGGCGATATGTCGAAATTTGCATATATTTTTTACTTATGAACCAGCTGAAGCAACAATAAAAATAGTACTTGTTGTAGGATTGCAGCCACCTGATGTATAATATCTCCTTTGACAGGGGTTTTTCTAATACACAAAAATTACATTTTTATTTTGTTATGCTCTCTCTATCAAGCAACCTTACAACAAACAATAAAAAATAACAATCCATATAAAGATTTTATATCTTCCAAAAAGATAATCAATTGACCAGAGCGTAATAAGGAGGCGGCCGCACTCAGCTGATTTTGATATTTTGAGCTGTTTGCTTTGCTTTTTAATGTTGTGCTTAACCCTTCTTTGCATGGTGATGGAAATTTCCATCATAACATTTATTGAAGAAGAAAACGCACACAAACTTGTGTACAGTAAATTGGTTGCTGTTGACATCATTCCTCATGACCATTCTATACATTGGATCATAGCGGTAAAAAAAAGAAGAAGCATAACATTGAAATTTATTGGTTACGTCTCGTTACTCCGCTGTTAAGTTAGAGGAAACTTTCATAATTCGTGGTATTTTTTTAAAAGCTGATTTGAAAATTTTTTGTTAAATTAAAGTGGGTATGAGTGGAAAAATTGATTGTTTTTAGTGTCTAAGTAATAATCTGCGCATTTATTTTGATTTTTAATTTTTTAGTACTGAGCTTGACAGGTTAATTTGAAATTTCCATTATTCTGTTTTTTACCTTTTTTGTACTATTTATTTATAATAAAATTGTTTTTAATATTTTTTCCTTAATCTAGAGCTTGAATTACATCTCTGTGATTAATTTCACAAAAAAAGAAAAAATCATGCAAAGAAGGGTTAAAAATCATTGACATATCGATCAAAACCCTGAAACATGTAACAAGTTACAGTTATTAGCGCTAATAAAGAGGGGAAAAAACCACACGAATTGTTTGCAAACATGTACAAATATTTTTTGTTGTTAGTCCCAGTTTACACTATGGACATTTCTTGCCGGACAGCCGAAGTTTTTGTTAAAGGGGGCGACACTGTATGCGTGACACGCTTTACTTTTTACCTCTCTTGCCAGCAAACTTTTTCTGTCCGGCAAGAAATGTCCATAGTGTTAATTGGGGTGTTTGCTGTTTGGACAAGTATTTGCAGCAATGTTTGTAAAAATTTTTAATATTTGGCAGACATGTTGGATATTTGTCAGACCTTTTGTGGTCTCAAGTGCTAAATATAGTCATTTTAGCGAAAATCTTGCAGAAAGAAGAAGTTGAAGAAGAAGTATTAAAATCATTTTCAGTCGTAAATTGAATTGTGTAAGCATCATTGCTTGCCTCTCTTTACTCCAAATTAGTTTGTTTTTATTTTTGTTTCTCCTCCAAGCAAAATTGCCGCACATTACTATCGTCTTCTGCATTGAAAACAAAACGAAAATAAAAAATTAATGTTTGTACGAAATATGTTTGTGTTGTTTATTGGCAAAGACAAAACGGAAACAAAGTGTGTGCTGGCAAATCCATTTGTGTGGTTTACCCTTTAAACATATCTGATGGCAAAAGCGAAATAGATTCTCTTACGATAAAATTAAAATATTTCTTCGTTTTTATTTTATATTTTGTTTATGTTTATTGAAAAAGCCATTATTCAATCAGCGTTAACGACGTTTTTTCATAATTAAGTGTATAGAAACACAATACATACAACTGAAATCGTTAGGAGAAGGTATTTTCCACTACCCCGGGTTTTTAAGATGTAGATTAAGTTTAAATTTAGTTTAACGTAGTCTGAAGCTCGGATTTATTCCGGCGAAATTTGATTTTTTTTATTATTTCATTAAAGACCAACATTTAAAGCAAAACTAATAAGTTCCGTCAAAAATTTGAATACAAATTTGGTAATGGCGGCACAAATCTGTTTTTAGATCAACTTAACCTAGCTTAACTGAGATCTCAAAAACACAGCCTAAGAGACCGAGTTTTCAGCCAAGGGTCAACACTCGGATAATAATTTGCTGCTTTAAGATCTAATTTAAAAGACAAAAATACCAAGAAGCGTTTTTGCAAAAATGGTTTCGAAAACAATTGATTTCACTTAGTGGGTTAATGTAATGACTACATTATATCACATACATATATATATCGAGCTTTTCTATTAACACTCGACTCCGAAGTCAACAATATCTGAACAATTAGAATTTAACTTTACCGGTAAAACCCATTAGAAAGCTTTGACTTGAAATTAAAAAAGGGTTGTCAATTTGTATTATGAGGTTTTTGCTTTTTTTCAATTATATTTGTGCATTTATACGAAGCCTTATTACTTAAATAAGGTGTTTAACTTTTATGCAACGCTGCCAAGAAACAAAAATTGTAAACACACAGAAGAAAATACCAATGTTAAATTAACATGGCGAAATGTTGATTGAAAATCATAGTAAATTTCTGCAAAAGTATGCGCTTTGTTTAAATTTATCATTATTTCATATTAATTTTAAATGAAAAATAATAAAATAACCTTAAACCACGTTTATTTTATATTATTCACTGTTAAAATAACATTGTTCAATATTGAATTCATAAAAACCTGTTTTATATTAAAATCAAAAGTATATCTTGTTAAATTAACATGCATACACACTTAAGAATGTAAATTTTTTTATTTGCATGTT
Organism: Pollenia griseotomentosa; assembly: GCA_963931875.1. Taxonomy (NCBI): domain Eukaryota; kingdom Metazoa; phylum Arthropoda; class Insecta; order Diptera; family Polleniidae; genus Pollenia; species Pollenia griseotomentosa. Next base: position 149,278,188 of record OZ007564.1, read on the forward strand.
TAAAATATGTTATAAAAAGAAGACAATTCCCGTATTCTTTTAATTAAAATTATTTAGTTAAATAGTACATCAAGTTTTTAAAGTAGAATGATGACGAAAACCATATCGGGCCATTCTGCTGATGCTTCTGTTAACAAAGGGGAATAAAAATAACTGAAACATGTGTATAAGGGGTAAGTGTTTTGAATTAATCTTAAATAAATGCACTCAAACCAATTTGATTCTACATGACATTCACGTTGTTTCAACTTGAAATAACTTGCATTCAATGTGATTCGGATTGTTATTTCAATATAAATGACATTTTGCTTTAACTTTACTGCAATGTTAAATTAACATGAATTATAGTTATTTTAAAAGAAAAAAATGTTGTTCGCAAGTTATTGTAAAATCATGTTAAATTAACATGAAGTAACAATGAAGCAAAATCACCACCGAAAACGGTAAAATCAACATTGTTTTCGACGATTTTACATTGATTTTTTCTGTGTGAAACAAAAGACAGAATTAAATAATGTGGTAATACTAAACCCTTCAAAGGTATGTCAAAAGCAAAAAAAAATCAACGAAAAATTAGTCGATGATCCATATAATCGTCCACGTTAGTCTAACAATGTTAGACTTAATTTTCTTTATATTTATATATTTGCTTTAATATATTTAGCTGGTGAGGCCTAACACCATTTGTGAAAATAAAAATGCAAAATTTTTTATTTAATTTTTCCAGACGTTTCGTGAATTTTATGTTCACTTCTTCAGGGGATTCGTAGTGAAAAGAAACAAATTTGTATTACATTAATATTTTTTAAAAAATATAAAAGCCAACGCTAGTGGCGTCATCTACTGTTTTTCAAAACAACTCTATAACAGGCACTTAAATTGTCAGTATCTTTCATTATGGTTTTCATTATTTAAACCTTTAAAGTTAACAATGAATTAACGTTTTTAAAACTATTTAAATGCAAATTTTCAATATATTTTTTAATCTTTCATTTATTGCCATCTTACGTTTGACCACACTTTTCTAACAACTAAACAATGGATTTTTAAAATTTTTTGTTTGGTACGAATTTCGTATGTTTCTCTAAAAATGGTTATAACATTTTTTTAAATTATTTAAAAACAAAGAAAAATAATTGGAAACTAAAAACTAATGCACAATATGCTAAAGTTATTCATCACTGATTTAATCAAAATTAATTTGCAATAAAAAAGCAAAACTAGAAAATTTAACAACTTGTCATAAAATATTTTTTTCAAAGAAATTTCGCGAATTCATGCAAATAAAAAGCAAAAAAATATCGTCAAAAAAATATGTCAAAAAAAAAAACTGTGTTAAAACAAGCCGCACAAAAAAAGGTATTTATTTTAATTTCATTAAAAAGCTATTGGCTTTGGCTCAAAGTCAATTTAAAATCTGCCTCTATCTTTTTTATTAAATTTTGGCCGGCATACGTTTTTTTTTTTTTTTTGAAAAAAGTACCAGCCAAGCCCTTGTATTCAGGAATTCAAATGGTGTAACGGGACACCTAAGACTGGCTCAACTTTAAAATGTATTTGAAATAAAGAATAATTGTAGTTTTAAGTTGAACTGTTAATTTTATTTTTGATATTTTTTAGTTAGGCTTGAGTTAATCAAATTTCATTTTCATTAAATTATCTTTACTGAAGGAAGGAATTTTACAACTTGGAATTTTATTAAAATTTATTGATAATTATCTCGGCTGAGCTGGGGCTCGAACCTGGGTTGAATTTACATGTTTCAAGAATCACCACATTCTTTCATCAGAATTCTTTGAGTTCTAACCTCTGCACCACTGCGGTACCTGCCAGTCAAACAGTCAAACATCAATCTTTAACCAGTGGTACTGGTGGTTCGAAATTTGCTGTTATTATCATTTTCAATTTTATATTACATGTTGCTTCCTTTCCACCGTTTTTTCGTATTCTTAAATTTAAAAGTAGTTCCTCGCAACATTTTTAAGAAATATGTTTTTATGTTTTTTACACATCTCAACTACATGATTCAATAACTTTTCAACCGATTCTAAAGGGGTCTATACACGATCCTAATGGCAGCTTAAGCTAGTGTAAGTGTGCGCTTTTCATGCTTTAAACATGCTTGTTAAAAACTATGATCGTGTATAGAACCTTTTAGAATCGGTTGAAAAGTAAGGAACTCGCAATGATTTAAATATGTATGTTAATAAAATGTCCAAACTAAATTTCCCATATTGGTACTAACCCTTGCACCCTTGAACCACATTACGGTTTGCTAAAAATTAGATGGATCTGAACTCGGGATAATATAAACAAATGTTATTCTACAGAAGAAGTCCAGCAGCCGTGTTCCGTAATTCGTTAATACTAAACCTTAATCGCTAAAAATCTATAAAGTTGATTTAGCGATTTTTGGCTACGTATGCAATTCTGTAACGTGCATTGCTAAATTTGGCAATGCCAATAAAATTTAATCCGCTGCAATTTTAGCTTTTAATGTCAACGCTAAAATTTTTAAATTTTGTATTCTCTAAGGCATTTTAGCGATCGATATTTAGCTTTACTAAGCGAATTACAGAATACGGCTGCAGTACTCTGTAGTTATACACTAAATAAGGATCAACTTGAAAGAGTGGACTTTCCTTGACTTAGGTGTATTACTTGGTCATAAAACGCGTTTTAATGCACATATGGATACCGCAGACTGTCAACAAGGTCAAAGGTGTCCTATTATCCACCGTTGGGGTAAAGAGTATGATGATTCCTATTTCATACGACAATTTAATATTAATTATATAATTGAGACCTATTCTGGAATACGTCTCCGTTGTTTTGGGTCACTGGAGCCTGTGCAGAAACAATTCCTTTTATTCGGTCTCCAAACACTATATTGGAATCCAAACATAAGCTTGCCTCCATCGTTTTAAACTTACATATCTTCCATACATAAAAAAAATCGGAGGATACATATGAATATCTTCTTGCTACTTTGTAAAATGGAATTTTCAGTTTCTCTACGCCCTTTTAAAAATTATATTCCCTTTAGTCTTAAATACTTTCAGTCTTATTATGCGAGTTTTGATCCAACCAGCAGAATGAGCACTGAATTTAACAATTTTTATAATTATATTAATTTCTCTCCTTCTCCTCTTTAATGTTTTTAAATAACAAATAGAAACTGGGAATTATCTCCTTTCGTAGGTTACTTTATATTATATTCAACATTTTTTATTTTTTCGAATTCATTCTATGAGCTAAATTTCAGTTATGAATTTTATAAAGCTTTTTTGTAATAGTTCTATTCCTTAAATTTTTAGGAATGACATAACTGAAATTTAGCTCATAGAATAAATTCGAAAAAATAAAAAATGTTTTTAAATAACTTTAACTTGAATTTTACCATTTTGTTATATATGTACTAGATATTTGAGATTTAGTTATTTTAAGAATTTTTCGAACGAAGACTTCGTTCGCTTAATTTACATGTTATAAAAAGATTTTTATAATTTGTTTTTGTTTTAAATGTACGAAGCGAACGAAGTCTTCATTCGAAATCTATGAACAGGCAATAATAAATTTTTTATTCAAAATTTCGTTTGTTTTGCTAAATAAATGTTTATAAGAAGTGACAAAAATTTTGTTTGCAAAAAGGTATTTGAATTTAAATCGACCGTGATCGAAATGTTAACAAAAAAATTTAATTAAAATTTAAATCGATGTCGACGTATTCTAAAATACTGGGACCCAATTACAACATTCGATATCGAACATTGCCGTAATTTGGCCCCAGTCTTCATCTACAAAATCCTCGCGTTAAAAGATTGCGTAGTGTTTTATTTGTTATTTTTAAATAATTGAACTTCAAAATTGTGAATTAGTAAAAAAAACTCTTCTATTTGTTTTATTTTTTATTGTTTTAAAAAAGCATGGCAAAAAAGTTATTTGAAGCCAAAATTAATTAAGTGCATTTTTTTAATATTTATCTTGTTTCAACAAACGATTAAATGGGGGTTTTTAGTTTTTCTATATAAAATTTAAAATTCTTTTTTTTTTTGGCGATGAACCTGTTATAAAAATCACTGTATTTTTTATACAAATTCTAAAACTTGTTTAATTTAAATTAAATTTTTTAATTTATATTTTTGGTACAAAACAAACGACACATGTAAACCCATAAAATCAGTGAAATAATTATAAAAAAATTAAATATTTATTTAAAATTTCAATAATTATTTAAGTCGTAAATTAATTAAAACTTGAACTTTTTTTATTTCATTAATTAGCAAAAGAGAAAGCTCTGATTGATTTTAAGGAATAATTATTTAAAAAATGTTTTAATTATATTTTTTCGAATGTGCTTTTATGATTCAAATTTTAATTTATAAAGCTTTCCTATAAAAGTCGTATTCCTTTGGCCTTTTTTTAACATTAAAGCTCAATCTATTATTACATATACTTAGGAATGATTCTATACTCTACCATTCAAAAAAATGTTTAAATAAATAAAAATTATTCATGAAAAAGAAATAATTCCCACATTCTTTTAAAAAAAATTTTTAAAAAAGATTTTAAAGAACTTGACATTTTTGATCGATATACAATGTATATTATACATACCTTGGTAAAAAAAGTAAAAAACAATTAAAAAAATACAAATTCTGCAGAACGATTAAGAAAACATATTTTTTTTTTTGAATATTGTACAGAATACTATTGATATCATTAATTTATTCTGAATGATTTCCTATTGCAATATAATCCATTTAAACTATTTCCTAATGAAAAATTATCGATTTGAATTATTTTTTACTGAAAAATTATTGATTTTAACTATTTTCTACAAAAAGCTGTCAATTTCAAATGTTTTCTATAGAAAATTTTTATAGGTTTATAGTAAATTATATTTTCTTTTTAATCCAAATTTTTAATATTTTAATTAGGCTTAAGTTCATTAAATTTAATTTTCATTAAATTATTTTTATGAAGAAAGGAATTTTACAACATGAAAATTAATTAAAATTGTTATTGATAATCTTTCATTCTTGACCGTGGCCGTGATTCGAACCGCGGCCGGCCGGTTACCATGACATGTTTCGATCGCGGTTCGAATCACGGCCACGGTCAAGAATGAAAGATTATCAATAACAATTTTAATTAATTTTCATGTTGTAAAATTCCTTTCTTCATAAAAATAATTTAATGAAAATTAAATTTAATGAACTTAAGCCTAATTAAAATATTAAAAATTTGAATTAAAAACCACAAATAGTTCAACAAAATAACCACAATACTAATTATTATATTTTCTATAGAATTTAAACACATCCAATAAATATGCGTTTGTTTACTTGTTTGTTCCCTATAGATTCTCTAGTTACTGATTCGAATTTCCGGAAATTTTCACAGTAATTTTTTGATTACAATACCCATAAATGGGTGGGTCAAAAAAAAAAGTTGTTCCAATCACCCCCTAGAATGAAAGATATGTCAATGAAGTTTTTTTTTATTTTGCCCAGCCCTAAAATACAGCGGTATTTGTTTTTTTATATATAGTGCTGCCAGAATTTTATATCGGATTAAAAAGTCACCGAAGACAAAATGAAACCATAGTCAAGCCATGAAAAACGATATGATGTTATCGGAGTTTAAATGGCGCCGATATATAAAAATTAAAAGTGCTGTATTTTGGGGTGTGGCAAAAAACTTTTTTTCATGTTAAAGGAACTTCCTTGACATTTCTTTCCTTCTAGTGGGTGACTGGTACAACTTTATTTTTTGGTATAGTGACTAAAATTTGTAAAGTTGTAAATGGGCGTTACACCTACAATACAACGACAATGTGAATTACCTTATATCTGGAGAATGGTTTGTTATTTGTTTGTTTTTGTTCGGTTTTTTTGTGCACGCAATGAAAAAACATGTTTAAATATGGTCACTTCCAACAAAACTATTTTTAAAGAAAATGTTTTACATATTATGTTTATTGGCACCGATAACCATATTATGTTTAAGAAGCCACAACAATATTATGCTTGCCTTTAAACATAATATGTTTAATAAAAATTAAAATGTGTTTAAGACTTATAATAGCATTGTTGTTTTTCAATCATAGCATGTTGCTCTTAGAACAGAGGAAAATACTATTTTTAATTTTAGAAAATTACTGTCATAATTTAACAATACTATGGCTGTCGGTGACAATAATATGGTTATATATTTTTTTTTTATTTTAATTCCCTAGGCCAATCCCACGAAGCTATGCGCTTGTCTGCAGGAACGAAACCGGGAATCGAACCCGCAACCCCGGCGCTGAAAGACTAGCTCACTACCAGCTAGCCTACCGGGGCACATAATATGTATAAAATTTTCTTTAAAAATAGTTTTGTTGGAGGTGACCATATTTAAACATGTTTTTTTCTTTGCGTGCGGAAGAAATATTCTTAGTATAGTATATATGATGATATTTATATCAAAGTATGTTTACAGTAAAATTATTCAAATCTGCCACAAAATGCTCGTCTATCAATACACAACATCTGACAAAAAGTAGTCTCAATTAAACAAGGCATGATACCTCCCATACAAAGTCAATATAAACATCTGTCAAGAAGTGAGCTGGACTAAGGAAGTGGGCTTGGAACTTTTCATACAAGGACAATATAAATTTCTAAATATCTGGAGAAGAAAAACAGCACAAGTATCCAAATTTGGTACAAACTGTTTCGTTATTAATGGACGAAATCTGTCTTACAGCTAGTTTTTTTAAGAATACTCGATTTTCATAAATCTTCTATAGAAAAGTAATGATTATAGCTATTTTCTATAAAAATGTATCGGTCTAAAAATTTTTTTATAGTAGAGGATTAATTTAAATAAGTGTACTTTGTATAGAAAGTTATCGGTTTAAATAAATTTCCTATAACATATTATCGATTTGAATAAATTTTCTTAACAAAATAATCGATTTGGATAATTTTTTATATGTAGCAAATTATTTGCTTAAAAATTTTTTTATAGAAAACCGTCGATTTGAATATAGAAAATTATCGACTTAAGCTAATTTCTATAGAAAATTATTGGTTTAAAAAATTAGAAAATTTTCCCTAAAAAAATTTAGGTTTGAACAAATTTTGTAAAGAAAATTATCGATTTTAACTATTTTCAAAACAAAATTATCAGTTTAAAAAACTCTGTATGGAAAATAATCGATTAAAAAAGATGTAAAGAAAATAATAGAAAAAAATAATCGATTCAAAAAATTTTCTATAGGAAATTATCCGTTAAAAAACTATAGATAATTATGGATATAAATAAATTTTCTAAGAAAAATTATCGATCTGAATAAATTTTCCTTAAAAAAATTATAAACTTGAATAAATTCTGTTTAGAAAATTATCGATTTGAATTATTTTCTATAAAAAATTATCGGTGTACTCAAAATTTGTATAGGAAATTATTGATTTAAATAACGGTCTATAGAAATTTATTGTTAGTTATTTTCTAAAAAATTTATCGGTTTTACAATTTTCTTATAAAAAAAGATCGATTTTGAAATATGTTCAATAGAAAATTTTCGATTTGAACAACATTTTATAAAAAATAATCGATTTGAACAACATTTTTTTTTGTTTGTTTAGAAAATTAGAAAATTTTTATAGAAAATTCTCGATTTTTGTTAGTGTTCCATAGAAAATTATGGATTTAAACTACTTACAATAGAAAATTCTCAAATAGAATTTGAAAAAATTTTTTTAAGAAAAAAATCAATTTAAAAGAATAAAAATATTATAAAATTCAATTTGTGTTTAAATTTAAACACATTTGTATTCTTCAAAGAAATTAATGATAACGTGGGAATGAATTCCGTTAGAAATAAACTCTTTCTTTCTATAAAAATTGAATTGCGGAATAAGTAATTCTGCAATGTTAAGTAAAGAAACCTAAACAACAAAAGTTATTTGGTTTAATTTCGATTGAGAATTAGTTCAATAGTGTTATTTTTATCGCTTTTAATTTAAAAGCCTATTTAGCTGCCTTTCAAACTGCAGCTGATTATGAAAATTCCAGGAAAATACAAACTTAATGGGTCAAGTTTAAATCTTGCGTGCGAATGACACTTTTAAGCGGAAGAAAATTTACGTATTTTCCTTATTATTTCAATAAAATACATTAGCCTTATAAATTTAACAAACATTGAATCTAATCAAAATAATTTCAAGCACTTAGGCATTTTAGATTTACTAAATTAATACGGTAATTTGTCAAAACAATCACGATTTTTGACATAATTATTTGGGATTTGAAGTGGGGAATTTAACAAACTAGTGGGAAAGAAGGAGAAAAAATCAAATTAAATTTAATTTCAAATTAAAAGGTTAAATGACTTGTATTTTAACAAAATATCAAATTACTGATGCAATTTATTAGGTAATTACCAAATAAGTAAGACGGGACAGAAAGTATAAAATTTTAAGGGGTTTCTGACCTCTGGAGTAAACACGTTAATCCTAATTTACTCCATTTGTATTCCGTTTAAACTTAATTTCCTTTCAGTCTAAACTTATCAATCTTTAAATTCCTATTTCCAAAATTAATTCAATATGAGGAACAAAAACTTCTTAATTAACGTAATAAAGTTGATAATGAATAAATTTTGGAAAAACCAAAAGATTAAAAGGAAAAACTTGTTTAGTATTATTTTGTTTTTAATACAAGTTTAATTCGACTATTTTCCTAAAACGTTAACAAATCTAAGTCAAGTTGGTAACAGACAAATAATGAAAACATTTTTAACAAATTTGCTCAAATTACAAACACCGTTTTAAATTTAAATGAGGCAGCAGTCAAAACTCAAAATGTATTCCAACTGGTCAGTATTTGTTATGTAGTGTCTCACGTGACTAGCATAAATAGAATTTGTGATTTACAACCAATTACACACTAACACTGACTTAAACTTCAATATACAATTATTTTTATTAGAGTACCTTCAATCAATAGATGAGTTTTTTTTCAAAAGGGGCATTATTTTGCACAGTGGTGTTGGAGGCGTCAGAAATTTGCTTTCATGAATCAATTGATACAATTTTTTTTTTTAAATTAAAGATTTTTACTATTTGCTACAGATAATTATCGATTTGAACTACATATTTCCATAAAAAATAGTCAATTCTATTGAAAATTATCGATTTAGAAACTATAAATTTGAAAAAGTTTTCTTTAAAAAATGTTTAATTTTAGCAAGTTTTCTATATAAAAATATTGGCTTAAACTGTTTTTTTTTTATCGATTTGAACTTTTTTCTATAAAAAACAAGTAAGAAAGTATAGTCGGTCAAGCCCGACCATATGATACCCAGCACCACAGTACTTAAAAACACATCCTGCTTATGTGAACATATAAATATGGATTTATCTATATTTATAAACTTCATTAAAATCGGTTTGAAAGTTTGTAAGAGGCAGAAATTGTCCCCTACCTCCTCTTGTGGTACTATTTTTGAAAATCACAAATGCATAATACCCTCTCCTTTATTGTGGTGTGGGTATAATTATAGAATTAAATAGATTCCTATAAAAAAAATATCGATTCGAACGAATTTTCTGCAGAGATTTATGAATTTAAATAAGTTTTCCTTATAATACATATCGGTTTGAATTATTTTCTACATAAAATTATCGATTTGAACTGTTTTATAAATAAAACTATAGATAAGAATAAAAATGTCTCTAGAAAATTGTAGATTTGAATAAGTTTTCTATAAAAAATTATCGATAGAAAATTTCAATTGAAAATTATGAATTTGAATAAGTTTTCGTTAAAAAATATCGATTGAACTATTTTCTTTTAAAATTATCGATTAGAATACAAATTTCAATCGCCGGGTGCAAAGCTAATGACAAAAGAAAACCGAACACCTCGTTTAATAACATTATACGTTACATTTTTGCTATACCCAGGTTTGCGAGTGTAACAACATACTCCAGACGAATCCTTGGAATGACTTTTGATAACTATCTGAAGTTTAAGAATTTACTTTTTCTGCACAAAATTATTATTACTAAGGAACCCAGCTACCTATACAAAAAGCTAACATTTACAGCATCTGCAAGAAATAATAGCATTATCACCTTTACATATAGAAACAGCGCATCTTTTAACCAATTTTTCGTTTACACAATATATCTCTGGAACCATCTTCCTACTAATATTCAACTCACCAGCAACGCAATGAAATTCAAAAAATTGTTAATAACGTACTATGCATGAAGTTTTTAAATTATAAATGTATAATCTTCTTATTTTATTATTTTTTTACTACATTGTACTTCAAATTTAAAATGTTATTAATGTTCATTTATGTTTATGTTATATTTCACTAGATTAGTATATTTAGTTTCAACAAATATGTATATCTGATAACTCATCTGATTCTAAAGCTGTTATTCATAAGATTTTATATCTTGTTGCTTTAGAAAGGCAATTGTTAATAATAAAATACAAATACAAATACTAGTTTCTATTAAAATTATCAATTTAAGCTATTTTCTAAAGAAAATTATTAATTTGAATTACACAGTGCACATTTTTAAAGTCATCGAGTGCAAACTGCTTATTGTGTGGAATTTTTCGAAGTATTTATTGAAACTTACAAAAAACTCCATTTGGGTTTTGCCAGTTTAGCTGCTGTTCGGATTTAATGGCGCCATGTATATTTTGGCTAAAACTTGCTTTTTCCGCAGAGCCAGCAATTTTCTAATGCCAATATCTCGAAAACCAATTTTTTATATCTTTATTGCCATTTTTGACACATACCTACGAAACTGAAACTCAGTAGAGGAATTTTCAGAAAAAAATATACCTTAGAATATAATAATTCTTTAGAACATTACTATACTGAAATTTTTTTCAAATTTTCTAGATGTATTCTACATCGAACATTCGATAAATGCATGAAAAATGTAAATTTTTACAGCAATATTATTCATATGATTTGTATACTTATTTATACATATTTATACTCATCCGTTTCGTATCAGATCCTCATCAGTTCTGTTCAGTTTCAGTAAAAAATAAAATATCGTTGTCATATGGGCCAAACAAACTACACAAACTGTTATACAAACATGAATAAAGTACAGAGCATGTTTTTGTAAATTAAACATTTTAAATATTCACATAAACAGCTTTTTGTCGTTTCCGAAATGCGAAAGCGGTCCGTTTTTACCGTCTGTGCTGCGTTTGTGTCCGTTGGCTGCTTTTTATTAATAAATCCGTAACGATTTCTTTTTTAATTTAAATTTTTCAGGGATGAAAATATTTTAAAATAATTTCATATTCGTTGTAGGTTTTTAGCTTTTCTATTTATATGTGTGCATTTCGATGGTACTTTTGTACATCAAATAGTACAAAAAGAAAAAAATTCAGTAACTTTCGCGTCCTTGTTTTCGACAACGTGTTTGCTATCTTAAATTGAAAATGGACATTTTGTTCAAGCTTGTAAACCCATTTTCGCTTTTTTAATTGATGTCAATTCATCATCCATGAAATAAGTTGTCTTCATTCACTGATACGGTGCGGATGAGTGTAAATAGAGCATAAAGTTGGCTTGGGAAACAATTAATTTTTTGTGCAACAATTAACAAAACTTTTTATTCAAAATTAATGCAAATTCGATAATTGTTTTTAACACGTGTTGCTCTAACGCTCCAAATAATCATTCTAATTATAATTTGTTTCTCTTGCCGATGTTCTTTATTAATGAAAAAACTGTTACAATCATTTTTAATAATGTTTTAGTTAATAATACTACACTTTTTTTTGTAAAAAAATTTATTTATACATTTAATTAAATATTCGAATATTCAATTTAGCGCTAGAAAGATTTTTTATTGCTACAATTGTATTAAATTGCAAAAATAAAATAGGAAAACAAGAGTTAAAGGTAGTTTTTTATTTTAACTGTTTTTAGGAATTGTATAACAATAACGATCTTTTATATTTTTTTATATTTATAGCAAAGTTATTGTGTGAATTCAGATGTGTCATATGTGGCGTATAAGTTACATTTTAAGAAATTATTTCCTATTTGCAGGGCAAGTTTCTCTAGTTTTTTTGCCTACAAAATAAGCAACCTTTTTTTGGAAAACTTTTTATATGCACAAAATTTATATTTGAAGCTTAGTAATTAATTTTCTAACAAAAAACATTACCGATTAGATTACATTTAGATGTTGGGGAAAATCTCAAATAACGGAAATTCTGTTGTCAAACTTCTTTGCCTTATTCTTAATTAAAATTAAGTAAATATTTCCGTTACATTCCTTTGATCTGTACAAAAAAGATTGTTTTATTTAAAAATTTTGAAAAAAAATATTTGATCTGAATTTTTAATTCCAAAATTCTCTAAAATTAAATTGTTTATTATAGTTTTTTTTAGCTTTAAGCTTGCAAACTTGCCCTGGTCAATAGCAAAAAAATTTACAGTTGTTTTCACACTTATGAATGCGTTATATATTTAAATATGATACGTTTTTTTATAAATATTAGCACACGGTGAATAGTTTTTAACAATAAACAAATGTTTAAAAAACTGTGTAAGAATTTAGGTTTCTTTTCTTAGAATCGAAAAATTTCTATTATAAAAGTGAAAACATTTAATAAGTATAAAAATATTAATAACAATTCACGTAAAATGATTGACATTTTATCTTTTTAAGAAATCAATTTGGTTTGAAATTTGATTATGCTGGAATAAATATAAAATCGTTTTCAAGAGTTAAAAATTTGGGATGAATTAAATTAAAAATCATAAATGTTTCATACAACCTAAAGTCCCAACTATAATATGCATAAGCTTGCTTAAGCTTTTGTCAAATGAACAAAAAGCCTCTCAAATGCATTAAAAAAACAAAATCGAAAAATATTTGAATCCGTACGGAAAGTGCGATTAGTTTTGCACTTTGCTTAATCAAATGACGGATTCATAAAAGTTAACAAAAAGTTTCCTTGAGTTCAATATGGTTAAACACATATAATTTATAACTAAAGCATATTATAGTTGGGTCTTAAGACATTCCAAATGTCGAACGTTTAAAACTGATTTGATAAACATTTAAGAATAATAATATTATCAAATGTTAAGGATAATAAAAGCTTTCAAAATAACAAAGAAAATATTAACAATTTGTTAAAATTTAAAGAAAATTCGGTTTGGCTGAAAATTTTATTATTCTCGAGTGAATATCAAACCGTTTTCAAAGGTTAGAGCTATGGGAATGAATTTAACTTACAATCCTAACCAATTTGTTTCAATATATAATGCACTCAATAGCCAATTGAATATAATTTATAATCGTAAGATTTTTCAAATGTCAAAAGTTTGAAATTGACTTGGTTAACTTTGCGGATTAATAATATTCTCAAATATTTATAGACTTTTAAACATCAAAGAAAATCTTTAAATATTTACAGAAAAAATTTTAAAAAAAATTTGTTTTGGCTTAAAGAGTTATTATTCTCGAACCGATTTCCAAGAGCAGAACTTTTGGAATAATTTCAATTTAAAATCATAATAAAAAAACCTAATAGAAAATTGCATACGATTTAAATCTACACAATTTCTCAAATGTCGAACCTTTGAAATCGACTTGATAAACATTTAAGAAAGTTAATATTTGCAAATATTTATAGGCATTTAAATAAGCAATACAAATAAAGAAAACATTTATATCTTCAGAAAAAAATTAAAAAGAAGATAGTTAATTTTCTCAAGTAATTATCAAATCGTTTTCAAAGGTCGAAACTTTTCGAACAAATTCAATTTAAAAACATAATAAATGTGTCTTAAAATATAATAAGCTTAAAATTATACGATTTTTTAAATGTCAAACCTTTGAAATTGAATTGATAAACATTTGAGAATAATAAAATCCTGAAATGTTTATAGACTTTAGAACTTTCAACACCATTAAAGAAAACAATTTATAGCTTCAGAAAAAATTTTACCAAAAATTAATTTAGAAAGTTTAGTATGTTTTTATTCTCAAATGAAAAATCGTTATAAAGGTTTAGCTTTGGGAATGAATTTAACTTATGATTTCAACCATTTTTTTTTTTACTCTATAGTGCACTCAGTAACCAATTAATTATGATTGAAAATTTTAAAATTTTTCAAATGTTAAACGTTTAACATTGACTTGATAAACATTTGAGAATAATAATATTGCCAAATGTTAAACGCTTGAAATGAACTTCATAAACATAAGGAAACGGTTAATAATCTTGAGAAAAACAAAAAACATACATTATAATTTTTTTTTAAACAAAAATAAATAATTTTTTCGTATGCCTACTTTCCGTTTTCTTATTTACTTATTAACCGTTAAATTTGAATAGAATTCTTAACCTCAAATTTGTTTACTAACTATAAAAATTTTGAAACAAGCGTATAAAATTTGTTTGTTGTCAGTTATTTGGGCCTTGTAATTTTTACATGTTTTACTATTTACTTTTCTGTATTGACGTTAAAATTTTTAGTTGTTGTAACAATAAAATTCAACATTAAATTTTTAATTTAGTGTCAACACGACATGAATTACAGGTCTAATTACACTCTGTACAAACTTCCATTAAGTTAACATTTTATTTAACAGAGCTACGCAAAAACAAAAATTGTGCTTAAGGAAATGTTGACATCGATCGTACAAGTTTGATTTAATAATCTAATATATTTTTTTTTTGATATTTGAAACAATTGTAAACAATTGAATTCAACTGACAAGGTGTATTAACAAATGACAAATCACTCAATTGGAAATTAATGTCAAATATATTGAGAGTGACATTTAACCGTAACTGCAGCAAGAGTTAATTATGTGTTTTCAGAAAATATTTATTAGTAAATTTAATTAATACTAATTAAACATAAATATTTGGAGTCATTGATGGATTGGAAAAGTGAATGTTAGTTAATTTATTACTAAACATGTGTATTAGGAGGTTAGTAAGACACTTAGAGTGATCTGCAATTTGTTACAATAAATACTAAGTTCTTAATAAAAATGGGTGCAAAAAGTGCATAAAGATTTCCAAGGAATTTTTTAAGGAAGTTACTTTTAAAGGGTTTTTATTTATTTATTTAAAGACACATTTTTATAAAAAACTAACTGAATTACAGAATAAAAAGCTATCTGTTTAACTTCAGCTTCAGTTAAGTTTTCTAGCTTAGTTCTGGTTTGACTCTAGTTAAATCCTAACTCAGTTTAGTTCTAACTTAGTTGTAGGTTTTAGTTCTTGTTGAGTTCTAGTTCAACTTTAGCTAATTTCTAGTTCAACTATAGTTCAATTCTAGTTTCGATTGCAGTTCGGTTGTATGTTTGATCTAGTATGGGTATAGTAAGGGACCGCTATAAGCACCCAAGTGAGCCGTTTTCTTGCGACTACCCGATAAACCTAACCTATAACCATAGGTGTATTTTGCCTTATTCAAAACTTCTTTTAAATTTATTTTATTTTCCAATAATGCGTTAAAAAGGTTACCTTCCGGAATTGATGGAAAATGTGGGCATAATTTAAAACAAATCGGTTTGAGTTGCTTAAAAACACTTATAACAAGTAAGAGTTTGATATATTTGGCTATGCTGAATCTTTTTTACCCTTCATTAAGCGTTTGAATATTTCAGGTGTGGGCTTTATAAATTATAAGCCGATCTTTATAAAACCTAACCCCACAGTATTATAATTCGTTGCCTAATTTTAATTAAATACCATGATTTGTTTTAGAAATATTATTAAGCATATTAAAAGTTTTGCAGGAGAGGATTTTCCATTGAACCTATCGTAAATTATAGATAATACTAGAACAAAATTTCATATATATTTTATGGACACTGTTGTAAATTATGTACCGATCTTCACGAAATTTTGTTAAGTACTATCTTATCTTATGGAACTATAACAGACTAAATTTTACCACAACAACAGTATTTGCTATGGATTTAGGCGTACTTAAGTGTTTTCCAGGAGTGGCCTTTATATGGAGCCTATGGTAAATATTGAACCGATCCCCACAAAATTAAATAGTATGATTTCCAATCATATAAAACGAATGTGTGCAAAATTTAATTGGAATCAGTGCATCCTATCCAAATTAAGTAAGTTTTCCACATTTCAATCCCAACCTGCTTAGGAGAACTAGAGAGAATTATACACCAATATTGTTCCGTTCTGTTAAGTGTTTTGATAGAATGAATATTTTCAACAGACGGACATGGCTAAATCGACTTAGAATTACCTAAGGACGCAGAATATACATGTATGTACTCTGTTGGGTCTTAGATGAATATTAAAAATGTTCCATACGGAATGACAAACATTGTATACCGTAATTCGCAACTAGTGGTGAATGCTAAATTAATGGGATTTTTTTAATAGTCTAAAGATATATGGGTATATAAAAAAATCACATTCAATTTAAATGAATAATCTTTATCGGATTACCTTATCTTAAATATTCTAATCTCTAACAGGTAGATACTTGAAAAAGTTTTAAAATTTATTAAAAAAAAAAAAATAATTTAAACTAGGAAATAACTAAGATTTATAATAATCTTTGTAATTAAATCATTTGATTTTAGCAAAAACACCAAAAAATTTAAAAATAAGGCGTCATTAGCTACGAATTGAAATGTTAGCGAGTATTTAAAAGAGTTCTCAACTAACTACTCGATTACTGCTATCTAATCTTTTAATTGTCAGAATACAAATCAGATTTCTTTGCTTAAATATTTTTATTCTACAAGCAATTGTGCTTAATTACGAAGAAAAGGATTATATAACTGTATGTGGGAGAAGCGCAACAAAACAGAAACAAATAAGACAAAAAATAAGAAATCTTAAACGGAAATGTATAGGCAATACTTTAAGAAAGCCAAGAGACGATATTGGCAGGCAGGTACTGGAATGGAACGCGCAATTGAGTCGGTCAGTGGAGGCGGGAGAGTAAGTATGGGTCGAAGCTGGAGCGATCAAAATTATTTAGCCTTAAAAAGATGTGTGGCCTTATGCTCCTTACAGTAATGAAGCAACAATCACAAATGGCAAATGGCCCTTTTAAAAATAGTTTTCTACTGCGCACGACGTCAAAGCCGCATCACAAAAGACAACATCGTATGTGATTTTGTTTTTAAAACAAGGCACAAAGAGCCTTTTTCTACTTCATACAAACCATCAATAACATCACAAAATAAGTAATGCGTGAGAAGAATGACAAGAGCAATGTTCTAGCTCCAGGTTAGAGTAAAATTTGGTTTAGCTCAATTACAGTAAGCTTCTAATTTAGTTTTAGTTCATTTTTATCCAGGGGTTTAATCACTGCATACGACATCGAGCAAGATTGATCGGAATTTTTTATTTTGGTATCATGACACTCGATATCGAATGAAATGTATCGCAATTTGTGATGATAGCATTCAATATCGAGTAACCAGTCATTACATCTCTCGAGTTTTCATTCGATACGTCAGTGGCTATCTTATGCAGAAAAATACGATAGTTTACTCGATATAGAATGCGGTGATTAAGCCCCCTGTTCCAATTCAATTATTTTTCAGTTCTTGTTTAGTATACTTTATATATTTGTTCTATATTTGTTCAAGTGTAGTTCTAGATCAGTTCTATTTCATTTCTACGTTAATTTTAGTTTAGTATGTAGTTCAATTCAAATTAAGCTGTAGTTAGGCCAGTTGAGTATTTCTTAGTCGATTTAGCCATGTCCGTCTGTCTGTCCGTCTGTTGAAAACGAGCTCACTTTCGAAAAACTCAAAAGTAATAAGCACAGAAAAAAATTATTAGTAGTTTTTTATCAATTAAAAAAATGATTTAAAAAGTATTTAAATTCAATTAATGTGATAATTGAATCAATTATTTTTTTTGTTAAAAGAAAATTAAAAATATAATTTTGATTTAATTAACATTTTAGTTGTTTTGAAATAAATTTTGAATTAAAATAATAATAAAATAACAAAAAATCATTTCATTTAAAATAAAATAATTTCAATTTGTAAAATTGTTGTTGGAATTTGTCAAAATCAATCAACACATTGTTTGAAACGGCAAAGTTTTTTGATCATTTTTTTAATTAAAATTAAAAATATCATTTATTGAAAAAAAAAAATTATTCAAAATATTAAATTTTTACAACTTCTAGTAATCAATATAATCATTTTGGTTATAGGTGCAAAATCAATAAATGTGTTGCTTGGTTCTATGAATTTGGTATAAATTTGGTGATTAAAGACAATTTTTAATTTTTTCTATGAAAAAACTTGGTGTCAAATTTGTTTGTTGTTATCCTAAGCAGTTTGGGACTGAAATCCAGCAAAATCAGTTCATTGATAATTGATAATTTTTTTAAAAAAACTAACATAAATGGTGGAACAATGCACGGAATGGTATAAGATTTTGCAAAAGTTCATTTTATTCAACTGGAAATCACACTGCAATTTCGTTAAGATCTGTCCATAGTTTACCTCCATAATACTACCTTAAAGGAAAAGACATAAACTCCGGATAAAAAAATATAAAAAAAAGTTTTAAATTTTTAAAATTTTTTTAAAAAAACAAAAACAATTTTTTCAAAAGATTGATCAAATAGCTATCTAAGCTTCTTGGGACAAATTTTGCTAACACCAATAGGTTAAAAGTTACATGGATGAGAAAGAACACCTGTATTGCCAAAATGTCAAAATTTGACCCCCTCTACATCAGAAACTTTTTGAACGATCTTGTTAAAAATTTGTGCCGAAACTACTATCCAAAAGGACTAACCTTGGTGCAAACTTCATCCAAATCGGATGGCATCGATTTAAAAATTGGGTCACTTGAAATGAAATCTCCATATTTCTAAACCGCAATCAATTTTTATACTGACGTCTGTTTTTTTAAAGATAAATTAATAATAAATAGATATTATGTAGATATCACTCCTGAGATAATTGAAATGTCGCTGGAGGGTATCAATGATTCGGCACAGCCGAATATAACACTCTAATTTGTTCCATTAATTTTTGACAGTCAATTTTTTTTTTAAACAATAATTTTTTCATTTTTTTAGTTTTCATCATTGCCAATCTTATTTTTTAAACGCTGACTTTTTTTTAATTGTTTTTAACTTTCCAACACAAGCGTACAAAGAAATGTTACATGGGGTTTCCACAATCTAAAAACTTCAAAAAATTTATGTACTCAACTGTCAAATTTCATTGCCAAAACCACATGGGCATGTGTAAAATACTGATTAGATATAAACTGTCAAATTTATTCGTCATATCTTTCTTGTTATGTGCGCGAATTAATAAAAAAAAAGTGTGTACTTTTTAGAGATTTTTAAATTTAAGAGGCAAGTTCCTAATATTTTGTTAAAAAATAATTAAATGTTTGTGCAATTTTTTTGCATCAAACACAACCATTAACCACAAATTTTAATAGTTTATGTAGCTTTAGCTTGTACATAAACATTTTTGTACAGTCCTTTTCCCGACGTTGTAAACTATTCACTGGGAACACTGGCTCTAGTTCAATTTGAGTTCAGTTTTCGCACTTTTTCAGTTCAATTGAAGTTATGTTTTAGTTCTAGACTAGCTTAAGTTCAGTTTTAGACTAAGTTCAGGGGCCAAATACTGGCATTCAATATGAAACGAAATTGGAATGCAATTTAAATTTAAATGGGAATTTCCATCGATATTGAAGGCAGTAGTTTGGCCCCTAGTTTTACTGGTTTAACTTAGGAAAACCGAATTTCTTAAAATAAGTTTAAAATCTTAAGTCAAGTAAATAAAAGCTTCAACTTTTACACGTGTGTTTGTTAAAGTTGGTCGTAGAAACAACAACAACACTTCCACATTAGGTTTAAAACGGTTTGCTTGTTTTGTGTACAAACAACAACAACACTACTAATTTTTGTATCTTCATATTCAAAAAGTAAAACAAAAATTCCCAAATTCTATTTGTTAAAATTACTTTGTTAATTATATCAAATTTTCAAAGTAAATTTTACTTAAGTCAATCCTGTTTTCGGATTATTTTTAGTAAATGACACTTGAATAATACCTTATTGAATAAAAAATTCTGTACTTGATTTAAGGAAATCCTTACTTAGCGTATTGTTGACACCGCTTCGGCTTGATTAAATAACGGATAAATTAAATTTTTTTATTTAAGTCAATACCTAATTTGGAATTAAAAAAACCAAGTTGTTCAAATAGACCTCTGCTTCTTCTTTGGGAATCGTAATAAAATCAAATAAAATAAAAATTACATAAATTTTTCAATAAAAGAAGAATTTTTTGCTTAAATTTCACAATTTTTTGGTTTTTTAATCATTTATTAAGCTTTAATTTAAAATTGTTTAATTTTTGCATTTTATTTTTGTTTTAAATTTAATAAGCATTCAATTCAAGCACTTTTATTTTGTTTTAAGAAAATTTAAAAAAAAATTATATGTTAAGGGTAATAACGTACATATTTTCAATATTTTTTTAAACTAAATTTTAATAAAAATTTTACCAAAAATAGGTTTAATATCTATTTAAGTTTTTAATAAATGCGGCAAAAAATATTTAAAATCACTTATCCGCCATCATAAGATGAACACTTATTAAAAATGAATAGGTACCCAACCACAAATAAGTCATTATTAGTTTTTTATAATTTAAATCTTTTATTTTAATCTAATTTTACCTTTTCTAAAAAAAGAACACTTTTTAGAAAATTTTTGCTTTACAATCTTCAACTATCACTTTTTATTTAAAAAAATCTTTTAAAAATATTTTTTAAACCACACTAAGTCTATGTTAACGTTATTTTTTTCGAAATTTTAAACGCTTTGCTCGATTTCTTAAAGCACCCGCGCACGTTAAATGTCTAACAGCGAATGAAGTTAACAGCGCTAGATTCATTAATGTTATAAATAAACTCTTGGCCAAAATCCATCGAAAACGGCAATAAAACACTTACACTAAACTCACACACTACAGCTTACGAGTGTTTGGCCAAAATCATCGTTAAACTAAATAAAAAAAAAAAAAACAAATAAAACATAAAACTTGCTCAGACATACTCACTCACACCTCGCAATCATTTGCTATCAGTGATAAAAGATTTCGAATTTTTTTTTTTTTATTTTTTAATTTAAACAAAGATGAATTGATAAACCAAAAAACCAAAACAAAAACAAATATCTACGACTAAAGTCTTTTATGTAGTTTTCTCAACCACAACCCAGCGTTGCCAGAAGCTTTGGGAAGAAAGTCACCATTTTGCAAAAAATTAAAATCATATTTTTCCAAATAAAAGACAAAAATTATTGTTTTTATAGTAAGAATTAATTTTTAATAATGTAAACTGCCGTATTTGTATAAAATTAAATACATAGGCTTAATTTTTGTTTTCATTTAATGTTTTTAAAAATTTTTTTAAGCCGTAAAAAGTGAAAAATATCCATTTTAAGAATTAAGAAACTTCATGGAAAGTTATTAAATAAGGATGAAAGTTACTATTTACAAAGCTTTCTATTTTAAAATTATATTAAATCTTAAAGGTTCTGAAGGAAATACTAAACTATTTTTGATACCTTTATATCGATGATATTTTGGGAAAATTGCCATTTGTAAACTCATTTAAAATATTGATTTTCCTTAATAAGTCTATTGGGTTGATTATTAAAATTAAAGCACTTAAAAATTATATATACATACACTGAAAAGAAAATACAATACATTCGTACTTAAAAAAAAGCCGAAGCGTTGTCAATAGTACGGTAAGTAAGTACTGATTTCCTTAAATCCAGAACAGAATGCTTGATTCAAGAACGGATTATTCAAATGCCCCGTACTTAAAAAAATCCGAACACAAGATTGACTTAAGGCAATGTGGAATAAAAAATTATCTTAAACTCTGTTTGATTTAAGAATTTCTAAGGAAGGTTAAATCCCCAATTCGTTCTTGAAATAATCCGAAAGTGGATTGATTTAAGCACTTACCCCAGAGAGCCAGCGAGAGAGAATAATAATTATGATTAGGGATGAGATTTCCATGCACCAAAAATGCGCTTAAAATATGCACTGAATAAATCCAAAATATGCATTAAAAACTTAAAAAGTTTCCATTAAAAATCATTTTTGAATTTTACTAAAAACAAATATATAAAAAATTTACCCCCATAATCTTAAACAAATTTTGATTTATAAAAGGTTTATTGAACAAAATTTCATAGAAAATTCGTTTCATAAACCTAATACAAACAGTTTACGAAAGAACTCACAATTAAAAGACACTAGCAGTATACACGATAAGGTTTTTATAATGATTCTTCTTACATATCGCTCATTTGCTGCAAGACCGGCATAACTCAAAAAATCCATTTCGAGATAAACGTTCTTAAAATTTTTGATTTGCTCTAACTTCTTAGAAAAAAGAAACTGGGAAAGTATAAAAGATATAAAGATGAATTTAATACACAATATAAAGAAAAACAAAGCGAACAATTCTGCATCTCTAACTCCAAAATTTCATTTTATGAGTTATGTCGGTCTTGCAGCAAATGAGCGATATGTATTTAACTATTACTTTTAATTAGAATTCGGGAACTTTTATTTCTTTTATTAACTTATGATTTCTTCATTTACTGTTGTTGTTTCTACACAAAATAAGAAACCCGTTTTAACCTACTTTTGTAGTGTTGTTTTCTTTGCAACAAATGTTTACAAAAACACAGGTATGCACGCATATAGAGCATAGAGTGGCACGACTTACGAAAAGTTCAAGCTTTTTTTGATTGGTATAAGAATTTAATAATTATTTTAAGAAACTCCCGTTTTCGAAATAAATCCTATTTTGTATTGTTTTAAGTACTTTCGTACTCACCATTTCAGAATAACGCGTAATAAAAGTAAGTGAAAAAACATACATTTAGGACAAATTTTTTTTTTCTGTGTACTCTGATTAAAAGCTATTCAACGAATTCATTTTCGAGAGTTCTATTGGTATTGCCTTTTGGTATATTCATTAAAAGTCTATTTATAAAAAATATTTTGGTTTACAAAAGGGTTATAAACGAATTTTTCATGAAAATTTGTGTTTATAAAACAGGCGGTTAAACTTTTTAACTTTATAAAAATAGGTATTTTTCTTTCTTTCTTTTTTTCACCGCTATTCTTGGTTACAAAATTGTAAAGTATACAAAAGCTATAAACAAGTTGATACAAAACATTATTGTTTTAAGAATGTATTGTTTATAAAACGGTAGAAAAATTGTGTATTTTGTTAAAAAAAATATAACAGTAAAAAATATGTATCTTAAAATAAAAAATCATCATTAGAGAAAAAATCATTAAATTTTCGTCAAAAATATGATTAAATCATCGTTCTGGCAGCACTGCCACAACGTAAAAAATCGTTTAAACGAAGTTTCGAAAAAAATTAATGAGAGTGTGTTTAATAAATAAGAGAATAACGGCATCTCTTACTTAATGTCATTGTTGGTATTCTAGGGTACACAGTTTGAAATCTATTAAGGTACTTTTTGCTTACATTACAATAAACTTTTAAAATTGCAATGAATATCATTAAGGGTTCTCATCAAATAAAATTGTCATTTGTGCAAATGGGCAAACTTGCCAGACTTGTTTCATGGTGCACATTTTTAACCTTTGTGCAATTTTAAACAATAAATGTCTTTGTATGAGAGGTGCCACGCCCACTTTCCCAATCAATTCCACTTTTTGACAGATGTTTGTAAAAAATTTTGAAAGTTTTACTCTTACCGTTCCACAGATATACACAAATATATTTTGAACCGCGCCCACTTCCTTTTTATTCCCTATATCGTATTAGATACCGAAGCAATTTGTACAAATTTTTAAAGCTTTTTTTTGTTACTGTTTTCAAGATATACAGAAATATTTTTTGTATTTGTAAGTAAAAAGTTGTGTATTGATAAGCAATCTATTTGTACAAGATTTGTAGACTTACCGTTTTCCAGATATACAGAATTCTAGTTTGTGCCACACCCACTTATCTAATCGAGCACACTTTTGACAGATGTGCGTTTATATCAAAGATATTTATAACTGTAACGGTTGCCGTTCTCTAGAAATATAGATTTCTAATTTATGCCACGTCCTCTTCTCCAGTCCAGCCATTTTTTTAGACAATTTCTGTGTATTCATTCATTTATATCAATTTTAGACTATTTTACTCGTTCGTCTTCAGTTACACAGAATTCTGTTTTGTGCCACGTCCACTTATCTTATCCAACCCACTTTTTGACAGATATTGCATATTGATAACCAGCTATTTGTTCTAAATTTGGAAACTATAGCTATTGTCGATCTTCAGATATACATAATTCTATTTTGTGCCACGCCCACTTTTTTACTATCGCCAAGATTTTGTCAGATGTTGTGTATTGATATCCAAGGTATTTGTCCCAAATTTGGAAATTTTTGCTCTTTTTTAAACAAAGCTAACAAAAAATGACATTTTATAAAATGCTAAATAAAATGCCAATGGCGAAATTAAAATTGCAGCAAAACCAAAATTTTTAACGCTAAATTTAGTTGCTAAAATGGTCACACTTATACATAAATACTTTCAGATTTCATTTTTTTTAATTTTTGAGCTTTTACATAGTAACTCAGTGTTGTTTAGAAGAAAATATTTTGGCAGATGCTGCAGCCTCCCTGGTAACCCTGGGCCGCAACCCACTGTGAAGATGCCGGTCTTGTCTCAACGCCACATAAAAGCGTATGCAGATGAGAATTCAGCGCTGCTGTACAAGGATGCAGCGGAGTACCTGGCGGAAGTTTGGCAGGGCGCTAATATTGAGGCAATACCTCTGGCCGATGTCCCTCAAAGGCCCAGAAAAGACAAGATCCACGCGGAGGAGATAATAAATACTGACTCGCTGCCGTCACTTTAAAAGACAGAGGGAAAGATGTTCTATGGTTTTGGAACCATCTTCCTCCTAGTCTACAAAGGTGATGACAGAGAGAAGCCTCAAGCTGCGGTGACGACTGCAACATCTACCACGGAGAGAATGGAAGATGATTTTGCCGCGTCATCTGCCAATGAAGACACTCCATCGATCACTGGATTTGTGGCTGACTTCTTTGGAAAGATACCATTTTGAAATAGGATGAAGACCCATAAAATACAAGCGTCAGAGTCGTCCATGAATGATGATTCATTCCTCCAAAGCGGCATCAGCTGCCTTTTTCTTTCAATTAGCTTTAGGCATGGAGGAGCTTTTATGTATTCCAGAACCATTTAAAAGACTAAAACAATTTTAATCTTTTTAAATTTAAAAATATAGTTATTTTATTGTGCAAGGTTTTTATAAGACTAATGGCCATTTTCTCAATGTATCGACAAACTGTCTGTTACCTAATGTCAACATAAATTTATTATAGCGATAAACTGTCCGTTAACGATTTTGGGTTTCTCAATATACCGACAAAAAACATTGGTTTGAGTTGGCAACACCTCTCAAAAAACATGTAAAAGTTGGGAGTCAGCTGATTGAATTTATCTGTACGTCAAATAAAAGGAAAATAAATAATTGGCAGATGAGTGCTGGTTAGCATTGCGACAAAATAAAAGCAAATGAGACATTGAGAAAACCAAATTTCTTTAATGTCCAGTTTTTCGTTGCGAGAAAAGATAATCGCTTAATGAGAAAATGGCCATAATAGTTAAAACGAAGAATTGCATTGGAAAAAAACAAAATCAAAGTATGATAAGTAATTCACAGTAAATAATTATTTAGTTAGAGATAATTTTAATATAAAACATATTATATAAAACAATTAATGAAAGTAAAATAAGGGTTTCCAACACATTGTTGTTTAAAAACATGGTTTACGGACTCAACTAAAATGGCTTTAATACTCTGTACCAAGCCGGCCCAAGTAAGACCAGAGCTTGTATTATGGTCAAAAACATCCTTAACGCTTTCATTCTCTCTGATTTTAGCGGTCAGTACACTTGCACTATCGCAGTGAAAAGCAAAACCCTTAAGAGCTGCTATATGGCACACGTCCAGGGTACAAATCCTTCGAACTACTAACTAGGAAAAGGTGATGTCGTATGCCAATGGGCAAAACATTCCCTAATATTATGTTCTGATGCTTATCCACAACACATCGTCTGGTGTATTGTGACTAACAGAAAAGAGGTTCTTGATGTTACACATATTAGCGATAGGTTCTTAGATATGATTAGGGATTGGAACGTGTCTAAAGACTGTTCCTTCTCCGTTCACATGTATGTATATGATTTAAATTTTTCCTGCAAATCTGATTCAGTTGAACTCTATACGAACAGAATAACGGGACAAACTGCCTGTATGTCCGGATCTCATAGAAAGCCTTAAATGTCCTCAGTGCATGTACTCAAGAATTTTATTAGGAATGTCAAAGGACAGTCATGGAGGAACAATTAGTCTATCCTCTCAATATAAAATGGAGCTTCCAACGAAGCGGGTTTGTAAGGGAGAAACATACAAGTTTCGCTTACCATTGCGCTTACGGATGACATGAATTTTACATGGCGAGTTCCCACTATGAAGCAATACATTTTTGACACATAAAGCGCATTATTCAGCGCATATTAAAATTGTTGGATGTAACGATCAGCTTTACACACTGAATTTTTTGATACAGCTATTTTGTAGTATTCTCCCTTTCAAGCCTGCTTCGTAGTAAGGAAATGCCGTGGCACTTGAAATTTAATTTTTTTTTTATAAAAGTTGTTGAGAGTTCATTCATTTACTTTTCTGCATTTCTGTATGTCTTATTGCGTAGCGCATAATTGTGCGCTTATTTTTTTAAATGCACAATTAGTCCCTCGCAAAATGATAAACGTTTTTATTGGGCTTATATCTACTGAAAACTCTATAGAGAGTAATGTATGTTCATATAAGATCAGCGCTAGTACATGATTCGTTGGGGCTCAACACACCTATACGAAGGGAAGGTCCACTGAAACCACACTTCACTCATTGGTGGGTCACATAGAAAGATGTCTGCACTACAAGAAATTCGCTTTAGTTGCATTCCCAGATATCGAGGGAACTTTCAACAACGTAAGACCTGAATCGGATATTAACACTATAAGACTTTTGGAGATCGACCCAGCGATCATCCAATTTGTTAGCAGCATCTTGCACTTAAAGCGTATCGAAACTTACTTGGGCGCCTCGAATATTTCCAATGTTGCGACTACATAAGGAGTTGTTTCGTCACCATTATCGTGAAATCCAAGCATCAATACTGTGCTCAAATCTATGGTAAGGACGTGCTGCAGAACTGTTATATATGCGGATGACGTAGCAGTTGTGGCTATGGGTAAGGATTGAGTCCGCACCGGATTCTACTCAAATGATGCCAGGCAGGCGGGCTGGGTGTAAATCTGGCCAAAACTTATCTTATATAAATATTGAGTAGCAATCTGAACTGGAAGATGAACACCATTTCCAGCACTACTTAGGCAGCAGCTGCACTATATTGCTGTAAAAGGGGCATTGGCCTAAACTGGGGAATCAATCCAAGGAATATATACTGGTTATACGAATGTGTCATTAAGCCCATTCTATTCTACGGTGCAGCTGTGGTGGTGGTTAGCACTCAAGGGGAAGAATCATCAAACTAAGTTGGAAAGTATAATAAGAATTTTGGCAAAAAGTTAGCTGCGATTGCAGTGGTAAGACTTAAGGCCATCAAAGCATGGAGGGATTACAACGTCGGGCATGCTTAAATTCTGTATGAAATAAATTGTCACTTGGACCTGACCCAATCTTTGATCCTAGCATCACCGACCGCAAGCATCTTGGATAACATAGTTCACTACGATAACCTACGAATTCCTGCGAATTGGACACAGATATTCACTAACAGGTCTAAAACACTGTATGGTGTCGGTTCTGGCATTTACTCCGAGCAGTTGAACTGGAGCATTTCTCTGAGTCTGCCGGACCATTGCACTGTTATTCAGGCCGCGATAATGGCCATCTACACTGCCGCTAGGCACATCCGGTATGCTAAAATATCTGGCAGGGATATTCACATTAGCAGCGATAGTAAAGCGACCATAAGATCGCTGGAGAATATCTTTGTCACTTCGAAAATTGTCCAAGAATGCCAAATGTCTCTGGAAGAGATAGCGAGACATTCACTGGTAGCCCTTATATGCGTCCCTAGACACAGAGGCATATATAGAAACTGAATGGCTGACTCGTTGGCGCATGCAGGGTTCGCCCTGATTCGAAACGGTTTTACATACAATATAGGAGTTTCATTTCAGGGGAGTAAGTAGCTTACTATACACAAGTTTTTATTTTATTGCCAGTCAGAGGTGGTTTGATGAAACTATCTTCGGGGAAGTCCATTGAAAGACAGGTCCAATAGCTGGGGCTCCCTTACAATAATCTATGCAGAAGTTGCGTTGACGAGGAGGAGGAACAGTCGACGGAACATCTTATCTGCCATTGCCCGGCATTCGGTGATCTAAGACTCAAACTGTTTGATCGAAGAACCCTTAGGGACAAAACTTGTCTCTCTGATATTGAGTTGAATAGGATACACTCTTTCATTGAATCAACCGGATGGATGAGTGATAATTTCAGCAGCCGAGTAACATAGTACCCTTGGAAGACGGTGAAACATGGTAAAATAACAGGAACTAATGCTGGTTCCACGTGAGCTGTGCTCGATCGCGGCAGTTAATGGAACCTAGCCTTACCTAAACTTTGTTCTCTGAGTTTTTTTTAGAAGCTTAGCCTTTCAGCATTGCCATCTTTTGATAATTCTGATACCGAGGCAACTTAAGATGAGTTTGGCATGCGATCCCGCTTTAAAACTTTTACGTACCTATAATTTTCAACCTGGCCATGAGGTTTTTTTTCCCCTATTTGGAACTACCAGTTGCATCCTTTAGTGGGTTAGACATATTATCGCTTGTTGTTGATGTTGATTTTAAAAACAAACTTTCAGTCGCAAGTAAAGGTTGTTACAGCTTACCATGTTACTTTTTACAGCTATAAGCGACAGAGTTTCTTTTCTTGTATGACCTCTATCAACATATAGAGGTGAGCAACTTCAACCGCGAGTTTCGCTTGTAAATAAGGGCTTTCATCAGCCCTTTTATTTCATTTTAAACGGTTTTCTTTGACATCACCATTTGCGGTTTTCTAAAATTTAGCTCACATTTGAAATTATAGGTGAAGTTCGGAGAAGTTGTTCAAAGCACAAGAGGTGAATGTAGGATTCTCATCCGGACGCTAGATATGGTCAACAATTCAAGCACTTGACATTAAAGTACCTGCTTCGCTTGGAGCACAAGCGAAACAACCGCTTTTGTCTCATAATTTAACATAAGTCACTTGAACCCCTTGTGCTTTAAGCCCCTCATATAAGTTAAGGCTAAGCGTCTTTTAGTTATCATAACTAGAGATACTCATAAAGTTCTCTTCTTTTTTTCGTTCTATTGTCCTTTTTATTTATTTCCCATTAAAAACTTCGCCTACAAAATAATGTGTTAAGTAATCAGGAAAAAGTAAAAATACTACTTCTAACTCTACTGAAAGAGCCAATAAATTTTACTAGGAATTAGGGTGTTCAGTCGATTAATTCTTGTTCGATTAATCAAACAATTTTAGACTATTAATTGTTAAGATAATTTAAAATGGCTAATTTCGATTAAAGTATTAATCGAAGAATTTATACCGATTATTCGAATAATAATAATATTTAGCATTTCTGTTAAATGTATAATTTTTTAAAGTTTTAAGTCGAATAAGCAAATAAGCAAATGTATGTGTCCGTTGGAATTAAAAAAAAAACAGTCATCTTTAGTGAGTAATTTAGCTTATATTTTTTTTGCATTTCTTCAACACAATTTGATAATTCATTTCACAAAAGAAAAAACGACAAACGTATTTTAACTCAAAGATTTATATTAATTTATCGGGTATGTTCTAGAAATTGAAACGAAGTATAATTGAATACTTAAAGAATGAATGGTCGTTTTTAAATCCACTTCATATCGATTTTTAGAACACGCCCGTATTTTTTAACAACATAGTTCAAACGTTTCTTTCTTAAGAATGAGTTTGGTTTAAAAATATTGTACGAAGGATAAATCTAATATGTAATGCCTAATGTAACAGGTGTCCAAAAAAGTATTAACGCAAATGTTCTTCAACAACTTCACTAATTTACCGCTTGCACAGTGACTTTAACATAGTACCAAGGCGAATTAACTACAGGTGGTGTCGAAACGGCATCTGATTTTGACAGTTCGGGCTTATTTGTTTTGATTTGTTAGTGTTTTGCTAATAATGGTTGACATTTCGAGCTAATGGCACTAACAATGCAATGCAAAACACCCTATGTTGTTTCTGTTGTTTTTGGATTGTTGTAGTTCCGACACCACCTGTAGTTGAATTCGCCTTGCATAGTACTTGAAGAAGCTACTCCACCAACAAAAACAAAGGGAGCTACAAGTGGTCCAATGAATAAATATTTTAAACAAGATACTTCGATCGATTCTCCTGAGGAAATTAATTGCAGAAGCATAGAAAAGGATGTAATGTCCGTAAAAAGTTTAAAAAATCCAAAGCTATATTGACAATTTGGTGCTACATTGACAATTTTTATTTTATTTTTCTAAAATTATCAAAAAAAATCTCGTGCACTGAACCAAAAATCCAATGAAAATGTACGTTAAGCAGACGAAATTACGTTTATTAAAATATTTTCCAATTATTCGTTAATATAATGAAAATAATACCTAAATTTTCATTATATTAACGAATAATTCGTTGAGCCAACGAAAATATTTTAATAAACGTAATTCGTTTGCTTAACGTACATTTTCATTGGATTTTTGGTTATAAAACTTCTTGATTTAGAATTATTCGATTAATCGATTAATTTTACAATCTTATTTGTTTAATCGAATAAGCTAAAAATGCCAAATATCGATTAATCGAATAAAAATAAAACCCGATTAATTGAACACCCTACTATTGATGTCTCAAAATGAACGCATTTAAATGTAAGTCATTATTTTTTACCTTCATACATCTGAAAAATAAGTAGTTAAAGTAGTTAGTTATATAGAAGAAAGATTCTAATTAATGAGTGAAAGAAGCTATTCATTTTAAAAAAGGCGAAGTTTTTACTGGGTTAAACACAAACTACCGGAATAAATAAACAAGTATTTGTACTGAGTTTTTATACATATGTTTGTAAGTATGTATACTTATTTTTCTTTACTTACTTTGTAGTTTATATTTTCCGAATTGAAAAAAATAAAAAACTCGGTAGAATGAAGAGCATTGATTTTTAATTGTTCATAATACCGAAAGTACACTGTATTTTTTAATGAATAATGGGTTATTATTTTTATCTACATTAACAGTTTATTTTTTATCTAAAATTAGCAAAACATTAACGCTTTAAAACTAGTAAATGTGTGCAGATCGCAGATTTGCCATCGTAAAAATCATTTAACAATATCAATAAAAGAATTAACGAGTTCAAATAACATGTTTTTAATGTTTGTATGTATAAACATTGTATGTATGTATGTATATATATTAACATTTAACTGTATTATTTAATTTATTTTTTTGGTAACTACGAGGTAAATAAATATTATTTAAAAAATTAGCTAAAAGCTCTTTTTAGAAATTTTGTCTTTCACAATTTAAGAATAAAAACATTTGGCAGAAAAGTAAATATTTTATATTGTATTTGTTAAGCTGGAGTGTAGATAGTAGAGTATCCGATTATTTGACTTTTGGTTTTGTTCCAGTAAGAAATTAATCAATTTTTGAATTTTAAATTTGCTCGATTAATCGAGTAAGGTTTTTAAATTGTTCGAATTACTCGAATAATTCGAATAATTTTATCCAATAGAAAAAAACATAAGTCTCTACATGAATTGATACTTTAATTATATTAATAAATACAAAATAACAATAATACAAACATGTAGTTTTACAGTAAGCAATAATATAGCAATTCATATCGCTCCTTTATTGCAACATAGTCATATCTCAAAAAATCAAAAATTTCAAGTTACTTTAGCAAAAGTTTTTATTCGTACCTTCTTTATATGTTAAAATAAAATCAGTATTATATCTCAAGTTGAACCGAAGTTATAGCAAAATATATTTCATTAAACCAGTATCTAAAGGTTCATTTTGAAAACTTTAATCGCATTTTGCCAAGTTTGATTTTTTTGAGATATGACTTTGTTGCAATAAAGGAGCGATATTTGCTATGTAGATAGTTTTAAAACTTTTAAATTAAATAAATAATTTAAAAAATCAAAAAACCCGGCTGCAAAAAATACAGTTTCTATACATTAAAAAGACCGAAACAGGATTAAGGAACACAAAATTAAATTTACACTTATTCGGTTTAAAGGGGTCTGAACACGTCAAGCATTTTTTATCAAGCGCTATGGTTGTATTAGTGAATATGTGTTTGCATGTGTCACACCGATGATGCTGGATGGAAAATCCAAAAATGTAGATATAACATCGAATATTATGAATTTTCTTGCTGGACAAGCATTTAAAATGTGTATTTGGCCCTTAACAGACTATAAAGTTATCTGAAAGCCAAAGTTTAGTACAGTTATGTTCAGCGTTACCGTTGTGCGACTTTAGTTGCAATTTGCAACCTTTTTGACGCTCTGAGACTTTTTGTGCGACTTTTTTTAAATCTTATAATTTTGCAACTTTTTGCGACTTTTTGCCCCTTTTTTGTAAGTGAAATACTTTTTTTACAGTTTATAAAAATAACAATTTTGTTTTAAACATTCCCCGGGATATGTAACCTCATTTGATTGATCAGGTGATTATTTTGTATCCAGACCATTTTAACTAGTAAACTGTATTGAATATGCCTTGTTTTGTATCGTATTCATTGTTATTTATTTAAAGCGTTTTAAGACCTACTTTTTACCGCTATTGATCTCATATCTTTATTTAAAAATGTTGTTAATGACACAGGCTTTTATTAACGAATTTAAGTTGATAAAAAGTAAATCCATTGATAAATCATACAATTACATTTTTAAAAAAATTACAAATGCTAACCATTTTGGCATACAGTAGGAAGCTTAAAACAGTGCGTGTGCTGATAATTTTTTTTTTTTTCAAAATATGAAAAATGACTTAACCAACAGGTTAAAAGTAGAAACCTGTGAGTCCATGCTATTAACTCTAAGTTTTCTAGATAATGAAATAGGTTGGTTGGAAGGTTGGAAGTAAAAATTAATACAAAAAAGTGTATTTAAAAACATTTTTAACGTATAGTTTCTCAGCTATTTATATCGTTTAAATTGTTAATTCCTATTTGTTTTGTGTTTTTTTGATTAACTATCGCCTTACCAAAGATTTTTATGTAAATCGCTAACCAATACTCACACGGGTATTACTGCATGTCTATAAGCGATCATACAATTTTTTTTCGGTTTTAAGAGAGTTATTAAAGAAATAAAACCGCAACTAATATGTTAAAAAAAACTGTGAGAATTTAAATTTGAAAAAACGACTTTTTTGTGCGACTTTTTGTTTTAAAAACGACTTTTTGTGCGACTTTTTCAAAATTCTCAACGGTAACCCTGGTTATGTTTATTAGCAGGCAATTGCGTCCCGCCTGCTTAACTTAATGCGGGCTTGAGCTCATATTTTTAAAATAATTTTTTATTTACTTCTGATATTTTTGTCTTTTTAGTTCCGGCATATTTTGTGAGAGGTGCCAGTTAGTTATGAAAAACTTTTAAAACCAATTTATTATTTCTAGAAATCGAGTGAAATTGAAGTCGATAGACATTCTTAGTTAAAAATTTTTTAAAAATCACCTAATTTTTTAACATTTTTTTTATACTTTTAAGTTTTTAAAATTACTTTGATTTCAATTTCACTGATAACTCATTAAATTTTTGAAATCTCCTTTAATTTACACATTTTTACGATAAATGTTAAACTATATATGAAAAATGTGCTATTAAAGTGCCAAATTTCTAATGTATGGAACAGTGTTGCCAAAACTTGGTGACCAAAAATGGCTAAATTTACGGGAAAAAAAGTGTTAAAAAATGGCTACAAATGGGCTAAAAAATGGCTAAAAGTTTTTTTAAATAAAAACATATTAAAATTCAATAACAACACAGAAATAATTCATTTAAAGTTGCTTACGATGAAATTGTATGTTAAGATCAATTTGATTTATAAGAATAGACGTAAATTAAAATGTTGATAGATATTAAAAATTAAATCATCGATCAATTTGATGTCCTTATTGTTCATCTCATAGGAAGCACTCGTGCCTTTTAGTTTTTAATGATTTGAAGGTAAATCATAATCACGACAACATTTACCCAACCTTTTGAGTCCAGATCTACAATTAAAAGCAAGTTAAAAAGTATTGTCGGTCAACCCCGACTATACGATACCCTACACCACATTAGAACCTATGTACCAAATTTTGTCAAATAATCTCCAATATTGCGACCTGTACTTTGCGCGCAAGGTTTACATAGACAGCTAGCCAGCCGGACAAACATCGTTAATTCGACTCATAAAGTAATTCTGAGTCAATCGGTATACGTCTTAGGACCAATATTTAAAGGTGTTACAAACATCAGCACAAACGAATGAGGGTACCACTGTTGTGGTGTTGGTATAAATATTTTATTGTTATGGTTAAAATGTTTACCTAATTGATAAAATCGAATAAACGGTTGATAAATGTAACCTATTTCTTAAATTACTTTTAACGATGTTTACTTGGCTAAATACCCTCTCTACTTCAGCATTAGACCATGCAAGTGAGAGCAACTTTATAGTCAATTCTGAAATTTTTAAAAAAATTTTGTTGCCGACTGTATCTCTTTATTGAAATACTTGCAACCAGAAAGAAACACTGATGTTTGTGTTGATCCATTTTATAAATTTAATATTGGAATACTTACTGTTCATTTACTTTGAAAGATGTTTCATTCTCTTTTTTTTAGCGATTTTCAGCATTTGTAAAAGTTTTGATTTAAATTAAAGGCATTTTAATTGTTAAAAATGTTTATTTTACTTCTATAAATTTTTATAACAAAATAAAAATTATTATAAATTTTAATGTTGAATTTATTCGACCTTTAAATTTGCAATGTAAATGAAATACTTGACCTCGAGCTCAAGTATTTCATTTACATTAAAAATTATTATTTTAAAATAAAAACGGAAAAAAAAATTTTATGGCTAAACAAGTTGGAAAATGGCTAAAAAATGGCTAATGGGTAAACTAATTTTTTAATGGCAAAACAGGGTGAAAAATGGCTAAATCTAGCCACTAAATGGCTTAATTGGCAACACTGGTATGGAATTTGACGTTTATAATGATTTACATAATTTGTCTCTCACACAACAACATCTAAAAAGGGTCTGAAATATGCTCAAAAGTTTGTGTGATAAACATAAATGTAGAAGTAATTTAATTTTAAATAATATTAAACAGTTAGAAATCTAAAAACAAAAATTTTTATTAAAAAAAGTAGATTTTTTAAAGATATTCATCTTAATCGATTAATTGACATAAATTGTTCGAGTTGTTCGTTAATCGAAATTCGCTATTTTGATTATTTGATCAAATAATGGTGGAAAAATTCCTCGATTAATCGTTGTTCGATACGTAGTGGATACTCTAGTAGATAGTTGACAGTATTAATAGTTTTTATACCCTTCAACCAAGGTAAAAGGGTATATTAGGGTGTCAATCCGTTTGTAATTTCACAATATTGATAAAAGACCATAAAGAGCATATTTATTTTGGGTCCTTATGAGTAGCGAAGTTGATTTAATGATGTCCGTCTGTTCGCCTGTCTGTTGAAATGGGGTTTTCGAAGACTCCAGATTTGAAGCGAATTCATTGGAATATATTAATGTAAAATTTGGATTTTGGAAATTCAGCCTCATTGCACAGAAAAAATTAAAAACCAACTTCAATTAACGTATTTGTTAGAAATTTGTACTATTAATAAAATTCTTTACTGATTTTCCGCCTGCAAACAAATTGATCATATCAATTAACGCATTTGTAAGTTTGAGCTTTTCTTGCTGTTCAGTTTCAATCAATAGGCTTAATTGAAATTTGACCACCAGTAAAAGAGGCTATATAAAACGTAAACACAAATCAAAATATTTTTTTCAATCAACACAGTTAATTGAAACAATTAAAAAATTGTTTGAGAATTTAAAATATTTTGAAGTTTGTGTGTATGTTTTCATATTTGCAAATAATCACAAAAACATTATAATTTTTGTTTTCAATTAAGGCAAATTAATTGGAACAATTGAAAAAATTGTTTAAAACAGCATTATTGAATTAATTGAAAAATGTTTGGTGAACATTTTTTCTGTGTGGTCCACATACATGACTATCTCTGTCTTTACTCATAAATCCCTTGTTGTTGTTGTTTTTTTCTCTGGAAAACGGCAAGAGCCAAGGATTTAAAAAAGATACAAGAATCTTGGTTATCAATAGACATCATCTGACAAAATGTTGGCGGAAGTGGATAAGTTGGCGTATTTATATCTAAAATACGGTATTTATATAACTTTCTATTTTAATCGCACCATAGTGAAGGGAATATTAGATTCGGCACAGCCGGATATAACACTTTTAATTGTTCTTTTTTTCTTAATTTAAATTTGTTTGTTATTATTCCTACTTTGTCATTGGATTCCCAAACTATTGCTGTACCAAAATGTTTTCTCTTTTTAAATTTTTTTCTAAAGCCTAGGAGCTTGTGAATAAAATCCAGAAAAATCGTTTTAAAAAGTAAAGAGTCATGTTACCCATATGTGGACTAACCTTCCAAAAAATTGATATCTCCATTCTGTTAAAACAGTATTTAATTTCAATAAAAAAAAAAGATTGTGTACCGCCCACTTACGTCGGCCCTGCAGTACAATAACCTTTAAGTATTTACAAATTTGCAAACAGTTTTGTAGAATCATTGGTGACATGCAGTTATTGCCATGAAGCTCGGCATTAATTTCTCTAAATTATACTGGTGAACTTGTGATCGGTTTCACATAAAGTGGCCTCCCACCGAATTTAGCAGAATTATACACTTGTCCCTTGTGTAGGAGTTGAAGCTTTCTTATATCCGCTGCATTAGAGTGTTGAAGAGCAACAGCTCATTGGGAGATCCGGCAAACTTTCCTACAAGAGGTAAAAAGTTAGCCCTTGAAGCACGCTTTTTAATATCCTTACCTTCCCGCGGCTTTTGGCCCAAACAACAACCACTGCGTGATTCCCGAAGGGCCTTTAACCACAAGTCAGGCCGGTGCCGTTTCACTGGGGCCTACTGACTGCCTTGATACCAGATATAATCTCTGTCTAGCCGCGATGTCAACAAATTTGTCAATTTTGAATTTAGCTCAAGAATGTGACATAATGTGGAATAGTCTTAAAACATTATCCTATTTGGCGCCAGCATGCAAAATACAGAAAAAGCCGGCCTTATATTTTTTTTAGGGTCAAGCCGACCCTTAGCTTAATAGCCATATAAAGAAAGTTTAATTAGTTAATAAAACAATAATAATTAATAAAATTCTTTTATTGTTTTTTTTTACACAAATTTGTAATTTACTGTTATTAAATTTCGTCAAAAAAAATGTTAATACGCATTTTTATTAAAAAAAAATTACCCAAAATTTGTTTGTTAAATTTCTAGTTTGAAAATGCGCATTTTATTAAGTTAAATCTGTACAAACAGAGTATTTTAAATATTTAACTACCACAAAAACTAATTTTTAAGCTTTAATTAGCATTAATTTATTATTTTGCAAAAAATAATAAAGAAACAAGTGGTTTTTATAGAGACGAAAATAATGTTAATAGAATTTTTGTTTTGATATTCAATTAATAATGTCGACAAATTTGTTTTAAACTACAGTTAAATTACGTTTTAACCACAAATTTTTATAAAATTTATTGATAGCATTTTTAATATTTCGCAATTTAAATATAAACTACAATAATATTTTTAATAAAGTGTCTTTGATCTTTAAATTTAAATAAAAAATGAGTATGTGAGTTATCATCGAAAGTTTTTATTCGTCTGAAAGGTCTATTTAACGCTTTCATTATGTATAATATATAACATCGTGCAAATGTTTGCCACCTCTTTACTGGGTGGAACGCATCTCTGGCGCATAAGTCAGTTTGAATTTAACCGATGGCTTGGGCTATATTGACTTTATGGGCCGCTGTGGTTCTAGCTTTTTGCATAGACCTGCGACTTTATAAAACTCCGCAACGCAACGTCAAAACGCCTTATCTTAATGTTCATATTACCTCCGCTAGAGTTCAGCATGCCCTCAAAACGCTCGTGCAGAATTCCCAATGTGTTATGAGCTGTGTAGCACGTTGCTCCATCCGGTTTAAACCACGTGTAATTGGTATTAATTTCGTATATTTATGTAGATGTGGTCTGCGAAAAGCTGATTTGAATCGTTTATTTCAGAAACCCGTCAACTCATATTTAAAATAGGCACACTTGACGGGTTTCTGAAGTAAACGATTCATTTCTTGTCAACGACGTCTCGAATTCTCCTGCACACTCTCACGGACAGTGCGATGTTAATTGATCTAATAGACTAAATTTTATCTAAAACTCTGCGAATAATCCTCTCGGTAGATCAATTATGACGACCTTAAAATGAGCGAAGTGCGCGAAACATTGCTAGAAGAGAACACCTATTTTGGTAAAACAATTTTTTGTTGATGATCGCTATATCCGTGATCACTACAATTTTTAACTGAACACTGCTTTTTATAACAAGTAAGAGTGCTATATTCGGCTGTGCCGAATCTTATATACCCTTCACCATTGTGCGAGCAGAATACAGAGCAACTAGACAAAACCTAAATAATTTCTACATAAACATACATATCGTTACCTTAATATAAAAAGGCCCCAACTCATCAAAAACACTTTTTACAGGAGAAGGAAAAAACTTAATAAAAGCTGAAATAATATAGCTACACAAACATTGTCAAAAAACATCTTTATTAAAATTAAACGAGGAATTCAGATTGAAATACATATGTATGAGTATGTATGAGTCAGGGTTTTTTTCTTTCGAAAAATTGTGTGTATGAGTTAGGGCTTTTTTTCTTTAGAAAAATTGTGTGTATGAGTTAGGGCTTTTTGTGTTCTGCTTATAACTTCTTTATTTTTAATCTAATTTGCTTGAAATTTTAATAGAATGTGTATTAGCAACCATTCTACAAGAATCAATAAAAAAACGGATTTCCAAAAATAATGAGTTGGGGCCTTTTTATATTAAGGTAACGATATATACAATACATAAAACTTCATTATAAATTAAATTTAAAAAGTTAAAACTGGTAAATATTTTTTTAAATCGTTTCAAAACATAAAAAAATACAAAAAAAAAATTTTCTTTTTGAAAAAACAAGATTCGAACCAGGGACTCACAGTTTCTAACCTAAGCAAACCCTGGACCATGAAGGAACGTTTTATGAATATCATTAAAAGTAAATATGATCAGTTTACAGTTCACAACTCAACACAGTTGACACAGAAACGGACAACTGGATTTGAACTTCGGTTTTCATAAGGACCCAGAATACCCAGAACTTTATAGGGTATAGGACTTTCGGTGAAGGGTATAAAAAACAAACTTAATTATAAAAAGAGTAATTTTTGGGATTTCAGTATTTTGGTCATAACTCTGCTATTTCTTAACCGATTTGACAGATTTATATACCGACGTGTTAAAGAAGAATTTTGGCAGTTATTTCGGTTATAAAACTTGGACTCGGGAAGATCTATGGTTCCCGAAAATGGATATTTTTCAAAAAAAAATTAATATTTTGGTCATAACTTTTTCGTATCTGAACCAATTTTCCCGAGTTTTTCAAAAAATATTTTATATTAAAAATTTCCGATCTTTTGATATATAAGGCGTAACCATAGGTCATATGACAGTCCAAAAAATCAGGTTTTTATACAATTTTTGATATTTTTTGTACGGGAGGTACCACGCCCACTTGTTCAATCTCGCCCACATTTTGTGGGATGCTGTGTATTGATAACGTTAATGTGTGTACCAGGCGCGGATTCAGGGGGGGGGGAAAAAAGGAAATTTCCCCCCCCCCTAAATTATAAAAATATGTTTTGCTTATTTCGATAAGACACGAATTTCCAATAATATTACATATTTTTTTTAAATGTACAAAATTTTTGGAAATCCCGGCATTTTTTTTTTAATCTGTATTGAAATTTAATTTTTTTATTATTTTATTTAGAGAATCACTCTAAATGCCTTTACCATAAAAATAGTGTTTCTTCTGGAAAACTGTTTTTAAAGACACACGAAGACTTTCGTCTCGAGGTAGCTAATCAAGTTTATACATCTGTCCTTCAACAAAAAATTTAAAACCGAGAACGTTTACTCTCAATTATAAAAACCATAATTTTTCTTGGAAGGCATAACATACCTCTCCGTGGACATCGAGATGATGGTCCTTTGTTTTCTTCCGAAAATAGAAACTCTGAAGGTATTTTCCGAGCGCTTTTGCGATTTCGTATAGAGGCCGGAGATACAATTTTAGATAACCACCTGAAAATATCTCCTTTAAATGCAACGTATATATCAAAAACTACACAAAATAACATAATGAAATGTTGTAATAGTTTCATATTAGAAACAATCCTCGGAAATATATATGAATCAAAATTCTATTCGATAACTTTCGACGAAAGCACGGATTTGTCGGGGAAAAGTCAGATTTCCTTATCTTTAAGATATTTCAACATTCAACAAAAAGTTGTTAGGGAAGAATTTATTGGCTTTGTTGACGCATTTCAAGAGGCCTCCAAGGATGTTGATAATGACGCTGAAGTGTCAATTGATGCGAAAGCACTATCATCAATAGTCCTTAAAGCTTTGACAAATTTTGGTCTTGACCCAAAAAATTGTGTAGGAGTTGGAACAGATGGGTGTCCTCTGATGTCAGCAGAAAATGGAGCTGTTAAAAAAATTCTGGAAACCGCGTCAAATGCAAAACAAACGCCTTGCTATTCCCATAAATTAAACAACTCAATTTCTAAAAGCAACAAAGTGCCATTAATACAAAAAGTTGTGTCATTTGTTAAAGAAACGACAAAATTTTTTAAATATAATCATCCCAAACGAAACGCTATTTTAGCAAAGTATTTGGGAGCCAAACTCTCTACATTATGCGAGACAAGATGGGTGGACCGACACGACTCAATTTCACACTTTGCAACAAGTGTACGTCATATAATAGAAGCTTTGGAAAAAATATCTGAGTGGAAAGATAGAGATACTTCATCAAAAGCCTTATTATTAAGGAACTCACTTAGTACTTTTGAATTTATTTGCGGAATAAACATTTTAAGTGAGATACTTGTTGTAACACAGCCGCTTAGTATCATTCTACAAAAGCAGGATATAGATCTTCAAAAAGGATCAAGCCTTATCAAAACTTTAATTATGTGCCTTGAAGAGAAAAGAAATAAAGCCGAAGAACAATTTAAAGCAGTTTTTGAAAAAGTTAAAGTTATTTGCGTTCAAATCGAAGTTCCAATTGAAAAGCCAAGATTTGAACGAAATAATCGCATCCAAAATGTTGAAGATTACTACCGAGTTGTAGGTTACATTCCTTTAATTGAATTTATTTTAGAAGATCTCAAAACACGTTTCCCAATAGATATCCTAGATGTATTAAACATACCTAAACTTTTACCTCAGAGTGTAATCAAGTCATATACAGATACAAAACTTTTAATACCACAACTAGCTGATGAGCTGACTAAGTTTGATAATATAGATAAACAACTACTAACATCTAAACTTAAGGCTGAACTGTTACATTGGCAACAAACATGGAAAATATCTGAAAATCTATCAGATAACGTTGTAGATGCTTTAATAAACTGTGATGAAGATATCTACCCAAATCTAAGAAAAATTTTTCAAATTTTCGTTTCAATGCCCATCAGTAATGCTACGAGCGAGAGGTCATTTTCTACCCTTCGTCGGATAAAAACATGGCTCAGATCAACAATGACAGAAGATAGACTGAATGGTTTAGCCATGATGCACATTCATCATGAAATTGAAATTGATCCTAATCTTGTACTATCTAAATTTGCCTCACAAGGAAAGCATCAATTGCTTATTTAAAAAGATTAATTTATTTTAATTTATATTGAACTGATCTTATATTTTATTTTACCTTATTGTTGAGTTTTTTTTTTAATATAATATATACATACATATCGTTTTTAATAAACTTTTAAAAACAAATTTTTTACTTTTTTTGCATCAAAAAAAATTTCCCCCCCCCTAAGGCTCAGGCTAGATCCGCGCCTGGTGTGTACCCAATTTGGAAACTTTGGCTCTTGCCGTTCTCAAGATATACAGAAATAAAAAAATACAACAACAACAAGGGATTTTTGGAAAAAATTGGAGGTAGTCGTCGTTTTTTGCTCATATCTCAGCCATTTTTGGACCGTTCTGGCTGAATTTCAATAGCAAGAAATGGTGGACTATATGTGACATAAGTCTAAAACAACCTAGCCGCTATCATGTTTGGAGTCTCCGGAAAACACATATCAAACGTAAGACGGATAGACGGACGGATATCGTTAAATCAACTTCTCTCCTCATAAGGACCCAAAATATATATACTTTACAGGGCCTAAGATCAATATTGTAGAAATTACAAACGGAATGACAAACTTATATATACCCTTTTCCACCTGTGGTGAAGGGTATAAAAACAACCCCCATATTCATAAAAAATATTTTTGATTTATAAACAGTTTTATAAAAGGTTTATTGAACAAATTTCCTGTAGGAAATTATATGTACTTATGAAAATTTGTTCAATAAACCTTTTATAAATCAAAAATATTTTTTATAAATATGATGGCTAGTTTTTTAACTGTTAAAATATTTGTCAAAAAAATGAGGGGCCAAATTACGGCATTCGATATCGATCGAAATTACAATACAATTTGAATGGGTACTTTGATCGATATCGAATGCCTTAATTTGGCCCGAGGTAAACTTTTACATGTGTAATTTACTCAATCAGTTCCTATATGGTCAGCTCATAATTGGTTCGACCTACCGACCATTTTAAAAAAATTTAGTTAGATATGGGGTATATATATTTTGAATACCCCCTTTCTGGATCAAAGCCCGGTTTTACGAAATTTTTTATTGTTTCTGAGATATAAAGCATTAATTTTGCTCCATATCGACTATTTTAAAGTTTATTAAGTATTGTTTTGCTCTACACGCCACTGTTTGGCGAATGCAGAAAATTCTTCATGGAAAAACGTACAAAATAAATTTGACTCATGCTTTGCTTTATTGCCGTAAGAAAATAAAAATAGTTAAAGTAAAAGCAAAATAAAACCAGATGGGGGAGAAAATAACAGAAAGTAATATAAATACCGTTCTTTATAGATAAATAATTCAACTTTGTGCCACGGCTACTTGTATAGTCCCGTCCACATTTTGTCTGATGTTGTGAACTGACAACCAAGATGCTTGTACCTAATTTGGAAACTTTGCCTGTTGCCGTTCTCCAGATATACAAAAATCTTTAATGACTTTGTATGGGAATTTTCACGCCCACTTTTCCAATCCCGCCGATCAATACTATTTTTCACTAAAAATTGATCTTTTCATGATTTTGTATGAAAGCCCAATTTAAAAATTAAAATTTCTTTAAAAAAAAGAGTCTAACTAAACAAACACATTATTACAAAAATTTAAAAAAAAAATTAGTTTTCTTAATTGTTTATTGTTAACTAAATATTTGTCAAAAAAAAATTAAAATTCCTCATACAAAAAACTTACACTCTTGCTTTGCTTCGTTGCCGTAAGAAAAAAGTAGTTAAAGCGAAATCAAAACAAAATGACAACAAGCAAATAAATTTCACTCTTGCTTCGCTTTATAGCAGTATGAATAAAAGTTGCTAAAGCAAAAGCATACTAAAATGTCAACAACTCAATACACAGCAGTAAGTATACGTTTGCCGCACAGAAAGCT
The DNA here is from genome assembly GCA_963931875.1 of Pollenia griseotomentosa. Taxonomy (NCBI): domain Eukaryota; kingdom Metazoa; phylum Arthropoda; class Insecta; order Diptera; family Polleniidae; genus Pollenia; species Pollenia griseotomentosa. The sequence goes on from OZ007564.1 coordinate 149,322,386, forward strand.
TCTTTTTTAAAATATATGTAGAAAAGTGGCGTATGCGGCATAAAAAAATAATTTTCACTTTTAATAAAATATTATTAGCATCTAAGTTCGTTCATGAACGTTCACAAAAACTTACATTTTTCTTCAAAACATATGCCGGAAGTAGTGGGGTAACAATACCAAAAAATGCTATCACGTATATTTTCAGAAAACTTCATGTAAGCCTTCATGGTCGTTTTTTTTTTGATAAGACCAAACTAATAATGAGCTGAAGATATGTGTGAAGAGGTAAATCAGGTGTGTACTGAAACCAAATCCGCACGAAAGTGAAATTGAAAATGGTTTTACCTTCTCTAGAAAACGTAAAACACAAACATTTCTGGAAATCGAAAAAGCAAAACGCAAGAACTTTAAACGTCGTTTTTTAATAAAATTTCTGTGATAAATGAACTTTATGACAAATATTTTACAAATATTTCTCTATTAAACAGAATTTCATAACAAAAATTATAAAAACTTGATTAAAACTGTATTAATAGTAATTTCCAAATTCTTGCGTTTTGCGTTTTCGATTTCCAGAACACCCCTGAGTGAAATGTAATTACTGATTTGAGAGTACCAACATAAATAAACGTAAAAAAAATATTTCAAATGATTGAGAAAGAATCCTGTTTTTTTTTCTTAAGTTCTTTAAGCAAAACCAGTTTTAAACAAATTTTATAAATTTTTTAAATTTGAAAAACTAAACAAGCAAAAAATTTGAAAATAAACATAAAAAGCATTTCTTTATTTTTTTGATCTTTTCTTTTTTCTATTTTAGCTGCAATTATTTAAGCAGTCGGCATATTGATATTTAGCAATTTTTCAAGGGCAAAATTTATGGTGTTTTTTTTTCTACAAAAAATGTGACATTTTATTTTTAAAAGATGCAATTTTGTGTCTGTTTCCTAAAAATTTTGCTCCCAAAAAGGATGAGTTTTTTAGAATAAAACAAGCCACCCTTTTCGGGAGCAAAATTTTTAAAAAACAGACACCAAATTGCATTTTTTTTAAATAAAATGTCACATTTTTGTGTAGAAAAGAAAACATCATTAAAAAAGTTTTGTAAATAAGATCACGCATGAATTCACAATTCAGGCGCGATCTCAAAATATTCGTCCTAATGGGTGTCACTGTTGTAGTCGAAAAGAAGTTGTTTTTAGAAATTGTTATTATGATTTTTCTTTTCTTTTTTCTATTTTAGCTGCAATTATTGAAGCAGTCGGCATGTTGATATTTAGCAATTTTTCAAGGGCAAAATTTAGTTTATAACAAGTTTTTTAATTTATTTTCGAAGAACCCAAAATTATTTATATTTTTTTATGTTTACGAAGAAGCTGTTTTATAATGATTTTATATTTAATAACAAAAAACAATGTTTTGATTCTTTAGGATTGATTAAAACGTACGAAAGCTAAAATAGCAAACTAAAAACGGTACGAGTGGAAAAATGTTTATTTTAATTTTCGCGCAAATTCTGTGACATACCTTATCAGCCCAATTATAAATACAAATTCCCCGGAATTTTTTTTCCTTTCCCCATTTTTACAATTGAATTTACATAGGAAAAATGGGAGAATGGAAAAACTCCCGTCGAATTTTTATTTGTAATTGGGCTGTATATATTTTTGTTTTTTAATAAAATTAAAGTTTCATATCTAGTTATTTATAAGTGGGTTTAACTATTTATTTTTGTAATTTTAAAAGGATTTTAATTTTAATTACATGTAAAATATTTTAAAGTAATTAACTTAACGCAACAAAATGGGAATATAACAAAAAAGTTTAAAGCTTTTAAAGCAAAACTCTAGTAATAATACATTTTTTAAATCTTTAACTTTGAGGAGAATAAAATTCGAAATAAAATAAAAAGTGTAAGACTTTTTAAATATGTTACTCTGGTTTTTTAAAATTTTAAATAGAGCATACGTTGGGCCAGAGTTTTGCCTGCAAGTTTGCTGTATTCAATAATTGTGTTCCGATCTTTGTCGTCAGTAACCTGGAAAAAAAAAAAAAAAAAAAAGAGTTTAAAAATATAAGCATTAGCTTAAAATTAAAAAAAAAAAAAAAAAAACAAATTCAATATACAAATTATTTACCTGTTTATACTGGCGATATTTCACATAAGTATTTGCATTAATTAATAATAATACTGAATCTAGGTCACTGTTCTTAAACTCATTTGCATCTTTGGCTAGAAGATTCTCATTAAAACGTTGATATTTGCAAACATCTAGTTTAGAACGTATCTCTAAAAATTAAAAAAGAACTATTAATATCATAATTAAAATTGAAATTTTTTCCTTTACCCACCATCAGTTAACAAATGCCAGGTGTAGACCTCCGGGCACAGCAAATAAGAAGACGATAATTTACCCTTGTAACGCATTTTGGGACAGGAATGTATATAAAAACCCATATAATAATACTTTAGAGAAGGCACAATGCTGGCAAGTTTTTGCACTAATTCAATTTCTCTGCAAATAAATTGAATTTTTAATAGATTTCGAAGAAAGTGAATAAAAAAATGTATGTATACCTTAAGGAGCTATAAGTGCCCAGAGAGAGGAAACTATAATCGGGATCATAAAAGAAATAAACCGAACTAACGCAATAGGGTAGAATATCAATGACAGCAACCGCTATTAATTTATCATCTAGCCAATATTGCTGATGGAACGAACCATAACCAGATGGGGGACCATCAGTAGGCTTAGAGAGCTGGAAATTAAAGCAATACAATAACTTTGTAATAAAATGTGACGAAACAATAAAGATTATCGGGCATGTGCCAGAAATAGAAATCATTTGAAATTGATATCGAACAAATTTTCGAAAATTTTCCCGTGTTCAAAGTTCATAAATATATTTCCCATTATATACCTCATACTTTGGGGACCACTTTCCTCTACCTAAACCACTTTTAAAATCAGGAGAAGCTACGTTCATTTTAACAAAAATTCAATTGAAAATCTTCATCGATTTAAATTTCACGTGATTTTGTTTTCCAGAACATAGCCGTATAATGCCAGTAAAATTGAGGTTATGGTGGTGTTTTTAAATTTTAAATACAATTAAAAATTTACCGATAAGGGTTTGACATAAGTTTAAAGTGAATTAACTAAAACTGCAACTGAACTAAAGCCGAAACTTTACTGAACTGGAAATGAAATCGAACCGAAGCTGAGCCTTAATTGAATTTAGCGAAATGGAACTGAAACTAAACTGAAGCCGGGGGTAAATTACGGCATTCAATATCCATCAATATTGTATTTTAGTTTCGAGTGATATCAAATGCAGTGATTTGCTATTGAACTGAAAATAACTTAAATTGAACTGAAACCAAATTACAACTTAACTAAAACTGAACATAACCTTAACGAACCTGAAATTGATTTAAAACTTAACGTAACTGAACAAAAACTTAACGTAACTGAACTAAAGCAGTGATTTGCCTCCTGAACTTCAACTAACTTAAACTGAACCGAAACTGCAACTGAACTAAAACTGGACTAAAATCAAACTGAATCTGAACCGAATATTAACTAAACTTAACCGATCCGACACTAGAGACCAGAACAGCCGGTAAAAGGCAACTGCAATGAAAAAGGGGGTTTAAATGATTAGTTTTAAATCGTTTTTCACACGCCTCGCCAATTTAATTTTACCACAATGTGATAAAATTGTCACAATCGTTTCGATTTTCATTGAGAACAGATGAAACCCCAACACGAGTTTCCTGCATGCCGGTTTTAACGCAACTGATTTCCAATGTGTTTTAAACAATAGTACATTACATAAATGATTTTAAAAAATAGTCGCCTCATATCAAATGAAACTTAAAACTAACTAGAAGTTGCAGTTTCTTTACAGCCTTAGGCCCAGAGCAGACGGTGAATCGCCTCTGCAACGAACCCCTTCTGATATTATTGTTTTGAAACCAATTCCGATCGTTTTCCACACACACCGTAACCTGTATTTTACAACAATGTGATAAAATTATCACAATGCAATAAGTTTCCAATGCGTTTCAATGAAATTAACTCAAAGATAACTAAAATTTGTAGTTTCTTTGCAGTTGCATTTCACTGTCCGTTCTCGGCCTTATACTACTGAGTTGCCTGACACAAGAGACAGATCTAAGTTCAAGTTTTATCAATTACAAATTTTTGTTTTTTTTTTTCTTTGGGAAAATAGGTCTGTTTGTTAAAGCTAAATGTAATCATTTAGCTACGTTTAACTTTTAAACTTATATATGTTAAAAAATACTTAATCATCAAAATGAATAACAAAAACAAACTAAAAACTGTTATAATTATAATTATGTTCCACCTGCAATGGTGAACGTTGCAAAAATGTCAAATAATCATCTTCACCACTTGGCGGATCATTATGTATAAGCGTTTGATATCTCTTATAGAGAGCATATGTTTGTGGCAAGGTATTGTGAAATTCATCACTTTCAACATGAATCACTTCCAACTAAAATGAAATAAAAAAACAATAGAAACAAAGAAAATTATTAGTAAAATTACCTTAAGTGGGGAATTGTAACAGAAACGTTGCAAATTTTTAGGTTGTAAACGTTCAGGATTATCATTGTGTACGATTAATTGATATTTACGGTATAAACCAAATGCCGTTTCAGTGTAAATGTCTTTATTGGAAGGTACTAAGACCATCTGGAAAAATTGAAAAACCAAAACAAAAATAGTTGCAAAATTTGTTTCCTATCTACCAACTACTCGTCCTTTTTTCTAACAACCAATAATTTGCAGGCGTTATTTTTTTTTAATTCGAAATACTTACTTTTAATTTATGTTTATCATCTGGCCTTGTATCGTCAATTAAATCTTTTAAAGTTTTTTCCTGATTTCTTGGAGTTTTGGGTGGTAAGTCTGTAGTTAAACCTTTAGCTGCTTGTTTGGCCATTTTTCGTTCCAAACGCATTTGTTTGGCTTTCTTGCAAGGAGGATTTATACCCTCTAAAGCTGTTAAAGAAAGTATGTTATTTTTTTTTTTTTTCTTTTGATTTTTTGTACAATGGTAAAATGTTTAAAAATATTTACATTTTTTGCTACCACTTGAAGATTCTTCATTGGAGTTTTGTATGCCATTAATATATTTAGCCAGCGTTTTCTCGTTTTCTTTAGTTTTCTTAATGTCATTTGGTTTTTCTTCATTAGAATTAACCAATACTTCTAAATTTATATCCTTAAGTGGTACGTTAGGACCTTGAACCTCTTCCCTTATACCCCCACCGCCAGCATCATCACCCACATCTTCATTATCTTCATTTTCACCATCACCATTTTCCACATTTAAACCTTGACCTTCTTCGTTTTTTTCAAGTTTGCCATCACGTAGAAAACGTTTCATACGTTTAAGTACTCTCTTGTGTGACTTGGATAATTTGAATTCCAAGGCATCACATCTGTTTAAATTCAAAGAAAAAAAAAAGGAATTTTATATTTAATGAAAAAAATATTATAAAATTTCTTCACTCACTTGATGGTATAACAAGGGCAACAGGTTGTGGTATTGTCTTGTTTGTAGCAATAATGACCACTGCGCCGCCAACCACGATCAATTAAATCCTGATAATCTTGCGGAGACATGCTATAAGCATGCATTCCTTAATTGAAAAAGAAGAAAACACATTTTAAAGTGATTTGTGAAGTTACATTAATTAAATTTAAATATCTATTTGTTTATAATTCCTTGTTAAGCTAATACGGCCTATAATCTTTTAAGTAATTAAAAACACAATTTTAATACATTTTTTCCCGACGTTTCGTCGATTTTTTGTCGACTTCTTCTGGGGATTGTATTTTTTTAAATATATTATTACATTAAAAAACAAACTTTAAAACCAAAAATTTTACATTTAACATACCTATATAATACAAAAAACATAAAACATGGAATTATTTTTAAAACACATAATATTTAAAAATTGTATCAAAGTTTATTTGATGGCTACTCTATAACTTGCACATATGTTGTTGGTGTCCTCCTTCAAATTCATTGTTTTATTATTTGTCGTCATATCATTGTTGGGCTTAATTGACTAAATATTGATTTAAATCAGCATTGCACTGTCACCAAATTAAACTGCAAACATTTTTTCAATAGCATTAAAAGAAATTTAGAGCCACTTTTTGGGTTAGAGATTAGCGATTTAATTAACTTTAATTTCCGTATTTACTTTTTGAGTTGAAGGGTGCGTTCGTAAATGCATCACTGCGCTGCATCAGTGATTTAAAATGGTTATATATTTATCAGTGAAGTCAATGTTGACCAAAAAATTGTGAAATACTCCACAAAATAATAGTCACACAACAAAAAAAATTATAATTATTCTTTTAACGCCATTAAAAAAGTTTGCTTTTCTGATGCAGCGCAGTGATGCATTTACGAACGTACTCGTATTTTTTAAATTTATTTTGCTAGTTTAAGCGGCCAATGGTGGTGGTTTAAACCTTAACTTAAACTATCAACATAAACATGTTTGGTTATGTTAAACTGCTGCAAAATATGAAACAAAAAATAATTTTTAAAATGTTGTAACGAAAGTAACTTAAGTTAAGAATTAGTTGTAATTATTGGTTAAGAATTATATATTATATATATATTATGTCCTGTGGTTCCTAGTAGGAACAAAGGGCCGGGGTATTTCGCAGAGGTGCACTTGTGCGGAAAGCTATCTGCCTGTCATCCACTTGGGGATGACAAGAAGCGACTCCTCTGTTCGAAATTCCCAAGCAGCTCACTACTTCCGGTCTTATACCAAGTATCCCCTGGTAATGTCTCTCAGACACCCGTCTTTCGACAGCTAGAGTGAGAAGGCACACAGTTGAGTAACCTGAATGGCATGCTAAAACCGATGCGTCTCAGGTAACTAGGTGTCCACCGAAATAAACAGGCACTGAAACTCTACTGTTCGACCTGCCTAGAGGTTGTTGGCAGCCCCAACACTAGGATCGGATGGGAGGCCTAATCAGTCCCTCAATCTTAAACTGAAATGATTACAGAAACCGCAACAAATTGCTTAAGAATTAGTTGTAATTATTGTTTATCTTAATTTGTGATGGTTTCAGTAATCATTGGATTTATTTATGGCCCTATGTTCCAACTAGGAATTTTAAAGGACTAAATGGCTGACTTCCAAAACGTACTAATACAAAGTTCGTACACAATTTTACTACTGTATTTTAACAATGTACATGTACAAAGTACCGAAACAATGCAACTATGTGTTTTGTTTATTAAAACGTTTTGAAATGTAAGTGATGCAATGCATAATACTTTTAAAATAAATCTGTATTGCTTGCAAATTAAATGTTAAATGTCACAAAGCATCAACTTTAAAACCGATGCTCTGATTGCTTTTTTGATGCGTTACTAATACTTAGCAGTGACGTTTTGGAAGGGTTTGCATTGTATATATATTGTACTGCGGCGTTATAAACATTATATATATATATTGTTTATCTTGTATTTATTAGTTGTTTTGCATTCATAAGCAATTTTGTTAGTTTACATTGTTATTAAAAATTGTTATCATTTAGTACACTTCAATCCCAATGTGCAGAAAGCCCTCGAAATGACCGTTAAAAAAGCTTCAGTATAAGTGGTGAAATTATGTAAACATAAGTGCCGCCATAAATCATAATTGACGTTAAGAGTGGTGAATAATAAAGCCTCGAACCTTCAAAAAACATTTCGAAAATACTTGCGGCGGCAAGCATAATGAGATCATTCTAAGTTCAGACTTTGCCAATAACGTATCACGCGGAGAAAATTATAGTTGGTTGTGAATAAAAACGGTTGTTAAAGTGACTAAGTACTAAATAAAGTTGTGTAAATTGTAAACAGTGCTTAAAGTGTTGTTCTTTATTTATTTTATTAAAGTTGCAATGAAAAGCACTCGAAACGATTTATTATAAAGGAAATAAACCAAAACGTTATTGAAATGCAGTAACGTAACAATATATTATAATCCCACGATATCACACGATAACGTTCGCATAGAAAATAACACTAGGCAACAGCCATTTTGTTATTTGGTTCTAGCATACTTTTTCTCATGGATTTGGACCTACTGAACACGAAAATGAATTTTAAAAATTTTTCTGTCGATTGGTTTGCGAGATACAAATTTTTTAATTTTTTTTTTTTAATTTTTGGAGGTACACTTACTATTTTGAGCATATCTTTAGTCTTCTTTGACCTATTTTATCCTACTACTACTCAAATTAAAGACAATTGAGCCGTCTACAACTTATTTTCAGAAAATTTTCAAATCGGGTTAGTAGTTTTGATGTTGGCGGCTTAAAAAGGTTAAAAAACTGGGTTTTTTTAGTAAAAATGTGGCTGAAAAATTCATATAAAAATTCATATAAAATATAAAACGCGATGTTAACAGCGATTTTAATTTTTTTACGTATAGCTGACACTTTTCCAAAGAAAATAAGCCCTTACTTAACAAAATCTGATGACAAATGGCCGACTTATTATTTTTTTGGTAAACGACCGAAATTCCTCTATTTCACGATTTTTTGATTTTCATTATTTGCACAGCTTACCTACCCAACGCAAACGAATAAATACATTTGAACTTAATTTAAAATAAACAAATTAGTCTTCGTATATTATTTTTTAATTTATTTACAGCACTACATGCTCATACATATTTAAACATAAGGAGACACGGTTATCAATTGCATTTCAAAACTGTCTGTGAAAGTGTAAAGAAGTTAATATTTAGAAAACGCAAGGAAGACAATGAGTAAAAGACTACGTGTGTTCGAGTGTTTGAACGATCCAGACAATTTCTGCAATGTTTGTGGCCAGTTTATAAAAAAAAATCACGCACACAAGTTTACTCCAGCAGTACAATTGCACTATTTGAATTATTTTGGTATTTCACCAAATATCACAGAACCATGGACACCTAAGTCGCTGTGTGATCTTTGCTATATAATCTTAACCAACTGGGCAGCTGGCGGAAGGTAAGAATTTTTATTTAAACACATTATACATAGCGAATATAGTAATTTATTTTAATTTTAGCCGCCATATGAAATTCGATACACCAATGATGTGGAAAAAGCCGCTATGCCATTCCACAGACTGTTATTTTTGCCTCACCACAAACAGTGGGGTAGGAAGATTTTTTAAATGGAACTACGCTCAAGTGGGATCGTTTGCGCTTCCAGTACCACATTCGCATGATGTGCCATATCCAGTGTGCCCTGGTGCATCTCTTCAAAAAGCAGAATCGTCAGAAGAAGAGTCCGAGTCAAATGCAAGCGAATTTGAGCCGGGTGCAAAGCGAAAATTACTGTCACAGGCCGAACTAAACGATTGGGTGCGCGATTTTGGTCTCACTAAGGAGAAATCCGAACTTTTTGCGTCTCGGATGATAGAGTGTGGATTTGCGGCTTCAGAAGTGAAAGTATCAACGTACAGAAACCGTCACAAGGAGTATGCAAAATTTTATACAAAGAAAGACCAAATATGTTTTTGCAGCGACATTTCAGGCTTGTTCCAAGAGCTTCACCAAATTCACAACCCCAACGAATGGAGGTTGTTTATTGACAGCAACAAAGAGAGCTTGAAGGCAGTTCTCTTACATAATGGGAATGAAAAGCCATCTGTTCCTATTGCTCATGCGGTTCATTCAAAGGAGAACTATGAAACTATGGACATTTTGCTGAAATGCATAGAGTATAGGAAATACAATTGGAAAATATGCGCCGACCTTAAAGTTGTGGCCATTCTGTGTGGACTCCAAGGAGGCTATACGCGACATTGCTGTTTTCTGTGCCTTTGGAATAGCCGCGCTGATGATCAGCATTATATAAAAAAAAAATGGTCGGTACGAACGAAACCTGTAGTTGGAGAAGCGAATGTTCAGCGCAAACCACTAATAGAGAACCGTGAAAATATAATACTTCCGCCGCTGCACATAAAATTGGGTTTGATTAAAAATTTTGCCAAAAAATTAGACAAAGAAGGTGAAGCTTTTGCCTATTTACGGTCAATTTTCCCTTACCTTTCGCTGGCAAAAATTAAAGAAGGAGTCTTCGCAGGACCCGAGATAAAAAAAATTTTGAAAGATGAAAAATTCCCAAAGCTGTTATCACCCATCGAAGCCGCAGCATGGAATTCCTTCAGGCTTGTTGTGGAAAACTTTTTAGGAAACAACAAAAGCCCGAATTATAAGGACATAGTTGAGGATCTGGTAAAGAACTATGAAGCCATGGGAGTGCACATGTCACTTAAAATACACTTTCTGCATTCTCATTTGGATTTTTTCCCTGAGAATTTAGGAGACGTGAGCGACGAACACGGCGAGCGCTTTCATCAGGAATTGAAGGCTATGGAACGACGCTATCAGGGCATGTATGACACGGCTATGATGGGTGACTATATTTGGACCCTAATACGTGAGACCGATTGCAGCGAATACAAAAAACAAAGAAGAAGTCAGCAGTTTTTCCACATGGCATAAAATGTACACTTATATCTTTGTTTTTACTAATTTTTTTTGTGCGTTGATTTGCTTAATTTAATTAGTTAGTTTAATTTCGTTAGTTTAGCTAATTGTGCGATACATTGAGCATGTAGTGCTGTAAATAAATTAAAAAATAATATACGAAGACTAATTTGTTTATTTTAAATTAAGTTCAAATGTATTTATTCGTTTGCGTTGGGTAGGTAAGCTGTGCAAATAATGAAAATCAAAAAATCGTGAAATAGAGGAATTTCGGTCGTTTACCAAAAAAATAATAAGTCGGCCATTTGTCATCAGATTTTGTTAAGTAAGGGCTTATTTTCTTTGGAAAAGTGTCAGCTATACGTAAAAAAATTAAAATCGCTGTTAACATCGCGTTTTATATTTTATATGAATTTTTATATGAATTTTTCAGCCACATTTTTACTAAAAAAACCCAGTTTTTTAACCTTTTTAAGCCGCCAACATCAAAACTACTAACCCGATTTGAAAATTTTCTGAAAATAAGTTGTAGACGGCTCAATTGTCTTTAATTTGAGTAGTAGTAGGATAAAATAGGTCAAAGAAGACTAAAGATATGCTCAAAATAGTAAGTGTACCTCCAAAAATTAAAAAAAAAAAATTAAAAAATTTGTATCTCGCAAACCAATCGACAGAAAAATTTTTAAAATTCATTTTCGTGTTCAGTAGGTCCAAATCCATGAGAAAAAGTATGCTAGAAACAAATAACAGACAAAAGTTTGTTATTTGTGACCTAGTGTAATATTTAAAACAAAAACAAATTTTAGAAATTGTTTTTGTTTTAAACAGGGTTTAAAAAACTACAGTCAAAATGAAAAAATTGCTTTTTCTTCCACTTTTTGATTTTTCATTGAACAAAAATAAACCGTTGCTTTTACTTCTGATTCATTAAATGAAAACAGTCGCAGTGAAGGCAAAAGCAAAAAACGAAATGTTGTACACAACAAAGAACATTGGCAGTCGTCATGTTAGAAAGTGTTTGGTTTGACAGATTGAAACTTTTAATAAATCCCGAAGTTAACGAAGATGGGACGTTGTGTTCATTGTATATATATGAAAGCGATGATGTTATTTACAGTTTCATTTAATTTCAAAAAATTAAAAAGATTTGTTAAGCTTAAAAATAATAAATATGTACTTATGTACATATTTATGTTTTATGAACGCATGTATTATTAAAAAAAATATGGAAAATAAAAACACAAACACAACGTCCCATCTTCGATAACTACGGGATTTTTTAAAAGTTTTGGTCTATCAAACCAAACACTTCCGAACATGTCGACTGCCGATGTTCTTTGTCGTGTACAACATTTCGTGTTTTGCTTTTGCCTTCACTGCGACTGTGTTCATTTAATGAATCAGAAGTAAAGCCAACAGTTTATTTTTGTCCAATGACAAATGAAGATATCGAAGTTACAGCATAATCTTATGACTTTTACTATCTCAACTGCAGCTTTTTAAACGCTGGTTTTAAATGTAATTTTTTAATGCGAACGTTAACGTGTGGCATTGTGGGATTGGCTGTTACTTGGCGTATGTATATCTATGTCAATCTTGTGGACTAATTAGTGATTAATAAGTCGTGACGTTGAAGAACCTTTGCAACTTATGATTTAAGGGCCCTTTAAGCACCATTATCTTTTAAATAGTTTTAAATACTACCAGAGATGACATCTTTATAATATTTAGAATACTGTGAAATTGCTAATTACTTTTTAAGCTGAACATTTGTTTGTAGTTTTTGGTTTTTGTTACAAAAACACACGCTTATACAAGCGATTTGTATTTACATAAAAAGTTAAAGTTTGCCCAATGTTCAATTAGAAAAATACTTAAATTACGAGTACATTTATAACAAAATTATATAAATTACACATAACTAAAATAACCGGTTTAATCGATATTCGAAAAATTGACATTTTTAATCTCGATCTCCCTAATTAAAACCAAACATTTAAAATGTAATAAACAACAAAAAACTCACTGTTTATTGTTGGTGTTTTGTTTAAGAGTTTTGATATTGTTATAAGTAAGACTCTGAGAGTTTATAATTCTTATTCGCTTTAAGGTTTTATTTGTATAATATTTTTAGCTTTTCTAAAATTTTTGAAAAAGCTTTCCTGATCTGGCCTAAGCAACCAGTGAAATGCGCATGGAAGCAAATGTGAAAAATTGGGAATTTAGCACGTCGTACGGAAATCTTATTGATAATAAATTTTGTATTCCCAAAAATAACTTTGATAAAAACAAATATAAATTATGTAAAAACGGGTAAAACAAATTTAATTTGTATTTTTTTGCAAAATATATTTTTTTGTATGTATGACGATTTATAAAGCTACCGTCACATTTGGCAAATATTTGACGAAAAAAACGTGACCAACAGGCACTCTAAAATATAATTTTCTTTAATTGCAATATTTATTTTGTTTATAATACTACATTTTACAAAAAACATTTCGCTCTGTGTAGCAGTTTTGCTGTGTGATAATAAAACCATGTTAAATCTCACTAACTGTTAACAAAAGTAGTGGTTTTGCTTATTTGGTCAAATATTTAATAAGTGTGACCGTAGCTTAAGAGGTTGTCTGCGCGAATGTACGATTTAGAGGGATCTCTTTAGACTTTGAATTACAAAAAAATAATATAAAAAAAAGGATTAATGAGGGTACCAAAATGATCGAGATTTTACAGAATTATGGAGTTTTTTCAAGGGACCAGTCGTTCATTTCGAATTGTTGCGGTTTTCGAGTTAACAGCGTACGAATTATTGCGGCTCAACTGTTAATCAAAAAAATCATTAAAACTATAACAGATTGTATCAAAAACAGCTAAATAAAAATAGGACAGAAACCAAAAGGAAAAAGTCTAAACCGTAACAATATTATCGAAAAAGCAACTTTATTAATGAAAAACCAAAAATCACAAAAAAAAAAAAACTTAAACATCACCGGGCATGTTCTACAAATCGAAATGAAGTGGAATTGAAATCATACGAGATTTTGATTTCTATTATTGACAAAATTACTGTGGTTTTTCCTGTTTTTAAAGCTTGGGGCTAATTATGATAGTCGTGATCGAATACTTTTTCGATTCGAAAGCAATTTTATTTCTAATTCTTTCTGTCGGTACTGAACGAATCGTAATTATTTTGTCAGTGTTGTAAACAATTTGCTTGAGTTTTCACAACACTGAAAAATAAATTTCGATTCGTTCAGTATCGGCTGAAATAAAATTGCTTTCGAATCTAAAAGGATTCGATCACGAATGCTATAATTAGCCCCCTGTTCTTGTAAATATAATCGGTACTCAAAGTATGAAGTATATCAAAAGGAATATTTTTATGAACTTGGTTCATTTTTTGAAATTGGTTCGGTTTTAAATCCACTTCATTTCGATTTACAGAACATACCCGCACAACAAACTTAAACTTAAAAGTCGCCAAATTACAAAAAATTGTTTCAAATTAAGCAAAATATTCGCAAAAAATTTACTTTATTTATAAACAAATCCAAAGAAACATAAAAGAATTACAAAAACTCACAAATTTATTAAAAAAAAAAAAAATAATCTTAAACATAATCAGGTATGTTATGGAAAACGATTTTGAAAAAAATACGATTTGAAAACGATAATGTCATTTTCAGTATCTTTAAAATTTGATTTCCAATAAATTTTCCTCTGTTTTCTTGTATATATTCTTTTAAATTCTTTATTATATATGTTACTTCAGAAATGGATTTAAAACTCGGTCGAAATTCATCACACCTGCTAAAAACGATCATTTTGAAAACTATCGTTTTTCATCACATACCTGAATAACTATATAAATTTTCATATTTATTCGAATATGTATTCTAAGTCAAATTACAATTTTAAAAGCTTTTAGATTTTCACCATGAGAAAAAAATTCGCAGATTCTATTTGTCATAATAAATATAAATATAGCAATCATAAAAAAATTCTTGAAAGTAGGCATAAAGAAAAAGAATTTGGAAAGTTTAAGGTATCAAAAAATAATCTATCAGCCCTGTCACTGAAATCAATTCCCATCGAAAGTGGAAGTGATTTCGGATCTTGCTTCACATAAAACGAAATCACTTTCGATCGGAATTGACTTCTGTGACAGGCCTGTATGTTTCCAAAATTTAAAAGCCGTTATTTTTGCTGATATTTATTAATTTTTTGTTATATCTGCAACTTTTTGTTTAAAATTAACAAGAATCACGAAAATTGGCAAAACAGCTAAAATCGATATATTAGAAAAACTATAATAAAAAATGCAAAAACTACGTAAATCTCAATTAAGTCGTAAAAAATTCATTAAAAGCACAAAAACAAATACATAATAGTAGGATTTAGAACCACAAAACAGTTGCAAAATATCTAAAATTTTAATTTCTGCAAGGAAGAAAAAAAAGACAAAAACAAAATGAAAATGTATTGGAATTTACCTTAAATGATCTGTTTTAAATCGTTTCGCTTTCAATATCGATCCCCACCACATACCTGATTATCTGTATTTAATAACACTTTATTACTCATTTTTATACAATTTTTAGAACAGAATAAACTCTCTCGAATGTTAAAATATAGTTCAAAGTCAAGGTTATTATATTCTTGATAATGTTAAAACAAATATAAACTGGTTCTAATCGAAGTGCAACAACCGATAAAGACTTAAAATATATACAAAATATACTTTGAAATAAAATTTTTTTGCAAATAATAACACTGTGTTCGGATTTCAAACTTTTTTTTTGGGCAAAGTTTCTGGTAGTTGATCTTATATAATTTGGGGCCAAGGTATCGAATGGCGTTCACCGTTTTGATAGATTGGTTCAAGTTTTCGAAATATTGCCATATAATTTTTTCAACATTAAAACTTTACACATAATATATACATGTTAGGGTGGTCGTTAACTGTATGGAGCGTATTTGTTTTCTATTTTTGTATGCTCTCACCCCCCAATTCGGTGGGTATTGATAAAACCCGACGCCAAAACAATTTTAGGACAATCGGCGAAGGCCAAACCGTCTCTCACGCCCGCCAAAGTTTGAGAAAAACTAAACGTTTTGTCTTTTGATAGTTTTCAGGCGAATAGAAAACCAGGGTAAAGGAAAAGGTTAATTTTCTCGAATAATATAACTAATATGACAAAACGGCGAACGCTATTCGATTTCTTGGCCCCAAATTATTTATGATCAACTATCAGAACCTTAATCCAAATTTTCGACTAACACAGTGTAATTAGTAAATATTTAATGAAAAAATTAATCAAAATATTAAATTAGTATAAATGAATAATCTATATTTGAAAATATATCATTTATATACTTTTTTAAAATTTCCCCTGAATTTAATGAAAATGTTTAATCAGCCTCAACTAGTTTCAACTGAATTAATATTCTATAAACATTTTTTTTATTATGCCTGAGACACTGGATTTAAATAAATATTCTTCTAAACTAGACAAATCTAAATTGACATTTGAAATTTCTAGCTTGAACACTATTTTGTTTAATATTATTTTTTTAGATGTTTCTATTTAAAACTATATCAACTGATTAAAAATGATGATAAGCAAGAATTTGCTGTTTTCAAAGAATGAATTTTCTTGTTTTTACTATAAATTGCATATTCATTTTATATATAGTTAAAAGAAATGTAAGTTTTATATGAAACTACGTTGAATATTATGCCGCTAATAAAAAAAATTGTTTTATTTATACACATTTTTAAAAAAATCTAAAGCTTAATCAACATTTAAGAAAAACTTGGCGCAAACACTTAATGCTTCTAAAAAGAAAATGGGATTTTCATGAAACCGCTTAAAATTTAAATTTGTGTAAATGGGCAAACTTGCGAGACTTGTTTCATAAAGCCCCTTTTTAAGTTTTGTGTAATTCTAAACAATTAATGCAAGTTTGAAAGAATTTTCAATACAAAAATAAACACACAATAAAAAAGTCTAAATTTGTGTCTAAAAAGTAAAATTTGTTTTTAAAATTGCCTAAAGAAGTCCAAATAACCAATTTGCTCAAATTATTCTAAGAATTTGTTGTTTCTGAATTGTAACTGATTTTTTCGTCTAACACGACGGTGAGCATAAACAAATTTGTCTGTATATATGCAGAATTGTTACAGCACAAGTTTACAAGTTAAAATTGTTAGGCAAATACATGACAGTATTCCACGGATAATTACCTCGCCAAAAATGTCAATATTTTTGGGTAATTGTGCGGGGTAAGCATTTAAACGAATACGCTTAACTATCTCGTTGAGGTAATTATAAGAATACGTTTAACTACCTCATTGAGGTAATTAAGCCTCAGTAAGGTTATTTAACGTATTTATTTACATGATGATACCTTAACTACCTTAAATCTAAAAAGATAGCAATACAAACAATATGATTTGCTGTCTTAAATTTTATTTAAAACTCTTTTTGAGATGTCCTGTCATATCCAACGAACAGAAGCGTACTCATACATACAAACTTATGATCAAAGAAACTGTAAATATGCAATTACATACATGCTTTTTCTAGTGCAACCAATGAAGGCAGAAACAATATATTTATCCGTTTAAGAGCTTTTTATAAATTTTGGTACCGATTTGTTTGTAAATAATTTGCATAATTTTGCTATTGTTATTGAAACATATTTTAATACATATTCAGCAAATAAAAA
The DNA here is from genome assembly GCA_963931875.1 of Pollenia griseotomentosa. NCBI lineage: Eukaryota > Metazoa > Arthropoda > Insecta > Diptera > Polleniidae > Pollenia > Pollenia griseotomentosa. The sequence goes on from OZ007564.1 coordinate 149,339,643, forward strand.
AAGCTATCTTTCCCACAACAATAAATTTCAGTGTATTTATCATATATGAAAAAAAATTGGGAATTAAGCACGTCATACAGAAATCTTGTTAATGATAAATTTTGTATTCCTGTAAATAACTTTGATTATATACTTGCATGTGCCCGTGCAGAAAACTGAATTGGCAAATTGGTTTTTTTGTTGTTTTCTTACGAAGACAATAGAATGAAACAATTTGTTTTTTAATTTTGTTTTTTCTTTTTACCCACTTACAACTACAATTCGAGTCGGAAAGAATCCAACCAATTGTAGGGGGGTGTAAGAAAAGATAAACTCACTGTTTATTGTTGGTGTTTTGCTTTAGCTTTGATATTGTTACAAATTCTTATTCGCTTTCGGGTTTTATTCGTATAATATTTTTAGCTTTTCTAAAATCTTAGGAAAAGGTTTCCTGATGAGCTGGCCTAAGCAACCAGTGAAATTCGAATAGAAGCTAGCTTTCCCACAACAATAAATTTCAGTGTATTTATCAAATATGAAAAAAAAAATTCGGAATTAGGCACGTCATACAGAAATCTTGTTAATAAAAAAAATAATAAATGAATTTTTTTTTTTGCTTTAATTTCGCCATCTCTTTAATTTTTTACTCTACAATTGTAAGCCAAAGCAAGTTTTCGTTGAAGAAAAATGTTTATCCAAACTGTAACATTTTGTATATGTATATGCAAGAATTAAGAAAAAAGCCATTTTATAAATTTGTGCTGATACATGGAAATCTGGACGCATCGTTTAGTAAACCGATCAAATTAGAAACACTTTTTAAAGTGACTTTTTGGTATCCGTCCGTCCATCTGGCTGGTTGTCTGTCCATGTATACCTTGTGCGGGAAGTAAAAGTAGCAAAAGAACAAAACTTATGTAAATTGTGAGAATCGGTCTAATATAAGACACAGTCCCCATGCAAACTTCTTTCTTTATGTCCATAAGCCATTCAATCATGTTCGTATTAAGATTAAATTCGGCGGAAAATATCTTACCGCATATTAAAAATGGTTAAATTGGTTCAGATTTACACATACAGCTTCCATTCAAATATCAACCCCTAAAATAATTTATTTAATCCTTTTAAATGTTAATATAATTTAACATTTAGCGACCTTTCCTTTAATCCATTTAAGACAAAATATCTCATATATTTGGTGTATCTAGATAATATTCAGCAAAAATTAATCTTCTATTAATGTTATCCTCATAACAGAATAATGCAAATATTAAATTGTGGAATATTTTGCTTTCAAATAAGCCATATTTTATTTTTGGGCATACATATTTCTTATGTTAACTTGGTTTCATTACTTGCTGGATTGTTGTTACTGAGGCAATTAAACGAATGAAATTTAAGTGTAATTTGTTTCGGGAGTTTAATTTAAAAGGCAACTACCCGAATTTGGTAATAAAGCGTATGGCAATTAAACGTGGATTTTGTTTAAAGAGTGGAAGAAAAAAATGGCGATTTAAAACTTAAGGTAAATAAGCTTAAAAGGCATTTAAGCGTGGGGTAATTAACCGGGTTATACTGTATACGAAGTTTGTGTATATGAATTCTCATACAAATTTCGACCGTTCATTTGAGAAGGCGTAAAAATACACAGTTTGCACAGATTTCGAGACTTTTAAGCGATGTTATGAAGATCCTTATTGTATTTCTTATATAAAACTTTTAGGAAAAATTATTAGCTTACTCACTTTGAAATTTTTAATAGAAATCTTACAATTTTTCGAAAAATTTCGAATATTTCGAAACTTTGTAAAAAATATTTTGCTAATCCGAAATTTTTTGCTACTTGGGTAGTATTATAACACCAGAAGGCGGCACTATCCGTGACGTAGATTCACGTATACACAGAGACAAAACTGCATACTATAACCTGCGATATATATGGAAGTCAAACGCCCTATCTCCAAAAACAAAAATACATATATACAACGCCTGCATAAAAAGCATCCGACACATTGCTGGTAAACGAGGTCATTAAGCACAAACAGATGTTTACGAAACATACTAAACATAAAGATATGAGGATAGAGTAGTCACCAACGATAAGCTTCTTCAAATCGCCAGTGAAGACAATATCAATAGCCAAATAAAAAGAAGAAAATACAAATGGCTAGGACATACACTAAGAAAACCCTACAACGAAATTTGCTATGAAGCACTCAAATGTAATCCGCAAGGTTCAAGGAAACCGGGAAAACCAATGATAACATTGGACGAAAAGTTCTTTCGGAAACCCAAAAATCGTTCGACGAACTAAGACACATCGCAGCAGACAGACAGATTTGAATATTCTAACGCAGCCTAAGTTCCTGAAGGAATCGTCTGAATGTATACTTATATTCAAACATATGTATATATGTATGTACCTTTAATGTTTAAAATAGATAAGTATGCATGTAATTGATAGCTTTCTTTATTAAAAGCTTAAAGTTTTATTGAGAATCTTACAGCCGTATTCATAACAAAAAGTTAGCCACAGTTTGTACAGTACGTACAACGAGCTGCTAACTAGAATGCCTACTAAGCTTAGCAGCTTGTTAGCACGAAGTTAATTTATAACAAACTTTTATCCGTTATCCTGCTAACTTTTAAAAAATCAACTCTGAATATTAATGATGCCATATTTTATTGCTCAAAAATGCAGCACGTTTTGCATTAATCATCGCTGGTTTTGTCACATACAAATATTTTAAAAGTTTTTAATATTAAAATAAATTTAAAAAAGACAGTGTAATAAAAAAAAAACAATATTATTAAACATTAATAATGTGATGTTTCTAAATAACAGCCAAACTCTGGCTAACGATTTGCTAAACTCTTGTTAAAGAGCTGCCAACTTGTGAAAAACAGCCATTTATGTGCTGTTTCCAAATGACAGTCAAGTCATTGTTTTTTTTTTTTTTAGTGATCACTTACCTGTCATTTGGAAACAGTACATAAACGGCTGTTTTTCACAAGTTGGCAAAAGTTTGCCAACTCTTTAACAAGAGTTTAGCAAATCGTTAGCCAGAGTTTGGTAATAGGCTTTTTACACTGATCAACATCTAACATCTACCATCAAAGATGTAGAAAATGTGAAACACTCGTTTCCATTGCTCACATCTAACATCTACCATTAAACAAAACTGTCACCATTTTTGAAAAAAAATGTTTTGAAAACAAAAAATGTTTTTTTTTCTACAAAAGTGTCAAAATTTAAAAAGAAAACACAAAAATGTATTTAAAGTTCAATTTGTTTAAAAATATAAAAAATACCTAACAAAAAAAACATTGCAATAAAAGAGAAAAGTTGACAAATGGTAACGCTGCTTTCAAAAAGTTTTTTTTTGTCAGTGATGCCACAATAACATCGAAAGATGTTGAATGGAATAAAATGAGATAGGAACATCTTTTAAAGATGTTGGTTTTAAGCCCTATGTATTTCTTAAGGCCATGTCAGATAAAACTTCATCGCTTTGCGTGACGTTTCTAACTTTGACAAAAAAGCGTTACGCAAAAGGTGTATATCACAATAAACACTTTGACAACACACACAAATTGTTTGTTAAAAATAAATAAATAAAAAAATTATACTAGCAGACTGTTAAAGCGCGCAAAAATATGAGAATTGCCTAATTTTTAGCTTCGCTCTGCGTTAAAAGTACTTTATGTGACATGTTTCGTATTAGTATGAATATTTCATCTTGGATTTCAAAGCGAATCTCTAAAAAAGTTTTATCTGACACGGCCTTTATGGAAAGATGTTAACATCTTCGCAAATTGTGGAAAATTGATGGTAGATGTTAGATGTTGATCAGTGTAAAAAGGCTATAAGTGTATTATGAATAAACTTTGTGCTGACTTCATGCAAAATTATCGTTATGAATACGGCTGTTAATGTGTGCATATTAAATACATATTTCTAAAACAATTCTTTAACATTAAAAATAAAATCTAATTTCAATTTATTATTAAAAAAACGTTTTTGTTTTTAAAATATCAATTTAAACATTTCTTAAAAGAGATAGAAAGCTATGTATCAATTAAAAGGTGAAAGAAAAGAATGAATTAATTCACTAAACCTTTCTGAAAGAGAACGAAAGATGCACATAAATAAAAGATTTTTTCCCGTTTTTCTCCATATTGTTGCGTTTTGAAATTTCAAAGTTAACAACGCTGTTTGTGCATCATCAATTCGCCAGCAATTCAATTTTAAATCTTCAAATGCAATTCTTTGGCATCTTTTAATAATAAAGATAATCACCAAAAAAATCATTTTAAATTGATCAAACTTTATCGTTTTTTTTAACAATTTCTATTGGTTTAAAATACTTTTTAGTAAGAAGATAGTTGTACCTATAATGTAATTTAGAAACTGTAAAATTATGTTTGTTCTAGCCAAACGTTTTGCAAAAGCGAATTAAAAAAAGTAAGTGGTTACGTGTAGGACGTCAAATATTTAATAGATGTGAACATAGCTTTAGAAACCCTTCCGCCCGGCCGAAGTCAATCTACGCAGAAACATTTAACGAAGCCGACATACCAAGAGTAAAGTGATACCCATTTTGCAATAATTAAAAAAATAGTATTTGAATTATTAACACATAAATAAATACATACGAGGGCATGTCAATAAGTCCGTTACTTTTAAATGAAACACAGGTTTTTCGATAAAAGTCAGCCTTATTGCGAGTCGTATGAAATTTTCTTGATACATATCATAAAAATTTTCCTACAACGACAATGTTATACAAAGGATGTTTGTCGTATTTAAGACACGACAATCAATTAAAAAAAATATACTTCTTTGCGACTACGACGACGACAATCCTAATAAGATGGAGTGTTAATTAAGCCTACATACATATAACATTTATTAAATTTCCAAAGATTTATTTTTTAACCTTAATAACGTTGGTATGTTAGGCATGTGCTACAGTTCCAAATGTTATATCGTATAAAAACTATATCAATACGTATTGATATATGTAGTTTTTATATAGTATTGTATACAATACGGAAATTTTTAAAAGAAGTCAGTAAAACAAAAACAACATATTTTTGAAATTGGCTCTCAGTGGGTTAATATTTTGGCATTCTTTAGTTATGAAATATATTTGAAATCACTTTTAAATGATACCCATTTAGATACAATTTTTACTTTGAGATATTTTAAAAATTGTATGGTCCTTAAATCGCAAACTAGATGCGTTGGCGAAAAAACTATATATTTCAAAACTTTTGAGACGAACCTCGTTTTTCTGAAAAATTACTATTATAAGCCTTTAGACATAATGACGGTTGATTAAAACAGATTAGTAGGCATAATTATAAACATATTTGTTATTATTATTCATATTTCTCCAAAGAAGGTCGTTCATTAACTTTTCTTTCTTTTTTGCACAGATTCGCATCATATACATTTTTCTGTCAGCAGCTCCGGCAAAACAACAATAATAATGAGGCACCTGTCTATTTTTTGTTTTCAAGAATTTTTACGTCATTTTTATATCGATCTTTGTTTCACAAATTGGTAATTCATTGATCTTAAATAATTTATGCATTCAGTAATACAATTTTAGTTTATATCTGCGGTATAATCATCAAGCAAAACTTTACTAATTAATTCGCAATTCATCTTTTCGCAGTCTCCAACACTTACCATGACCAATGCTACACTTGGTGCCCTTACAGTAGCCGCATCTACTTTCTTGTTTTCCATAATACTCCACAATAGTAAATGACATATCTCTTGTTCTTTTTTATATATTTGCTGTTTATTTATGAATCTAGATAGCAGTTTAAACTTTTATTATAGATTTTTATTGAAATATTACGTAGGTATTTTCCTAATTTTCCCTATAATGTTGTCTTTTTTCTTTGTCTTATTCGGCTAAAAACTTTTTTTGACTGATAATTTCTAAAATGCAAAAAACTCTCAACAGCTGCTTATTCCAATCATTATCGATAACTTAATGCTGCTGTGTTTAGTTTGTAGAACTGTCAGAATTTGTTTAAGCAAAACACTGCGAAGAATAATTCTAACAAATTAATTCTAATTAAACTGTTAAAAAAAACCTATTTATTTAATTAAAATAAAATAATATCGCACTTGATCATAAAGAGGATATTAACTCAAAATGTAAAAATATTAGTAGAAGCAGAACAGTTTTCAATTTAATATAAATGGCATAAACAAATTTTAAGCTAACCGTTTCATTACCCAAAATTGAAAAAATAGCACGACATTTTTACAGCGGGTAGATACAAATATAACGTGTACATTTTTTTCAACAAATAGCACGATATTTTTACAGCATGTAGATATGAATATAACAAGTCAATTTTTTTCAAAATCAAAAAGTGCAAAAAAAATAAAAATTTTGAGTTAATGCCCTCTTTATGGACATGTGCCACATGTAGACTAATATCAAAGCTCATAATTTTCTACAAAAATCAAATGTAAACTGAAAATTTTCCATAAAAAAAGTAATACTTAAATATTTAATTAAAACAAAATTATATGTCAGCTAACATCAAAAAATTATTCTATTATTTTATTTTACTAAAATACTACATAAACCAATTGCTGGCTTAAAAATTCCTTTAGAAATCTATTGCTAAAGCTTCGTACAGACGGTGGTCAGATCTTACAATGTTGTCATTTTTCTGACAATGGTGCCATTGTCAGATGCATTAATTTTACATTTCTGTCAAATGAAAATGCGCTTACAATATTCATAAAGTTGCAAGATATTTTTAGGCCATTTTAATGGCAAAATTGTAAAATCTGACCACCGTCTGCACGAACTCTAAATTTCCTATAGAAATCTACCATTAGCTCAAAAATTCCTATAGAAATCTATCGCTTGCTCAAAATTTCCTATAGAAATTTATCGCAAGCTCAAAATTTCCTATAGAAATCTTATGCTAGCTGAAAATTTCCTGTAGAATGCTAGCTTAAAATTTACTGTACAAATACTATATAGGTAGCTTAATATTTCCTATAAAAATCAATCGCTAGCTTAAACTTTCTTAAACATGACGTTCTATTAAATTCTTCATTGTGTTATGTCTTTTTCTGGAACGAAACATTTAAAAAAGTAAATATAATTTAGAATTTTATAAAGTATTTTATTATTTTAACCATTAAAATTATTCCTGAATATATGTATACACATATGTATCTTGGGCATCATTACATACTATCAAAAAATTGGCTAAAGCAAAAGAATTTAAAATATTAGAGATATAGGAATATGTATAAGCAAACAATTTTATAAATATTCAAGTTTGTGATGGAAATCGATCTTTAAAACGATAATATCGTTATTACATTCTTTAAAATTGATTTCTTATACATTCTCCTCTTATTTTCTGTATACAGTGAAAACTCTCTATAGTGGACAGCTACGGTCGCCTGAAATTTGTCCATTATTGAGAGGTGTCCACCTAAGGGGAGGTCTAATAAAAAATGCATAATATTTTTTATTTTATTTAATAACAAAAACAAAAACAAAAAGAGATCATCCAATTTCATTAATACATACATGTTCACAAGTTTATAATGTTTTGTAATTTACAATTTTAAATCGCTTTAAAAAAATTGTTTATATGAAAGCCGATGTAAAAGCTGAAAGAAGATCAATATTAATTTGATCTACACCTAAATAGCACATACAATTTTATAATAACAAACCTTTCTGCTAATTTCGGAACCGAACATTAATCTTTTTTTAAGGATTCAATAATTTCCACTTTTTCTTTTAATGTTAAACACTTTCGCTGTGAAGCCATTTTTGACACAAAACCAATGTTAATTAAACAACAAAAACTAAATTTCGTGAATTCCCCATACACAGCAGAAAAACATACATACATATTTAGTTGCTTCAGAGTCACCAAATGAATAATATTTGAAAACAAAACGAAAATATGCAAAAGCGATGCCAGATAAAAAAAATTATATAAAAATATTTAAAAAATGTTCAGCGATTTTATGAAGATGTCCACATAATGGAGGGTTTTCAACCAAAATATATACAAAATGCTTGTCCATGTCCATATAAGGGAGTGTCCACCTATCGGAGGTTCATTTACATGAAAATTATTTTTTGGTGCTACGTTGCAGAGTTTTTGTCCATTAAAAGGGGGTGTCCGCTTAAGAGAGTGTCCACTATACGGAGTTTTCACTGTACAGTAGACGCTCGCAAATTAGAACCGCTTTGTTTTTGAGGCAATTCTAATTTCTGAATTATTCTAATTTCTGGATGTTTTTATTTCGAATAGAAAATAAAAATTACTTAAATTTTTTTTGATAAAAACAAGAAAACAAAACGTAATTCACTCCAATACATTAAATGTATTTTTTAAAATTAAAAATACCGTGTCGTTTCTTATATTTGGAAAACTATCCATTGCTTCCACGGAATGCATTTTCATCTTTATAGGGATATTCCTCTCTAAATATTTTTTTAGCTTTCTCTTTAAACCACTCATACATACGACTTACCATATTTGGGTATTCAGCGCTGTGCAAAGATTTATTGCTTGCTTCCTGATATGTGTTGAAAACAGCATTTAATATTGCTGTTCTATGTGATTTGATATAGCTGATTGAAGATGTCGTAACATTAATATTCCCTTCAAACCCTTTGTCAAGCTTTTCTAATATTTTGACCTTCGTTTCCGATGATAAAGTGTTTTTTTTACGTTTATTTGACATTTCGAATGATACACTTTCACTTTTTAATAGAGACTTCCAAAATATGTACACATGTTTCGAATTTCACAAATAAACTTGCCAAAAATATATATAAATGCGACAAAAAAAACAACAAATAAGGAAACACATCTAAAATTTGGTAATTCCCCTTTTTAGTTTTACATGTTCAAACAGAATAAAAATAAATTGCGGATTTCTTGTGTTCAAATAACAAAAAAAAAAACGCTCTGAAATTAGAACTTAAAATTCGAATTTTAGAGCGTTTAATGTATTGCAAACACTGATTCTAATTTCTGGACGTTCGAATTACTGAAAGCTCTAATTTGTGAGCGTCTACTGTATATCTATTTTAGTTTATTATTATCAGGGGTGTGCTAGAAATCGTAAACGTAAGACGCCAGAATTTGGAAGCTGTTTTGATAACTCTTTTAATCTAATTTTTGTTATAAAATTCTATTTAATAGAGAAATATTTGTATAATAGTTGTCATAAAAATCTTTTATTACAGAAAACTTATTAAAAAAACGACTTTTAAATTTCTTGCGTTTTACGTTTCCGATTTCCAGCACACCCCTGTATATATGTTATTTAAACTCTTTTTTAAACAAAAAAAAATCCCTTCATTACATGCTTGAATTATTAATTTATTTTTTTTTTACATTTAAGAACCGTGCAAAATAATGCAAATAACTTTTTCATAAAATTTTTCGGTACTTAAGATTATTTACCAAGCAAACGCTTTAGGGAAACTTATTTTTAAATTTTGTAAGACTCTGATCTGAATATTAAAAATTTAAGCTTTACTTTTAATAGCTTATATGCAAAAAAAATCGATTAATTGCATCACTTTAAGACTTTCGATTATTCATATAAAAATTATATACATATAGTGGTTTTTATTCCGAAATTTTTCTTAGTGTATTATCGTTCACACATATGTAACATGTATATATAGTACTAAAATATGTACTTTTCTTAGGCAACTGTGTGCACTAAGCTTTTACTTTCCAAAAATTTAATATATTAATTAACTTTATTGGCAGATTATTAGTAGAGGCAAAATAAGCTTTATTCTAATAAATATTTCACTGACACATTTTAGTCAGTTTTCAAAATCAATTGTATTTGGGTGGATGTTTCTTTTTTTTTATTATTATCGCAAGTAAAAAACGATTTTATTCTATTTATAAAATAAATTACATATTAACTTAACGGTATCAACATGTTATTTGGTAATGTGGCGCTAAGTACCATCGTCCTCATAGTCTGTCTAGTGTAATGTTGTGTCAATGTTTTCCTACGTTAAATAACAAGTTGCACATTGATATGAAACCGTAAATCGCGTGTGTTTAAAAAACGTCATAAAAAAAACAACAACTGATTTCTCTCTGAGGGTCGCGCGATTTTGCGTAAAAAAACAAAAAACAAAAAAAAAAAAAAAAAAAAAATACAAACAAAAATAAAAGGAAAAATATGTATAAAAATAAAACAATAAGAATTATTGAATAAAAATGGGAATAAAAGCAATTTAATTGATTTTGACAACAAAAAGTTATTGAACAAAAATCTGAGTGCTTAGAAACGTAATTGTGTAAAAATTTACTGTAAAACTTAAGTTAAGAAAGCTGAATAAAAACGTTAAAACAAAACAAGAAATTTAAATAAAAAAGAAAACGGATTAATCTAAAAATGTATTAAGAAATTTTAAATAAATAAAAACTTACAACAAATAAACAGACTGTAAAACAATTAAATATGTATTTATTAAGAATTTTTTAGAAGTGATTTTGTTTCGTCATCGGAATTTTTATGTGTAAAACTCGTGTTTTACGTACATACTTTCACCAAAATTAATTCATCACCACTTAACCAACAACCCTCCCCTTTTAAGTCCCTTCTAAACAAATGAACATTGAACTTGAACCAGTGCGAGCAGTTAGGTTTTTTTTAATGATTTTTTTTATAATACATACATATTTAAATTCCTATGTATCAAGTTTTTGATTTTTAAAAAAATTTGTTGATAACCGTTGCATTATAAATTACGTATGCAAATTTGTACTAAACCATTGTGGAAATAAACTTTTTTACGATTCTGTTAAAACCTGCAGCTATGCCTGCATTTCAGTTTCCATCAGATACCCAAAATCGTTTTATTTTTAATATATTTTCATATACAGGGTGGCGCAAAATTACTGAGGGGGTTTGAGTGCATTATAACATTTTATTGATTTATAATTTTTATAAATACAGTAGGTAGGTATATTATTGGGGATTTTTTTTTTAATTTGCTTCGAAAAATATCCTGTTAGTGATATCTATTTTCTGCTTCGCTCATACGTGCTCCTACATATCGTCATCTCATCATTGTTTTGGCGCATAGGTTTGCCAAACAATCGCAGTGGAAATAAACGACAGTGAAGTTTTACATGAAGTTTTCTAAAAATATATCCGATAATATGTTTTGTATTTTCACCACTGCTTCTGGGATATGTTTTCAAGAAATATGTATATTTTTGTGAACTTTCATTAACGACCTTAGTTAATTGCATATTGTTAAAAATAAAAATTATTGTTTTGTGCCGCATTCGCCACTTTTCTTAACTTGTTTTTAAAAAGTAGCTTATACTTACTGCTGTATATTGAGTTGTTGTCATTTTATTTTTCTTTAAATATTTTTTTTCTTACCTTGCGGCAACACGATCAAGTTGTTCTTCATAGTCTTTTACATATACTGCTTGTCAAAATTTACATAAATTGAAAGCTGTGACGTAGGCTGCACTCCATTTTTTAAGCAATTTACTTTCAAGATAAAATCAAGAAAACAATTTATAAAGACAAACATGTGATCAGCTGTTAAATTGAAAGTAAAATTGCCAAACAAATGGAAAGGTGAAATGGAAAGCAATATCGTGGTCAATTTAAAGGGTGTAAGTGAGTAAAGTGAGAGTGTATTGCAAATTGAAAGGCAAAACTTAATCGTGTGGTCTCCAAGTTACTGCAATTAAGCAAAGCGAGAGTGACATTTATTTTGTACGTTTTTGTATGAAGAATTTGCTGCATTCGCCAAACAGTGGTGTTTGTGTAGAGCAAAACAATGCTTAATAAACTTTAAAATAGTTGATAATGAGAAAAATCATACTTAATATCTTACAAATCATAAAAAGTGGTATTCAAAATATGTATATATATCCCAACCTAACTTAATTTTTTACAAAATGTTCGGTAGGCCAAACCAATAAAATGAGCTGACGATATCTTCCATAACATTTCGCAAAACTTCGAGTGCAATTATTTTGGTCGATTGTAAGCTATTCCTATTTAATTCATCAAGTCTTCTTCACAAAATGCTAAAAAAAACAAGATAATAAAAACAAAAATGTATAAGGAATTCAGGGGTTTGAATCTGTCATTTTTGGCCACCCTATACATAAGTATGCACATACATATGTATGTAGATATTTTTGTTGCTCAAAAAAGAGCAATTTTATAATATAAATTTCCATTACAATTGAAATATTTAAATATCTTAAACAATAAATACTTACCAAAAAGAAAAAAAATTGTAAAATATTATTTTTTTCGTTTTGGTTTTAATTTTGAATATTTTCAATATATACTCAAAACTTTTAAATTTCTTTCCAGAGTATATTATATTTTAGTTTAATAGAAATTTCTGTTAAATTTTTTCATCCGATGAATATACTGATTACGTTTTATGATTTACATTTTATTTTAGAGATTTTAATATTTAAATTTAGGAAATTTTTAAGATAAAAAATTTGATTTTAATAATCGTAATAGGTTTTAGTAGTTTATAAAAATGTTTTTTTTTTCAAAATTTTAACTATTTTGTTTTTTTTTGTCACTCGGTTTTTCTGATTTGTTGCGATACTACAGAGATTCCTTTTCATTATAAGAAATTTCTATAGTACCCACATATAGCTAAAAATTATTGACTAACAGCCAGGCCCACGATGTCACACGTTAACGTTCGCATAGAAAATTACATTTAAAACAAAAACAATTTATAGAACTTGTTTTTGTTTTTAATGTAAATTTCTATGCGAACGTTAACGTGCGACATCGTGGGCCTGGCCAAATATTTTAAGATCAGCAAAAAGATGTGATAACTAAAAATCCCTTGGCGAAATAAATTCACTTTAAACAAATTTAAAATAATAACTTTTAAACCATCTAGCAAAAATATGTTACCAATGTAAAGTTTCTTATTAAATAATGACGCAAAGTGAACAATGTACCTGTGCTGAAAGCAAGTAAAAGTGTCCTCAAAAACAACCGAAATCATCTACCTCGCAGTTGTGCAGCTATTTAAATAAACTTAACTATAACCAATACATCCTAAACCTTGTAATCATGTCTAATTTTAGTGGCTGGGATTATGCGGTGTTGATCACCATTTTGACCATTTCTGCGGCCATAGGAATTTACTATCGCTTGTCGGGCGGCAAACAAAAAACTACCAAAGAATATTTAATGGCCGATCAGAGTATGTCGGCGTTGCCAGTATCTTTTAGTTTAATGGCCAGTTTTATGTCGGCCATTACTTTGCTAGGTGTCTCAAATGAGAGTTACCAGTTTGGCATTATGTTTTGTGCCATCAATATTGCATATATCTTAAGTACACCCTTGGCTGCGTATGGATTTCTGCCGGTGTTCTACCGCATGCGTACCACTAGTGTTTATGAGTATTTGGAAAGACGTTTTGGACACAGCATGCGTTTAGTGGCTTCATTAGCCTATTCAGTACAAATGATTTTATATATGGGTATAGTTTTGTATGCACCCGCCTTGGCGCTGGAAGCTGTAACGGGTTTAAGTCATGTTACTGCCATTTTGGCTATTGGACTAGTTTGTACCTTTTACTCGACTCTAGGTGGAATGAAGGCTGTACTCATTACTGATGTATTTCAATCTTTACTCATGTTTGCTGGCATTTATTCGGTTATTATTGTATCGGCTATTAAGGCTGGTGGCCTTAAGCCCATTTGGCAGGCAGCTCAAGATACTGGACGAATAGATCTCACCGCTATAACTTTAGATCCTACAGTACGTCATACCTGGTGGAGTTTAATTATTGGTGGCATGATTACTTATCTCTCATTGTATGGTGTAAATCAAACTCAGATACAACGATTGTTGAGTGTAAGAGACTTGAAAGGTGCTCAGGCGGCGTTGTGGTGGAATCTGCCCATATTAAGTTGTTTAAGTTTTAGTACTCTGTTTGCGGGGTTGGCGATATTCTATTACTATCGTAACTGTGATCCTGTATTAAGTGGACGCATTAAGTCCAGAGATCAATTGATGCCATTATTCGCTATAGATACAATGGGTAAGTAAGTTTTAAAAAATATACCTAAAAAATTACCATTTTAATAATAAGCAGCAGCGACAAACTGATTTGAAGATCCATTTAAGTTTATATTTCATATGAAGTTAAACGACGATCATAATACAAATAAAAAGCTTATTTACATAGGATTGCCTTAGTATTATAAGTTAAAGCTGACATATTTTTTCTATTTTTTTTTACTAAATTTGTTAAAAGAATAAATGGGACAAGAATAGGTCTCTGCTTATATACATATGCACATATATATGTATATACTTATGCATGTCATAAGCTAACAAAATTAACCACATAAGATTTCCTTTATTCAGAAGAAACTCTTAATAAAAAATGATCGTAGTTAGTCTGTAATTTACAAATCGTCAGCTCATTATTGGTTTGGCGCATATGCCAAAAAGTCGTAGTGGTGAAAAACAACAATGAAGGTTTACTTGAAGGTTTCTGAAAATATACCCAATAGAATTTTTTTATTTTTACTACAGCTTCTGGCAAATGTTTTGAAGAAAAATTGACATTTTTTGAACGTTCATTAACTAACATAAAAATTAATAGCACTTTTATGAATTTTTTTATTGTTATGTGCCGCATACGCCACTTTTCGAGATTTATTTTTAAAAAGACGATTTTCGGAACTCAAAAAGCAACTACTTTTCAGGAGAGACAAAATACTTTTTTTTAACCAAATATTTGAAACTTTTTGCTATATATTCTTTTATAATCCAAGAATTAGGAAAAATTCCGATATTCCGCCAAACAAAAAAATTGCAAAATTGTAAGGCGGTATTCTGATTACTTTTCCGGTTAAAACAAAAAATCGAGTTACGTGGTTGCGGAAGAAAACCATCGTGCTGTGTATTGATTTGTTGACATTTTATGTTGCTTTTGCTTTAACTACTTTTTTTCTTACGGCAATGAAGCGAAGCATGAGTGAAATTTGTTTTCTTGTCATTTTGTTTTTATTTCGCTTGAACTAATTTTTTTCTTACGGTAATGAAGCAAAGCAAGAGTAAAATTTATTTTGTACGTTTTTGTATGAGGAATTTTTTGCATTCACCAATCAGTGGCGTAAACCAATAATGAGCTGACGATATGTAGCCCCAATAAGGGTGCTATCGAAAAGCATCCAAAGTAACTAGTTGTTTAAGCTACGTTTTAAACATTTTTCTTATATTTGGTTAAGTTTGTTGTTAAAAAAAGTCAAACTGTTTCATTATTTTATGTTACCCTATTCAAAAGTCCTCACTAAATGAACTGGGGGAAGTTTGATAAAAATGTATTTAAAATTAAAAACATCCTTTTTTAACTAGTTTTTCGTCTCTAAGCAGAATAAGACTTTTGAAACACTAAAGGAGCTAGAGAAGCCTTTGGTTGCTTAGATTTTAAAAATGGGTTTATTTTTTGAACTAAATAAACTCTTAGCAAAAATCTGTACATAATCAGATTGTTAGCACGGTTAAGCCCACATGAGAGGGCTCTTGCAAACATCTATAATGAAACAAGAGTTACTGCCAATTTCAACAAGTTCAGTTAAAATTAACTATTTCTTTAACTTCCAGTTAACAATACGTTTTGACGGTTAAAAGGGATATTTAATTATAACTGGACTTGGTGAAATTGGCCGTTAATACGTTTTTTTCTCTAAAAATTTTAGATTACATTTTCTAGAAATGTGCAATTATAAACCATTCCAAATTTATGTTGTCTTTTACACACAATTTTTCTATTTTGTCTAATTTAAGGTCAGTATCCCGGTTTGTGTGGCCTCTTTGTCTCTGGGATTTTCTCCGCCAGTTTATCAACAGTTTCCTCGGCTGTAAGCTCCCTCTCGGCAGTAACTCTCGAAGATTATTTAAAACCTTTATATAAGAAAATTTTCAAAAGACCCATGACAGACTCCAGCACCACCTTACCCTCGAAAATAATGGCCTGTCTTTATGGTCTGGTATGTATAGCCTTGGCCTTTGGAGCCGGGTCAATGGGTGGCGTATTGCAAGCCTCACTAACGATTTTTGGTGTAGTTGGTGGTCCCTTATTGGCGGTCTTTACTTTAGGCATGTGTACTACCAAAGCTAACCAACGAGGTGTAATAGCAGGTCTATTATGTGGTCTATGTTTTGCATTTTGGATAGGTTTTGGTGGTCCTAAGCCTCCAACTCTATCTCTACCCCTGTCCGATGACGGTTGTGTTGGTGCCAACTCAACTTTAGTAGCTGAATCTTTAAGATTCATAGAAGAAACTATAAATCAAACAATAATTACCACCACTGAACAAAATCTTCCTAATGAACAACATTATTTTTGGCTGTATCGTCTTTCGTATATGTGGTACTGTGTTTTGGGTTTCATTATGACTCTTATTTGTGGTTATTGCTTTAGTTGGATACTCGAACGTTTAGAATGGGCCGATAATTCTCAAATATATTTGGATATAGCCTGCAAACAAATCGATTATGATTTATTTGTACCAATATTGTCGCGCAAATTACAACAACAGGCTGCTGCCTCAGAGGAGTTGAGTAAATTAAACTATTGTATTAATGTGACTTAAACTAATTTAATTAATGCTTAAGAAATTATCATTATTATTGTAATTTTTAATTTTACTTTTAACTTATTAGAGATTTATAATGTTTTTTCATTGTTTTATATGGGACTTATTTTGAATAAGTTATTAATGGGTGGTTCTATTAATGTTTAAGTTATTACATAGATAGAGAATATAATTATTGTAATTTTATTTAAGAATTAAGTGACTTAAAGCTTTAAATTGTTTTCATTAAGGAGTTCTACTTACATACATAAATTAAGTGAGAATCATATAATTTCTTAATAATTTAACTTATTTTTTAAAATTAATTTAATAGTTTACTTATGTGCTGTTTTCACAACACAAGTGATTGAACGTGTAGTAAAATTTCAAAAATCTAGGCGCTTTTCATATAAATTTTACTACACGTTCAATCACTTGTGTTGTAAAAACAGCACATTATTTTTTTTTAACAAGTTTTACTTAATTTTTTTAATATAAATATACATATTTTTTAATTATTTTGAAAAACAGATAAATATTGAAACATATTTTTAAAGTGAACTATAAAAGTTCAAATGCAACAGTTTTTTTTTGTTTAATTTTTTTATAATAAATATTTCTGAGATTAAATGGAATTACCAAAACCGGCATTTATTGTAAAAAGGCGTTAGAAGATATATTTAATAACTTTTGAGTATATTGAAACCTTCAATTTCTAGTATGCAGCTTTAAAAGAAACTGCAGTCAAAGTAGAAAAACTGTCATTTCTTCCACTTCATTATTTGTCATTAGCAAAAGAAAAACTGTTGATTTTACTTCCGATTAATTAAATATAAAGAGTCGCTGTCAAACCAACTCAAAAAGCGAAAAGTTGTACACAAATTTTCGTTTTTTTTTGTTCGACAGTTTTTGGTTTCGACTGCAGTTTTTTAAACCCTGCTAATATGTTAAGGTTATGATGTTTCCAGATGTTTTAGCAAAAGTTATAAAACTTCTTAAATCTCATAATTTTCTTTATCAATTGCTGTAGGATTAATCTTTTGCCAAACTTATAATATAAGAAAAAAAATTTTTATTATGACTTTAAATATACCCACATTAAAAATATTTACATTTAAGTGACACTGAATATGGCGCAGAATTTTTCCACACTAATAGATTTGGCACTATGGAAGGCCAATATTTTGCATAACCATTTCTTATATATCAGGGGCCAAATTATGGCATTCCATTTAAATTTCATTGTAATATCGATCATATTTCAAAGATTCAAAACGTACCTTGATTTTGTCTAGCCCTTCTCATGGAATAAGAGTTTTTCATATTTCATTAGGTTAGGTAAGGTAGAAATGACAGTCAAAACTGATTTTATGCACTTAGAACCAATGATCGATTGTTAACACGGAGTTCAACTAAACAGAACCCCGCCGTAGAACCAACCCAAACTTCAAACGAAGTTTAAATTGCGCTACAGTTCAACGCAGTGTCCCGTGACAACAGAAACCAAAAGTGATACGTCCATTTCGGTCATCGATAGTAGAGACAGGGTTCACCCATCATCCATGCGGGGCCACAATAGCCTGTCAATCCTGCATCCAGTGTTAGCGGCCCATCTGTCATTAGCAATATCGATCGCCGAAGTTCGAGTTTGCAGGAGTGCATAGGCACCCAAACGCCTTCTAGATTTAGGGGAACCCGTAAGGTAGTGCACTATCTATTTGAATTTTTAAATCTTGTATTTTTAAATTAGAATTTCTATAATTTCGCTTATCCTTCATCCCAAAAGAGGAGCCAAATATGTACATCGAATTTGGTACAATAGTTTAGGTCTGTTTTAGAAATGGACTTAATGGGTACAGTATTCTACCATTAATGTTCTATTGTAAATTTAGTTTTTTTAACAACTCTGAAAATTTAAATCATGTGATTTTAAAATTAGATTTTCTAGGATTTTTTAATTGATATTCTAACTTATTTTGAAATTGCGATTTAAATGAGAAGTTAGGGATTTTTTTTATCATATGTGATTCGTTGCAGGTTTCACTGTTTTGCTTCCAAATAGTAAGCCCGAGCTTATTATATTTTCTTTTCTTTTTTTGTATGTTTGTCTTATATTGACCAGCATTTCCAAATAGTTGTTTGTTGTTAATAATACGGGCCACCAGTTTTTCAGGATGTTTTGTAGGCATCTATTGGTGAACGTCTGTATTTTGAGTTGGATGCTGTTAGTTACAAGGCGGTTTAATCCGTATAGAAAAACTTTTTTAACGCAGGTGCATATATGTTTATTTTAAAACGTTTTTAAAAGCATTTTAAGTTTTGTTATCGATTTCTAAGATTTCTTCTCATATTTTTAACACAAAACAAAAAATTAAGGAAACAAAGTTTTTAATTACTATAATTTGAAAATTTATTGAGCCAAATCTCAAAAAATAGACATAGATGTATATAATAAAATAGCCGAGCGCCTTCTGCAATTTTGTAATAAAAAAAATATATATAAATATTGATAAAATTGTTTAATTCTAAGAAAAACAACAAGGGGGTTACCGCGTATTTCGATTCGAAAGAAATAATTTACGAGTTCGAACAATGCGCACTGTGGATTACGATTTTCGTACTCGTTCGAATCGATGCCAGAGTTTATATTTGATATCTAGGGATTTTATTATTTTTTTCATTCGAAACAAATATTAAGAAAATCTTAATACACAGTATGTATTATTCGAACTCGTAAATAATTTCTTTAGAAGCCAAATACGCGGTAAGCCCTCTAAAGTCAACAGTTTAAAATATATTACGTTAAAGTCTTCCATTGTAATTGTAGTTGTTGTATTTATTCAATATTTTGTAAAAATAAAAATTTTATTAAAAACGCTTAAAATGTATTTAATTACAACACTGTATAATGAAGGAAATATATTTTTTATACATAAGTAAATAAATAAAAAAATATGTATTTAAAAGCAAAAGAGAAATAATTTTTAATTTCAATATTCATTAAATTAAGTGTCAGTCAGCAGCACTAATAACTTTTTATAAAATACAATTTTTTTGCTTACCATTAAATAATTTTGTAAAAATTTACTTAATTCACTTAAAAAACACCCACATACATAAATAAGAGTGTTTTACATACATACATTAAAATATAAATAAATTTTAATTGCCCAAACCATTTGTAAATACATACTTATTCTCGTTTATAACCAAAAAAAAAAAGAGAACCAGAACTAAATATTTAACTGTAGATAAAAATAAATATACAACTTTTACAATGTTTATAAAATATTAATAATTTTTTTTTTCATTATTTGAACTTCATGCTAATAGTTTAGAAAAAACTACTCAATCTTTGGGCCATAAAAATATTAGAGGTAAGTACTGGTATGATAATTAATAAAATTTGTTGATACTTTAATAAAGATAAGATTTGCTTTATCGTGGGAACATTTAAATTGCCGCCGAAAATAAAGATGTTCTTCAGTTAACAAGTATGAGTGCTGTTGTCGGCTTAGCCGAATCTTATATACCCTTTACTATAGTATACAAAATCATACTAAAACATTAAATTCTGTATCGGTGTTAGGAAAAATAATAGACCGTTTTTGCTCATTTTAAATACTTTTTTTTTATTAATGAGAAATATCTGAGCCAAATTTGGTTCTCTTAGCTGTTATGGCATGCGAGCTATTGTACCTACTGTATTTATTTTTTCAGAAAGAAAAAGGCAGTTGTTTGTCTATAACTTAGTAATTTATTAAATTAACAATAAGTCGGTCCAACTCACTCTGTTAACACTTCCGATAATGGAACAACTCTTTGTTCACAGTTTTTTGATCAAATGTATCTGACACCTAATCTATATGTAAAATTGTCCGCTGAATCTGTATACGAAGTCAGAATTGTTTGCAAATCCTATTCATTTTTGTTCGCCCACGTCGACTTCTATTCCAAAAATCTGTGTACTCATAAAGAGTATTTTAAAAATAGTAAGTTTTCAATAATTGTTCTTTAAAATAAAAATAATAAGCCATGTTCTTTAAACCGAATTCGAGTGAAATTAAATCAAACAAATTTTTTAAAATTTCCTGTTTTAAAAAGTAATGAAAATACTTTGTTTTCTTTACTTCATATTTGGAGAACCACTTATCTACATCTGACCTATTCTTAAAATTGAGACAAACTACGGTCATTTTTAAAAAAATTGAACTAAAAATCTTCATCAATTTCATGTATGTATTTTGAACTGGGGAACTAATGATGTAATTATCAAAGTAATTTTTGGGAATCAATAATTTTTAATTAACAAGATTTGGTTTTTCGTGCTTAATTCCCAATTTTTATTCTTGATAAAAACACTGAAATTTATTGTTGATGGGATAATGTAATGTAATGTTATCGATTATTTTCTCTAGAACCCCTTTGAGGATTTTTTGCAATGTTTATTTTTCTTAACCTTTAGGTGGTATTCTTCCATATTCCGTTGAGTTTATAACCTGACACTTCCTTGTTCCTCTGAAATAACAAATCTTATATTTTTCCTGGCTATTTTTGATAAACCCACTTTTCTCTGGAACGGCTCTGAGTTTTTTTTCATTGTTCATGTTTTTATGCCCCTATTTCGGTTTACAACTCAACTTAGTTTAGTTGATATTATAACAACTGCTACCGATGAGTTGTAATTTTTTTTATGTGTTTGTTAACTCTGATATAACAGAGTTGTAAAGTAGACTTTATTCCCTGACACTTCCTAGTTCCTTATGTTCGATTTATCTTATTAAATTACATTAAAACTTAAGTCGTAAAGTCGATGCAAAACTTTATTTTCAAACAGTTTTTAAAATCATTGCTAACAGTACTAAAAACAACTGTGTTCACAAAAGGACACATTTGCTGTAATATGTTTACATATGCATACATTTATTTTAATATATTATGTTTTGTGCTGTCCACCTATACAAAACACTGTGATATAATTTATAATTGATGTTATCTGAAGAAAAGGATTATTTTATTAAAAAATACTCAATCCCTGAAGAAGTTGCAAAGAATACCCACGAAACATCGGATTTTATTGAGAATGACCTTGAAAGCATGTGTATAGGAAACTATATAAGCTATTTAGAGTAATCAGAAAAATGGTCGATCAACACTTATAATAAAAGTTGCTAACTATCGTTGCCACTAAATTACCAAAAATCCCCTTGGTTTTATTTCCGGTGTTGCTTTTAATCGTTGCTATCATGGCGAATGTATTTTCGAGTTATTTTCTGAGTTTTCTTTATACCTCAGAAATAAGTTATTTCTTTATTTTTATTTCTTCCTCAAAAAATAAAAATTATTTTTGAGTTTTTTTTTTGCTTAGAAAAAAATATTATTTTTTGAGTTTTAGTTTTTGCTTAGCAAATAACAGTTAGTGTTTGAATTTGATTTTTTTTGCTTACAAAAAAGTAATTTTCTGAGTTAAAATTAATATTAACGGATTTAAATGCGAATTCATCCACAGAGTTAGTGCAAAAACTCTTATTTGTTAAATTAAATTAATTTTTTTTATATTTAAAAATTACTTTTTTTAAGCAAAACAAAAAAAAAAAAAAAATTCAATAACTAACTTTTATTTCTGAGGACCAAATAAAACTCAAAAATAATTTTTATTTTCTAAGCAAAAAAAACTCAATAAATAATTTTTATTTCTGATAAATAAATAAAATTCAGTTAATAATTTTAATTATCTAAGAAATAAAAAAACTCAGAAAATAACCGGTAAAATTGAGTTTTTTAATAAAACTGAAAAAAAAAAAAAATAAAAATTAATGGATCTTAAGGTAGTCTATGCAAAGATTATCTCGGTGTATTCCTTATATACGTATAACTTCTCTTTTAGTTTGATTTTGTTTAGCTTAAATTTGAAAAATAATCGTTATTTGCTGGTTTTAATATGTCACTTATTACCATTTTGATAAATAAAGTATTCCACTTTTTGGACGTATCATGTAGGTTTAAGTTCATTATATTTAAATATGTATGTATGCAATAATTATTCTAAATTGAGTTAACTTAATAACTCCACTACAAAATGCCTAAAACTTTTTTTAAATATGGAAACATTTGTATATAAGACTGAGAGAAAGGTCATAAACAAATTGATAATAAAAACAATCTATAAGTATGTAAAACATGGCCACTGAGGCCCAGGCAGCTGGCGTTGCACATCGAATAGGTTTCTGTACAAAATTGCAAAGCAGATATTTGAGAACGCCTGTTCAATCACATTACCCCTTAAAGACCAAATCAATTACAAAAATTAGTAAAATTGCGGATCTTAAGTATTTTTTGGCAAACTTCCTAAAATAAAAAAGCTATTTATTAAATATATATTAAAGAGAAATTTTGAATTAAATATAAATACAAATTATTGGCAACCCTGTACTCAAAGTGTCAAATAGTTAAATTTTTTGCAATTACGCTAATTTTATTTTATTTGTTAAAACTATCTGTAAATAATCAACTAAATATTGCTAAATCACTTTATAAACGTTTACATTGGTGACCGGAATAATAGTCTGTTGGAGTGTTGCTTTATGAAGGTGTAACCATTGATGTTGAAGAAATTTTCGTCTATGGTGCTTTGACTGGGCGGCGGAGTCTTGAAGTTGTTTCGAAAAGAATACGGAAGCGGAGGTCTTAATAACATAATTGTAGTCCTGTTTTGAATGGCCAATTTATTGTAATTCATAAGAATTCAATTGGTATTGTGCAGGGAAAGTCTTTTGGTTTGTTTATAAATCATAATTATATTCATTTGTTTTTGTTTGTTTGTTGGTGTGCTTGTACTTACATTTAACCTCTGGTAAGCGTCAGCTGTTTATTGCAACAATACTGCCATTCATTGTTTATATTTGCAAGTATGCCTAAAGGTATGCTTTAAAAACTAATGAGTAATAAGCGAACAATAGATCTAACATCACCCGACTACACGGACAATAAATCTTGTATCAAAAAGCGTCTATACTGTAACAATAATATGTCCTCAGTAAATCAAAATTCCACTCAAGATGTTTTTTCTTGGGAAAAGTTATGCGCTCTGTTGGACGACAAATTGAAAGATGTCACAAGAAAGGCTGATTTAATAGACCTTAAAGCGGAAATAGATGAGCTGAAAAAGGAAAATATGCAACTGAAGAACGATCTGAAAAAAGTATCATCAAGGCTTGAGTTTATTGATCGCAAATCAAGGTCATCAAATGTGGTTGTTTCCGGACTTAGTAATAGTAATGTGAATGGAGCAAAGTCGGAATTTGTTAAGTTATGCACAGAAGTTTTAAAAACGAATGTAAACATTATTTCAACTCGTATGATTTCATCAGGTAAAACGGTATGTTTCACGTTAGAGTCGAGTACGCAGGCATATAACGTTACTTCTGCTAAAAATAAATTAAAGGGTCGATCTGTATATATACAAAAAGATTACACAGAAGAAGAGCAAAATGTTCGTTATAATCTACGGCAAATTAGTAAAAAAATTTCGAGAAGCAATTCAAACGTCAAAGTAAGGCTTGGTGAATTTTGTATATACTTAAATAACATGAAATATATATGGTCAAAAGGCAAAGTTTTGGCAAATTCTGAGATGGATGCACAGTTTTTAAATGGTTTATTGGCACAATGTAATTACCCAATGGACATATGTGTTAGAGAAGCGCATAACAATAGAACTACTACAACGGAATTATCACCTCAATAGCAATTTAACTTATTTAAATTATTATCCTATAATGTAGCTAATTTATCAAGAGCAATAAACTTTGGCACGTTCATATCATATGTTAATAAATTTGATGTATTTTTCTTATTTGAAACTCACGTAATAGCTAGCAAACAATATATTTTTTCGTCTTACTTTCAAAATTTTACTTTACACTGGATTGAAGCGAAGAGAATTCAAGCAGTTGGTCGTGCAAGTGGTGGATGTTTATTTGGTTTTCGGAAAACTCTACAGAAAATATATGAATTCAAATATATAAATATATACAATAACACTGTTATGGTTGCTAAATTAGATGGAACTCTTTTCTACTTCATACCCAAATATTTGAATTGTACCAATTGGAATTCTGATATGGAAAGCTTTGAAGAATTTTTACAGGATTTTAATCCTACAAACTTCTGTATAGTTGGTGATCTGAATGCTAGAATTGCAAATGAGCAGGTCTTGGATACAAATTTACTAGAGGGTTTGCCACATATCCGTAAATTTAGATGCTCAAAGGATAATATTTACAATACTCAAGGTAGAAAACTATTAGAAGTCGTTGAAAATGTTGGTGGTATTGTGCTTAATGGAAGAACGGTGAATGATGCATTGGGTGAATTGACCTTTTGTGGTGCGATGGGTAATTCTTTGATTGACTATTGTATTTGTTCTCACAGCTTACTACAATTCGTTGATAATTTCTCTGTAGCATCAAAGCCTTACTCTGACCATATGCCACTGTGCCTTCAAATTAGATCCACAAACAATAACTATGGTAGAAGTGATGAACGGTCGCTACAAAAACTACGCTGGCATAATAAACACTCACTAAAATATGCAGAAAACCTTAGGGCACTATCTACTCAGATTAACCTACATACGGAGGTCACGGTAGACGAATTAGTACTAGCAGTAACGAGAAAAATTAAACTGGCAAACGTAAAACCTAGCAATAGAAGTATATTCGAGCCTAAGCAAAAATGGTTTGATTGGGCGTGTTGGCGTTCCCGTAAATGTATGCTAGAGAAGCTGAAAGTCTATAGAATGACTTACACCACTGGAAATAGACGTCGTTATATTACAGCTAGACATAAATACTTGCGACTCTGTAATACAAAGAAATTAGAATTATACAGCAAGAACCTTGAGCTACTAAATACAGTTAGATGTTCTAGCGAATGGTGGAAGCTGTCTAAATCATTGATACCATCTAGATACATTGTTAAAGGAATTTTGAATACAAATGATTTTTATTCTCACTTCAGTACTTTACTACAAAATAATGAAACTTTACATGCAATGAGCTGGTCCATGCCGTATTTTACCGATGCTCTGCTAGACTCGCCCATTGAATTCTGCGAATTGTATACAGTTATTAAATCCCTTAAACAAAACAAAGCTCCAGGACAAGATGGTGTTAGCTATGAGTTCTACAAATATGCCCCCGCGTGCTTCTTAACTGAGTTATTAACAATATTCAACAAAATATTTTTACAAGAAACAATACCATCTAGCTTCAGAAATTCAATTATAGTTCCACTCTTTAAAAAAGGCGATCCAAACTTGCCAACGAATTATCGTGGTTTATCCTTGATCAACACTTTGTGCAAAATTTTTAATACAATTTTGCTAAATAGAATAACAGAATGGACAGAAAGCAACAATGTATTGAGCGAGTATCAAGCCGGGTTTAGAAAACATTATTCAACCGTTGATAATATTTTTAATTTGATAAGCATAGTAAACTTGAATAAATTGAATGGTAAAAGAACGTATGCTTTTTTTGTCGATTTCTCGTGTGCTTTCGATGCGATACCCAGAAATAGCCTGTTTTACAAATTATCATGTCTTGGTATGTCATCTAAGATAATAAGAATATTGCAGAAATCGTATGAGAACACTAAAAGTCAAATATGGGACGGCAATTCCCTCTCGAATTCATTTACTGTGGAACTTGGTGTAAAACAAGGTTGCATTTTAAGCCCACTATTGTTTTCATTATATATTAATGACCTTATTGATGTGTTGCCAGGTGGTGTTAACGTTGCAGACAATAATATTAAACTTTTGCTTTATGCGGATGATATAGTTATTTTGTCGGAATCACCTACTGAATTGCAAAACATGATTAATGCCTTGCATTCATATTGTACTAAGTGGTGTTTAAAAGTTAATTTAGAAAAGTCTAAAATATTAGTATTTCGCTCAGGATCACGTATGTCTGCGAACTTGAATTGGCAATATGGTACAGAAAATATAGAAATAGTGAACAGCTACAAATATCTTGGGATAACCATCACATATAACCTGTCCTTTAAAACACATTTAAGTAACAAATTAACGACATCAAAGCTGGCAATAAATTCCACTTGGTCAAAATATATAACAAACCCACAAATATCGATCAAAAATAAGCTAAAAATATTTAACGCAGCCTGTAGATCTATTTTGTTATACGCGGCTCAAATATGGGGATATGAAAAACACGATGTTGTTGAGAAGCTGTTTCGATTTTTTATTAAAAAAATGTTGTACCTGTCCCCCACAACACCCAATTACATGCTACATTTGGAAACTAACCTTGACTCACTTTATATTTCGACTTTGAAACTGCACCTTAATTATATAAATAAAGTTTTAAATTTAAGTCAACGACGACTTCCACGTATTTTAGCAGAGTGTATTATATCTCGAAATGTGTGTTGGGCAAGAGAATGGTTAAATCTATGTCAAAATCTACAATTTACCCCAGCTAATTCTAACAGACCTTTATGTACGTATTGGAAACCCATTTTAAAATTACTGCAAACTAAAGAACGTGAAGATAACTTAAGAAGTGCAGTCAACTCCCAGCATCACGATCTATACTCGCAACTAAGTTTTGATGTCGTGCCAGCACTCACGTCAAATTTATCGCCCTATATTATTAGTTTGATAATTAAAGCAAGAGGTGGATTGCTCAATTTAAATGCCAGAAGCTTCCGAAATAACACTGTTACCACATGTACAATATGCAACCTTGATGAACCTGAGAATACTTTTCATTTTGTTGGAGTTTGTCCAATTTTTAATGTATATAGGAGAAATCTCTTTGGAAAAATACAACTTAATATAAGCGAAGTACTTAATATTTTGAATGGTCACAATTATGTTGCTTTATACAAATACATTCAAGTATGTTTAAAATATAGAAAACTGCTAACAAATGAATTTGATTCTTGATTTTTAAATATAAATATAAGCTTGTAAATACCAATGAATTATATAAATACAATATTACAATGCCAATCGGGCTTACAACGAAAACGTTCAGCCCAATATAGATAAATATATTAAATGAATTTTTTGTAAATTTGTATATACAACATATTTAATCTATTAATAAATAATAAATAATAAAAATAATAAATACAAATTAAACGCTTAAAGCAGAATACTCTTAACAACAATTCGTCGTTCGTAAATTATTGTGTTCAATAATATGTGTATGTAAAATATAACCATATAGAACACAATAATTTAGAAACGACGAAGTTTAGAGTGATCAACAATCAAATATTTGAGAGAAATTTATAATTTTCTCAATGTTTTCATTTTAAAAATTTTCGACCTTGACCCGCATCTATCAATTTTATTTGTTTTTTTCATTTGATAAGACTTAATAATATGTACTTTAAAATAAATTACTATTTCATACAAACATTTCACAATTAATATGAAACAAGCGAACTACTTCGAAAAGTTGACGTTTGGAGATTGAAATAATTAAAATATTTCTCATGTTATCACGTGTTTAACTCATATGCATACAAATGGAAAAAGTTTTAATTTAAATAAATCAATTTGAAACTGAGTGTATTTTTTTTTTTATTAAAAATGACAATTAAATCACGAACTTGTTGGTGTAGCAAAGAATCACTCGCTATTAACAATTTATACATATGTCCAAACAATTAAAATTCATTAAGATGAAGAGGTTTGTTTTATAGATAATTTTATTAGAGCATACACATTTCTTCATCACCCCAAGCCAAAAAATTTTTTTTTTTTTTCAATAAATATGTGTCAGTGATTCTCAGGTTTGGAAAATATGGCGCAGAGCGAATTTATATATCATCAGTGGGCTAATTCTGACTGTCGTGATCGAATACTTGTTCGAACCGTAAGCAATCTTATTTCTTATTCTTTCAGTCAATGCTGAACACAGTCAAATTATTTTGTCAGTGTTGTGGAAACTCCAATAAATGCTTCACAACACTGAAAAAATAATTGCGATTCCTTCGGTATCGACTAACAGAATTAGATATTAGATATATAGGTGACGGCAATCCTACAACAAGAAAATAATTGGTTTTATTTTTTTGGTGATGAATAATGTCGAAATCCGTTACAAAATATTAACAACACAATTTATTTTTTCAATAAGCAACCAACCATAATCACCTGATCGGTTCAACCGGCTATTGGCACTTTAAACGAAAAATCGTCAGCTCATTAATTAATATCTATCTATTAGTGTGAGGGTACAGTTTCGATTCGAATCGTTTTGAATAAGAATATAGTTACAAATAAATTTCATACGACAAATAACCTGTATAAAAAATTGTATGTAAAGCCATGTTTCTATATTCCAAATAATTTTTATTGTTATTCTTGGTAGAGTGTATCAAAGTTTCGGTTCAGTTGAATTCAGAATTCAACGATGTTTTTTTTTCTAGCAGTTTGTAATAAATAGTTTATTTTCAAATAGTCACATGGTTTTCATTTCCTGCAACTGTGTTTTGTTTTGTAGTAGTGAATATTAAATTGTTTTTTGCAAAAAAAAAAATTTTAATCAAAGTCCAAATTTTTAAAAAAATTGTTTTGATTACGCCGACGACAGTTAACAATGATGACAAACTAACTCAATACCACGAATAAAGACTTTTTAGGAAATTAAAAATACAACAATAGCTATAAGGAATAATTTGTTAAAAACAAAAAATTAACTGATGACTTTCTAAAGTGAAGATACGTTTAGGCGTAAGGCGAATTCAAATTTACTTTTTTAATAACAATTGGGTTGTTTACGGAATGCGGATTATCAGGTTTTATGGTTATGTAGTTATATTAACAGCAACAAAATATATTTATAAAAAATTTAAAAAATGTATTTTGTTGTTGTGAATATAACTAAATAACCATATAACCTGGTAACCAGCCTTTCGTGAACAACCTAAATATTCATCAATTTCGAAATTAAGGCGCTAATTATGTAAAACGTAACGGAATGCCAAAGAATTACATTTAAAGCAATTTTAAAACGGTACATGCATTTCTTTAGAAAGCAACAACAAAATTACAAAAAATTTATAACTTTGTTTTTGCTTTCAATGTAATTCTTTGGCGTTGCGTTTTATATAATTACGGCCTAAAGGCTCAGTTAGCCGGGAGTAACAGTAACGTTGCAAATCAGCTGCTTCATTTTGTTGTATGTAAAGCAGTTATAACGATTATAGTTAGCAGTAAGATGTTACATCTCTCTCAATCTGTAAGAAATAGATTGATCTTACTTTTTTACGGTAAGGTTACTGTTACTGTTACTCCTGGCTAACTGAGCCTTAAATTCTGTATTTAGAAATGATGTCACAAGATATTTGACTTGAAAAATGTATTATTGAAACGGAAAACTTTTGCGGTTTTATTTCATTCCCGATAATAGATATTTTTATTACTCCCGAGAGTTAGTTTTTTCTGTTAAGAATAATCAGGTATGTGATGATAAACGATTTATTTTAGTACTGCTTCATTTTGATGAAAATTGTGTAACGCTGGCCATTATTTCGAACAATTAGTCAAATAATTCGTCCTCAACTGTTAACCACCTGTTTTACATTTTCAAACGTTAAAGTCGCACAGAATTTGATTAAGAAAGTATATTTTGTTCAAAAACTATATTTCGACATTGATAAACTGGCAAATAGTATTATTTAATGTAAAAAGCTTAAATGAAATATCAAAAAATTTACCGAGTTTTTCCGTTACCAAATTTTTGTTTATATCAAACTCACTTTTTTGGAAATTCCTGAAAATTTATTTTTAAAATAGGAACCATAATCAAATGCTATCGCTTTTCTTTGCTTTTGGCCTTTATTTTAGTTTTCTCTTATCGCATTTTGCTGATAATGTGCTAAAACTTTGAGAATTCCATTAAAATTTCTGCGATATTTTGCAGTTTTTGCACTGTAGTTAGAGTTTTTTCCTCGCACTTTTTTGATGCACGGGAAAGTGAGAAATAAAAATTCATATTTCCGGGATTCCCGCCCAAAGTTTTTTATTTATTTAGTCTGGGTTTCCACTATGAAAGTTTTCTTTCAGAAGGTCTAACTCCGACTTTCTGAAAGAAAACTTTCATAGTGTGAACCCGGACTTATGTAGTAACTTCGCCAATGAAACTAATATTTCTCACTGGCAATTATGCTTATAATAATAAAATCTAAAGTATCAAGTATATAACAAAAATGGAAAAAATTCAAGATTTAAATTATTTTAAAACAGCGTTTAAAAAACTGCAGTCAAAGTAGAAAAACTGCCATTTATTCCACTTCTTCATTTGTCTTTGGACATTTTTTGGTTTCGACTGCAGTTTTTTAAGCCTTGTTTAATAACACTTAAGAGATTATTTTTGATCAGAGACCTCATTTTCATCTAATCAGCAGTAGTGAAGTGTTTTTTAATATTCATCTAAGATGTGTCAAGTTGTTTTTAGTTCTCCTAAGCAGTTTGGGGTTAAATAACACCAAAAATTGGTGGCAGAATGTTTCGATTGTCATTTAATTTTAGAAAATTCGTTTTATATGTCACCAAATTTCGTGAAAATCGGTCCATTATTTACCTTAAGCCCCATATAAAGACCACTATCGGAAATCAACTAGAAGCTTAAAACCGCAATAAATATTTTTATTATGGTGAAATTAAGTTGGATAAAACAACTAAAGTCACGAGTCCAATAAAGACTAACTAAAGGTTTAAAGTTTTTTTTTCACAATTTCCCGGGAATCCCACAATTAATTCCCGGCAGTGCGGGAATTGAAAACAATTAAGCAAACTCTATTCGTAATTCTAGACACGGTCACTGACTCATAATTTGTTGTGCATAGTTACTTGCAAATTTCAATTGAAGTACATTTGTTTTAATTAGCAGAAGTTATACAATATATGCGAAACTTTAATGTGGTTTCAATTTTTATTTAAAAAAATATGCCATACTTTTAAGTTAAATAACCTATTAATGATCGATTTAAATTTAATTATAAAATAAGACGTTATGTTATCAATTTAAAAAAAAAAAAAAAAAACAAACATAATCTTAAAACCATTATACAATTTCCAAAAGAAAAAAACAAGTAAGAGTGCTATATTCGGCTATGTCAAATTTTATATACCCTTCACCACGGTGCAATAAGAACAAAATGTTATATTTAATACGGCCATGTTCTGAAATTCGTACGATTTGAAATCGCAAAACGTCAGATTAATTTTATAGTTTTCTGAAACTTGTGCGTTTTGCTTGCGATCTGTTAGGTTTCTTTTAGATCCCTTGTGCATACTTTTGCGATTTAAAGTCGCCAAACTTCTTGCAACTGCGATTAACAGAACACCTATTATGCGATTTAAGTCAGGGGGATACTCTCTATTGCGATGCGAAAGCAATTTCGATGCAAAAGCTAAATGCCAGCAATACTGGCAATAAAAATGAAAGATGGCGATGATTGACAGTAATGAAATGCTAACATATGTAAAAATATTTAAATTGGAAAATTTAAATAAAATAAATTGTGATGATTTGCGAAAAGAAAAAAATTAATAGATGCGAAAGACAAATGCGCAAACGCATTAAAGAGTACCAATCGCTAAATTTGCTACCATTTTCTTTCGCATCGCAATAGAGAATAGCCCCCCAGAATCGCAAAAGTAAAGCGTTTTGCGATTGTCAGAACATGGCCGATTAAAACCGTTCTTTAAATACAAAATTAATCTTCTCCAATCACCCCCACATTTTGTCGAATATTGTGTATTGATAACCAACACGCTCGGATCTAATTTGAAAACTTTGGCTCTTGCCGTTCTCCAGAAATAAAGAATAAGGGTTTGTATGGAAAGTGCCACGCCCCTTCTCTAATCCCGCCCATATTTTGTCGGGTATTGTGTATTGATAATCAAGATGCTTGTACCTAATTTAGAAATTTTGGCTCTTACTGTTAATAAAACACATGGGATTTATGAGTAAAATTAGAGGCAGTCGTGGTTTTCCGTTTATATCTCAGGCTGAATTTCAAAAGTAAACAATCCCAGACTAATATGACATATTTGTATTACTAACTACCTAGTCCCCATTATATCTGGGGTCTTCAACGGACAGACGGACATCGTAATATGAACTTCTGTTCTCATAAGGATCCAGACTATACATCGTTAACTAAAATGCAAAAAGGTGTAACTAACAAAAATATAAATTTACAGGAGAATCAAAAAACTTCATTCAATGAAAATTATTAAAAACTTGCACTGATAAGTTGTCCATGGAATTCTTCAAACCAGGGTAGGTAAATGAATTTCTTTTTTCTTTCTTTCTCGCGAAGGTTTTTTTGTACAAAACTTTTCGATTATCATTATCGCGAGAAAGAAGAAAATATTGTTGTTGTTTCCTTCTTTTGTGTTTGCCGAAGCAAACACAAATGCTTCTCTTCGTTTAGCAGAACGAAGAGGAATGATATAGAAGGAAACAAACTGAAGGAGAATAAAATTAGAAAAGAAAAATGAAATCGAAATATCGAATGGAAGGAAGGAAAAAATAAAGAATTCTTTTTCTGTTTTTTATTGAAATTATATTGTTATGAAGTAAAATTAAAAGCAAAGACTTGGTTAAGTAAATACAGAAATAAGAAAAAATACCAAAACGAAATCAATTTATTACATAGACATTCATTAAAACAAATTTCAATGAACAAAGTTTTTTCCTTCTTTTATTTCCCTCTATTTTTTTCCTTCGATTTAGAAAGAAGAAACAATTTTGTTTGCTTCTTCTCTCCATTTCGTTTCCTTCTTTTTCAGCCAAACGAATGGTTTTTTATTTCAGCACAAATATCAACGAAAGAAAACACAGCAGTTTCTCGCCTTCGTTTATAGAAACGAAACAAAAACAACAAATCTCTTCTTTTCGCGAAACGAAGAGGGAAAGATAAAAAAAAAGAATTCTTTGCGAGGAAATACCTACCCTGCTTCAAACAATTTTTAAAGAAAACCATTGCATATAATTATATGCATATAATGAAAAACAATGGGTAATTACGCCGTTTTCATTTATGAAATAAACACAATTGTAGTTACGTCCCTCTGTTTCTTACAAATAAAAGCGTGAAAAAATGTAATTTAATGGCAATTATAATACATAATCCATAAAAAATTGGATTTTTAATTTTTTTTACTTACGCCTTTTGGCATTTTAGCTAACGATATACTTTATAGGGTCTAGGATCATTATTGTAAGGGAAAATATGAAAGATGACATAAAATAAATTGTTTTTATTTTCCTAAAATCTTCGTGTTAAAAAAAGTATAAAATCGAGTACAGATAACAAAACGAGTTAAGTAGTTAAAAGTGTAATCATTATTCAACACTACATTTATTTGCCATTACATCAGCTCAGAATTGGTTTGACCTACCGACCACTTTAAAAAAAAATTGAGTTAGGTATGGGGTATATATGTATATTTTGAATACACCATTTTTGAATCCAAAATCTGTTTCGCGAAATATTTTGTGGTTTCTGAGATATAAAGCATTCATTTTGCTGCATATCAACTGTTTCAAAAATTTTCAAGTTTTGTTTGGCTCTACAAGCCACTGTTGGGCGATTGCAGCAAATTCTTCATACAAAAACGTACAAAATAAATTTTACTGTTGCTTTGCTTCATTGCCGAAAGAAAAAAGGAGTTAATACAAAATAAAATAACAAGAAAATAAATTTGTGAAAAATAGTTTTATAAAATAATGGACCCAACCAAGTGTACGGTTTGCTATTAT
Source organism: Pollenia griseotomentosa (assembly GCA_963931875.1). Lineage (NCBI taxonomy): Eukaryota > Metazoa > Arthropoda > Insecta > Diptera > Polleniidae > Pollenia > Pollenia griseotomentosa. The sequence continues at coordinate 149,374,106 of OZ007564.1, forward strand.
TTGCAAAGTGTTTTAGCCTTCCTAAGGGAAATGCTTCAACATTTTACTACAAACGAAAATTAAATATGTATAATCTTACAGCAACCATTATTATGCCAAATATACCAACTTTTTCTTATTGTGCCTTGTGGACGGAAGCTTATACTTTAATTAAAATTTTAAATGAATTAATAAAAGATTATCCACTAATTAAAACTTTGACATTATGGAGCGGTTCTTGCGTACCTCAATATAAAAATCGAATTCACTCAACCGCAATCAAAATGTTCTTTAAACAAAATAATTGATGCCGCACGTGATTTCAAATTACGTGTTTTTGAAATCACGATTGTGATTTTGTGGTGTTCTAAAAGTCATACCGTTTTTGTGTTTCTCGGTGTGCTTTCGGCAATTTACGATCACACCAAAACGGGACACTAAAATATCACGTGTGATTTTAGTAGGCATATGTGATTTGAGTAAAAGTGATTTGCAGAACAGGCCTGATAAATAGTAAAATGGACTACTCCCTGGACTGGCCCAATGTTATGCAAGAATGGACAATGTCATTGTTAAAAAGTTTGTAGTGAAACGACATGTCCATATCTTTGTTTTTAAATGAAATGTTTTCGTTTCGTTCGGACAGGGTTACCGTTAGGCATTTTAAAAGTCGCGCAAAAATGTCGTTTAAGAAAATAAAAGTCGGAAACCTATTTTAATGACTGTTAAAGAAGATCCGCGTTTCTGTTTTTTACTTTGATAACCTTTCATGAAAATCTTATAAATTAAATACGGGGATATGCCCAATACATTTTTTTTCTAATTTTTGGAATTAAAATGTTTGAAAACGTTTAAATTTATCTTGCAGACATACGTACAAAGATAAGTGAATAGTGCATTTTGCCGTTCTCTTAAAATGTGTACGTTTTTATTGTATAACGCACAGGTTCTCTCGAAAGTAAGTGGATTTAAGCATTAAATGGTGGGTTTTGGTATTTCAGTATTTAATGTATCACAAGAAATTGTAAATACGGGATGGAATTGAAAATTTTTGTATTAAATTAATATAAATTTTTTATACCTATCTAATTTTCGAGTTGAACTTAAATGAAATTAGGATATGAAAAACATTTTAGTTACCTAATTTTTTTACTTTAAGGAAGTATCACACAAATTGGGTGGTCTTGTGGCTTCCCTGTGAAAAACATACACAATTCAAATTACCTTAAATCTGCAGCCAGAATGCATTCGTGATTCCTTTTTCCTCAAAACAATTTTTCTACGAATTTCCCGATTTTTTTTTATCTATAATGTTCAAACTTCATTGCAATTTTGTTTTAATACTCCAGCAAACTTCCAACATTTATCTAGAATTATGTTTGAAGCGCCTTGACATTGTCAGTGTTCCATAAGCAACTTTTCTTTCCATTCAAACAATCACTTAAAAACATTTTTTATATTATCATTTAGTTTATTATTTTCTCTTGTCACTTGTCTATTATGCACGAATTCAAACATAAATTGAATTCCAGACCATTCGAAATATAAACAAATGGAGCTTTGTTTTAAACATAAAAAAAAATTTTAATAATAAACACCAACTTAGCGTTACCCAAAAAGTGGAAAATCTACTTCTTCTTGGATACACCGACAGTGCGACCACGACGACCGGTAGTCTTGGTGTGTTGACCACGTACACGGAGGCCCCAGTAGTGACGGAGACCACGGTGAGAGCGGATTTTCTTCAAACGTTCCAAATCGTCACGCAATTTGGAATCCAAATTGGAGGAAGTCAATTGATTGTATTTACCATCAATGATATCCTTTTGTCTATTCAAGAACCAATTTGGAACTTTGTAATGCAAGGGGTTGGAGATAATAGTGACGATTTTCTCAACCTACAAGAAAAAGAAACATGTAAACAAACTTTTCTATATTGCAAGATTAGTGCTATAGAAACTTACCTCCTCTTCGGTACATTCACCAGCACGCTTGGTTAAATCTATGTCCGCCTTCTTCAAAACAATGTTGGAGTAGCGGCGACCTACACCCTTAATGGCAGTCATGGCGATACCAACTTTGCGTTTACCATCAATGTTGGTATTCATGATACGCAGAATGTGTTGGAACTTTTCTGGAATAACAAGCGACTAAAAAAATAAAAAAACAAATTAATTATTTCGCAAGTATTTTCTCTTTTAAAACATTTCAGCACAAACAAAATTTCTCTTTCAATTTTTTCTTTTATAATTTACATTTTTCCCAAGAATGTTTTCATTCTCTTGTTATTTGCCTTGTGGAAATTCATATTTGTTTGCGATTTTATCATTTGTTTTAGGATGTTTTGTAATAATTTCGATTTTTTTTCACACATACCATTTTGCCCTTTTTGAAGAGACCGATTTCAAGCCGAAAAAGACGGAAAAACGGATGTTGTCAAAACGTCTAATTTTGACAGCTGACATTCTATATTTAATAAATGCAGCGACACCTGTGTGTCAAACTTTAAGAGATGTGTTTATTTTGTATAAATAAATACAGAAATATCAACCAGAAGTTGGCGAAGAGATGGCGCTGCAGTAATAATTTAGTTTCGAGAATTTTTTGTGAAATTTTTGTTAGTTAGTGAAGTTTTTGTTAAAAATTAAAATAAATATAAGTTTAATAAAGAAAATTTGTTGTGAATAATAAAAAATATATCATTTGCAATATTTTAAATATGAATGATAATAAGTTTTGAGTTTATTTTATGTATACAAAAAAAAAAATAAAAAAGTGCGTTGAAAAAATAAATAGGTATATAAAAAAGTAAAGTGTTTTGGCGGTAAAATGCAAGTTTTAGAGACAAAGTTCTGCTTGTTGTTGCTATTTAACTTTGAAGATTTGTTGGTTAGCTTTTTAACATGATTTTAAATTTAAAGGTAAGTTATAATATATTTATATTAGCTTTACATAAGATTTTGTAAACATTTTGATTTGAGGTTCTTTATTTGTCAAATGCATGTAATTGTTCAATGGACTTGCAAGGAAGTCCAAAAACAACTTCCGCATCTTATAAATAAGAAAAGATTTTCATTAATTTTTTTTGCTACGTGGGAACAAGAGGATATGGAAATGCTTATATGTATACTCTGCCTGCCTGTTAAAACCGGTTGTCCAAAAAGTTCCTATTGCCCTCCCAAGCTAAAAAGTCATAACGAGAATTCAGCTTTTAAATTTTTTTTTTTAACTAAAAATAAATTTAGTTTGTCTGGTAAATAAATTTGGCAAAAAATTCTTAAATTGCATATAAAAAATGTTTGATTATCAGGCATGTTCTCGAAATTTTATTGAAAAAATATTAATAAAGATCCTGTTTTGAAAGTTTATAAAAAATACTCCATACCTGCTTTGAGTTCCACACATTATCTTTACCAGAACAACTCTTAACATCAGGAAAAGCTACGGTACTTTTTAAAAAATAAAAATTTATCTGAATAGTTATCTCCTTCAATTTTAATTTCACTCGATTTCGATTTTCAGACCATTACCGTATGACTTCTCCAAATCGTTAAAGTGGATTCAATTTAAATTAATGGCCTGTTCGTCGATTTCGAGCTAAGTCTATGTTCGCTTAACTTATGTACATGAAAAATAAAAACAAAATTTTTATTTTTTGAAAAAATCGATACGTAATATTTATAACCACCCGCTGTTTACTTTTTGGTAATAAAACGGTTGGCTTAAAAGTTATTTTGCATATGCCTTTATATTTAATTCAAAATTATTTTGCTTCTACTGGAAATTTTTAAATTTTATGAACAAGTACGATATTTATTAGTATTTAAATTTTATACCTGATCTACCTAAATAAGAGCGGCAAGCGTTTTTTTAATTTCAAAACTTCTAATTTTCATACAGTTATCGTATCAACAAATCTCATTCAACACCATTGGGCTGGAAAATCTTATTGGACAGATTGCTTTGTTTTATTGAAAATGTATTGACAATATAATTTTCATGTTAAGAAAAACGCGTAACCCTCTGATTTAGGTAGCTCAGCATTAATTTTTCTGCATTGATATTTAACTAAGATAACTTAACCGATTGGAATAAAACTCGCACTAAACAGTTGCACGCTGGCAACACTAGTTGGTGGTGCTGAGAGATATTTAATTGCTACTGCCTTTAAGTTGTTAAATGGACTTGTTTTCCAATACTCAATTATATTTATGCTCCAAGGACTTAAGGTCACATTTACATAAATACGTAATTCTATTGGAGAATATTTTCTTCCATTTCAATGTGAAGATTTAAGTCCCGTATAGAAGCTATAATTTGTTTTTCTCTTTTTTCTTTCCGATGTTGCTAGCTTTTTTACTAGGTTATTCAATTAATAGATGCTTTGTATAAATTTAATCGAATAATAATCGAACAATTTAATATTATTCGGTTAATCGAATAATTTTAATTTTGTCTACTTTAGAAGTTTAAAAATAAGACCAAAAATTATATTTTTTAAAATAAAAGTTTTATTAAAAAAGTTACAACAATTTAACAAAAGTTTCTTAAGCCCGTTTTCACAACTTACCGAAAGCTAAAAGTGGACTTTAACCGGCCTTATAAAAAGTGTTCCATTATTACAACTTTACTTTAACCTACCAGGTAAGATGATTCTTAATTTACCTTATCGCTCACTTTAGGTTGAAGTAAAGTTTTAATACTAGAACACTTTTTATAAGGCCGGTTAAAGTCTACTTTAGCTATCAATGGTCCTTAATGTAATAAAAGAAGAAGGCTTTTTAAATAAAAAAAGCATCAACATTTAAGCTAATCTTCTAAAATATTTTTTCAAAAAGAGAATACAGTTTAAATGTTAATGTTTCAAACTACATATATATTTCTTTTGTTTTGATGATTTAGAAAAGATTATTTTACTTATTGTTGACGTTGGAGAAATTGAAAGTAAAGCATATCCAATTTCTTTGTTCTTTTTCTTGCTTTTTCTTAAATTAGTAGTCTTCCATTATACCTCTTGAATCTTTTTTTAATACATACTTTTAATAGTCTTATTAATGTCTGGTAGAAAGTTGTATTCATTCGTCTCAAAAAAATCATCTTCTTCATCTGAATCATTATGCTAAAAGTCTGTACTAAACATTCTTAAAAATAAATTTTCCCCAAACTCTTTGATTTCAGTTTTTGTACTTTAAAAAAATTATTCCTCGAAGGAAATGTTCCTGAGTTAAGAAACAATAAAAGGCTATTTAAAACGCACTAGCTGGTTTTTTTACATTAAAGAAAGAAACTAATAAACAAATTTTCGACTAATCGATTAATCGTCATAAATTATTCGTTAATCAAAAATAAGCAATTTTAAATAATTCGAACAGCTAATCGCCCAAAATTAATCGAACAACGGTTAATCGTTTAAATAACCTATTGTTTAAGAAACAATATAATTTTTCACAGCCGAATTTGGAAAAAAGTTTGTATACATATTCTAATTTTTGCATGGTTTTTTAACATTTGCATATAATGGTATTAAAAAGTTCGGCCTTCGTACTTTTGCGGTTTTTGCGATTTTTTTTATAATTATTTTTTTAAGAATTTTTTAAACTAAAATTAATTAAATTTTTAGCGTTTATTTTTAAATTTTTATTGATTTTAATTTGATTTAATCTTTTAAAAAGTTTGTTTAATTTTATTACTGTGAAATTAGATGATTTTTTTTTCTGAAATTTTTCGTTAATTTACTTCGTTTTATTTTGTTTATTTTTATTTTAATAATTAACGGCCAATTCACAAAGTTCAGTTAATAAACTATCAGTTACAACTGTCAAAAACATATTAGTAACTGGAAGTTAAAGTAAAAATTCGTTTTAACTGAACTTGGTGAAATTGGCTGTAAGACTTTTTATTCAAATTTTAGCGATTATTTTTATATTTTTAGGGTTTTTTTTTTTGTCAAATTAGAAATAAAATATATAAACACCGATTCGATAGCATTTGGGTATAATAGTTATAAACATGTGGTCACGAACGTACGCAAAATAGAAGTCAACTTTGGCTGATATAGTGAAATGTAAAAATCCACGTAATGGAACGGAATATTCAAAATTGATTATATTATTTTAGAAGTGGATTAATGTAGGTCTCCAACCAGTATTTACATAATAAAATATCTCTTTTTGTTTTTCTTTAATTGGCTTATGTACCGGTCGCTAACGTTCGGGTCGTGAACGTACGATTTTTCCATATGTTTTTTTATTACTATAACCATGCATTTTCCCATAAATATCTCCAAATTTCCTTAAAAAAAAAACTTAATACAATCAATTGTAAGATTGTAATGGAGAGATTTTGAAGAAAGAGTATAAACATAACATATTTTTTGCATGTAAAATAAGTATATAAAATTGTCTTTAGAAGTAGAAAATGTAAGAAAATATAAAATTTTTCAGTTTCCAGCCCAATTTCCCCAAGTAAAACAGCTGAGATATGCTATAAAACTATTCTTTTATGAATACATATACTTTTTTTTATAACAATAAACAATAAAAGACGATGATTACCAACATTTTATTTTTTATCCTGGTACACCATTCTGGGGAAATGCCCATATACAAAATTTTTAAAACGTAAACAAAAATGTTTTTAAAATGAAAATTGAAATTTTTTAATGAAAAATTTAACTTAAGATGTTTTGTCAAAATGTCACAGACTTGAGTTAAGCCATTTTCATTTTGCATTTAATTTTAAAAAGCGGCTTTTCTTTTAGAGAGTTCAGTGGTTAAAGCTGCATTTGTTCTTATTGAATTTTTGTTTTTTGATATTTTTAAATTTAATTATTTAATTATTAATAAATTATTTTTATAAAGAATGAAATTTTACAACATAAAATTAATTAAAATTTATTATAATCAAAAGTAATTTTTGGGAATACAAAATTTTAATTTAAAAGATTTTGTTATTCGTGCTTAATTCCCAGTTTTTATTTTTGATAAAAACACTTGTAATTTATTGTTGATGGGATAAGCTATTCCTATGCGCATTTCACTGGTTGCTTAGGCTAGATCATCAGGAAACTTCATCCATAAAGATTTTAAAAAAACTAAGGATATTAAAGCAAATAAAACTGTTAAGCGTATAAGAATCATAAGCAACAGTTCTACTTGATACAATATCAAAGTTTAAACAAAAACATCAACAATAAACAGTGAGTTTATCTCTCCTTACATTCTTAACTTAGCTGGGAACTGAACCCAGGCTTTCACGGACAGGTTACCCTTACATGTTTCGATTGCAACCACTCAATCTCTTCAGAGAGGTTTGCTGCTTAACACTCACCGCCATTGAGTCAAACATCAATCTTTAAACCAATTTTAAATTTTATTTAATCTTTGGTAGACCAAAATTTGCTTTTGAATGATTATCTACTTTAAAATATTAAGGGTAATCACGATGGTCATTGTGCAAATTTGCAATTTGTAAATTTGAGTGCATATTATGATTGATCGTGAGCACACCAGTTTTATTTTTTGTGCAAATGTGCTATTTTTCTAAAAATTTATTCTGGCAACACAAAAAACTTCTGGCAGCACTGTAAAAAATCTGCATTTGTTTATAATTATACACAAGCAAAATAAAATAAATTTTTTCTTTTTAAATTATTTAAATTTAATTCTCTATTTTATATTAAAACCCACGACAATGTTCAATTTATAAGTTTCCTTAAAAAACAATATGGCGCTTTATATGTCAAACGTTTTTGTTTACATTTGTTTGCAACTGAGCAAATATGCACTACTAATTTTGCTCATGGTTTTTTTAGTGCAAACGAAGTAAAATAGAGCAAATTGCTAATACGTACATTTTGTTGTTGTTTTGTGCAAATGTGTGTATTTTTGCACGCATATGCATCGTTTGCACACTTTGCACTACCCATCGTGATTTCCCTTATTAATTTCATGTTGTAAAATGCATTTCTTCATAAAAATAGTTTAATGAAAATTAAATTTTATGAACTTTATTTAGCCTAATTAAAATATCAAAATTTGGATTAAAAACCACAAACAGTTCAACAAAATAACCACAATACTAATTATTATTAAGAAGAATTTATTTTTTTAACGATTATTTTTAAATTTTGTGAATTTTATTTTGAAGTTTTTTTGGCCACTTTTTTTAATATTAGCAATTATTTATTTGTGCGAATTTTATTAAATGAACATTCAATTTAGCGATTTTTGTGCTAATTTTGAGAACTTTTGTTGCTTAATTCGCTTTTATTTTAGCGATTATTCTGACATAATTTTTATTTGTTTAATTTTTTTTTCGATTTTAACTGTTTTTTGTAAATTTTTTAGACTTTACCCAATTTTGTTTTCTTATATATATATGTATGTTTTTTTTTGATCTTGAGGATTTTCATGAGTTTTTTTTAGCGATTTTTGTTACATTCATTTATTTTCGATTTTAATGTTTATTTTTAGTTTTGGATTTTCCCCCTTTAATAAGCGATTTTTAAGATATTTAGTGGTGTTATTGAGTATCTCCTTAAGTATTTTCTTGTTTTAGACAATATTATTAATATAGCGACTTTTTTAGCTTTAGCGTTTCTTTAATTTTGTTGGAGTTTTTACCATTTTTTATAAAAGTAAAAGAAAATTATAAAATGGAAAATAATAGTGTCATTCTGTGAAAAGTATTTTCTAATTTTAACTGTATTTTTTACCTTAAAATAATTTAAGAGTTTTTTTTTATATTTTATGATTTAAGTGAGACATCGATGATTTTTCAGCCATTTTCTTGATCATTTCTTTTATTGATTTTGATTTCTGGAAATGCAAATATTATTCTTAATTAAATTAATTTTTTTAAATTCTTTATATTTTTTACATGTTGGCGTTTTTTAAGTTCAAACAGTTTATTTACACTATAAATGCGTTTAAAAAAAGAAAAATTTAATTAATTATCCCTTTTAACAGAAATTGTTAGTTTGCCGCCAAATTTGTTAAAATCTCTTGGTTTTTTTATTTTGGCGTTTTTTCAGCCTCAAGCGGTTTTTATTAGAACCAAGGCGAATTAACTACAGGTGGTGTTAAAACGGCATCTGATTTGGACAGCTCGGACTTATTTGTTTGGATTTGTTAGTGTTTTGCTAATAATGGTTGATGTTTCGAGCTAATGGCACTAACAATGCAATGCAAAAAAACCCTATGTTGTTTCTGTTGTTTTTGGATTGTTGTAGTTCCGACACCACCTGTAGCTGAATTCGCCTTGAAAAGAACCTTTAGAATATCTTCATTTACCACCAACTTTTTTTTAGCACCCAGGGAGTACTTGAGGGTTAAAAAAACGGTCCAATCAAATTTCGAGAAAAATTTCTACATTATTTTTTTATTTAAATTTTGTATTTGCATTTTCCTTAAATTTGTAATACACGTCAAAAAATTAGAATAAAGTCAAAAATATTTTCCGTTAATTACTTCTTCATCTTCTAGACTTGCAACTTTTTAAAATTCGGTTTTGAAATTGCATTAGTATCCAGATTATGAAATTCTAGTTTTGCAATTTTTGTAATTTCATCTTGTCTTCTCTCTTCTCCTTTTTTATATTTTATATACTTATGTACATATACATAAATGCAAATACATATGTATGTATGTACACCTACAGCCAACTTCAAGTTAAAAAATGTGAGAATACAAAACAAAACAGAATTGAAGAGTACATTTAACTTAGTACCCCTCTTTAATCTTCGCACCCTCTCATTAATAAATTTAAGAATTGCTACAATCAAATTTCCAAGACTGGACTATACTTAACTTGCGTAAAAACCAGCAGGTGTCAGTAAAAATCTCTTTTCTATACATATGTATGTATGTATTTGGAAATGCGTAATTTTCATTAAATAATTTTGCTTGAAATCATTTTAGATTGTATATTCATAATTGCATGTAACAATATTTATTATATTGCCAAAACATGTTATGTCATGTTCAATTGCAAATAAATATTTAATAGCTGCCGCCATATGGCTAAATATTTGTTTTTGCAAATAAAACTGTTTATAAAACCTAAAAAGAAATAAAAAAAAAACAGCAGGATATTTTGTTCAAATTGAAATGGAATAAAAGTTATTTTTATCACTAATAATAATAAAGCAAAACATATTCCTTTTCTTTGTATTTATGTCCAATTAAATTAAATGTAAAACAATTGAAACATAAAGTCAAGAAATTGAAAAAAATGTTGCCAAAAGCTGTGATATTTAATCAACAACTTTTAATTGAAAACTTATTTAAACTAGCAAGTGCAGCTCAATTTCACGAAAATAGTAACACTAGTCAGGAGAACAAGTTTCAATCTTAATGACGAAAAAAAAAATTAGCTTCAAACTTGGTATTTTAAAGATACAAGCCATAACTGCTAGGTCCTAAAGGGTACTCCCTAAAACCTTAAAGGCCCAGGAACCAGACTGAACTCTAATCAGCCGTTATTTTTCGATATCATGGCGATAACGCCATGAGATATGGGTCTCCGAGACACTTACGTACATACAACCTCCGCGAAAAGATCTTTACAACGATAAGTTTTATTGAAAAAAAGTTAAGAAGTAGAAAAAAAAACATTAAATTTGCTAATTGTTTAAAACTGTTAAGAAAAATGTCAAAGTCTGTTAGTTATCAAGGCCAAAATCGTTCCCGTAAAAGTTCCTAGGGAAACAAAATTTTATTTGAACATAAGTATTTTGCATGCGAAATCTTAAAAATGAACGAAATCTATCCCTCTTTATCTCCAAGCTAAAATCCACCTTTTGATACGAGCGGACCTACACAAGAGAATCTGCCCTGAAGGAAACCTGGGTGCAAGTGTCTCCAAGTCACCAGTTTTGTCGACTATTTTGGTGACATTGTCAACGAAGTGTCTACACTACACTACATTTGCCACTATGTTTGGCTTAAATACCTACGAAAATTTTTTATCAATAACAACTGAGAAGTACAATTCCTATAAGGTTAACGAAATATTAAAAAAAGATTGTTATGATTTCGTTCATTATTTTACCTCAAGCCTTAAGAAAATATTTATCTTAGTATCTAAGCAAAAGTCTATCCTACGCACAGTGGGTTGAATGGTATGCAAAGTGGCAATTAATTCAGGAAAGTCGTAATTTTGAAATATTGCTATTTTTTTATTGATGGATATTCAAAAATCCAAAAAACCTCCATTTAAAAAAGTGAAAAAGGTGGAACAATTTTTTTTAACTGTTTACTGGGAAAAAAGGTCTTATTTCACAATTTTCGCCGTAGCTTTGGAATAAAAAGCGATAAATTAGTAAATTTAATTGCAAATTAGAGCATACTTAATATGTAGATAAAATAAATTAATATTTATTCCTTAAAAAAAACATTTTTTTTTTACCTTAAGTTACATTAAGTACATACATATTAAGGTGGATCGAAAACAAATTTTGCCAGTCAACCCTTAGAATGAAAGCTATGTCAATGAAGTTTCTAAAACGACAAAAAATTTTTTGCCACGCTCTAAAATACAGCAATTTTTGTTTTATCTATATACATAAAAGATCGCCATTTAAAGACCAATTTCATCTTATTTTGTTAATGGCTAGAATATGGCTTCACTTTTGTATTTAGTGCCTTTTTAATCTAACTTAATATTCTAGATGACATTTATGATATCTCGGACCCTTCCCCTTCATTGTTCAATTTATTTATAAATAGAAAACTTTGCAAGCCAAGTTATTGATATACATACATACTGACTTTTTACTCACGCCTTAAAATTATGCCACTTTTATTATTACCTCACATAGTTCCCAGTAAAAACTTCGCCTACAAAATAATGTGTTGAGTAATCAAAAAAACATAAGAGCACTACTTACAATTCTACTGAAAGAACCAATGAATTTTACAAGGGATGTCCCAAAATGAACGCATTAAAAAGCAAGTCATTATTTTTTTACTTTAATACATCCAGAAAAAAGTAGTTATAGAAGTTGTTATACATGTAGTTATAGAAGAAAGCTACTAAATAATGAGTTAAAGAAGCTATTCATTTTGAAAAAGTAAGCGAAGTTTTTACTGGGTTATTTCATCGCCCCTTGAAATCTAATAAAAAATAATATCGCTTAAATGTGCTATCAAGAATCGAATCGTGGATATTATTTTTTTTTTAATATTCGGTATTTAATTGGACTGTTAAACTCTTCTCTTCAACAATAGTGTTGTCAATATTTTATTTTATTCGAATATTCGCACGAATGCAGAAAAAAAAATTCATTCGAATAAATATATAATTAAGACTTTAAGGGCCATTATTACAACTTGAAGTTAGCTAAAGTTAGGATTAAGTTGACAGATAGTTATGTGTTATATGTCAAAAAGCATCTGTTATCTGACGGATAGCAGCTAACGCCAAGTTGTAATAATGACCCTAAGAGCCACTTTTTGAGTTAAAGATTAGCTATTAAATTCACTTTAATCTCCGTATTTACTTTTTAAGTGGTACTTTTTTAACTTTATTTTACTAGTTTAAGCGGCCAATGGTGGTGGCTTAAACCTAAACTTAAACTGCCAACATACACATGTTTGGTTATGTTATACTGTTGCAAAAATATGAAACAAAAAATCATTTTAAAAAACTGATATATTGCTAAGCACTTTTATATAATTTTTCCTTTCTATATTATTTCTTTAATATTTTTTTCTTAACCCCGGGTCTTCACGTAGCAATATTTATTGCGGCAAACGTCAAATTTCATTGCTCCATAAAATTTGCGACGTATAGACCGCTTATTGCCATGAGTGGCAATCCATTGCGCAATGATTGCTCTTCTTATTGCTTGAGCAATTATTGCTTAGCAATATGCTGTCAAATCAGTTGTAATTTATCTGACATTTCATTTCTCTGTACGGTTGTTTTTTGTTTGTGTGTTTATTTATTAAAAAAGCAATCAATAAATATATTATTACATATTATATTTTTTAATAAACGTCAAGATCAACAAAAGCAAACGACGAATTTATTTTTTTGTAAATTTTTATTTTTTCAATAGAACAATTCAACTTTTTTTTAACGCAAATAAACAAAAAAGTAATACGACAATTACAATTAATTATTTTATTAATTTAAAAAAGAAAATTTCACAACCACTTCAAAACACAACATAAAACATTTGTTATAAATATGTACAGCCACAAAACTTTATACGACTACTCGCGGTGAAAATTGTAAATTTATGGCAAAGCAATTTCAAGTGTTCTCCAGCAATAAATTCAGCAATTATTGCTCCATTATTCTGTCATTGTTCTGCCGACGTTTTTGCTTGTACTTAGCAATAAATATTGCAACGTGGAGACCCAGCGTTAAGCACAAAATTTCTACCTCGTAAACAAAATTAAATTCGCGCATTTTCTTCTTTAAAAACATCCATATTGCTTTGATAAAAATTTGACATTTGCATAAAAATGTTGCCATTTATTTGTGCTCAGTATGGTAACGCTACATCGTATAAACCGTTTATACCACCACCCAAAAATATTAATTGCAATTGATAGTAGATTAACTTAATTTTCAAATAAGATAATTATAGGATTAAATTAACACTAATCTCAAACCCAAAAAGTGGCTCTAAAAGTTTAAAAGAAAACACTCCACTACAGAAGAAAACTTAATAATTTCAACACAAACTTAAGAATATTATTATAACGAGATCATAATCGTTTAAAATATACATACGCACGGCCCTACAAAAGATCATATGATAAACGCTAAAATAATGTTGCACAATATGTATGCAACAATGTCAAAACTACTGGTAGGTTTTCAAATGGTTTTTTGCTACTCCTGTAAATTTTTTTAAATGTTAGATATGGCATTGTGGGTATAGGTTACGATACAAATATAAAATTTAAATAAAAAAAGCAAGTAAGAAAGTATAGTCGGTCAAGCCCGACCATATGATACCCTACACCACAGTATATAAACTATTTTTGCTAATGTACCCTATTTTGGACCCATGGGTAATCATGGACCTGCCTAAACAAAATTATGTCATGAGGTTAAGATTTATGCAAAAGTTCTTTGTGCCTAGTAATTATTATGTACCAGTGCTGCCACAACCAATACAGTTTTGACAACCAACATTTTGCAAAAAAGTTACCAAATGTAAAAAAATATAACCAAATTTAAAATGCCTTTTATTCATTGAGAAAATCATTAAAATTGATTTTAAGTTGCATTGTAATACAAAGGTTATTTGCACTTTTTAGTAAAATAAAATAATTATATAAAATAAAATAATTAATCAAGAAAACAAAACAAGAAATGTAATTCTCTTACATATTAAAAAAATAACGGAAACTTATTTAAAGTTTTTATATATTTGAAATTTTTTTCGTAAAAAAAATATTTTTATTTTACAAGAATAAAAATATTTTTGAAAAATCTTTAAAATTCCTACGTGTATTTTCAAATATGTATTTCAATATACTTTTGGAAATAACCTAAATTTAGAACATTAATCTTATTTTCAAGTTTTTAGAAACACTAAAACGACTTTTGTGTAATTTTTCAGTAATTTTCTGAAATATATTCCGCATGATTTTATGCACTTCCTACTTTAAGTACTACTTATCTTTACTACTCTTAAAATCAAGAAAAACTACGCTCATTTAAAAAAAATAATTGAAAATTTTCATTGATTAAAACTTCATTTGTTTTCGATTTCAGAACATGGTGTTTTTAATATAAATATCACAAATGGCAATATTTTCTTAGCAAAAAACTTAAAAAAATTATTTGGTTGCTGTTTTAAAAAGGATTTTTTGTTTTCGATAAATTATGAAAAACTTCCGTTCATTGGTAACAAATAATGAAAAAATCGTAGTACTAAGTACAAATTATTCGAGCCCGTAAATAATTGTATCAAGAAAAACATATTCGTACATAATATAGTTTTAGAAAAAAGCAATCAAAATGGAAAAAATATTCACATCTCCACACTGAAAAAAATATAACCAATTTTGGTTAGAAATAACCAAAAACGGTAGCTCTGTTATGTACATAGATATCTTCATCTATACGAGATTTTAGGACAGGAGTTTATATCGTCGCTGTTTTTACTAACTGACCTAACTAAAATTTTTTGGAAAATTGAGGATAGTATTTAAAATAAAAATATTTGTCTTTTTCTTTATTTAACACATAACAAAAGATGTTATACTACACAACAAATAATGCATAAACTCAATTTCTTTCGTATTTTGGCTAGGAAATGACTACATCTAAAGTGCTCTTCTGTAAAATTTGTTAAATGTAAGTTAGGTCGGCTAGTTAAAACAGCGACGATATGGGACCTATGGTTAGTTTTAGACCTGCTAGGACAACATTTTGTCATGACATAGTAGCTATCGTTAAAGTTATTTTCGCCAATTTTATGTAAATATCAACATTTTTATGGAATAAATGGCATTAAAAGCTATTTTCGGGAGTAGAATTTGTATGGGAGCTTTGTTCAAAACTGGACCGATTCCAAAAAGATTTGGTAAGATGATGTTGATTGCAATAAAATATGTTTGGACAAAATTTAATCTAAATAACTACCGCACAAGGTTTAATTCGACTCAGAAAGTGATTCTGAGTCGATCGGTTTACTTAAAGGTAGGTCTGGGACCAATCTGTTAAGGTGTTACAAAAATCCGTACAAATGCTTTTCCAATAATTGTGGTGTGGGTATAGAAATTCCTTTCACAAATTATTGAATTTGGTGATGCAGTTAAAATGGCATTGAAAAGCTGTTAATTTTGTCTGTTTTTTAATTATAACTGTTGCTTTCCAATTACTTCAAATAGTTTATATAGTTTTCTATATGCAGGCTTTCAAGGTTATTAATTAAATGTAAATAAATGATTATTTATTTCATTCTCAATAAAATCCGACGTTTCGTAGGCATTCTTTCCAACTTCTTCAGGGATTGAGTTTTTATTAATATCTGGCAATATTGAAAAAATACAAAGTAAAATAGTAGTCAATAATAACAATAATTATAATCGCTGTATATTTTCGACAAAGTTGCTTGCAGGGTTGCAATGGTGTAGTTTGCATTTGTATTGTCTTTGTCTTCTTTTCTGTTTATTGCACTGGTCGATTTTTATGTGTGTGAAGATAAATACGTATTTAACTAGCGGAGACATCCACCACAATTTCTTAACAGCAACTATTTGCAGTTAACATTGTACTTAACAGTGCTACTGAAATATAATAAAGTGTATTTAGGACGATTTTTAGTTTAATGGAACCGGTTGCACATAAGAATATAGATCTTTATAGGATTCTGGTAGTGGGAAATCTTAAATTATTTTGGAATTTCAGAAATTCAGATTTGAAAAATTTCGTTTTTTACGGAAATTTCTGGGGAGGATTTGTGACCATTTTGGAAAAATATGGAATGTTACTAGCAACACACCATATGGAAATGGTGCTCCAAGGGGTCCTCTTTAGTTTCCTATTAGTGGTATATCTGGAATAATTATGGAAATTCAGAAAATTGAATTTTAAAAAAGTGCTATTTTGAAAAATGTTAAAAGAGGACTTTATGGACATTGGCCAATTTGGAGAAATGGTGATAGTTACTAATATTACACCGTATAGGAATGGGGGAGAAGAGAGTCCTTAAGAGGATTCTTATTTTAGATTTCCCACTACCAGAATCCTCTTTAGGACTCTGTTCTCCCCCATTCCTATACGGTGTAATATTATTAACTATCACCATTTCTCCAAATTGGCCAATGTCCATAAAGACCTCTTTTAACATTTTTCAAAATAGCACTTTTTAAAATTCAATTTTCTGAATTTCCATAATTATTCCAGATATGCCACTAATAGGAAACTAAAGAGGACCCCTTGGAGGACCATTTCCATATAGTGTGTTGCTAGTAACATTCCATATTTTTCCAAAATGGTCACAAATCCTCCCCAGAAATTTCCGTAAAAAACGAAATTTTTCAAATATGAATTTCTGAAATTCCAAAATTATTTAAGATTTCCCACTACCAGAATCCTCTTTAGGACTCTCTTCTCCCCCATTCCTATACGGTGTAATATTAGTAACTATCACCATTTCTCCAAATTGGCCAATGTCCATAAAGTCCTCTTTTAACATTTTTCAAAATAGCACTTTTTTAAAATTCAATTTTCTGAATTTCCATAATTATTCCAGATATACCACTAATAGGAAACTAAAGAGGACCCCTTGGAGCACCATTTCCATATAGTGTGTTGCTAGTAACATTCCATATTTTTCCAAAATGGTCACAAATCCTCCCCAGAAATTTCCGTAAAAAACGAAATTTTTCAAATATGAATTTCTGAAATTCCAAAATTATTTAAGATTTCCCATTACCAGAATCCTATAAAGATCTATATTCTTATGTGCAACCGGTTCCATTAAACTAAAAATCGTCCTAAATACACTTTATTCTGTTTCAGTAGCACTGTTAAGTACAATGTTAACTGCAAATATCTATATATATTTATCTTCACACACCTTCGATTTTTGTTGTATTCTCAAACTTTTCAACGTGTATTTCTTAGTTTCCCTTTTTTCTTTATCTAAAATTTTCACATTTTCAAAGTTTGGTTTGTGTCCGTTTTAAATGCAGTGTTGTGCATGTGCAGTTGATTTTTTCCTTTTTTTATATCAGCTTTATGATCGTCTATTATCACGCCTATATTTCTCTTCGTTGTACCAATGTAGATTTTTTTCCACACTCCTCATTATCACCGCCATCACATTCAATTTGATAAACAACATCACTTTGATTTTTTTGGTTTTTATTTGATTTTACCAAATAATTCAAATCATCTTCGATGTTATTAATGTTTCTTATGTTTTGAGTATTTCTTAAATTTTTGATAGACTTTTCTAGATCAGTTAATACAAAATATACATTTACATTCAATTCAGAATCTTCTTTTGATTCTTAAGAGTAATAGGAGTCATATTCGAATATTCGTCATATTTTTTATTCTAAATTGAAAAATGTTGTTCGTTCAAACAACAATTAACAAAACCTGTTCTATTACTCAAACAATTCTTATTCGAATGATAACACAAGTCAACAATCAACCCAATTTTTTCTCTAAATTCTCTTCGATTGCGATTTTTTTTTATCAACAATAATTTTTTTTTCATCATCACATCTAGTTTGCCTATTTTTAAATCGGACGTATATAAGTATGTATATCAAGTGAATAAAACAATCAATAAATCTTATCCAGCCATGAAGAACATATAAACCAAACTCCATCCCTATTTTCACAATGCAAGGGGGCTAACGCTCATTTTTTCTGCACAGCTTCACTTATGCATTGACATTATTTAAAACAAATTTTATTTCAATATCTGCTCCGGAGCGTCAGCTATTAATTTTGGCCACCTTAAAAATTCACACTGTGCTTGGTGGTGGAGGCACGAAAGACGTGAGCAGGGTTGCCACTTCCAAATTTTTAAAAAGAACCTTTACATGAGTCTTAACCTCATAACATAATTTTGTCTAGGTGGGCCTATGATTGCCCACGGATCTCAAATAGGGTACACTTGTAAAAATTTGTTCTTATATGCAGTGGTGTAGGGTACGGTCGTTACCTTCAGCCGTAAAAGAGCTAAGTTCAATATAATGCATTTTACAGGAGAAAGGAAAGAAACCATTCTAAAAAGTTTAGCTCTCAATAATTTCAAAATTTTCGAACTGTAAATGCAGTTTTGTTTTAATTTGATTAAACTTTTTTTACTTTTTTAAAAGTTTACAACTAAAAAGTATTAATATTTTGTAATAAAATTTATATTTATATCAAAAACTGGATTTAAAAAAAAGCGGATTTAGCTCCTTTACAACTGAAGGTAACGATATAAAACATTTTCTCAAACCGACCAAAATTTAAACGAAAAATAACCAAATTAGTTTGGTCGAAAAGACCAAGAACGGCAACCCTGGACGTGAATGATGTTTATTTTTTTGTTCTTGTAATACTAGTTTCTTGTTTAACATCAATGGGAAAATAACGTTGTGAAGAGTTTTTGAGGACATGTTTTGTAGTGATAAAGAAAATTTCCGATTTTTATTGATGAGGGTAATTATTAATGTGAGTTTTAATAAAATGCATAAAAAATGGTGACATTCACTTGCAAATTTTCTAGAATTTTTTTTATTTTCATACATTTTTTTTGGTGGCAAAGAAGGATGTAGAAGTATACATAAGTTAAAGAAATCTTAGACATTTAGGTGCCTATTATCAACTAAATTCGATTTTCGACAGCAGTCGAATAAGCTGATCGAACGAATTTTCAATTAGTATTATGGCGCGCATTCGATACAAATGTACTATTGTGATTTTGCTAATTCTCAGTAGTACGTTTTAGATCAGCTGTCACTTAAAATAAAAATTTTTGTTTACAAATTTAAAAAATAAAATTAAAGTTAAAGTTAAACGTGACCACGGCGAAATTATGGTTGTTTTCAAATAATTTAGCTTCAGTGGGGCTTCATCCCACTTTTTTACATGCTGAACTTTGCTGCAAGTCATTTGGTCAAAAAAGAATTTTGTTCCATAAGGAATATGAGCGTTTCCAATTGCTGTTTACGATGTTGGACTTGCATAAAATGAACAAAACAGATAAAGATATGGGCGCATATTTATAAATCATTACCAAGTGTAAACTTTTTTAAGTACATACCTATTTAAGCTATTCACAGATGATTACTTGTAGCATAACAAGTTTACACTTAATTATAGGTAAAGCTGTAACTAAATGCCAACTAACTAATACATTCAAAGAACAGCTGATTGATATCATTTTATAATTTATTTCAAAAGTACAACATTTTTGAAGTGGTTATAAAAAATAAATGGAAAGAATTATAAGAGATATTAAAATAATAACAGATAAAAACATGACAAAAAACAGTTAAGACGTATAAAACACGCTGCAATTATAATTTGTGTTTGAAATGAATTTCTGCTGCACCAAAAAAATCTATAAAAAAATAAACTAGAGATGTGTTCATAGTCGATAAAATTCTTTTTAATATTTTTATTATTATTTTAATTGACTTATATACTATTATAACCAAAAAACAACTTTTTTAGAATTTGCGTAAATTTTTTAAAGAACAAAAAATGAGATTTTAATAGTTTTATAAGCTTTTTAATTAATTACAGAATATATCGTTCAAAATATTTTCGACATTTAATTTTCTCTAAATGCCAATATGCATGGTTGCATTTCTTCTATCAGCTGAGAGCTGTTACTACGTTAGTTATGAATTGTGAATAAGATCTATAACTATCTATGAACTATTTTTTAGTTTATGTTTTGTTAGTTACAACTTTAGTTATGATTTCTGAATATGCGCCATGGTATTTGGTATACGAACACAAAAAAATTTACAAATAGTTACATTTTCAACAAGTTTTTTACATTTATATGTATGTTCCGTCGAAAGCAAATTTGTTTTCGTTGAAAAATTCGATGCACAACGAAATTTTCGACAGTGCTGCCAACTCATAATACCAAAATAACATTCGATAGTCGATGTTCGATAGCCAGCGAAAATCGCTTATCGAATGTAACTCATAATAGGGGCCTTAATAACATAAATTTATAAGTACAATAAAGATAAAAGTGCTTTAATCTTATAAAAAGTAAACTTAAATTTGTGTCTTCTGCTTCTAGGCGTAGGAAGAAAAGTAATGATAGATGCAAAAGTCATAGGTACATACTAAAAATTCAGTGAAAAAACACAAACATTAACAAAAACACAATTAAAAACTATTTTTATAGTTATATACTTTGCATATTTATTTAAAATGCGATAAAATAATACAAAATAATTATTGAAGTAAAAAAGTAACTTTATATACTAAAATACTTGAAAACTAAAATCAAACATGGTACTGATTTGTTCGTCGTTCGCCGGCGTATGAAATAGAAATGCATCTATTGCAAAGTCGGCGCGTATGACGAATTTCAGCCGACGCCATGATTGTGTGTAGTATTTTCATATACACAAATATTTTGTATTTTTGGCGACGAATATTCGCGGCCAAAAATTCGTCGTTCGTTCCAGTTGTGTTCCTAGCATAATGTTGCTAGTTATTCGCCGTAATTTTTACTAAAAAATTCGTAGTTCGTCACAGTTGTGTTCCTAAGTTGTATGACAAATTGCAGCGTCTGTAGGGTCGCATCATACCCTTTAAAGTGAAAAGATTGATTGTCCTTAAGAAATTGTAATTTGATTAAGTCATGTTTATTTGTGTAATGCAAAACTGTTGCATGAGGAAAAGGGGTTTTAGCCGAAATATGTAGTAAACTTAAAATGTTAAAAACCGTTTTGAATAAAGATAAAGCCAAAATAGATTTTATTTAATAAATTTCTATGCAGTACAATTTTTAAAGATTTTTCGATATTTATCCATAGTTTTTTAGTAATTTTAGTAAATAGTAATTTTTAGTTTAGCGTTTTAATGTTTCGGCACTCTTACACGTTTTTATAATTGGTACAAACTTGGCGATAAGTTTGTAATTAGAAAAAATATTTTTTTTTATTGCGGAAGCTACAGCGTTCTATTTCATCTCAAAAAGTACTAAAATAAATTCAATATGTAGGTACTACTGAATTTTTTCCTATCTGCTCTCAATTTTAACTTTCTAATTATAATTTCCATGAATGAATTTTCTTTTTTCCAACTTGCGCATTACAATTTGCCGGCATTTGCATTTGTTTTTGTTGTAGTTTCGGGAATTTACCGTTGTAAAATTATCTCTCACTTTCTCTGTTTATGTTTGTTTATAATTTGCGACTTGTTTGTTTTTACTTTTATATTCTTAGCCAGAGTTTACACTTGTTTTACCGCTTCATCGCCAAATTGTGTATTGAATTATATTCTTCATATGTATATATTGAAGAAAAAGTCCCATAACTGCCCATTGGGGGTCCCATATAAACATAACGTTTTATTAAATTCATAGGTTATATTAAAAGTTTTCATCTTTTGTGAATAAAATCAAAGGTTGTAAACAGATTTTAATCACTTATGGCTTGTTTTGTTAGGAACTTTGTTGAACTATACGAGTAGAAAGAATTAGAAGCATACACTGAACCAAAAAGGTACGTGAAGACAACGAAAATGTACGTTAAGCACACAAAAAATTTATTAATTTTCGTCAAAAGAATATGTTCGTTGTAACAATGAACGACCGTTCCTTAAAATATTTTATTTTTATAATTTAATGAACTGTTCGTTGATAAAGCGAAAAATGATGATAAATTTATAATTATAATTTAATGAAAGAATTTTTAAAATTCAATAATCCATATCGTTAACATAGTGAACCTTTAAACAATTTTTTTTTTGTTTAAACAAATTTGTTGATTCAACGTTCACAGAACATTGTCTCAATGAACTATTTTTTTAAATTTCGCTTCGCAAAATTATACCACCTGTCTGACCCCTCATAATTGAAATGTGTTTATTTATATTTTACTTTTCCTATTTTACAAAAATTTTTGAAATTTATTGTACTACATATATTTATGTCTGTATAATATATATTGTATATGAGGAGCCGCAGAACAAAACGTACTTTTTCGCATTTTTTGACAAATTGGTTTTTTGGTATTTTTATAATATTTGGGTTAAAATCTTTAAGAAAAAATCTAGTTAGCATATTTTTTTCTTTTTTTTTACCAAAAAAAAATGGGTTAAAAAAAATTGGTGCATAACAAAACGTACTTTTTTCATTTTTTTTTTTCAAAACATGCTTTTTACATTGTTTTTGCCATTTCTTCGTGTAGTTGTTTTAATAACATGCCATTTCTTAATATTCTTAATTACCTGAATAATTTTATTTTTAATTAAATTTACGAATTAATCATTGAGCCAACGAAAAATATTTTAATAATCGTTGTGCGTTAATATTATGAACACCTTTTGGTTAAGTGTAGCTGCATTTTTTTTTTTATTTATTTTTAAACAACAAAATTTCGAAATTTTGCTAAAAAATAATTTTTTTTACCAAAAAAAAAAGTTTCTAAAACGCTTGCGCATATAAGAAAAACCAAAACTTTACTAAAAGGTAATTTTATTGCGAAGTTTCGGTTTTTTTTTTAGTTTATTGAACAAACTAAATCGTTTTAGAGTTATCCGAATATATGTTGTGCAGCCTACTCTATTTTTGAAATAACCGTGTATCTCGAAAACAAGAGCTAACCTAAAAAACGGCTAGCACCACTGGATTTAGCGTACCCGAATTAGGTTAAAAGGCCAGGTGACCCACTTGCCAGTTTTTTGAACTAGCACACTGTTATTAAGCGCGCTGTGTGGCAAATTGCGCCGTCCTGTTGTAACCAAATTTCGTTGATGTTTAGCTGATTAGTAAACCGCACCATACAGTCAATTTTAATAGTAGATCTAACGGTGATTCGTTAACGGCTTAAGCATTTTCTTCGCTCCAAATAGGGCGATTTTACGTAGCCATTTAACCAGAAATGAGCTTCGCAAAATGAACGAGTGGCTCTATGAACTTCGCGAACAGGTTTACAATTTTCAAGATAAATTTTCACAATTTGGAAGCGTTGTTCTAGCGTTAAACGATTCATGAAGACTTGCCAAACCGTACTGACAGCAACACCAACACTGTTTGACATGCTTAGCTGCCAAACTAACTTCCTACATGAGACCAACGATTAACCGTTTTCACCTTTGGTGAAGGGTGTAAAAACTTGTTTTAGACATTAGAGCCAAATGTAAGTTACTCAGTTGGCCTTTTGTTCCAAACTGCTTAGCATCGCCGTCAATCTCTTTTTAAAAACAAATTCCTTAAAAAAATCGAACTGATATCGAACAAAATGCTGATCTACAAAAATTGGCAAAAGCTTAAAAATTCGCAATAAAAAAATCCACAAGTCGCCAAAAAGGATTTTATTCACAAAATAGGTTTAGGAAATCACCACTTTCAACGCAAAATCGCCACATTTGACAACCCTGCCTTTGGACCCATTCTCTCCCCGTTACACACACACACACACGCAAGGTCACATACACTCACAATGACAACACCAACAACCACATGTTAACAGCATTATTGTCTTTGGCATTACTATCTTCGTTAATTATCATTAATTCACTCATTCGTTTTGCAACATAAAAAAATGAAAGATTTGTGTTTTTGTTGGTCCTCTAACGTATTTCAAATATAAGGCGCCAAACAGTTACCAGTCGTAGTGCGTGCAACAAACAAGTTGCAAGCTTAAAAAGGCACATTTAACGGAAAAAAGGAACATTAACGGGTTCCTGTTTTATTTCATAAATAAAATTATTAAATACGTTTTTAAGTTTTGTGGGTACTCTGTAAAAATGAGTGAAATGATTTACGTTTCCGCTTTGAACATTAAGTGGTAGTGATAATGTGAATTTTAAATAATGATTTTTTTTTTGTTAAATGTTATAGAAGATTGTGAATTAATTAATTTGAAAAAAAAATATTGTTGGGAATATAATAAAAAAAAATTATTTAGTGATTAAAATAAATGGAATTCTCTTAAAAATTAATATGAATACTTTTTTTTTTTCAACAAAAATACTTGTGAAAATGGTTTTAAAATATTAAAAGTAATTTTAAATAGGTATTTATTGAAAAATTAAATTAAAAAATTTGTTTTTTTTACCGTTTTTTCAATAAAAGTGTTAATTTAAACTTTCTTTTCAACTGAAATTTTCTAAAAACAATTTGATAAATTAAAAAATATTTTAAAAAATAAAACAAGTTTTTTTGAATTTTTGCTTTTCATAATACATAATAAAAATAAAATAGTTGATAAAAAAGAACATTATTTTTTAAGTGTTAAAAAAAATATATCTAAACAAATTTCCCAAAATTTAATATTGAAAATAAAATCTGTCAAATTTTTTTTAAACATGAAAAAACTATGAATGTTAAAAAAAAAAAAAATTAAACAAAAATTTCAATAATTTTTTTTTTTAGTAATATTAATAATGAGTCAACAACTTTAGTAGAATAAAATAAGTGAAAGTTTAAAAAATTTTAAATTTCTTAAAATTAAAGAAAAAAATAAAAAAAAAAATTCATGTTTTACGAACTAAATCTAAAAAACAACACAGGACTAAAATATTTTTGCAATAAAAAATAAAATTAAGGTTTTTAGTTAAACTAAAAAAAATTGTACTATTTTAAACACAACTTTTGAAAATTTACTTTAAATATCACACAAAAAAAAAAAAAAAAAACCGCCTAATATTTAAAAAAATTTGAAAACAGAAAATTGTTTGTTGCAAGTGGAAATTTAGGTAAATATAATATTTATTATTCATTGTAAGTTCAGGCTATTATTTAAAAAAAAAAAGAAGAAAAATTTTAAACTAAAAAATTACACCTTTACCCCTACCCAATGGAGCAGACTGTGAAAAATCGCCAAAAATCCAAATTTTAAAACTTCAACAAATTTTAATTTCTCCATTAAAAATAAAAAATAATTTTTTTCTTAAATATTTTTTATTATGCTAAAAAAGAAGGGTGCCCAGGTATGCTAAATAGTAGTGAGCTAGTCTTTAATGCGACGGCTGCGGGTTCGATTCCCACAAGAAGCTCTGATCTGCTTTACTACAATAAAATAATAATAGTCTAAGAACGATTTTGACCAATTACCTTTCCGAATCAATAAATTTTTATGGCATGGCATTTGTTTTTGCATATTTAAGTGAAAATGCATATTTTTGCTTTTTTTGGTATAAATGCATATTTTTTTTTGCATATTTTCAAATTATAAAGTGATTTTTTTTTTAAATTCCATAGTATACAAAAAAAAAAAAAAAAAATATCTCAAGAAATTTATTAACAACACAGTTTGTAAAAATTTAAATTTTAGGTCAACAAACTTTTTATTTGATTTAATGAAAAAATTTATCAAAATTACACTTTGCAAAAAAGCACTCAATAAAACATATTTAATAATGAAATTCTTATTTTATATAAATAAAATAGTTATTTAAAAAATAAAAAACACAGGGAAAAAGTTTCTTATAATGTCTCAATCTCACAAAATTTTTTTCATAATTACAAAATATTCAAAACATAAAAAATCAATATATCAATTTATAAAAAAAAAACAAGTATAAAACAAAACACTGTTTTACAAACAGAATAAAATATGTTTATAAACACAGAAATAATTAAATATTTCTTCATTTTCCATAAAAAAAAATATTTGAATCAAAGTAAAGACAGTATTTTAACAACTATTGTCCATTTTTTAATAGTTTATAATTCTTATTCGCTTAACTGTTTTATTTTTATAATATATTTAGTTTTTCCAAAGTCTATGGAAAAAGGTTTCCTGATGATCTGGCACTAGCTTACCCCCCACCACCCACCAGTAAATTTTAGTATATTTATCCAAGAGTAAAAGTTTGGAATTTGGCACACCAGGGGGTCGATTCTGGTTCTGTGAAACTGTGAAATGAAAAAAAACTTTTCATTTTCGTTTTCATATGCACGTTTCACATTACCACTTCACATTTACACAAATTGCGATTCCCGTTCTTTTAATGAAAAAGTGTTTCATTCCGTTGTAGCCGTGAAACTTTTGTAACTATATTAATAAAATGTATAAGTCAAATGCAGATATCGAAGCTTAGAATTTTTGAACCGGCGCTAAGCCGCATGTATTTATTTTTGCTAAAAGATTTTTAACTTTATTTGTACATATGTATGTATAATTGTTTGTTCACATTTGAAGGTGGTAAATCAAAATTGTTATTGTGCGCTGTGTTCTTCGAGTTTATTTGAAAAAAAAACAAATTTTTATGACTCCTCTTGTTTTATACAATATAAATGTTTTCAGTAAAAGAATTGTTATTGTTTTTCCATATTCATACATACATTGTAAATAATTTTAACTTAAAATAAATAATAAGTGAACCGAAAATTCCTTAATTGTCTGTGAATTTGTTGCATTTGGGTTTTTTCATGAACGATATTGCATCTGAAAGAGGTTGGCGCCAATGTCCTGTCCAAGTGCGCACAAAAAATAGTGAAGGAAAAAATTTTACATTAAATGCAATTCTTTAGCTGAAAAAAATTTTAATTCAAAAAACAAGAGCGGTCATAAAAATGTAAAATCGATCGAATCAAACATCTTGCCCACGCGATTTCCCCAAAATATTATTTGCAGTAATCATTGAGTAACATAATAATTTTGGCATAAAAATGACATCTACGAAAATAATGTTGTTACTGACTTTAAGTAAAAGTTTCTTTTAAGGGTAAATATTTAAATAAAAGCTTGTTTTTAATAAAAAGGTTTTTTACTTTTAAATTAATTTTTATTAGTTAAAATCATTCACATCAAGTTAATTTATTTACTTGTTTTTCTACACAAGTAAATTTCGCGACAAGTTTTAACATCGTGTAAATTGTGTGATGACAATTGACAAGCTTTTACATCATAGTGCCGGTCCAGACTTAAAATTTTTGTTGCAGCAATTCTTGAGTTTATTGGTGAGAGGGGTGAGAAAATTTGGAAGGGGTACACTTCTCACCAATAAAATCAAGAAAAAAGTTGCAAATCTGGACATGTTTTGTAAAAAGATTTTTTACTCTTAATTTATTTTTTCTTTTTAGCGCATTGAAATAAAACCTTTTTTCTTCTAATTGATTTTAAACTCGCATTTGTATTCTCAGTAAATCCTTTCATTTGATACCCATATTGTTGGAATGCATTAAAAAAAAATTAGTTTCCAGCTTCAGAAGTCCACCATATTGGATTTGGTGTGACGGAATTTTATTTTTCGAGTTATTCTTTTCATTTGATACCCATATTATAGAAGTGCATTCAAAATAGCTAGACCGCAATCTTGGCTGTGCCGCTATGTTGGATTTAGAATGACGTCACTTAGTTAAAAATGCTTTGTCATCAAAACTGAACGTGTTTACACAATTTCAGCTTAATCAATTGAAGATATCTGCTTCAAACTGAGTTGAAAGGTTTTACCCACACATACATACATTGCAAGTTAAATAAAAGCGTTAAAAACGACCATAAGCCCAAAAAATCGTGAAACCATTAACAAATAAAAGGACAAATAAAGATTAATTTTATAATATGTTATTATAAAACATAAAAATATTATAGGCGGCACTATATTTACTTTAAGCCGTCGCTAAACCTAAATTCTTCACCGCCGATGATAACTACACATCTACTTTGTCCTTTAATGAAGTGTAAAAGTATACAAATACACAAAAAATATAATTAATTTAAAAAATGTTAGGATTATTGGTTTTAACTGAATTATCGCAAGAAATTCGGAATGAGCCAAAGTAAGAAAACTTTATTAACGTTTTTCGTCAGTAATGTTTTGTATTTTATCAAAAATTGGCATTTTATATGAATATATTAATTTAAAAATCTGTAAATATGCATCTTTTTAGGAAATTATTATTTTTATTCCTTTAAATTATTATTTATCGTTGGCAATGTCCATATTTTCCTTTAAATAATTTATTTAAAATTATTTTTCACCGTTAAAATGAAAGTGTAAAAATATGACATAAATGAAAAGTTTGTGACACTTCTTTGCATTGTTACACAGAACAAGAATCACATTACTGTGAAAATGTAAAACGATTTGTTTCATTCCATTTGTTCTTCTCATATGAAAACATTCGAATTTATTTATCATTTTTTCACTAAACGAGAATCAGAAACTCTATGAAAATGTGAAAAAAGTTTTCATTTCACAGTTTCACAGATCCAGAATCGACCCCCAGAATTAATAAATAAATAAATAATGATACGATAACCCTTAGAGTACGAAGCTCGATTTTTGACATAAAGTACGGAGTGGGGTCACTAAGGTCCCCCAAAGAAAAATTAGCTTTTGTTGCTTATATGTTAGCATAAAATGACTAAAAATATTATTTTAAAAGTAAAAAATTATTATTTTATTAATTTTCAATTTAATTATCACATATAAAAGTGTTAATTTTAAAACATTTCATTTTATAGTTATTATTAAGGAACACAAACTTAGGAATTCAATTTTTTTCTAAAGAATAAAAAACAAAAAATATAATAATTCAATGTCTATAGTGTGAATAAATATAAAATTTGAAGGCTCCAGTCCATCGTTTTCACTTAAATCTTTATTCAGAATAACTAGAATCCATAACATGTTTTTGACAAACTATTTTCTTTTCTTCAGTTCTATGGTCATTGCAAACAAAATTAGAGCATGTAGAACATTTCACTTTCGACTTCTTATCTCTATTCCTAGGACACAGGAAGCAACGACCACGTTTTTTTCCATCTCTTTTTATAACATTTTCACAATTTTTTTCAATTTCATCTGCAACACCACAAGCCGACAAGGCGCGTCTTAAACTTGGTATGGTTTTAGCTTCGTTTTGCAAACGCTTTCTCATATTTGGTTCAGCTAGTTTTTTTCCAAGATCTAATAGAAATTTCTTTCTTCGTGATGAGTTTGAAAGATTCCATTCGGGGTTCTTCTGTATAAAGATGATAAATGCATTCATTGCAGCTATGTCAACCATATTCATAAAAATTCTAAAGGGCCAACGTTCAGTTCGCCTGCCACATGAGTATTCTCTTATAAGTTTATCACTATTGTCTACCGCTCCCTTAGTTCGATTATAGTCCATAATCATAACTGGCTTAGAATGAGCTTCATTAGAGACAGAATTATCTGCATGTTGGGAAGACAAAAGATGTACCATTCGGTTCTTTTTAGGAATATATGATACCATTGAGATGTTTTTTGTGAAACAAAATATCGAAGAATTCTCCTTCCGATGTTTTGATAATTTTAATTCGTTGGGTGTGTCCGTTTTGTTTTTTCTGACAGTTCCTAAAAGCGTCATATTTTTTGTAAGAAGGAACTCAGCTAATTCATAACTTGTAAAAAAATTATCAGTAGTTATTCCCATGCCGGATCCAAACAAAGGCTCAGCGAGATCTTTAACCACTCGTGCACCTTGTTTTTTTTCTACGTTTCCATCAGGGAGCTTTCCCGTATACACCTGCATATTGTACAAATATGATGTTTTCACATCAGCGGCTGCCCAAATTTTAATACCATATCTTCCCGGCTTAGATTTTATGTATTGCCGAAATGGGCATTTGCCGCGAAACGTTACTAATTGTTCATCGATAGTTATTTCACCAAAAGGGTTGAATGACTTTCGCTTGTAGTTTTATCATCAAATCTTATATACTTAGACAATGCAATAAATCTATCACGAGACATAGATGCAGTAAATATATTTCTCCGAATGGATTCGTCAGTACTCCACATTTCTTTTACATTTTCTCTTCTACAATGTAGCGCTCCAGCTGATATAAGTACTCCAAGAAATGCATCCAATTCACATTCAGTTACCAGTTTCCAATTTTTTTGCTTCTGGTGATGTTCTTTATTATACTTTTCAAACACTCTTTTGGCTTCTTCGTTAGTATGAAGACAGATTTTCTTTTTGATAGCTGGTGTTATAAGATGGTTGAATATTTCATCAATTTCGCTAGCGTCACTCATGTAACTAGTTACTCCTGGTTTAACATTCACAATATTGCATGCTAACCTACGCGTTTGTGGAAATGGCTTCAAAGACCAAACTCTGCCAGACTTAGCGGTGCAATATTCAGCATTCAAAGGAAAAGCAACATCATTTTCATCTTCGTCAATATCCGGAAGAATATCTTCTGCTTGTTCTTGTTCTTCTTCCTCAATCTCGTCTTCAGTTTCACTATCATCATCATAATTACTAGGTATGTAATCAGAGTTGTCACTGTCCCAATCTAATTCTATATCATTAGGATCCTCTTCACTGTCATTTATAAAGTCTTCTATCGCTCGCTGGGAGAGTTTTCTTTTGTAGTTTTCAATTTTTGGTCCTAAAAACACAACGAAAATTTGTAACGTAAAGTACGACGTGGGGTAACTTGGGTACCCCAAACTAAAAACTTACCTTCTAATTACAAACAGATTGATATTTTAATGCAACTTATAAGTTTTTATATAGTGTTCAAAATAAAATTGGACTACCTAAAAGGAAAAAGACAGAAAAAAATTATTCGCGAAGTTATTAAAGAAAAACTAAGATTGGGGGACCTAAGGTCCCCCACTCCGTACTCTATTTGATTTGATTTATTTGATGTTTGATTTATTCAACATCTCCAACAACTTATTTTAACAAATCACGTTAACATTTTGTTGAAAAAAATTATTTTGGGCAACAAGTTTTTTTATTTACTCAATAAACTTGGTTGTTGTCTAAAAATTCCATAGCTTTACCAACAAACTTTTTTATCAATGCCGCAAAAATCGTCAATTCAAAAATTTTTTTTAATCATATATACGATTTTCTTATTCAAATATGAAAATTATTTTTTCTCTGTTGATACCGATGATAATGCAATTAAAAGAGTAAAAGAAATATTAAATTAAAATAACATTAGATGTCAATTAGTATAGTTTTTTCCAACTACGAACATATTGGTGAAACAATAACTAAAGGTGATTTTACATGAAATGTATTATGTAGTGGGTTTGTCAGATGTGAAATCCATATGAAATTGCACATATCTGTCAAAATTGACAAATACAGAAGGCTTATAATTTTTGCTTTTACACGTTCATTTTTGGTTTCATCTGAGTTAACCTAATATCGGCCATAACAGCAAATTAATTACATATTTATATTTTTATTCTCTTTTAATTGCATTTCAGGTTATTAAAACTGTTGCGTCTTTAAAGAATATGTGTAAATAAAAAAAATCATGATATATGCCGCCACAAACAAAACAGTTAATTTCAGATGGCTTGCCAGAGCAAAATAGAACACGCTCTAATTAAAAAACTGCTACAGTATTCCACGGATATTTACCTCGCCAAAAATGGCAATATTTTTGGGTAATTATGCGGGGTAAGCATTTAAACGAATACGCTTAATGGCCTCAACGAGGTATGCCTCAGTGAGCTAATTAAACGTATTTATTTACAAGAAACTATAACTTTGATGTATGAAAAAAAGTTAAGACATTGGAAGCTTTACATGTATCAGCTAAATCTAAAGAGATAGCAATAAAAAATAATGGGATTTGCTGTCTTAAATTTTATCTGTAATGCTTTTTGAGATGTCCTGTCATATCCTACTTACAAAAGCGTACTCTTACATACAAACTTATGATCAGGGAAACCGTAAATATGCAATTGCACGGTTTTTATTGTGCGACCAATAAAGGCAGAAACAATATATTTATCTGTTTTGAAGCCTTTTATGAATTTTGGTATCGATCTGTTTGTGAATAATTTGCATACTTTAGTTATTGCTGCATTTTTATTGCACACGTATTTCACGTTTGAAGCATATTTAATGCATGTTTAGCAAAAAAAAAAAATGCTTTAAAATCTGGTAAACAGATGAATTTTCTTTTGCTTGAATTTCGCCATCTACATTTAATTTTCACTCTACAATTGTAAGCCATAACAAGTTTTCTCTGAAGATAAATGTTATTCCAAACTGTAAATGTGTATACATGTGTATGCAAAAATTAAGAAAAAAGCAATTATATAAATTTGTGCTGATACATAGAAATCTGGACAAATCGTTTAGTAAACCGATCGAATTAGAAACACTTTTTAAAGTGATTTTTTTGTGTCCGTCCGTCCATCTGGCTGGTTTTATGTTCATGTAAACCTTGTGCGGAAGGTAAAAATGCCAGTTCTTAGATAATTTGATAAAATTTGGTAAATTCGTTTTAATTGTCATAAGAACTTAACCCATGTAAATTGTAAAAATCGGTCTATAATATCACATGCAAAGTTCTTTCTTTATGTTCATAAACCATTTAATCATGTTTCTTACATACCTACCCGTTATCTCCATTCTTAAGAGGGCTCCCATTCAAAAAGTGCTAAATTCTAGCACAGTGCTATAAATTATGGATAGATATTTCAAAATTGAGGCATTTTAAGACTTCTGAAATTTTGGTTGAAAAAGGTACTTTAGACCAGTGTTCGAAAATAAGCACTGAATTTCGCACCTTAGTATTCGGCTCGGTAGATTTGTGGAAAACACAAACGCTAATAGTGTCTGTGTAGTGAATCATTAAAAAAAATATCGTTTCCCTGTTTGTCATCTTTCGAACACAAAAATAATACTGTTTTTATCCAACTCAACAAAAAGATGAGAACATTAAATTCCGTTCGGATTTTTTAAAAAACCACAAACTTCATTGTGTTCGGTTAGACTCATTAATAATCGTTCGTTTCTGTTGTGCGTATCTCCCTTTTGGCTGGTAAAAAAACCAAACATTTTTTACAAAAACAAAATAGAAATAGATACACTTGTAAAAAAAAAAACAAAAAGCCAGCCAAATAATTTTACAAAAACAAAACATATACACAATACACACACACAAGTTGATCGCGTGCTGCGGTGGTTGCTAAAATTTTTTCTTTGTTCATTTTTTGTCAATGTTAAAAAATAAACATTATTGTATCATTACATTTGTTTTGTTTTTTAACAAAGAACAGAACACTATATAATGTTCGGCTGCTTCTTTAAAATAGTTACGAACAGTATTAAGGGTTGTGTTCGTCTAC
Source organism: Pollenia griseotomentosa (assembly GCA_963931875.1). NCBI lineage: Eukaryota > Metazoa > Arthropoda > Insecta > Diptera > Polleniidae > Pollenia > Pollenia griseotomentosa. The sequence continues at coordinate 149,407,796 of OZ007564.1, forward strand.
ACAAACACTAAAAAAATAGATATCGTTTCTGGGTATGTGAGCCGAACGCTAAATAATGTTCTGTTTATTTTCGAAAACGGCTTTAGACTATCAAATAAATCTCAAAAATTTGGAGGAAAATACAACCGTGTCGTGATAAGTTGTTATTGTTTTTTAAAAATGTGCAAACAATAATTAGATCGGAGATGCAGTCTTGTCAAAATACATAAGACTTGTGTGACAGTGTAAAGTACCCTTTAACAGCACTTATATTTTCGCCTAAACACATTTTAATTTAATTAATAATTCTCTTATTTATCCTGCAGAAAAGTGACAGTATCAAATAATTATTAAATTATTATTATGCATATAATTTAAAATTATCAACACTAGTTGCTGCCGCTGCTTTTTACAACTGTCCATCTGTTTTAGGCACCAACAAACCATTTGCCCCCAGTCTCTCTTCTTCAATGAATTAAATTTTATTACCGCCAACAGATGAAAACTATTTTCTCAAATAAAAGATGTAAAATAATAACAAAATAAATTTCTCAACACATTTTTTGTTTATTTTATTAACAAAAATTTATTGCATTTTTAACAAGTTGCAAACACAGGCCGAAAACCAGCAGACATCCTGGAAGAATTAAAAAAATAATTGAAAAAAATGTTTATTGACTGAAAAAGCCAACAAGAAATATAAAAACATAAAAGCGTTTATTAGACTAATAAACACTTGTAAACGATTTGTTTTTGTTGCTGTTTTATAAACAAATTATAAAAAACAACAACAATTAGTTTATTTATGTAGTAGATATTTATTTTAGTTTTAAAAAAAGTTTTTTTTTGGTTTTAATAAATTGGATTTAAAAAAAAAAAAAATTGAGTTCACTCACCACTATCTCTGGTATTTATAGACTTAAATAAGGCTTTTGAAACAGTAAATCATTAACATAACGATATAGAACCAGCTCCCGGCAAAGGTAATGCCACTTGGCGTGTATAACAGTGGAGTTAAGAGATCAAAATTTAAACTGGGTTTCGTCAATGCTGTTGGCTATTACCTTTCCTTTTTGACTGGGTTCACGATATGATGTTGCAGAAGGCAACAAACTATAGAATATTATATGGGGTATGGGACGTTAGGAGGATCTAGATTATGCCAGCGTTTTATGATATATGTATGTCTCCTTAGACACACGCTTTCTCAGACATACAGGCGAAGATATCTATGATCAGTGGAACGGCGAATCTTGTAGGGCTTAAAAGAAATATGTACATCAAGCCAAAATTAAACCGCTTCCAACCATCGACTTTCAATAGAGGCAAACCAGCAGCCTGGCATGGCAGCAGGCGGAAATAAAAAAGCGAAAATAAAATATATGGTGTTTTCTTTTCTACAAAAAAATGTGACATTTTATTTAAAAAAAAAATGCAATTTGGTGTCTGTTTCTTAAAAATTTTGCTCCCGAAAAGGGTGGCTTGTTTTATTCTAAAAAACTCATCCTTTTCGGGTGCAAAATTTTTAAGAAACAGACAACAAATTGCTTTTTTTTTAAATAAAATGTCACATTTTTTTGTAGAAAAGAAAACACCAATAGGGTATTTTTTTAGCTGCATGAGAACTTTAGGTGATAACACAAGAAGGAAATATTGTTAGTATGAAATTTCTTCATAAATATAATTTAATGAAAATTAAAGTATGAAATTTCTTCATAAATATAATTTAATGAAAATTAAATTTGATGAACTTAAGCCTAATAAAAATGTTAAGAATTTGGACTAAAAACCATAAATATTTCAACAAAAATAACTACAATACTCATTATTGTTAGTATGAAATTTTTTTTTTATAAGCTGGTAAATAATTTCGTGGCTTTTTTTTTGTTGACTACATTTTTCAATAAATCTGGCCGTATGGTGTCAATGGTGCCTTGAATATTGGCTTCCAAAGCTTAAAGAGTTGCTGGTTTGTCGGTATAAACCATTGACTTAACATAGTGCCATAAAAAGTAATCCAGATTTAAAGAAAAACTTCCCTAAATGAAATTAATACCCTTCACCATTTGTGTGAAAAGAACAGAAAGTAATATTCATACCGTTCTTCTATTCCAATCCCGCCCACGTTTTGTCAGATGTTGTGCATTAATAACCCACAGGTGGTGAATAGGGTATATATAAGTTTATCATTCCGTTTGTAATTTCTATAATATTGATGTTAGACCCAATAAAGTATATATATTCTGGGTCCTTATGAGGAGCGAAGTTGATTTAACGATGTCCGTTGAAATAGATTTTCCGAAGACCCCATATATGATGGGGGCCAGGTTATTATACATTTATGTCACATATGGTCCGGAATTGTTTGCTATTGCAATTCAGCAAGATCTGTCCACAAATGACTGAAACATGAGTAAAAAACAACGACTGCCTCAAATTTTTTCCTTTAAAGGTCCAATTAGACGTGACATTACCATACCAACACTGTATTACCAAAACGACATAAACATACCATACAAACCAATTCAATTTTAGTTTCTACGGCTATGCTAATACAGTGTTGGTAATGTGGTTTTGTTGTTGTTTTTTTTATACCCTTCACTACAAGTGGTGGATTTTATTTGTAATACAGTGTTGGTAATGTGGTTTTTTTTTGGTTGTTTTTTTATACCCTTCACTACAAGTGGTGGATTTTATTTGTAATGTGTTTAATTTTACGCATCCACATACACATTAATGCATGTATATGATATGCCGCTCAAATAAAGAAACAAACTCACAGACTCAATATACTTTAATTTAACGCTTCTTCAGTAAAAGCATTCGTAGCCGAGTTGTTAAGTTCTCTCCTGAGACTGATGATATTGCCAGTTCGAATCCCAAAAAGAATTTTTTTTTTCATTTTTTTTATTTAATTTTTTTATATTCTAAAAAACGATTTTAAGATTATAAAACAAATTTCAAACATGAACTTTGGAAAAAGAGGAAAGGGGCTTAGGTACATATATACATTTTTTGTTTTTTTTATATTCTTCGGCATGGCGAAATGAAAAGTTGGCGTGACTCAGTTAATATTTATTTATACCTATCTAAAGAACGTTATTTATGTATATAACTTCTTGTTCTTGTCTCATCATGGTGAAGGGTGAATGGTATATAAGATTCGGCATAGCCGAATATAGCACTCTTACTTGATTTTATACAAATAAATCTATTTTGCGTCACGCCCACTGTTACACTTACGCCCACATTTTTTCGGATGTTGTCCATTGACAACGAAGATGCTTGTACCTAGTTCGGAAACTTTTGCATTTGCCGTTCTTCACAAATACAGAAATCTAAAATGTCTTTGTATGGGAAGAGCCACGCCTACTTCACCAATCCCGCCCACATTTTGTCGGATGTTGTGTGCTGATAACAAAGATGCTTGTACCTTATTTGGAAACTTGCTTTTTCCGTTAATCTGATACATATACAGAAAAACAGACAGATAATTTTAGTGAAAAATTGGATTAACAATAAGAATTGGGATTTTAGTCACAACTAGAATTTGTAGTATAAATTAGAATTTTCTGTAAAAAATTGGGAATTTCAATATGACCAACTTAAAAGACTAAAACAATTTTGATCTTTCTAAGTTTAAAAATATAGTTATATTATTGTGCAAGGTTTTTAAAAGACTAATAATTAAAACGAAGAATTGTATTGAAAAACAAAATCAAAGTATGACAGATAACACACTGCAAGAAAATTCGGGTCATCGCCGCCAGCCTCAATACTTGCAACGCGAAATGAAACTAGACTATTGGTAGAGCAAATCTGCCAAAGGGTTTTGAAAAGTAACCTCGGGTTCCCGAAATATGGGCCCCTAAAGTTTTTGAATTTTTTGAAAAGGCGTTTGGTATAAGTCAAAAAAAAAAAATACTAAATATACTTCTGAGCTAAAAAAAATAATTTAAGGTGTCTTCAGTAAAATTGTATGGCGATTCTTTTCTTAAAATTTATTAACCCTCTAACTCTCATTTTAAGGGGCCATTTTTTAATTCCACACAAAAACATACTAAACCGGCATCTTAGAGGGTTAAAATGTTCTACATATATTTTCTGCATTAAATTTCACTAGGTGTTTTCTAAGAGCCAAAAATCGTGCAATGTATGTAAAACGGATTTTCGAAATTTCGGGCATTGAAATTATGAATTTTTCGAAAACCCGTTTTACATACATTGCACGATTTTTTTGGTGTTAGAAGAACCCTGGTGGAATTTAATGCAAAAAATATTCGTCGAACATTTTAACCCTCTAAAGTACCGTTTAAGTATACTTTTGTGTGGAATTTAAAAAAAGACAAAAATGACCCCTTAAAATGAGTGTTAAAGGGTGAATATATTCTAAGAAAAGAAACGCCATACAATTCTACTGCAGACATCTGAAATAGTCATTTAGCTTAGAAGAACATTTAGTATATTTTTTGACTTATACCAAACGCCTTTTCGAAAAATTTTTCATTTTTCAAACCTCTTTGGCAGATTTGCTCTAGTCTAGTTTCATTTAGCATTGCAAGTATTGAGGCTGGTTTTTTTTGTTGCACAGTGTAATTCACAGTAAAAAAAATTATACATTCCAAAGGTAATTAGATTTATAAATAATATTAAAATGAAACAAATAATGAAAGTAAAATAAGTGTTTTCAACAAATTCATAATAAATTAGGATTGTATGCAAAATTTTCAGTATAAATGGGATTTTTAGCAACAATTGGAATTTGCAGTACAAATAAAATTTTTCGATATTAATGAAAAAACAGAGGAAGGGAAAAACATGTAAAATCAATTAAAATGGATAATCATTCAAAAAAAGCAAACTTCGATCTACCAAAGGTTAAAATACAATTTGGTTTAATGATTGATGTTTGACTATTGACGTCAGCAGTCGTCGATGGCTGCGAGTGTAAAACGGCAAATCCATCTGAGGAGATCGAGCGGTTGCGATCGAAACATGTCATGGTAACCTGCCGGCCAGGGTTCGAGCCCCAGCCACGGTCAAGAATGAAAGATTATCAATAACAATTTTAATTAACTTTCATGTTGTAAACTTCCTTTCTTCATAAAAATAATTTAATGAAAATTAAATTTAATGAATTAAGCCTAATTAAAAATATTAAAAATTTGGATTAATGAAAATTTTAAGTGTAAATTGGGAGTTTTGTAAAATTTGGGACTGTTTTGTAGTAAAATTTGGATTTTAGTCAAAACTGGAATTTGCAGTAAAAATCGGGATTGTAAATTAGGATTTTTTGTAAAAATTGGAATTTCTAGTAAAAAATTGAGATTTTTCAATAACAATTGGAATTTGTAGTAAAAACCTGAAATTTTTAGTAAAATTAGAGATTTTCAATGCAAATAATGATTTGCGAGTAAAAAGTTGATTTTTGTTTAAAAATTGGGATTTCTTTGGTAAATTGGGATTTACAATTAAAAATGGGATCTAAAATTTTTTTAGTAAAAAATTAATCAATGTGAAAATAATGATTTTCAATAACCATTGTAATGTAAATTGGGATTTAAATAAAATTTGTAATTTTTAACAATAAAATAACTGGGAATTTAAGTAAAATATCATAGTTCTTCAACACATGTGAAAAGGGTATATCGTTATCTAAACTAGAAAAAGGCGTAACTAACAAAAATTCAAAATCGGCTTTTTGATTGATTATTATGAGTGCCATTCAACTTTTTGTTTCAACTTTTTTTTTAATTTCTACAATATTGATCTTAGACCCTGTAAAGTATATGAGTAGCAAAGTTGATTTAAGGATATCCGGGTGAATGTTGAAATGGGTTTTCCGAAAACCCCTGAAAAAAGATGGGAATTAAGTTGTTATATATTTGTGGCCGATATACTGCGTTAAGGTTTGCTATTGAAATAAAGCCACATCAGTCTACAAATAACTGAGATATAAGCACACAACCACGACTGCCTCAAATATTATACCATTGAATCTTTTGTTGTTGTTTTTGTTTTTTATTTAAGTGTATTAACTTATAATGTGTATTAAACGAATAATCCTACTTAATATAGGTATTTTATTTTAATGCTTTTTTGGAAATGTGCGTAAGTGATCATTTATTTAACTTTCTGTTCTTATCGCAACTTGGTAAAGGGTATATAGGATTCGGCATAGCCAAGTATAGCACTCTTGTTTTCGTAAAAATTGGGATTTCATTTTAGTAAATATGTAAATATTTGAATTTTAGCGACAATAGAAAATTTCTGTTTGTTTTTGGTTGAACTTGGGATTTTCAATAACAATTTTAATGCTTTTCGTAAAAAATTTAAATTTTGAGCATTTTCGGCGAGAATAGTAATTTCCGCATTCCTTTAATAGGAGAAATTTGCAGTTTAGAAAAATGATATTACAACATATTTGAATACATGTATGTTTGCAATATTAAATTTTAAATGAGTATTTTTTCAGTGAATCCCTGCCAAAAAAAAAAAAAAATAAAAAATTTTGTTTTTGTTTACACTTTTGTAAAAACTTTTTTTTACAAGTTTGATAATATTGGCAACGAATTTTAGGACAAAAAAAATTCCAAAATATGTAACTGCGTCATTTAATGATGATTGTAAACTGCAAAAATTTGCCCTGTTAAATGATGACAAGAAAAAAGCAACTCATATGTGAATCCTGCCGCCTAAAAAAACATAAAATTTTTAACCTTGACTTTTGTTGGCTGCTTATATTAAACTAAACCTTAATTTTTTAATATTTTTTCTCAGTGTTTAGTTCAAACCATGACGAATACAAAAAATAACAATACATTAAACAATTGACATTTTATTGTTTCTCTATGGCCAAACATTTTTAACCAATTTTCAAATAGATGGCTGGTCGTTATTATTTTAAAATCAATATTCTTCTACTAAATTTGCATACATAAACATTTAATGTAGCAACATAATTGATACCACTACTGTCCGTGTGTATGTTGAAATGGGTTTTTCGAAGATCCCAGAAATTATGGGGACAAGGTTGTCAAACATTTATGTCACATACACTCCTTTCAAATTTGCTATATTTGCTATTCAGCCTGATCGGTCCATAAATGACTGAGGTGTGAAGAAAAACCATGACTGCCCCTAATTTATCCCATAAATCCCTTGTTGTTTTTTAATTTAATTTTTCTGTATATCTGGAGAACGGTAATAGCCAAAGCTTCTATTTAAGGTACAAACATCTTTTTTTTGTTTCCCTTAAGCTAATCCCGCGAATCTCTACGTTTGTCTGCAGAAAACCAGAGTCTCCTGGTGGAATCAAAATCGCAACCCCCGCACTGATAAACTAGCTCACTACTAGCTAGCCTACCGGGGCACCCCGGTACAGAGTTGTAGAAGTGGGCGTGCTAAAAAATGTTTTTTTTTTTTTAATATATTAAGAAGGGTAAGAATAAATTTGGCAAAATTTGATACACATAGCTTGGGCGAAGTGGGCATGGCCCCCTATTTACAATGACATAAATTTCTGTATATCTGAAGAACGACACAGCCAAAGTTCCTTAATTGATCTTGGTGATCAATACACAACATTTACAAAATGTGGGCGGCGTTGGAGAAGTTTGGAGCCTGGCACAAAATAAATTTTTTTTATATCTGAAGAACGGTATTAATATAAATTTTCGTTCGTTTTGTAGCAGTGTATTTCAGATACTGCATAGCCGAATATAGTACTCTTAACTGTTTAAGGCTAGTTTTCACTATCTCACAAGTCTTACGTATTCCATAATACATTGTGAGATAGAAATCTAATGAGTTTTGTTGCGGCTGTCAAAAAATCTAATTTAACATTACAGTTTGTGTTCACACCATCACACAATGTATAAACACTCACACATGAAATAAAATGCAACCCTGATCCAATGAAAAGTATTATTGTTTAGAAATTTTTTCAAAAAACGATGAAGCCGTATGGGATGTCAATCTTTTTTCATAATACTTGTCTTTTTTGTGACACATTGCATTCACACTATCACACTTTGTCATATTACTTGAGTTTTTGACATGTATTAATACAAAGTATAATAGTGTAAACTAGCCTTTACATCTTTCAAACATTGTTTCTGTAAAAGCCAGACGCAAAGTCGTCTGACAATAATTTCGATTAGAGCGTGTTCTATACTTATCTGCACACAAAAAAAAAGACTGTAATCCCAGAAGAAATTTATTTTGATTCAAATATAATTAACATTCGGATTGTGCCCAACAACATTTTGCATTTTAAGCAACAAGTCTGTTTCTTTTGTCCCAAAGTGTAAATTCATGGTTCAAATACAATTTTTTTTTACGACAACAGTAATATTATTTGATTCAAAAAATAAATATTTTATGGCAACAAAAATTGTTATTTCCTGCAAATGCAAATCATTTACGTCAACAGCAATTTTCAATGTGCCGTTATTTCAGAGGAAAACCTTTAACGACTTGCTGTTAAAAAACTTCAAATACTTTCATGTTGTTGCTGTAAAAAAAATATTGTTGGAAACTTTCTTGCGACAAAAGGTTTTCATTTACGCCAACAAGTTTTTGTTTACCCCAACAGCATAATCGTCAAATGCTCAAATTATTTGGCATTACAATATTTTTTTTTGTGTGACTACCTCTACCTCTACAACTGAAATGATTTGCTGTTATAACATTATGTTATTGTTAAAACATTTGCATAAACAACCATGTTATAACATCCCTGTAAAAAAAATGTCGGGCTTTTGAAGCGCTTGAGAGAAAAAGCGCATAATCGAGCGCTTTAATTAGAGAGCTTTTATACAGCAGTAAATGATAAAGAATAATCTATACAAAAAAGCTTCTATTTAAGTGCTGACAACGAAGAAGGTTTCAAAGCGAAAAAATAAAAATATATTATGGTTTGCGAAAATGATTGAAAAAGGGCATTTTAACAAGTAAAAGCAAAACATTAAAGAATATGTTAGTATAGTTAGCCCTTAAAAAAGCACTTAAGGAGTGCTTTGTTTGCATGTTAAAAGAAGCGCTTATTGTCAGAAGAAAATAGTCCTCCAAAAAGGGAACACCCCACACAAAAATCAGGCATGCTATCAGCAGGCTTGAAGCGATTTGAGGTATGAATTCATACATAAAACCTGATCCTTTTGGAGCACATTTTTTACTGGGATGAGAAACACTAACATTATGAGTCTATACTTAACTAATGAGCTGTTATTTTACACTACCGTATGTGTATGATCAGTTCATTCAGAAATTATGTACATTCTTATATAAATAAAGTATTATTGTAATATCCTTAATTGTTACCTTCGAATTTAAAGGAAAAAAAACTTTAAAATACCTGAAATCTTTTACGGCACAAACAAAAATTTTGGTGGCTGCAGCACGACGTTTTGAAACCTAAAACGGCTTTGGTTTCTGCAAATACTATACTATGCGAAAAAAAAAACAGAGACTATGTCAGAAGCAAATAACATGAATGTGAATAACAAATTACAAACCAGTAGAATTACATGTGAGTTGAAAAGTATGACTTGTAAAAAACGTGTCGTGCATAAGAGGCTTTATGGGATAGATAAGCTCTTTTACACCCTTCGGCTACAAAATTCAAAGCATATATGTATTCCTGATTGACTTTTTTGCTTGAGAGAAGTGACACAAGCTAAAAATCTCTGGGTGAAAGATGTAAAATGGTATATGGCATAACAAATTGGCCAGTTCTTCCAAGCAAAAATGTCTTAATAAAACGAATCTAATTCAATTAAATTTTTAGTTGTTTTAAATCAATGATTGTTATTTTTCTTTCAGGACCTATTGATGCAATTTTTCGTTGATATTTAATAAAAGATTTGGTTCAGTGTACCCCCTCCTATTCCACTTTATGTTCTTAAGTGTCTCATGTAAAAGATAATAAATACTTTAACATACATTTTTCCATTTCCGATTTGTATTGATGTGTACACAAAGATTTTGTACATTTACATTCTACAAAAAACAGGGGATGCGTATAACAGGATGACGGGTGTGTTTTTTTTTGTAGGTGGGGGATTTTTTGCTTGACTGTCTCCTGTTTAAACACTGATATTGTATTCGAATTTATGAATTCTGAATTCGCCTTGTATACAATGTTTTTTTTAACACAATAAAACAATTTTGAATTCTATTGCCAAAGCGGAAATGGACTTTATAAAAAACACTTTGAGCCAATTACATGTGTTCATGTGTAACTTCAATGAATAGCAATTCAATAGAATAAACAAAAAATTTTGTTCGAGCCACATTAACACACGTATTCCATTGAATTTACTTTCTCTCTGTCTCTGTTTCTAACAGAATTTACAAAAAAAAAAAAAAACCCTAAAAGAACTAACACACTTGCAGCAATTTTATATTATACCTCCCGAACAGAAAACATCAAAAATTTTAATAAAACTTAAATTTTAGGGCTACCATATGTCCGATAGATGCGCCTTCTATATCAGATCGGAAATCTTTAGTAGAACATATTTTCTAAATATCTCGGAAAAATCGGTTCAGATACAAAAAGTTATGACTAAAATATTAATTTTTTTTGAAAAATACCCATTTTCGGAAACACAAGATCTTCCCGATTCTAAGTTTTATCGCCAAAGTAAATGGAAAATTTCTTCTTAAAGACGTCAGTATATAAATCTGTTAAATAAGTGTGTGTAACAGAATAAGAATAGTACACGCTCATAAGGCATGATTTAAAAAAAAAGAAAATACCAAGGCCTATGCAATAGGTCTGCTTACCTCTACAACAATAAAACAACACAAAAAACAACAGGCATTTTGTTTGTGTAAAATTCCTCACCGTTGTCAAAATGTGTTTTGTGTGCATGTATGTGTGGCAAAAAAACAAAAAATATACATGTATAAGGAAAAAGTAAACAACTTTTGACATCGTTGAGGAATAAACAAATCAAACATCTGGCTTCTTAAGCAGACCTATTGGATAGGCCTTGGAAAATACCATCAATTTTAATTTTGTTGTTGTTGCTTTAAAATAAACAAAAAAAAAAAAAAAAGCTGTGTTTGGTTTGTTAACAGTAAAGGCTAGTTTACACGGTAATACAATGTATTACGACTTTGTAGAATCAAAATAATAAGAAATTCTCTCCGTGCTTAAAAGAAAAAAGTAAAAATCTGTTGTAAGTATAGTTCATGTTTACACGGATGGTATAAGTAAAATCAAAAATAATAACAAAAAAGCAGATGGTTGCAGTTTTGCAATTTTAACAAGAACAACATGAACATTTCCTGAGTTGTTTTTGTATTGTATAAAAATGCTACCACCTTCAATATACTCTGTTAAAATACACCTCTGGTGTGATGAGAATACGTAAGTTTCTAAAATGGTTTAGAAAAAAACCATTTACCGATCGCTTGTCAGATTTTGTATTCGTATTCTCTCTTACTTAATACATTTTGCTTTTACATGATATGATTTTTCTCATTAAACATCATGTCGTAATACAATGTATTACCGTGTAAACTAGCCTTAACTAACATGTTCTTAATTAAAATTATTTATCTTAAAAACATTTACGCACAAATTAAAGAACAACACACCATTAAATGCAAACATATTTGACAGCCAATAATTTTTCTAGTCAGTTAATTTTTTTGAATTTATTTTTATACCCTTCTCCACTAGTGGTAAAGAGAGTATACTAAGGCCTCATATAAAGCACGATGTCTAGATAGACTTTAAAACGCCTTGAACCGCATCGAATAAAGCATTTGTGGTAAACTTTGGTCAATTATGGTTTCATGTAACTAAACTTGTGCTTAGATCGGATGTTTATTTACATAGGCCTCATATAAATCCTAGTATCAGAAAACACTTTAATACACCTTAAACTGAAACCGTAATGACTTGCTAATAAAATTTTGTCGTTTTTAACCCGTCTCTTCTTCTTTGTGTGCATATTCGATTTCGAATGTAAGCGTTTTTGTCATGTTTGTAATTTTCCATGGCCATTGAGAGTAGATCCTTAATACTGCGAATTTCAGTTCAATTACGGATATTGCGGATTCGTGATATCCACCCCTATTATGAAAGTCGACGTCGACACAAGTCGAGGGCACCTGAACAGTAATAGTATTTTCTGAGTCGTTATTAACAATAATCGATTATTATTGACAGCCAATTGATATTTTCTAAGGCGCTTGAAAGTCGACGTCGAGTAGAATTGTCCCTGTTTTAGTCGACAGGAAATTTTGCGACGCACAGTGGGGTGAAACATATGCAAAACGAGGATTAATTCAGGGAGCCTGTAATTTATGACAACAATTTTTTTTGGATTCTGTGCATATTGATTTTAGTGGAATTTTAGTTTTGTTTTATTAAAAAAACTAAAAACTTAAAAAAAAAATCAATATAATTTTTTTGAACAATATATATTTTTTTGAAACAAGGCACATTAATTCCTAAAATATGGAATTAAAAAATCGGAAATATTTAGCAGAATAAGCAAATCAAGTTCTGTTTGTGGTAAATTTAAATTATGTATTTTTTTTATCATAATTTACTAAATCTTTTGTAGCTTTTTCGTTTTTGTGCCAATCTATGTATAGTTGGGCGCAAAATGTTCATATTAAAATAATCTTATGTCGCATGCAATAAAACATTAACATTTTTATATCATTGGTTTAAAAAAATAACTTGAAAAGAGCAAAATTGAACAAAATCATAAAATTTTCAAAGAAGCTTCAACTTTTGTCCCCTTTAACTCTGTCATTTCTTGACCAATCTTCACTAGCAATCCATGGGTTTTTTTTGTTAGAAATTTTATAACCTTTCACTAAAAAGAAAAAAATATATAATCCGTTTAAAATTTTTGAAGATATTTGCATTTCAGTCACATCATCTTTTTTAAAAACACAAATAACGGTTACTTTTGACAATTCTGACTTCATATTCGGATTCAGGGGAAAATTTTACATTATCAGGTTTATTTGGTCACGAGTTTGTTGAAATTTTGTGACGTAGTGTAATCAATTAAACGAAGCAAAACAGTACAAACAAGTATATGTGTTTCACAAAATCTCAAATATTTTCAAATGGGGCAAAAACGGGCAAGATTTTTTTTTGATTATGCATGGTGAAATACCATATTTTAAGAATATATAAAAAGTTTTACCCAAGTATTCTCACAAACATTTTGAAAATCAACATTTCCTTAAAAAAACTAATTTTTTTGGGCAATTAAAAAAAAAAATTTAAAAATACATCCTCAATAATTTTCTTTACAAAAATGTAATAATAAATTAGTTAAATACCTGAAGTTGATGGATCCATTTAAAAAAAAGAGTATTTTCTAAGAAACAATTCTCTCAAATCGCAATTAAAATATCTTGATTTTCACTTTTTAACAAATATTTCCAAATTATAAAATATTATTCAACTTTGGCAGCGTATAACAAAAAAAGTAAACAACATTATAGATCCACAATTTTTACAGTTATTCGTGTTGAATTTTATCTACTTTTATATGGTACCAAATACTTATACGAAAAACTAACTTTATTTTTATATTAATCCTCGTTTTTTGGTACTGTTTACCCACCCCTCTGTGCGACGACTCAAAAGTTAAAGAAATTTTAAATGAAATATAAACATATTTATTGAATATGTTGCAAATAAAAAATGCAAATTTGAAAGAAGTTAAATTTAAACAAATTTTATTAGTAAATTTAACGCAAAAAATGCGAAAATTCGGAAATGTTTGCTAAAATAGCGAAAATTCGGGAAAATGTTTAATTTAAGACGAATGCCTCAAAGAGCCAAAATTGCGAAAATTCGTAAAAGTTTGCAAAAATAGCGAAAATTCGCAAAAATTTTTAATATATCAAAAAAGCCATAAAATTGATTAAAAGTCGCTAAAACTATGGGAATGGCAAAAATTCTTTAAAAATTGCAAAATTAGCGGAAATTCACATAAATTTTCTAACAGCGACATGATAGCAAAGTCTAAATTTATTAAAAATCGTTAAAGCTGTAAATAATCAGAAAACTTATAGGAAAAAATCGCTTCTATCGCGAACAATGCTAAAATTCGCGAAAATTGCAAACTTGGAAACAAACCCTAAAATTGATTTGAAATCGGCTTAAAAAAAACAAAATTTTGGAAAATAACAAAAAAAAAAAAAAAAAACAAGTAAGAGTGCTATATTCGGCTGTGCCGAATCATATATACCCTTCACCATTGTGCGAGCAGAATACAGAGCAAGTAGACAAAACCTAAATAATTTCTATATATACATACATATTAAACATCTGCATGAAACTTAATAATGATGTTCATGAAACCTTCATTATAATTTTGTGTTCACTTCATTCGTATTCAGTAAGATGAAATACTATGAAATGAAAGCAATGAACACTCGATATTTAAGAGACGAATAAGATGAAATTAGTTTATTTGCTTATACAAGAGAATATGAACATTAACAACCATGAAACAGAACAACCATTGAACAAATCTCGAATAAGTTCATGGAAAAACAGTATGATTTAAATGTCAGTGTTGCCAGTTGTAGAAAAATAAAAACATAAGAAAGTTAAAAAAAAAAAATGGAAATAACCATGAGGGGTAAATGCAACAAGTTTAAGAGATACATTATTATTGAAATAAAAACTCAAATTTATTTTTGTTTTCAATGTAAATTTTCAATAAAATTAAATATTTGTTCGACTGACGCTGTATTCCACCAAATGACGCAATGTTTTTCGCAAAGTAAATTTCTTGCTGACGAAAACACCCGTTCTGAAGAGGCACTGCTAGCTGGTGTGGCGAAAATTTTGCGCTTACCTGGTATAAAAGAGGAAATTTTGTTTTATTTATTTCCCACCATAGTAACACATCAAAGCTATCATGAAATACTTCATGGAAAACAACCATGACCACTCCTAAGACACTTACAAAACTAACAATTAAATTTCTCATAAACTCATTCCTCCTTTTGTTTTTCATCTTTCACCTAAAAATGTGTGAGTTTTTTATTGGTTCGTTTCATTTCAGGGCCGTGTACAGTACATTACAAGACAATTAAATCTTGCCATGTTTCAAAGATTTGTATTATTCAAAAATGCAAATGACAAACAAAAAAAAACATATTTTGCATTTTATTTATTGTTTATATTCCAAATATGTATACTATACATATATGTGTATAGGTATATCTACATATTTGTTAAAATTTAAATTACACATGGGCAACGCATGCAAATAATAACATGAATTTACTGAAGTGGCAACATTGCTATTGAGTATTAATAAAAATAAATGAGAGAGAATGAAAACTATGAAACAAAGCCCGTTTCATTGAACAACCTCTGTGTGTTTACGATATGAAACGAAATGTGTTCATAGCAGCATGAATAAAACAACTGTTTGTTCGGTAATTACAATTTTATTCGAACACGACTTTCAGTGAATAAGCATTTCAGTATGTTTATGAATGAAGTTGTTCATGCAGCCCTTTAATACATATATACAATGCATAAAACTTCATTATAAATTAAATATTTTTAAATCGTTTCAGAACATAAAAAAATTAAAAAAAATGTTCTTTTTGAAAAAACAAGATTCGAACCAGGGACTCACAGTTTCTAACCTAAGCAAACCCCCTAGGGTTTTTTGGTCATATCTCAGCCATTTGAGTACCGATCTTGCTGAATTTCAATAGCAAGAAATGGTGGAAAGAAATGTAAAACAACCTAGCCTCTATCATGTCTGGAGTCTCCGGAGAACACATATCAAACGTAAGACGGACAGACGGACGGGCATCGTTAAATCAACTTCTTCCTCATAAGGACCCAGAATATATATACTTTACAGGGTGTAGGATCAATATTGTAGAAATTACAAACGGAATGACAAACTTATATGAATAAATTAGGTTCTTGGGTAGCCTAAATTATTATAAATTGGCTAAAGATTCTCTTTTTCTTGGGGAACAGAAATCGAGAAGTCTTTTGCCAATGATAATTATAACCGCTCGTCAGAGGATTATAATTATTGGGGTTAAAAAAGAAGAAAGAAAACAGGGGATAAGTTTTCTTTGTGTACGGGATTCAAAATGGTGTATTCTTACCTATGTCTGCTGGTAATTCTCAGTTAAATTGAGAAGATGTTGGGGGTTTTTTTTTGTAATTTAAATTAAATTTATTTAACAATGGGGTTGAGGTATGAGCAGTTCGTCTGCTCAATTGAAGTGTTAAGAATAACGTAATTTTTGGGATTTCAGTATTTTGGTCATAACTCCGCTATTTCTTAACCGATTTGACAGATTTATATACCGACGTGTTAAAGAACAAATTTGCCAGTTATTTTGGTTATAAACTTGGACTCGGGAAGATCTATGGTTTCCGAAAATGGATATTTTTCAAAAAAAAATTAATATTTTGGTCATACATTTTTGTTATCTGAACGCATTTTCCCGAGTTTTTCAGAAAATATTTTCTACTAAAAATTTCCGATCTTTTGATATATAAGGCGCAACCATAGGTCATATTACAGTCAAAAAAATTCAGGTTTTTATAAAATTTTTGACATTATTTGTATGGGAGGTACCACGCCCACTTCTCCAATCCTTCCTACATTTTGTGGGATGGTGTGCATTTATAAACTAAATGTTTGTACCTAACTTGGAAACTTTGGCTCTTGCCGTTCTCCAGACATACAGAAAAAAGTAATAAAAATACAACAACAACAAGGGATTTTTGGAAAAAATTAGAGGCAGTCGTGGTTTTTTGGTCATATCTCAGCCATTTGTGGACCGATCTTGCTGAATTTCAATAGCAAGAAATGGTGGACTATATGTAACATAAATGTAAACAACCTAGCCGCTATCGTGTCTGGAGTCTCCGGAAAACACATATCAAACGTACGACGGACAGACGGACGGACATCGTTAAATCAACTTCTCTCCTCATAAGGACTCAGAATATATGTACTTTACAGGGTGTAGGATCAATATTGTAGAAATTACAAACGGAATAACAAACTTATATGTACCCTTTTCCATCTGTGGTGAAGGGTATACAAATTATGCAAAAATGGCGAAAATTCGCGAACATTTTTAATATTTCAAAAAAGACATAAAATTGATTAAAAGTCCCTAAAACTAAAAAAAGGTATGGCAAAAAATTGCAAAATTGATGGGAATTCGAAAAAATTTGCTAACAGCGGCATGATAGAAACCATGGTGAAATAAACAGGTGCCAGCACTACGCCATATGACGATTTTTTGCTCTTGCAATTTTTTGTCTAGGTTTATGTCAAAGTTTTGTTTATGTTTACAAAAAGTCCACGTTTTGTGCTGTGATTATTGTATATTATTAAAGTTTTTGATAATGTTAAATTAAAATAAATAAGATATTGGCCATAATTGAATAAAAATTGGCTAAAACCTTTTTATTTCATCACGTTTAGCGGCACGCTTTGATTTTTGTTTAATGTATTTCTTGACGTAAACGGTAATGTCATTTCCATTTTTGTTGTAATGTTGTATTTGTTGCCGTAACGATGCCACCTACTTATTCCACCATGATAGAAACGTCTTATATATTAAAGGGCTGCATGAACAACTTCATTCATAAACATACTGAAATGCTTATTCACTGAAAGTCGTGTTCGAATAAAAATGTGATTACCGAACAAACTGTTGTTTTATTCATGCTGCTATAGCATATATGAACACATATATGAACACATTTCGTTTCATATCGTAAACCAGTGTAATCCAAATCTTCATTTTCTGTGCACAATTGTGCTACAAAAACAATAATAAAAACTCACACCGACGCTTGTTCTCTTTTATTTCAGTTTGATTTCAGTCGTTAATTGAGTGTTAACGAGTGCACATGTGCGGATGCTTACTTTTTTTCAGCTTTGACTTAATTTGAAAATAAACCAGCAAACAAAATATGTGGTATGATGGAAGACAGAAATTTTTGTTTTGTCATTAAAAAACATATTTTGCTAATAAGAAATTGTTACAAAATCTTAAATTTGGAAAATTTAATTTATAATCCCTAAATACACTTAATTTGTTAAGTTTTAATTGTAAATTAAACTCGACCAATTAAATATGTGTGAAACAAATTGCCTGATTCTGTAAAAACTGAGGCATATTTTGTATATAATTTTTTTAACTTTTTTAAAACTTCATTTCCATTTTGCTTTTAAAACTAAAATTTATTACATTTGCAATGCTTAGTTTTGTGTTTGCTGGGTAATATTATATTATCCAATACAGACGCATTTCATTTATTGAGAGTTTTGGTTAACTATGCCAGTGTAATCCAAATCTTCATTTTCTGTGCACAATTGTGCTACAAAAACAATAATAAAAACTCACACCGACGCTTGTTCTCTTTTATTTCAGTTTGATTTCAGTCGTTAATTGAGTGTTAACGAGTGCACATGTGCGGATGCTTACTTTTTTTCAGCTTTGACTTAATTTGAAAATAAACCAGCAAACAAAATATGTGGTATGATGGAAGACAGAAATTTTTGTTTTGTCATTAAAAAACATATTTTGCTAATAAGAAATTGTTACAAAATCTTAAATTTGGAAAATTTAATTTATAATCCCTAAATACACTTAATTTGTTAAGTTTTAATTGTAAATTAAACTCGACCAATTAAATATGTGTGAAACAAATTGCCTGATTCTGTAAAAACTGAGGCATATTTTGTATATAATTTTTTTAACTTTTTTAAAACTTCATTTCCATTTTGCTTTTAAAACTAAAATTTATTACATTTGCAATGCTTAGTTTTGTGTTTGCTGGGTAATATTATATTATCCAATACAGACGCATTTCATTTATTGAGAGTTTTGGTTAACTATGTCGTAAACACACAGAGGTTGTTCAATGAAACGGGCTTTGTTTCATAGTTTTCATTCTCTCTCATTTATTTTTATTAATACTCAATAGCAATGTTGCCACTTCAGTAAATTCATATAATTATTTGCATGCGTTGCCCATGTGTAATTTAAATTTTAACAAATATGTAGATATACCTATACACATATATGTATAGTATACATATTTGGAATATAAACAATAAATAAAATGCAAAATATGTTTTTTTTTTGTTTGTCATTTGCATTTTTGAATAATACAAATCTTTGAAACATGGCAAGATTTAATTGTCTTGTAATGTACTGTACACGGCCCTGAAATGAAACGAACTCATAAAAAACACACACATTTTTAGGTGAAAGATGAAAAACAAAAGGAGGAATGAGTTTATGAGAAATTTAATTGTTAGTTTTGTAAGTGTCTTAGGAGTCTGACCACGTGGTTGTTTTCCATGAAGTATTTCATGATAGCTTTGATGTGTTACTATGGTGGGAAATAAATAAATCAAAATTTCCTCTTTTATACCAGGTAAGCTGCAAAATTTTCGCCACACCAGCTAGCAGTGCCTCTTCAGAACGGGTGTTTTCGTCAGCAAGAAATTTACTTTGCGAAAAACGTTGCATCATTGGGTGGAATACAACGTCAGTCGAACAAATTATGTTTTTACATCATAATATGAATGTTGATCGTGCTGGATGATGTATATGACACTTTTTTGCCTAGAATTTATCACTTTTATTTTAACCATGAATTATCTCATTTTTTAGTTCTAATTATAATAATATCTGTAGAT
The DNA here is from genome assembly GCA_963931875.1 of Pollenia griseotomentosa. Lineage (NCBI taxonomy): Eukaryota > Metazoa > Arthropoda > Insecta > Diptera > Polleniidae > Pollenia > Pollenia griseotomentosa. The sequence continues at coordinate 149,427,487 of OZ007564.1, forward strand.
TGTGAAGCATTTTGAATTTTTTAGCTATCTACTTTTTTCTGTTTAAGACAAAAATATTGCCGAAAATTTTTTAATGTTAGTGAATGTTTTTGAAAATAAAATAAAATAAAATAAAATATATTTAATTTTATTGAAAATTTACATTGAAAACAAAAATAAATTTGAGTTTTTATTTCAATATTAATGTATCTCTTAAACATGTTGCATTTACCCCTCATGGTTATTTCAATTTTTTTTTTTTTTAACTTTCTTATGTTTTATTTTTCTACAACTGGCAACACTGGCATTTAAATCATGCTGTTTTTTCATGAACTTATTCAAGATTTGTTCAATTATTGTTCTTTTTCATGGTTGTTAATGTTCATATTCTCTTGTATAAGCAAATAAACTAATTTCATCTTATTCGTCTCTTAAATATCGAGTTTTCATTGCTTTCATTTCATAGTATTTCATCTTACTGAATACGAATGAAGCGAACACAAAATTATAATGAAGGTTTCATGAACATCATTATTAAGTTTCATGCAGATGTTTATTATATATATTAATAAACGTTAAAGCTATATAGAATCAAAAAACTTACAGTTAAAATATCTGTTATTGAAAACAACTGAAAAAACTGAATTAGAAAATTGGAAGGTCACGTTTAAAAGTTTATAGATATATTCTCGGTAAAGGGTATAAACGATTTGGCACAACTTGTTTGTACGAGATTTTTGTTTATTTTTTCTGATAAAAAAATTTTGTAAAACATATTTTTGGTTAAAAATAAAAATGTTGTTCTTGAAACACCTAAATAAATAAAAACAATGTTTAAATGAAAATTTGGCTGAGGCAAGAAGTGAAGAGTAAAAACAAATATTACCTTCTGATTTAAAAAAACACTCATCTCACGCAAAATCGTCTAGGCCTAAATAATTTAACAACAGCATTTTTAAGCTTAAAATGAATAAATTTTTTAAGATTGAAAATAATTTAATGAAAATTAAATTTGATGAACTCGAGCCTAATTAAGGAATATCAAAAATTTTTTTTTTTTTTAATACTGATCTCGTGCAATGATAACGGAGCTATTTGGACAAAATGTATATGCTTTTACTGTTACCGTTACCCAGGGGCTGAATCAGGCATTTCGGCACTAACATCCTTTTACAAATTATCGTTTCTTAAAAGCTTCCACAGTTTATTACGTATTACTAATCTTACGTAAAGTGAGTTCTTATTTTCGGAATGAAATATGGACTAATTTTCAACCATCAGTGCAACAATAAAACAGAATCAATATAGATATATAAAAATGAAAAATGTTTGTCTGTTTGTTTGTTGGCTTATACACTCCAGGTTGGTTGGTTAACGTGGTAGCAGGCACAGAACTAGGCGTGCGGAAAATAGAGCCGACAGTGACTCCGATTTGACACCACACAACTCGTCAAGAACTGGAATCCCCGATCAAACTTGACCCAGGGGTAATACTGAGGTGGCTAGAGGCAGCCAGTTGCGTTGGGAAAATTTTTGCAAGTTGCCGAGTTTCACCCGCGATATCTCCGAGATTCCTTGTAGAAGGAAATCCAAAAAAATCCATGTCGTGTTGAATTAAAACGCTGGACAATGACATAGGAGATGAACATCTAAATTATTTATTTCTAACATACCTAATCGCTATCTTCATTCCTTAAGGGGGAGAAATATATTGAAGAAAAATTCCCATAAATGCTCAGGAATCGCACCTAGTGGGATATAATGTATGTCCAACCTCAATTAGTTTTTTGTCCTTAACATTTTTGGCCTTTATCACCACTTCTTAGGGGGGCTCCCATACAAATATTGCGTTTTATGAAATTTTTAAATTAGTTAAAATTCTTTTGTGGATAAAATCAAAAGTTGGTAATAGATTTTAATCATTTATGAAGAAGCCTAGCTGCATTAACCAATTTTTCTTAAAGGAAATTTGCGGAATTTTGGTTTTTTATTATTTTCAATAAGCTAAAGCGTCTTTGAGTTGCGCGAACATATGTTGTGCAACCTCCTCCATTTTCGAAATAACGGTATATCTTGAAAACCAGAGCTAACCTAAAAAACGGCTAGCACCACTGGATTCAGCGTACCCGAATTAGTTTAAAACGCCAGGCGCCCAGCTTGTATTTTTATACCCTTCACCACAGTGGGTGAATAGGGTATATATAAGTTTGTCATTCCGTTTGTAATTTCTATAATATTGATGTAAGACCCTATAAAGCATATATATTCTGGGTCCTTATGAGGAGCGAAGTTGATTTAACGATGTCCGTCTGTCCGTTGAAATTGATTTTCCGAAGACCCCATATATGATGGGGGCCAGGTTATTATACATTTATGTCACATATGGTTCGGAATTGTTTGCTATTGAAATTCAGCAAGATCGGTCCACAAATAGCTGAAACATGAGTAAAAACCACGACTGCCTCAAATTTTTTCCTTTAAAGGTCCAATTAGACGTGACATTACCATACCAACACTTTATTACCAAAACGACATAAACATACCATACAAACCAATTCAATTTTGGTTTCTACGGTCATACAGTGGCTATGGTAATACAGTGTTGGTAAAGTGGTTTTTTGTTGTTTTTTTTATACCCTTTACTACAAGTGGTGGATTTTTTTTTGTAATGTGTTTAATTTTACGCATCCACATACACATTAATGCATGTACATGATATGCCGCTTCTTCAGTAAAAGCATTCGTAACCGAGTTGTTAAGTTCTCTCCTGAGATTGATGATATTGCCAAAAATAATTTTTTTTAATTTTTTTATTTAATTTTTTTATGTTCTAAAAAACGATTTTTATTTTCTTTTGAAATTACGCAACGCAAGAATTTCGAACGTCTTTTTTTATAAGATTTCCTAACAAAAGAATTTTATGACAAATGTTATACAAATATTTTTCTATTAAGCCTGGTACTCTGTTCAACATTTCACGTGAAATGCTGTCAAAATGCATATGAAAAAAACTTGTGCGGAATATCTACGAAATAATGTTGATGGAGTTGTACTCTGTTTATTTTGTGAAAAAGTTCCGAAATGTTTCTGGCAACATTTTTTTTACAACTGCGAAATAATGTAAGCTGCCTTTATTTCACGTGCAATTTTAAGCAAAAGCAAAAAATATGAACTTAATATTAAAAAAGAAATACAAAATTAAAATAACACAATCGGTAACAGTTTTTTATCCATATTTACTTTTTTTTTATTAAATTTTTTATTAAAAAAAAATAATTTTAGTAAAATACATGTGGCGTTTGTTTACATACACGAAACAATGTAGCATACTTTGAAGGAATAAAAACGTCAAATTGTACAAACTCGCAAGATTGGTAACATTGATAAATGCCAAAATTTTCGTGTGGAATAATCAATGTTGCTCAACATTTTTCACAAATTTGAACAGAGTACTAGGCTTTAAACAGAATTTTAATACCAAAATTAAAAAAATTTGATTAAAAGTGTATTAAAAAACCTTCAAAATTCTTGCGTTTTCGATTTCCAGAACACGAACTACATAGTTAATAGTTCAAAAGACACTAGTGTGAAAAGATTATAAAAAGTTCCAAAAGTGTAGAAAAGAACTTTAAAAATGTACTAGTGAATCTATGGTTCCGATGTCTCTATGTGGTTCCATAATTACCATCTAGGCAATAGTACTAAGGGCACTAGTTTATTCTTAATGACAAGCACACGTAAATGTCTAGAGTAGAAAGCATTGCCTGGGATATAAGTGGTCAATACCCTACAGATAATATTGGACTACGTGGTCCATTGTGGCTTAAAAGGACTACTTACAACATGGTCCAATCTACTGTAATATGGACCATGTTATAAGAAATTAACATGCAGTGCTGCCAACAACTGCATGATGTATACTTTTCTATAGTACAGTATTACACATTGGCCCTGATGGTGTCCATTACTAATTTTTTATTTAAAAGTGAAAGTTTGTGAAAAAAGGTAAACAAATTAAAAATACCAAGTAAATATATTAAATAATAGCAATAATAGACAGATACAGGGCACGCCATAAAAGGCGATTAGTAAAAAATGAAAAATAAACTACCGCTTTAGTGTACCCCATACTGTAATGACATGGAGTACTTTTAAAACTAACCCACTTTAGTACTCCATGGAGTAGTTTAGGGACTACTTCGGTGGGTTATATGGTCCCCTACTAGGACTTCGTTTTGTTAAATGGACCACCTTTTACCCATATATTTGGAGTAGCTTTGGAGTACTCCTACTCCTTTATGGACTACTCTTTACATGCATGTATGGACTAGTCTCGTTATCTGCAGGTTAGTACTGGCGACCAACTCAATAGTAAATCAGTACAGTTTTACTATCGACATTTCCTTCAAGGTACCACATTTTAAGTCCCATTATTGCTACCCGTTTTAGCCATTTTCTGTAACGAAAATCTTATATCCTATCTTATCTTTATTTCTTAAGCTCTGTAAAATTAATTTTGCAAAAAGTACCCAGAGTTCAAAATTTTTCCCCTTTAAAAAATGAATTATTGATTATTTTAAAATTAATTTTCAACGTAGAGATATAAACAAGTGTTTTTTCACCACACCCTCTTAGTCAAAATTTATATAATTTTTAATAAATTTTTTATATTTCAAGTCCCTAGATGGTTTTTATAAAAGAAAACTAAAATTTACGTTTTGGTTTGTTAATGTTGAGGAACATGAAATCTAAGTTTGTGCAAAATGACTTAGAAAATCCGGGTTTGCAAAACGGACCAAAAGTACAAATTTTTAGCCTGTTTTTGCAAACAAATATATAATTGGTTTTCTGTTTGGGCAATATTAATTGGAAAAAACAGGTTTACAAAAAGTACCAAAAGTACGAATTTTAACCCCGCTTTTTGTACTTAAAATGACGTTTATTTGTTTGCTGCCCTTATGTTCAAGAACAAAGAAAAATACTTGGTTATAAAACGTGCCAAAAGCAGTTACAAAAAGTTCTAAAAGTAAAAATTTTTAGCCTGTTTTGCCTCACAAATATATATTTTTGTTTGCTTTCTTTTTGTTTCAAGTTTGTGCAAAATTATTTTTAAAAATAATGTGTTTTCAAAAAGTAAGAATTTATACTCTGTTTTCCACCTTTATTTACTTGCTGCCTTCATATTAAAGAACATTGGTTTCAAGTTTGCTAAAAATTAGCTTGAAAAACGTGTTTAAAACAAGAAACAAGTACGCATTTTTACCCTGTTCAGTCCATTTAAGTTAAAATTTTTTATATGTTACTAAGTCCCTGGGGTTACTTTTAGCACTACATAAATACACGATTGAAATTTTTTAGTCTAAAAGTACCTAGTGTCCTATTTTCACCCGAGGCCAAATAACTGTGGAAATTCATAAAAGTAAAAATTTTGGATTAAGGATGAATGGTTACAGAAAAAACAGGTTACATTTTGCACTTTTGGGCAATTTTATCCCATTCTGTTCTGAAAAATAAAACCAAAAGTAATTTCGCAAAGTTCTTTGCGTAATTGCAGAACAAAGAATGAGACTTACACCTCATTTTGATTTATATACTTATGTATAAATATAAGTATATGAGTGTTAGTATGTATTAGAGTATAAATATCAGCTACAGAAAAAAATTGTACTCAGTTAAATTAAATTTTTCAAAATGAACACAATTCAATTTGTTTTGGCTTCTGTACTCAGTAGTTTGCTACAAGTATTACATGTTTATGGCAGTAGCAGTTCGGCAGAAGTTCAAGAAGATATCAATAATACAACAGTTATGTGCAGAAACTTACTCGAAATAAGAGATGAAAGCAGAGTTCTCAATTATTTAATCGAAAGAATAGAACTAAAAATAATACACGACAATGCAAAATTATTGGGCGATTCGATAAATATGTATGCTGGTATCACATCTATAACGCCTACAGCCAACATAAAGGAAATATATGATAATATACATGTAAATTACAATTATGATGCGGACTTAGTTCGTAACATTAATTTTTTTGCAGGTATAAATTATGTACAACACAATAGATTATCAGAATTGCCTGTCATTATATGGCGTATTTATAAGGAAGAGGATCAGAATTTATTTAAAATTATGTTGAATATCGAATTGGATTTTTTCGCCGATAAAAGTTCTGCATTTGTTATGTATATAAATGATATTTCCCTTAATTTCGCGTACATATTGAGTAAAATTAAAAGTAATGATCATTACCGTATGACAGATGGGAGCTTACAATCAAGAGTGAACGATGCAATACGTTCATTCAAAACAAATATAAGATATATATTTTTTGAGGAGCACTTTTGTCTTTTGAATAAAAAATATTCGAACTTTATCTTTCAATCCGATAACAGAACCTGGCTGTGGAGCGACAACAAAACGATTGGTCCAAAAGGCTATATGAGGGCTGAAATTAAAGAAAGTTCAAGAGAGGGGGCAACAATTTACGCGTTTCTGAAGAGTACTCACTATAATACATATTACGCTTTAGATTCAATGAGACTGTGGACGATTTCCTTTGGGAGAGGTGGTTATGTTTCTATTTTTCAAAATGAAACTCTATTGTGCGCTACAGGGAAAACCAAAGGTAACAATCGTGAAGTTAAAGGAATATCAGATCGTGCAAAGCATCCCGCATGTAAATGGCGTTTCGAAGCTTGTGATTTCTCTGGATAATAGTTGTTAAGTAAAAGTAATTATTTTTTAACGAAGCTTTTTTTGTTTACGTAATTTTATTTCCCATATACTTTATCTTATATCCTAATAAATTTGGTAAAAATAAAGTGAACGTGTGTTTGTTTATACCGCAATTACGTCCCAACTGCTGAATCGATTTTAATGAAATTCTGTAGAAATATATAATTTTTAGTTGTAGACTATTTATTTTCCGCAAAAAGGGCTAAAACTAGATCCGATTAATTTTAAGTAATCCTTGATTCTTAATCAATAGGTACATTGGCATACATTACAAAAATTAAATTTTGAAAAGGCGATTTCTGGGTACATTTTACTCAAACTTATTAAGATTGCAAAGTTCGAAAAGTTTATTATTTTTACTAATAATGTCATCAGGAAGACAGATTTTAAAAATAACGTTAAGGAGCAAAACAGGTAAAAAACAATTAGTTTCTCAAATAGCTTGGATTTAGAAAAAAAGCTTTATAGACGAGCCCAAAAATAGGTAACACTTTAATTAATCTTAAAAAAACTCGAAATAAAATTTAACAGAAATGCTAAACTATGGAGAATAGCGGTGGAGGAGCCAATAGCCGACCAAAAAGTTAAAAAGAAATGGATTTGGAAAAGTCACACACTGCGCAGACCAAGGAACAGTATTGCAAGGACAGCGCTAGAATGGAATCCTCAAGGCAGCAGTCGTCGCGGACGTAATATAAATACTTGGATTAGAACAGTATTGAGTGAACTACTCAAACACAACGAGACCTTTGATGAAATTAAAACAATATGTTATTACAAATTTAAATATAAATCTCTTGTAGAAGCCCTTGTAGAAGTGGAATGAATAAAGGAACTTAAAAAAATATTTTATTAAAGACAAAAACTTATGAGGTCCATAATATATATACTAGGAGCCTGCTCAATTCCATTTTAACACGCATTCAAGTCATTGAAAATGTTTCAAACTCTATACTGTAGTGTAGCTGACAAAAACAAATGCTGAAGAGAAGTGTAGAAGTAGAAACAAAAAATACTCTCAAAAATTAACAAGGGAATGAAAAATACACGCAGCAATAAGCGTGGGGACAAAAAATACACACATTCTTTATATTTTTAATTTAAGTTAACGGTATGGTGTGTACGAAATATTTTATGTGTCAGCCCGGTGGCGAACGTCAAGATAATTCATCGTGAAAAATACCGACAATGTTAAATCATCACTGACAGATTTCAAATTTTCTTCGGCGTCATACCTGCATTTTTTAAGCAGTTGTCCAAAACATCATGACCCGAACTGATTTTGTTCTAAATTGCTAAATTGCATAGCTTTTTTATGAAATTTAACGAAAGCTCTGTCTATTTTGTTGTTGGACTTAACAAAACATGGTTGTCACGTCATTATTATCTTACTCTGAATGATTTTGAAGTAGATTTTACAAGCGCTAAATTAAATTTTATTATATCCGGACTTAAACACAATAAATTTGGAAATGCCATCCCAAAATGCTGGTATGCACATATTTTTAGAACGCTTCAAATTTTTGTTTCGTCAAATGGGGCGCAATTTTTTGAAAAAGAAGTTTTTAGACACATTCGTATTATCAATGCTAAGTTTTAAAGAATATATTTATATATTCAGAAATAACATACAAAATTTTGCGAGGCTTTAAGAAATAAAGTTAACTTCGACGACGAAATTTTAAACTGGCTAGCAAAATTTACTCCAGAAAATTTGATTTCAGTAAAAACCAGTATAGTAGAGCATTTATTAAAAATATTTCTATATCAGTGAAGGGCACTTTTGCAAATCCTATGTACGCGTACATAGGAAAAAAAATGCTGCTTGTGTGACGTCGACACATGTACACTATAAAATTCTTCGTGTGGTCTGTGACAATGTACGTTCGGCTGTTGCTTTGTTGTCATTTCTTGTTGATGAGCGTTATTCGTTTTCTGCTGCTTCCCACACAAGCATAAATGTGAAAGTATGTGTGTTGCCCTTCACTGTTCTAAATCAAAGTGCAAATTATGATACTATTAATAACGAGATTCGAGCGTTGTCGGAAATAGATGCTTTACAAAACTTAAAAACGAAAATATTTATGTTTTTTTGGTCCAAAGCGACTACAATAAAAAATAAATTAGATCAGTTAATGTTTCCAGAGCTTAGTGGAATAACCAAAGGAATATTTTCGTCGCCGAATGTGGAAAGAAAATTGTCATGCCAAAAAATTATAAAAACGAAGGAACGAAATAGACTATATGTGCCAACGGCTTCAAGTCTAATAGAAACTAGACTTTTTCTTTTATAAAAAATGGTTTAGTACTATTGGGGTGAAAAAGTACGATTTTCAAAGTTCGTTAGTACGATATTGGTTTTCTCATTTATCATCCCTGGTCCTAACATTTAAAGCCATCGATATTCATATATGTATTAGTTCTTATGTAATTCGTAGCCGACAAACATATCTTTGCATCCACTTATAAAAGACAATGTTGCTAAATTTTAATATTCTTGAATGTAGCGACAAACAAGAAACAAAGAAGTAGTTAATAATCCGTGTTTTGTTTTCTTGAAGACGGAATTTTTTTTTTTATTAATATTGCAATAAAATTTTTTTGCTAAAATGATTCTGAACCAAAAAACCAATGAAAATGTTCGTTAAGCAAACGAATTACGTTTATTAAAATATTTTCGTTAGCTCAACGAATTATTCGTTAATATAATGAACATTTAGGTATTATTTTCATTATATTAACGTATAATTCGTTGAGCCAACGAAAATATTTTAATAAACGTAATTTCGTTTGCTCAAAGTACATTTTCATTGGATTTTTGGTTCAGTGTAGGCAAACATTTTTTAGTGTACTGAAAGGTTTTGAAAGGAACATGTACTGTCTGCAGTGTATTTCTTTGAATTATTGTGCCCACACAACACTATTTAAATTGTGCGACGAACAGTAATGCCTCACGAAGTATCATCAAACATTTAAAAAGTTTTTGCGGGAAATCCTTTTAGTGTTTTTTCTTGAAAATTTAAAAATGTAAAAAATAAATGCAGACTTTATTATATAATGAATGAGATTAATTCTCTCGATGAAAGCTCTAAAATTCTTTACGAAATTGTATTGATATCTTCACAGTACGTATCGTACAATATTTGGATTGATTTTTCTTTGCTCATCACATAAGAAGTAACACATTCAAAGTTTTTTGCTAATATCTCAGCCATTTGAGGGCCGTTCTGGCTGAATCTCAATAGCAAACTTTTCCGTATATAAGTGATAGACAAATCGAGTCCTTACCGCAAAAAAGCTTAAGCGACAAAAACAAAATTTTACAGAAGGTTTTTTATTTTATTTCATACAAATCGCTGAAGATAAAATTGTTTTTGCTATAAAATCGTAACGATACCCTATGTGACCATGACATTTTAGGAGATGATGCCAATGTAGTCATTTAATAAAAAAAAACTAAAATTGAAAATAATGTCGCTTAAGCCATTTAAATATATTGTTACGTTACTGCCTTTCAATAACGTTTTGGTTTATTTCCTTTATAATAAACCGTTTCGAGTTCTTTATTGCAACTTTAATAAAATAAATAAAACACAAACACTTTCAACACTGTTTACAATTTACACAACTTTATTTAGTACAAAGTCTTTTTATCAACCGTAATTTATAGCTTTTATTCACAACCAACATTTAATTTTCTCAGCGTTATACGTTATTGACAAAGTCTGAACTTAGAATGATCTAATTACGCTAGTGGCCGCTAGTATTTATACCGCAATTTGGTTGTCTAGAACATTCGAAATGTTTTTCGAAGGTTCGAGGCTTTACTATTTCACCACACTTTAATTTGATTTATGGCAACACTTTACATAATTTTACCTCTTACACTGAAGCTTTTTTAACGGTCATTTCTAGGGCTTTCTGCACATTGGGATTAAAGTGTACTAAATTATAACAATTTTTAATAACAATGTAAACTAATAAATTCAACTAATTCTTAACTAATAATTACAACTAATTCTTAACTAAAGTTACTTTCGTAACAATATTATGTTAAAAAAATGTGTAATTACTTCGTTTTGCATTTATTTAATAAATACGCCTGCAGCTATGTCCTTTTGTTTTTTGTCAATAAAAGCGTAAAAGTTTGTCAAGACATGTAGTTTAAGGGCGTTCATAATAATCAATCGAAAAACTCGATTTTGCATTTCTTGTTAGTTACGCCTTTTTTCATTTTAGCTAACGATATGTATGTATATACAGGCATACCCAAATTAGACCTACTGCAGTTGTTGTCAGTGGTCTTGCTGTATCAGTGCCTGCTACTGTTTTTCATACGGGAATTCCCAGGATAAAAATCCGGGGATCCCGCACATCTTTATATATGTATATATGATCTTTATATGCAGAGCAGCTGCATAAAAAATTTTCTGATTAGATTCTATAAGAGATGATGACAAAAGTTATTAATAAAGAAAACGCTTATTCGATTCGAAGAAAATATTATTTCTTAAAGGAATTACAAGTTTTAAAGAAAGTTGCTAATAAAACTGAAAGTGTCTAGAGATTATATAATGTTCCTTTGACTATAAAGGTAAACATCCATAGAAAAGAAATGTGTTTTCTCATTGAAATCTTCTTGATAAAAATTAGAAATAGTCTTTCAAACAATTCTGTAAATGTTTATTCTGAACTAAAATTCTATTTTAAAAGAAATATTTTGTAAAAATTTGTTTAAATAATTGTACTTTTTTGGTTTTTTTAATTATTCTATGGCAATAAGTGCTTAAGTTTATTTGTTTAGTTTTACAAAACAAACAATTTAAAACCTTAAAGGTGGCTTTTGGAAATTTACTCCGAATTTCATATAATCATCAGTTCTCTGTGGTGTAGGGCTTGTAAGTTTTTATTCCTAAACACTCCTAATGCCACAGATCAGAAGTTTTTATTATTCCAAATGTTATTGTACATAAAGAAACCAAAAATACCTTTTGCTATAATTTTCTCAAAAATCCTACAAAATAATTGCAATTTTGGCCATGAAGATCATAAGGCGCCATGAAGCCCTTTTTCCATTTTGCCACATAAATTTGAGAAAGTTGAATGCATTTATAAACTTATTTAATTGATCTCAGGAAATGTTATTTGTTCAAATAAATTAAAGTTAATAATAAGGGCCGATGTTGATTTTGAATAAAACACAAATTATTAAAGCTACGGTCACTTATTAAATATTTGATCAAATAAGCGTAACCCCTACTTTTGTTAATAGTTAGTGAGATTTAAAATGGTCTTAATATTACAAAATAAACTAATTATACTACAAGACATAGCAAAAAACAGTTTTTTGTACGATGTGGTATTTTAATCGAAATAAATATTGATATTAAGCGAAATGATTTTCTAGTTTGGTTGTTGGTGCCGTTTTTTTCGTCAAATATTTGATAAGTCTGACCGTAGCTTTAGGAAATTGTTGTCATTTGGATAATTTTTTGGTATTTTGTTGTCAGATATCTGAATATTATGATTCCGTAATATAAGCCTAATATATTTATTATTTGTTTGGACAGACACGCTCAAAGTTCATATATGTTCGCTTGTTTAAAATGGCAAGCAAATTTATTGTATATTCAATCTTTTGGTACAATCACAGTAAACTTATCATTTGACTTTGTTGTATATTAACATATATATAACAATTGTCATAGATGAGATTTGCTTAAAAAAAAGTTGGAAAAAGTGCCATATAAAAAATTTCGTTGAACAAAATGTAAACAACATCAAAATTTCAATGTTCATCAACTTCAGTGGACTGCATCTTTTTAGAGCTGTGGAGGGCTGTTTAACGAAAGCTGTCAAATTACAGCTTGAAGTCTCACCTAAGAGTTTTAACAAAATTCAGCTGCTCCTACCTGCTCTTTTCAAAAAAAAAAAAAAAAAAAAAAAATAGTAAAAACTTTAAAATGATAAAATAAACAAAATATGAATTTTCGTTAATGCTTGCTGTTGTTGCCATAATTCTTTACTGTTTAAAATTATCAGAAGTGTGTCATGGAATATGAAAACGAAAAACGAAAGAATTTTAAAAGTCGCTTTTCAATAAAATTTCTGTAATAAAAAAAATTGTATGACAATTATTATACAAATATTGCTCCATTTAACATAATTCTTTAACAAAAATTTTAAAAATTAGATTAAAAGTTTTTTAAAAAGAACTTCCAAATTCTTTCGTTTGTAATATACATACTAGTATTGAACCATTTCATTTACTTTCTTTGTAAACAAGTTCCCGTACGTTTTTTTTATAAAAGTTTTTTTTCATTAATTAATACCAAAATTTACTTTGTATTATTTATATGGAGCGGGATCCCGGGATCCCGGGAAATTTAAAAAAATTTCCCGCTTTCCCGGGAATCGAAAAAATCCGGGAAAAAAAAAACTCTAGTGAAGCGTAAAAACAAATATTACCTTCTGATTTAAAAAAACACTCATCTCACGAAAAATCGTCTAGGCCTAAATAATTTAACAACAGCATTTTTAAGCTTAAAATGAATAAATTTTTTAAGATTTTTTTTTTTTTAATACTGATCTCGTGCAATGATAACGGAGCTATTTGGACAAAATGTATATGCTTTTACAGTTACCGTTACCGTTACCCAGGGGCTGAATCAGGCATTTTGGCATTAACATCCTTTTACAAATTATCGTTTCTTAAAAGCTTTCACAGTTTATTACGTATTACTAATCTTACGTAAAGTGAGTTCTTATTTTCGGAATGAAATATGGACTAATTTTCAACCATCAGTGCAACAATAAAACAGAATCAATATAGATATATAAAAATGAAAAATGTTTGTCTGTTTGTTTGTTGGCTTAACGTGGTAGCAGGCACAGAACTAGGCGTGCGGAAAATAGAGCCGACAGTGACTCCGATTTGACACCACACAACTCGTCAAGAATTGGAATCCCCGATCAAACTTGACCCAGGGGTAATACTGAGGTGGCGAGAGGCAGCCAGTTGCGTTGGGAAATTTTTGCAAGTTGCCGAGTCTCACCCGTTTCACAAAATTCATGGAAATTCGAAAAAATTTGCTAACAGCGGCATGATAGAAACGTCTTATATATATTAATAAACGTTAAAGCTATATAGAATCAAAAAACTTACAGTTAAAATATCTGTTATTGAAAACATGGCAAAAATTCGAGAAAAAATTTAAAATTGGAAACAAACTCTACACTTTATTTGAAAAAGCTAAATTGTTTAAAAAAATATGTCGGAAAGTAGCATTAATAGCGTTAAAAAGTGAGCTATAATAATGAAGAAAGAAAAAAAATAATTGGAGATGGGATTTTTTTTTGTCAAATTTTCGATAACTAGTCGAGGCACAGTGGCGCCCGTAGAGCAAACGAGGTTGCAAAAATCAAAATTTTCATGAGCGCCGACGAAGTTTTGATTCAACGATTTCAAATCTGCCACTCTTAATAATATCATATTTTTAGTTTAGAAGATATAACCGTTCAAAGTTGACCGACTTTCGGTTTTCAAAAAAACACACAATTTTAAGTCAATTTGTTGCGATTTCAGGAGTAATATCACGAAAAATAGATAACGAATCGCCTTATTTTTTGTTTGTATTGATTGATGTATTTATTAAATGTATAATTATAAAAAAAAAATTTGCTGTTTGCTTTGTGTTTCTCCTGGTAAATCACTATTTAAAAACTATCCGTTTTTTCACTATTTTTCAACTTTGACGGAAAATAAAAAAAATCTATATTTTTCTATATTTGCCATATTTGCAAAACCTGTTCATTGATTATTTCTTTACATAATTCAAAAATTTTATCTGCCCGTACGTGCTCGTTTGGCTTCTAGAGGTAAAAAAGGTTAAAAAGACATGGTTGCAGAAATTGTATGGCGTCCATCCCTTATATGTTTTGACTGACAGTAGTTTGATCTAATAGTTTGAAAAAAACTACTCATTGAAATTAGCAGGTACGTACCTCACTTAAACAATACTTTGGCGTACAAATGGTCAAGAACAATATTGACTTATGGTCCCTACAGGTAGGCACAAATCTTATTTGGACACGTGCATAATATCAAAATTGCATTATTCAGCCTAAATCCATATGTATGCAGGGAACAGGTAAATTTTTAGGCATGGTAGCATAAGCCTATATATTGCAAAATAAGCATAATGCCTGGATTAGTCTACGACTGAAACCATTAAACAATTTAAGTACTGAAAACATGGAGTTGAACAATTTAAAATTATTTGAACTGTTTAGAAAGTCAACCACACCAAAGTTTTTCACGGAAGCTGCTTTAGAAGAACTTGATAGCTTATACGGAAATATTGAGAGAAGCGAAATTTTTTTCCCTGCGGCATGTGAAGTCACGAATAGAGTTAGAAAATAATTATAGTTTAGAAATGGTTAGTCTTTTAGATATACCTTCTCTTACGAATTGTGATGAATATTTTACAGAAAATTGAAAAAATAAATTTAAAAAAAAATTTTTTTTTTTTTAATTTGTTGGGTAATAATTTAAAACATAAAACCCTAAAGAAAAAAAATAAAAACAATCTAAAAATGTCAAAATAATTTTTTTTAGTTACCATAAAATTGATTTTTCTACTAATTTTAACTTTGATAACCCATAAGTAGGCCCCTACAAAGCGTAGCACCCTTTCCAAACGCTCATTTCATAGGCTGAACAGTTATCTATCATATACAGTTTAAACTGTTCAATTATATTATTCGGTTCAAAAGATATGATTTTTGCAACGAAAAAACTCAAATGGCGCCACTGTGCGACGTACAACTTTTCTTTCGAATAACCCCAAAGCAATAGTCCAAAGGTGTCAAATCACATGATCTTGCCGGACAATTGACATCGCCACCACGTGAGATTGAATTTGTCTTTAGCTGTGTGGCAAGTGGCACCGTCCTGTTGAAACCACATATCATCCACATCCATATCTTTCAATTTGGGCCATAAAAAGTTCGTTATCCTCTCACCATAGCGAACAGTAACTGCCTGACCTGGCTCATTTTGGAAAAAAAAAAAAAACGGCCCGATGATGCCGCTAGCCCATAAACCGCACCAAACAGTCTCTCTTTGTGTGTGCATTGGTTTTTCGACAATCACTCTTGGATTATCATTCAAATTTTTCCGATTGTATGCACATTTGGACGATTAAATTGACCGAAAAAAATCACGAAGTGCACGATATGCATATTGATTTGAACTTCCATTTTCATAATAATCCTGAATAACTTTAACGCGTTGCTCGATTGTGTATATTTGCATCCTAGTAAAAACTTAACTTACTTTTTCAAAATGAATAGCTTCTCTCACTCATTATTTAGTAGCTTTCTTCTATACCTGCTTTTATAACACCTTATAAAACTACTTATTTCTGGAGTTCATTTTGGGACATCCCTTGTAAAATTCATTGGTTCTTTCAGTAGAATTATAAGTAGTGCTTCTAAGTTTTTCTAATAACTTAAAACATTATTTTGTAGGCGAAGTTTTTACTGGGATGGTTCAAAATGAGTTAGTCTGAAATTGAGAAATATCAAATGAAATGTAGAAAAAAACTTGACGTTTAGGTGTGGTTCACATTCAACATCGGCCCTTAAAATTTAACCAACCCTAATTTTCCAACGATTTGTATTGAGCGGGATTTCTCGGAATCCCGGGAAATTTAAAAATTAATCGCGCTTTTCCGGGAAATGAAAAAGTCCGGGGAAAGAAAAACTCTACTTCATGCACAATTTAAATTTTGTATAGATGCATCTTAAGATGCAACTTCAAAATTCTTTGTAATGTTGTTCTGGAAATGTCCAATTGACCAGAACGATGATGAGTTGAGACAGATGGAACATTTTCAACACTATACCGCACAGCTTCCACGCTGCTTTCAGTGCGAATATTTCGATGACAACTTCTTCCTGGACGGTCGATCACAAAATCCCGTTCCTTAAAACGGCCAACTTGTTATAATACCGTATAAGACTACGTTAAATAGTAAAGGTGACAGTACGCAACCTTGTCAAACCCCTGTGTCAACAGTGAATCTTTCACGAACGCAGTCTTTGCGCAGCACTCGGCAGTAAACATTTTCGTAATGGGCTTGAATAATAGATATAATTTTAGTATGTGTACCTTAACATAGAGGAGCATTCCATTTAGCTGGATGCCAAAGAGTGTCAAATGCCTTCTCGATACCTATAAAAGTCAGATATAAAGGAGACCTCCAATCTACGGATAGTTCTATTATAATCCGGAGACTGTTCATATGATCAATACAGGCCTTTTGAAGACGAAAACCGGCCTGTTTTACTACTGAGTTCCGGATCGAATGCGGTTTTTAGCCGTCTGTTTACTATTTGCGATATAACTTTGTTCGCTATGCTTACAAGTGTGATACCACGCCAGTTCTGACATTGAGATAAAGCTCCCTTCTTTGGAATGTTGATGATAAGTTCTTCAAAATTCTTTGATAATGTTGAAGAGTGTACGCTCGTTTCTGGTGCTGCCTTCAGTACTCCGGGGGAAATGTTATATATACCAGGGGACTTGTTGTTCTTCTGGCTGCATGTACACGAAATTCCCACTGCAAAATATATACATACATGTCGTGTGTTACCTTTATAACATTGCTTCTGTTAAAGTCAGATGCAAAGGCATCTGACAAAATTTCAATTAGAGCGTGCTCTATTTTCTTCTAAGAAACCGTCTGACATCAGCTGTGTCAGAAATCTATGCCGGTAAAATACCGGCAGCGGCGGTCCACTGTTGACGGAATCATTAGCCGGCTGAAGTTAATATTTTATCAAAGTAAGATTTTTGGGAATGAAAAATTTTTAATTTTCAAGATTTTGTTTGTCGTGCTTAATTCCCAGTTTTTATTCTTGAAAAAAAAGACTGAAACTTATTGTTGAAGGGATAAGCTATTCCTATGCGCATTACGCTGGTTGCTTAGGCCAGATCGCCAGTTCACTTCATCCAAAGATTTAAGAGAACCTTAAGATATTAAACAAATAAAACTGTTAAGCGAATAAGAATTATAAGCAACAATTGGTATAATTGATATAATTGGTATTTAAAGAAAAAAATGTTAAGATGGCTGAACTTCCTTTCGGCGCTAATAAAAATTTTTGTGGCGGCAGCACGCTATTTTGAGACCGAGAACTACTTTGGTTTCTGCAATAACTATAAGAATAAAACAGAGACAATGTCAGAAGCAAATAATGTATTATGCCATTTTGACAGACATGCACAATAACATGTGACTTGAAAAGTGCACAAGTCAGATGTAAAAAACATGTCGTGTACATGCTTGTTAAGACAATGTATGCTGTTTTAAAATATTTTGTAGGCAAATTTAATCCAAATACCAAAATAATAAAATAATTTATGAGTATAAAGACTTTTCTGGAAAAAAAATTGTTCCTCATGACAATAAGAAAGTACGTACCACGTTTCATCAAATTATGATCAAAATTGCGACCTGTACCTTGTGCACAAGGTTACGTTTACAGACAACCAGCCAGCCAGTCGGCCGGACGGACATCGTTAGATCGCCTGAGAATGTAATTCTAAATCGGTCGGTATTCTTAAAGGTGGATCTACTACCAAATGTTTTAAGTGTTACACACATCAAAACAAACGCATAGCACCCCAGCGGTAAAGCTCAGAAGACCTTCTAACTTCAGGCCTTTTAAAAGGCCTGCTTAAAAATTGTTTTGATTAAATTACTATTCTTATCTAACTGCTAAAGAATGCCTCATAGAAGGCCTCGGCTCTTTGGTGTAGAAGATAAGATACACCTTCCCCACTCGCTTCTATGAGAAGGGAGTAGAGAAGGAGTAACATTTTTTATATTGTTTTTCTGCACAAGCAAAAGCAAAATTATTGTACCTGCTAAAGAAGCGAGAGCGGAAGGCCTTCTCCGCAATGACAACGTGTGTAAAAAAGATATGAGTATGGAATGGAGCGGACAGGCCTTGTATATCCAAAAGAAGGAGTACAGAGGCCTTCTAGAAGGCATCCGTACTCCTTCTTTTTCCCGCTGGGACCCTTTCCACTATTGTGGTGTGGGTATAAAAAGTTAAAAGTGTTAAACATTGGTAAATCTTATTTAGACCACCCTGCACTTATTGATCTTACCCCCTTTATTAATATTGCAGATAATACAAATGGAATAACAAACTTATATTTATTACCATTTCTGTCTGTGGTGAATTTTTAATGTAAATTCATTTTACGTTGTATGCTTGTATTGAACTCTTCTTTACACTGAGTAGTAAAGTGTTTATTAAAGCTATTTGTAGAACTTTATCGTATTGTTCTTAACAAAATTAGGAATATATTGATGAATACTGATTATTTCCATACACAAATAATTAAATTTGTTTCATCTAATGAGAACTAGTTGTTTTTAAAATTACTTTTGGAACATTTAAAGAGAATATATTACTCCTAGAAATGGGCTTCCTCTGCTTTTTCAATTATTATTATTACCTTTTTTTATATTTTTTGTAAATTGACTTGCCACTCACGCAGTCCTGCCTTTAGCAAACTGTCAAAATGTGGCAGCTTAGTAGCTCACAAATAACTTTAAGCAAGGGGGAAGGAACTAGGTTTAGAAGACATGTATAAACAATACAAGTAATAATACTCTTAATTTTTTTTATCAGATCTTAGTTGTTAAAATTTACTGTTTATATTAATCTAATAATAAAGACTTTTAGTATTTTTCCCTTAAGAAGGAAATGAAATATAAACGTTTTTTCTTTATAACCTAAAAATATCTACTGACAAATAAAAGTCGAAAAGAAAGTCATTACTTTGGCACACAATTGATCCCTCTTTAATGTAATTTATGTCTTTTTTTTGCTTGGTGTGTTGATTATTACAGACTAAAAGTAACAGCCCCAAGTGTGACATGTAAGTGTTAATAATACTGATTGACTTCGTGTATCTTTAATACTCGTGGTATCTTGAAGGCATACACACTCATGTTAATATACTCAGCAGGAAAAACAACATAAGGCCTACTCTTTTGTATTTCTTCTAAAAGTTATACAAGTTTTCTTAAACAAAAAATTATAATCCTCTCATTATGTTTTGCCGTCCGATAAAGCGAAAAGGCATAAAGGTCGTAAACAATCTGTAAGGAATCTCTTTTAGAAGCCCAGATGGTGGATGCGATTAATTAAGACCTGGCTTTAATAAAGTTCGGAATGGTCATAGAATAGTTCTTCCACAGAAGGGAGGGTAAAAATCATGTAAAAGTGTAACAGAAAGAAAACAATTGTTTCATTAATTATAGAATATAATTATGCACTGTATTGTCTATCTTTACTTATGGCTAATAAATTCCCAATAAAAAATGGAGCTTCCAACGAAGCAGGTTTGTAAGGGAGAACCATAAACGTTTTGCTTACCATTGCGCTTACGGAAGACATGCATTTTATATGGCGAGTTCCCACTTTGAAGCAATACACTTTTGACACATAAAGCGCATGATTCAGCGCATAAAAAAATTGCTGGAAGTAACGATCAGCTTAACACACTGAGGCCCGTTTTCACGACTTAACGATAGCTATATGTAGGAAGTTATCGAAGTTATATATGGCAACTCCAATTATACGTATATTTTGTAAATGTAAAAAAGTACGTAGTTGCCAGTTCGTATTTTTATTTTGACAAAATTAATCGGTATTTTCTTTAGTATTGCCACTTTTTTAAAAATGTTAAGTTTATTTTATACAGAAGTTGTGAAAACGAAAAATAGTTGAAGGTAACTTTATTCCTCACTAGTGCTAAAGGTAGCGTTAACTATATCGAACTTTAAAGGTTAGTCGTGAAAACGGGCCTGAATGTTTTGATACAGTTATTTTTAAGTATTCTCCCTTACAAACCTGCTTCGTAGTAAGGTAATGCCGTAGCACTTGAAATGTTATTATTTTTTTTTTATAAAACTTGTTAAGAGTTTTTTAACTTACTTTACTGCATTTCTGTATGTAAGTGTGCGTTTTTTTTTTAAGTTACCATTAGTGCTTTGCAAAATGATAACAATTTTTATTGGGTTAGTAAATGTTTAAACGCTGGTTTAGTTGAAATAAACTTAAATTTATATGTAGTTTAAACTCAACAACTATAAATCAGTGTCCCACACAGAAAAAATTATTTTTCCAATTCAAACAAAAAATTTGTAGAATCAAACAATTTTTTGTCTGAAATCGGTCCTACAAACAAATTTGCATATTCAAACAATTTATTTGCATTTTGTTTACTGAAAAAAAACACTAATTTTTTCAAACAAATAATTTAACTGAATCAAACAAAAAGTTTACTGAAATTCAAAATCAAAAAAAAAAAAAAAGTTTTTGCACAAGCAATGACGCGCACACAAGTAAGCACTGTATGAGAAGGTGACGGCAAAGCAGAGCCGCCGACTGGCTTTGAAACACATTTTTTTGTTGGAATAATTTTTGAACGAAGTCTTATTTATACACACAACACAATGTTTTTCTTTTTCATCTCTGTTGCTGTATCCTTTCCTTTGCTAAAGAAGAAATGTAACCAAAAACGGCAGCAGACCGACTCGATATGTTTTTCGTCATCATTCTATTTTTGTATTTGATGTATTTAACCAAACAGTTTTAAAAAATTGAATACGGGATTTTGTTTCTTATAATGTCGTGTCTGCTATTGTTTTTCTTATAGTTGCACTTTTTTAAAGCGTCCAAAAATAGACTGTGTGTGTTTTTTGTTGTTGTTCTTATATTTCACATAAAGAAGTGTTGCTTACGATCAAATAAAAAAATGCAAAAAGACGACAACATTAAAGAGCGTTAAATATTTCATACAAAATTTGAAAACTTGACACCAATAGCGCGTTTATTTTATTTTTGAAGAGTTGTCCACATTTTTGTTGGTTAAATAAAAATCAAACAAAAATATTGATTGAATCAGTAAAAATATTTATAGAAATTAAAAAAATTTTCAAACAAGCGGTTGTTTGAAAATAATTCGGCAATAATTTTTTCTGTGCATGTATTTTATGTAGTTAAAAAAATAATATGTGGCAGCACTACGACAAATCTTGTCAAAGTCATATGGTCACCAGTAAAAACATCGCCTACAAAATAAGGTGTTGAGTAATCAGAAAAACAAAAAAGCACTATTTACAATTCTACCGAAAAAAGCATTGAATTTTACAAGAGATGTCCCAAAATGAACGCCTTCAAAGGTAAATCATTATTTTTTTAACTACATACATCCAAAAAAAAAAAGTTATAGAAGTAGTTATAGAAGAAAGCTATTAAATAATGAGTGAAAGAAGCTATTAATTTTGAAAAAGCAAGCGAAGTTTTTACTGGGTCTCAGTGTTGCCACTTTGTGGGTTATTACCCGACTTTGGTATCATTTTTGCTGTCGTGGGTAGAGCGTGGGTAATTTCTCTTAGGTGTAATTCAGATGTTATTTGAAATTCTTACTTCAGATACCCAAATAAAATCAAGATTCAGTTTCAGTGACGACATTTTTTTCTTTTTAAATGTTGTTGATAAAAAATGCACAGTCTTCTGAACCAATGTCTCGGTTTATTTTAAGGAAAAGACTTCAATCATTAAATTTAAAACTTTTTTCAAAAGTTTGGTAATAAATGTCGCAAGATGGACTCTTAGATTTGGATAAATATGATTATCATAGTGATTTAGAACCTGAAGCTTATGAAACAAGTTATTAACTACAAACTAGCCTGGGGGTAGAAATGTTTCCAATATTCCAACAAATATTAAATTTTGTTTGTGTCTGGAAACTTCCAAATGCTTTAGTTTAAAGAATATTTAGCGCCCTTAACAGTTGTAAAACTGAATTACGAAAGGGACAGTTGTATACAAGCATTTTGTTTACTAAATATGGTATAAAGAGTATTTTTAAGACCATGAAACTTGAAATGAAAGAAAATACAAAACAAATCAATTTAAATCGCAGATTAATACAGGCATTATCATCTAAACGCATTGCAGACGTCCAGTTTTGTTCCTCTTTTCGAGCATTGCTGGCTGTATGCCACGAATAAAATGAACAATGTTGACCTCCAACACGTCAATTGTTGCTGCTTTATCAGCAAAAACCATTGACTTCACAGGCCTACAAAAACAATCAAGTGGTGTCACATCGCACGGCCTCGAAGTCTAATTGACAGTTTATTTTCGCTTAATCAACAAATTGGGTTCACTTGTGAAAAAATAAGTTGCGTCATTTAAATCATGATAGGCGACTTCACGTTGCGGAAATCGATGGATAATTTGGTGGCGTTGTTCAAGCATGAATATATATACCTATGATGGTGTGCCTGAGCAAAGAGTGACAGTATTACAGTTCTTTTGACAGCTAACCTTTCGTTTGCTTTTTTGGGCTTAAAAAACACCCATTTTAAAGGAATGGCAATGAGCATTTTGAACCTTCCCTAGATATATGCAACCAAATGTGGAAGTTAAACTCATTATTTTAAGTTTTATTAATTGTTTTTAAGTCTTTAATGTAGTTTTTGTTAATTTATTTTAAATTACAATAAGAATCTTAAAAGTTAGACTAATATTGATCTTCTTTCAATGAGTTTGTTGTGTTTTTGCTTCTTTGTTAATATATTTTATTAAATAAAACTTGGACCGATCTTCATAAAATTTTCAGTGTCATTTCTAGTAGTATAAAATCTATGACGTGCCAAATTTTGTTATGATAGCATTAATAATTACGGTCTAAGGCGTACTAAAGTAGGGGTTATATGGGGCCTAGGGTAAATTATGGACCGATCGTCATGAAATTTCACATTGTGATTTCCAGTCGAACATTTGCAAAATTTCATATCATTCCGTGCATTGTTCAATCATTTATGTTAGTTTTTGTAACAAAATTATCAATTTTTTAAAGAGGTGGTTCCACATTTTGATTCATAGCTCTAATCCTACTGAACCGATTTGCTGGATTTCAATCCCAAACTGCTTAGGATAACTGCAAGAAATATGACGCCCAGTTTTTTATTTCTTTTGAGTTTTTCGAAAGTAAGCGTGTTTTCAACAGACGGACAGACAGACGGACATGGCTAAAGCGACTTAGAATTAGTCAAGGAGCCAGAAAAAAGTTTCACACGGAATGACAAACTTAGTATACCCTCTTCACAACTTATTGTGGTGGAGGGTATAAAAACATTTTTGCATGTCGAAATCGCGAAGGCAGAATTTAGTGGACTAAAGCAAGAGTCACCCACCAATTGTTTCCCAACAAAATTTTTGTCCATAAAAATTTTTTATATGTAGTATGGCGACTCTCTTCTTAAGGGAAAGAGAAAGAAGAGATATAATAATTGTTCGGAACATTTTCATATTGAATTGGGGTAATGCCAGTTATTTTTTTTTTAATTTTTAGCCAAAGTTAAGCTGAGCTACCATATCATATTATATGTTCTTGTAGTTAAAGTTTTATATTTATAAAAATTGTGATTCTTTATTGAACTGTTGGTTTTTAATTGAAGTTTTTGATATTTTAATTTCGATCCACCCTTACCATTCGTTAAAGATTGATGTTTGATTATAGACTGGCTGGCGCCGCAGTGGTGCAAACTGTAGAACGGCAAAGAATTCTGATGATGAGAATGTGGTTGTTCTCGCAACTAGTAAATTTGACCCGAGTTTAATCCCGTGTTCAGTCAAGAATAAAATTATCAAACTAATTTTTAATTCTTTTCATGTTTTAAATTCCTTCTTCACGAAAAATAATTTAATTCAAATATTAAAAACTACAGTTTTATATTAATTTAGCGCAATTTGTATTTAAATTACATTCAATCAAAATTGAAAACAAAATTTTATATGGAGTTTAACGAATGTACTTTGCCAGTAAAAATCTTTATTTAGCTCAAAAGCTAATAAAAGAAGAACTTGACTCCGATTATTATTTTTTTTTATTTAGAATTTGTTTATTTAAGAACTAAATAAAGAAATATGGAACACGAAGAATGCAGCAAATTACAATCATCTGCCGCTGTGCTGCCACCTTGTAAAATTAAACCAGTGATGTCAATTGTGGTTGTATTACTTTATATTAGTATTAGTGAATAAAGAGACAAGTATTCTTCAAAAATACATAAGCATCCGCCGCATGTGCACCCGTCGCTTGATAATCGACGACTAATTGTGTACTCTCGTGGACTAAATGAAAGAGCGTAAGAATGCGTGTGAAGAAAAGTGTGTGAATTAATTTACACAATTGTGGATGACGCTGACACCCCTGAATTAAACCCATTGTTTACACATATTCCATACGGGTTTTCCAGAAAAATTTTTTCAAAATAAGTGAATAATGTTGAAAAAACCTCTCAGTAAAAAAAATTTTGTTCGGACAAAAATATTTTTTGAAAACAATGGTTGAATTGAACTAAAATACACGTGTCGTGCAATTTAGAATTTGCTTTTTGCTGCTCAAGGTCCTCTAGCTCCTTCTTTTTCTGGCTTAATACTTCACTATGTGTATAAGTATTGTCTGTAAATTTGTGTGGGTGTAATTGTGTTTGTGCTTAAAAGTTTTTTTTTTTTTAAGAGAAAAACTTTTAATAAATATTAGTATACATATTTGTATGTGATGATATTTATATCAAAGATATACTCTTGTGAATTACACATTTTAATAAGTGTATGAAATTTTTGCGGTAAAAGTTTAATAATGTAAAGAAATTTTATGTTTTGCACTGGAACAAATTTGTTTAAAGTTAACTCTTAAAAATAGAATCAAAAGAACGGCATTTGATATCGATTGGAAATACAAAACAATTTAAAAAAATTTCGATTAATATCGAATTCAGTAATTTGTCCCCAGATTTTTTTCTTAAAATCTGTTAAGTTTTTCTCAAAACAATTTGGAAAGCTAAATTTAACAAGAATTTTTAAATAAAAAAAAAACCAAATTAGTCGGAAAACTTTTAAATGGTTTATATTCTCACCATGAGATCTTAATTACACTCCAATTACCAAAGGAATTACATGTACTGTGTAATTGATGTATTGTCAATAACATTTTTGGTCAATTTTACAGAAATCACAAACTAAATTCACCTACAATTGATTGAAATAGTTATTTTTTATTTCCAATTACAAATTATTCGTAATTGTTTATAAAAACAACTTCAATTACAAATTACAAGCAATTTTTAATTGCATTATTGTAAAGAAAGTAATACTAATTTGGGAATATTTATTCAATTACATGTAAAGCGAATTGAATTGGTTTTCAACTACAATTACCTAAAAATAAATTTGTAATTGTAGCATTAATTTAATAAAATTTCAATTACAATTACCTGTAAATAAAATTAATTTTGACCTTTAATAATATCAGGCTAGATAGATACAATGAAGTTTAAGAAAATCACGATCCCAAAAATTAGTTAATATCTATTGAATATAAATGATAACAATGGTCTACAAATTTGGAAAAAAATTCGACTGCAGAAACGAAGCATGTTTTCTTTAACTAATCTGGGTGCGCTGAAATCGAATATGGCATCAAAATTGGGCTATCACGTCTTGTCGCATGCTGGCAATACTGTAAAACAGTCAATACTGACACTACAATTTCAAAATTATTTATTTGACAGAAGTCCACATTCATTCTATTTAAGACAGACCAATTGAATTTTGAAAAACCTTATTGGGCTACCATGTATGTGTTAGTTTTTACATGTGTTAGTTTGAGTGTTAAACAACACAGCGGGAAAACTCAGAAGCCTTTCTTATTTCAGGCCTTTTTAAAGGCCTGCTTAAAATATTTTTTGATTCAATTAATATTCTTATCTAACTGCTAATGAATGCCTCATAGAAGGCCTCGGCTGTTTCGTAAAAAAGATAAGATACACCTTCCACCCTCGCTTCTAAAAGAGGGAGTAGGGAAGGAGTAACATTTTTTGTATTGTTTTTTTGCACAAGCAAAAGCAAAATTAATTTTTTTTTAGTCCCGTTGCCGTTCTTATGTACCGCTAAAGAGTGGAAGGCCTACTCCTCAATGACAACGTGTGTAAAAAAGATATGAGTATGGAATGTAGCAAGAAGGCCTTGTACATCCAAAAGAAGGGGAACTGAGCCCTTCTAGAAGGCCTCCGTACTCCTTCTTTTTCCCGCTGGAAAATATAGATAAAGTCCTTTTCCTTTTATTTATAAAGGTATGTGTGTTATTAAAAAAAAATACTCTTCTCTCTCCATGTTTGTACTCAAGCGGGATTTAACCATAAAATTGCGGTTCTTAGTATTTCTAAATATTAGGGTTGTACGTTCAAATTAAGAACATTTTGCATTGATAATAAAAAAATGGTTTCATATGTGATTAGTTTGCTTTTAAGAAAATGGCCTTCTAGAAGGCCTCCGTACTCCTTCTTTTTCCCGCTGGAAAATATAGATAAAGTCCTTTTCCTTTTATTTATAAAGGTATGTGTGTTAGTAAAAAAAAAAATACTCTTCTCTCTCCATGTTTGTACTCAAGCGGGATTTAACCATAAAATTGCGGTTCTTAGTATTTCTAAATATTAGGGTGGTACGTTCAAATTAAGAACATTTTGCATTGATAATAAAAAAATGGTTTCATATGTGATTAGTTTGCTTTTAAGAAAATGGTTTTGATGTTATGTTTTTTATTAAAAACTAGAGTAACCCTGCCCGCGTTGCTGGACAATACAAAATAAGTCAAATGACGCGAGCAAGCAGAGCCTTATACCGACAAAATGTAATTCTCATAAGGAAAAAATAAATTTTATATAGGGAAAACACACCATTATCAAAGTGCGCGTACAACGCATATTCGTAGAAATTTTTCGATGTTTTAAATAGGCTTGGTTTGTTCTGCACAGAAAAAAATATCTCAAGAAAATTTTTAACAACACAGTTTGTTAAAAATAAAATTTTAGGTCAACAAACTTGATTCAAAGAAAAAATTTATTAAATTTACACTTTGCAAAATAGCACTCAATAAAACATATTTAATAATGAAATAATTAAATATTTCTTCATATTCAATAAAAAAAATATTTGAATCAAAGTAAAGACAGTATTTTAACAACTCTTGTCCATTTTTAAATAGCTCATAATTCTCATTTGCTTTACAGTTTTATTTGAATAATATATTTAGTTTTGCCAAAGTCTTTGGAAAAGGTTTCTGATGATCTGGCCTAAGCAACCAGTGAAATGCGCATAGGAACTTACTTATCCTCGTATAATAAATTTTAGTGTTTTTATAAAAATATAAAAATTTAAAATTTATGACATCATCATTAATAAATAAAAAAAAATGAAGATTCGATTAACATTTTGTTTGATTTATTCAACATTTCCGACAATTTATTTTAACAAATCAAGTAAACATTTTGTTGAAAAAAATTATTTCGGGCAACAACTTTTTTTATTGACTCAATAAACTTGGTTGTTGACTAAAAATTTAACAATTATACATACAAAGTTTTTTATCAATACTGCAAAAATCGTCATCGCAGAAAATAAAAAAATTTTTGTAATCAAATATGCTTATCGTTTTCTATTAAAACTTATCATTGGCGATAATTTTTTTTATAGAAAATATAAAATATAGAAACTTTAGAAAATTATTATTATAGAAAATTATAATTGGTTATAAGTTTTCTATTATAAATTATCATTGGTGATGATTTCTCAATAGAAAATTAATATTTGGAAATTTTTTTTTTTTTAGAAAATTTTTTATTTTTTTAAAGAAGATTTACTGCTGATATTTTTTCTACTGAAAATTATTTTTAGTGATAAGTTTTCTAATAAAATAATATCATTATAGAAAATTATAATTAGTTTTATATAGAAAATTAAGATAGCTGATTAGTTTTCTATAGAAAATTATCATTATTGATTAATTTTATATATTTTTTTTAGAAAATTATCATTATTGATTAATTTTATATAGAAAATTATCACTATAGAAAATTATCATTATAGAAAAATATAATTACTAAATAGTTTGCTATTAAAAATGTTCATTGGTTATGATTTTTCTATAGAAAATTAATATTTGCAATAAGTTTCTTTTGAAAATTTTTATTGGTATTAAAAATTTCTAATTTGCGATCAGTTTTATTTTTATAGAAATTTCATTGCTGATATGTTTTCTATAGAAAATGTTCATGAGTGATTAATTTTATATAGAAAATTATCACTTAAGAAAATTATTATTATAGAAAATTATAATTGGTAATAAGTTTTCTATTAAAAACTATGATTGGTGATAAGTTTTCTATAAAAAATTAATATTTGTGATAAAAAACTTTTAATGATAATAAAAAGTAAATTTTTTTAAAACTATGATTGTTGATAAGTTTTCTATAAAAAATTAATATTTGTGATAAAAAACTTTTAATGATAATAAAAAGTAAATTTTTTGTTTTTTTTTAAGTTATTGCTTATAAGTTTTCTATTGAAAATTATCGTAAGGGACTAGTTTTCTATAAAAAATTTTCATTATAGAATATAATATTTGATGATAAGTTTTCTATACAAATTATTATTGGTGGTATGTATATGTGATAAGTTTCATATAGAAAAATTTTCATTAGTAATAAAAAGTTTCCATTTGCGATAAGTTTTCTATTAAATAATTTTATTGCTGATATATTTTCTATAGAAAATTATAGTGTCGAGTTTCCAATAGAAAGTTATGATTAGGGATAAGTTTTCTGTAGAAAATTATAAGCCGTGATAAGTTTTCTATAGAAAATTATAAGTATTGAAAATTATAACTGGTGATAAGTTTTCTATTGAAATTTATCTAATTAAAAGTTTTCTATAGAAAATTGTCTTCGGCATAATTTTCTATAGAAATTAAATATTGGTGATATGTTTCATATGAAACTTATTATTGATGATAAGTTTTCTATAGAAAATTCTAATTGTTAGTAAGTTTTTTATAGAAAATTATCATCAGTGATAAGTTTTATATACAAGTTTACGAGTCGTTATACGTTTTCCAATTCTTTGACTCTAATTAGCTGGATCGTCCAAGTCTATAAAAGTATGGAAACCCTCCTTATTTGTAAAAACACTGTTCTAACTCAAAAACTGTGAAAAACTTAATTCCGCATATAAGTCAGTTTAAACAAATGATATTACTTAAGCTCAAGTGTGTAAGAAATATGCCTGTGAGATAAACTTTAAAAATTTCTGCTATAGAAAATAGGATTTGTGAGATTTAACAAAAAAATTTATTATGGAGTTATGCCGTTCTTACCGTAAATTATTAATATGAGTGGTAAAATTGGTTTTTTCCTTCATCAATTGCCATTTTGTTCTTTAAGAGCTTAATGTATTTAGTTTGTGTGCTCATTCCAAAATATAGACTTTCTGATGAGCACAAAATGATTTAATTTTCAAAATGTCACTCAAATACTCGAAGGTATTAAAGACTTTATTTCTGGTAACGAAATGATATTAAATTTAAATTCATGCAAATATTTTAACGTTTTTTAAAATAATTAAATAGGTTTTAGTTAAATATATTTTCAATTCTCGTAACGAACAAACTTAATGAATGGATTTCCAAAAATAATTTCGCAAATTGAATAAATTAATTTTGCTTGTTGTCAAATTGTAAAACAATGTTCAGTGTATTTTTTTCAATACTTTTAGAATGAAATTATGACTTTAAACAAATCTGTATAAATAACTGAAATGAACATTTTTTAATGAATATTTTATTCCAAACTTATTTATTTAAATTACTTTTGTAGCGATTGTAATTTACTCATTTGCATGACATTAATTGAAAAATGATAATCATAAGTTGACGAATTTTACAAAATAAATTAAATTACTTTCCGCTGAAACTTAATTAATTAAATTGGGAGAGATTGAAATTTTTTATCTGTAGAAAATTTAATAAGAACTTTAATTTTTTGTTGCAAAATTAATGAAATAGGAAACACAAATGGAAACACTGTGACACAAAATTAAAAAAAGTTAAATACACTTTTAAAATAACAAATTAAAGAACAGTGAAAGCTTTACTAACAGACAACGCTTTCAGTCAGACGCTTATATAGGGGAACGATTTCATTAGTCCTGTGGATTTATATGCTTCCTTTGGATATATTTAAACCAACGATTCGGTAAACAGAAATAAGCGAAGCCTTACTGTAGATAATTTTGCAAATATCTTTGAAAAAGAAATCTTTATTATCTTTATCAATGAAATTAATTTTCTATACATTTCTATAATACAGTATAACCCGGTTAATTACCCCACGCCTTAATACCTTTCACGCTTATTTACCTTGAGTTTTGAATCCCCGTTTTTTTTTCTTACATTTTTGAAACAAAAAACCACGTTTAATTGCCACACGCTTAATTACCCAATTCAGGTAATTGCCTTAAAAATTTAACTCCCAAAACAAAATTACACTTAAATTTCATTCGTTTATTTGCCTCAGTACTATTTGACAACAACACAGCAAGTAATTAATAATTTGAAAATATGCACTAAAAATTTTTAAAAAAATATGCCCAAAAAAACAAAATGACTTATTATTAAAATAAACTTTATTCTAAACTCACCAGAATAAAGTTATGTTATGAGGTTAAGATTCATATCAGAGTTATTTGCGCTGAATATTATCTAGATACACCACCAAATATATGAGATATTTTGTCTTAAAGGGATTAATGGAAAGGTCGCTAAATTTTAAGTTATATTTACATTTAAAAGGATAAAATAGCTTGAATATTTTAGGAATTGATATTTGAATAGAAGCTGCATATTTAAATGTGAACCGATTTAACCATATTTTATTTGCAGAAAGATATTTTGGGCAAAATTTAATCTTAAAACGAACATGATTAAATGGTTTATAAACATAAAGAAAAAAGTTTGCATGGGCACTATGTGATATTCTAGACCGATTCTCACAATTTTAAAAATGTTTTTAAAGTACTGCTACTTTTACTTTCCGTACAAGGTTTACATGGACGACCACCAGCCAGATAGACGGACGGACACGAAAATATCACTTTTAAAAGTGTTTCTGATTCGATCGGTTTACTAAACGATGCCTCTAGATTTCTATATGTCAGCACAACTTTTTATAATTGCTTTTTTTATTTTTTGCATATAGTACATACATATAAAAAACTTTACAATTTAGAATAACACTTATCTTCAACGAAAACTTGCTGTGGCTTACAATTGTAGAGGAAAAATTAAATGTAGATGGCGAAATTCAAGCAACAGAAAATGCATCTGTTACCCAGAATTTTTTTTATTTGCTGAACATGTATTAAAATATGCTTCAAAAACGTAAAATATGTGTGCAAAAAACATGCAGCAATAGCTAAAACATGCAAATTTTTCACAAACGAATCGATACCAAAATTCATAAAAAGCTCTAAAACGGATAAATATATTGTTTCGGCCTTCATTGGTCGCACATGCAATTGCATATTAACGGTTTCGCTGATCATTAGTTTGTATGTTTGAGTACGATTTTGTTAGTAGGATATGACAGGACATATCAAAAGGCACTACAGATAAAATTTAAGACAGCAAATCCCATTGTTTTTTATTGCTATCTCTTAAGATTTAGCTGATAAATGTACAAATTCCTATGGTCCATATGATTTAATTTTTTTCATACATCAAAGTTAAGGTATCATGTAAATAAATACGTTAAATTACCTTACTGAGGTATTTAAACATATTCGCTTAACTACCTCAATGATGATAATTTTCTGTAGAAAACTTTTTCATTGATGATAAGTTTCTGTAGAAAACTTATAATTATCTGTAGAAAACTTATCATTGATGATAATTTCCTGTAGAAAACTTATCTTTGATGATAATTTTCTACAGAAAACTTTTCATTGATGATCATTTTCTGTAGAAAACTGATAGTTTTATGTAGAAAACTTATCATTAATGATAATTTTCTGTTGAAAACTTATCATTGATAAACATTTTCTGTAAAAAACTTATCACTGATAAACATTTTCTGTAGAAAACTTATCATTGATGATAATTTTCTCTAAAAAAGTTATCATTGATAAAAATTTTCTGTAGAAAACTTATCATTGATGAAAATTTTCTGTAGAAAACTTACCATTGCTGATAATTTTCTCTCATTGATAAAACTTATCACTGATAAACATTTTTTGTAGAAAACTTATCATTGATGATAATTTTCTCTAAAAAAACTTATCACTGATAAACATTTTCTGTAGAAAACTTATCATTGATGATAATTTTTTCTAAAAAAACTTATCACTGATAAACATTTTCTGTAGAAAACTTATCATTGATGATAATTTTCTATAGAAAACTTTTCATTGATGATAATTTTCTGTAGAAAACTGATAATTTTCTGTAGAAAACTTATCATTGATAATAATTTCCTGTAGAAAACTTATCATTCATAACAATTTTCTATAGATAATAAAAATATATAGAAAGCTTATCTTTAATTATCATATTCCATAGAAAACTTATCTCTGATAATAATTGTTTTTTTTTTTAGAAAATTTATTACTGATGATATTTTCAATACAAGACTTTTTATGAATAATAATTGAGAAAAACTTATCAACGCCCAACATTTAAAAGAACTCATCCATAATTTTGGCATAATAGTAGACAATTTTCTATAGAAAGCTAATCACTGATCATTATTTCTTACAGAAAACTTATAACGAATGAAAATTTTTTCCAGAAATCTTTTTGTATTTACTATTGTACTCTAAATATTTATTTTTGTTAAATAGATTTTTTTTTCAAAGTTCTTTATGGAAATTCTTTTTAATTTTGAAACAAGAACAATCTTTGTGAATTTCAAATGTGTACACTGTACTACAGTGCTACACGTGTTTTTTTTATTTTTATTTTTATTCTTAATTTTATATTATTTTCCCTTTTTCTGTTTATAATAAAAAAAACTTTTCTACTTAATCTTTATATCTTTATATTTATCTTTTTCCATAATGACATTTTAATGTTGACTTCAAAAAAAAAAAAAAAAACTCTGCTTAGTGAAACAATTTAATTTCGTCCACAGGAAATAAACACAAATAATAACTATTTTTTTGTTGACAAAGTTTATATGTAAATTTTACGATAAAGTCAGTCATAAAGTTTTATAGAGAAATTTAAACCGCTATATTTCTTGCATTTATTTGAAACACTTTGTTCTTAAAAACCCTTTTTTTAACATGACATTCCAAATGAAAAGGTTGTACTTAAAAATACTTATTTTGTACATTCCACTCAGCGTTGTCCATTCGGT
Source organism: Pollenia griseotomentosa (assembly GCA_963931875.1). Taxonomy (NCBI): domain Eukaryota; kingdom Metazoa; phylum Arthropoda; class Insecta; order Diptera; family Polleniidae; genus Pollenia; species Pollenia griseotomentosa. The sequence goes on from OZ007564.1 coordinate 149,461,560, forward strand.
GCGATTCGCACTGTTTTCAGTGCTTTTTGAAATTTTCAATGTGAAAATTCTTAAGTATGTATGTTTCTTTTTTTAAATTAGTTTTAGTGCTTTTTTTTATTTTTGGTGGCACCAAATCTAATTTATTACAGAATTTCTTGAAGTGCAACAAAAATGTTTTTGTACATAAAAATATGACCACTTAAATACTGTTAATTTTGACTCTGCAAAAGCTCTTTATACATATACAGCATCAAAGTATATTTAAGAAATTAGCTTGATACAGTGTGGTGCCTTTACTTGATAACGTGGCCTCAGTTTGTTTGTGTGGTTTTTATATGCAGTTTTATTTTCATAAGGCACATAATCAAAAATTTTAATTTTCAAAATTACTAAATCATATTGTAAGTTAGATTTTTCAACCGGTGTTACTGATAGCTCACCTGGAAATGTTTGTTGTTTGGGTTAAAGATTTAAAGAAGCTTGTGATCTAAACAGCATTGAAGGTGAAACAAAAAGAGAGGTATCGAAAAACCATTTACAAGCAAATTGGTTAAAGAGACACGGTGCGGATTGCGTGCCAATTTTAAAATGTTACGCAAAATAAATATTATAAATGTGGAAAAATTCGTTAATCGTTTTGAGGCATTAGCGAATGTTGTGTTTCAAATTTTGTCACTTCCATATTCAAATACAGAAGTTGAATATTTTTTTAACTTTGAGCAAACTCTAAGGGGATGCTCTCACTAATGCAAACCATTGCGTTGGTATTAGGAAAATAGGTTATGAGGAGAAGGAAAGAGGGAGTAGTGTTTGTATACATTTAATTTGAATTTTCCCAGATTGTAGTCGATTGGGAAGACTTCTGCCGGGAGTCCATTCCACATACGGCTAGTTCGACTGAAAATGAATTTTCTCTGTAATGCGTTGTGCGACAACGAACCAATGTGATCTGCTGGAGAGGCGAGTACTACGCGCAGGCCACCGCGTGCCAGTGATGAGTACGCCCATCTCACCATCAACATCTAGAACAATGACACACTACCCACATTCCGACGACGCTCCAATGACTCAATAGAGCTGGATACCCTACTGGCCATTGATGCACCCGATCCAGAATCCTCCAGATAGACCTTAAAGCACCTGCCCAGATATTGGATTCGTATTTCATTTTCGGTCGGATGTAGGCCGTATAAATAGTAAGGAGCTCAGACGTAGTGAAGTAATTCTATCGCCGTTTTAAGAAATCAAGATACTTGAATGCTTCTTTCGACACTTGCAAAAGATGTAAGTTCCAACGAACATTACAATGGATTTTCATGCCTAGAACATGGAAAAAGAACGCATGGATAAAGGTGACGCTAAATCCATAAGACGTCCGTTGGTCAACATACAACATTGGATCTTACGAGCATTGAAATCGATCCTAATAGCAAGATCCCACTCGAAGATTGTCGTTAGATCATTATTGATAGTGTCGTTCATGTTCTGTCCCATAGCTTCAACCAGTAAGTAAGGCTTGGTCTATGATTAAAGGAAAATGAATGACAAATACTGCTGTCATCTGAGAAAGAGTAGATAGAATTTAAAGTTAGACCCAGGAGGTCGTTAAAAAAAATAAGAAAGAGTGTAGGAGAAAGAATAAAGCCCTCAGGGGCAGAGGTCCAAGTCGATCGGCTCCTGGCCGGCTTAGCGCCGCCGCCAATTGTTATTTTAAGTCGACTTAACCAGCTTAGCCGAACATTTTTTTGGTTAGACATTAAAAAATGATAACCCTGCGCTTTGAACATATGCATATCTCGTTATTTTCGCAACAAAGAAATATCTTTGAAGCTCGGCAAAAAGGTTTAAAGTTAGAAAAATCCATTTTAACTTTCTGATTGGGTTTAACTCAATTTTGTTCCTCTTTTGTTTGGTGTCAATGACTTTAATCTTTAATGCTTTCAATTGTTATCATTTGCTTTTTAGAAAATACGTCAATTAAAAAGGCAAATCTATAATTTTCAATTCAACAATACGAAACACTCCAGTTTCTGACTTAAGTTTTTTTTTACAAACTTCAGAGATAGATATGAAAAGTGCGAGTAAAATTTTAGAAAATTTATCAGGGTCAGAAAATGAAGAGCTTTCCAGTTATAATAATCATTTAAGCCATTTTGGATTTATAGAATATTTTAAAAACTTCTGCAATAGAGAAGCTTATGTAGAAAAAAGTGGAAAGCACATGGGATGTATAAAATTGCGGATATTTTTTGTAAGATTCTTAAATTGGCAAGTGACAGATACGTACTTGAAAAATATAAATGCAGCAAGATATGCTTTAAGCAAATAAATATTATTTTTTATACCCTTCAACGAAGGTAAAAAGGTTTGTTTTTAAATTTAAGAAAATTAATTAATTAAACATCGGCTTCAGCCGGCTTTAAGCTGCCGCCGGCTAGTTTTCTTCAAGCCGCCGCCTCTGTTCAGGGGTAGCCCTGAATTCAAATGAAATTTCTCCGATGAGAACCCATCTATAACAACACGTATAGAGCGGTCCTTGAGATAGCTTGATATAAATTGAGATACATTACTACCGCCACCAAACGCAATAAGAATTTGTTGAAGTTCAAAGATCGTAACCGAATACTTAAACGAATTTGTTATTCTCTATTTTAATTAAACAAATATTTTTGTTTAGAAACCCGGTAGGAAGTCAAACACATTTTTAAGTAACTTCAAACCGGTTTTTTTTTAACCACATCTAGTTGATTGTCCTTGTCGACGACTCATTATTTTAACATAGGCATGTCATAGGGTGTAGTCAATTGGTTATCTCTGCATGACTTTTAAGTTGACTACTTATTACTTATTTTTCAAACAATTTGTAGGTTATTAATAGTATAGTCGGTTTATATTAAATTAAATTTTAAATAATTTTTGTCAAAAAAATATTGTATGTACTATGTATATACATGTGAACATATATATCTATATATATTTTTATATAGAAATAATAATTTAAAAAAATTTTGCATCAAATTGCTTTATATGATGATGAATAGTGCTGAAATAAATACGCTACGTAATTGCTAGTACATAAACAGGTTTGAATTGCTTTAATTTTTAATTATTTTAATATATTGTACATATTTTTCTCATTTTAATGCATGCTTGTTTAACTTATTTTGCTTTTATTTGTGTTTTACGTATGCCTCTATGCAATATGTTTGGTTGATATCTGCATGAGATTTAAACCAATTTGTAGTCATTGTAAAAATAGTTAATTTATAGTTAGTGTTTTTGTAACTGACTATTTTTTTACTACAGGGAATATTAACGACAAATATCAATAAAAATATAAGAACGTCAAAGTTAAAAATTTTTAAAATTAAAAAAAAAAAAAAAATATGAAATAAATTTGCTTGTAATAAATTTATTTTAACAAAACATGAATGAAAACGTGTTAATATTGATTATATTTCTAAACAAACATGTATGTTAGTTTTAAATCTTTTTATACATAGGGAAAAAGTTCGAGGTGCCTTAGCCACTCTAGCACAACATTCTGCACTTACTTTTTATACCCACACTACTGTATGTGAAGAGGATATTATGTATGTGTTTGTGCAAATGTGTGTAACACATTTAAATATAGGTTCTGGACTTACCTTTTAGTATACCGATTGACTCAGAATCAATTTCAGAATCGATCTAACGAAGTCCGTCCATCTATCAGGCCGGCTGGTTGCCTGTCCAAGTTAACCTTGTGCGCAAAGTACAAGTCGCAATTTGGAAATAATTTTATCAAATTTGGCACATGTGTTTATTGGCTATTCAAAATGGTGAGAAGCGGTTCTTTCTTTCACTTCTTTTCGGAAATGGGATTTTATGCCCATTAACCATCTTGTTTGGGTTTAATTAGGTCAAGTTTCTCTTGATAGTCTTTTACATATACTGTTTGTCAAAATTTTCAAAAATTGAAAGTTGTGACGTAGAATGCATTCAATTTTTGAGAAATTTACTTTCAAGATGTCATCAAGAAAACAATTTATAAAGAACAAGGCGAAATCAACTACAGGTGGTGTCGAAACGGCATCTGATTTTGACAGTTCGAGCTTATTTGTTTTGATTTGTTAGTGTTTTGCTAAAAATGGTTGACATTTCGAGCTAATGGCACTAACAATGCAATGTAAGAACCCCTATTTTGTTTTTGTTGTTTTTGAATTGTTGTAGTTCCGACTGTAGTTGAATTCACCTTGATAAAGACAAACGAAAAACTTGCTCACTAACCTTGAAATCAGCTGTTTTCTTGAACGTAAATTGAAACACTCACTGGAAAGAGAATTTAAAAGGCAAGTTCGTTTCAATTTTTAAAAGTATGAGTGTGTTGGTAAAAAGTGTGAGTGTATTAAAACTTGATGGGCAAAACTTGATCGTGTAACCGTCAAGTAAGAAAAAATAAACTCACTGTTTATTGTTGATGTTTTTGTTTAAGCTTTGATATTGTTACAAGTAGAACTGGTGCTTAAAATTCTTATTCGCGTAGCAGTTTTATTTGTAAAAAATCTTTAGTTTTTCTAAAATCTTTGGATTGAGTTTCCTGATGATCTGGCTTGTCTGGCTTGTTGTGCTTAATTCCCAATTTTTATTCTTGATAAAAACACTAAAATTTATTGTTGAAGGGATAAGCTATTCCTGTGCGCATTTCACTGGTTGCTTAGGCCAGATCATCAGGAAACTTTATTTGTTTATTTGCACTTGCAAATGCATCACAAGTGCTTAATGAAAACAAAAACATTTTGGGAGAACAACATAGAGCCGTCGTTTATACATATGTGTAAGCAAAAAGGACAAAGAAATTTATTTGGGGATTGGGGATTTTTTGGGGATTTAATAAAAATACAATATAATAAATGTATTTTTATTGTTGATTTTAAGGATGGTTAAAACCGATTGAACAAACTCCAAATTCTTATAAAGTGACTTATTCCTCTTCAAAACCAGCATATTGTACTGCTTGTAATTCCTCACTGGAATCGCATAAAAAGGATTTAAAAACATGCCGAAAGCAGTCGCTACAAACAAAAAAAAAATAATTTTTTTAATAAAAATTTTTATGTGGGGATTTTTAAGGAATTTCTTATTAAAATTTTTTTTTCTATTTTTTAAAAAAATTTTTAATTTGGTAAGAAAAAAAATATTAACTTTTTAAGGTTATTTTTTGTAATTTGGGGATTTTTGGGTTTTTTTTTTAATTTTTTGGGGACAAGGAAAAAAAGTTCCTGGCAGCCCTAGTGTTTGCAATTATAATGCAAGAAAAAACACATTTTGGGAGAATAACAAAAAACTCAACCACTATTTATACATGTATGTGCGTGTGTTTGCAAGCAAATTTAAAACGCTTTTTAAACCCTTTAATCCTGACAATTTAGAAAAAAATTTATATTGTGCATATCTACACAAAAATACCTTTAAAACGATTTATGTTTCAATAAAATCGGTGGACGATAAGATACTTAAAAATCAACGAAAACAAAATTGTTCCCGTATTTATATGTATATATATACTAGCTTAACCCGGTGTGCTTCGCTACCCCCATCGTTATAAAACAAAACTGAAATTATTTACAATATATATTAACAAAAATGTATTTATTAAATTATTAATTAATTTTTGCAATGCTTTAGGATATACAATGATTTTAGTTTTTCCATCGGAACATAAACATATAAATCCGTGGGATTTTTCAACACGCGAGCATGCAACATAAAGTTGTCCATGCGAGAATCATGGGTTTGCTAAATTCAAACTTGCAGAGATTGATTGATTGATTTATAGTCCTCGCAAACGCTAACCGAACAGGAAACTGCAATCGTTTGAAGTCGAATGACAAATCAGTTGGTATCATCGGAATGCGTGGCAACAGTACATCTGTTCCCTTATACTTTCCTGTTATAATGATTGCTTCGAAGAAGAAATTATCTAAATTAAAAATGTGGATGCGAATCAGTTCTTTATATAGCCTAGGAATGGTGTCAAAATTTAATGAAGATAGGTTTAGAAGTTTATTAGATATGGTTTCAAATTTTTTTCTATAAAGGGGCGTACATTTCTATTTCTGTTCATCACAACTCCATATGTGGTAAATATCATAATTCCACGTCAAATGGTATTGGAAATAAGAGGATTTACAATTTTGAGCTGTAGTGCCTGAGATTTAGTGATTTAAAATTTTCGGTTGTATGCGCGTGGTACCCACAAGCTACAAGACCGACATAACTCAAAAAAATCCATTTCGAGATAAACGCGTTTAAAGTTCTTGATTTGCTCTAATCACTTAGAAAAAATAACGGTACATTCTCTTCAAATGGGGAAAGTATAAAAGATATAAAAATGAATTTTATACACAAAGAAAAACATAGCGAACAATTCTGCGTCACTAAAGGTGTTATGATACTTGCTATTTTTTGTATTTTTTCTATATTGGAGAATAGTCAAAATATATTTGCATAGGAAAACTGGCTAAGTGTAAAGAGTATGATTATATCATAAAAAATCTTGAAATTTTAAACAAATATACGTGTGTTATCGATAATTAATCTAAGACTGTCAAAAAAAAAATATAAAAATTTTTAACTTAAAATTGACATTTCCAGATTAAGTGTTAGCACTGTTGCCAATTTTTTAGTTTTTGATCGAAAGTAGCGGTTTTTAACTTCTGTTTTGCGATTTGTAGCTTTTTTTGACCGGTTTTTGTGGGCAATATTGTTTGTTTGGTTTACATTTTATTTTGGTTTCACAAACAATTTTTTTTAATACAACAAAATTTAATGCAAATAATGAAAAATATTACGAATTACATCGGGGTATATTCTTTAATTGAAAATTTATGATTTAGAATCCCATATGAAAAGCACCTGCTTCATTTCATTTATCAAAAACAAAATATTTTCATCTGCCCAAGCTTTTACTATTTTTTTTTTTTTTTTTTTTTTGTTTTAGTCAAAGAAAAAATAAACATGAGAAATGTCAATCAGAAAAAAGGGTTTGTTTACATATTGTATTTCTTGTTCTCTCTCGCATTTGTTGTTTCATTCAGTCAATCCTAAAAAAATCCAATACAAAAAATAGCAAGTATCATAAGGGCTTAACTCCAAAATTGTGTTTTTTGATTTATGCCGGTCTTGCAGCAAATGAGCGATATGTTTTTTAAATACGTAGGTTTATTTGATTTAAATGTAGATTTGAAAAAATTTATGAAGTTTTCATTTTATTTAAATGTAATTTCGAATAATCATTTCTCAATTATATACATATATGTAAATAAGGTAAATTTTTAAATTTGTTAAAAATTCTTTTAATACTTATGTATATTAATTAATAAGACTAATTATTGTAATTGGTAGAGATCCTGAAGATGAACTGATAGTTCTAAACATATAGATCAAGAAAATACAATAACGTCTTTTTATTTAAAAGGATTAAGGAGAGCCAACACAAAAGCAAAAAGTAAATTTATAATTAATCCAGCAATACATAATAATACATAATGCAGAAATAAAAAAGTTGAATATATTTATAAACTTATTGAATTGATCACAGGAAATGTTATTTGTTTAAATAAATTAAATTTAATAAAAATTTTCATTGGCTTGTATTGAGCGGGAATTCCCGGAATCTCGGGAAATTTAAAAATAAATCCCGCTTTCCCGGGAAATGAAAAAGTCTGGAAAAAGAAAAACTCTTGTCAGTATTGACTGTTTTACAGTATTGCCAATATGCGATAAAAAATTAACAAGACGTGATAGTCCAATTCAGCGCACCCAGAATAGTTAAAAAACATGCTTCGTTTCTGCAGTCAATTTTTTTTTTCCAAAATTTGTAGACCAGTGTCATTTTTGTTTCGCAAATTCATATTTCTTTTAGTTTTTTTCTTATTTAAATTCATTATTATACCCTTCACCTCAGGTGGAAAAGGGTATATATAAGTTTGTCATTCCGTTTGTAATTTCTACAATATTGATCTTAGACCCAATAAAGTATATATATTCTGGGTCCTTATGAGGAGAGAACTTGATTTGACCATGTCCGTCTGTCCGTTTTACGTTTGATATGTGTTTTCCGGAGACTCCAGACATGATAGCGGCTAGGTTGATTTACATTTATGTCACATATAGTCCACCATTTCTTGCTATTCAAATTCAGCCAGATCGGTGCAAAATTGGCTGAGATATGAGCAAAAAACCACGACTACCTCTAATTTTTTCCAAAAATCCCTTGTTGCTGTGTTTTTATTATTTTTTTCTGTATATCTTGAGAACGGCAAGAGCCAAAGGATTGGAGAAATGGGCGTGGTACCTCCCGTACAAAAAATATCAAAAATTGTATAAAAACTTAATTTTTTGGGTAAAAAATCGCCATGCCTATACAATTTGTATGATGCATGCCTGAAAAGCACGGCGGCAACGCTTTGCAATTGAAAAATCCGATTTTGACAGCAAGTTTAATAGTGATGTAGGCCGCTATTATAATGAATAATGGCAATAGTTTTACACAAATAATTTTATTTTTTTTTCTCAACCAAAAGCCAGTTTTAAAGGCTTACATTTATTTTTCGCTTTAGTGTTGCCAAGGTTATTTTTTCATTTTGGAAGAAAACTTGACAACAAATTAATATTAAATTGAGAAAATATAGCTTGTCAACTGTTTCATATTCATATTCCAATTATTATCAATTTTAATTCAAATGTTAAAAGCGAACCCTGGAAAAATGTTTGACAATTGTGCCCAATATAAAATATGTTACATCAAAGCTTTGACTTCGTGTTTATTGGAGTGTATACATTTTTTTGTGTATGTATATGATTGTGTGTACGTGTGCCTTGTTGAGTAAATGTTAAAGTACTTTCTATCACTACCCAGCGGAAAAAAGAAGGAGTAGGAAGGCCTTCTAGAAGGCCTCTGTACCCTTTCTTTTGGATGTACAAGGCCTTCTTGCTCCATTCCATACTCATATCTTTTTTACACACGTTGTCATTGCGGAGAAGGCCTTCCGCTCTCGCTTCTTCAGCAGGTACATAAGAAGGGTAATGGGACCAAAAAAAATTGATTTTGCTTTTGCTTGTGCAAAAAACAATACAAAAAATGTTACTCCTTTTCTACTCCCTTCTCATAGAAGCGAGTGTGGAAGGTGTATCTTATCTTTTATACGAAAGAGCCGAGGCCTTCTATGAGGCCTTCTTTAGCAGTTAGATAAGAATAGTAATTGAATCAAAAAATCTTTTAAGCAGGCCTGAAGTAAGAAGGTCTTCTGAGTTTTCCCGCTGGGTACTTTTGGGAGTTACATGCTGAATTTAATAAAATTTAAATTTGATTTTTTTTTTTTTTCATTTTAACATAAAAATTTCAAGCGATACAATTTAATGAAATTGTACAAAAGAAAATAAAATAAAAATATGAAAAATTATTAGTGAATTTTAATTGAAAACAAATGAATTATTTTCAATACGAATATGAAAAATACATAGTATGTACATGGCAACACCATTGTTGATTTAACTAAAATTTTTTTATGAACTTGAATTTACGCGTACAGGTACATTTTTATAAGTTTGTAATTATTAGATTTTGCATCGGAGAAGAAATATTTGAAACAAGGCCAATTTAGTGGAGCATACGGCAATGCAGGCTAATATTGTGCTTATGTAGCCCAATTATATGCAAAAATAATACAACAATCATATGACGGCTTGATATGCAAACACGCGCCTCATTTATTGTGTTCTTGTGCGAAAATATAAGTGGACAATTTGTGCCAATATTTGAATTTTTTTTCAATTAAATAATTATCGTGGTCGCCAAGGATGTGTGTATACTCTTCCCCCTCCTATTTAAGATCGTACTTGATGTCATCGTGCATAATGCTACCAGAGAAAGCAGAGGAATGAGATAAGGTTTCAATGAACAACTAGACAACCTGGAATATGCTGATGATATCTGCCTCCTGTCGCACAACTATCGCCACATGTAAGCTAAACTCAAATCTCTTGAGAGCGAGGCTTTAAAAGCAGGCTTTAGGTTAAATATCAGGAAGAGTAAGATAATGCGCTGCAAAACACTATTAACAACAACAAATTCCAAAAACAGATTGTTGGACTGGAAAAGGTTAATGCGTTCGGCTATTTTGGCAGCATATTAACAAAAACTGGCGGCTGCAGTGATGATATAGCCTTCTAAATTTCAAAAGCTTACCAGTGGTTTGGTATCTTACGACATGTATGGAAGTCCACAGCTTAGCATACTTAACTCTTGTGTGAAATCGGTACTCCTTTACGGAAGTGAATCTTGGAAGAGCACATCGCATGATATTAATGCAATACAGGTATTCATAAACTGCTGTCTGCGAAGAATTTTCAAAATATTTTGGCCTAACACCATCTCCAACACACAACTATGGGAGCAGACATACCCACGGGAAATCCACATCGAGATAATTAATCGTTAGTGACGTTTGATTGGTCACACGCTCCGCATAACAGTGAGCGATACTACAAAAGCTGCTTTAGATTGGAATCCCCATGGTAATACACGTAGAGGTGGACGCCCATCGCACACTTGGCGACGCCAAAAGGAATCCGAAATTTCTCAAAGCGTCCTTAGCTGGAGAGAAGTCAAATATATTTCATGAAATAGAACCGAATGAAAAGAGTTCGTTGTGGCCCTTTGTTTCATTTGACAACCATATATATACATGATAATGTATTACATATCAGTGACTTTTTTTGTAATCATATCTCTGACCCATGTATTTTTTTCATTTTGTGATTAAGAAAATGCACATGCTATAAAAAGAACTGATACAATTTTCTTTTTTTTTCAACAACAAACCATTTTTACAAAACACAATTTTTAGTTAACGAAAAACTAGATCTTAAAAAAGCTGCCACAAAAACTGGTTGACGCAAGTTGGAACAATCGTTCCGTTTTGTAACAACGAGCGGTAATCAAATTTGTATAAAATAGGGCAATCTTGTGGTTGCAGAATATTTGATTGGGCCCATTTTATTATTTTGCGTCAATTCATTACAATAAAAATTGTCCGATATTGGTGAATTTGCGACAATCGTGTGACCCTACCTTAAGTTGAAACAAATATCTAGTACGTAATTTAACCTCTAGCTTAAAATATGTATATATATTTTCTCTTTTTAAACAATCAGACGGGGCACTTTCGCTATAAAGGGTGGTTAAATTTTAAGGTCCGATGTTGATTTTGAATAAAACACAAATTATTTAGGAAATTATTGTCATTTCCTTTTATTTTGATAATAGTGGTTTGGTTCAATTATGTATGGAACAAAATATCGGCCAAATAGCCGCCGCGACTTCGGCGGCACACCTTTATCCAAATTTTCGATGACGCTGAGGCATAATTGAGGTTATATGCCGTTAATGTGCCGAATTATCTCATCCTTTAGCTCTTGAATTGCTGCTGGCTTATCGACGTACACCTTTTCTTTCAAATAACCCCAAAGAAAGAAGTCCAACGGTGTCAAATCACATGATCTTGGCGGCCAATTGACATCGCCACCAAGTGAGATAACACGGCCATTAAATTTGTCGCGCAAAAGAGCCATTGTTTCGTTAGCTGTGTGACAAGTGGCACCGTCCTGTTGAAACTACATATCGTCCACATCCATATCTTCCAATTCCGGCCATAAAAAGTTCGTTATCATTCACGATAGCGACCACCGTTCACAGTAACTGCCTGACCGGCCTCATTTTTAAGGAAAATACAGCCCGATGTTGCCGCCAGCCCATAAACCACACCAAACAGTCACTCTTTGTGGGTGCATTGGTTTTTCGACAATCACTCTTGGATTACCATTCGCCCAAATGCGGCAATTCGGCTTATTGACGAATCCACTGAGGTGAAAATGTGCCTCATCACTGAAGATGATTTTCTTCGAAAATTGATCATCCACTGTTGCCATTTCTTCCCACCATTCTGACCATTGACGACATTTAAAATGGTCAAGAGGCTTTAGTTCTTGAGTCAATTGCACCTTGTAAGCGTGTAAATGCAAGTCTTTATGCATAATGTTTATCAAAGACGAGCGTAAGAGGTGCAATTGTTGGGCACGACGACGAGTTGAGGTGGACGGCTCTTCAGCCACACTATCGTGAACAGCAGCAATATTTTCTGCAGTACAAGCTGTACGAGCATGCTCTGGGGGGTTATTATGTAATTCGATTCGAAACGAAAATACTTTCGAAAGAAATTTCCGTATCGAAAATGAAATGGTATTTTCTAATCCGTTCGAAAGCCCCACAGATTTGTATTTGTTAAAAAAAGGGAAAAACAAAGTGCTGCCAAATTTATAGCCGATAAATTTGACAGTACCTGTCAATATTAACAGAAATTTTTTGAAAAACAAGCGTTAATAAAAAAACGTTAAATTTTCCGCAAAATGTAAATATAAGTGAAAACTTCAAAACAAAATAAAATAACAAATAACACTACGTGACAATTTTTTGACCAAATGAATTTTACACCTAATCTTTATGTAAAATTTTCCGCTGAATCCGAATATGAAGTCAGAATTGTCAAAAGTAGATATATATGAGATATTCCAAAATAACCGTTATTTGTGTTTTTAAAAAAGATGCTGTGACTGAAATGCAAATATCTTCAAAAATTTAAAACGGATTATGTAATTTTTTCTTTCTAATGAAAGGTTATAAAATTTCTAAAATAACCATGGATTGCTGACTTCATATTCGGATTCAGCGGAAAATTTTACATAAAGATTAGCTGTCAGATTCATTTGGTCACGACTTTGTTGGAATTTTGTCACGTAGTGTAATCTATATATATAAAATTGTAACGTTACTGACTGACTGACTGACTGATTGACTGACTGACTGACTGACTGACTGACTGACTGACTGACTGACTCACTGATTCATCATCGCACAGCCTAAACGCCTGAAGCTAAACACTTAAAGTTTGGACCAGAGATTGGTCACAGCCCAAATCGATCCACTAAGACGGGATTTTTGGAAATTCGAATGCTTAGGGGGTAAAAAAGGGTAAAAACGGGAAAATTCGGTAATCTTATATCTCCAAAACTAAAAGAGATACAAAAAAAATGTTATACTTATCGGCGTTCTTTAAAAAAATTAGCGGACAGGTATCTGGTACTTTTTTGAAATTCGGCCCTTTTAGGGAGTAAACGAGTAAAACCTGAATTTTAGTACTTTTTTGACACCCTATCTATCTTTTGATCCAATAAACATAGAAACAAAGTTTATACCACATTCGAAACTTATCAAAAAAATACGAATATGAATTTGGTACTTTTTCGAAATTCGAACATTTAAGGGGTGAAAATAGTAACTATTTTTGGTACTTTTTTTTACAAAACAATTTTCTACATTCATTGAGATATTCGTACCAAATTATGGGCTCCCACTACAATACTGAAATTTTTGAAACTTTAATGGGGGGAACAAATAGTACCAAAAAAAGGAAATACGCGAAATTTGATATTTTTCTTTAGCTTTTTGGTTCTACAACTGGTATTTTTTTAATTATCGTTAATATTGAACCCAAAAACATAAGATTCAACATGCAATGTCCTGAGGGGATAAGAATCTATTGCGGAACTTTTTGGTATTTTTTTGTTCTATAACTGGTACTTTTTGAATTTCCGTTAATATTAGACCAAGAAACATAAAATTTAAAATGCAATGTCCTGAGTGAACGAGAATCTGTAAGAGGGATCTTTTTGGTACTTTTTTATTTTTTGACTGGTACTTTTTGAATTTCAGTTGGTATTGGACCTAGAGAGATAAAATTAAACATACAAGGTCCTGAGTGAATGAGAATCTGTAAAATCGCTTTTTGGTATTTTTTGTTCTTTAACTGGTACTTTTTGAATTTCCGTCATTATTGGACCTAGAAACATTAAATTCAACATGTAATGTGCTGAGTGGATAAGAATCTATGATGGAACTTTTTGGTACTTTTTTTTTCTTCAACTGGTACTTTTTGAATTTCCGTTAGTATTGCACCTAGGATGAAAATCTATAAGAGTGAACTTTTTGTTACTTTTTTATTCTTTGGCTGGTACTTTTTTAATTTCCGTTAATATTGGACCCAGAAACATAAAATTAAACATGCAAGGTACTGAGTGAAAGAGAATCTGTAAGAGGGATTTTTGGTACTTTTTTGTTCATTAACTGGTACTTTTTGAATTTCCGTTAGTATTGGACCTAGAAACATAGTATTAAACATAAAAGGTCCGGAGAGAATTTGAATCTGTAAGAGGGCTTTTTGGCATTTTTTGTTCTTTAACCGGTAATTTTTGAATTGCCGTTAATATTGCACCTAGAATCATAAGGTTCAGCATGCAATTTCCTGAGTGGATAAGAATCTATAAGAGGGAACTTTTTGGTACTTTTTTTATTTATTTACTGGTACTTTTTAAATTTCCGTTAGTATTGGACTTAGAAAGATAAAATTAAACATGAAAGGTCCTGAGTGAATGAGAATCTGTTAGATAGGCTTTTTAGTACTTTGTTGTTCTTTAACTGGTTCTTTTTGAATATCCGTATTTATTGGACTTAGAAACATAAAATTAAACATGCAAGATCCAGAGTGAATAAGAATCTGTAAGATGGCTTTTTGGTACTGTTTTTTGTTCATTAACTGGAATTTTTTGAATTTACGTTAATATTGAACCTAGAATAATTAAATTCAACATGCAATGTCCTGAGTGGTTGAGAATCTATAGGAGGGAAATTTTTGGTACTTTTTTATTTACTAACTGGTACTTTTTGAATTTTCGTTAGTATTGGACCTAGAAAGATAGAATTAAACATGCAAGGTTCTGAGTGAATGAGAATCTGCAAGAGGGTTTTTGGAACTATATTGTTCTTTAACTGGTACCTTTTCAATTTCCGTATTTGTTGGACCTAGAAACATAAAATTTAACATGCAAGTTCCTGAGTGAATGAAAATCTGTAAAAATAAGGGATCAAAATTGTACCATCATATGTTTGTTACTTTTAACAAAAGATTTTTTCTCCATCTATTTATCTTTCATCGCAGAGCCTAAACGTCTGAAGCTAAAAGGTTGACATTTGGACCGGAGGCTCTCCTCTCGCCCAATTGATCCTGCTAACCTCATACCTCCTAAGATATGTTTGTTACTTTTTTCAAAATATTTTTTTCCATATATTTATCTTTCATCGCAGATCCTCAACGTCTAAAGCTAAAAGTTTGACATTAGGACCGGGGTCTCTCCTCTCGCTAAGTCGATCCTGCTAGCCTCATACCTCCTTAGCTAAAGGAAAACATTAACATTTATTGTTGTTCATTAGAAAAATTCGCTAACCTCATATCTCCTAAACTAAAAGAGATTCAAAATTAAAAAAATTAACAGACTGGTGTTTGGTACTTTTTTGAAGTATGGCCTTTTTGTGAAGTAAAAGGGTAAATACAAATTATATCACATTCGTACCTTATCTTAAAAAATACAAAACAGATTTAGATTTTTTTTGAATTCAAATGTTTAAGGTGTGAAAATCGTTCCAAATTTTGTTATTTTTTCACAAACTTTTTCTTCATCTATCTATCTATATATATAAAATTGTAACGTTACTGAATGACTGACTCACTAATACATCATCGCACAGCCTAAACTCCTGTAGCTAAAAACTTGACTTTTGGAGCAGAGATAGGTGACTCCCCAAATCGATCCACTAAGACGGGATTTTTGGAAATTCGAATGTTTAGGGGTAAAAAGGGTAAAAACGTAATACTTATCGTTGTTCTTTAGAAAAATAAGCGGACAGGTGTCTGGTACTTTTTTAAAATTTGGTCCTATTAGGAAGCAAACGGGTAAAACCTTAATTTTGGTACTTTTTCGGCACCCCATCTTTCTTTTGAACCAATCAACATAGGAACAAAGTTTATACAACATTCGAAACTTATCAAAAAAATACGAAGATGAATTTGGTACTTTTTCGAATTTCGAAAATTTAAAGGGTAAAAATCGTAACTATTTTTGGTACTTTTTTTATACAAAACATTTTTCTCCATTCATTGACATATTCGTACTTAATTATGAGCTCTCACTACAATACTGAAATTTTTGATAACTAAATGAGGCGAAAAAATAGTACCAAAAAGGGGAGATACGGGAAATTTATGTTTTTCTTTAGCTTTTTGTTTCTGCAAGTGGTATTTTTTTATTGTCGTTAATATTGGACCATAAAACATAAGATCCAACATGCAATGCCCTGAGTGGATAAGAATTTATAAGAGGGAACTTTTTGGTACTTTTTTATTCTTTGATTGGTACTTTTTTAATTTCCGTTAATATTGGACCCAGAAACATAATATTAAACATGCAAGGTCCTGAGTGGATAAGAACCTGAAAGAGGGCTTTTAGGTACTTTTTTGTTCATTAATCGGTACTTTTTGAATTTCCGTTAGTATTGGACCTAGAAACATAAAATTCAACATGCAAGGTCATGTGGTCTTCTTTTACAAAATATTTGTCTCCATTCATTGGCATATTCGTACTTAATTATGGGCTCCCACCACAACACTGAAATGTTTCATACATAAATGGGGCGAAACAAGTTTCTAAACGGATAATACGGAAAATTAACTTACTTTCATTTGCTTTTGTGTTATACGAGTGGTACTTTTTGAATTTTCTATAATATTGAACTTAGAAACACAAAATAATAGGTGCAAAGTCCTGTGTAAATATCAACCTATGAGATAAAAATTTTGGAACTTTTTTCCTAAAACATATGTAGATACATATTCTTTGGCATATAAATATGTTCATGAAAGAAAAAGCCCGATTAAAAAGTAGCTGGTTAAATGCTTGAATTTAAACAAGTTTAAGCCTAGAAAAGTAAACTTTGGCATAAAAATATGTCCACGAATAAAAGGAGACGCTAACGAAGTAGCGGGTTAAATGCTAGTTATTTATTAAAATATAACGGTCTAAGAACATAAATTCTGTTCCATTGTGGTTGGAAGATAGCGATAAAGAAAGTGATGCAATTGCAGAAAGAGTTCAACGGAAAATAATACGAGATACATCCGACATTGTGAGCCTTGATAATAGTACGTAAGAAAGATTTTTAATTATCAAATTTAATTATAAAAATACTATTTTTAGTTTCGTAAAAAACTTTCGGCTTAATCTTCTCATACCTAGTAACATAGCACATTTGTAAAAATAGTTAATACAAAATCGATTAAATGAAAACTCACTTTTTTCCACTTTTTTCAATTCACGATACGGTGGACCAACCGCATCTTAATCCTTTGATAGTCTATGCCACAAATCCTTCGACTTGCTTTTAGCATTTGCAACATTGAGGTGCCCCTTTGCTCAATATGCATGTGCAATTATAAAATCAACCATCACCATATTCTGTCTTGGTTTTGTAAACATTGCTTTGTTTAAGCTTTCCCTAAACACAACCCAAATTTAAAAAAATTACCATGTATAAAAATTTTCAGACTAAAAACAAGGAGTTGTGACAACAAACACAGTATAAATTGTGATTTCAAGTCACTCACAGTTCTGAATATAGAGGAAATCGTATGTTTTAAATTATATTTTACACTTTTTGTAAAAAGTTTTATTTAATTACTTACATTTTTAAATGTTTTATTGTTTTCGCAAGCACAGCACCTTTCGAATAGTTTACGAAAAATTTAAATGAACTGACATTTGCTTTCGTATTATATAGTTGCAATTGTAAAAGGGTAATTTATAATTTACGAAAAGGGGTAAAAAATATCCCACAAAAAGAAAATATTTCCGAACGTTCGAAAATAAATTTTCGAAAAACGTACTACATAATACAATTTGTACGAATTCGTAAATCTTTTCTTTCGAATCGTATTACATAATAACCCCCCTGGTGTTTACACATCTCCTACAGACCAGGTTTGCTCAAATTTTTGCACCATTTTCCGATTGTACGCACATTTGGACGATTAAATTGACCGAAAAAATCACGAAGTGCACGATATTCATTTTGATTTGAACGCTCATTTTCATATTAAGCCTGAATACTTTAACGCGTTGCTCGACTGTGTATTTTTCCAAGGTTCAAATTGATATATGTCAAATGAAATGCAGAAAAAAACTTGACGTTTAGGTGTGGTCCACATTCAACATCGGCCCAACCACCCTTTAGTATACTGAAAACTAAAGAAAAACATCAAAAAAGCTCTTAAATATGAACAATTAACAGATTTCGGAATGTCCATCGGGCTGCGAAACTAGTGGAAAATATGTAAAATTAGTTTCGAAGGAAATGACACTGACCATCCGGATTTTCTTTGCTCGCTGGCGAAAAAGAGTTACATCGCTTGGTTAATTCTTCTAAGCTTTTGTTAACTGTCATAAATGTGTCTAATATGACTCAGCTTGAACCGAGTGAGACAGAAAATATTCCTAATGTTGAAATAGTGCCGATTTTGTATTCATCTAAAAACGCTCATGCCAAAAAGCGACTTAAAGTAATGTTGATACATTTTTTACTTTCACTGCAAAGCTTTATGATGCTTTAGAACTCAACCAAAATCATAGTTGGGGGTAGTGCACTAAATATTGATTTAAATCAACAATGCACTATCACTTAATAAAACTGCAAAGAAATAAATTCACATTCTTTTTTACTAGCTTTAGTGATGATTGTTATTTTTTAACTACCACTAAAAATTTTTAGAGATATTGCAAATTTTTTCACTATCAATAAACGCAGATTGAATGCAAAAATCTGCACTCAATTCAAATATTGCACAATTTAGACTTGCAATCAAAAAAGCTGCATATTGTATCACTAAAATTTAAAAAATGTAACTTTTTATGTGCATTGCTTTTGGTTTTTTTTTTGAGGATATACATTAGCAAAGAATATTAAACAAAATGAAATATGTTCAATAACGGTATAATTATTGGCTTTAAACATGAACAAAAACAGTTTTTGATTTTAAATTGAGTGCAACAATTTTAGTTGCACTCAAATGAGTGAAGAAAAAAAGTTGCAATAAACTGATGATTGCTTGCTGTTTTTAAATCAAACAATTTTTTTTTTGAGTGCAAAATTTTTTAACATCACTATCACTCATGTTAAGTGAGGCTAGGCTGCAAATTTTCAATTAATCACTCAACATCATCAAAATGATTGCAATTTTTTTTGCACTATCACTAAAGGCCGTTATACACTATCCCACAAAGTCTTTAGTTATTTACGAAAATGCAACCCTGTCATGATAAGTTGTTGTTGTTTTTTAAAAATGTTCAAGGAATAATTAGATCAGGGAAGCATTTTTGAAAAATTCGTAAGACTTTGTGAGATAGTGTGTAACGGCCTTTAGTGTGAGTAGAAATAGCAAAAAGAGTGCACTACCCCCATCTATGACCAAAATACATTTTAATTACCATAACGGGATTGTAATAATTATAAATGTTCTTCAAATTACCATAAAAATATCAGATACTGCCTTGAGGCGGTCTATTTACTTTTACTTGTGACATGTAAACGAGTACTCCAATAAAAAACTACCTTCAGACTAGTGTTTTCTACTTAAAAATTATTTTGATATGATTTTTTGATTTGAGCAAAACAAAATTTTTCGAATCATCACATCCACTCCCTGGTATGTAAAAAAACTTTAACATTAACAAAGACCTCAATGTACTATCAGTAAAAACTATGACCAATAATATACTCAATAAAATATCTTCAAATGCTTGAATGGCACCCAAATCCACTAGGGGCTTATAACCCGGCGTTTTTTTTTTACTGTGACGAAACTTTTTCCATACTTGTGATTTACCTGGCCTAGCTCAGTGCTCATTTCGGGGTGGTTCTCAACCCTAATCACCAATGTTTTCGCACAATAAAAAAAAACTTCTAAACATAATACAGAAGTAAAAAAACTATAAAAACAACAGAAACACTTAACCGGAAATATACAACACAACGCATAGATAAAAAAAATTCCCTAATTCTAGGATCGGTGTACCCCTAGACACGTCCTTGCCCTATTCCCTTTCTATGTCATACTATATTCTCCTTTCTAATATGACCCCTTTAACATTAATAAATCCACCAACACTTACGACAATTCCATCTTTTTAATCAGGCCACCAAGAACTCAGAAATCTGAAATCCTTTAAAAGAATTTAGCAACACAAATACATAATTTTTAATATTCTACGACATACTTTTATTAAACAAAAGAAAAAAAAAACATCATGGCCTTAATATGTAATCATAAAATCACGTCCGTGCTTTTTACAGTTTGTAAATATTGTGATTTTTTTTTTGAACTGTTGGTTTTTATTTTAAAGTTTTGATAGTTTTAAATTATGCCTAAGATCATCAAATTTTATTTTTATTAAATTATTTTAGTGAAGGAAAGAACTTTACAACATAAAATTAATTAAAATTTTTTTGATTATTTTTATTCTTGACTGAACGGGGGATTGAACTTGGGTCGAATTTACATCATCAGAATTCTTTGCTGTTCTACCGCTAGCGCCTATAGACTGGCAGCTGCTGCAATGGTTTACTCCTGATGATATTTTGTGGTAAAAATTAATCAACTTTACTATTTTAATGAAAACTAAAATGTACGTTTTTGTACTACTTTTATTCCTTTTCCTTGTATAATGCACTTTTTATACGTCAATGTTATCGCCTTCCTTCGAATTATACTCCAATCACATTTTTAAATTCAGAAAAAGTACCAATAATACAAAGTTTTTACTACCTTTTGCCCCTTTCCATTTATAAAAAATTTCTTTTAAGAAATTTTAAATCTTAATATACATACTTATTACAACAGATAATGACGATAATGAATAGCAGTGTTCCTACTACGTGATTTTGAGAAGGTCATTTGCAATTTCAATAAAATTGTACCTATAAGTGGTTATAAGACTGCCGATAGATTGAATCTTAATTCGAGCTGAATCGTGTTGTCTTTTTAAAATTGCGCAGTAGGAACACTGCTATTTGATTGTTCGCAGCTGTATGTCCCTGCTGATAGTTTAAGAATAAAAATAGTTAAACTTTTCAACTTTTGCTAAATGGGCTTGGTGAAAAAGTGCCGAAAATTTCTTATTTTATACAATTTTACGCATTAAAATTTTACTTACATTGAACTTTTATTGCGACATACCACCGTAGTTAAAGAAATGCGTACAAGGAAAAATTTTTATTTTAGTTTTGCAAAGTTATAAAACAAAACGTGTTTACAAACAGTACCAAACGTAGGAATTTTTACCCCATTACGTAAAAAAAATACATACTAATACATACATATATTCCTTGTGATAGTTCAAACCAAAAAATAAATAATCTTTTCAAATTGTTCAGTCTTAATGGGGTTAATTAAAACGTACCTTAAATTTCCCTTTTTAGCCACTTTGATTCCCTAAACCCAAATTTTAAATGTACTTTCGATAGACATGCCCACCACGCAACAGAAATTCTGAGGAATAAAAACTTTTGATTTACTGCCTATTTCCGATGTGCGAAAGAAATCTTTCTTTCGTACAAATACATTAAAAACAAGAACAACATTTTTGGAATTTGTTTTTGTTTTAAATGTAATTATTCGAAAGAAAGAATTCTTTCGCACATCGGAAATAGGCTATTAGGATGAAGGGTTGCTTAAAAAATTGGTTACATTATTGCCTTTAATATCCCTCCCTAGTCCTAAATTCCGGGAAAACAAAGCATAGGGTGTGTGTGAAACGGTAGAAAAGTACTCATGGAAGTAAAATTTTGACACTGTTGAGGTGAATAAAATTGCACTACTAGAGATTCTTGACAATTTTAATTCACCATAGAACTTTGCTACCGTTTCACACAAACCAGGCTTGCGAGTTTAGAAATTTGAGTGCTAGACTTAGCACATTTTTTCCGATGTAGCACTAAGAATTTCAAAAAAGCGCTAAGTGCTAGTTTAGCACATTTTTATAATTATTTACCAATTTTAGCACTTTTTTCTTATCCCAAAACTACTTAAAAGCACACATAATCAATTCAAGTGAATTATAAATTCTGAAGTGTATCAAGAAAAATACATACATATACACATGCTACATTTTTTGCAATTTTAGCGCATACTGTTTTCTGCATCTTTATAGTGTACGAAAAAGAAAACAACGTCACAACGTAGAACCGAATACAGTGACTTTTATTCTTAAAAACAAATAAATTAAAATTGTTTATTGGGCTTAATAAACAGTAAACTAAGATCTAGAATGAACATAGAACTGTTATGTTCAATTATATGCATAAGAACTTGAACCCTCCTTTAGGCAACATTTGTTGCCGCACTTTAAACATATCGGATGATATTGTAAAACAAGTAAGAGTGTTATATTCGGCTGTGCCGAATCTTTGTTACCCTCCACCGACAATTTGAATATTTCAGGAGTTATATCTATATGATGTCTATTTATTATTAATTTATCTTTATAAAAACAGACATCAGCATTAAAATTGGTTGCGGCTTAGACCTATTTTAAATTATTGACCGACAAATTCTATTATGATAGCATTAATAATTACGGTTTAAGGCGTACTAAACTGTTTTCCGGGAGTAGGGTTTAGATGGGGCCTAGGGTAAATTATCGACCGATCTTCATGAGATTTTACAGCGTCATTTCTAGTCCTAAAAAACTTTTACGTGCCAAATTTTGTTATGGTAGCGTTATTAATTACGGTCTTAGGCGTACTAAACTGTTTTCTGCGAGTAGGGTTTATATGGGGCCTAGGGTAAATTATGGACCGATCTCCATAAAAACTCACAGTGTCATTTCTAGTTCTTAAAAAACTGTGACGTGCCAAATTTCACATTGTGATTTCCAGTCGAATAAAACGAACATTTGCAAATTTCATATCATTCCATGCATTGTTCAATCATTTATGTTAGTTTTTGTAACAAAATTATCAATTTTTTAAAGTGGTGGTTCAACATTTTGATTCTACCTGATCCTACTGAACCGATTTGGCTGGATTTCAATCCCAAACTGCTTAGGATAACTACAAAAAATTTGACACGCAGTTTTTTTTTATTTTTTTTTTTTTTGAGTTTTTCGAAAGTGAGCGTGTTTTCAACAGACGGACAGACAGACGGACATGGCTAAATCGACTACTTTACGGGGTCTGAGGTGAATAATAAAAAAGTTTCACACGGAATGACAAACTTAGTATACCCTCTTCACAACTAATTGTGGTGGAGGGTATACAAATCAAATCATCTGAAAAGTCAAAATGAGTTGATATATGAAAAAGATAAAAATGACATGATTGAAATTTAAAATAGTTGTAACGACTTTATTTAAAATATGTTATATTGTAACATTAAAATAAGTGTTAATATTAAACAAAATGAATATGTAAAAATTTCCAATGTAAATCTTATATTCCAAAAATCAATGTTACAAAACTAGCACTTTTGTTTTTTGCTGTAGCACTTTTTTTGTCGATTTAGCACTTTTAATTTGAATTCTTCGGCAAGCCTGACACAAACCCATTGAAGTTACTTTAAATTTCATCAAAATCGGTTCAGCGCTCATCCATTTACTATTTAAAACTTGCGTTAAATGTTGTAATATTTGTGCTCCCGGAGATGTGTGTCAATTTATTTAATTTTACCAAACGCGAATATTATTTATAAACATTAATAACCTGCGCTAAGCTTCTGTTGGTTGTTACAATTCCGGATAAGTCGGAGCGTCTAGTCGTTTGTGTAAACGTAACCAGTATTTGGGTACTGAACTGCTGTTCGTATCTTATTCATCAGATGGCTCCGTTTTACAGGGGCCGACTATATCTAATCAATTTTTAGGGTACTCCTTTGCATTTAAGGACATTAAATATTTCAGTTTAATAAAGGCTTAATCAAAGTCCAAAAAAACAGAGGTAAAGATATATCCAACATTTGACAACTAACTCAACAATATGCAAAAGTAACTACACAGAACCTTCTAATCTTGAAATATACAGAAAATTTACAGATTAATCTTTCTTATCGGAAATCTTCCTTAAGTGGACACTCCTTTTTGACGAACGCTGTTGCCTGGCTTTGAGTTCTTTAGAGAGAACATTCTCCTTATACGGGCACATTTAAAGCCCTCTTCACTATGCGTTAATGAAGGATTCAATGTTTTCCAATAACCCATGCTAAGGGCAGCTCTTTTGTTAAATCCAACAACAAAATACAAAGAGATTCGCTTAGATTTCATAGAAGAGCAACGTTATTTTACATTTGCTCTTTCATTAGGAAAAAAAAACCCACAAACTGTAAGCATTAATCACAAAACAATCTTTATTGACTGAATGGAAACTAAAAATACAATAAAACAAAAACTTTTTTTTTTAAAAGCAAATAAAAAAGAACACGATAAAAAGAGAAAGAATGAAAAGTAAATTGTACTTCACATACGTTATAAATGATTCGTCGTATATCAATAAATTCAATTGCACGAAAACAAGAGTTAAAAATGAATTAGTTCCTTTTCAACACAATTTGTTTTCATAAAAAAATCGTTTTTTTCCATAAAAATCCTGGTTCAACGAATTAAAATTAACAATTTTTTTAAAATCAAGTTTTTATCAAAAAAAGTCGATATTTTTACAAATCAAAATCGTATATTTTCCAAAAATCCTGGTTTACAAAAAAAAAAAAAAAAATTAATAAAATAAAGTTTTTCATAAAAAAAATCTTTATTTTTACAAAAAAAGTCTTTAAATCAGTGATGCCAATTTTTTGAGAGCAAATAGCACTTTAAATTTAAAAAAAGCACTATTTTAAACAAAAAAAGCACTAATCCATTTTTACAATTTAATTAAACACAAAACAAGTTGCCTTCGGCTGTGCCGAATATTAAATACCTCCAAAATTTAAAAAAAGGCGATGGCGTAGATGGGGGACCATTTTCATTTAAAATTAAATAATAAATTTGTATATTTACATTTGTATATAAACATTTTGAAATGTATTATTATTATCTTCAATAAAAATAATATTATCCAAATCATTTGGAGTTTGAATTGGCCATAAAACAGTTTAAAAGTAATACAGTGCGAGCTCGATTTTCGTAGCTCGAAAAAATACGGTTTCCGACTGCATGTTTTAAACTTTTTAATATGTTTTTTCTACATGACTCAAAATCGTTGTTTATTTTTCCATTTACAATTCTTAATATTTTTCAAGCCATTTTCTATTTTTGAAACAGTGTATACATCTTTAAAAAAATGTTTACCGAAAACAAATACATCGTTTTTATTACGATTACTAAATATGCTATCAACTCTTAAAAGTGCAACGTTTTGTAAAATTTCCAAATTGCTCGTAAGTAAAGTTTTTGGTAAAACGAAAGCAACTTTCTTTTATCACTTTTTTTATCATTTGAAATCTTAAAATCTTTACAGGCTTTCCCAAAATTGTACTCCAACTAGCAAATCTCACCTAAATCATCCTCTACATAACCGAAGTTTTAAAAAATGGTAAAAAAAATAAAAATTTTAAAAAGCATTAAAGGCATTAACGAAAAATGGAAAAAGCACCAAGTTAGTGCTTTTTCTTAAGCTTCGTACTGACGATGGTCAGATCTTACAATATTGTAAGCAGGCGTTGCCAACAGCAATATTTTTCTGCAAATACAAATGAGCTTACAATGTTCACACAGTTGTAAGACATTTTAGCCAATTTTAATGCAATTTAAGCAACGCTGCTTACCAATATTGTAAGATCTGACTATCGTCGTTCGAAGCTTTAGTTTGGCACTAAGGATACAATTTTGAGGCATCAAAAAGCACCATAAATAGTGCCAAAAGCACTAAGTTGGCATCACTGATGATGCTTGCGAAAAGCCTAGAAGAGCTTGCGAATACTACTCAAAACATAAATGCAAATAATACGCAGTTGGTTAAAAAAGTATTCGCTGTGTTTACAGAATACATAGTAGCAAAATGGTTCAGTGCCAAAATTTTATGTTGATTATTTAAAAGGCACTTAAAAGCACTGTGAGAAATTGTTAAAAGCACTTCAAATACCCGCTTTTCAAAAACATTTTTAATGCATTGTTCAAGTTTTAGTAAACAGTACAAATATAATGCAATACAAAAATTTACCAAGTGCAAAGAGTTAAGCTGTATTAAGATAAATGGCAAACCGTCAAAAATGTTACTAAAGTTATCGATAAAAAATGAAGTTATGTCAAAAAAAATGTAAAATTGTTTAACTTAAAATTGACATTTCAAGCTTGAAATATTAAAAGTGTTGCTGAATCAGCGGTTTATGGGCAAATTCAGCGATTTACCTCTTTTTGTTTCTAGGTTTCTCATAAACAAAAAGTTGGCAACATTTAATAAAATAAACAAAACAGGGATGGCTAAGTTGTTTCAATTGTACTTTTTTGTTGATACTTTTTTAACTAAGATTTATAATACCTTTTTGTGGTGTTTTTTATGAACATAAATAAAATTAATTTCAATTAAAAACAATCTTTTAGTACAATTAGGTTAAAAAAGTACAATTTTTAAAGGTTGTTGGTACAATTTTAAAAATTCTCAACGCCATCCCTGAAACAAAACCATAACAAGAGAAAAAAAAACTAAAAACTTTGTTTACATTTTTTATAGTTCGCTCTTTCTAACATTTACTGTTTCTTTCTATCAATTCTATATCAATTAATGAATAAAAAATGTAGTGTCATAAGGGCTTTAACAACATTTCGGGTATTGGAAAAAAGCACCAAAAAATACCCGAAAGGCACCAAAATGGCAACGCTGCCTTAAATCATAAAAATTCTCTCTTTTGAATCGCCTGCTTAGCAAACAAATGTTTTTTCAAAACTTACCCTTTTACAAACATAAAAAAAACGTTTTATGTATTTACAAAAATTTAATTTCTTTTACAAAATATTCCTTTTCTAAAAAAATAACTTTTTTACAAAAAAAAAAGGTTGAATACAATCATTATTTTGACTACAAAAACGCAAATTTTATTAAAAATCGCAATTTTTATTTAAAATTGCGTTATAGACTGTTTTCACTAGAATAGCATTTCACATAAAAATCGCATATTTCTCTTTATTTTTAGTGCTTTTATTCACAGAAAATTTTCAAACGATTTTGCTTTGCCAATATAAGGCATAATTTCGATTTTTGTGTTCTTTTTCTGAAATTTGCTTTCCATTCCGACGATTTTTCTCTAAAAATATTTTATTTTCTATTTTTCAAAATAATGAATTCATTCCTTTCATCCTCCGACGCATTACTGTAAACACCACAACCTTAAAACCATTCTCAAACAATCATTTATTAAATGCACTGACATGAAACAAACAAAACTGGAGCCCGGCAAACGGAATTTTAAAAGGGGGAAAATGGAAATTGTAAACTGCAGCAATTTCACATCTTCTTTTTCTTCTGGTTGTGCATTTGATAAAAAGAACAAACTAAATTAAAGACAAAAAAAAAAAGGAAAATAACTGTGGCAAATATGTGTGAACTTTCATTTACAACAAGAAGTTGACAAGCTGAAGATTATTTATACGTTTAATCGAATTTTATTTTTTGGTACGAAAGGATTATAAAAGGGATAAACAAGCAATAAAATTCAGAGTTTTTTAAGGAGGGGATTTCAGATATTCCAAAAATAAAAAGTGCTACAAGTACACTCAAAAGCAAAATCAATCCATCCGTACTTAAACCAATCCGAAGCGGTATTAATCATACGGTGAGTACGGATTTTCTTGAATCAAGTACAAAAAGATTGATTTAAGTACGGATTTTCAATAGGAAAATACTTAACTTATCCATATTCAATCCCGTATTCGTACTTGAAATAAACCAAAAGTTAAATTATGTATAAGAAGAATTTTACTATGATTGATTTACTTATCCGTTTGACACCTTACAGAATTTCAATTATAAAACACCAGTATTATTCCCGGATATGGGTTTCACTTTAAAAACTTAATGTACATATCTGTGGCTTGGAGCTAAAAGGGCCAATGTCAAAATATTCACTTTTGAGAAAATTGGAAGTGAAGGCTTTACAAAGGTTTTTCATAGTGACATTGGCCAGCATTTTATTTATTAAGCTGTTCTGGGTTAAGTATGACTTTAGCTGTTTTACCATAATGAAAGAGAGCAAGAAAACAAATCTAATGCAATGAATAACTTAAAAGTGCAAAAAAGTGACATTGGCCTTTTTAGCTCCAAGCCACAGATATATTAGGGAGATCGAACGAATAGTATTTGACTGGTTTTACCCGGTTATTCTAGTCTTGCCCAAGTCGGATATTCTAAAATGTCCATTTTTCGAATACCGAATAAACTGGTTATTTTGATAAAATAAGCCGGTTATTTTAGAAATGTGTAATTTATATACATTTTCTTACTTTTTTTATAAATGTACCCGTAATTTAGGTATTTTTCTAATTGAATATTGGGTAAACTTAAACTTTTTATGAAAAATGTCAAAACAAAATGTAACAAAAGTCAAAAAAACATTAGGATCAATGTTAACATAAATCGCTTTTATAAGCGTGAGTTCTTGTAACAAAACCCAAAAACAACTCAAAATACTACAAAAAAATGTTCAGCTTAACAAGTAATTAGCAAATTAAAAAATACTGTCAAATTGCTAATAACTTTTTAAACTGAACATTTTTTTGTACTTTGTATTTTGAATTGTTTTTTGGCTTTTGAAATATTATATACATTTTTTAGGTGCCTTAAAGGCCCTAAAATGATAAGTTGCAAAGGTTCTTCAACGTCACGACTTATTAATCATCTTTAATTAGTCCACAAGCCTGTCATAAATATACGCCAAGTAAAACTTGACTCTGTTGCAAGCAGTTCTTAAAGGTCTGCAAATAATACTTTACTAAAATATGCTGCCAAAATTTAATCATTGAGTGCAGTATTAGACTGTTGTGTTGCCGAGGACGGAATGCCCATTAATGCACTAAAAACTCTTAAGTTGTTCTAGCATATCCTCATGCTTTAAACCACAACATACCGGCGGAGTCAACCATATGGAATAATTCATCAGTTTTATTTATTAAAACACCAAGAACTGAAAACAAAATTGAAGTAATCCAACAATGTCATGGGAGGATTTAAATTGTAATCGATGAATTAACAGATATTTCATACAAAAAGCATGTTCATATTAATATTCGTTTCTATAATGCTGAAACTTAAAATATATAATCCTGGCTAAAAGGTTTTGTTTGCAACTTTTCAAAAATATGAAGTCCACTGATTCATAAAGACATGCTTAACCACCAACAAATTAAAACTCATTTAAAATAAATTTGGGAGAATATTTAAATTTTAAATTTATTAAATTTCTATGATTTTTTAAAACCAAAATTTTTCAAAAATTCTAAAGATATTTTCAAACCTATTAAATATTTGACATCCTACACGTAACCACTAGTTTTCTTAAATAATTGTTTGCTTTTGCAAAACGTTTGGCTACAGTAAACATTATTTCGCAGTTTCTAAATTAAATAATACAATTATCATCTTAAAAATAAAGTTTAGTAAATAAATTGAAATTGTTAAAAATTATACCTAAGTTTGATCAATTTACTGGTCACGCTTTTTTTTGGGATTTTGTCGTCAAATGTTTGTTAGGTCTGAACATACCTTAAGTCATATCTATGTAGCTTGTTGGTCCCTTACCATCGTGAATTGTGTTGTTTTTTTTTATTATTCGAATTAACGTTTTATTCAAAAACTAATTTGATTTTTGTATTTTTATTTATTTGAATTTAAACCGGTTATTTTTTAAATGCTTAAAATAACATCTATTCGGAATATTCGAAAACCGGTTTTTGAAAAAAGTCGAATAACCGATCTCCCTAACATATATAACTAAAAATATAAACTAAATGAGAAGCAAGAGTTATCTATTTTACTTTTTAAACATGAAAATAATATAGGTTTTTCTTCTTTTTCTGTTGTTTGTTGTTGTGTTTGCTTGTTGTGTGCGGACAACAAGCAAATCGTTTTTTCCAACTTGTGTGGTGTTGTTGTAATTTATACAACAAACTTTGAAAAACACACGCGTATGCACGTGTGCAATAATGCAATGCTGAGATAGAGAATAATAAGTTATATAAGACTAAAACGCTCACTTTGTAATTTTACCCTCAGATTGGCACTACCAAAAAAATGTTTCATCTTTTTTTCACTTGGTTTAAGAATTTTGTACTTATTTTAAGAAATTTCAGGATTGATTTTCAAAAGTAATCCCATTTAGGATTTGTTTAAGTACGTTTTAGTGTTATTCGTACTTGAATTCTTGAGTACGACTTGTACTTAAAGTAAGAATAAAAAAATTAATTTATCCCGAGAGTTTTTCTTTCTGTGTACCTAAATATTAAAATAATAAGAACTTAAGGAACTACAGTACAAAACTAAAGTACTCTACTACTTTAATTTAAAATAAAGTTTATTACCTAAATTTACGATACTAAATAAGGAAACTACAGTTCCAAAGCAATAAAGTACAATATTAGGTACTATTTTAACGATCTTAGTACCAAATTATTGTAATAAAACACTATCGTATAAAAGTACTAAGTACGAAAGCACAAAATGTCAATATTAAAGTACTAAAGCAAAATACTTAAGTTAGAAGATACAAAAATTAAGGACTAAAGCATTAACTCCAACTTAAAAAAAAAATTTTTAAAAAGTACTCTAAAACTAAAGTGCAGAAAAAAATTTCCGCTTTACATCGCTCATTTAATCAATAATTCTAACACCTAAAATCGTAATATTCACTAAAAATCTACTTCTTTTAAAAACCACCTTTTTTACTATAAATTAAAATTTTGTTTAAAAATCGCAGTTTTCACTAACAATTGCAATTTAAAAAACAACAAAAATTTTACTAAAAAACGCATTTTTTAATAAGAAAAATCACAACTTTTCGTTATTATCGCAATTTTCACAACAATTCACATTTTTTGCTAGAAATCGTAATTTTTATTAAAAATCCCAATTTTACTAAAAATCGTAATTTGTACTAAAAATGGAATTTTTCACATTAAATCTATATTTTTACCAAAACTCGAAATTTTTTTTTTAAAAATTCCCAACTTTCACTAAAAATTGCAATTTTCAGTAAAAATCAAAATTGTCCACAAAAAATGTCAATAAAAATCGCTATTTTTACTAATATCTAATCTAATTTATATACTGTGGCAACATTGCAGTATTTACTAACTACTTTTGGTTGTTTAAAATACGTAGTGGCAACGACTTAGTTTTGTTTTATTTATTAATTAAAAACAAAAGTAAATTTTTGTGCTTTATTTTTGGTTTTAATGGTAAATTGTTTTGTTTTTTGTGTTAAATCGTTTTTTTTTTTTTTTTTTTTAAAAAGTTGAGTAATTTAAGACTATAATTTAAGTTACCATATCTTCAGCAGAAAATATGACATCTTCAAGTTCTTAAAGTTCACATGTAAAGTTACCATGAGGACAAACCTGATGTTAGCTTATCAGTCACTTTTAAGGTTAATTTTGACTTGTAATAACCAAAAACTATTTATCTGTCAGATAGCATCCTAAAAATAACTATTTGTAAGTTGTAATAATGGGCCTAAAAATCGCAATTCGCCACTTTTGCTAATATCTAATCGCAATTTTCACCAAATATTTTCACTAAAAATCGCCATTTTCCCTAATAATCACACTTAATACTGCAAATCCAAAATTTTCACTTTATATCAAAACTTTCACTTAAGATTGGAGTTTTTACTCACAACTGCTCTTTTAGCAATTTTCAATAAAAATGGAAATTCTACAAATTAAAATTTTCACATTAAATAGTTTTTTTTTTTAGCATGGAATTTTAAAAATACATCGCAAATTTTACTAAGAAAAAAACTTAAATTTCAATAAACACTTGCAATTTTACTTAAAAATCGCTATTTTAGAAACTCAAAACTACTTTTCCTAGAAACAGCTTCAGAACTCAAGTTTTCCAATACTTTGCAGGCGTTTAACAACAATCAATCAACAGTGTAATGAACATATGTGTACATTAACGGCCATATTCATAAAAAGTTCTTATTTTAAGTTGAAAGTATGTTATAACTTTTAAACGCTTTATGTCTTATAAACCTCTTACAAAAATGTGTAATCATAAACGTACAACAACAGCTTTTAAAATATTGACTGTTTGTAACGATTTTATGCTTAAGTATGGCAACTTTTTTTACGTTTTGTTGCCATTTTATTGCTAGTGATGCATGAAACTTCTATTCGGTTCACATGATATTCTAAAATTAATATATTTTTTTGAGTTGTAATTATTTTAATGTTTTTGTTCACTAAAAAATAGCAAAGTTGTAACCCATAATACAAAAATTACAAATCAACTTATTTGAGTTGTGAACCTTAATAGGTGGCCTATATTCACCAGAATAGTTTGTACCATGTATGTGTGTTTGTTGGTTTTCTTTTTGTATAGGCACTGTTGTCATACCATAGATTTATCTCTTTTGCCCAGTTTTTAAGTAGCAAAAAGAAACAAAAATTCCGTGTTTCTATTTGTTAAAATTATTTCGTTAAATAGATGAAATAATAAAGAAGAGTGATAACGAAAATTATATTGGTTGGGCATTATGCTAGAATATGTAAACAACTGTAAACTTATAGACACCCTTTTCCACCTGTGGTAAAGGGTAAAAAAGAGTAATTTTTGGGATTTCAGTATTTTGATTATAACTCAGCCATTTTTTAACCGATTTGACAGGTTTATATACCGACGTCTTTTGATATGTAAGAGATAACCACAGGTCATATGACAGTCCAAAAAATCAGTTTTTATACAATTATTGATATTTTTTGTACGGGAGGTTCCACTACCACTTCTCCAATCCCGCCCACATTTTGTGAGATGCTGTGTTTTGAAAACCTTAATGTGAGTACCTAATTCGGAAACATTGGCTCTTGCCGTTCTCCAGATATACAGAAAAAAATACATCAACAACAAGGGATTTTTGGGAAAAATTAGAGGTAGTGGGGTTTTTTGCTCATATCTCAGTCATTTTTGGACCGATCTGGTTGAATTTTAATAGCAAGAAATGGTGGACTATATGTGACATAAATGTAAAACAACCTAGCCGCTATCACGTCTGGAGTCTCCGAAAAAACACATATCAAACTTAAGACGAACAGACGGACATTGTTAAATCAACTTCTCTCCTCATAAGGACCCAAATATATATACTTTATTGGGTCTAAGATCAATATTGTAGAAATTACAAACGGAATGACAAACTTATATGTTTACCCTTTTCCACCTGTGGTGAAGGGTATAAAAAAGTATTTGAATTAAAAGTTTGTTTACTTTTGATTAACGTCCCTATTATTATGATTGCTTATTTCCTTATTTTTTAATATTTTTAAACCACAATTCGTTCTTTAAAACATACAAAAACTAACTGCAAAAATCAAAAAAATAATTAAATAGAATATCTGCATTTGACTCTCAACGCATTCATTTAAATCACATACAAATTTTTTAAAATATTTACCAATATAACCTTAAATTAATTATCTAAAATACAAAAAAAAAAAAATTAATAGAATGTATTAAACATGCCCATATTAATAAATAAAACGTTTTTTCCATTATTTTTAAATATATTGCACAAAAAAAATACCATAAAATGCAAACATTTATCAAAATGTAATTTTATTTTTGGTTTAAAGAAGGGTAAATCCAACAATAAATTTTCTTACTTTATGAATGGTTTATTAAAGGTTTAATATACTATTTTTCGTTTATGAATACAACTTAAGCAATTAATCCTGAAATATGGTTAATTAATCATAAATAAGTTTTTATGAATACAGCTGTAAAAGTTTAAATACCGTCCATAGTAGATAATGACTCAATTTTATTTTAACACCCCCCATTTCAATTTTACATCGTATTCGAAACACATCAATGGGACGGATACATGTTAAACCTAAACAATTTTCACAGAAAACTAGGAAGGAAAAAAAAAACAATTTTGTATAACTAGAAAAAAACGGAAATAATTTTAACTTATACACAGGAAAAAATTATATGTATTTTTGTTTTTCATTTAAATAAGGACTTGTTTTAAAAACATTATCCTACCTGCATTTAATAAAAATGATTAATGCCTTTAATAAAATATCACAAGAAAAATAACGATAAAACAATATTAAAAACTAATTAAAAATTGACAAATGAATGAGAACAATAAAAAGTGGGCGAATTGTTGGTTTGTTTTTTTTTCATGGTGTTTAGTTCAATTGTTATTAAAAATATGGAAGTGGAAAAATAAATTAAATGACAAAAAAATTCAATTAATTTTAATTTCTTTTTTTTATAATTTTTTTTTTAAATTTGTAGGAAAATAACTCGCTTTTTATTGGATTTTTATATGTTTTTTTTTTTGTTCAATAAAAAATCGTTTTTTATTATCGCCTTTTACGTGAACAAAGAATGCGCTTTTATCGGCAAAAACACTTTTTTAGCAAAATGAAATTTTTATTTTAAAAAGGGGAGATTTTTTAAAATTGGCGTTTCTTTATTTAAGTCCTTATGTTATAAAAAAACGTTCTCTGATTTTATAGCAAAAATATGTATTTTTCATTAGAAAGCCCTTAGCACTAAAGTACTTAAATTCTAACCTCCGTATTCATAAACGATTATTAAATTTAACAAACGTTTATTATGGTTAATTTTCATAGTAAATTTGTTCTTTAAACCTTTATTTAATTTAAAAATTTTTTATGAATACAGGCATTAGGTTCTAATTAGGGTATTCATTTAATCGGGCTTTTGCTTTAATCGGTTAATCGCTCGATTAATTAATCGAGGTTTTGGTTTAATCGGTTAATTTTGTTTTTGATCGGTTAACTGATTAATAAAGTTTTTTTTTAAATTAAGTAATTTCAATAAATAAAAATTATTTATTATTTGGAGTTTATTTGTAAAAAATAACAATGATTCTTGAACTAAAACGAGCAATTTCAATAGTTTAAGGCGATCTTAAAAATAATCTTTTAGAAAAATAATTTGGTTTAAATGTTTAGGATTTAAGCGACTCTTTTCTTTAGTTTTGATAAATTTTGACTTTCGAAAATATTCTTTCACTTATCGTAGATGTTGGAGAAATCGAATACAAATCCACAATACAGAATATCTTATTTCTCAGTCCTTTTGCTGGATTTCTCCAAACGTATGCTATTAGAGTCCTGTTTTAATTTTTTAAAATTTTCAACACTTCTAACGAGAGTTTCTTCTGTTGTCACGTGTCATCATCTGACTCATTCTGGCAAAGCTCTGCACATTCTGCAATGAAGTTCATTCCGAATTACTTAATTTCTGTTTTTGTTCTGCATTTTAAGAATGTATCTTCTAACAATACAAATATAAAATATATTGTATGAAAAAATATTTCTTAGCACAACTTTTTTGGTGCACTTTGGTGCAGATGACATTGTAGAATTGTACATGTTTGCATTGCAAAGCGAGTAGCTTTGCAACTGACCTTTTGAAACTCAACCATAATTAAAAACACAAAGAAATATGGTTTAATACTACAAAAAATTAGAAATTTTGTTACATCGGTTAATCGATAATCTAAAATAGCCAATTTTAAATTAACCGATCAGTTAATCGGTTAGTAATTAATTACTAACCGAGTTCTTATGGTGCAAACATAACTGGGACAAACGACGAACTTTGCATAGTACGACGCATTCGTAGTGTAAGTTCGTCAAATGAGACACAATAAGTGCGTGAATTCCAGTAGTGCGATTCACTAACTTTTATAACGATAATCGAACCGTTAAAATAAATATAACAAGAATTTATCGAAAATGCTATTCAGTAAAATTTTTAACGATATTCGCTGTCGTTTAAAATCAGCTGTTACTTTAAGGAATTTTTTGTCGTTATTTTAGCGACAATAATTTAGGTTGTGTTTATTTAATCGATAAAATGTATTGTATGTTAAAAATAGCTTACATACATACAAAGATATATTTATATGTATATGTACATATAAACAAAAACTAAATCCTAAATGTAAAATTTACAAAAAAGTATATTAACCCTAGAAAGATAATCGGCGTAAAATTTACGCATACTGTAAACAAAAAGTTTTGTTAATTATTGAAGTTGTTTTTTTGTTTTAGTTTTTTCTGATAATAAATATATATAAACATTTTTAAAACTCGGGTCTTTTTACTTTAGCTGTATTGAAAAAAGTAATCAACATTAGTTTATTTCAAATTAATCAACAAAATGCCACAATTTAGCTTTCCAAAAAGCATGCGTAAATTTTACGCATGATTATCTTTAACGTATATCAGAATATGATTATCTTTTTAGGGTTAAGAACAAAAACCAAATTCTAAATGTAAAATTCACAAAACAAAAATATAAACACCATAAATTAACCCTTCGTCTTACTCATGAGTCTGGCCAGATCTTTTTCAATGCATTTTGAAGGCAAAAACATTTGTAACACAGGGGGTTAAGAATAATTTCGTTTGTTTTTATTTTATTCTCTTTTGTGCTTTTAATTTTTTTTTAACGTTTTTAAGACATAGATGTTACAAAAATACAGCTGTTTACTATCGTTAAAAAAAGTTACAGAATCACACTATCGTTACTGCAAGCGAATATATATGTCGACAAATATAACGATTGTCGGTTCGTTAAAAGTTAGTGAATCGCACCACAGATTGGCCAAGGTCGCCTTGTGGGACTTTCACACTCATCAATTTCCATCTGCTTATCTGAGGTATGCGAAATAATCGAACAAAATCTTTGTCCGAAGCATATAATCTTTTAAATGACTGAAGAAAAAGATTGAGGCCAAAAGATGTTTTTTTTTAATGTGGAATACCTGGAGTAATTGGAGCAGTAGACGGCACTCACATTTAAGTAATAAGGACAAGTAATGATGAGCATTTATACTTCAACCGAAAACAGATATTTAACTTTAACGTGTTGTTTATAGTCTTCCCATACCTAGTTACATAGCACATTTGTAAAAAAAGTCAAAACAAAATCAGTTAAACGAAAACTCACCTTTTTCTACTTTTCCAATTCACGCTACGGTGGACCAACCGCATCATAATCCTTTGGCAGTCTTTTCCACAACCCCTCGACTTGCTTTTAGTATTTGCAACATTGAGGTGCCTCTTTGCTCAATCTGCATGTGCAATTATAAAATTAACCATCACCTCAACTGTCTTGGTTTTGTAAACATTGCTTTGTTTGAGCTTTCCCTAAAGCAACCCAAATTTAAAAAAAATGGCTATATATAAAAATTTTCAGACTAAAAACAAAGAGTTGTGACAACAACCACAGGGTATAAATTGTGATTTCAAGTCACTCACAGTTCTGAATATAGAGGAAATCTTAAGTTTTAAATTGTATTTTACAGTTTTTGTAAAAAGTTTTAGTTAATTACTTACATTTTAAAATTTTTTATTGTTTTCGCAATCACAGCCACTTTCGAATAATTAACGAAAAATTTAAATGAACTGACATTTGCTTTCGTATTACATAGTTGCAATTGTAAAAGGGTAATTTATAATTTACGAAAAAGGGTAAAAAAATCCTGCAAAAAGAAAATACTTCCGAACGTTCGAAAATGAATTTTCGAAAAACGTGCTCTATAATACAATTTGTACGAATGCGTAAATCATTTTTTTCGAATAGTATTACATAATAACCTCTCCGTTTTTTTATTCTGCACTTTTTCGTTGGGGAAAAAGATAATCCCATAATGAGAAAACAGCCACGAGTTATAAATAAAAACTGCTCATTTTGTTCGATTAAAGTTGTACAACATGAGTATATGGGTAATGAGAGTTCTACTTCACTTTGGTAAAAAAGCCATTAAAATGGAGAAAAAGCCATTAAAATGGGAGTTTCTCTCTTATTAACATGCAACACTTCGAGTGATTATAGCTAACATTTAAAAAGTGTTACATGTATAAATTGTGAAATATTTTTCTTAGAAACGAAATTGCCATAAGTGCGAATAAATAACAGTTGTTTGACCTCCTAAATGCCATATAGCATATCGAAGACACAAACCATGTTGAACAATGTCACCAATCTATTTGTAAATCCTGCATTTTTAAGTAATACAAGCCAATACATAATATCATAATTTAATCTCTAAGTGCAGAAACGGAACTAATTCAAAACATTTTTTTTGAGATAATCAAATAAAACAGTGTAGCTAATTATAAAAAATGCAAGTTTTATGTTCTTAGCTCGTAGACGAGAGAACTGACATAAGACTCAGTTAGCTGGGAGTAAAAGTAACTTAACTTTACCGTAAAAAAGTAAGACCAGTCTATTTGTTACAGATTGAGACGTTACATCTGACTGCTAACTATAATCGTACTAATTGCTTTACAAACAACAAAATGAAGCAGCTGATTTGCAACGTTACTGTTACTCCCGACTAACTGAGCCTTTACATTTGAAGTTGTCTACGTTGACAGTTTTTATATTGGTTTTTTTTTAGCAATACTCAAATTAGGTACTTGAAGTAAATCTCAGTAGTTCCCCTTCTGCACTAAAGGCTAGCTTACACGGTAATACAATGTATTACAACTTTTTAGAATCAAAATAATATGAAATTCTCTACGAGTTTAGAAAAAAATAAAAGTATGTTGTAAGTATATTTCATGTTAACAGGGATGGTTGGTATAAGTCAAGGCGAATTGACTAGAAGGTGAGGTCAACTCTACAACAACACTGCTTCTGTGGTCGGGTTGTCAAAAAAATTGCTAGCAAAAAAAAATTGGTTTGTTTACATAAAAAACTAGTTTGGGTGTGTGTGAAACGGTAGCAAAGTACTCATGGAAGTAAAATTTTGACACTATTGAGGTGAAGAAAATAAATTTTGACATTAGTGTAGAAATTTTTGACAACCACAAAATTATTTTTTTTCTTCAAATTTGTTTAAACAAAATAAAAAATAATATGGAAGCAGGACCAGCGGCAAAAAAATTAAAAAGAATTATACAACATGCAAGTATTTACATATGTACAGTAAAATCTCGGAAAAGTTAAGTCTCGAAAAAGTTAATCTCGCGGAAAAGTTAATCGAGCGGCTGTCTTCTGTATAAGCTTTTTTGCCCACACTTTTTGTAAAAATTGTTAATATATCAGAACGAATTCATCAAGTAGGTGGAACGATCTCATTTCCAACAGAATTGAAATGAATTTTGGTAAAAACTTGATTAATTTATTCATTTTCACAAAACTACTAGTAATTGTTTTTTTCTTTATGTCAAAATTTTACGTTGTCAAAAATGTTACAATTTCACACAGCACAAATATGAAAATTTTCAACCACAAACAAATTTCATTTCACCATAGAACTTTGCTACCGTTTCACACACACCCTTTGTATACAAACTTTGACAAGTTGACCACCGAAATAAAACACCGTATGTTGACTTGACCCCACCTTCTAGTCAATTCGCCTTGGTATAAGTAAAATCAAAAATAATAAGAAAAAAAAGCAGATGGTTGCAGTTTTACAATGTTTACAAAAACAACATTAAAACTTCCTGAGTTGATTTTAGTCGTTTTTTTAATTGTGTAAAAAATGTTACCACCTTCAATATATGCTGTTAAAATACACCTCTGGTGTGATGAGAATACATAAGTTGCTAAAATGGTTTAGAAAAAAAAAACAATAACCGACCGCTTGTCAGATTTTGTACTCGTATTCTCTCTTACTCCATACATTTTGTTTTAACACGATAAGATTTTTCTCATTCTACTAGCCTTAAGTGATTCAATTGCTTAAAATTTCAGTTGTTTTGTTAAAAAAAAAAAAATGTTTACACACACGTGTTTTACTGGCAACATTTTCAAACCGGAAAACATTTTCTGTTTGTTATTGTCTGTATGTTTTTATTAAAATGCATTTCAAATGCTTTTGCAGGTTTTTTTTTTTAGTTTGTGGTTTTCTGATATTTTATTTCTATTAGATAAATATATGTTACTTTAATTTATTTATTTTGTGGTAAACAGAATTTGTTTTCGAAATTTTCTTTATAATTATTGCGAATATCTAAAATTTGCACTGAATTTATTCATCACTGCTGTGCAAGAGGAAAGTGTTAAATTTTAATATCCCTTTGCAATTTCCGTTTCCGTTTGTATATGGCTTGCATTCACTTGTGTATAGAGAACTAAATTTTCTAATTTATTTCCATTTTTTCCAAGTTCGTGTTCTGGTTTGTTTTGTCAAAGTTATTTTCGGGAATAGAAAATTTATTATAAATAAGAGTTCTGTATGACGTGCTAAATTCCCAAATTTTTCATATTTGATAAATACACTGAAATTTATTGTTGATTTTGTTTTTTTTTTTCAAATTAGTTTTACACTTTTTTTTACGAGAAAAAAATTTTTTTTTAATTAAATTTTAAATACTAAAAACTTTTCTTGCGAATACATACTGGAGTGTTTTTTTTTAATTTAATATTATTTGCCAAAAAGTGATTTTAATCCCAATTTAATCCTTTTGACACTAGTTATTAAAATATTAAATTGCATCGAGGAAAAACCAAAAAAATGTTAAAATTTTATTTAGCAAAAAATGTAACCTCTAGATTGTGTTTTTCCATGAAATCATTAATGTCAACATCCCACATGCAGTGTACAATATTATGGCAATAAACTACGGATAAATAATTGACTGCTGCCATCGTAAAGATAAAAAAGCTGTACCACAAAACAATAACCGAGGACTGGTCGGTGGTGTGGGCAAAATAATAAATAAGAAGTAGAATAATGAATTAAATTTCAAGCATTTTATGTTTTGTCATAAGCTGCATCTAAAAAAGAGAATAACGCAAACATGAGCACTTATGTATGTATGTTGTATGAAGAGGAAGCATTAGAGGCAGACTAAAACGAATTGTTATGACCTTTAAGCAGTGAAAAAGTCACTGGGCGCCCAAAGCTATTGGTTGTTTTTTTAATGTGGAAAAACTTTACTCTATAACAATTGTTGCCAATAGCAACCTTAAAATATTTATGCTTGAGTGTTTAAAGTAGAAAAAGATTTACTATAAGCGGCCT
This sequence comes from Pollenia griseotomentosa, assembly GCA_963931875.1. Taxonomy (NCBI): domain Eukaryota; kingdom Metazoa; phylum Arthropoda; class Insecta; order Diptera; family Polleniidae; genus Pollenia; species Pollenia griseotomentosa. The sequence continues at coordinate 149,502,749 of OZ007564.1, forward strand.
TTACACGATCAAAGTGCTTAACAAGCACGATTATAGAATGATGAAAAAAACGTTGTGAGTATGTCAGACACCGACAATGCTGGGTGGAAAATCTAATCAATTTAGTTCTCACTTCAATTTTTAATTAAATGTAAGCGCTGAAGTTAACATTTAAGCAAAAAAATTAAGCTTTTCCAGTTTTTTTATTTATTGCTATTTTCAAGCAAGCAGTTTTAACACTGCCTGCAAACATGATTATACGGTTAAAAAATTTACTTTAACATAATGGGTGGTATTATTGATTCCGTTCCGCAAGTGCGGAAAGCAATTTTTGTGCGGAAGCCAAATTTGTAATTATTCATTCCGTTTGTGCGGTATCCTTCCGTTGTTGCGGTATCATCTCTACCATTGCGGTATTCCCATATTATTGAAACCGCAATATAGATATTTTTCGCCATTTTGCTTACGTTAAAATTTTACAACGAGAAGCTAACGGAAAGAATAAAAATGTAAGAAAAAATATTTAAAAAAAATAAAATTTAGTTTTGTTATTTAAAAAAATGTATTACAGGAATAATAAAAGAGATAAATACACAAGCAAATTACAATTAGAAGCAATGGTTGATTTAATGAAATTAAATCGAGACGTTGCTTGTGGTTTTAGTCAACGTGCCCCAGCAGAAATAAAAAATTTTTGGGAAGATTTGGCATTGACTCTAAATGGTTCCGGGCCGCCTTTAAAAGATGCCAGTGGTTGGAGAAAGGTAATGCTGTTTTTAGAAACATTTTTCCAACGGGAGCATTAATTGTTCTTGTATTGTATTTAAGGTATGGACAGATTACAAAAGCGGTGTAAAAAAGAAACTTATTCCAACTTACTCCCATCATTCATGTGTAACACACCTTCAGATTTATATCTTAAAACTCTTCTTTCTACCCGAAGGTCTAAGTAATCATCGTCACTGCTACTTTCAAAAAATGCTATGGTATCCATATAACACTTACACTTATATTAGTCGCGTTTGTATATTTTACGGAAATTAATTTATTTAAAAAAATTATTACTCACAAAAATTTCAGCAACTAGTTTAAAATGTTTTTTTATCACCAGCTGACACAATATCAACTCAGAAATAATTAAAACAGGGATGTTAAAAATTTATTGCGGAAAGCTTATACCGCAGGAATGAATAATTACAATTTGCATATCGATCGATATTTATTTCCGTCGAATTTTCCTTTCCGTGCGGAATCAATAATACCACCCAATATTATTTTTAATAAAATGCACTTCTGCAGACTGTAGGGTATAAGAAAATCGATTTACTAACAGCATTAATCGAAAGCCATCATAAATTGCACACGTTATTATAGACATTTTATGACGCAATCTTTTACTCTTCAATAGGGTAAGCCAATAGCAACCAAATTCATTAATGTCGTGTAAATACATTAAGTTTCGGTTAAACAGTTGTTAAGTTTTTTCTTTAAAAAAAAAGCAGTGGCTTTTTTTGGTGAATTTCTTTTCTTCGTAAAATTTCCAAAAACCATAAGTCAAAAATTTTTTGTAAAAAAGACTTTTGTTAATACACAGAAAACAATATTTCACCAATTAAAGCATTAATCAAAAATAAAATCGGCTTAAATTAAAAATTAAATTAATTGAATTAAACGTTTAATCAAGTGAATTAAAAGTTTACTTGATGCAAATGAATAAACCGTTTAATTCACTTGATTAAACATTTAATTCACTTGATTAAACGTTTGATTCACTTGATTAAATTTTTTATTAAAGGTGATTTTAATTTTTATTAATTCTTTAATTGTTGAACAATTTTTTTCTGTGTATGTAGTACGATAATAATTTGCTACGTAGAACTACCATTAAATAACTTCCTACAAACGTTTTTTTTTTTTTTTAAATGATATAGAGATTATTTTCCGTAAACAAAAAAAAGGAGACTCCCCAAAAAAACTCTTAAGGCCCAAATATAATATGCTTCATTTGGATTAAGCACTTGTGGGAATACATGTAAATCATATGTGTCAAACCGTATTGAACTTAAGGAAACTTTTTGTTAAATTTTATAAAACTGTAATTTGCTTAAGCAAAGTACGAAACTGATCGCACATACCATACGGAACCAAATGTTTTTAGGTTTTGTTTTTGCTTCTTTAAATGCTTTTGAAAGGCCTTTTTGTAAATTTTTAACAGTAGCTTAAGTAGGCTTATGTATTTTATTATTGGACCTAAAGTTTTGTAAAATTTTATAAAACTAAAGTAATGATTTTGCGTATTATACCCAAAACTTTCTATTTCTTTAGTAAAAAAAGCGTTGGACTTTTTTTTATTGAACAAAAAACAAGACTACAAAGAAAAAATTCTCCAAAATTTTGCACCGATTTAAGCATTAATAAAAAATATAATCAGTTTTAATCAAAAATTTAATCAAGTGAATTAAACGTTTAATCAAGTGAATTAAACGTTTAATCAAGTGAATTAAACGTTTAATTAAAACTATTAACTGGTTTAATTGATACAATTAATTTGTTTACTAGTGCAAATTTAATTAATTTTTTAATTAATATCACAAATTTTTTAATTGAAATAAATTTTTATTTTTTTTCTGTGTTCAAACAAATTTGTTAACTTTCCAGAAATATATTACATATATTTGAAACTTTCGTAAGTCTGGGTTTACAGTGTAAACTTTACGCTATAAAAGTTTTCTTATTGGCGAGAGGGGAGAGAAAAATTGCAAGTTCTCTTCCCCTATCACCAATAAACTTAGACTTTCTGAAAGAAAACTTTCATAGTGTGAACCAAGACTTAAGCCCTTATGACACTACATTTTTTATTCATTAATTGATATAGAATTGATAGAGACAGTAAATATTAGAAAGAGCAAACTGGAGCAAACTATAAAAAATGTAAACAAAGTTTTGTAGTTTTTTTTTCTCTTGTTATGGTTTTGTTTCAGGGATGGCGTTGAGAATTTTTAAAATTGTACCAACAACCTTTAAAAATTGTACTTTTTTACCCTAATTGTACTAAAAGATTTTTTTAGTTGAAATTAATTTTATTTATGTTCATAAAAAATACCACAAAAAGGTATTATACATCTTTGTTTAAAAAGTATCAACAAAAAAGTACAATTGAAACAACTTAGCCATCCCTGTTTTGTTTATTTTATTAAATGTTGCCAACTTTTTGTTTATGAGAAACCTAAAAACAAAAAGCGGTAAATCGCTGAATTTGCCCATAAACCGCTGATTCAGCAACACTTTTAATATTTCAAGCTTGAAATGTCAATTTTAAGTTAAACAATTTTACATTTTTTTTTGACATAACTTCATTTTTTATCGATAACTTTTTAAAAATTGTTGACAGTTTGCCATTTATCTTAATACAGCTGAACTCTTTGCACTTGGTAAATTTTTCTATTACATTATATTTGTACTGTTCACCAAAACTTGAACAATGCATTAAAAATGTAGTGTCATATGGGCTTAAGAGGCACTTTGATACAAAGAGAAGATCATTCTTAGCATAGACGAAAATGTAGAAAATAAACAATTTTTGATCATTTTATATCTTTTATTTAATTTTTAATCCAAATTCAATAAAAACTTTTAGCCACATCCCCATTCTGCATCACCCTAATTGTTATTTGTTCTCATTTCAATTATTTTTTCTTTTTATTCAATCGACGAAAAACTTAAAGCTGCTTTAAAAGAGGAAAATTTAATTGAAATTACATTCGCCAGAAAAATAAAATTATTAAAGTTTTTGAATAATAATTTTAAATAGAGTAAAAAAAATTAATATAAATCAAGGACATTTTAATATTTATTATCAGTGAAAGTTTTGATGCATAAAAAAAATTAAAGCAAGAGAATGCTTTAAAATATGCAACAAAGCATATAAAGTTTCAGCATTAATCGTAAAAAATAGGTTCTGCAAATGTTCCTGATTTACTTGAGTACATGACTTGTCGGCCTAATCGGTGATCTTATTTCTGGAGAATCAACCCTTCACCACACACACAGATAGCAATTGAACATATCATAAATGAAAGAATTTATTAAAATAAATAATTTTTTTTTGATTATAGAACCGATTTTTATTATTTTTACGGGACTTTTTTATATTTACTTCTCAATAATTTTTAGTTTAATCACTAACAGAACAACCTAAAGCGTTGTCTATCTGTCAAAAACTCTTATGCTCATACGAAATGTATGAAGTAAGCCCAAAATAGCGTGGCGTCAACGGTTTGCAATTGAAAAAATCCGATTTTGACAGCGCGTTAGGTAGTGGAGTTGGCTGCTATTGCCAAAAAATAATGGCAAATTAGCTATTTTTGGTCAATCTATTTCCATTTTGATTTATTTTTTGTGGGTTTTACTAAACATTTAAGCTCTCATTACTGTTTATGAAACAGCGCTGACTCTTTAATTTAAGTTTGTTATTGCAGCCTTAAAGCTTGGCGCTAAAAATATCTTACGCCTTGCGCGCTGATTTAGCTTGGTCTGTAAGTCAATAATTGTGCACAATCATATCCTCGCCCTTTGCTAAGGAGCTGGAACTTTCTAATATCTAATACGAGACAGGTTCTGATGATTAGCTACAGCACTTTGTGAGATCCGCCGGCAGACCCATGTTCCCTACAATGCACAGTGGGACGAATTCCGAATCCAGCTGGACCAAATAATCATTCTTATTCTATTTGGCGTCGGCAATAACAACGGCAATTTAAAGGCAACAGCAAATCTTATTAAAGACAACATCAATTCTATGTTAAATTGGTATTTTGTAAGAGTATTATGACGCCGTTGAATATTTATCGATAATGTTATTAAAATACAGCACACATCTCTAATAAAAGAACCAGCTGATTCATTTTGTTTACTGTTTTTTGATAAGAAAACAAATTCTGTGCTGCTTGTGCAAAATTTAAAGTTGAATAAAAATAAAAAAATAATGTTTAAATAAAAATTTTTTTTATTTCTGATTCTGATTTCTGAAATATTCCCTTTTTAATTTGCCTAATGAAAAGTTAGTGACATACATATTAAATCTTCAAAAGTGCCTAATGAATTTTTTTAACCTTTTTAAGATTTGAAAGATATTTTCGGCTGAATAAACCTTCTTTTAAACATGTGTTGGAAATAATAGAGCCATATTTAAAAAATGGAACGTTTGTTCAAACACAATATAATTTGCAGCAACATTGCGTTTTTGGCCAGGGATTGTAGCCGCTCTGCGTTGGAAATTATTTCAACTTTGTCTGAGGCTCTGGAAGTCATGGAGAGAGAACTTTGTCCACAATGGACAAACTTTAATATGACGGATGCTGAGTAGCATTTCCAGGTGTAATTAGCTGTGAGGACGGAACCCACATCAAAATTTCAGCTCCAAAAAAAAAGACCAGCATATCTACTTTAATCGCTACGGATATTGAATTAAATAGGAAAAGAGACCCTGCAAAATCCTCTGGCTAGTGATGGATTTTTAACAAGCTCTGCCACTAGCTTCTCGAACTGGCACTTAGTTGTTATTTTAATTTTTTCAATTATTTCCACAAAAAATATATCAAAACACAACACAAATGTAGAAACATATCAAAACCGCCGTATAAATCAAAATTGCAGCCAACCATAACGTAAACTTTTTAAAAAATTTTAGAACACAACACAAAGCAGCGCAAGACAACACTATAAATGCCGACGACAAAATCAAAGGCAACAGCAACGCCAATTTTACTTAGAAAATACCAAACATATGTTAACAGTCATCGAAGTATGGCAATGTTGCCAACGGGAATACGAAATTGAAACAAAACATAAAAAACGGCGTTGCTTACTGTTGACGACGCCAAATGGAATAAGGGTGAATTTGATGTTCAGTCAATATGGTTTTAGGGCTACTGCATTCAAAAAAATTCTACCCAAATTTTTAGGAAAAACAATAGAGTTTCGCTATTGCGAACTTTGGTTGTATATATTTTTCTTATAGTTTTAACAAATTCGAAATTATTTTTAATGTTTTAGTGATTTTTGAATTTGGAAAATTATTTAAAACCAGTATACGAAAATAAATACTAAATTTCGCTCCTTAGTGTTCGGTTCGGTAGATTTATGGAAAACACAATCCCTAATAGTGTTTGTGTAGAAAATTATTAAAAAAAATAACGTTTCCCTGTTAGTCATCTTTCGAACACAAAAAAATACTGTTTTTATCAAACTTAACAAAAGATGAGAACATTTAATTCCGTTCAGTTTTTTTAAATCCACAAACTATATTGTTTTCGGTTCATTAAAGTTCTTTGCTTTTGGCTGGTAAAAAAAAACAAAATACACAAACAAAAAAAAAAAAAAAAAAAAAAGCCAGCAAAATAATTTTACATAAACAAAACATTAACACAGCTGTTCGTGCTGCGGTCGTTGCTAAAATTTTTTGTTTGTTCATTTCTTTATCAATGCTTAAAACGAAACATCATAGAACATTAAAATATAATGTTTGTCGAATCACTACAATTGTTCTGTTTTTTAACGAAGAACAGAAAACTGCATAATGTTCGGCTCTTTCTTGAAAATAGTTACGAACGGTATTAAGGGTTGTGTTCGTCTACACAAACACTAAAAAAATAGATATCGGTCTTGGGTGTGTGAGCCGAACGCTAAATAATGTATATATATGTATATTATATTATGTATATTATTTAAAAAAGCATAAAACTAAATTGCAACCAATTTTAATGCTGACGTATGTTTTTATAAAGATAAATTAATAATATAAAGATAAAATAAAGATCCCACTCCTTAAATATTCGGCACAGCCGAATATTGCACTCTAACTTGTTTTTTTTTGATTCCACTTTTTTGTTTTTTTTTGCCAACATTCCAGACTTTTGTCCAGTTCGATTCGGGATTCTTAACAATGTGCAATGGTTTGAAAATAAGTCCTTGATGGTGACTTTTTAAGACCTCTCTTCCGGCAATTTTGATTTTTTAAAAAGCTACTACGATATTTACGAAGGCGGTTCACCACCAATCAATCTAGAACCTAAGTAATAGGGGCTACAAGTTGTGTTTTGGCTCCGCTAAGTATCGGCAGCACCTATTTTCCAGAAAATGTAACACCGACAGAGTGTTGCTTTTTCAAATCTAGCTAATTTCTACCAGCCTGTTTTAAAATTAAACTTATTCCGGTTTGAGCATTTTCCATCTACCGCAACAAATTGTAGAAAGACGGGGTCTTTGGTTGGTGAGGCAGGTTAGGCAAAACCTTTCGACCACTATTTTCTAAGTAGTTTTAAACTGGCCTTGCAACATGCGGCCGAGCGTTTTCATGGGAAATATTTATGTCTTTTCGCATATTTCGGCATATGTTCGGCTTCTAACAATTAAATTTTATTCGGTAAATGATTCCTGCAATAATCTGCCAGATCAAGATAGAAGAGTCCTACCAAATACAGAGCACTAACTTAAAGTGTTTACATTAATAGACTTTTATTCGACCTTTACAAAATTTATTATTATTATTTAATTAAGCTTGAGGTCTTTTTTTATATTAAAAATATATTAAATTTATTAAACCAATATTTCGGCACGCCTTCTTCAGGGTTTTTCTTGAATTTTTGACAAAATTAACAATTTTTAACAAATTAAATAAATATAACAAAAAATCAAAAAAACAATTTTCAATTAAATACAAAAAAAAAAAAAAAAAAGGTTTTCCAATTCAAAAACTAATCTATTACATTATAAATAAATTTTAAACTTCCGTTTATATTTTTATAAACTAAATGCCTATAATTTTGTGCTAAACTTTCAGTATCAGACTTAAAATTTATTCTCGATATTGTCGGTACATTTATAATTTGCAACATTTCTAACATAAGCCTACGTTTATAATTATTTTCCATACTTAAAACTGTTGTATTTTCAAAATCAGGATAATGGTTTTAATTTGCACAATGAGCTGATAAAGCTGTTTTTTGGGATGAAATATGTCTATATTTTTGATCTGACTTATGTCTTGCTAACCTAGTTTTCAGTTTATTCTTCGTTGTACCAACATATATTTTACCACATTGTCCATTAACATTTCCCCCACAAGGTATCTTATAACTACATTCGACATTTCCAACTTATTTATTTTATCCTTCATATTAGTGAATAACCTACCTATTGTGTTATAAGATTTATGCGCAATTGTATACCTTTCCGTATCATAAATATTAGATTTTTCTTATCTCTCCGAAAATTTTGGTACATAAGTTAGCGATTTATAAACTTTTGGTTCCGTATTACGTATTCCGTATTCGAGTTATTTATTCTATGGTTATTATATTGTATTAATAAATTAGATATAATTTCCTTTGGAAAACTATTTTCTCTTAATGCTCTAGAAATTTTCTCCTTATTATTCCTACACGCAGAGAAAAAACATGGTTGAGGTATGGTTAAAAAAATTATATTATGTTCTCCACAATAGCCACAAACAAACTGTTTTTGTTTTTAACATTTCTTTTGTCACTATTAATAATTTTTTTTTTTAAATTTTACAATAAAATGTTTACCTCCTTTGAAACTTTAAATATGGTTGGACTTAACAATAGAATGTTTTAATAAACTTAAGCTACAACCATAGGTATAATTATATATAAGAATAACATTTTTGTTTTTAACAATAATATAATAAAAATAAACATTTAATGTTTAAATGGTTTTCGTAAACAATTTTATGATTAAAAAGCAACAGAAGAAATTTCAATCAGTTTATTCGATTACATATTTGCATTCAGCAGGCATAGAAGTAAATAAAAATGTAAAAAACAATTTTAATCAGATTTATGAAATTTTTAATTTGTGTTATACATTTTTCAATTTTTCAATATACAAATTTAATAATTAAACATCGTTTAAAAATAATAAGCGAGTTATTGGTGTCAATTTCAATGGTGGAGACGGTTATAATATATTTTAAAGCGAAGGTAAAAAAGGAATGTATACATAAATGCATTAATACTAAATATAATTTGCTTCTTTTTAGTTAATAGGGTGACGAAATTCAAGAAGAGTTGGAGATTTAAGAAATTTTAAAGTAAATAACAGTTATTAGGTAAATGCAATATGTATGTATATTAAAATTTCTATTAAAAAATAAAATGCAAACTAATATTTTTTCTTAGATGCTGAAAATAATGTTGCAATTCCTTTAAAAATCAATCATTTTAAAATCTGTACTTTTTAACGATTTCGTCAATTGTCCAGACATTTTATTAAATGAAATATCATCCACTGAAGAAAGTTATTAATATATTCATACATACTTACATCAAATCAGATTCGTAAAAATGTCAGTGTCATAAGAATTGTTTGGTCAGTGTCATAAGAATTGTATGATGTGTGCAAGGTACGTAATAAGGTAATGCATTAAGGAGGGTTATGCCGGCTGTAAATGTTTTTATGGAGTTTAACATTTAGAATAAATAAGTTAAAAACTACTCTATGAATGTGCCTTAGTTGTTTTTAGCAAAAACCAAATTAGTTTAAGATCCAGCTTTTATTACACCGATCGACTTATGTATGTAAATATGTATAAAAAAAATATGTTATGTAAATATGATTATTGTATTATGTAAATACGTATGTTAATACCTCAAACTTTTAATTAAATACATAATTCAAATAAAATCCATACTTATTTATGTATATACATTATTATATACAAAAGCATGTAAAAAAAAAATAAATGGTATACAACAAAAAAATAACTTTATAATAATGATTTTAATTACATTTATATTTTTAGTAAATAAAGACAATATTATGGTAAATACTGAATAAAATTACCAATGACATGGTTAGTTTACACCAAATTATAGTAAGCTTTAATCATATTATAATTAAATTTGACCAAGCTATAATTGCTTTCAACCAAATTTTGGTTAAATTTACCAGATTTTGGTTAAATTGAACCTTATTATAGTTACTCTTTACCAAATTATGCTTAATTTTAACCAAGTTTTTTTCAAAATAAACCATAATATGGTTAATTTATACCAAATCATGGATAATTTTGACCAAACTATGATTATTTTTGAACAAACTATAAATACTCTTGACCAAATTTTAGTTAATTTTGACCAAATTATGTTTAAATATAACCGTAATATGGATATTTTAGATCAAACTATGGTTAGTTATTACCAAATTATGTTCAAATTTAACCATAATATGGTTAATATAAACCAAATCACGGCTAATTTTAACCATATTATGATCACATTTAACTATAAAATAGTTACCTACAAACATAAGTATAGTTAAAATCCAACCAAAGTATGTTGCTCTTAGAATATGGTTGCCACTAACCATATTTTTTTTCTGCGTGTATGGAAACAAGAATCGCTTATTTTCAATACTCTATCTATAAAGTTTCTAGCCGTGTTAATAATAATCCTTTTAGGATGATTTGAAAAATAATTAATTATTCTACCAGACGATGTTGGTTTTTGATACCAATCAATTAATAAACTTCTTCCCTTTCTTATTATCAAAGTGTCTAAATAAGACAATTTAGATTCAAACTCCTTTTCCATTGTAAATTTTATATCCGCATGAAAGGAATTAAATGTATCTAAAATTTTTGCTATTTCTGATTCCTTAATTACGCAAAATAAATCATCCACATATTTTGTCATAATTTTAGGTTAAATAGACAACTGTTCCAAACATCTATCTATTAATCTCTCCATAACAATATCTGCTACAATTGGAGACGCTGGTGATCCCATAGGAAGTCCCCTGAGTTGAACATATACATTACTGTCCAATTGAACATATCTATTATCAATTATACAAAATTTCAGAATACGTAAAAATAAGTCCTTTTCTATGTTAGTGTGTTCTTCTATCTTATCCCATTGCTCCTCTATTATATCTATAGCAAGATCTATAGGTATACTTGGAAATAATGAAACTACATCAAGAGATATTAATTTCTCATCATCATTTAACTTAATATGTTTAATTTTGCTTTTTTTATGGCGTTGAATCAGAATTTCGGACACACAAAATCGTCTCTCAATGTCTCTCAATTTCAACTTCATACATCCTTGCTTTTGGATAAATTCTGGTGCTAGCTCACGTTTTAAAATTACTGCATGAGTGGCTTTCAATAGATTTTCAAGTTTTTTTTGTGGGCCATTTCTAAACTGGGCCTCAAAAAAAACCAAAATTTTTTGGCTGTTCGGAAAAAAACAATTAAGGATCTAAGACATATTAAAACGTCCATCCACCTAATTGCAGTTCATAAATATTTGTTGTTTTTAGATTTCATTGACCTGTGCATTTTTTTCAATGACTTTTTTTATGTCCAATTTGCTTGCAATACAAATTTCAAAGACTTATTATTTAAAATAATAAACACTACTTACACATTCCAACACTTAATTGCTTTACATGAAACAAGGAAAATAAATGTTTACTTCCATTAAATAAAATGTATGGAAACAATTTTAAAGAATCAAACATGAAAATGAATAAAAATCTACAATGGGACAAGTCGTATGTATCATAAAAAATTCTACAGAAAAAGTACATTTTTTTCTCGTTTTATATTTTGTAAAAAATAGCACAGAGTTACACGTTGAGAAATATTATGTTTCTTTCCAAATGGTCACGGCAAACTTAACCTTTGAACTGGCAAGCCAGTCTTAAGGCCGTTTTTAATTTTTGGACTCCAGACTCGCTGTGTTATGATTAGGCTATTTTAGCATTTTGTGGACATGTCTTCTACAAATGCATTTGTTTTATACAAACGTTTGCACGCCGAAAATGTCTATGCTTCCAATAATGTTTGAGATTAAGAACTGCTTTTACAATTTCCAGATTGCAGTCAGGAATGAGCTGTCCGATTTTTTTCTTTTGCCAAGAAGTGGACCTACCATCTGCTTCAAATCTTGATGAGTCTTTTTTACCACTTCCTGGCATATCAGGGAAAAGATCCGTTAAGCAAGTTACAAATATTCGGTTCGATAATGTCAATCATTTTCTTATATTATTGGATAAAAGAGCAAACAAAAGGTGCAGCGGACATTGCAAGAAATCTGACACCCAAGAAGCTTGTTTCAAATACGACCTACATTTATGCGGTCGATCGAAAAAAACTGCTTATGCACAGTAAGAAAAACACTAGGTATAAAAAACTTAAGACTTTAAGGACGAGTCGTACTGAAAAATTCGGGTACGAATAACACTAAAATGTTCTTAAAACAATCCTAAATGGGATTACTTTCGTAATTTCATAAAATAAGTACAAAATTCTTAAGCCAAGTAAAAAAAATATTAAATTTATCGTTGGTAGTGCATTTAACTTATCAAAATTTGTTGCAGACACTACAACAACACCACACAAGTAGTTAAAAAACGATTTGCTTGTTGTGGGTAGAAACAACAAAAACAACAGAAAAAGACGGAAACACATTATTTTCGTGTTTAAAAATAAAATGGAGAACTCTTGCTTCTCATTAAGTTTATTTTTTCAGTTTCATTAATTTATTTTAAGTTTTTAAATGCTGGTGTTTATAAATTTTGTAAGATGTAAAACGAATAAGTCTATCAATCATAATAAAATTCGCCTTCTAATTTCACTTTTGGTTTATTTCCAGTACGAATTCGGGACTATATCAACTTTTTAGTACTTAAATCAAGCGCATTTTGAGTTTGATTCAATCCTTATTATACTTAAATTAACCTATTTTTCGGATTATTTTACGAATTCGGAATTGAATATGGATAAGTTAAGTACTTCGCGATTTAAAATCCGTACTTGAATCAATCTTTCTGTACTTGATCCAAAAAAATCCGTACTCACCGTACTATTAATACCGTTTCGGATTGATTTTAGTACGGATGGATAGATTTTTCTTTTGAGTGTAAGATTGACACCATTAATGCAGGATTATCCATTTAGTGGTCCGGCAAGGCTGTCAGCTGTTAAATATCTGTCATCTAAAGTGTCATTTATTTAGTTAAAGGTTTGCCATTTACGAATATTAATCGTTAAACCATCGAAAAACGCGTCAAAATAGTTAGAAATTAGTTCAAACAAGTAAGAGTGCTATATTCGATTGGGCGGAATCTTTGATACTCTCCACCGATCGTTAGAATATTTCAGGAGTAAAAGTTATTTATTGCAATATTTGTTAAAGTTGGCTTAATATGGGGCCTATGGTTAATTATTGACCGACCTTTACACGATTTTAAAGTATAATTTCTAGTCATATAAAACGGATTTGTGCAAAATCTTATTTCAATATGTGCATTTTGCCACTATTTATGTTAGTTTTTGTAACAAAATTATCAATTTCTGGGGTGGCTGTTCCACATTTTGGATCAAAACTCCGATTTTGCTAGATTTCATTCCAATATTGCAAACTTGATAATGAGAAGCAAAAGTTCTTAATTTTACTTTTTAAACGTGTTATAATAATGTGTTTTCGGCTTGTTCTGTTGTTTTTGTTGTTTCTACACACAAAAAGCAAATCGCTTTTTTAACTCCTTGTGTGGTGTTGTAGTGTCTGCAACAATCTTTGATAAGTTAAATGAGATTAAAACGCTCACTCTGTAAGTTTAATCTTTTTCTTAGTTAGTCAAAGGATTTTGTACTTATTTAAAGAAATTACAGTATTGATTTTCGAAAGTAGTCCCATTTAGGCTTGCTTTAAGTACGTTTTAGTATTATTCGTACTTGAATTTTTCAGTACGACTCGTACTTAAAGTCAGTTTAAAAAACTTAATTTATACCGAGTGTTTTTCTTTCTGTGTAAAACAAAATATTTCAGCACAACACAAAAGTCGCTAGCACACAAGTATTAAAGCAATGAATATCAAAATTTTTTCAAATTAATTTTTATCTGTTACAACTAATAGAATACAGAGTCCACTTAGTTAAATTTCATATATCCCTGACATAAACAATGTACTTCAAAATTCTTGTTTGTTTCACTTTGAATTTTTTCCAGAAAATTCTTGATAAAAAAAATATTAACCTGCAAAGAAAACTGTGTAAAAAGCAATTAAAGCTGGAAATTTTGTTTTTTTAGATTTTTTCAGTAATAAAAACTGAAATTAACGGAAAATTTATACAGCTCTTTGAAAAGAAAAACCAGTGTTCTTTCAAAAAAGCTAGGCAGCCAATACACAAGTAAGAAAGTATAGTCGGCCAAGCCGACTATTTGATTTCCTACCTTACAGTATATAGAGACAAGTTTTCGAGAGTATACCATATCTGGGACCTTTGGCCAATAATGTCCACATCTGTATGGGATTTTTCTTCTTAAAGCGATTTTGAATAGGAGGTATAATAAAAGTTATTGTCGCCAAATTTTCTATTAATGACAGTAATTTCAACAAACAGATATCTGTAGTGGGATTCTGTAACACAACATTAATTATTATTCGGCTCACACAACCAGGAACGATATACATTTTTTTAGAATGTATTTGTGTAGACGAACACAACCCTTAATACCGCTCGTAACTTTTTTCAAGAAAGAGCCGAACTTTTAATAGTGTTCTGTTCTTCGTTAAAAAACAGAACAATTGTAGTGATACTGTAGACAAATGTTATATTTTAATGTTCTATAATGTTTCGTTTTTAACATTGATAACGAAATGAACAAAGTGAAAATTTTAGCAACGACCGCAGCACGAACAGCTTGTGTTTGTATTGTGTATGTGTTTGTGTTAAATTATTTTGCTGGCTTTTTGTTTTTTTTCGTATGTTTATTTTGTGTGTTAAACCGAACCGAACACTAAGGAGCGATATTTCGTGTAAAAAACACATCAAGTTATTAAAACTAAACAGATTTATTTTTTAATTTTTTTTAAGAAGCTAAGTAAAACATTTTAACTTTAAAATTAAATGCAAAATATTCATAGCCATTTTAAATTGTTTTACTTCTTTCATTTTTAATAAAATTTTCTGATTTTTCGATATTAAACAATTAATAAACAACACTAAACAAGTTGACGTTTACTTAACACAAACAGCTGACTTTACGATAACAAGTACTGTTGAAAATGTTACAAAAGAGCAAAATCGTTAATATGCTTGTCGTGTTCGTGCCTAACAGTTATCTTTACCTATCCCTTAAAACTAGTTGGGTAATTTTAACGTTTAATTTGCCTAAGTGTTTTTTGCTTTAAGTTTAGTTTTAAAATATGGCAACATTTGTATTTTAATTTATCATTAAAAACGGAAACTACCGAAAATCGATAGTGTAAAATACACTACACTTAAACTAGTAGGTAAGCCATAAGTGCTTAAATTATAAAAAATTCGCCAGATATCTGTTTGTAGAAATTGCGAGTATAACATCAACATTTCTAAGGAAGTTATGTCGTTTTAGCTTTTTTCGGGAGCTGTATTTTTATGGGAGCTATGCTCAAATATGGACGAATTAAAAAAAATAATTTTTGGTATCTAAGACAATTTAGGTTGCAATTAAATATTTTTGAGCCAAATCTAATCTAAATTCCAACATAATAAGCAAGCTTATAAGCACAAGAACTGGTCCGAAAGTTTTCGTCCTTAAGACAATTAAGGCGTAGGTGCCAAATTATCTCCAAAATTGCGACATGTACTTGGCGCATTATAAATTATAAATTAATTATGTTTTTAGTGTTGTAAAGCATTTATTTGCGTTTTCATTTTCCTTATCTATTTCAGATTGTTTTTATTTTTTACCTTTTTTGTTTTGTTTTTAATTTAAATCCTTCTGGCAAGCCTGTTTAGTTGGTAGTGCCACTCTGAGAGTAAAATTTCAAAGTGAGCGCTTTAATCTCATTTAATTTATCAAAGTTTGTTGCAAACAGTACAACAATACCATACAAGTAGTTAAAAAACGATTTGCTTGCTGTGTGTAGAAGCAACAAAAACAACAGAACAAGTCGAAAACACATTGGCCCATATTCATAGTCAAAAATAAAGTCGACATTTTCTAAAGTACACTTTAGAACAATATTATTGACATCCATTTAAAGCCGTTTTTAACTTAAAGTCGACTTTATTTTGACTATGAATATGGGCCAAAATTTTCACGTTTAAAAAGTAAAATTTAGAACTCATGCTTCTCATTTATTTTATATTTTCAGTTATATATGTACATTAAGTTTTTTAAGAAAAAACCATATCGGGAATGATGCTGGTGAAATTCTGTAAGGTGTAAGAGGGGTAAGTAACTCAGTCATAATATAATTTTGGTTTATTTCAAGTACGAACTCGAGGTTGAATCAACTTTATAATACTTGAATCAAGCGTATTTTGAGATTGGTTCAATCTTAGTTTTACTTAAATCCATCTCATTTTCGGATTATTTTAAGTACGAATTCGGGATTTAAGTATTTTTATTAAGTTAAGTATTTCGCGATCTGTACTTAAATCAATTTTTCTGTACTTAATACAAGAAAATCCGTACTCACCGTAATATTAATACCGCTTCGGATTAATTTGATTACGGATGGATTTCTTTTAAGTGTAAGAGTAAGTTTGGTTGCTGTTTGGGCTTGTACAAAACTCATTTATTTATCTAGCTTTTTATGAGTTTTTTCATAAGCAACTCAGATATTTACAGGCCGTTTGTGTTAAAAGCTAAACTCTTGATGCTCCCTCTCCATCTTGATATAATTTTAATTCGCATGTAATATTAGGATTCTGGAATGTTAGTTTTAACCAACGGATAGTAGGTTGAAAATCTAAAGTGTTTTAGATGAAAAGTATGTGGGGTCAACTTTAAAATTTTAAAACGCGTTAATATCGAGTAAACCGCTTATTTTCAGAGAAAAAGCACTAAATTTCAAATTTTTAATTTTAACAATTTTTATTTAAATACTCAGGTTTTTAGTCCAAATTTTTATATTTAATCTGACTTAAGTTCATTAAATTTTATTTTCATTAAAATATTTTTATGAAGAAAGCAATTTTACAACATGAAATGAAGTAAAATTTATTGATAATTTTTTATTCTTTTCTGACCGGGGGACCGAACCCACGTTAACGCACAGGAGGATTTGACATGTTTCGATAGTGATCACTAGGGATGAGATTTTTATGCACTAAAAAATCGAAAATATGCGCATAAAATATGCACTAAAAACTACAAAATATGCATTAAAAAAATAGAAAATATGCACTAAAAACCTGATCATTTTCAATAAAAAACGTCTGTTTTTTTTATTTTATTTAAAACACAACAAAATGAATAATTCTATTGTTGTTTTTAGTTTATTGTTATTCAAAGGTATAATATTTTTTAAACTTAATTTAAACTACTACATAATTAAAATTTTTGTGTGCATTATCAAATACATACATATTATCAAAAGCAAGTCTTTGTCTGTTAAAAAGCTTTTGTACCAATGTTGAAAAATTCAGTACTTTGGTACTTTTTTCAGTACTTTTTCATATTGAAAATACCGCAGTACCCCCGCGTTGTTTTCAGTACTTTATTATACTCTGAGCTTTTTAACTGTGATGTGATCATTTCGATAGCAGGCTTAGGTTATCTATCATGTGTTTGTTGCAAAATTAATGTTTTTTTAATTATTAACGACGTTAATATTGAAATGCAAAGCGTGGAAGCCAGGATTCATATTTTGCTTTCCAGAATGGAATATTTATTCTTACAACTGGCAGGAAAATTTATAAAAATGAATGCATAGGATAATATGTTAGTGGAAAATTGAAATGAAAACCATATTAATAGAAACATGCTATCCTAAGGAAATGGTTTATAAAGTAAAAGAAACGGCGAAATCGTTTTATTCGACAATTTTCGAAACATTAAGAACTAAATTTTTTCCGAACTAATATTGTTTCCGAAAAAACCATTAGCATAATACTGTTGTTATTAATGTTATTTACAAACGATAAAGAAAACTATGCATACATAATAATGTCAATTCTTAATTCCGTGTTCTAGCGGATCTTTTAGAAATAAAGCATTTTAGAACTGAATATATTTAAATTTCTTGGAAAAATATAGCCAAAATTAAGAACGAAACTAATGTTAGCTGACATTTCACATATTGCTTTTGGTATTTTATCGATACCTCATTTCTGAGCATCAATTGAACGCACATTTTCAAATGCAAAATGATGTTAAAAACAAAGGAAGAAATCGTTTACACGTAGAAACTGTTTCAAGCTTGATAAAAACTAAAAATCTATTAAAATCAACTGGTAGTTGCTATTGTAGTTATAATATTTCTTATGATCTCTTAAAGTAAATTTGCTTTATCTTTAAACACTGAATTAAAATCTTGATTTTTAAACACTTATGTTTTAAACTTTTTTCAGAATAAAGTTCTAAGTATGTAAAATATGTAAAAGTCTGAATAAAACACAAATAAAATTTTTTATTTATTAACTTATTCATAAATATATGAACTATTTCAAATATTTTTTTTGAGAAAATACTAAAAAACGTACCTTAAGCGGCTCGCTCATACACTTGCAGTATAACTGTTCAATTTTAAAGCCAATGGATTTGTGATAGTCGAAGGTGACACAATATATTGGCAAGAATCGAAATCAGAAAAGAAGTGCACCATACTGTGAAATGTGTTTACATCAACGTACTATGTTGTTTTGCTTTAAAGGTTATGTTTTGTTTTAATAAGAGTTGCGCCATATTTTAATTGAAACCATTGTGCAACTTATTGAATAATATAGGGTCATATATGCTCAAAAATTTAATGCAGCCTACGTCACAACTTTCAATTTTTGTTAATTTTGACAAATAGTATATGTAAAAGACTATCAAGAAAATCTTGATCGTGTGGCTGCACTGTTAGATAAATGAATTCCAATAAAAAATTTTTTGTTCATTTTATTTTTATGAGTTATTGTTTTTTTTTTTTAACAAAAAGTACCATTTGGTGGAAAAAATACTCTTTTAGTTGAAGTTCAGTACCATTTCAAAATTTAAATTTTGCAACACTGTTTTGTACATGGAAAATGATCTCTCAGCGTCAACCGAAGTTGAGGCATACTTGAAGGATGCCAATTCATTTGGAGAATATTAATTTTCTAATTCAGATCTCACATTTGATTCCAGAGTTGAAATTTATTTTAATTTTTGAAATCCTTTATTTTTTTTGCAACACGTTTTGGGTTTTTTTTTATTTGTCGGGCTATTTTTCTATTTTAATTTGAGTTGACTATTAACATTCAATAACATTCTTAAATTGCTCAAAGTTTTTTAAATAGAATTCTAAAGCCTCTTTCCAGTACTGATGTTCTGTAACCATAGTGAGAACTTCTCGCATCGAAAAGATGTGAAACAAAATATTCCATCGTTTCTCGAAAAGTGAGAAAAGAGTGTGACTGTAACTCATGTCGAAAACTATCAAAACAGATGACGTCATTACGTTATAAATGTCATAACATTGCACTCGAAGCCGATGCGACATTGCAGACGTTAAGGCCCATAAACTCATATCGTTGACGGCGACCAAAATTTAATAAAATTGAAAATTTTTCAATGAAGGCGGCAAAAATACAACCATCGGCTATACCAAATAATGAAGAGTGCGACTTTAAAGTTTGTTGTTTGCAAACGAGCTTTGAAAACATTCTTTTATTTTATAAAAATGTTAAAAGTAAAATAATTAAACAATAAATAAATGTGACCAGAAAAAAATATTATTATTATTTTTTGTATTTTGCATTTTTAATTGTTTTTTAGTGTTGAAATGTTTTCTCGCGAAATTTTTATTCGTGAGTTTATTTGACAGTTCAAAGCGGGAATTTTTCTCACAAAAATGATACAGACACACTTTTTCTCTAAACTGGCGGGTAATATCCTTACGTGACAGCTTGTACTCGCCAAAAAAGTTACAGACACAGTTTTGTGAGAAAAACAGCTGTTTGTTTTAATATATGGCATTTTTGATTCATTTCACACATTTCAATTGAAAAGTTTCTTGAAGCGAGAGTTACAGAACATGAGCACAGGTTCCCCTCCTTTTAATACTGGTTGCGGTGGTGACAGTACCAAGAGATACATTTTATTTAAATTTGCAACTCGTGAACGAGCCTTTAAAAATTTTTTTTCCCGTATGAAACAAATAAACCAATGTTATCGAATTGGCTTCTAATTTTCTCTGCAACTCGCTGTAACCCATGTGCCAAGCAAGTAACATGTAACAAACAGTTTTGGATAAATAGTTTAAGGACAATTTAAGCCTTAACCATGTCAGGTGCTGCATCGGCTAAAAACTGAAGGATCTTTTGTCGAAATCTTGTATTTTAAGCAGAGCTCAAAAAATTTATTAGTTGATTTAAAAAAAAATTTTTTTTTAAGATTTTTTTTATTCAACTTGGAAATTTTTTTAAGCACTTTTTTTATACAGTAGTTGTGACTTAACTGCCTTTTGTTTACGTGCACTTTGACTTAACTGCACAAAATTGATAAATTTTGGAATCATCCTTTATAATTCCATACAAATTCCTTTTTTAAGTACACTTTCTAAAAATTTTTTGGCAATTTAAAATTATTCTCATACAAAAAATTTAAGTTAGCTGCACTTTGACTTGACTGCCCAAAATGCATATTTTCTGGAATTATTCTTCAAAATCCTTGTTTACGTGCATTTTGTATACCAACATATTTTTCATATTTTTGGACAGCTTTAAAATATTTTCATATAAAACATCAAAGTTGGTGGCCACTTTTTCACATAAATATCCAATCTCAAATATAAATCGCAATTATTTTGTTTTTTTTTTCATAAATTGTTATATTCTTTGTGAATCCTCATTGTTTTTGTTAATGTTCCTTTTATATTAAATATAGGGACATACATACATACATACATGTATAAAATTATTTGTTATTTGAAATAAAATTTTAATAAAATATAAATTTATGTATTAACCCATTTAAGCCCAAACAAAAACTACCGGACAAAAAATAAAATATTGTTTATTTTATTATTTAATTCATTACATATAAACAAAAAACAAAAAAAATTTTTTTTTTTTTTTTTTTTTTTTGAAATAAAGAGGTGTACCCAAGTTGGCACTACGGTCACTGTAAAAAAAAAAAATTTAAAAAAAAAATTTTTTTTGATGTTATAGAAATTTCTGAAATTTTAGTTTATCAATAAGGTAAACATATATTGAATAATGTCAAAAACTTTGTCGTAAGTTGCAAAAAATTAAGTGATCCCAAATTGGCACAGCGGGTGTAAATGGGTTAATAAAATAATTTTTTTATTCTACTTTTAAATCAAACACTTTACTTTAGCTGGACTTTTGTTCAGGGTACCACAAGTGTTTACCTGCACATCAAGGCAGGTAAATGCATTTTTGATTTACGTGTACAAAAAATCGTGCAAAGGAGATTGTGCAGCTAAGTCAAAATTACTGTAATATGGAAATTAAAAAAAAACATATCACTCGAAAATTTTAAAATATGCAAAAATATGCATTTAAAACCAAAATATGCATTTTCACCAAAATATGCAAAAATATGCATTTTTACCAAAATATGCAACAATATGCAAAAACAAATCGATGCCATTTTAACACAAATTTAATGACTTGGGAAAATAATTGGTCGACATCGATTTTAGACTATCGACAAAAACATTATAATTGCTAAAGCTGGCGATACACTATCCTATTTAGTCGTACGATATGGCAAAAATATCGTGCGTGCTCATAAAGTAGGATAGTGTGGCTTAAAAATGAATTGAGTAACAGATTTTTTAACAAGTCTGTCCGACTTGCAAATGTTTATGAAAATTTTCATAAAATGATAGTTTATATGCGATCAGAGTTGCATTTTCTTGTAAAGTAGCTGAGTCTATTGAGTTGGCATCATTTTGATTTGGATAGTGTGGTATTAACAGCAGATTTTGAAGACATTTTTTTTATGTCGGATAGAATTCCATTAGATTTTCGTGTGAATAAATCGTACGATTGTGAAGGATAGTAAATCCCGGCCTTAAATAGTTTTCTCTTAAAAACTTTCATTGGTTATGAATTTTCTATAGAAAATTAATATATGCAATAAGTTTTTTTTAGAAAATTTTCATTGGTATTAAAAATTTCTAACTTGCGATCAGTTTTATTTTTATAGTAATTTCATTGTTTTGAGTGAGTGATTAATTTTCTATAGAAAATTATCACTATAGAAAATGATCACTATAGAAAATTTTTATTATAGGAAATTGTAATTGGTAATAAGTTTTCTATGAGTACCCCGGTAGGCTAGCTGGTAGTGAGCTAGTCTATCAGCGCTGGGGTTGCGGGTTCGATTCCCGCCAGAGACTCTGGTTTCTTTCCTGCAGATAAGCGTAGAACTTCGCGGCGATTAGCTTAGGGAATTAAAAAAAAAATTATTAAAAATTATCATTGGTGATACGTTTTCTATAGAAAAACATAATTGGAAAAATTTTTTTCTTAGAAAATTTTCATTGGTATAAAAATTTCTCAAAGTTATTAACGTGAATACAAAATTTATCATTAATACAATTTCTGTATGACGTGCTAAATTCCCAATTTTTCATATTTGATAAATACACTGAAATTTATTGTTGAGGGAAAGCTAGCTTCCATGCGCATTTCACTGGTTGCTTAGGCCAGATCATCAGCAAACCTTTTCCAAAGATTTTAGAAAAGCTAAAATTATTATACAAATAAAACCCTAATGCAAATAAGAATTTTAAACACTCAAAGTCTTACTTGTAGCAATATCAAAGATTAAACAATAAACGAACAATAAAAAGTGAGTTTATCTTTTCTTACATTCCCCTACAATTAGTTGGGTTCTTTCCGACTCTAATTGTAGTTGTAAAATTTCTCATTTGTGATAAGTTTTTTTTTAAAGAAAATTTATTGCTGATATGTTTTCTACTAAAGATAATTTTTAGTGATAAGTTTTCTAATGAAAATTATCACTTTTGAATATTATCATTGTAGAAAATAATAATTGGTAATAAGTTTTCTAATAAAAACTATCATTGGTGATAAGTTTTCTATAGAAAATTAATATTTGTGATAAGTTTTCTTTAAAGAACTTTTAATGGTAAAAAAAGTACATTATTGTTTTTTTTTTTAATGTTATTGCTTATACGTTTTCTATCGAAAATTATTATTAGTGATAAGTTTTCTATTGAAAATTAATATAAGTAATAAGTTTTCTATAGAAAATTGTCACTATAGAAAATTTTTATTATAGAATATAATATTTTTTTTTTTTTTTTTTTTTTTTCTCATTATTTATTTATTGAATCTTCATATATTAAATATGAACTAACAATAATTAATCAAATCTTATCCTTATTCTTTATTTTATGTCCTGCCAGTGCAAGACAAAAATTTTCTTCATCACGGGTTCTGTATCACATTTATATATGTGTTTATCGCTCATCTTAATGGGTAAGTGCTGCAGTGTCTCTTCTCCTTAAGCGAGTGTGGCCGCTGTCATTTAAAATATTTCGAGCTAGTGGATTTATGTGCAACTCTAGCCTTTTTAAATATTTTACCGCATACTTCGTAATAATAGTCCTTACTAGTGGCACATTGAGATCCTTGTGGATATTTGAGTTTTTAACATACCAAGGGGCAGCTGTGATTATTCGAAGAAGTTTATTTTGGCGCCTTTGAATTTTTTCGATATTTGAGGCCGAGGCAGTGCCCCATAGTTGAATACCGTAGCACCAGATTGGCTTTAAAATAGAGTTATAAAGTAGTAGTTTGCAATCGAGACTAAGAACAGAATTTCTTCCAATAAGCCAGTTAATTTGAATTGCTTTTAGTTTCATTTGGGTTAATTTTGCTTCTATATGGCATTTCCATGTTAAACGCCGATCTAGATGAATACCGAGATATTTGACATGCGATTGTTGAGGCACTAGTTGATTATTGATTTTAATAGGGGGGCATGTTTCCCGACGCAAGGCAAATGTAATATGTACGCATTTTTGCTCATTGACCTTTATTCTCCATTGTTTTAACCACAGTTCTAGTTGAAATATATGATCCTGCAGGTATCGAGATGCTTCACGACTGTTCTCGTGTACGCTTAGGAAAGCTGTATCATCAGCAAAAGTTGAGGTTAGGGTGTAATTGTTTGTCGGCATGTCCGAGGTATATATAAGATAAAAAAGTGGGCCCAGGATACTTCCCTGAGGGACTCCAGCTTCAATTGTCTGAGGAGAACTTAAAAAATCACCTTCTTTAATAATAAATTTTCGACCGACCAAGTAGCTTTCTAACAGCTTGTGTGTGTTAACCGGTAGGTTCAGCTTCAATTTATGTAGCAAACCTACATGCCAGACTTTATCAAAAGCTTGAGAGACATCGATGAAGAGAGCGGAGCAATATTTTCTTTCTTCAAAGGCTTTTCTTATGGCGTTTACTATCCGATGGGTTTGTTCAATTGTGCTATGTTCTCGTCTGAAACCGAATTGATGGTTAGGTATACACCCATTGTCATTTAAAATTGGGGTTAATTTGGACGCTAAGAGCTTCTCAAACAGCTTTGATATATTAGATAATAAGCTGATAGGCCTATATGACTCAACTTTGGTGTGATCTTTTCCTGGCTTTGGTATCATCGTAACTAAGGAGACCTTCCATTCTTGAGGGTAGTATTCAAGTCGTATAATAGCATTAAAAATTAAAAGAATAATTTTCTTTGCTATGCTGGGTAGCTCCAGAAGCATTTTGTTGCTGATCTTATCAAAACCAGGAGCCTTCTTGGGGTTTAAATCACAAATAGCTTTTTCGATTTCTCTTATCTCAAATCTTAGGGGAACAGCTGCTCTAGCAACAACAGGTAGTAACTCGGCCGCAATATCGTGAGATATGTTTGGGGTAAATACGTTTTTTAAATGATTAACAAACAGATTTCCTTTTTCAACATCATTTCTTGCCCAACTACCATTCAAGTCTCTTAATGGTGGTTTAGAGACAACTGGCCTTTTGAGATTTCTAGCTGCACGCCATAATGAGTAGTCTGATTGTGGGGTTGCATCAAGTTCCTTAAGATATTTTTCCAGAGAAGCCGTTTTCTGAGTCTGCAGTAACTTTCTAAGCTTTTTTGTACACTCTTTTAGTAAGTTCTTAAGTAACGGGGATCTGTGCAATTGCCACTCTCTTCGAGCCCTCCTTTTTTCAGACAAGAGACGCTCGACATCTGTGGAATATATTTTAATATTTTTTGTTTTTTTGGGGGCAATACTGGAATGTTGAACAGCTAGTTTCAGAAAACTGTCAAAATTGGCAATAGAGCGATCTACATACTCCGGTGTACTAAGCGGAATATTTTCTGTGCAATGGGTGCTGAGGTATTTTCTATATTTTAACCAGTTAATTTGCGTAGCTGTCGTCGCTAAGTGACCAGTCGGAGATACAATTCTATTGGGATTCATTATAGTAACAATTGTAGGTGTATGGTCAGAAGATAATTCTAAGGAAGCTTCAACATGAATCGTTTCTATGGGGATGTTTTTAACCACGCCGAAATCGATAACATCTGGAATTTTTTGATGATCAGTAGGCCAATATGTTGGTTGTCCGCTCGCTACCACATTTAAATCCATTTTAGAAATTGTGTTAAATAAGACACGACCCTTTGGTGTTATAAGTCGTGACCCCCAGAAGGTATGTTTAGCGTTATAATCGCCAGCAGCTAGGAAACAGGGTCCTAATGATTTAAAATATTTACAGTATTGGCTTTCTGATATTGAAAATCTAGGCGGTGAGTATAACGATGAAATTACTAGGTTTCTATTTAATTCCTCAACGCAAATGTTCGTTGCTTGGAGATAATCTTCGCGGTGATCAAACATTAGGTAGTGTTTGACTCGGGTTTTAATTAAAATGGCTGAACCTCCACAAGCTCTATCTCGAGGGTCCTTGGTATCATATAGTGTATAACCATTGATTTTAAACGTATTTCTTGAGGTCAAATGAGTTTCAGAAACCATCATGACATCAATTTGTTTATTTTTTAGAAAGTATTCTA
Organism: Pollenia griseotomentosa; assembly: GCA_963931875.1. NCBI lineage: Eukaryota > Metazoa > Arthropoda > Insecta > Diptera > Polleniidae > Pollenia > Pollenia griseotomentosa. The sequence goes on from OZ007564.1 coordinate 149,528,788, forward strand.
ATTCATTTTTATGTTGGCGGATGCCGTTTGCGTTCCAAAAACAGATTTTTAAACAGTTCATGGCTTGTTAAGTACAGCTTGCAATAACATCGATTGCATTCTTAGAATTTCCTGCATCATATTACCCATTGTGTTCGTAAAATTATTAACTGTTTGCACTAATGTTTCCATGGTTTTTTCAAGACGACTTAAATTAGAAACTTGAGTTTCATCATTACTTGGCGAAGCGCCTTGCATTGGCACATGGTTTGATTTAAGGACGTTAGCATACGAGGTTCTGTTATTACTAGGCTGCGGAGCCTGAATGCCATTAGTGTTTACTTGATTTGGTACCTGCATTTGTGGGGGATTAGTTTTCGGTCCAGCCGACTGCTTGACGATAGTATATACAGGGCATCCTCTATAATTGGCAGTGTGATTTCCGCCACAGTTGCTACATTTTTTTACATTGGGGTCATTTTTAGACTTATCGCACTGGACTGTACAATGTAATTCTCCACATACGACGCAAACAGGGGGTAAATAGCAGTATGCCTTAGTATGGCCAAATTCTTGGCAATTAAGACATTGAACGGGACCATTTCTTTTGTGCGGCTCCTCTATAGTTATTCTTCTGTAGAGAATATATTTTAAATTATAAATAGGATGAGTTTCATTTTTTTTAAGCTTAATGTCGCCAGGTTCTAATTCTACCCGAAATAATGGTTGGGGATTTTTTTCCCTGTTTTTAATATTTGTAACGTTTTTTATTTTAAAACCCTTCTCTTCCAAAAAAGTTTTAATTTCATCTGGGTCCACGCATGAGTCTATGCCCTTGATCACTACCTGAAGACCTTTGCTGCTCTTTAGTTGGTATGTGTAAAAGCTTTTTTTAAGGGATTCGAATTTGTTAGTTAATTTACGAAAATCATTCTCATGATTTACTTGTATTTTTGTCTCATTTATATTTCCACGCTTGATTGCAGCTACGTAAAACGAATTTTCACCTATTACCGAGATCACGCTGTTTATTAACTCACTTGAGTTTTGCTCCCTTAGATATATCGGGGGTGGCTTAGAAGATTTTATAACGTTTGGTGCTTCCGAGGATTCATCCTCGAGAATTGCAAAACGATTTTGAGAGTTTATTTTATCAAAAGATGGTACTTTTGAAGCCGAAGCAACTGCTGCAGAGGTAGGGCTGCGACCCCGTTTAAGCACTGTTATGTACCTGTCCATACCAACTTGTACTTGAGGCTTTTGACCATTTTTTACTTGAGATGTTTGCATTGCATCTGTGTTAGAGTTCATGGTACCATTTGTTAATAAGATTGTGTTTGCCGTTGTGGCAACACTTGCAAGTGAGAGGTTTATATTTTTTAACGTATCACCATCAACCGTCTTTGTAAAAAGAGAGGGCGAAAGGGATCGTGTTCTAAAAATTGGTTTAGCCGTTAGGTAGTTACTATTGTTTTCTTTTGTTTTATTTATTACAGCATTGTCTTCGTTAGCATGCACTGTCACATAAACATTTCTATCATTTAGTTTTATTGTTGTTTCATTGTTTTTATTCATGCAATAAATTGTTTTTGTTTTTCACCGTTTAGCTGTGCTTTTAATATTTTTGTTTTTTATTGTATTTTACAACAACAAAAAAAATAAGAACTTTAAACTAAAATGTTTTTGCTCAGAATATGTATGTATACATACACATGTATGAACATTAGTACGTATATATTTTTACTATTTTTCTTTATTTAATATTTTTTTCGTATTAATTGTTCACTTTTATGTTAAATAATTAAAATAACAAAATATATCATTTATTTTCAAGCGTCCATTCGCTGTTTATATAACAAAATCAAATGTGATTAATTAAAAATTCAAATTGTATGCGGAGTTAAGAATACACGTCTGTATCACAACAAAGCACGAACCGAATATAATATTTGATGATAAGTTTTCTATAAAACTTATCATTGGCGTGTATATGTGATAAGTTTTATATAGATATATTTTCATTAGTAATAAAAAGTTTTTATTTGCGATAAGTTTTCTATTAAATATTTTTATTGCTGATATATTTTCTATAGAAAATTATAGTGTCGAGTTTCCAATAGAAAGTTATGATGCCGTGATAAGTTTTCTATAGAAAATTATAAGTATTGAAAATTATAATTGGTGAGAAGTTTTCTATTGAAATTTATCTAATTAAAAGTTTTCTATAGAAAATTGTCTTCGCCATAATTTTCTATAGAAATTAAATATTGGTGATATGTTTCATATGAAACTTATTATTGATGATAAGTTTTCTATAGAAAATTCTAATTGTTAGTAAGTTTTTTATAGAAAATTATCATCAGTGATAAGTTTTATATACAAGTTTACGAGTCGTTATACGTTTTCCAATTCTTTGACTCTAATTAGCTGGATCGTCCAAGTCTATAAAAGTATGGAAACCCTCCTTATTTGTAAAAACACTGTTCTAACTCAAAAACTGTGAAAAACTTAATTCCGTATATAAGTCAGTTTAAACAAATGATATTACTTAAGCTCAAATGTGTAAGAAATATGCCTGTGAGATAAACTTAAAAAATTTCTGTTATAGAAAATAGGATTTGTGAGATTTAACAAAAAAATTTATTATGGAGTTATGCCGTTCTTACCGTAAATTATTAATATGAGTGGTAAAATTGGTTTTTTCCTTCATCAATTGCCATTTTGTTCTTTAAGAGCTTAATGTATTTAGTTTGTGTGCTCATTCCAAAATATAGACTTTGTGATGAGCACAAAATGATTTAATTTTCAAAATGTCACTCAAATACTCGAAGGTATTAAAGACTTTATTTCTGGTAATGAAATTATATTAAATTTAAATTCATGCAAATATTTTAACGTTTTCTAAAATATACATTTTTATATTATTCGAATGTGTATTCTAAGTCAAATTACAACCCTCCAAAGCTTTTATACTGTAATTGTAGTCTTATTCATTCAATATTTCCCAGAAATATTTTCTATGCACTATCAGAATTTTTCGCTTGTATATTTCTGAGAAATTAATTCCCAGACTCTGTGTTCTAAAATAATTAAATAGGTTTTAGTTAAATATATTTTCAATTCTCGTAACGAACAAACTTAATGAATGGATTTCCAAAAATAATTTCGCAAATTGAATAAATTAATTTTGCTTGTTGTCAAAATTGTAAAACAATGTTAAGTGTATTTTTTTCAATACTTTTAGAATGAAGTTATGACTTTAAACAAATCTGTAAAAATAACTGAAATGAACATTTTTTAATGAATATTTTATTCCAAACTTATTTATTTAAATTACTTTTGTAGCGATTGTAATTTACTCATTTGCATGAAATTAACTGAAAAATGGTAATCATAAGTTGACAAATTTTACAAAATAAATTAAATTACTTTCCGCTGAAACTTAATTAATTAAATTGGGAGAGATTGAAACTTTTTATCTGTAGAAAATTTAATAAGAACTTTAATTTTTTGTTGCAAAATTATTAAAATAGGAAACGCAAATGGAAACACTGTGACACAAAATGAAAAAAAGTTAAATACACTTTTAAAATGACAAATTAAAGAACAGTGAAAGCTTTACTAACAGACAACGCTTTCAGTCAGACGCTTATATAGGGGAACGATTTCATTAGTTCTGTGGATTTATATGCTTCCTTTGGATATATTTAAACCAACGATTCGGTAAACAGAAATAACGGGGCCTGTAGATAATTTTGCAAATATCTTTGAAAACGAATTCTTTATCATCTTTATCAATGCTATTAATTTTCTATTAATTTCTATAATAATTGCACTGTGCTTGAAATTTACACTTTTTTTAGACAAGCCGGGCACATGGCGTTTTAGATTAACTCGGGTACGCTGAATCCAATGGTGCCCGCCGTTCGGAATTTCGGTTTTTTTTTAGTAAATTCAATAAACTAAACCGTTTTTGAGTTACGCGAATATATGTTGTGCAACCTTCTCCATTTTCGAAATAACAGTATATGTATATCGAAAACAAGAGCTAACCTAAAAAACGGCGAGCACCATTGGATTCAGCGTACCCGAATTTTGCTAAAACGGAATGTGATCGGCTTGTCTGTAAAAAACTCATCATTGATGATAATTTTCTGTAAAAAACTTATCACTGATGATAATTTTCTGTAGAAAACTTATCATTGATGAAAATTTTCTGTACCAAACTCATCATTGATGATAATTTTCTGTAGAAAACTTATATTGATGATAATTTTCTGTAGAAAACTTATAACTGATGATAATTTTCTGTAGAAAATTTATAATTGATAAAAATTTTTTGTAGAAAATTTATCATTGATGATAATTTTCTGTCGAAAACTTATCATTGATGATAATTTTCTGTAAAAAAAAAACACATCATTGTTTATAATTTTCTGTAGAAATCTTATCATGGATGATAACTTTCTGTAGAAAACTTATCATTGATGATAATTTTCTGTAGAAAACTTATCATTGATGATAATTTTCTGTAGAAAACTTATCATTGATTATAATTTTCTGTAGAAAACTCATTATTGATGATAATTTTCTGTACCAAACTCATCATTGATTATAATTTTCTGTAGAAAACTCATCATTGATGATAATTTTCTGTCGAAAACTTATCATTGATGATAATTTTCTGTAGAACTTATCATTGATTATAATTTTCTGTAGAAAACTCATCATTGATGATAATTTTCTGTCGAAAACTTATCATGGATGATAATTTTCTGTAGAAAACTGATCATTGGTGATAATTTTTTGTAGAAAACTTATCATTGATGATAATTTTCTGTAGAAAAATTATCATGGATGATAATTTTCTGGTGAAAACTCATCATTGATGATAATTTTCTGTAGAAAACTCTTCATTGATGATAATTTTTTGTAGAAAACTTACTTACTTAAGCTACTTAAGTATTCAATACAATATAATTTCTGTCGTATTATAGTAAAGCGAATATATATTGGAGTTTGGTTGAAACAGTCCAGACAAAGAGCTGGATTATCCACACAGCCATTGCAAAATGTTGTAACTTTTTTGGTTTTTTTTTATTGCTTATTTTCGGCCGGCAGTATTTTTTATTTTACTATAACAACTGCTACACCGTTTTCTGAAAATTCGATTTATGTTATCTCTGACATCGTAAATTTGTAAAGCATGCGTTTTGGGGATGGATGATCCTGATGCTTTATCTTGTGACTCACATAAATACTCGCAAATACTTTTTCTAAAGTCAGCTATTTTTGTGTTGGGCTTGTGTTGTTTATATAATACCAAACTGTTTACTACGGCAGTACTCAAAAGAAACTCGAAAGCTATCTTGTGATACCATCGAATAGTTTTACGTAACGGAGAGAAATAACTAGTTATTTGATCAGATAAATCGATGCCTTGTTTTGCTGAATTATAATCAATAACCTTTTGAAGCTTCTTGATGTCCTTATTATTCCTATTTTTCTTTCCAGTGAAAAGTTCCTTCAAATCATGTCTGGTACTTAGCATGAGTACTTCTCTCTTATCTTTCCATTTCATTACTACAATCCCTGAACACTCACGGCCGATAATATCACTTTTCTTTAGTTTTGCTCCAGTAACATCTTTAGGGTTTCCAAGTCTATTATTTCTTAGGGTTCCAAATAAATGTGTTGTGCGACCCAAAAGCGCATTTGCTTACGCAATAGAGGTATAAAAGTTATCCGTGACCATTGATCTTCCCTTATCAAGATAAGGTTCAGCAAGATCCAAAACGATTTGCGTAAAACTTATCCTTGCTCCAATACATGTGAATGGAGGGAAGCTTAACAATTCCCATGTACATAACAAGCCCCAGAAACTGTTTTATTTCAGAAACATTCGTGGCTTCCCAATTCTTCATGCGAGAATTACGAGTCACACGTGAAGCTTCAATTTTTTTATTAGCATTCCAGTTTGTTTGCTTCACTATTAGCTCGTAAACTTCTTCCGTAACCATAACTTTGAAAATATCTTCTGGCTTTATTGGGTCGGAGTTGACATCGATTGTTCCTTGTGAAGCAGCAGAGTCAGCGAATGTAAATGTTTTAAGCGAGCTATCACTGACCGATCTCCAGACATTTCTTGGGACAACGTCTCCCTCCTCTTCACTAGAGGTTTCCGCATTTTCTAGCAAAGCATTAGGATCTTCATCTTCGGTAGCATCGCTTGATGTGTAATCGCTACCAGGTATATATTCATCTGAATCTGACGGTTCAAAATCATTTTCCTCGCTTTCAATGTCATCAGTTCTACGACGTTTCCCATAAAAAGAATTTACATCCATTTTGTGTTATGTACGTACTGTAAGTAAATGTAAACTAATGAAATAATAAAATTTGAGTGCCTCGGTAGGCTAGCTGGTAGCGAGCTAGTCTATCCAGAGACTCTGGTTTCTTTCCTGCAGACAAGCATAGAGCTTCGCGGGATTAGCTTAGGAAATTAAAAAAAAAAAAAAAAAAAAATAAATAAATCAAATAATAATAACAATATATGCTGTGACTACCGGCGGTACACACGGCACCTGAATAAAATTATATTATCTGTGGGCCACGTGTACCGCCGGCTGTCACATGTATAACGGTACAAATAACACACATACACAAAAAAAGATTTTCACAAATTCATTTGTTATCACAAAAATATTTATCTACACTTGTTTTCATATATTGGCACTTTAGTAATATATTTTTTTTATTGTATGATGGCACTCAACGTGTTAAAGAAAAATTCAACGTTGCCATACAACTAATGCAGCATTTTAAAATTTTTCGGTCTAAAAATTTAAAAAACTTGCAGAAAATTTGGATAAATAAAAATTGCTAATAGCTTAGTTGATTTTTTTCATGGCTAAACGGTATGAAAAATGGCTAAATCTAGCCACTAAATGGCTAAATTGGCAACTTTGATTCTGCCTATTGAACCTTATAAGAAAGTTTTTTTTCGTATTATTTACGAAATATTCAGTAAATAGTACAAAAACTTTTCTTTTTTTTGTATAGACTCTTTAAGAGATGGAGAGCAACACAAGAACTTGCAGCTTTTATATGTATTTTAATAAACACATGTACTATTATTGCTTAGGTACTTTGCACCCGATGTACGCATTTATACATATGTACAGATTTATGGTAACATAAGAAAATATACATATTTAAATATGCTTTTTCTTACAGTTAATACGTGCTGACATTTAACATTAATGGGTATTAACTACAAAAAAAAAAAACTTAATATAAACAAGTTAGAGTGTTATATTCGGCTGTGCCGAATCTTTGATACCCTCCAACGACAGTTCGAATAATTCAGGAGTGAAATCTTTATAAAATATCTATTTATTATTAATTTCTCTTTATAAAAACAGACATCAGCATTAAAATTGGTTGCGGTTTGGACCTATATTAAATTATTGACCGACAATTAGAAACTTATGCTTTTTTTAACCAATATTAACTAGCTTGAGTAAAATATCATGATTTGTAACAGTTTAAGCCGAACTTAAAGGATTTTCAGGAGGGGAATTTATATTGGAGCCATGGTTAGTTATGGACCAAACATCCCAAAATTCTGTGGAGCGATTTCTGGTATTGCAAACATATATTTGAATACATTTTAAAACAGCGGTCAAATTAGTTTTAGCGTTTACAGTGAATTTCAGAAGGCTGCTAAATATGGGATCTAAGGTAGATTATGGACCGTATATCACAAAATTGCATGACATTTTTTCTGGCCATATGACACTAAGTTGGAAGAAATTTTACCGCAATATCTATATCTGCTAGGGTTTTAGACGTTTTTAATTAATTAACCAGAATGGGCTTTCTATGGGGCCTATAGCAAATTATGGACCGATCTTCGCAAAATTTATTAGTGCTATTTCAAGTCCTACAAAACTGTGAAATATTCAATTTTATTCTGATGCCATTATAAATTACGGTTTTAGACGTACTAAACTGTTTTCCGGGAGTAGGGTTTATATGGGAACTAGGGTAAATTATGGACGGATCTTCACGAAATATTACAGTGTGATTTCCAGTCGAATAGAACGAACTCTTGCAAAATCTTATATCATTCCGTGCATTGTTACACCATTTATGTTAGTTTTTGTTACAAAATTATCAATTTTTAGGGTGGTGGTTTCTGGTTACTGGTGCTGGATTTCATTCCCAAACTGCTTAGGTTAACTACAAGCAATTTGACACCAAGTTTGTTCATTTCTTTTGAGTTTTTCGAAAGTAAGTGTGTTTTCAACAGACGGACAGATGTACAGACAGACAGACGGACATGGCTAAATCGACTTGGAATTACTCAAGGGGCCAGAATATATACACTTTGTGGGGTCTGAGATGAATAATAAAAAAGTTTCACACGGAACGACAAACTTAGTATACCTTCTTCACAACTAATTGTAGTGGAGGGGATAAAAAGGTATTTTTAAATGGTGATAAGATTGTGTCATAAGATTTGTTAAAATATATAGCATCCTTAAGTGTTTAAAAATGGGAACGGGAAAGTTGTTTGTTCCTAAAGTAGATATGGCCTGGCCGGAGGAGACAGCAATTTGTTTAAGTGTCGTTTCTTTGTGTTGTTAATTGGGTTGTTTGCTGTTTGGACAAACAATTTAAGCAATGTTTGTAGAAATATTAAAACTTTTTATTATTTGGCAGGCATGTTTGATATTTGTCAAACTTTTTGTGGCGTCTAATGCTAAATGAATTCATTTGAGCGAAAACATTGCAGAGTGAGGACGTTGAAAAAGAAGCATTTAAAAAATTTAAAAAAATTTTTTTTGAAGTATTGCTTGCCAAAAAACAACTCGTTGCTTAAATCACTTTTTGCTACAAGTTCTTTGCCTTTATTTTATATTTCTTCTCCGTTATAAGCAAAAAGCAACAAAAGTGCCGCAGCACTATCTCATGGAGGACTGGACTTCAAGTGAAGATTTTATAACAAACTAAAGAACGCACATTTCACAAAAAAAATGTGACATTTTATTAAACAAATGCAATTTGGTGTTTGTTTCTTAAAAATGTTTTTCTCTCCCAAAAAGGGTAATATTTTATTCTACTTCTATATTTTTTGATCCGTATAAATCGACAGTGTTGAAAGTGCCCTGTAAAATAGGTGACTTCGCAATATACATGGAGCTATTTTTAAAACGGCGACAATTGCCTCAAAGAGCAACAAAGCTTCGCAAATTAAAAAATTCGGAAAAGTTTGCAAACATAGCAAAAATAAGCGTACATTTTTTATATTTCCCTGCAGATAACGAGACTAGTCCATACATGCATGTAAAGAGTAGTCCATAAAGGAGTAGGAGTACTCCAAAACTACTCCAAATATATGGGTAAAAGGTCGTCCATTTAACATTACGATGTCCTAGGAGGGGACCATATAACCCACCGAAGTAGTCCCTAAACTACTCCATGGAGTACTAAAGTGGGTTAGTTTTAAAAGTACTCCATGTCATAACAGTATGGAGTACACTAAAGCGGTAGTTTAAGCATTTTTAATTTTTTACAAATCGCCTTTTATGGCGTGCCCTGTATCTGTCTATTATTGCTATTATTAAATATATTTACTTGGTATTTTTAATTTGTTTACCTTTTTTTTCACAAACTTTCACTTTTAAATAAACAATTAGTAATGGACACCATCAGGGCCAATGTGTAATACTGTAAACTATAGAAAAGTATACATCATGCAGTTGTTGGCAGCACTGCATGTTAATTTCTTATAACATGGTCAATTTTACAGTAGGTTGGACCATGTTGTAAGTAGTCCATTTAAGCCACAATAGACCACGTTGTCCAATATTATCTGTAGGGTTTAAACAAGCCTTAAAATTGATCAAAAGTCCCCAAAACTAAAAGGAATGGCAAAAATTCGATAAAAATCAGGTCAGGTGCTAAAAACAGGAAAGGGTATTCCATAAAAAAAGTTAAGTTTTTTGAGCACTTCCTACTTGCGACAAAAATTTTTTTGATTGTTTATCAAAAGCTTGGTCTTATTATTTTCTTTAAAATGGGAAATACTGCTTAACCTTGACTCTTTTTTAGTTAAAATACCTTTTTTTGAAAATCTCCTTTTTGTGACCCTTTTCGAAAATATCCAACAGTAACCCTGATCTTAAGTGTCATTTATTTAGTGAAAGTTTGCCATTTACGAATATGGACCGTTAAACATCCGAAGAACGCATAATAGTGAAAAGTTGTTAGTAAAAGTAGGGCGGATTTGTCGTTTCCACGGCTCAGAGCCCTATGGCCGTATGATAACCGAATTTCTTTTGGTCTGCAATTAAAGATTATGAACTGGAAGATATGTGGTTTCAAGAAGACGGTGACACGAGCCATAAAACACGTTCGACTTTGGCTTAATTGCATGGGAAGTTTCCGGAACGCGCAAAATAACGTTTTAGCGGCGTCAATTTGCCACAAATATCATGCGATTTGACGTCGTTAGACTTTTATTGTCGTGTTACGACCCACAGTATGGTGAAACATATGCAAAACGAGGATTAATTCAGGGAAGCCTGTAATTTATGACAACAATTTTTTTTTTTGATTCAGTGTATATTGTTTAATAAAAAAAAAACTTTTGTTGTAAAATTTTAGTGGAATTTTAATTTTGTTTTATTAAATAAACTAAAAACTTAAAAAAAAATTTAATTTTTTCGAACAACATATTTTTTTTTTTTGAAACAAGGCACATTCGTTGCTAAAATATCATCTTCATAATTATCTTCACCTGCATCGATCATTATCTTCATGTTATCGTCATCAACATCGGACATATTTAGCAGAATAAGCAAATCAAGTGCTGTTTGTGGTAAATTTAAATTATATAATATAATATTTTATGAATTAAGTTTTTCGGGCTGGCAGCAGCACTGGTTGGTAATTGTGTCCAAATTACATCTGTGAAAGTGAAAAGTGTTCAGTAAGTACACTCTGCCATTTCATCATGAAGAAACTCACAAACGAGCAACGACTGCAAATCGTTGAAATTTATTATCAAAATTCGTGCTCTGTGAGAAATGTCCATCGTTTGTTACGAACTTTTTATGGTATCATAATCGATGGAAATCCACAGTTTTATCGAAAAATTGTGTTCAGCGATGAGGCTCATTTCTGGCTAAATGGAAGCGTAAACAATCAAAACTGCCGCATCTGGGGTGGAGAACAGCTACATGCCGTACAAGAGTTACCGATGCATCCCGAAAAAACGACAGTTTGGTGAGGTTTAAGGGCTGGTGGCATCATCGGTCCATTTTTCTTTAAAGACGACCGTGGAAGAAACGTTACCGTCAACCAATTGGCTGAGTTAGACTTGGTTAATATGTATGTGGTTTCAAATAGACGGTGCCACATGCCACACAGCTCGTGAAACAATGGACATATTGAAGGATGAATTTGGTGAGCAGTTTATCTCTCGAATATCATGTGATTTGACGCCTCTTGACTATTTCTTGTGGGGTTATATGAAGTCGTTGGTCTATGTGGACAAGTTAAACACGATTGAAGCCTAATAGTATAACATAACACGTGTTATTCATGGAATACAAGCCGAAATGCTCGAAAAAGTGGTGCAAAATTGGACCTTACGAATGGACCATTTGAACCGGAGCCGCGGGCAACATTTACATGAAGTTATTTTTTAAAAGTAAATGGCAAAGACCAATTTATCGATTCCAATAAACATTTTAAATATATGATGCAAATTTGAGTGTTTTATTAGATTTAAAAAAAACTACGCTTAAAAAATCACCCATTAGTTTTTTATCATAATTTACTAAATCTCTTGTAGCTTTTTCATTTTTGTACCAATCTATGTATTGTTGGACGCAAAATGTTCATATTAAAATAATCTTATGTCGCATGCAATAAAACATTAACATTTTTATATCATTGGTTTAAAAAAATAACTTGAAAAGAGCAAAATTGGACAAAATCATAAAATTTTCAAAGAAGCTTGAACTTTTGTCCCCTTTAACTCTGTCATTTCTTGACCAATCTTCACTAGCAATCCATGGGTTTTTTAGAAATGTTATAACCTTTCACTAAAAAGAAAAAAAAAATATATAATCCGTTTAAAATTTTTGAAGATATTTGCATTTCAGTCACATCATCTTTTTTAAAAACACAAATAACGGTTATTTTGGAATGTCTCAAAAACTGTTCTACTTTTGACAATTCTGACTCATAATCGGATTCAGGGGAAAATTTTACATAAAGATTAGCTGTCAGATTTATTTGGTCACGACTTTGTTGAAATTTTGTGACGTAGTGTAATTATTTAAACGAAACAAATCAGATAAAACAAGTTAATGTGTTTCACAAAATCTCAAATATTTTCAAATGGGGCAAAAACGGGCAAGATTTTTTTTTTTTGATTATGCAAGCTTAAATACCATATTTTAATAATATATTAAAAGTTTTGTCCAAGTATTCTTACAAACATTTTGAAAATCAACATTTCCTTAAGAAAACTCATTTTTTTTGACCAATTAAAAAAAAAAAAATAAAAATACTTCCTCAATATTTTTCTTTACAAAAATTTATTAATAAATTAGTTAAGTACCCGAAGTTGATGGATCCATTTAAAAAAGGAGTGTTTTCTAAGAAACAATTCTCTCAAATCGCAATTAAAATATCTTGATTTTCACTGTTTAACAAATATTTCCAAATTATAAAATATTATTCAACTTTGGCAGCGTATAACAAAATAAGTAAACAACATAGATCCACAATTTTTACAGTTATTCGTGTTGAATTTTCTCTACTTTTATATGGTACCAAATACTTATAAGAAAAACTAACTTTATTTTTTAATTAATCCTCGTTTTTGGTACTGTTCACCCCTCTGTGCGACCGTGTCTTCGTTAGAACATTTGATAACCAACATTCGTCAATTTATCACCGAAATACCGCCTGAAATGTGCAAAAAAGTGATTGAAAACTACTTCAGAAGGATCGTCTGCTGCAATTAAATGACATTGTATTTCGTAAGTAGTGGCAAGGTCCAAGAATTTTAATGAAATAAAAATTTCATCGAAATCATAGCTTTATGTGTGTTTTATCCAACTTTACTTTTGAAATAAATAAATAAACTGAAAAACGTATAACCCTATATTAGTGCTTTTAAATTGATGGATATGGTTTCTGCATATATCTATGTATATATATATGGTATGATAAAAAAAAACCTTAAATTTACTAAGGTTTTTCCTAAGTCCTTGAAATTAATAGCTTTAGTTAATCTCCCCCTACTTTTTTGGAAAAACACAACAAATTAATACGTATTAAGTTTTATTCTTGTTTTTCCTCTGAAACAAGCCAATGACGATTTCCTAAAACAAACTACAAGCTCTTCTAAAAAACACTAACAAAAGAAAAAATATAAAAAATTATAATGAATTTGTTTGAAGAAGGTAACATTTGTTGGAGTATTTTGGTGACGTGTGTAATAGAAAAATGTGTTTGAAGTGCTTGGGGTGGGAGTTAAAACACTTTAATATCTATAAAACTATTTGTTTAGTAGGGTAAAAGGCTTATTTATGGTTTGGTTAAGTGCTTTTTTAATTTAATTTGCCAAAAAATATGCTACAATTTTTGGGTTTTAGTAGAAGCACTTTTAAAAAACAAAGACCATATATTTTTGCTTTGGGATTAATTTTAAAGTGATGAAAATTGTTTAAGAAAATAGGGTTATTTTTTGTTCATACACAGTATTGAAAAGACATAAAGTAAAGCTGAAATTTAACAAGTAAGAGTGCTATATTCGGCTATGCCGAATCTTATATACCCTTCACCATCGTGAGGTAAGAACAAAAATTTATATAAAAAATGTTCTTTAGATATAAATAAATATTAATTGAGCCACGCCAACTTTTCATTTCGTCATACCGAAGAATATGACACAATCAAAAAAAGGTATAGGTATATGTACCTAAGTTCGTTTCCTCTTTTGCCAAATTTTATGTTTGAAATTCGTTTTATAATTTTATAATCTTAAAATCGTTTAAAATAAAAATAAAAAAAAATTATTTTTCAGACTCGAACTCGCAACCTCATGAGTCTCAGGCGAGAAGTTAGACAAGTCGGCTACGAACGCTTTTACTAAAGAAGCGTTAAATTAAACAATATTGAGTCTTAAGGCAGAATTAGTCTTTACTTTCTGTTCTGTTACGCTGTCACTTACAATTACGTAACAGGTTTTTGATATTAACAGATTGGACCGTAACAGAACGGAAAAACTAATCTATTTCACATGTTTTTTAATAACAAAAACAAATCAGCTGATTCGTAACAGAACAGAAAGTAAAGACTAATTCTGCCTTTAGAGTTTGTTTCTTTATTTAAGCGGCATATCATGTACATACATAAATGTGTATGTGTATGCGTAAAATTAAACACATTAAAATAAAATCCACCACTTGTGGTGAGGGGTGTAAAAACCACAAAAAACCAAAACCAAGAAAAATGCAAGAAGAGATCAACGTAGCAACAGCTTCTAAAACACAACAAAAACAATAACGAAAGCAATGCCTACATACAAAAGTAACTTTTGCTCATACATCCATACACATGTACATACATATGTGTTTGCAATACGTACGGGTTTAATTAAATTACATAAAACGTTTTATATACCTATATGCTTGCCGAAATAAACTAAAACATTGCCAATAAAATGAAAATATCGGAAAGCTTTATAGTAATTTTATTTTGTTTTTTTTTTAAACTGGGGCAACCAAGACTCGAACTTGGAACCTCAGAGTCTTAGGCGGCAAGTTACACAACTCGGCTACGAACGCTTTTACTGAGGAAGCGTTAAATTAAAATATATTGAGTCTACGAGTTTGTTTCTTTATTTGAGCGGCATATTATGTGCATATATAAATTTTTATGGGCTTGTGTGCATAGAATTAAACGCATTAAAATAAAACAACAAACCAACAACAACCACAAGCGATTTTTTTTGGAAAAATTACAGGCAGTCGTGGTTTTTGGGTCATATCTCAGCCATTTGTGGACCGATCTTGCTGAATTGCAATAGCAAGAAATAGTGGACTATATGTAACATAAATGTAAAACAACCTAACCGCTATCATGTCTGGAGTCTCCGGAAAACACCTATCAAACGAACAGGCGGACAGACGGACATCGTTTAATCAACTTCTCTCCGCATAAGGACCAAAAATATACGGAATCACAAACTTATATATATGTACCCTTTTCCACCTGTGGTGAAGGGTATAAAAACAATGATCCGATTTAAGAAATTGTCTAGTCTAGCTTATTTTTGTTGTTGTTGCTGTTAAAGGGTGTCTTCAAAAACACCACCCTGGAATTATTTTAGCACTTCATCAGTACGGGCAGTTGGTTTTCGTTACGGGCCCCTTTACTTTTCTAAGCCAGGATGTTCGAAACAACTGAGCATCTATCTTTTTATTATTTTATTAGTTTTTTGTATTTATCTATGTCTAGTCTGTGTCTAGTCTATGTCTAGTCTGTGTCTAGTCTATGTCTAGTCTATCTCTCTGTCTATGTCTAGTCTATGTCTATTTTTTAAACCACTTTCCGTCTCGTATAATAAAAATCTCCCATCCAGATAACCTGCAACTATGTTGCAACTCCCTTCTTTCTGAGTGCATCTAATACAACGTTCCATTTCGCTGTTTTAAATGCGTTTTTTACATCCAGTGCTATTATTGCACAGTATTATCCTGTTGTCGTCGCTTGCATTCCTTTATTGCAAACTTCATTTATCGCATCAACAGTACTTTTCCCCTTGCGAAAACCATGTTGCATAGGAGATAGACCTCCAAGATCTGCAATCCGTTCTTCCTTTTAAAATAACACATTCCAGGAGTTTTCCTAGGGAGTCCAACATGCACAGTGGCCTATACGAGCTAGGCTCATTTAAAGGTTTGTTTGCCTTTCGCAACAGAACTAATTTTTGTAACTTCCATTTAGTAGGGAAGATTCCAGTTTTAAGACACAAGTTGAATACTGACGCTAAGTATTCAGGCCATATCGCACACACCATCCTTATGACTTCATTTGGTATGTGATCTGCTCCATTGCTCCTGCCAACACTTAGGTTTTTGCCAGCGTATTTAATATCTTCTGCGTTAAGGGGACAAAATTATCAACCGGTAGCTTTGGTACACTAATGAGCCCGTCTGCATCGAAAGGAAATAATGTTTCCACTATTTCCGTTGCCCATTTTGGTTCTTTAATCCCAGGTATGGGTTTATTTCGACCAAGTTTCTTCATTGCTATTCTGTACGGCTTTCCCCATGGATCAAAGTCTATTTCCTTGCATAATTCAGTCCAACATTTTTTTTACTGTGTTTTATGGCTTTTCTCAATGCTTTGCGAGATGCTCTGAATTCTAGAGCCAGGGTTTCGTTTTTGGGATTACGTGTAGACACTCGTCGTGCGGCGAGACATTTCTCTCTCACGAATCACGAATCTCATTATTCCACCAATAAACGGGACATTTGTGGCTATATTTTCGTATTTTAGGCATTGATACGTTGCAGGCTCTAGTGTGTATTTTAACCAGTGTCTCAGCTGCATTTTCTACATCAACGGGCTCGAGCTGGTTTCGCATACTTCTCTCTTAGCCGCTTGTGATATATTGAGACAGTTTTCCCCCATCACATTTTTTAGCATTCCATCTTGAAAGGTCTACCTTATTCGGATCATTATTTGTACCTTCATATATATTGAACGTAATATTCTGATGATCACTTAAAGAGATATCCTCCACCGCCATCCAGTTCATCTTCTCATTACAAAAAATAGGTGTCCCAAAGGTAATATCTATAATGCTCCCACCAGCACCTCTTCTAAAGGTAAGCTTATCTCCTTTGTTGAAAACTGTCAGTCCAATGCTTGCATTTATCTCACTCACTGCAGCGCCCCTGTTATTAAGGTGTACCATTCTAAGGGTTTTACTGTTAAAATCACCCCCTTTTATGACTTTATACTTTGGGATTTCTGTACTATTCACTTATTAACACCAGATCAGTGTTTTCCTCTGTCACCTTTTGCATCATCAATTCCTGTGCTTCCCTACCCCTTCCGAGATTGATTTGGAGGAATTTCAAGATCATTTAGCTGCATTATTTCTCCTGTTTCTTACACACTCTGTGCTAGTCTAGTCTATGTCAAGTCTATGTCTAGTCTATGGCTAGTGTATGGCTAGTCTATGTCTAGTCTATGTGTGGTCTATGTCTAGTCTATGTATTTTTTATTTTTTTTATCCTAAAAGTTGTTAAAATTGTAAATGTTATTAATAAAGTGAAGCCTACTTTAAGACCACATTTATTGTCCACAACTTTCCCAGCAGTTTTGCTGCCATACTTTGCCACTTCAGAACTAACATTTTTTTCAACATCCATTAATGTGTGTCTTGTTGAAAAAAATCTGTTTGAAACAGGTGATAAATTAAAACAAACAAACAAAAAAAGTAATATGATAAAGAAAGTTTTT
Source organism: Pollenia griseotomentosa (assembly GCA_963931875.1). Taxonomy (NCBI): domain Eukaryota; kingdom Metazoa; phylum Arthropoda; class Insecta; order Diptera; family Polleniidae; genus Pollenia; species Pollenia griseotomentosa. The sequence goes on from OZ007564.1 coordinate 149,546,332, forward strand.
GGGTTTGTGTGTGTGTGTTGTTCATGATTGATTACCTCTGATGAATTTTCTGAGATTAAATAATTTGCTGCTTGTTATATTTTATCTGGTGTTATTTTTTATTAACTATTTTAATAGCAGTGATTTATTACACTGTGCAACAAAAAAAACCAGCCTCAACAGTTGCAACGCGAAATTTAACGAGACTACTAGCAGAGCAAATCCGCCAAAGGGTTTTGAAAAGTTAGCACGGGTTCCCAAAATATGGGTCCCTAAAGTTTTTGAATTTCTTGAAAAGGCGTTTGGTACAAGTCAAAAAAATATACTAAACGCACTTCTGAGCTAAAAGACTATTTCAGATGTCTGCAGTAGATTCGTTTAGCGATTCTTTTCTTAGAATTGATTAACCCTCTAACTCTCACTTTAAGGGGTTATTTTTGCCCTTTTTCCCCACTCTTACACAAAAGTATAATAAAACGGCACTTTAGAGGGTTTAAATGTTCGACAAATATTTTCTGCATTGAATTTTACGGGCTTTCGAAAAATTAAAAAATTTCAAGCCCCGGAATTTCGAAAATCCGTTGTACATTCATTGCACGATTTTCTGGTCTTAGAAGACCCCTAGTAAAATTTGATGCAGAAAATATTCGTAGAACATTTTTAGTATACTTTTGTGTAAGAGATGGGAAAAAGGAAAAAGTGACCCCTTAAAATGCGAGTTAGAGGGTTAATAAATTCTAAGAAAAGAATCGCCATACGTTCTACTGAAGACATCTGAAATTATATTTTAGCTCAGAAGTACATTTAGTATATTTTTTTTTTGACTTATACCAAACACCTTTTCAAAAAATTCAAAAACTTTAGGGACCCATATTTCGGGAACCCGAACTAGCTTTTCAAAACCCTTTGGCAGATTTGCTATACTAGTAGTCTACTTTTACTTCGCGTTGCAAGTGTTGAGGCTGGCGGCGATGACCCGAATTTTGTTGCACCGTGTTATTATTTTATGGCTGTAAAAACACGTTTGAAAATGCAAAAAGGGACACAAATATTTTGTTTTTAAAAATGTATTGACAGCCAAAAGTTTGCATATCGTGTAGTTTTAAAGAATTCTTTTAACAATAATTTTACTCTTTTGTTAGTTTTCATTTATTTGCTGTGTAATTTTGAATTCCCGGATTTTATTTTTAAGATAAATTTTCTAGGCAAAAGTTAATTATGCATTTACTATATATTAAACGGTACAAGAACACAATTAAAAATTATACTCTAACTTTATTAATCGCTTATTAGAGTTGCCAATTATTCGCCTTTCTACTTTGTTCGAATAATTCAAATAATTGTTTTTGTTCGTTCGATCAAACGATTAAATCTAAAAAATTATTCGATTAATCAATGAGAATAACGAATAAAAAATATTATTTTTCAAAAAAAATTACGTATTTTAAATAGATACATCCGTTCATTCATCTACAACTTTATTTTTTTTTTCAATTCCGCTTTGACTTCTTTTTTTGATGCGTAAAACTTTTCATCTTAACTCCATATCGTTGTATTACTTAAACAAAACGTAAAACCCTTAATTCTTAAATAATCCCATATTATTTTGGATTTTCGAAAACCCTTTGCAGACTTTCCATCTTCAAACTTCTGCATACAGCTTCTTCGATAGAACAACCGCTGTCTCTCTTTATGTATTTTTCCAATGGACCAAGTTCGGCAATTTTTGATGTCTTTGGAAAAGATAAAATAAATTTTTTAAATACTATAAGCACTTAACACGGCTTTTGCTTACTAAACATTGAGGTTAATTACAATCGGGGCTATGACTATAATATTTTTTAGCTTTCCTACATTTTGTAAAGGGAGGTCTAACCAAAATGCAGCTTAAACAAAACGCCAACAATACAATTCAAGTCGGAATGAACCCAACCAATTGTAGGGGGATGTAAGAAAATATAAACTCGCTGTTTATTGTTGGTGTTTTGTTTAAGCTTTGATATAATTACAAGTAAGACTTTGAGTGCTTATAATTCTTATACGCTTAAAGGTTTTGTTTGTATAAAATTTTTAGCTTTTCTAAAATCTTTGGAAAATGTTTCCTGACGATCTGGCCTAAGCAACCAGTGAAATGCGAAAGGAAGCTAGCTTTCCCTCAACAATAAATTTCAGTGTATGTATTTATCAAATATGAATAATTGGGAATTTAGCACGTCATACAGAAATCGTATTAATGATAAATTTGTATTCCCGTAAATAACTTATAATTTTTTTTATTGTGTAACTTTTATTTTTGTATAGTATTTGACAATTGGTTGGTCCACATTTACTTTACTGATTTATTATGATTAGGGATGCGATTTCCATGCAAATGCATGTTTTTTGTCGATAGTCTAAGATCGATGTCGACCAATTATCTTTCCGAATCATTAAATTTGCGTTAAAATGGCATCGATTTGTTTCTGCATATTTTGGTGAAAATGCATATTTTTTCATATTTTGATTTTAAATGCATATTTTTGCATATTTTAACATTTTTGAGCGATATATTTTTTTAAATTTCCATATTATGGTCCAAAAAATTTTTTTAAATAAATTATTTTAGAGCTCTGCTTAAAATACAAGATTTCGGCAAAAGATCCTTAAATTTTTAACCGATGCAGCAGCTAACATGGTAAAGGCTGCCAATTTGCCTTTAAAAAATTTCGCCAAAACTGTTACATATTTTATTCTTGGCACATGGGTTACACCGAGTGAAACAATAACTAAATTGGAGAGATTAATTTCACTTAATAGTCAACTAAAATCAAAAAATATGGCGTTTTAAAAAATAAAACAAATTTCAACTATTTTGTTTTTGATCTGGAATCCAATGTGGGATCTGAATTAGAAATTCTTATTCTCCAAATGATATGGCATCCTTCAAGTATGCTTCAACTTCAGTTGACGTTGAGACATCATTTTCCATGTACAAAAGCTTTTTAACAGACAAAGGCTTACTTTTGATGATATAAATTAAGTTTTAAAAATATTATACCTATGAAAAACAGTAGAATAAAAACAACAATAGAATTTTAATTTTTTTGTTTTAAATCAGATTAAAAACGCTATTTTATTGAAAACGTTCAAGTTTTTAGTGCATATTTTTTATTTTTTTAATGCATATTTGGAATTTTTAGTGCATTTTTTATGCGCATATTTTCGATTTCTTAGTAAATATATGAAAATCTCATCCCTAATTATGATATATAAACATTTGAAAAAACTGATGCAGCACAGTGATACATTTACGAATATACCCGGACTTCTCGTAGCCAGAAATTGAGGATATGGACATGGAAGATATGTGGTTCCAGCAAAATGGGGTCACTTGCCGCACAGCCAATGAAACAATGGCAGCTATGTGCGAGAAATTCAATGGTCGTGTTAAAATAAAAAGTGTACGTCCTTAAGCCAAGATCAATTCAAGAGCTAAAATTTAAGATAATTCGGAACTTTAACGATATTAAACCTTAATTATTTCTCAGTCATTAAAAATATGGACCATCGGAATCGATATTTTGTTGCACAAATATTTGTCATATTTCTTTATATAATAATACAAATTATTGAGAAAATTCTCAGAAAACTTTGAGTTTTATTTACAATAAACATCGTGCGTTTTGGTTGGACCACCCTTTATAAAATTACTAAAAACGTATAAGAATAAATCAAATTCTAAGCTTTTATTTAATATATTTTTTTAATAAAATAAAAACTGTTCGATTAATCGAGATTAATAAATCGATTTAATCGTTATTCGAAAATTGCCATTTTAAAATTATTCGGACAGGAGTTCGGTTTTGTTTGATCGATTAATCGAATTATTCTTAATCGGTTGACAACTCTATCGCTTATCCCATCAACAATAAATTTAACAGGCTGTTTTTAGAAAACGTAAACAAGTGAGTGAGTGATAAATCATATGGAAAACAAAAACAAATTTTCGTTTTTTATTGTTATTTTCAATATAATTTCTCACTCACTCACTTGTTTACGTTTTCTAAAAACAGGCAATTAGTGTTTTTGTCCAAGAATAAATATTGGGAAATAAGCACGACAAATAAAATCTTGTTAATTAAAAAATAGATTTATTTATATCTTAAGAACGGTAAGAGAAAAACTGTCCAAATTTAGTACTCATAGCTGGGTTATCAATAAACAACCCCTAAACATGGAAGGGATTTGAGAAGTAAGCGTGGCACAAATTACATTTCTTTATATCTGGAGAACGGTAGGAGAAAAATTTTCCAAATTTAGTACACAAAGCTGGGTTTTCAATACCCTAAAGCAGTCAGAAAGTGGGCGTTGGAAAGATGGGCGTTGCAAATGCCATACAAATTCAAAATGGATCAGTAACAGTAAAAGTTACAAAATTTAGTGCAACTAGCTTCCATACCGATACAAGACATATGTATATGTATTTATGTATATAACTTTCTATTCTTATCGCAGTTTGGTGAAGGGTTTATAAGATTCTGCATAGCCGAGTTAAGCACTCCTTAGTTTAGTTATAATTAACTATCAGTTATAGCTGTCACAAATATAATGCTAACTGGTAGTTAAATAGTTAAATTATTTACATTTTGATTGATTTAAATTGGTTTGCTTTATATATAAAAATTGTAATTTGTTATTAAGTTGTTAATAATTAGTGATTTATAATTTTACATATTCTCAGTTCCATACTGCAAAATAAGACTCTAAGTTTTGTGTATGGAACAGTTTAATTAAATAAATAAAAAAAAATTAAACTGAACCTGGTAAAATTGGCCGTAAATCAGTTAATTTAAAAATTTTTAACCAGAAATTGGTAGTTGTATATTTTTTTACGACCATATACATACACATATATATATATATATATATATATATATATATATATATATATATATATGTATGCACGGGGCATATTATGCGAACAGAAAAAATCATAACTTTTTTTGATGAAATATTACAAATTGCAATATTTTCGAAATATAAATTCAATATTTTTCTTCTAAACTTTTTAGAAGTAGTTTAAAAATCGATTTTTTGGGGCAGCGCACATATGACGAACAGCTGCATACGTTGCGTTTAATTGCCGAGACTGTCTGCAAAATATGTTCCTTGTATATGACATTTTTTGTTGCCATGTTTCCACATTATTATTCCCAAATTCTTATAGGGGATTAATTTGAATTAGTGCTGTCAAAACGTTTTTCATAATATTTCAATAATTTTTATTACTTAATATTCTTATTATTTAAAAAATTAAGCTATTTTTTTATAATATTTTCCTTTATTTTAAAAAGGGAGGTTTTTAGCGATTTATAACTTAATATACTTTCTATTTAAAATATTGAGCAATTTTTTATTGTGTTTGTTTTATAATAATTCAATAATTTTAATTCAAGATGTGTGGTTTTAAGCGATATATAACCAAATATACTTTCTATTTAAAATATTGAGCAATTTTTTATTGTGTTTGTGTTACAATATTCTAATAATATTTGTCAATAAGGGTGGTTTTAGCGGTTTATAACTTAATATACTTTCTATTAAAAATATTGAACTATTTTTAATTGTGTTTGTTTTATAATATTTCAATAATGTTATTTAAAAAAGTGTGGTTTTGAGCGACTTATAACTAAATATACTTTCTATTGAAAATATTAGGCAATTTTTTATTGTGTTTGTTTCATAATATTTCAACAATTTTAATTCAAGAAGGGTGGTTTTTAGCGATTTATAACCAAATATACTTTCTAATTAAAATATTGAGCAATTTTTTATTGTGTTTGTGTTACAATATTCCAATAATATTTTTCAATAATGGTGGTTTTAGCAGTTTATAACTTAATAAGCTTTCTATTTAAAATATTGAGTAATTTTTTATTGTGTTTGTTTTACAATATTCTAATAAGATTTTTCAAAAAGGGTGGTTTTAGCGGTTTATAACTTAATATACTTTCTATTTAAAATATTGATCAATTTTTTATTGTGTTTGTTTTATAATATTTCAACAATTTTAATTCAAGAAGGGTGGTTTTTAGCGATTTATAACCAAATATACTTTCTAATTAAAATATTGAGCAATTTTTTATTGTGTTTGTGTTACAATATTCTAATAATATTTTTCAATAAGGGTGGTTTTAGCAGTTTATAACTTAATAAGCTTTCTATTTAAAATATTGAGTAATTTTTTATTGTGTTTGTTTTACAATATTCTAATAAGATTTTTCAAAACGGGTGGTTTTAGCGGTTTATAACTTAATATACTTTCTATTTAAAATATTGAGCAATTTTTTATTGTGTTTGTTTTATAATATTTCAACAATTTTAATTCAAGAAGGGTGGTTTTTAGCGATTTATAACCAAATATACTTTCTAATTAAAATATTGAGCAATTTTTTATTGTGTTTGTGTTACAATATTCTAATAATATTTTTCAATAAGGGTGGTTTTAGCAGTTTATAACTTAATAAGCTTTCTATTTAAAATATTGAGTAATTTTTTATTGTGTTTGTTTTACAATATTCTAAAAAGATTTTTCAAAAAGGGTGGTTTTAGCGGTTTATAACTTAATATACTTTCTATTTAAAATATTGAGCAATTTTTTATTGTGTTTGTTTTATAATATTTCAACAATTTTAATTCAAGAAGGGTGGTTTTTAGCGATTTATAACCAAATATACTTTCTAATTAAAATATTGAGCAATTTTTTATTGTGTTTGTGTTACAATATTCTAATAATATTTTTCAATAAGGGTTGTTTTAGCAGTATATAACTTAATAAGCTTTCTATTTAAAATATTGAGTAATTTTTTATTGTGTTTGTTTTACAATATTCTAATAATATTTTTCAATAAGGGTGGTTTTAGCAGTTTATAACTTAATAAACTTTCAACTTAAAATATTGAGCAATTTTTATTGTGTTTGTTTTATAATATTTCAATAATTTTAATTCAAGAAGGGTGGTTTTAAGCGATTTATAACTGAATATACTTTCTATTTAAAATATTGAGCAATTTTTTATTGTGTTTGTTTTATGATATTTCAATAATTTTCATTCAAGAAGGGTGGTTCTTAGCGATTTATAACCAAATATACTTTCTATTTAAAATATTGAGCAATTTTTTATTGTGTTTGTGTTACAATATTCTAATAATATTCGTCAATAAGGGTGGTTTTAGCGGTTTATAACTTAATATATTTTCTATTTAAAATATATAGCTATTTTTAATTGTGTTTGTTTTATAATTTTTCAATAATTTTTTTTTTTAAACGGTGGTTTTGAGCGATTTATAACTAAATATACTTTCTTTTTAAAATATTGAGCAATTTTTTATTGTGTTTGTTTTATAATATCTCAATAATTTTAATTCAAGGAGGGTGGTTTTAAGCGATTTATAACCAAATATACTTTCTATTTAAAATATTCAGCAAATTTTTATTGTGGTTGTGTTACAATATTCTAATAATATTTTTACAAAAGGGTGGTTTTAGCAGTTTATAACTTAATAAACTTTCAACTTAAAATATTGAGCAATTTCTATTGTGTTTGTTTTATAATATTTCAATAATTTTAATTCAAGAAGGGTGGTTTTTAGCGACTTATAACTTAATATACTTTATTTTTTAAATATTGAGCAATTTTTTATTGTGTTTGTTTTATAATATTTCAATAATTTTAATTCAAGAAGGGTAGTTTTAAGCGATTTATAACTAAATATACTCTCTATTTAAAATATTGAGCAATTTTTTATTGTGCTTGTGTTAAAATATTGTAATAATATTTTTCAAGAAGGGTGGTTTTAGCGGTTTATAACTTAATATATTTTCTATTTAAAATATTAAGCTATTTTTAATTGTGTTTGTTTTATAATATTTAATTAATTTCAATAAGTAAATTTCAAAAAGTAAATTTCAATAATTTTTTTTTTAAAACGGTGTGGTTTTGAGCGATTTATAACTAAATATACTTTGTTTTTAAAATATTGAGCAATGTTTATTGTGTTTGTTTTATAATATTTCAATAATTTTAATTCAAGGAGGGTGGTTTTAAGCGATTTATAACTAAATATACTTTCTATTTAAAATATTAAGCAATCTTTTATTGTGTTTGTGTTACAATATTCTAATAATATTTTTTCAAAAGGGTGGTCTTAGCAGTTTATAACTTAATAAACTTTCAACTTAAAATATTGAGCAATTTTTTATTGTGTTTGTTTTAAAATATTCTAATAGTATTTTTCAAAAAGGGTGGTTTTGGCGGTTTATAACTTAATACACTTTCTATTTAAAATATTGAGCAATTTTTAATTGTGTTTGTTTTATAATATTTCAATAATGTTATTTAAAAAAGGGTGGTTTTGAGCGATTTATAACTAAATATACTTTCTATTTAAAATATTAAGCAATCTTTTATTGTGTTTGTGTTACAATATTCTAATAATATTTTTTCAAAAGGGTGGTCTTAGCAGTTTATAACTTAATAAACTTTCAACTTAAAATATTGAGCAATTTTTTATTGTGTTTGTTTTAAAATATTCTAATAGTATTTTTCAAAAAGGGTGGTTTTGGCGGTTTATAACTTAATACACTTTCTATTGAAAATATTGAGCAATTTTTATTGTGTTTGTTTTATAATATTTCAATAATTTTAATTCAAGAAGGGTAGTTTTAAGCGATTTATAACTAAATATACTCTCTATTTAAAATATTGAGCAATTTTTTGTTGTGCTTGTGTTACAATATTGTAATAATATTTTTCAAGAAGGGTGGTTTTAGCGGTTTATAACTTAATATATTTTCTATTTAAAATATTGAGCTATTTTTAATTGTGTTTGTTTTATAATATTTAATTAATTTCAATAAGTAAATTTCAAAAAGTAAATTTCAATAATTTTTTTTTTAAAACGGTGGTTTTAAGCGATTTATAACTAAATATACTTTGTTTTTAAAATATTGAGCAATGTTTATTGTGTTTGTTTTATAATATTTCAATAATTTTAATTCAAGGAGGGTGGTTTTAAGCGATTTATAACTAAATATACTATCCATTTAAAATATTGAGCAATTTTTAATTGTGCTTGTTTTGCAATATTCTAATAATATTTTTCAAAAAGTGTGGTTTTAGCTGTTTATAACTTAATATATATCTAAACTGACTTATTATTTAAAAAATTGAGCAATTTTTTATTGTGTTTGTTTTATAATATTTTAATAATTTTATTTAAAAAATGGTGGTTTTTAGCGATTTATAGCTAAATTAACTTATTATTTAAAAAATTGAGAAATATTATAAAACAAACACAATAAAAAAATAGCTCAATATCTTAAATAGAGAGTATATTAAGTTATAAACCGCTAAAACCACCCTTTTTGAAAAATATTATTAGAATATTGTAACACAAACACAATAAAAAATTGCTCAATATTTTCAAAAGAAAGTATATTTAGTTTAAAATCACTAAAAACTACTCTTCCTGAAATAAAATTATTAAAATATTATAAAACAAACACAATCAAAATTTGTGAATTGCCTATAAATCGCAAAAAAACCACCCTTTTTATATAAAATTATTGAAATATTTTGAGACAAAGACAATTAGAAATAGCTAAATTTTTTAAATAATAAGTTAATTTAGCTATAAATCGCTAAAAATCACCATTTTTTAAAATAAAATGATTTTTTCCTGTAAAATTTTATTAAAAATCGCTGGATTTGACGAGAAAATAGCTAAATTGGCAGCAGTGTAGAAAGAAACACGCAGAGTTGTACTTGACCAGCGTTACCATTTGTCATGTCATACCTTTTTTAAAAGTATTTTTGGACGTAAAAATATTTAAAATTTTTATAAAGATTTTGATAAATAATAATAATCTAAGATTTGCAGTATATTAGATGAAAAGATTTAGTGAAGTGTTAATGCAATAAAGCAATCTTAGATAGAATCTGTCCTTTATTACTGTAAAGTTGGTTAATTTTGTTTACTCCTTAAATACTTCATAACTTAAAGATCCCAAATACGTATATTTCTTTAGGTGCTAAAGTATCTAAAGATGATGAAATCGATTTTAGAGTTAACTGTTCAAAGTCTTATGTTGAATTATGTAATGTTCTGTTCAAAAGTTCGATTTTGATAACGACCTTATGAAACGCGTTGTAGTTTTATTTTTTACTACTTTAAGCACTTTTTATTCAATAATGAATTATTTATAAAAAATGTACCAATGGTTTTCTTATACAACCGTAACATACTCTTCGTCACGGAAACAAACTAGAATTTTGTTTTCTTGTCTTCGTCATAATCTTAGCTATAAATAAAATAAGCCTTAAAAACTGAATTAAGTGCGTTTAAGGTGGTGGTTTTTAGCGATTTATAACTAAACTACTTTCTACTTTCTATTTAAAATATTGAGCAATTTTTTATTTTGCTTGTGTTACAATATTCTAATAATATTTTTCAAAAAGGGTAGTTTTAGCAGTTTATAACTTAATATATTTTCTATTGAAAATATTGAGCAATTTTTTATTGTGTTTGTTTTATAATATTTTAATAATTTTAATTCAAGAAGGGTGGTTTTTAGCGATTTATAACTAAATATACTTTCTATTTAAAATATCGAGCAAATTTTTATTGTGTTTGTTTTATAATATTTCAATAATTTTAATTCAAGAAGGGTGTTTTTTAGCGATTTATAACCAAATATACTTTCTATTTAAAATATTGAGCAATTTTTTTATTGTGTTTGTGTTACAATATTCTAATAATATTTTTCAATAAGGGTGGTTTTAGCAGTTTATAACTTAATTAGCTTTCTATTTAAAATATTGAGTAATTTTTTATTGTGTTTGTTTTACAATATTCTTATAATATTTTTCAAAAAGGGTGGTTTTAGCGGTTTATAACTTAATATTCTTTCTATTTAAAATATTGAGCTATTTTTAATTGTCTTTGTTTTATAATATTTCAATAATTTTAATTAAAGAAGGGTGGTTTTAAGCGATTTATAACTAAATATACTCTCTATTTAAAATATTGAGCAAATTTTTATTGTGCTTGTTTTATAATACAGTTATTTCCGCTTAACTGAGTTTCTAAAAATGCACGACTTTTGACGCAATTAAACGGGAACTCAATTAAGCAGTACTCGGTTAATAGAATCGCCGACGCAATTAAAACGAAAATCGCTTAATTGAGCAAGATGTGCAATAAAACGAAACACCCATGTGTATATAGAATATAAAACTCATTTCTTTATTTATTCATCGAACAATCTTTCTTACCGCAAAATAATTTTTTTAAGTTTGTGGAGCAAAAACACATTAAGTAGACAGAAACAATTAACCGAAACATTTGCTCTAGTTTTTCGGAATGCGATCTTATTTTGCGAAATAATTAAACGGGTGACGCAATTAAACGGAACTCAACTAAACGGGTATTTTTACATAGACAGTTATACTGAATGGTTCTGGTCCATGATTTTTAGTGCAATAAAACGCGAAACTCTATTAAGCGGGGCTCAATTAACCGAAAACAACTGTATTTCAATAATTTTAATTCAAGATGTGTGGTTTTTAGCGATTTATAACCAAATATACTTTCTAATTAAAATATTGAGCAATTTTTTATTGTGTTTGTGTTACAATATTCTAATAATATTTTAATAAAAAATTGCTCAATATTTTAAATAGAAAGTATATCTGGTTATAAATCGCTAAAAACCACCCTTCTTGAATTTAAATTATTGAATTATTATAAAACAAACACAATAAAAAATTGCTCAATATTTTAAATAGAAAGTATTATTCAAGGTATATTTACACAAGGTAGACTCATTTGGGAGTGTAGACATGCTGCTCTATAAATGGAGCCAATTTGTCAAAATTGTCTTCATATAAAACAAAAACAATTTAACGCACACATGTACAAATTTTGGCTCATATACATGCAATTTGACGTTTTGGCTCCAACTAGGGGTAAACAGGTGACAAACATATGGGCCAACGAGTTTACCTTGTGTAACTATACCTTGGTATTATTAGTTATATATCGCTAAAAACGACCCATTTTGAAATATTGAAAAACAAACACAATCAAAAATAGATCAATAATTTAAATAGAAAGTATATTTAGTTATAAATCGCTAAAAACAACCCTTCTTGAATTAAATTTATTGAAATATTATAAAACAAACACAATAAAAAATTGCTCAATATTTTGAATAGAAAGTATATTTAGTTATAAATCGCTAATAACCACCCTTCTTGAGTTAAATTTATTGAATTATTATAAAACAAACACAATAAAAAATTGCTCAATATTTTAAATAGAAAGTATATCTGGTTATAAATCGCTAAAAACCACCCTTCTTGAATTAAAATTATTGAATTATTATAAAACAAACACGATAAAAAATTGCTCAATATTTTAAATAGAGAGTATATTTAGTTATAAATCGCTAAAAACCACCCTTCTTGAATTAAAATTATTGAAATATTATAAAACAAACACAATAAAAAATTGCTCAATATTTTAAATAGAAAGTATATCTGGTTATAAATCGCTAAAAACCACCCTTCTTGAATTAAAATTATTGAATTATTATAAAACAAACACAATAAAAAATTGCTCAATATTTTAAATAGAGAGTATATTTAGTTATTAATCGCTTAAAACCACCCTTCTTGAATTAAAATTATTGAAATATTGTAACACAAACACAATAAAAAATTGCTCAATATTTTAAATAGAGAGTATATTTAGTAATAAATCGCTTAAATCTACCCTTCTTGAATTAAAATTAGTGAAATATTATAAAACAAACACAATAAAAAATTGCTCAATATTTTAAATAGAAAGTATATTTAGTTATAAATCGCTAAAAACAACCCTTCTTGAATTAAATTTATTGAAATATCATAAAACAAACACAACAAAAAATTGCCCAATATTTGAAATAGAAAGTATATTTAGTTATAAATCGCTAAAAACCACCTTTCTTGAATTAAATTTATTGAAATATCATAAAACAAACACAACAAAAAATTTCCCAATATTTGAAATAGAAAGTATATTTAGTTATAAATCGCTAAAAACCACCCATTTTGAAATATTGCAAAACAAACACAATCAAAAATAGCTCAATAATTTAAATAGAAAGTATATTTAGTTATAAATCGCTAAAAACCACCCTTCTTGAATTAAATTTATTGAAATATCATAAAACAAACACAACAAAAAATTGCCCAATATTTGAAATAGAAAGTATATTTAGTTATAAATCGCTAAAAACCACCCTTCTTGAATTAAATTTATTGAAATATCATAAAACAAACACAACAAAAAATTGCCCAATATTTGAAATAGAAGGTATATTTAGTTATAAATCGCTAAAAACCACCCATTTTGAAATATTGAAAAACAAACACAATTAAAAATAGCTCAATAATTTAAATAGAAAGTATATTTAGTTATAAATCGCTAAAAACAACCCTTCTTGAATTAAATTTATTGAAATATCATAAAAAAAACACAACAAAAAATTGCCCAATATTTATAATAGAAAGTATATTTAGTTATAAATCGCTAAAAACCACCCTTCTTGAATTAAATTTATTGAAATATCATAAAAAAAACACAACAAAAAATTGCCCAATATTTATAATAGAAAGTATATTTAGTTATAAATCGCTAAAAACCACCCTTCTTGAATTAAATTTATTGAAATATCATAAAAAAAACACAACAAAAAATTGCCTAATATTTGAAATAGAAAGTATATTTAGTTATAAATCGCTAAAAACCACCCATTTTGAAATATTGCAAAACAAACACAATCAAAAATAGCTCAATAATTTAAATAGAAAGTATATTTAGTTATAAATCGCTAAAAACCACCCTTCTTGAATTAAATTTATTGAAATATCATAAAACAAACACAACAAAAAATTGACCAATATTTGAAATAGAAAGTATATTTAGTTATAAATCGCTAAAAACCACCCTTCTTGAATTAAATTTATTGAAATATCATAAAACAAACACAACAAAAAATTGCCCAATATTTGAAATAGAAAGTATATTTAGTTATAAATCGCTAAAAACAACCCTTCTTGAATTAAATTTATTGAAATATCATAAAACAAACACAACAAAAAATTGCCCAATATTTGAAATAGAAAGTATATTTAGTTATAAATCGCTAAAAACCACCCTTCTTGAATTAAATTTATTGAAATATCATAAAACAAACACAACAAAAAATTGCCCAATATTTGAAATAGAAAGTATATTTAGTTATAAATCGCTAAAAACCACCCATTTTGAAATATTGCAAAACAAACACAATCAAAAATAGCTCAATAATTTAAATAGAAAGTATATTTAGTTATAAATCGCTAAAAACCACCATTCTTGAATTAAATTTATTGAAATATCATAAAACAAACACAACAAAAAATTGCCCAATATTTGAAATAGAAAGTATATTTAGTTATAAATCGCTAAAAACAACTCTTCTTGAATTAAATTTATTGAAATATCATAAAACAAACACAACAAAAAATTGCCCAATATTTGAAATAGAAAGTATATTTAGTTATAAATCGCTAAAAACCACCCATTTTGAAATATTGCAAAACAAACACAATCAAAAATAGCTCAATAATTTAAATAGAAAGTATATTTAGTTATAAATCGCTAAAAACCACCCTTCTTGAATTAAATTTATTGAAATATCATAAAACAAACACAACAAAAAATTGCCCAATATTTGAAATAGGAAGTATATTTAGTTATAAATCGCTAAAAACCACCCATTTTGAAATATTGCAAAACAAACACAGTCAAAAATAGCTCAATAATTTAAATAGAAAGTATATTTAGTTATAAATCGCTAAAAACCACCCTTCTTGAATTAAATTTATTAAAATATCATAAAACAAACACAACAAAAAATTGCCCAATATTTGAAATAGAAAGTATATTTAGTTATAAATCGCTAAAAACCACCCTTCTTGAATTAAATTTATTGAAATATCATAAAACAAACACAACAAAAAATTGCCCAATATTTGAAATAGAAAGTATATTTAGTTATAAATCGCTAAAAACCACCCATTTTGAAATATTGAAAAACAAACACAACAAAAAATTGCCCAATATTTTGAATAGAAAGTATATTTAGTTATAAATCGCTAAAAACCACCCTTCTTGAATTAAAATTATTGAAATATTATAAAACAAACACAATAAAAATTGCTCAATATTTTAAATATAAAGTATATCTGGTTATAAATCGCTAAAAACCACCCTTCTTGAATTAAAATTATTGAATTATTATAAAACAAACACAATAAAAAATTGCTCAATATTTTAAATAGAGAGTATATTTAGTTATTAATCGCTTAAAACCACCCTTCTTGAGTTAAAATTATTGAAATATTATAAAACAAACACAATAAAAAATTGCTCAATATTTTAAATAGAAAGTATATCTGGTTATAAATCGCTAAAAACCACCCTTCTTGAATTAAAATTATTGAATTATTATAAAACAAACACAATAAAAAAATTGCTCAATATTTTAAATAGAGAGTATATTTAGTTATAAATCGCTTAAATCCACCCTTCTTGAATTAAAATTAGTGAAATATTATAAAACAAACACAATAAAAAATTGCTCAATATTTTAAATAGAAAGTATATTTAGTTATAAATCGCTAACAACCACCCTTCTTGAATTAAATTTATTGAAATATCATAAAACAAACACAACAAAAAATTGCCCAATATTTGAAATAGAAAGTATATTTAGTTATAAATCGCTAAAAACCACCCATTTTGAAATATTGCAAAACAAACACAATCAAAAATAGCTCAATAATTTAAATAGAAAGTATATTTAGTTATAAATCGCTAAAAACCACCCTTCTTGAATAAAATTTATTAAAATATCATACAACAAACACAACAAAAAATTGCCCAATATTTGAAATAGAAAATATATTTAGTTATAAATCGCTAAAAACCACCCATTTTGAAATATTGCAAAACAAACACAATCAAAAATAGCTCAATAATTTCAATAGAAAGTATATTTAGTTATAAATCGCTAAAAACCACCCTTCTTGAATTAAATTTATTGAAATATCATAAAACAAACACAACAAAAAATTGCCCAATATTTGAAATAGAAAGTATATTTAGTTATAAATCGCTAAAAACCACCCATTTTGAAATATTGAAAAACAAACACAACAAAAAATTGCCCAATATTTTGAATAGAAAGTATATTAAGTTATAAATCGCTAAAAACCACCCATTTTGAAATATTGAAAAACAAACACAACAAAAAATTGCCCAATATTTTGAATAGAAAGTATATTTAGTTATAAATCGCTAAAAACCACCCTTCTTGAATTAAAATTATTGAATTATTATAAAACAAACACAATAAAAAATTGCTCAATATTTTAAATAGAGAGTATATTTAGTTATAAATCGCTTAAATCCACCCTTCTTGAATTAAAATTAGTGAAATATTATAAAACAAACACAATCAAAAATAGCTCAATAATTTAAATGGAAAGTATATTTAGTTATAAATCGCTAAAAACCACCCTTCTTGAATTAAAATTATTGAAATATTATATAACAAACACAATAAAAAATTGCTCAATATTTGAAATTGAAAGTTTATTAAGTTATAAACTGCTAAGACCACCCTTTTGAAAAAATATTATTAGAATATTGTAACACAAACACAATAAAAGATTGCTTAATATTTTAAATAGAAAGTATATTTAGTTATATATCGCTTAAAACCACCCTCCTTGAATTAAAATTATTAAAATATTATAAAACAAACACAATAAAAAATTGCTCAATATTTTAAAAAGAAAGTTTATTTAGCTATAAATCGCTTAAAACCACCCTTTTTGAATTGAATTTATTGAATTATTATAAAACAAACACAATAAAAAATTGCTCAATATTTTAAATAGCGAGTATATTTAGTGATAAATCGCTTAAAACCACCCTTCTTGAATTAAAATTATTGAAATATTATATAACAAACACAATAAAAAATTGCTCAATATTTGAAATTGAAAGTATATTTAGTTATAAATCGCTAAAAACCACCCATTTTGCAATATTGCAAAACAAATACAATCAAAACTAGCTCAATATTTTAAATAGAAAGTATATTTAGTTATAAATCGCTCAAAACCGCACTTCTTGAATTAAAATTATTGAAATATTATAAAACATACACAATAAAGAATTGCTCAATATTTTAAATAGAAAGTATATTTCGTTATAAATCGCTAAAAACCACCCTTCTTGAATTAAAATTATTGAAATATTATAAAACATACACAATAAAAAATTGCTCAATATATTTAATAGAAAGTATATTTGGTTATAAATCGCTAAAAACCACCCTTCTTGAATTAAATTTATTGAATTATTATAAAACAAACACAATAAAAAATTGCTCAATATTTTAAATAGAAAGTATATTTAGTTATAAATTGCTAAAAACAATTCTTCTTGAATTAAAGTTATTGAAATATTATACAACAAACACAACAAAAAGTTGCTCAATATTTTAAATAGAAAGTTTATTTAGTTAAAAATCGCAAAAAACCTACCTTTTTGAAATATATCAAAACAAACAATAAAAACAGCTCAATATTTTAAATAGAAAGTATATTTAGTTATAAATCGCTAACAACCACCCTTCTTGAATTAAAATTATTGAAATATTATAATCAAACACAACAAAAAATTGCTCAATATTTTAAATAGAAAGTATATTTAGTTATAAATCGCTAACAACCACCCTTCTTGAATTAAAATTATTGAAATATTATAATAAACACAACAAAAAATTGCTCAATATTTTAAATAGAAAGTTTATTAAGTTATAAACTGCTAAAACTACCCTTTTTGAAAAATATTATTAGAATATTGTAACACAAACAAAATAAAAAATTGCTCAATATTTTAAATAGAAAGTACATTTAGTTATAAATCGCTAAAAACCACACTTTTTGAAATATTGAAAAACAAACACAACAAAAAAATAGTTTAATATTTTAAGTAGAAAGTATATTTATAAATAAATCGCTAAAAACCACACTATTTTGAAATAAAATTATTGAAATATTATAAAACAAACACAATAAAAAAATAGCTCAATATTTTAAATAGAAAGTATATTTAGCTATAAATCGATAAAACCACCCTTTTTGAAATATTATAAAACAAACACAATAAAAACTAGAAAGTATATTAATTTATAAATAGCTAAAATCAAAATTTTTTACAATGGCAACGCTGATCAAATGCAATTCTCTGTGTCCTTGAAATCACATGTATATATTTTTTACGGAGTAAAAAACGGGAAAGTATATAAGAGTACTTGGCAATACTACGCAACAAAATTTGTTAAAAAATACAAAAATATCGCATTTAAACCGTATATATAGAAGTTTTAATAGTAATTGCTCGATATATAACCACAGTGCAATCAAATAAAGTAAAAAAAACGGAACCAAAAAAATATTTAAAAATTTTTGGCAAAATTGACGTGTCCGGTGAATATGCTCTAGGCATGTGATCATTTGGCGGACTGTTCGCTAAGTATGCAACTGTCCGCTATTTATCTGCTAGCTTCAAACTCTGTTCGCTAAATAAGCGCTGTGCATATATATATATATATATATATATATATATATATATATATATTAATTAAGCTCAAATATTTTTTTTGGCAGCTTAAAGAAATTTTAAAAAAGTTTAAATTTTTTTTGTTTTTAATAAATGTTTCTTTAGCTAGTTTTTTAATACTTTTTCTTCTTTATATTTCAACTAGCGAACCCCCTGCACACTTCGTAGTGCAAAAAACAAAATAAGAAATATATTCGAATTCATTTAAATCAGTGATAAATGGTTTTGATTGTAATGCTTTGTAAATATACAAAACCGATGGTTTGCCAACGCGCGAACAGGCTACATACAACTGTCCATGTGAGAAAACTTCCCAGCGGGAAAAAGAAGGAGTAGGAAGGCCTTCTAGAAGGCCTCTGTACCCATTCTTTTGGATGTACAAGGCCTTCTTGCTCCATTCCATACTCATATCTTTTTTACACACGTTGTCATTGCGGAGAAGGCCTTCCGCTCTCGCTTCTTCAGCAGGTACATAAGAAGGGTAACGGGACCAAAAAAAATTGATTTTGCCCTTGCTTGTGCAAAAAAAAAAAAAATACAAAAAATGTTACTCCTTTTCTACTCCCTTCTCATAGAAGCGAGTGTGGAAGGTGTATCTTATCTTTTATACGAAAGAGCCGAGGCCTTCTATGAGGCCTTCTTTAGCAGTTAGATAAGAATAGTAATTGAATCAAAAAATCTTTTAAGCAGGCCTTTAAAAAGGCCTGAAGTAAGAAGGTCTTCTGAGTTTTCCCGCTGGGTTGATACTCAAAATCTGCGATCGGCAACCTATATTATTACATTTTGCGATTGTATGCGTTGTATGAATTTTACATATGTTGTTGTTAATGTTGAAAAATTCTCTTCTATGTGTGTGCACACGTACGTAAAAAAAGAGAATAATAGAGAAAAGAGAAAACGCGGCGCCCTGATTTTGCCGATAGCAGCTCTAAATTCACTCCACAAATTCCTAATGAATGACCTTGCGCCTTATTAAGAGAAACCGCAAACGCAAGCCAAACAGGAAACTGAAGTAGTTTGAATTCAAATAGCATATCAGACGGAATCATTGGGATGCGTGGAATAAATACATCTTCGCCTTTGCATTTTCCAGTTTAAATAGTAGCTTCAATTACATAAGCCATCAACCTTTTAATAGCAAGTCTTTTTAGTGATGAAAGCAGTGTCAACTGAAATAACTAGCTGTAACTCATGAAGATGTGATTTACAATACCAGTAGCTAAATTAAAGCAATGGTTTGACTAAAACCGAATTGTAATGAATTTAAAAACTAATTGAATTTCAGTTTTTCAAAATATTAAGTCAAATTCGCTAAATTTCCATGCGAAAAAAAAATACATGTTTCGGAATGAATGCAGGGTTCACTAAAAGGGCTATACACATTTAAAGACCGTTGACACATAAAAACCTTGGTATTGACGTCACCTTCCACGTGAACAAAATCGGTTCACTCATTACAGAGAACATCAATTACTAACACAATGCAACTTTTTTTTATATATATATAGATAGATAACTTATACATACTTGTATATTACATTATATTTCGTGTTTGCTTGAATAACAAATAAAAGAAGAACTTTTGACAATAATTGTTGTGACATCTTCAAGTTCTTCTAAACACTACACAATTTGGCAACAGCCACCTTTTTTCCTCGCCACACCTTTGTATTTATTTATAACATTCTGAAATACCGTTAAATATGTAATCCAGCTTCAAGTGTGTAAGTACTTGTTTTAAAGTTTTCTGAATTGAGTTTATTAATTATGTAGATGTAATGGATTGTTACGTTGGTGTAAAAAGGTAAGAGTTGTAACGTGGGTGTAAAAAGTTAAGAGAGAAAAATAGTTAGATAGATAATATAGTTTGACGGAACTTACAAACGCATGCACTGAAAATAATTCAAGTGGCTTATGAAACTTTCTTTAATAGATTTTTACACTGAATAAAAAAAAGCGGAGCTATAATATAGTTATTACACTTTAGTCTGTATTTACACGGTGTCTTTTCAGTCATGTCTGTTTTATACATTTAACCCTCTCTTCTCTTACCTTCTCTTAGCCGATCGCCTACAAACGAAACAGACGTGTTTGTAGAGCATGAGTAAAGCTGGAATCATGTTATAAATAAAGAAGGATTAGAAAAGATGAGTTAAAATAGAGCAGAGTAAGAGCATATTCGATCTAGGGTCAAGTTAAATTAACTAAAGTCAAGTTTCAAGCTAGATTTAGTTAAAAGAAGCGTAACAGAAAAGTAAGAGTAAATATAGAGTAGATTAAGTGTACAAATAGAATAGAATTATAGTGAAGTTAAAATAGTAAAGTGCAAAGTTGAAGAGCAATCAATGAGGCTACCACGTTTTACGTTTCGAAAGAAATAATTTAATAATTTCGAAAGAAATAATTTACGAGATCGAACAATTTGTACTCGTGCGCGTTGAACACGATGGCAGAGTTCTATATATAAACTGTTTTGTTTTCAAAAAAGTATAAAAAACTTCCTTTTATTAGAAACAAATACATAAATAAAATGAATATCGTAACACGAAGTAAAAATTGTTCGAATTCGTAACGCAGTATCCCCCAGTCTAGAATATGAGTTGAAGTAAACTTGGATTTGAGTTTAAGTAAAGTTTCGGTTTAGTTGGGATAAAGTCATACTCAACTAATTATCTGATTTATGTTTCTAAAGCTGTTTTAAAAGAAATTCAATATAATAATTATGAAACTTAAAAATTTGAATTTTTGCAAGGATATTTTAGACTCAGACAAACACCTCAGGTACCTTAATTTTAAAGAATTAATCATGTCTATCCGAATTTCCCTACTTTTAAATTTTAGTGAACAAAAAACTTTCGCCTAGGGAGTCTTTCCTAATTCAAGCTACGCTGGAGTAAAGTTTGAAATAGAGTACCAATTTTACTACATGTTCAGTCGCTTGTTTTTTGAAAGCAGCACATAAAAGCAATAAGAAATTAAAATAAGATAAGAGTAACTATGAGCAAAATATGACAAGAATATGAGTGGAGGGAAAGTGCATTATTAGCAGATTATGAGTAGAGTATATATAGGGTACAAGTAGAGTATGCGTTGAGTGTGAGCAGAGTATTAGTAGACTATGAGTAGGTTTGCTTTAAGTAGAGTACGAGTAAAGTATGAAAGTTAGGCGGCCCTATGCTCCTTGCAGGAGTAAAAGGAACGTATGAAAGTAAGAGTAGATTTTAAGTAGAGAATGAATTTAGTATGAGTTAACTTAGACTAACGTATGAGTAGAGTATGACTTATATGAGTGGACTATGAGTAGAGTACTTCAAAGTATACTTAAGTGCATTTGAGTTACAATTAGAACAGAAGTAGAGCAGAAAAGGCAGATTGTAATAACAGTAAAGCTAAAACTAAAAGTTAAAATGTTCTACAAGGAATAAAAGGATTAAATATATAAAAAAATGGTTAAACAAGGGTTAGAGTTGAGTTGGACAGTCGAGTTAGAGTAAATTATAAACATTTTGTAATATGTACACTAATTTATCTTAATATAAAACATTAGTTCTTTCTCAGTATACTAATTAGCATTAAGGTGGTAAATAATTGCTGTTATTTAAGCAGATAAAGTATAATTTTAGAACGAGAAAATTTATTTTAAATAGTTGACATTTTTAATTAAATTCTTATAACCAAACAACAAACAATATCAAGGGAATTAAAATATTTTACATATTCAAATGATTCATAACAAATATTTCTCTTTTGAATAAAAATATTTCGCAGAAGTTTGTGTTCGTTTTTGTAAATTAGGCCAGAAATTGTGTGGGAGATAGAATTTCTTCTACTGAATTAAATTGCCAAAGTAACATTTAAACTTTAAACTTTTGAATTATTAATTTGCTTAGCTTTTGTATTTTGATGCAATAGAATGTTGCTATAAATAGCCATAAAATAATTTTGAAATATTATAACAAATTCATAATTAATTTCCTTTGTGACAAAATTCTAAAAAAAAATACTCTTAATTCTCCAACCATTTCTAGATATTCTTTTCACATTGAAAAGGCTTAGAAAACACGTAAAGTTAATAATTTTAATGAAATCAATTTACACAAAAGCTCTTATTACAAATTATGATAGCATTTCAGTTTAATTAAAAAACAAACATTGTAAAGTTTAATAAACAGTTCATGAAAAAGGCTGACAATCGCGAAATTACTTAACTAAAATGGTGAATTTAAAACTTTTTGTATTGGAGCAGTTCATTAAAAGTAATATTTTTTTTACATTTATAAAAAATGTAAAATATCAAAAGGTTTTTTTTTTTTTTTTGGAAAAATACATAATACATAGCAGGGGACCTGTAATTATATTAAAAAGTTTTTCAGTTTATTTCATTCTGCTTCAGTTATTAAGGATTCAAAAATAAATGTGTATAAGTATTACGCAGAATCTCTTATGGACTAGAGCACAGATCACATTATAGTGTGGACTATGGTACCATGGACCACTCAATTGGCCGCCTCGTTCGTGCGATTTAACGCCTCTAGACTTTTTTCTTTAGGGCTACGTCAAATCATTGGCCTATGCCAACAAGCCGACGACGTTAGAAGAACTCAGAGCCAACATTAAACGCGAAATAGCAGCCGTTACGGCCGAAATGTGTGGCCAAGTCATCGAAAATTGGGTCCAACGAATCGACCGCTGCCGACGTGCCCGCGGTGGCCATATAAAGGAAGTCGAGTTCCATTCATAAAAGTTTTGATTGAATTTCAAGACGATCATAACGTTTTGGAAATAGTAAATCAAATGGTTTAAGTTTTATTAAAAAAAAAAACGTCAAGTCCTAATTGGAAAACTCGTTATTATTGCATTTCTGGGCACATGGGAAGAAAAACATGAACAACTGGAAGTTCAAGTATGGATAAAAAAATTTGTTCGGTTAATTACGTTTACAAGAAAAAGAAAAAACTGTTATTGAATTGTTGAGTTTCGTAAATGCTTTTAAAGCATAATTTAAACTCAAATTTTTATTTCAATCGGACTAAATGTTTAAAAAATTCAGAATTATTTAATTTTTTTTTCCAAAATCTCCCACTGTTCTCTTGTGTAGACTTTAGTTCATTATAGTAAAGGCAATGGGGTAACCTGAAGACTAGGTCATAGTTCAGATTATAATGTAGGCGTGGGTGTGACTAACCTATTACGTAGATTATTGTGTATATACAGAGAATATATTGCAATGCAAGCAATAGTCAAGACAATAGTGTAAACTGTAGTGTAGACCATAGAGAACACTATGGTGTAGACCAGGGTGTATTAAAATGGGTAGATTAAAATGTAGACTACACAGCAAAAAACAATGGTCTTAAGTTATTAAAAAATATTTTAAAATTGTTTTATATATTTTTAACAATTTTCTTTACTAACATATTTAAGTAAAAATTCCGAATGGTTTGTAAGATATGAGTCTGAGGAAATGATGACTTTTTTGCAAAAATGACTCCGAGGCCTCAAGTCTTTGGGGGCCCATAAAAAAAGTGCATGACTTTGGACAAAACTGGAAGACACGGGTCTTTTTTTTTTTTTGGTCTTTCATCACGTAAAATTGTCCGTATATGGTTATTTTTCCATGACCTAAAAAATTACACACAGTGTTATTTTAACTAGTGTTTGCCTAGTGGTCGCAACTCGACCACAATAATTTATGCAAATATGAAGAAAATATTTCAATGAGTACATATGGATCTACATGTTTCGAGCATTTGTTTCTTTTCGTCTTAGTGGATTGATGTATCGAAGCACCGACCCCCGGCCCATATATAGTCTTCACCTAATGTCCGTGAATGTTTAATTAAGTTTTGTAACTTCAATACCAAACAAAATTGGAAAGTGCCAATTGAAAATCAAAAAAGTACCAAACATTTTTCTTCATTCATTGACATATTCGTGCTAAAGTATGGGCTCCCCCTACAAAACTGGAATTTTTTATACCTTAACGGGGGAAAAAGTAGTACCAAAAAGGGGCAGTACGTGAAATTTGATATTTTACTTTAGCTTTTTCGTTCTACAACTGGTATATTTTTAATTATCGTTAATGTTGGACCTTAAAACATAAGATTCAACATGCAATGTACTGAGTGGATAAGAATCTATGACGGAACTTTTTTCTTCTTTAACTGTTACTTTTTGTACCCACACCACAATAGTGGAGAGGGTATTATGCATTTGTGCTGATGTGTGTAACGCCTTGAAATAGTGGTCCTAGACCCACCTTAAAGTATACCGATCTACTCAGAATCACTTGCTGAGTCGAACTAACGATGTCCGTCCGGCTGGCTGGCAGGCTGGCTGTCCATGTAAATTTGTGCGCAAAGTACAGGTCGCAACTTTGGAGATAACTTGATAAAATTTGGGTCATAGGTTCTTATTGGCACAAGGACCAAGCCTATTGAAAAGACCACGAGGGAAGATAGGGGGAAATTTCTTCCTCTCAGGAACTATCAAACCGATTATAATGAACTTTAAAACATGTATAGATCCATATCTATATGGACACATAAGCTATACAGTTTTTCAAAAATAGGACCACAAGGGGTTGTAGGGGGCAATATCTGCCTCTCACAAACTTTCAAACCGATTTTAATGAAGTTTTTAAACATAGAGAAATCCATATTTATATGGACACATAAGCATGATGTGTTTTTAAGTACTGTGGTGCTGGGTATCATATGGTCGGGCTTGACCGACTATACTTTCTTACTTGTTTAATTTCCGTTACTATTGGAACTAGAAACATAAAAGATGCCATGTCCTGGGTGGATGAGAGTCTTTAAGAGGAAACTTTTTGGTAATTTTTTATTCATCGACTGGTACTTTTTGAATTTTCGTTGGTGTTGGACCTAGAAAGATAAAATTTAACATGCAAGGTACTGAGTGAAAGACAATATGTTTGAGGGTTTTTGGTACTATTTTGATCTTTAACTGATAACTATTCAATTTCCGTATTTATTGGATCCAGAAACATAAAATTAAACATGCAAGTTCCTAAGTGAATGAGAATCTGTAAAAAGGATTTTTTGGTACTTTTCGTTCTCTAACTGGTCCTTTTTTAATAAACTGATACTTTTTATAATTTAATATATATTTTTGTGCATTAAATAAAAAAAAGCAAATAGGTGTCTGTTACTTTTACGAAATTCGGGCGTTTTAGGTAGTAAACGGGTAAAACCTGTATATTGGAACTTTTTTGTCCACCATCTAGCTCTTAAACCAGTACGCATAGAACAAAAAATTATATAACATTTGTAACTTATCTAAAAAATTCATATCCATATTTGGTACTTTTTCGAAATTCGAACGTTTAAGGGGCGAAAATTGTATCTATGTTTGTTAATTTTTTTTTTTTTAAGATTTTTTCTCCATCTATTTATCTTTCATCGCAGAGCCTAAACGTGTGCAGCTAGAAGGTTGACATTTGGACCGAAGGCTGGCCTCTCGCCAAATTGATCCTGCTAACCTCATACCTCCAAAACTAAAAGAGATACAAAAAATTAAATACTTATTATTTGTTCATTAAAAAAATAAACGAACAGGTGTCTGGTACTTTTTTGAGGTAAGGCCTTTGGTGTAAAAGGGAAAATAAAAATTATATCACATTCGAAGCTTATCTAAAAAATACAAAACAGATTTTGACCTTTTTTTGACATACAAACGTTTAAGGTGTGAAAATCGTAATTGTGTTGCTTTTTTCACAACATTTTTCTCCATCTATCTATATAATATAAAATTGTTAAGTTACTGGCTAATTCATCATCGCACATCCTAAATACCTGAAGCTAAAAAGCTGACTTTTGGACCGAAGGATTGCCTCTTGCTAAATCGATCCCGCTAACCACAAAAATCCAAAACTAAAAGAGATCCAAAAAATTTAACACTTATTGTTGTGCATTAAAAAAAAGGAGGAAAAGTGCATGGTACTTTTTTGAAATTTGGACCTTTTGGGGAGTAAACGCGTAAACTCTGTACATATTTTAGAATCTTTTTGTCACGCTAGCTATCTTTTAAACCAAAGCATTTTCTTTATTCTTTGACATAAACGTAATAAATTATAAATTAAATTTTTGATACATAAATGGGGTGAAAAAGTATCAAAAAGGATAATACGGATTCTACGAGTGGTACTTTTTGAATTTTCTATAATATTGAACTTAGAAACACAAAATTATAGGTGAATATCAACATATGAGATGAAAAATTTTGGAACTATTTTGTTCAAACCTAGGAACATAAACTTTGGCATATAAATATGTTCATGAACGAAAAGGCCCGATTACAAAGAAGGGGGGTTAAATGCTAGAATTTAAACAAGTTAAAACCTAGAAAAATAAACTTTGGCATACTGATATGTCCACGAAGAAAAAGGAGACGCTAACGAAGTAGCGGGTTAAATGCTAGTATAAATACAAATTCTAAAAGTACCAGTTTAAAAACGAAAAAGAACCAGTTGAAGAACAAAAAGTTGCAAAAAGTTTCCCTATATAGATTCTCATCAACTAAGGACAATGCATGTTTAATTTAATGTTTTTATGTCCAATATTAACGAAATTAAAAAAAAACTACTAGTTTTAAGATGAAAAAGTACCAAAATCTACCCCTTATTCCTTTAGAGTCATGCATGGTTAATAACGGAAATTGAATAACAAAAAAGTACCAGCAGTTTTCATTTAAAAAGTTCTCATTCACTCAGGACCCTGCACCTATAATTTTATGCTTCTAAATTAAATTTTATTAAAAATTCTAAAACTACCACATGCAAGTACCAAAGAAGTAAAGGAAAGAAATTAAACTTTCCGTATTTCCACTTTTTGATACTTTTTTTCTTCATTGAAGTATCAAACATTTTAATATTGTAGTTGGGGCCCATCTTTGAAAACCAATATGCAATACATGGAGACAACATTTTGAAAAAGTACCGAAAATATGTACGATTTTCACCATATAAACGTTCGAATTTCGAAAAAGTACCAATTTTATTTTTGTTACGAATGTAGTATAATCTTTATTTCTATGTTTATTTGTGAACAAGATAGATGGGGTGACAAAGAAGTCCCAAACGGGCCGAATTTCAAATGGTACCAACACCTGTCTACTTATTTTCCTAATGAATTTTTAATTTTAAATTTTTTTGTAATTTTTTTAGATTTGGAGATATAAGGTTAACGAATTTACCCTTTTTACCCTATCAGATTTTAATTAAATATATATTGTGCACTTAGTAAAGTAAATACCTTTTAATGGTATGTTTTTCGGTTGACAAACAGAGCAGGAAAGTGTTCTAAACTATTTTGCCTTTGCCGATTTATATATAGATTAAGGAAAGAATTTCACATAAAATGAATGAAAATTGGCTCGAACTCAGGCCGAATTAACATATTTCGAGAACAACCACATTCTCATCTCCAGAATTCTTTGCAGTTGCACCCTTTCAAACAAAGTAAATTTTTGTTTTTATGTTTTTCTTTTTTGTCGTTCTTCTTTTCGTTGACCTTTATTGTACAACTTAAAGTAGGTATAAAGGTAAAACATAGAGCTTGTGCCATCGCTATTTTTATAACAAACACGGCCAATTTCACCGAGTTCAGATAAAATTAAGTATCAGTTATAACTGCCAAAAACATATTGTTAACTGGAATTTAAAAAAATAGTTAGTTTTTGGTGAAATTCGCCGTTAGTCTGTTAAATATAAATAAAAACTATTGAAAAGTTATCGATAAATTTACTTAATAAAAGTTATCGATTATTTTACTTTTGCCAAAGATAAGTTATCAAATACTTATCAATAAATTTTAGAATTAAGTGACTATTCTCTAAAAAATTATCGATTCATTTTCTATTCTTTAGAAAAGTTATCAATAACTTTGTTATTCTTTAAAATGTTATCGATAACTTAACTATTCTTACGAAAAGTAATCGATAACTTTATTGTTCTCTAGAAAAATAATCGATATGTTTACCATTCTATAGTATTTCGATAACTTAACTATTTTCAAAAACGTTTGTCGATAACTTTACAATTCCATAGAAAAGTTAACAATAACTTTACCATTTTATAAGATAGTTATTGATAATTGTATTATTTTATAGAAAAATAAACGATAACTTTACGATTCTATAGAAAACTTATCGATTACTTTACAATTCTATACAAAAAGTTATCTATAACTTTATGATTCTATAGAAAAGTTATCGATAACCTAAAAATTTTATAGAAAAGTAATTGATAGCTTTTCGATTTTTTAAAACAGTTATCAATAACTTTACTCTTCTGTGGCGAAGCTATCGATAACTTTACCATTTTTTTGAAAAGTTGTCGAAAACTTTACAATACTAAGGATAAGTTATTGATAGTTAAACTAATCTATAGAAAATTTATCGAGAACTTTACTATTTCGTAAAAAGATTGTCTATGACATTACTGTTCTATAGAAAAGTTATCGTTCATTTTACTAATCTATAGGTCGATTACTTAACTATTATATAGAAAAGTTAAGTTATCGTTATAAAAAAAAATAGAGAACTA
The DNA here is from genome assembly GCA_963931875.1 of Pollenia griseotomentosa. NCBI lineage: Eukaryota > Metazoa > Arthropoda > Insecta > Diptera > Polleniidae > Pollenia > Pollenia griseotomentosa. Next base: position 149,575,645 of record OZ007564.1, read on the forward strand.
TACCATTTTGTAAAAAGTTAGCGATGACATTACTATTCTATAGAAAAGTTACCGATGACATTACTATTTTGTAAAAGTAACATTTTGTTGGTAAGCATTAACCCTCTAATTCTTCTGGAAATGGGTCTTTTTGCAATATAAAAAAAAAAAAAAAAAAAAAAAAAAAAAAAAAATAACCTTTTAAACATGTTACATACATCCCTGAAAGTATTTAGAAAGTAGACTGCGCTTTTAGAAGGTTTAATTGTTGGATTTTCTACTTTATTTTACGACATCAACGTTAAATAGGCCGTAAAATGAGTTTCAGATGTAATCTTTCAAAACGCTGATAAACGTAATCTTTTTTTAGTCCCCTCTACAAGAATCAGTTGGCAAACCATTGTTATTTTTTGCGTGTTGTACAGTGTTGTTATTACTTTTTCTAATGACAATAATGTTTTAAAATTAAATCAATTGTCAACTTGATGTATATTTGCAAAAACAACAAGAAATATTTTTAAATATACTAAAAAAGTTTTAACTGTAGTTATTGTTTCCACAATCAAGTAAATTTGGTAACACCGTTTTTATTTTTGACATTTACTTACTGCAAGGTTCAAAAAATCACTATCTTGCAAGTTAAGCTGCAAATGTGATGGAGTTAGTAAAAAAGTGTGAGTGTATTAAGTTTTAAAAACTTACCCTTGCATTTGTAAATGCCAGGTTAAGCCAACAAACACGAAGTCAAACCTTTGATATGAAATCACTTTATCATTTGACATCAAACACAATTCTCAAACGTTTTTCAATTGTTTGATTTAACATTTAAATTCAAATTGATAATGATGTCAAAATAAACATTTGATATCAAATGTTTCTCAAATGTTAAATTCAAATCAAAAATAAACTTGGAAGCACTAAAGCGAAAAATAAATGTAAACATTTAAAATGTCGATTAAAGTTAAATTTTTTACTTTGTGGTTAAATGTGTTTTACCATTAAAAATAAATTTTAATATAAAGTGAACAGTTTATTTCTTGTGAAAAATAAAAATAATTTGTGAGTAATTACAATGATCAAGAATAAAAAAAAAGGAAAATAAAACGGGAAATTGAAGAAAGTATCAAAATAAAAGAGAGCCAATTTCGTCGTTGCAAGAATTAGAGGACGGAAAGAACATTATTACATCGTTTAGCTATGTTGCCGAATGTTTATCTCACAGTTTATTTAAATAAATAATTTATTTAATATAAAAAAATAAATTTATTTTTATTTATGTTCCACGTTGTATTATAATCCACATTTGTAAAACATTTGAGAGTTAGGCTTGAAAGCAAGTTAAAATAAAGGCATTTTTCAATTTGAAAATAATTGCACGTTTTTGTTGAGAATGCTATGATTTTCAAATCATTATCAAACGTTTGTCGTTTGACAAAACGTTTGATTTCAAATCATTTTCAATTTGAAATCAAAGCTTCGTGTTTGTTGGGTAATAAAAATACAATATTTTTTGATCAATTCTTTCATAAAAACAATTTAGTTTTTCAATAATACGATTTCTGTATGACGTGCTAAATTCCCAATTTTTCATATTTGATAAATACACTGAAATTTATTGTTAAGGGAAAGCTAGCTTCTATGCGCATTTCACTGGTTGCTTAGGCCAGCTCATCAGGAAACCTTTTTCTAAGATTTTAGAAAAGCTAAAAATATTATACAAATAAAACCTTAAAGCGAATAAGAATTTTAAACCAGAGTATGAAAACAAACAAAACATTTCGCAAACGTTTGCAAAATGTACAAAACTATTGAAAATTTTTAAATTGTATTGTACATGAGCAAAACCAAAACAAAAACTTTTCAAGTGTCAAAGAGAGAAAACGAAACAATTGGCTTTCCACTCATCTGCATTATTTAATTTACCGTTACAATCGTACATCTGAGTACAAAACAGATAGAGAAACGTTTTGTTTTGAGTAATTGATTTAGTTCTTGCTTGGTTTGTGTAGTGGCATAACAAGAGTAAAATCCACAATGCCTCGTCTTTTTTTTAAATTTATTTTTTTTTCTTTTTTCTTTGAATTACTTTTTATTTAATTAAATTTGTTTTTTTTTTTAATTACTGTAGTAGTCAAAAAAAAAAGCATTAATAAAAACAAAAAAACCTAAAAACCCTTTTTTTATTTCACTTAGAAACAATAGTTATATATATATATATGACTAAATATTATAATGAGTAAACCAATTACCAAACGTTTGTCAAACGTTTTTACTCTGAATGTTTCAATATTGTTCTTACTCTTTTCTTTTCCAGCTGTGTACTTTTATATTAATGTACAATTTGCGCTCACGAGCAAAAATAATACAAAACAAAATGGCACAATCATTCTCATTGTTTTGGTTTTGTTTTTGTTTTACTCACTGCAAAGAACAAAACAAAACGAAAGCAAACGTTTCGTTTTGTTTGTTTTCGTACTCTGTTTTAAACACTCAAAGTCTTACTTGTAACAATATCAAAGCTTAAACAAAACACCAACAATAAACAGTGAGTTTATCTTTTCTTACATCTCCCTACAATTGGTTGGGTTCTTTCAGACTCGAATTGTAGTTGTAAGTGGGTAGAAAGAAAAAACAAAATTAAAAAACAAATTGTTTCATTCTATTGTCTTCGTAAGAAAACAAAAAAAAAACCAATTTGCCAATTCAGTTTTCTGCGCGGGCACATGCAAGTATATTATCAAAGTTATTTACGGGAATACAAAATTTATCATTAATACGATTTCTGTATGACTCACTCTAACTTTTACATGGATTTTAAAATCTTTTTAAATTCTCCATCTATTAAAATGTCTATCTTTTTGTATTAAATCATTTAAATCCGTTTCTAGTTTCCCACTGCTTTATTAAGAAATATTTACCAAAAATTAATGACATGAAATATTTTAAAATAATTTAATTAAAACTTCGAACCAGAAACAAAACGTTGTATTGAAAATAAATTATTTATCTTCTTGTTAATGAATTTTTTACATTTCTTTCAGGATGTTTTGGTATTTGTCAGAAATGTCATCATCAAGTTCAAGTTTTGTTTCACTTGTGTGACATTTTAATAGATGTAGTTTTTTTTTTTAATATATAAGGGATTTTACATTTTAGTTTTAATCCTCTTTTAAATATTTTAATTTTCATTTTTGATGCTATTTTAAACAGCAAAAGGAAACATTAATGACAAGAGTCAGTATAAGCAGATTTGTTTTTACATAAATGTATGTTTATTCCGCTTCGGTGAAAGATTTTTTGAAGTGGAGTTCGCTAAGAAAAAAAAATAGAGGATAACAAATTTTTAAGTTATAAGTAAAATTTATTTTTCTCTATTTTAAACTAGTGTAGACTAAAGTATAAGACACACTTTAGTCTACACTAGTTTAAAATAGAGAAAAATAAATTTTACTTATAACTTAAAAATTTGTTATCCTCTATTTTTTTTTCTTAGAGGATAACAAATTTTGAAGATTATAGTGCAAAATATGGTGAGACCATAGACTTGTCTTTTAAGTAAACTATGGCTGCTTAGTATCGCGGAATCACATGGCCAATGAGTAGAGGAAGTTTGGAAAATTAAGTTGAAAAACCTCCAAAGAACTACAGGGTTATTCGTCTAATAGTTTCAAACCGCCGTTGCGGTGTGTTAATGCTGTCAACTGTTAAATATCTGTTATCTAAAGTGTCATTTATTTAGTGAAAGGTTTGCCATTTACGAATATGAATCGTTTAAAAATCGAAAAACGCGTCAAAATAGTTAAAAGTGGTAGTTCAAACGTGGCCACTATTCGAGAATTACGGGGTGGATATGGTCCTCATAATCGATCTACTGTGCACGGAATTAGCAAGATTATAAAGAAATTTGAAGAGAATAGCCGCATGCAGGCCGGTGCATTATATCAATATGAGCACTGCCGAAAATATCGCTTCTGTTAGTTTGGTGGATAATCGAATTTGCCGATTCCACGGCTTAGAGCGCTATGGCCCACTGTTTTTTGCCCTGCAATTGAAGACTACGAACTGGACGATATGTGGTTTCAACTAGCTGGTGCCACGAGCCACACAACACGGCCGATTTTGGCTTTATTCCATGGAACGTTTCCAGAACACATAATTTCACGTTTTGGCGACGTCAACTGACCACCAAGATATAGCGCTTTGACACCGTTAGACTTTTTTGCGAGGCTACGTCAAAGACCGTGAATGCGAAAATTAATACCAATATTCGTCAAGTTTTCGCCGAGATACCGCCCAAAATGTGCGAAAAGTTAATCGATAAACCGTTACTTAATTACTGTTCCGCAGAGTGTGGTTTTTAAAATGGAAATGGTTTTAGTCGGCAGGAAATTGACATACCCCGTTATAAGCGGAACCTATGAAACTTGTTCATCATATAAAGACTATAATATTGCCACGACTGTAGTATAGAGTTGACTTGACTTACTGCCTGTTTTTAGAAAACCTAAACAAGTGAGTGAGTGAGAAATTATATTGAAAACAAAAACAAATTTTCGTTTTTTATTGTTGTTTTCAATATAATTTCTCACTCACATCATCAGTAAACCATATGTTTTGCTTTGTTTTCCCGGACAAAATTTCCCGAAATGGGTGAATCGTTCTGCAGAACACTTTAAGGAACACTCTCGGACCTTATGGATAAATCCACCTTTAGACTATAGACTTAACTTTATTGTACACCATATATTTTTTGAAAAAATCCATATTAAAAAGCAGGGGTCTAATCACCGCTATAGATATCGAGAAAACTATCGTATGGAGTAAACTATCGTATTTTCTCTGCATACGATAGACACTGACGTATCGAATGAAAACTCAAAAGATGTAAAGTGTCTTTGTTTACTCGATATCGAATGCTGTCATCTCAAATTCCGATACATTTCATTCGATATCGAGTGTCATGATACCAAAATGAAAAATTTCGATAAATTTTGCTCGATATCGTATGCGGTGATTAGACCCCTGAATAATTGTTCAAAACATGTCCACCTCTTCTTCTTATTTTTACACACATTTCCTTTGACAAATTAATAAAAAATAACTTTTTTGCTTAATTAATTTAGCGAAAACTTTTTACGGTAATTATTATACTCTACACCTTTTTGTATGTAATGTGTTATTAGTCTGTTGCCAGTGTTGATATGATTTATTATCTAACTAAGAAGTTCTTAAACTTCTAAGAAAGAAAAACAAAAAAAAAAAAAAAAAAAAACAAGCAAGAATCCATCAGCAATATTAGAAAGCGGCATATTTATCAACGTTATGATGACACCAGGCTTTAAAAAACTGCAGTAGAAACCAAAAACTGTCGAACAAAAAACGAAAATTTGTGTTCAACTTTCGCTTTTTTGAGTTGGAATGACAACGAGTGTTTACACAGAAAATAATAAAAACTTATTTTAATTAAAAAATTTGTAATAATAATTAAAAAATTAAATAAATTTGCACCAGGAAACAAATTAATAGTATCAATTAAACGTTTAATTCACTTGATTAAATTTTTAATTAAAACAAATTTTATTTTTGATTGATGCTTTAATTGGTGAAAAATTTTGTAGAATTTTTTCTGTGTATGAACGAAGACGATTTTATACTTCGTTTTTGTTTTACATGTAACTTTAGCGAACGAAGTCTTCGTTCGAAATCGATAAACAGGCTATACATTTAATGAATCAGAAGTCAGAGCAACGGTTTTTTGGCCTGTGACAAATGAAGAAGTGGAAGAAATGGCAGTTTTTCTACTTTGACTGCAGTTTTTTCAACGCTGGATGTCACTAGTTTAATAGCTGATAGTATGTCTGGACCAGAGATCTTCTGCAATGAATCGTTTTTTCGCTACTCATACTTATGGCCAATTTCACCAATTTATTTAAATAACATTTTATGTTTCAAATTTGTTTTTCATGTCAAACAAAAAAAAAAAAAAAAAAATTATATGAAAAACTTTATTTAAATATAAATTGATATTTAATAGAATTGGTGAAATTGGCCATTTGTCACTCATGAAATTTTAAATATGAGTGAGTAGACATTATTAAAATTTCACTATTCTGATGTACTCATACTCACAACAACATCGATTTATGAGTATATGGTGAAAACAATACAGTACTTTTCGCTTAAAGTCCATTCCGCTTAAAGTCCAAAAAGGAATTTTAAGCCAAAACTGTCATATACACTTGCAGATTTTTTCGAATTTTATACAATTTCATCCAAATTCGCTTATAGTCCACAAAAGTTGTGCAACTATAGTAGTGGATTACAAGCGAAAAGTACTGTATGTATCTTACTTCGACATCATACTCAAACCATCTCACATCTGTTTATTTCGTACTAGAGTTTTTCTTTTCCCGTACTTTTTTATTTCCCGGGAAAGCGGGATTTATATATAAATTTCCCGGGAATTCCTGCTCAATACAAATCGATGCAAAATATTTTTTAATTAAATTTATTTGAACAAATAACATTTCCTGAGATCAATTAAATAAGTTTATAAAAGCATTTAACTTTTTTATTTCTGTGGAAAAAAAGGAAAAAGTGCTTAATGGCACCTTAAGATCTTCATGTTCAAAAGTTCACATGGGCAAAATTTCAATTATTTTATGGGATTTTTGAGAAAGTTATAGCAAAATGACTTTTGGGTTATCTTTTTTAAATGTGCAGTAACATTTGGAATAATAAAAACTTCCGATCTGTGACTTTAAATACTATAACCCCAGAGAACTGGTGATTATATTAAATATTAAATTTGTTCTCCTATAAAACTAAAAACAATAGACATAAGCAATTATTGCCACAGAATTAGTTCAAAGCCAACACCTTTAATATTAAACCAAAAAGTTAGATTATTTAAACAAATTTTTACAAAATATTTCTTTTTGGGTTCAGAATAAGCATTTACAGAATCGTTGGAAAGCCTATTTGTAATTTTTATCAAGAAGATTTCAATGAGAAAACACGTTTCCTTTCTACGGATATTTGCCTTTATAGTCAAAGACAGGGTTTAAAAAGCTGCAGTCAAAATCAAAAAATTGCTTTTTCTTTCACTTTCTGATTTTTCATTGGACAAAAATAAACCGTTGACTTTACTTCTGATTCATTAAATGAAAACAGTCGCAGTGAAGGCAAAAGCAAAAAACAAAAAGTTGATCGCAACAACGAACATCGGCAGTCGACATGTTCGGAAGTGTTTGGTTTGACCGACTTAAACTTTTAATAAATCCCGAAGTTAACGAAGATGGGATGTTGTGTTTTTGTTTTTTTTTTATTTTTTTATTATTTTGCAGTTCGAAGTGCGTTTTTCTATAATAAATAACAAACATATGTATGAAAACGATAATGTAATTTAAAGTTTTATTTAATTTCAAAAAATTAAAAAGATTGTTAAGCATTAAAATAAATACATTCATACAAATAAAAACATACTTACATATGTATGTATTTATGAACGCATGTGGTAGGTATTTAAAATAAAAAAAAAATTTTTTTTAAAATTAAATCACAATTCTGGACTTTAAAATGATATTATAAGTAAAGACTGTTGTAAAGATTAAAAAATATAATGAAAACATGTTTTGGTAATAAAACAAAAAATACTAATATTGTTCATCTTCTTCTTGGAAAAGTGGCATATTTTCTATAGCAGCATCGAGGTAATTTGGATTCAGCTTTACTAGCAATATGTTTTCAAGCAAAATAAAAAAAAAATAAAAAAAAAACAAAAACACAACATCCCATCTTCGTTAACTTCGGGATTTATTAAAAGTTTAAGTCGGTCAAACCAAACACTTCCGAACATGTCGACTGCCGATGTTCGTTGTTGCGAACAACTTTCCGTTTTTTGTTTTTGCCTTCACTGCGACTGTTTTCATTTAATGGATCAGAAGTAAAGTCAACGGTTTATTTTTGTACAATGACAAATGAAGATGTCGAAGTTACAGCACATTCTTATGACTTTTACTATCTCAACTGCAGCTTTTTAAACGCTGGTCAAAGATACATTATATAATCTCTTGACACTTTCAGTTTTCTTAGTACTTTCTTCAAAACTAATAATTCCTTAAAAGAAAAAAATAATTTTCTTAGAATCGAATAAGCGTTTTCTTTATTAATAACTTTTGTCATTATCTCTTAAAAACCTAATCCGAAAAATCTTTTAGGTTCTCCATATAAAATCCATAAATTTTTTGAAGCAAGTGGGAACAACATTTTTTCGTTTTTATAAAATAAATCTGGGACTTTCAACAAATAAAAAATTCTGTACAATTTTACTCTTCTTCTTTCGAAATTTCAGAGCATTTAACATTGCCTTAAGTATCGGATATGAATTGACATCTCTTTGGAGTTTGGCAAAAATTTCTTAAGTTATGTTAAATTGAAAAATATGTATTTGGTGTATTTCAAAGACTTTTTTCCTAAGAGCAGATGATAACGATAAGAAGCAGTTGTGCTAGACTAAAGTGATTAAAACTATAGAAAAGAGAAACAAAATTGAATTGAAGCCAATCAAAACTCAAAATGTGTTTTTTGACTTAAGACCTTTTTGCCTTACGAATAAGAACAAGATATTTTTCATTATATAGCTTATTTAAAATTTTATCAGCAGTAAATTTGTCATTATTAAATAAAAAATAAAACCCGGGAATTCCCGCACAAATTTCCTGGTATTTTTTTGCCGAAAAATGTACGGGATCCCGGGATTTTTGTCTCGGGAAATCCGGTATGAAAAAAACTAATTCATTCTTTACCTCAGCTTGATTTATTTTACTTGAGGGTTACACGATCAAGTTTTGCCTATCAAGTTTTAATACACTCACACTTTTTTACCAATACACTCATACTTTTAAAACTTGAAACGAACTTGCTTTTAAAATCCTTTTTCCAGCAGGGCTGCCAGGTACTTTGTTCTTAGATAAATTATGAAATCAGACATTCTATAGAATATAAATAGCTTTCCGTGTAAAAAATCCAAGGAACAGTTTTCCAGAAATTTGGGAATCTGGGATTAATTTTTAATCTTATGTAAATGGAAAAAAGCGCTAAATTTGTATTATTTTTCTATCACAGACATGGCTTATTATTGGCGGAAAAAATTTTGTGAAACTCTAAAAAAGACGCTAAATATTTGTTCTTTTAAAGTTGCCATACCAAATCGCGTTTTTACACATCTTCCTCACGAGCTATGAATTTACAACATTTTCACTAAATTGGAAATAGATAAAATTCTTATGGAAAAAATAAAAGTTATTATCTAAAAAAATTTACGTGTTATAATAATTTAGATGACTTTAAATATTTATTTAAATGTACATAAGAAGTTCTAATGATGATCACATATTAAAATAAACATTTTAAGTCAATTATTTTTTCAGAGATTAACTTTTTTTTGCTCGAAAAAAAAAATTAAAAAAAAAACTGTTATTTAAAAAAAAATAAAAATATAAAAACAACTATTATTTTTGATCGAAAAATAAAAATCAAAATTTTAAAAATGAATATTTTTTATAAAAGAAAAGTTCATAAGGATCAATTTGGTATACTTGAATCAGTTTTTCATAATTTCCTTAACTCTCAAACTAACTCTTGTTTTCAGTCCCTGGTTTATTTCTTTAATTAAAATTAAAAGTAAAATTTTGTGCCTTTTTTTTTTGTTTTTTGCGTTAAATTGTATTTTTGAAAAAGCTTTAATAATTAAATTTGACATAAAACTGTCACTGAAGTTACCTTATCTTAAGCAGAAAATGCAGAAAATAACTATTTGTAAGTTGTTGTAATGTCCCTTATAATTTCTCAAGGACCCAAAATGTATTTATTGTATGGGAGTATGAAATGCATATTGAAAGTTTTACGCGGAATGATAAACTTAGTATGTATACTCTCTTCAAAACTCGTTGTAGAGGGTATAAACGTAATGAAATTTGAAAAAGGGTTGCAAATGCGTTTAAACTCAAATCAAACATTTGTCCTTTATTCATCAAAATTGCTCTTTCCGTCAAATGCTTTTATTCTCAAATAAATAAAAATTAATTTTCAATACATATTTAAAAAAAAATTTAATACAGAATTTTCTTCGAACTCTGGGGGCAAATTATGGCAGTCATGATCGAATACTTTTTCGATTCGAAAGCAGTTTTGTTTCAGTCGATACTGAACGAATCGAAATTATTTTTTCAGTGTTGTGGAAAGTCAAATAAATGCTTTTCAACACTAAAAAAATAATTTCGATACGGGTAGTATGGACAGAAAGAATTAGAAATAAAATATTAATATTATTAATATTAAAATATAGAATGAAATAATCGATCACGACTGCCATAATTTGCCCCCTAATCCTTAGTAGAGAAAATTTGCACTGCTCAGTCAGTACTAGTTTAGTTCTAGTTCACTTTTATACCAGTTAATTTCATATTCAAATTGATCTCAACTTGTTAAAATTGTTCTTTTGGGTTTTTTCACAAATAATTATCAAATTACTTTTACTTTTTGAAATGGATTTGATAAACATTCAGTTTTAATAATTTTTCGAGACGATCCCAATTTTAGTGGTGAAACTATTTGGCTTGATCTCAACATGATGTGGATGGGTATAAGTTTTAAAAATTAAAGGTTTTAGAAGGAAGAGAGACTTTTGCCATATATCCAAATTCCAAGTATTCCTAAACCAAGGAATAGTGTATTGATTTTTGTTCTAGATTCTTGGAAAAACGTAGTTCATTATACAGAAAACATTATAAATTGATTTCAATACAAAAATTTTTTAATATTAACTAAAAAATTAATTAAAATTGCACCCGTAAACAAATTAATAGTATCAATCAAACGTTTAATTCACTTGATTAAGCGTTTAATTCATTTGATTAAACGTGTAATTCACTTGAATACATTTTTAATTAAAACTGATTTTATTTTTGATTAATTAATGAACAATTTTGAAACATTTTTTCTGTGCATAAAAATTTTAGTTACGACGATGTTTGTAAAGTTTCTTAGACAACAGACAACTTCCTAACAGAAACAGAACGCTGGTAGGTTGTACGTTAAACTTTTCGCAAAACAAACATTCAGAAGCTTCGCAAAGAATACGAGTTACATAGTCGTTTTTAAACGTTGAAGATGGTTTAAAAGATCAAGTCATATTCAAAATCATAATAAGTTCGTTAGAAACTGCAAACATTTCTAACTAGTCTCTTTACTAAATACACAGTTTGTGAATAGCTTATATTATTTTTTTTTAACAGAAAATGTTTAGAGTTATTTGGAACGTTAAAGTGAAATGTTACGTTTATTTTTTTTAGATGTCTTCTTTTACATTTTTATATAAAAAACTTTACATACTTACTCATGTTTTTTAACAAGCTGTTACATGGACAGACAGCAGTCAGACACAGGGAAAGCCATTTTTACATGGAATATACACACAAAGAAATTAGATAATATCTGGTTTTATTTCAGTTTGAGGTAAATTGTTTAAGATAAATTAACAAAGAAAAAAAAAATAAAAAACAGTTGACATTTTATATTTCATTAGTAACTTTAAAGCACAATGGGCATTAGTCAACAAAAAAAATGGCGGATTAACAAAGATTTTACCGTTTTAAAGTATTTAGTGATCAAGACAAAATGAAAAAAAAAATTAATCATATTTCGTACACAAAAATAAACATTTAATGTAAGTCACACTTATTCGGAACCTCTTCTAGCTTCCAGTGTGGAGATTTTTGCAAATGTTGCGCGATTTCTGTCCGCCTTGTGCTGCTGTTTTGGCCATTCGTTTGTCTAAATTTTCGTTTTTTTCGATTACATGGATAACAACCAGTGTTGCCGTTAGGATACGAAAGATACATTTTTCGTATCTTTTGACTACTTCAAGTATCATGTATAATCCTGACATCTTTCGTATCTTTTGAATCTGTACGCAAAATGTACAGAAACAAAACATTCGAGAATTTTGAGCCAACTAAAACTTATTAAGATTGATCATCGTAACCGACTCAATACTAATACAATAGCAGCCAAGACGCATTGACTAGAATGTAAGGTCAACTCTACAACAACACTGCTTCTGTGGTCGGATTGTCAAAAATATTGCTAGTAAAAAAAGGTTAGTTTACATAAAAAACTAGTTTGCATACACACTTTGACTAGACGACCACCGAAAAAAAAACACCATATGTTGACTTGACCCCAACTTCTAGTGAATTCGCCTTGTTAGCAGCTTCAATTATGGTGAAAGAAAACATTAAGGGGTTGCAACATACGATCCACCTAAATCGATGATTACTAGTAGTGCGAAGTTGTTCTGAAGAAATATGAAAATCTTTTTTATTTTCAGAAATTTATATGAACTTTTTAATATAATCGCCTTAGTATAAACGCATTAACTCGTATATTAATTTTTACAAAAATGAATTTGTTTTAATAACATCCAAAAATAATTACATATAATTAGTTTTAAAGTTTGCTTACTGTATTTTTTAAAAATTACATATGTACATAATATTTATGACTTAAATAAATATAAAAATGAATTTATACGAAATCATTTTCTTTACAATATTAATTTAAATTTGGAATAAAAATGTTATGTTAATAAATGTTAAACGTTAGAAATGGATTTTAAAATTTTTTTCAAAACGTATCTTTTTGGGAAAAAGTGTACCTTTTTGGAAACTAAAATGTATCTTTCTCGAAATTTCACTGGCAACACTGATAACAACATTGTGTCTTGCCAAGTTGTTCTTCTGCGTTCTCTTCCCCATGGAAATTTTGTTCTTTTTAACAGTCGGGAGTCTGGCATCCTTTCAATGTGCCCATGCCACCTCACTTTGAAGCGATTTATTCTAATTTATAAGGGTTTTGTACTTAGATGCCCTCAGAAAGTTTTGTTCCTTATTTCGCATCTTCTTAGATTATTTGTTTTAACTGCTTTAATTCGATTTTGTGCACAGAAAAAATTCTCGCCATTTTTTTCAATTAATGCATTATTCAAAAATAAAATCAGTTTTAATTAAAAATTTAACAAGTAAATTAAAAAAATATTTAATTGATATTATTAATTTGCTTAAGCCCTTATGACACTACATTTTTTATTCATTAATTGATATAGAATTGATAGAAAGAAACAGTAAATGTTAGAAAGAGCGAACTATAAAAAATGTAAACAAAGTTTTTAGTTTTTTTTTCTCTTGTTATGGTTTTGTTTCAGGGATGGCGTTGAGAATTTTTAAAATTGTACCAACAACCTTTAAAAATTGTACTTTTTTACCCTAATTGTACTAAAAGATTTTTTTTAGTTGAAATTAATTTTATTTATGTTCATAAAAAACACCACAAAAAGGTATTATAAATCTTAGTTAAAAAAGTATCAACCATCCCTGTTTTGTTTATTTTATTAAATGTTGCCAACTTTTTGTTTATGAGAAACCTCAAAACAAAAAGCGGTAAATCGCTGAATTTGCCCATAAACCGCTGATTCAGCAACACTTTTAATATTTCAAGTTTGAAATGTCAATTTTAAGTTAAACAATTTTACATTTTTTTTGACATAACTTCATTTTTTATCGATAACTTTAGTAACATTTTTGACGGTTTGCCATTTATCTTAATACAGCTTAACTCTTTGCACTTGGTAAATTTTTGTATTACATTATATTTGTACTGTTCACCAAAACTTGAACAATGCATTAAAAATGTAGTGTCATAAGGGCTTTACTGGTGCAAATTAAATTAATATGACACATTTTTTAATGGAAATTCATTTTATTTTTTCTGTGTGTCTTCATCAGAAGTGCCCACCTTGTAATTGTTACATTAAGAGCAAAAATTTTTATTTCCTACGCGTAGTTTTCCAGATATTGACTAGTACAGAAAAAAATGTACAACAAAAACTTTGTAACCCACAAACGATCCTATCGGACTTGGGACAACTCTTTCACAGTTTAAAGGTCTTAGTGAAGCCGCTCTTTTCGCCAAGATTCTCTTCAAACTGGTCACTCCATAGTGAAATTGGATGGAAATATTTTGGTAATCCTCTTTTAATTTTGGTGAATGAGCAATGGGAACTTAACAATATTTGAGACAAACTTTAGGCTTCATTTAGAGCTGCCCATAAAGGAACTGCATTCATTTAGCTGGTAATATCTAAGAACCATTGCGATAATTAGGCATTGCACGTTTGAACGAAAAAGCAATAATTATCGCCCACATCTCTACTCCCGTCCACATTTTCTCTGATGTTATATATTGATAACAAGGATGCTTGTACCTATTTTAAAAAGTTTGGCTCTTGTCGTTTTCTAGAAATGCAGAAATGGATTAATGGGTGAAATTAGAGGCAGTCGCGGTTTTTTATGGACCGATCTGGCTGAATTTCAACAGCAAACTTAAGATACATGAACAAAAAACTGACGAATGGACAGACGGACAATGTAAAATTCACTTTGCTACTTTAAAAAATCCATAAGATAGACATAAACTTAATAGCGTCTTAGACCAATTTTTAGAAATTCTAACCAAATGACAAACTTATATAAAAAACGACCTTGTACCTGTGGTGAAGGGTATAAAGATTTTTAATGATGCATCATATGAAGTTCCGTAAATTGACCGATTTGATCTCATTTTCAAAATCATGATGCCGCGGCGGAGGGCTAAAGGTAGGTCCCAATATTTGTTACATTATTTTTCCCATGTTTCTGAGAAAAGGATTCAACGTTTTACAGCCGCACCTAAACAAGAGCGGAAAGCGTTTTCTAGCTGTCAAAAATTCTCATGCCCATACAATTTGTATGAGGCATCCTTAAATAGCGCGGCGTCAACGCTTTGCAATTGGAAAATCCGATTTTGACAGCGCGTTTAATAGTAAAGTTGGTCGCTATTGTTAATAAATAATGACAATGTAGCTATTTTTTGTCAATCTAGCATTTATTTCTCTTCTTTTTATTTCTATTATGTGGGTTCTATTAAACAAAAAAGTTAACAATACTGTTTGTGACACAACGTTGACGCTCTTGTTTAGGTATGGCATATCAGCGTAAAAGCTAAGCGGAAGAAAACGTTTCGCCTTCCGCTCTTATTTAGGTACGGCTGTTAGTGCTATTCGAAAGTTAAATTCCCAAAAAAAATTTCTGACGCTGCATTCTGACGCTGCACCCTAATGTGCATTAGGTCTCTAGTCCTTTAAATTCAATTGAGCTAATTTATGTTTTGTCAACATAAGCTTAGATACTTTATCAAGAGTAGTGCGTTAAGAACAGTGTTCAAAAAAAAAAAAACACTAAATATCGCTCCTTAGTGTTCGGTTCGGTAGATTTGTGGAAAACACAAACGCTAAAAAAAGATGAGAACATTTAAGTCCGTTCGGTTTTTTTTATTTAAACCACAAACTTCATTGGGTTCTGTTTAGCTCATTAGTGTTCGTTCGTTTTTGTCGTGCTTAGCGCCCTTTTGGCTGGTAAAAAAAATACGAACAAAAAGAAAAAGCCAGAAGATGATTTTACACAAACAGAACATATACACAATACACACACAAGCTGTTCGTGCTGCGCTCGTTGCTAAAATTTTTTGTTTGTTAATTTCTTTATCAATGTAAAAAAATAAACGTTATAGAACATTAAAATATAATGTTTGTCTACAGTATCACTACAATTGTGCTGTTTTTTAACGAAGAACAGAACACTATATAATGTTCGGCTCTTTCTTTTAAGTTACGAATGGTATTAAGGGTTGTGTTCGTCTACACAAACACTAAAAAATAGAAATCGTTCCTGAGCTTGCGAGCCGAACGGTAAATAATGTTCTGTTTATTTTCGAATACTGGTTAAGAATATTTTATTAAATAAGTTTTAATTCAGTTCAGTTCTACCCAGTAAAAACTTCGCTTGCTTTGTCAAAATGAATAGCTTCTTTCACTCATAATTAAGTACTTTCTTCTATAACTACTTTTTCTGGATGTATGTATTAGTTAAAAAAGTTATGACTTATGGTGTTTTCAATTTGGTGTTCGTTTCTTAAAAATGCTTTGCTCTCTAAGAGGGCAGCGTGTTTTATTCTAAAAAAATTCACCCTTAAATGGCATAAGGCATTGCACTTTACGCCCCGTATAAATCGAGAGTGTTGATAATGCCCTGTAAAAAGATGGCTTCTGTTTATATATAGGGTTACCAGACGAAGTTGGGAAAAAATCGCCTCTAATCAGGACAGTAAAATTTTTAAGTTTTAATAGTAATTTTGTCTATTATTTTAAAGTAAAAACAAAAGAGAGCATAACATTATTAATGGTAGGTTGTCAGTAACATAAAATTTAAATGGATTCGGTGTTAAAAAATTGTTTTTGAAAAAAAAACGTCAAATCAAGAAATCGTAAAAACTTGGTGTTAATAAATTGGCAATCTGGCAAAGGTATTTTCTTGTTTACATATTTTATGAAAATCAAACTAAAGAAATTGGAATTTGGTCATTCATTTTGTTCATTTATTTATTTATTTAATATAAATATATTAACAAATTTGGGTTTATGTGTATTTTTTTTTATATTTTGAAGAACATCCTTTTTGATTTATGTACATATTTTTTTATATATTGAAGAACAAACTTTTTGTCAGCTGTTAAAAACAGGGCGATCCAATTTTGTGTTTTGTTCTCGTCAAATAAAAAATTGCATTATTACATGTAAGGCAAGACATTTTATAAATGCACCTTTTAAAATGTGGTATTTTTTTTGTAGAAAAGAAAACACCATTACTTTTGAATGCTTTCATTTTGGGACATCCCTTGTAAAATTCATTGCTTTTTTCGGTAGAATTGTAAATAGTGCTTTTATGTTTTTCTGGTTACTCAACACCTTTTTTTTAGGCGAAATTTTTACTGGGTAGTTCAGTTCAAGTTCAGTTGTAGTTTGGTTCTACTTTCGATTTTAGTTTACTTTTAATTTAGTTTTTATTTCATTTTATTTTTTAAAAAGCTGATTCTTTGCCTTTAAATAAACGTACTTTGATTTATTTTAAGGGCTTTTATTTAATTTTTTCTCTTTCGTTTTGTGTTAATAAATTAAGTCTAGCCCAACTGCATCTAATCGACCCTGCAGATAACGAGACTAGTCCATGCATGCATGTAAAGAGTAGTCCATAAAGGAGTAGGAGTACTCCAAAACTACTCCAAATATATGGGTAAAATATAACGATGTCCTAGGAGGGGACCATATAACCCACCGAAGTAGTCCCTAAACTACTCCATGGAGTACTAAAGTGGGTTAGTTTTAAAAGTACTCCATGACACTACAGTATGGAGTACACTAAAGCGGTAGTTTAAGCATTTTTCATTTTTTACTAATCGCCTTTTATGGCGTGCCCTGTAGTCTATTATTGCTATTATTAAATATATTACTTGGTATTTTTAATTTGTTTACCTTTTTTTCACAAATTTCACAAACTTTCACTTTTAAATAAAGAATTAATAATGGACACCATCAGGGTTACCAATGTGTAATACTGAAAACTATAGAAAAGTATACAGCATGCAGTTGTTGGCAGCACTGCATGTTAATTTCTTATAACATGGTCCATATTACAGCAGATTGGACCATGTTGTAAGTAGTCTATTTAAGCCACAATGGACCACGTAGTCCAATATTATCTGTAGGGGTAATCATCTGCTTTTTAGGAAAAAAAATCTATGAAATATCTACACCGAATAACAAATTTTCAATTTAACATTACGTAAAACTAAAGTTTCTGACTTAAGACTTTTTTGCGTGACGCTTAATTTTTTTTATATTAAAACTTAAATTTATTCTGTAGTGTCTTAATTCTTAAACAATCTTTTATTATTTTTTAGTCAACTGATACTTATGACAAAATTAATCCTTCCTTTGTAATTTGAAAAAATTTTTTTTTATAAAGTAAAAACTTACAACGTAAAGCAACATCTTTAAGTGGCAAAATGTCTTTGCTTCTGTTCTCTAAGTAATTAAAAACTTTCTTGTGAAATAGAAAAAAAGTTAAAAGACAAAGGCAAAAATAATGTTCAGTTTCCTTGAAAAACCAACAAACACACAAGTAAGAAAGTATAGTCGGTCAAGCCCGACCATATGATACTCATAACCACAGTATTTAAAAATAAATTATCAAGAGTGTACCCTATTTGGAACAATCATGGACCCGCCGGAACAAAATTATGTGACGGGCCTAAGATTCATGTATAAGATCTTTGTGCCGAATAGTATTGAGATTTCTTTATCCGCACAACATTTTGTCATGACATAGTGGCTATCGTCAAAGTTCCTGTCGCCAAATGTTATGTCAATACTTGCATTGATCTTATCTAAGAGGAAGTTACGGCATTAAAAGTTATTTTCGGAAGTAGTATTTGTATGGGCGCTATGGTAAAATATGGACCGATTCAAATAAATTTTGGAAAGATGATTACGATTGTCATAACATAAGTTCGGACCAAATTTAATCTAAACACCAGCACAATAAGATGGTTTATGATCTCTGTGGACTCTATTCCAGAAAGAAGCTTGTATGTGGGCTATGTGCAATTATTGACAGATTCTCACCATTTTCAGTGCAAAATTTCTTTAAATTATCTCCTAAATTGCGACCTGTTCTTTACGCACAATTTTTACATAAGCAGCCAGATAACCAGCCAGCAGAAAGAATAGACATTGTTAGATCGTTTAAAAAGGTATTCTAAGTCTATATGAATACTTAAAAATGAGTGCCACTATTTTAAAGTGTACATCAGCACTAACGCATGATTACCTCTCCACTATTGTGGTGTGGCTTTAAAAACGCTTAATTTATATGAAAATTAAAATTGTGCTAAATCAGCTTAAACAAAATCGAAACCTAAACTAAACTAGAATGATATTAGAACCAAAAGTGAACTAGAACTGCACCAGAATAGAACTTAAACTCAACTAGAACTTAACTAAAGCTCAGCTAAAACTAAATAAAAAGTAAACTAGAACTGAACTAAAACCGAACTGGAACTAAACTAGAACTGCACTTAAACTGTTTCTTAACTGAATTAAAACTGAACTTAAACTCAACTAGAACTAAAGTACAAATAAACAAGAACTTAACTAATACTAAATAAGGACTGATCTAGAACTAAACTAGAACTTAAGTTGACATGAACAAAAACTAACCAAAACTTTCAATATATATGACTAGAGAACGTCATTGAAAATTTTATTCAATAATAAAGAGAAATATTCTTTTGCAAAAACGAACATCTTGAAATTCGTTTGAATTTGCAATTTGTAAGCAAGTGGCATAAATTAACTATTACTTTCTTAATATTATTGTCGCCTTTTCCACTTTTTAGTAATTTTTCATATTAAAAATAAATATTAACTAATGGGTTTAAAACGTTTTTAAAGGAAAGCACAATTCGTTTTAATTTAAAAAAAAAAAGAAAAATCATTTCACTTTAGTTAATTAAAAGCTCAAACCATTTAGTGGTGAAGCAATTGGTTTTTGCCAAGGGTGGCGAATAAGGAAGGGTCAACCAAATACAGTTGACTCTCGATAACTTGAAATACCAAGAAACAAAGGAGAAAAAGTTTCTAGTACGATTTTTAGTCATATAGAATGAGCTTGGATTTATAACTCTTTTCCTACTGACCCGATTGTGCTTCCAAACTGCTTAAGAAAACTAGAAAAATTTTTTTTTTGGAGCCGCTCGAAAGTGAGCGTGATTTCAATAGACGAACAGACAAACGGACATGACTAAATCTACTTAGAATTACTCAAGGGCCCAGAATATAGATATGTAAATACTTTATGGCGTAATTTTTATATTAAAAAGAATTCCACACATGGAATGACTCATTCGTTACTAAGGCTGGAGGGCCAACTTCACTATTAAACGCGCTGTCAAAGTCGGATTTTCCAATTGCAAAGCGTTGACGCAGCGCTAATTAGGGATGCTTCAGACCAATTTTATGGGCATAAGAATTTTTGACAGCTAGATAACGCCTTCCGCTCTAGTTTAGGTACGTCAGTAATTCAACCGCTTGTCTTGAAATTTGACATTAATTCTTTGCTTATGGCTAGAAATAAAATTATTTTTCCTGATAATCGGTTCATAATTAACTATTGTAAGATAAGATAAACTCACTGTTTATTGTTGGTGTTTTGTTTAAGCTTTGATATAATTACAAGTAAGACTTTGAGTGCTTATAATGCCTATTCGCTTAAAGGTTTTATTTGTATAATATTTTTAGCTTTTCTAAAATCTTTAGAAAAGGTTTCCTGATGAGCTGGCCTAAGCAACCAGTGAAATGCGCATAGAAGCTAGCTTTCCCTCAACAATTTATTTCAGTGTATTTATCAAATATGAAAAATTAGGTTTTTAGCACGTCATACAGAAATCTTAATTATAACTATTGATCCCATTTAAAACAAACTCTGGCAAAACTATTTTGATTTAATTTCACATGACTAGAAATTTTAAAATCAGATTTTATAAATATTGGTTCAGAATTGATCACTGATTCTATATAAAGTCTACTTCAAACCAAAAAAAAATATGATTTTTAAGAGAAGGTTTCAAAGGTGCGACACCGCCGAATATGGCATTCTTGGTGGTGTTATTTTTAATAAATAGAAAAAAATTCTTCCAAAAAGCATGTCTTTCGGCCGAGTACGAATTTTAAACTTGAATATGAATAAAAAACAAATGGTTCAAATTGTTTAATTCTCTGGCGAGGGGAAAGACGAGTATCTTTTTTTAAATTTGTTGCAAAAACAATGAGGAGTGGTACTGAATTATTAAAAGTTGGCACCAGAATTATATTGACTAAGTAGGCCTCGCCTACTGTCCACTGCCCATGCTATCCAAACCGATTTCTTCGAATTAAAATTGTTAATAAAGTGTGGTTAAAGGCCGATGTTGATTTTGAATAAAACACAAATTATTTAAGAAATTATTCTCATTTCTTTTTATTATGAAAAAGTTGGCATATATCTGCCAAATGGCCGCCGCGACCTCGGCGGAACACCTCCATCCGATGGTCCAAATTTTCGACGACGCTGAGGTATAATTGATGTTCTTTGCCGTTAATGTGCCGAATTATTTCATCCTTTAGCTCTTGAATTGCAGCTGGCTTATCGACGTACACCTTTTCTTTCAAATAACCCCAAAGAAAGAAGTCCAACGGTGTCAAATCACATGATCTTGGCGGCCAATTGACATCGCCACCGAGTGAGATAACACGGCCATTAAACTTGTCGCGCAAAAGAGCCATTGTTTCGTTAGCTGTGTGCCAAGTCGCACCGTCCTGTTGAAACCACATATCGTCCACATCCATATCTTCCAATTCGGGCCATAAAAAGTTCTTTATCATCTCACGATAGCGAACGCCATTCACAGTAACTGCCTGGCCGGCCTCATTTTGGAAAAATACGTCCCGATGATGCCGCTAGCTCATAAACCGCACCAAAGAGTCACTCTTTGTGGGTGCATTGGTTTTTCGACAATCACTTTTGGATTATCAGTCGCCCAAATGCGGCAATGCTGATTATTGACGAATCCACTGAGGTGAAAATGTGCCTCATTGCTGAAAATGATTTTCTTCGAAAATTGAGCATCCACTGTTGCCATTTCTTGCCACCATTCTGACCATTGAGGGCGTTCGGAATGGTCAAGAGGCTTTAGTTCTTGAGTCAATTGCACCTTGTAAGCGTGTAAATGCAAGTCTTTATGCATAATGTTTATCAACGACGAGCGTGAGAGTTGCAATTGTTGGGCACGACGACGAGTTGAGGTGGACGGCTCTTTAGCAACACTATCGCGAACAGCAGCAATATTTTCTGCACTTCGAGCTGTACGAGCATGCACTGGTGTTTTCACATCTCCTACAGACCCGGTTTGCTCAAATTTTTGTCACGATTATTCCGATTTTACGCAAATTTGAACGATTAAATTGACCGAAAAAAATCACGAAGTGCACGATATGCAATTTGATTTGAACGCCTATGTTCATAATAAGCCTGAATAACTTTAACGCGTTACTCGATTGTGTATCTTTGCATGGTTCAAATTGAGTTAGTCTGAAATTGAGAAATGTCAAATGAAATGCAGAAAAAAACTTGACGTTTAGGTGTGGTTCACATTCAACATCGGCCCTTTATCAAGCAGAAGCCCTCAGATTTGGAACATATGCTTTCTTAAATAAAAAAATTAACGTGTGAAGGGGTTAAATCGGCCACGCCACGCCCATTGCTCATGACACGCAAATGCTGTTATTCTTCCTTCTATTAACTTCATTAAGATAAATTCATTTATTATTATTACAAGACAACAGGGTATTAATTCAAAATTTAAAAATTTTCAGTAGAAGCAAAAAAATTTTTAATATAGTATTGAACACATATGAAAAATAATATTAAAGCAACCGTTTCTTTACCAAAAAGTAGACAAAATAGAATATTTTTACAGCGTGTAGATATGAATATTACATGTCGATTTTTTCCAAAAAGTGAAAAAATAAAAATTTTGAGTTAATACCCGCTTGTTGATCAAGTGCGATATGTTTTTGTTTTAAATTATCCTCATGCACTTTTTATTCTTAATTGTTAATAAATTGTTATTATATTCAATAAAAACCTGACCTGATAGTATGCAATAGTTTTTAATAGTTTTCTTTCTCTTTCAGAAATTTGCGAACCAAACGGAGGACGTAATCTATAATCAATTGATTTGTTATAGATTTGAATGAGTAAGTTTTTTTAAATAAAAATTTTAAAACTTTACTCTACCCTGGGACACCCTGTTTTTAGGAATTTAATATTGATACAAATTGCAATGCGGTTTGAAAACATACTTTTTTATTTATAAAAAAAAGATGCAATATTACTAAAAGTTTCAACCAACGCACAAACAAAATGTAATCCTAAACATTTGATAAAAAATAAATTTTTGTTATAAAATTGACCTTGAGCTTTTAAAATTCATGACAAAGAACTAAAAGCTATACAATATATATACTACATACATACAAATATTTGTTCACTTTTACACAGCAGGACAAGTAACTAGTTCTGCATTAAGAAATTCAATTGTAAATGAAATGGAACAAGCAACATGTATATTAGGTGTGTTCCACAAGATCTCGGGAAAGTAAGGACTAATGAGAGTAAAATGAAAATTACTCTCAAAATTTGCCAAAGTTACCCAAAATTGTTGGAATGCGAAAAACTATTTTTTAACTTATTGAAATACTAATGCTGCTTACTTTATAAAAAAAAAGATCTATTTAAGTGATTTTAGACGCTTAAAAATCATAACATTATACAAAATAAACATTTGCATCATTTTTATAAACTATTTTTTTTATAGCTTATAATAGCTTATCCCATCAACAATAAATTTCAAGTGTTTTTATCAATAATAAAAACTGGGAATTAAGCACGAATAACAAAATCTTTTGAAATTAAAATTTTGTATTCCCAAAAATTGAAATTACTTTTTGATAATTTTTTTTTTATATTAAAAAACTTTAACTTTTTCATTAAAATCTTTCATTTTGTTTTGAATATACATATTCATATGTAAACAAAAACAGCTGACTGTTAATTTCTTGTCCGAACTTACCCAAAGAAAAAGTTCGGGCAAATTTTCACAGGAAATAAATAAATACTCTCTCAACTACTTGCTTATTTTACAAATGTGAACGGTTTTTGATAATTTTGTGCAAGTTCGGACTGTTTCGTTATGCATGTGGAACAGAGCTACTACTTCCCTACAAGAAGAGAATGAGCGAGTTGTCACTTTTTTCACGTTAAGAAAATGATAGAAAAAAATTACCGAAATCAAGTTCTCTGTCATTTCATTCTATCATTTTCTTAACACCAACGTGAAAAAAGTGACTACTCGCTCATTCACTTCTTGTAGGGTTATTACCTTCTATTACACCTTAGCATATGCAATACTTAATTAGAAATGTTAAATGCGAGAAAAATTTTGTAAATTTTAAATTTTCAGACTTAAATAAAAATTAAATGGGCAATTTCTAAGCAAAGAGAACTTGAATTTTAGTTCTCTTTGCTTAGAAATTGCCCATTTAATTTTTATTTAAGTCTGAAAATTTAAAATTTACAAAATTTTTCTCGCATTTAACATTTCTAATTAAGTATTGCATATGCTAAGGTGTAATAGAAGGTAATAACCCTACAAGAAGTGAATGAGCGAGTAGTCACTTTTTTCACGTTGGTGTTAAGAAAATGATAGAATGAAATGACAGAGAACTTGATTTCGGTAATTTTTTTCTATCATTTTCTTAACGTGAAAAAAGTGACAACTCGCTCATTCTCTTCTTGTAGGGAAGTAGTAGCTCTGTTCCACATGCATAACGAAACAGTCCGAACTTGCACAAAATTATCAAAAACCGTTCACATTTGAATTGCAGCTGGCTTATCGACGTACACCTTTTCTTTCAAATAACCCCAAAGAAAGAAGTCCAACGGTGTCAAATCACATGATCTTGGCGGCCAATTGACATCGCCACCGAGTGAGATAACACGGCCATTAAACTTGTCGCGCAAAAGAGCCATTGTTTCGTTAGCTGTGTGCCAAGTCGCACCGTCCTGTTGAAACCACATATCGTCCACATCCATATCTTCCAATTCGGGCCATAAAAAGTTCTTTATCATCTCACGATAGCGAACGCCATTCACAGTAACTGCCTGGCCGGCCTCATTTTGGAAAAATACGTCCCGATGATGCCGCTAGCTCATAAACCGCACCAAAGAGTCACTCTTTGTGGGTGCATTGGTTTTTCGACAATCACTTTTGGATTATCAGTCGCCCAAATGCGGCAATGCTGATTATTGACGAATCCACTGAGGTGAAAATGTGCCTCATTGCTGAAAATGATTTTCTTCGAAAATTGAGCATCCACTGTTGCCACTTGAATTTTAGTTCTCTTTGCTTAGAAATTGCCCATTTAATTTTTATTTAAGTCTGAAAATTTAAAATTTACAAAATTTTTCTCGCATTTAACATTTCTAATTAAGTATTGCATATGCTAAGGTGTAATAGAAGGTAATAACCCTACAAGAAGTGAATGAGCGAGTAGTCACTTTTTTCACGTTGGTGTTAAGAAAATGATAGAATGAAATGACAGAGAACTTGATTTCGGTAATTTTTTTCTATCATTTTCTTAACGTGAAAAAAGTGACAACTCGCTCATTCTCTTCTTGTAGGGAAGTAGTAGCTCTGTTCCACATGCATAACGAAACAGTCCGAACTTGCACAAAATTATCAAAAACCGTTCACATTTGTAAAATAAGCAAGTAGTTGAGAGAGTATTTATTTATTTCCTGTGAAAATTTGCCCGAACTTTTTCTTTGGGTAAGTTCGGACAAGAAATTAACAGTCAGCTGTTTTTGTTTACATATGAATATGTATATTCAAAACAAAATGAAAGATTTTAATGAAAAAGTTAAAGTTTTTTAATATAAAAAAAAAATTATCAAAAAGTAATTTCAATTTTTGGGAATACAAAATTTTAATTTCAAAAGATTTTGTTATTCGTGCTTAATTCCCAGTTTTTATTATTGATAAAAACACTTGAAATTTATTGTTGATGGGATAAGCTATTATAAGCTATAAAAAAAATAGTTTATAAAAATGATGCAAATGTTTATTTTGTATAATGTTATGATTTTTAAGCGTCTAAAATCACTTAAATAGATCTTTTTTTTTATAAAGTAAGCAGCATTAGTATTTCAATAAGTTAAAAAATAGTTTTTCGCATTCCAACAATTTTGGGTAACTTTGGCAAATTTTGAGAGTAATTTTCATTTTACTCTCATTAGTCCTTACTTTCCCGAGATCTTGTGGAACACACCTAATATACATGTTGCTTGTTCCATTTCATTTACAATTGAATTTCTTAATGCAGAACTAGTTACTTGTCCTGCTGTGTAAAAGTGAACAAATATTTGTATGTATGTAGTATATATATTGTATAGCTTTTAGTTCTTTGTCATGAATTTTAAAAGCTCAAGGTCAATTTTATAACAAAAATTTATTTTTTATCAAATGTTTAGGATTACATTTTGTTTGTGCGTTGGTTGAAACTTTTAGTAATATTGCATCTTTTTTTTATAAATAAAAAAGTATGTTTTCAAACCGCATTGCAATTTGTATCAATATTAAATTCCTAAAAACAGGGTGTCCCAGGGTAGAGTAAAGTTTTAAAATTTTTATTTAAAAAAACTTACTCATTCAAATCTATAACAAATCAATTGATTATAGATTACGTCCTCCGTTTGGTTCGCAAATTTCTGAAAGAGAAAGAAAACTATTAAAAACTATTGCATACTATCAGGTCAGGTTTTTATTGAATATAATAACAATTTATTAACAATTAAGAATAAAAAGTGCATGAGGATAATTTAAAACAAAAACATATCGCACTTGATCAACAAGCGGGTATTAACTCAAAATTTTTATTTTTTCACTTTTTGGAAAAAATCGACATGTAATATTCATATCTACACGCTGTAAAAATATTCTATTTTGTCTACTTTTTGGTAAAGAAACGGTTGCTTTAATATTATTTTTCATATGTGTTCAATACTATATTAAAAATTTTTTTGCTTCTACTGAAAATTTTTAAATTTTGAATTAATACCCTGTTGTCTTGTAATAATAATAAATGAATTTATCTTAATGAAGTTAATAGAAGGAAGAATAACAGCATTTGCGTGTCATGAGCAATGGGCGTGGCGTGGCCGATTTAACCCCTTCACACGTTAATTTTTTTATTTAAGAAAGCATATGTTCCAAATCTGAGGGCTTCTGCTTGATAAAGGGCCGATGTTGAATGTGAACCACACCTAAACGTCAAGTTTTTTTCTGCATTTCATTTGACATTTCTCAATTTCAGACTAACTCAATTTGAACCATGCAAAGATACACAATCGAGTAACGCGTTAAAGTTATTCAGGCTTATTATGAACATAGGCGTTCAAATCAAATTGCATATCGTGCACTTCGTGATTTTTTTCGGTCAATTTAATCGTTCAAATTTGCGTAAAATCGGAATAATCGTGACAAAAATTTGAGCAAACCGGGTCTGTAGGAGATGTGAAAACACCAGTGCATGCTCGTACAGCTCGAAGTGCAGAAAATATTGCTGCTGTTCGCGATAGTGTTGCTAAAGAGCCGTCCACCTCAACTCGTCGTCGTGCCCAACAATTGCAACTCTCACGCTCGTCGTTGATAAACATTATGCATAAAGACTTGCATTTACACGCTTACAAGGTGCAATTGACTCAAGAACTAAAGCCTCTTGACCATTCCGAACGCCCTCAATGGTCAGAATGGTGGCAAGAAATGGCAACAGTGGATGCTCAATTTTCGAAGAAAATCATTTTCAGCAATGAGGCACATTTTCACCTCAGTGGATTCGTCAATAATCAGCATTGCCGCATTTGGGCGACTGATAATCCAAAAGTGATTGTCGAAAAACCAATGCACCCACAAAGAGTGACTCTTTGGTGCGGTTTATGAGCTAGCGGCATCATCGGGACGTATTTTTCCAAAATGAGGCCGGCCAGGCAGTTACTGTGAATGGCGTTCGCTATCGTGAGATGATAAAGAACTTTTTATGGCCCGAATTGGAAGATATGGATGTGGACGATATGTGGTTTCAACAGGACGGTGCGACTTGGCACACAGCTAACGAAACAATGGCTCTTTTGCGCGACAAGTTTAATGGCCGTGTTATCTCACTCGGTGGCGATGTCAATTGGCCGCCAAGATCATGTGATTTGACACCGTTGGACTTCTTTCTTTGGGGTTATTTGAAAGAAAAGGTGTACGTCGATAAGCCAGCTGCAATTCAAATGTGAACGGTTTTTGATAATTTTGTGCAAGTTCGGACTGTTTCGTTATGCATGTGGAACAGAGCTACTACTTCCCTACAAGAAGAGAATGAGCGAGTTGTCACTTTTTTCACGTTAAGAAAATGATAGAAAAAAATTACCGAAATCAAGTTCTCTGTCATTTCATTCTATCATTTTCTTAACACCAACGTGAAAAAAGTGACTACTCGCTCATTCACTTCTTGTAGGGTTATTACCTTCTATTACACCTTAGCATATGCAATACTTAATTAGAAATGTTAAATGCGAGAAAAATTTTGTAAATTTTAAATTTTCAGACTTAAATAAAAATTAAATGGGCAATTTCTAAGCAAAGAGAACTAAAATTCAAGTCCTGTGTAGAACAAAAAATATATTTTTGAAAGGATTATATATTAAAGATTTCCCATTTTTTGTTGTCATTCTTTTAGTAATTTGTACCGTTGTGTTTCAATTGTCAATTTGTCAATTTAGTACTGCTGGGTATAGAAACATTTTGAAGTTTTTGTTCTGTTATTCGAATTACAGGAATTTGTAAACGAAACTAGTTGAATTAAATTAATAAATATTAATATGCTACTTTATGTTTTTTGAGTGTTTTGCATATAAATTTTAATACTCGTTCAATCAATTGTGTTCTGAAAACAGAACATAAATCTGGTTGCCCGCGCACTAGGGATAAATTAATTTTTTTATACTTCCTTTAAGTACGAGTTGTACTCAAAAATTCAAGTACGAGTAACACTAAAACGTACTTAAAGCAATCCTAAATTGGAAATTAATCCCGGAATTTCTTAAAATAAGTAGAAAATTCTTAAACCAAGTAAAAAAAAGATTAAACTTTTCGTTGGTACTGCCGCTCTGAGAGTAAAATTACAAAGTGGGCGTTTTTATCTCATTCATCTTATCAAAGTTTGTTGCAGACACTACAACAACACCATACACGACGTTAAAAAACTATTTGCTTGTTGTGTGTAGACACAACAAAAACAACAGAACCAGACGAAAACACATTATTTTCATGTTAAAAAACGTAAAGTAAAAAAGTAAAATTGAGAACTCTTGCTTCTCATTTAGTTTATATTTTCAGTTATATATGTACATTAAGTTTTTAAAGTAGAAACCATATCGGGAATGATGCTGGTGTCTTATTATTAAAATTCTGTAAGGTATAAAACGGGTTATTTCAGTATTATCAGTATGAAATCGGGATTTAATCAACTTTATAATACATACTGGAATCAATCGCATTTTGAGATTGATTCAATTTTAGTTTTACTTAAATCAATCTCATTTTTGGATTATTTCAAGTACGAATCGATAAGTTGAGTATTTCGCGATTGAAAATCGATACTTGATTCAATCTTTCTGTACTTGATTCTTGAAAACTCGTTTTTACTGTACTATTAATACCGCTTCGGATTGATTTGAGTACGGATGGATTGATTTTTCTTTTGAGTGCGGGTAGGCTAATTGCTATTGGACTAATCTATGAGTGCGAGGGTTGTGGGTTCGATCCCAGCTGGAGACTTTGCTCTATTTCACTTTAATGAGCTAAACGTCTAAGTAGCTGTTGATCGGTAAATTAAGTTAGAAATAAAAATTTAATTTTAAATTAACAGTTTAACTCAAATAGAAACAGCAAAGGTAATCAGCCTTATTTATAAAAAATAAAACATGTTAATAAAGGGTTTATTAAACGGATTTTGTATGAAAATCCATTTTATTAACCCTTTATTAACCGGTTTTATTTTTTATAAATTAGGCCGAATATGTATAGCGACTTCAGAGCCGCCAGTAATATCACCGTTTATCAATTTTACCGCCTTCAAAATCCCTAGAAATTGTGCATAGTTTGTTGAAACATAGGTAAACCGAGGATTAATTTAGGGAAGCCCATTATTATCGACATTTGTATATTTTTGGAGTCTATTTATCTATACTAGGATCGCCCGGTGGCCGAAATTCGATCACTTGACATTTACTTTCGAGAGAACCTGTGCGCTATACAATAAAAACGTACACATTTTAAGATATCGGCAAAATGCACTATTCACCCATCTTTGTACGTGTGACTGCAAAATAAATTAAAACTCTTTTCAAACCCTTTAATCCTAAAAATTTATCTTGTGCATATCTACGCAAAAATACCTTTAAAACGATACATGTTTCATTAACATCGGTGGACGATAAGGTACTTAAAAATCAACCAAATTGTTCCCTTATTTATATATAAGATAAAATTGTAACGCTATTGACTGACTCACTTACTGATTTATCATCGCACAGCCTAAACGCCTAAAGCTTGAAATTTTGACCGGGGGTTGTTCTCTCCCCAAATTGGTCCAATAAGACGGGATTTTTAGAAATTATAATGTTTAGGGGGTAAAACGGGGAAAAGGGATAAATTCGATAACCTTATATCTCCACAACTAAAAGATATACACAAAAAATTTTAATACTTATCGTTATTCTTAAGAAAAATAAGTGGATATATGTCTGTTACTTTTTTTTTTGGAATTCGGGCCCTTCGTGGAGTAAACGTGTAAAACATGTATTTTAGTACTTTTTTTCAACCATCTATCTTTTTATCCAATAAACATTGAAATTAAGTTTATATCACATTCGAAACTTATCTTTAAAATAAAATTACGAATAAGGTACTTTTACGAAATTTAAATGCTCAAGGGGTGAAAATCGTAAATATGTTTGGTGCTTTTTTACAAAACATTTTTCTTCATTCATTGACATATACAAACGCATTAAATTAT
This sequence comes from Pollenia griseotomentosa, assembly GCA_963931875.1. Classification (NCBI taxonomy): domain Eukaryota; kingdom Metazoa; phylum Arthropoda; class Insecta; order Diptera; family Polleniidae; genus Pollenia; species Pollenia griseotomentosa. Next base: position 149,606,336 of record OZ007564.1, read on the forward strand.
AGTCTCCCACTACAAAACTGAAATTTTTTATACTTCAATGGGAAGAAAAAAAGTACCAAAAAGGGGAAATAGCGGAAATAAAATTTCTTCCTTTAGCTTTTTTTTCTTACAACTGGTAGTTTTTTAATTATCGTTACACGCAGACAAAAAATATGGTTGGGCATTGTTACGGCAACAACACTATGTTTAATGTAACAATTGTCGTACACAAATAATTGTTATTTTTATTTAATATCAACAATATTATAGTTACTGTAAACATAACAATGCTTATCGCAATTATAAATTTGAGGATTGTTGACCGAAAAATAAATATTTTTCTAACAACTAAATTATGAAAACTATCAAAACATATTATTTTACTCACAACCATATCATGATATTTAATAGACATAACATGATAACTTTCTATGCATTTCTCATACTATGTTTAAGATGCAACCAAACTATTTTTACTCTAATAATATTATGTTAGCGCCATTTGTAAAATGATTTTATATCAGTTGTGTCGTTTATTTTATATGTGAGCGGCTAAAAATTAAAAGATAAATTCCCATAAAAAATAAGTAAAGAAATTAAAAAATTAAAATATTAGCGGAGTTCATTCAGTATTAGTGCAAATGCAAAATATCGTAGTTTTTTTTTTTTTGTAAAATCCAACAACAAAACACACAGAGATTTCGTTATATTTTATAAAAGTGTTACGATATTTCTGTGGTTTTCATGGGTAATATGTTTTAAATAAATATATTTTAAGAACAATTTTGATTTTTAGTTGAACTGTTAATTTTTAATTTTTGATATTCTTTAATTAGGCTCGAGTTCATCAAATTTAATTTTCATTAAATTATTTTCACTGAGGGAAGGAATTTTACAACTTGGAATTTTTATTAAAATTTATTGATAATTTTTCTTGGCTGTGCTGGGATTTGAACCCGGGTTGATCTTTACATGTTTCAAGAAACACCACTTTCTATCGTCAGAAGATCTTTGTGTTCTACCCACTGCACCACTGCGGTGCCCGTTAGCCAACAGTCAAACATCAAACTTTAACCAGTAGTACTGGTGGTTCGAAATTTGCTGTTATTATCACTTAAATTTCAAATTACATGTTGCCCCCTTTTTCCCCTGTTTTTTCGTATTCTTTCTGTCAAGACTTTGTCTTGAAAACCTGAATACATTTGTTTATTATGTTTTTTTGTCCACTTTCGTCGACATTTTTATTTGTACAAATTAAAGTACAAATGTAAACATTAGAGCTTGTGCCATAGCTATTTCTAAGAACAATTTTGATTTTTAGTTGAACTGTTAATTTTTAATTTTTGATATTCTTTAATTCTTCTGACGATAGAAAGTGGTGTTTCTAGAAACATGTAAAGATCAACCCGGGTTCAAATCCCAGCTCAGCCAAGAACAATTATCAATAAATTTTAATAAAAATTCCAAGTTGTAAAATTCCTTCCCTCAGTGAAAATAATTTAATGAAAATTAAATTTGATGAACTCGAGCCTAATTAAAGAATATCAAAAATTAAATATATTTTATAAAAAAAAGATATGAAGTTTATTTAGACATAAAACCCATAACAATCAGAAAATTATGTATAAATTATAAAACTCAAAATAAAAAGAATATTTGATTTTAAAAACATTTGTAAACGACAAATGGATACACTCAGAGAAACACATCAATGGGCAACCGCGTATGTCTTAAAACAAAATTTTCAGGAAAGCCGAAAAACCATTCCAGATCAAACTATGGGTTAGGTATTACACTTTTAAACTTTTCATTACGTTAGAAAATCGGAATTTATCCATCTTTTTTTAAAAAGTTTTAGAAACATGTAAAGAGTGTTTAAAATTAGGCAATATGGCATCAACATCTCAAAATCGGAAAAATGGACTTATGCATGAAAACCACAGATTTTAAATTTGATCTTTTGCAAGCCTTATATTGAACTCCGCTATTTGATTTACATTAAGAAAAGTTGTAAGAAGCCACAAAATAAAAAATCGATACAAAAAAATTTTAATTTATTTTGTATATTTATGACAGTTATTAAAGGTGCTGTATCATAATATGATTGCTTCTAAATTTATTATGATTAACATGATGATAATATGATTACTTCTTAACTTTTTTTTGATTTACATGACAATAATATGATTAGTGCTTAACTTAGTATGATTAACAGAATAATAATATGATTAAGCGAAAAATATTATGATATAATATTACGAGTATATTCCAGAGTTGGCTGCCCACTGGGTAACCCAGAAAAACCCACCCGGGTTTTAATGGGTATTTTGTTTAAAAAAACCCAAGTGGGGTATTTCAATATAATTTTTTAAACAAAGATGGTATATTTTTTACAATTTATTTACAGAACAATAAAAGAAAATGATTAAAAAATGCATACAATGTGTTTATGTGCCCATTTGTCCGTATGTTGATTTAACGGTTGTGGGCTTTTCTCTACATATTATTTGCAACATAGATGGTATACCACTTAAAGGTATTTAACTTAAAATTCGGCCTTTTCTAAATATAATTTATTTTAAAAATCAAAATCAGGCTTTTTAAAATGAATTTGATTTGAAAAATGCGGAATATGATTTGTAAAATATGTACTCAATACTTTGATCACGAAACTTCTGAATTTGTTTCCGCTAAGACGAAAAATAAAATGCTCGAAACATATAAATTCATATATACTTAGATGAACTATGTTTCCTTCATATTTACGTAAAAAATTATGGTCGAATTTTGACCATTAGGCGAACACTAGATATAATTTAAAAGTGTAATGTTGTACATACTTGTCTTGTCAAAAAAAGTAAAACAGCCTCTTATCTTATTATTACGTCGTTTATGGAAATAGATGACATATATGAAAATAATGGTAAATGGAAAAAAGCTTTAAAAACTGCAATGTTTCAAGTTTTAAACCTGGTTGTTTACACTTGGTTTTAGGTTGTTTAAATTGCAGCTTTTAGTGTAAATATTTTTCCTTGTGTTTGTTGTAAAAAAATAACGAATTTTTCCATTTTATCAATCAAATAAAATATGAACTGAATACCGTTATTGTGGAAAATATTCTGCAACTTAAATTTTAAATGCCAAACAGGGTGCAAGAAATGAGAGGTGCTTTTGGCCTATCACTTTTTCTGCTATCTACGTTTTCTTGACTAATTAGTTTGTATATGTGCATGCATAATATTCGCCAAATAATGAGTTTGAGTAAGTACGATTTTCAACAAAATTCCGTTTTGATAGTAGTGTATCATTGTTTAACAAAATGACTTCATTTAACAAAATGGCAGTTGCAATTGTAGCGGAGTCACTTTGTACAGCATTTCGATCTTTTTGAACTTTGAGTAAAATTTGTTGCAGATTAAAAGCTTCTTTATACAACTGAAAGTTTTTTCAAATTCTATGAATGCCATTGTCAAAATCATTCAACAAAACCCTAAAAAACCCAATTAAACCCAAAAAACCCATTAAAAAACCCACTGGGGTGGTTTAAAAAAAAAACCCGGGTTTTTGCCAGCCCTGGTATATTCAGCCTACGACTGTTTGGTAATAGATTAAAGAGAACGTGAACTCATTTCCTTTAATCTTTTACCAAACAGTCGTAGGCGTATTTTAAATACGCCAAACACAATAAGGGTGAATATGATTCAATAAAAATCTAAATATGGTGACTACAATCATGAATCTTATCATAATATGTTGCTCTTAGAATATGTTTACCACAACCATGTTTTTTCTTTGCGTGTAGTATTGGACCTGAAAACATAAATCAAACATGCAAGGTCCTGTGTGAATGAGAACCTGTAAGAGGGATCTTTTTGGTACTTTTTCCTTCTTTAACTAGTAGCTAAAACCCATTTTAGAAATTTTTATTTTATTTTCTGCCATGCCTACCTTTGGCATATGTTTTTATTTTAAAAAATGAAGTTCTTTCACAATAATTGAAATTAGTAGAAAAATGCAGCAAATCTGCAAGATTTTTTTTATGATATATAATATATATGATCTGCTATTTAAAGAAAAATCAAAAAAATTTGCCCGATCTCGCCTTGAAATTTTTGAAACTCAATGTGTATATCGCAAAAATATAGAGCACTTAAAAAAACATTAAAAATATTTTAACAACATCTATTAAAACAAAAACTATTTTATTAGGTATCTTAATACCTGAAGTTAATGGTTACATTATACACTGAAAGAAAAATGCTTCATATATTTAAGGAATCGTTTTCATAAAAAAAATTTCACTTGTTAAAAGAAAATTTTCGTTGTCCATATGGAATTTCGTAGTTATAATGAAGTATTTTCGTTAAAATCGATTCATTGGATTTCGTAATTACGTTAAAAATTTTCATTGGATATATGAAAACTAAAGTTTGTCCAAGTTAAACAAAAAATTTTCATAAATTAATTCAAAATTATAGTTTCCTTAAAAATATGTTTAATTGTTAATTAAAAAATGTAAGATTTAATTATTTCATACATCTAATGTAATATGCCATTAAATTTATGAAATCAAACATTTTTTTATAAAAGCAACATATTCAATTGAAAAAAAAAAATATTTTTAACATTAAAATAACTCTATAGTCTCAATAATTCAAAGTTTAAAAATATTTCGAAAAAGCATGCCTTCATAAATTTAAATTTTCATTATGACAATGAAAAATGTCATTATAGTAATGAAACAAAAACTTTCAATCCATAAATAAATATGTACGTATGTTTTTAGTTTTCTTTAATATGTACATACCTAAATACATATAGTATGTACTAAGTAATGAACAAATAAATATTCTCCTTTAAAAAAAACACACCCTTATTTTAATCTGTTGTCAACCAACTGATGTATACGAAAAAGCTTGTTCTCTCTTTATGTGGTCTTTTTTTATTATGCGTTAGCAAAAAAAATCAACGTTGTTATGTTATGGCAATTTAATCTCATATTTACGCTCTTAATTGAGTAATCGCAAAAAACATAGTTTTTTTTATTCAAAAACTACACTGCCCCAGTAGGCTAGCTGGTAGTGAACTAGTCTATCAGCGCCGAGGTTGCGGGATCGATTCCCGCCAGCGACTCTGGTTAAAAAAAAAAAAAATTGAATAAGAACAACTTTGATTAAAAAAAAAAAATTTAAAAAAAAAAAAAATAATAAAAACAGTCTATCAGTGCCGAGGTTGCGGGATCGATTCTCGCCAGCGACTCTGTTAAAAAAAAAGTTAAATAAGAACAACTTTGATTAAAAAAAAAAAAATTTTAAAAAAAATTAAATAAAAAAAAAATTTTTTTTTACTTTTTTGAAAGTATTCATCCAGTGAATAACGTTCATAGATCTAATGTAATGTTTCATTAAATACATTTTAATGAAACAGGTTTCATTGATCCAACGAAGCGCTGCGTAGGTTCCTTTTTAATGCAATTTTTCAATGGATTAATGTCAAAATTCATTGGTATTCTGAAGAAAATTTTTGCAGTGTAATAATTTTACTTTTAGAAACTACAGCAAGCAAAATTTGTAAAAATTATTTGACTTTGGCCGCTTACTGCCAACAATGTAAGTTACTCAAATAGTAATCTTAGCAGAAATATTTACTTTCACCCTTATCTTTAAGCTATCAGTAAATAAAGCGAATCCCCTATATAATCTGCCATGACCAGACCAACTCTCCCTAGACGGTAATTCAACCCTAGGAAAATTTATTATAATCAATTTAACTTTTTTAAACAAAATTCTTTATTAACTTAACAACCAACCAATTTAGCCACTCAATTGGAAGTTAACCAGTTGTAAAAACCCCTTTCAATTAGCTTGAATTTTGTTGAATTTTTTAGTTCTTTGAATCGCTAATTTTAAAGCAATTGTTATTAGTAATAAAATTTTTATATTGAATATCGAGATTTAATTTATAAATGAAGATTTAATTTCCACAAAATTCAAATGTTTGTAATTAAAATGAACACACATCAACAAAACATGCTGAAATTGATTTAGTTATCAATACATTTTCCGCTTAAGTGGAATGGTAATTTAAATTTGTTTGGAAAAACGAAGAAAAATCAAAATTGATAGTCATGAAGGAACGTTGGAAATAAAGTTTAAAGAATTTAAATATATTATCTAATTGCAATATAATTTATTAAGCTTGAGGTTTTTCTTTTTTATATAAAAAATTAAATAAAAATTTTTTTTATTCCAATATTTCGATACAGCAGCAGACGTTGGGGTATCGATTGTTTTCGATTCAATGCCGAGAAACAGATTCCGAGAAATAAAGCGTTGTATTCATTTAAATGATAACAGTAAACTTGTAAAATCAGACAAATTTTACAAGCTTAGAAAATTTTTCGATATATTGAAAAAAAAAACTTTTCTCAATTTGGCATTTTTAGCAGTATGTTATCTGTTGATGAAATGATGGTACGCTATTACGGAAAACACCCAACTAAAATGTACTTATATGCAGGGTAAGCCTATCAAATTTGGTTATAAGATTTGGTGTTTATGCAGCTCAAGTGGATACCTCTACAATTTTGAACCTTACGGAGGTAAGTCAGATAACATAAATGAAGGTCCACTAGGTTCCAAAGTAAAAAAAAACCTGGTAGATGTTATTCCACCCGATACCATGGAGGATCATGAAGTTTTTTCGACAATTTCTTTACGAGCCACGGTCTTTTGAAAGACTTGGGACAAGTTAAACTAAAGGCAACAGGAACTATTCGTGAGAACAGAACTAAGCAGTGTCCTCTAATACCATGTAAGGAAATAGAGAAGAAAAAAGAAAGAGGCTATCATGAAATGCGATTTGATAAAGAGAACGAAATACAGATGGTTCGTTGGAAAGACAGCAAAACCGTGACAATGGCAACGAACTACAGTGACGCATTACCTTTAGGAAATGTCAAGCGTTTTTCAAGGAAAGATAAGCAATATGTAACTGTCCCAATCCCTCGTTTGTTTAGCGAATATAATAAAAATATGGGCGGTGTCGACCTGCTAGACAAACAAATATCATTATACAGAACAAGAATTCGTTCTAAAAAATGGTGGTGGCCATTATTTACCCAGGTCTTAGATATTGCCGTTGCAAATACATGGCGATTGTATCAAATATCGCACCCTTGTGAGAAAGTTTCTCTCCTTGACATTCGTCGTAAAATAGTTTTGGGCTATCTGTCAGGCGTGAAATCAGTCCATAAAAGACCAGGTCCACAAAAGTCAGGGAAATAATTTAACAATTAAAATAACGTTCACAAAATAATGAAAAAATAATAACAATTGTCACATAGAAAAAAAAAAAAAAATTTATAAAAATAATCTATTACATCCTAAAAAATTTTTTAATTTCCTGTTTTGTTTTTATAAACTAAATTTCTATAATTTTGTGCTACATTTTTCGTGTCTGATTTAAAATTAATTCTTAACAATTCTGGTACTTTAATGATTTGCAACATTTCTAGCATTAAACGTCGCTTATAATTTTTTTCCGTGTTTAAAACTGATACATTCTCAAAGTCCGGAGGATGATTTAAACTGGCACAGTTGGCTGTTAATGCTGTTTTTTGTGTTGCAATATCCCTAAACTTTTGATTTGATGTGTGTCCCGAAATTCTAGTTTTCAGTTTAGTTTTTGTCGTACCTACATATACTTATATACATATATAGAAATTTAGTTTATAAAAACAAAACAGGAAATTAAAAAATTTTTTAGAATGTAATATATTATTTTTATAAATTTTTTTTTTTTTTTCTATGTGACAATTGTTATTATTTTTTCATTATTTTGTGAACGTTATTTTAATTGTTAAATTATTTCCCTGTTTTTTGTGGACCTGGTCTTTTATGGACTGATTTCACGCCTGACAGATAGCCCAAAACTATTTTACGACGAATTTCAAGGAGAGAAACTTTCTCACAAGGGTGCGATTTTTTTTTTTTAATTGTAAAAAAATTTTCTATGTGACAATTGTTATTATTTTTTCATTATTTTGTAAACGTTATTTTAATTGTTAAATTATTTCCCTGACGATGATTTTATTTTTGATTAATTCTTTTACTGGCGCAAAAATTTTTTTCTGTGGATGATACACATTGCTGTATCGAAATATTGGAATAAAATAAATTTATATCAAATTTTTTATATAAAAAAGAAAAACCTCAAGCTTAATAAATTATATTGCAATTAAAACAAAGGTTGAATAAAATTTATATATTATTTAATTTTAAATTTGAAAAAAAAAGATTTTTGTTTAAGGGTGAAAACTGTGTAGTAGAGGTCTGCAAGAATAAATAAAAAGCAATTTCAACACACTCATTTGTTTTTTAACTGCAATGAGTCGAGCTCACAATCATAACGAAACAAATGAAAGAATAACCAAACACAAAACAAATAAAAACTCATTCAATTCAGTCAACTCAAATGAAATGAGATGAATATTCAAGTATATTTTGAATGTAAAATTATTTGAATTTTTACTTCTCTTTTGTATTTTTTCTGTATATGCATATTATGTATGTATGTGTAAGCTTAACTCTTATAAATAAAAGAAGCCACAAGCTTACACACATATAATGTCAATGTATTCAAATAAATGTACGCACATTCAATTATTCAAAAATTATTTGAATAATCTCTAACGGGTCATTCCAATGTTTTGTTATTTATGAATGACTCCTAAATTAATTTACAGTAAACAAGTTTGTTATTCATTCCATTCATTCTTATTTTTGTATGTGGCTTACTTTCTTTTTATCTTTTTGAATGTTTTGTATTTGAATAAATGTTGTGCACTTTGAGTAAAGGCAAACGAGTGAGTTATTCAAAGCAGACCTCTACTGTGTAGTATGCTAGAAGTAATTTTATTAAATTTTTTTTAAGTCTAATAAAGACGTTATTTCCACGTCTGTTGGCAGTCTATCTATTTATATTTCTATGTTCAGTCTATATGTAATCCATGTCAAATCTGCGTCTAGTCTATGTCTAATCCAATTATTAATAGTTTCATTAAATTCATTTTGAAAATCAACGGTTAGCCTATGTCTAGTTTATGTCTATTCTATGTCTAACCTATCTCTATTCTATATCAGTTTTAGTCTAGTTTGCGACTAGTCTATTTTTACTCTTTGCTTAGTCCATATCCTTTCTATGTCTTGTTTGGTAGGTCTTATAATGTAATAAGTGTTTTCTTTTAATATTAAATAGTTTTTCCCGATTATACTTGCATTTTTTCTAAAGGATGTTACAGTAAATATTCTAAATTTTATTCATAAATTATTGTTATAATAAATTTTTGTTGTTTGGTTATATTTTGTATAGAGAAATAATGTTAATCAGAGATCCCCAAACGTTAAAAAAATTCGTAAAGGATTAAAAGTCTTTTTAATATAAAGTTTTTTTATTAGTTTAAATATAAAAGAAGTAAAAATTTTCTTTTTAAAACCAGAAAAAATTTAAAAATTCGTATTTGGCCCATTGGAGCGTAGGATTAATATTAATTTTTGTGTTGTTTCCGTTTTTTGCTTATAACTTTTTGACTATTAAAGTAATTAACAAAAAAAAATTAATGTAATTTTTATAAGAACTACAAATCTCATACAAACTTTTAAATTAGCGGTGAATGAATTAAAAAATTTCAATTTCTTAAAGCTTAAAAATGAAAACTAGTTTAATTTAAAATTTATTTTTTCTTAACTTAAACTTAAATTTGTTTTCAATATTAAAAGAAATGAAAGCTAAAGTTGTTGTTGTAAATTTTCAATTAAAATAAAGAAAAATCCTTTGAAAGTTTAGGAACCGCTGTCTTAAAACGTCTAGTCATTTATTCGCTTTTTGAAATTTGCATACAAGACCGACCATAAATTGTACACATTCTTAAGATTTATTAAATAAAATTTTATTCATTTTGCCCACATTTTCGTTGTGTGTTCTTGCTGTGTTTCTTAAATTTACAAACCTGTGGATAAATATTTTAATTTTTTTTTTTTTTGCACTCTCTTGATGAAAATTAAAATAAACCCATTAAAACACCTGTTCAGACGTGTTTAAACATGATTATAAAAAAAAAAATAGTAGCAAATTCCAACGAACAAGTACATTTAAAGAAGAGATATTTAAGATTATTATGCAATTATCGTAAATTAAGTTGAAGATATTTTGGAAAATTAATTTTGCTTAGAGTTTTTAAGTACAATTTTGGAGCTTCTTCAATAACGTTTGGTAGCTTTGTTTTTGTTATTAAAATCACACCTCTCCAACCAAATTTAGTTTCGCTCTTACGGCCAATTTTTAGGTTTGATATTATGTATATCATATTTTTTTTTTAAATCCTTTTAAATACAAAGTTCTGCTCTTCACTAAGCATTTAAATGTGACTTAATTCACCAAGCTGGTACATTTGAAATCAACTTAAGTTTCCCATTGTATATAACTTAGCAAGGTGGCTGCAGTATCACAACAATAGAACAACAACATGCAAAACCAGTAACTGTATTATATCATTAAATTTTCAAATACGAAATCATCTTACTTTTAATGTTTGTATTTTAAAATGGAGCTGCACTTTTTTTATCCCAGTATTGTCTTCCTCATTGTTCAAGAAATATTTAAAAAAAAAATAATAGAAATTTTTGTATATAAAATTTTTTTGTTTAAATATTTTTATTTTCTACTAATTTTGTTGAATAAAAATTCTAAAACTACAAATCAATTTTTTTATTTGAATTAAATTGATTTATATATATTCAGCTTAGAATATTTGAATATAAAAAGAACTAGAGAACATTTTTGAGAATCCAACACGGCGAATTCATTTTTCAGGTGGCGTTGAAAACACAGCTGTGCTACTGTTTTTTTCTTAATTAGAGAGAGAAATGCCAAAAGTTCCTTGTGATTTTGACATATGGATCAACGAAAGCAACAAAAAAAATACATTGTTGTGATTTTGGTGTTGTTACTTGTTGTAGTACCCAGCAAAAACTTTACTTTTTTTTTTTTTTTTTTTTTTTTTTTTATTTATTTATTTATTTCAATACACGTTATAAAAAGGTAAAGTTTGTCTCGCGCCTAATATTGGCTTTGTGAGACGAGTTGGCAAAAAATTAATATCATTTATAGATATTATAACATTATAAATTTGAATTATTAAAATACAGTTAAAGAAACTTTAAAGTAAAAAAAGAAAAAAAGAAAAGAAAATAAAAAACTATTCAAGAAGCATTTCAATATTATTAAGTAGATAACTTTTTAAACTTTTCTTAAAAACTGATAATCTATTGCAGTTTTTAATGTTTTCTGGCAAGTTATTAAACTTTAAGCTACCAGCATATTCTATTCTTTGTTTAGTTTTTTCAAGTCTACATCTAGCTATCCAAAGATTTCCACCACTTCTTGTGTTAAAACTATTTTGTCTGATATTAAACTTAATTGCTCGATATCCAATGTTGTTTAAAGATTTGTAAACGTAATATAAAAGTTGTTTAACATATAGACCATATATTGGCAAAACTGTTTTTGCAAAATCTTTATATAACGATAATGTATTGTGTCTTATATTTAAATTAAAAACACATTTCAATATTTTGTTTTGAGATGTTTGTAACGATTTTAACTCGCAAGTCTTTTTGTAACCATAGATAATTGCGAGATACTCAAGTCTACTGTGTATGATTGATTGATATATCAACATTTTTGTCTTAGTGGCCAATTTTCTTTTTAGCTTAAATAATATACCACAAGCTGAAGCTATATTTGCTTTTAGGTATTTAATATGGTCATCCCATGACAGATTGCTTTTCAACATTACTCCCAAATATTTAATTTCTACTTCTTCATTTATAACTTTACCATCAACGAGAATAGAAAAATTGTTGTTTAAAGCTGGGGAATAAGGTCGAAAACGTATTAACTTGGTTTTGTTTGGATTTAAAATCAATCTGTTTAATCTCGCAAACTCAAATAAAAGTGCCGAGTCTCTTTCCATTTGAATTTTGAGTACTAAGTCCTGCTTATATGGATAAAAAAGAGATATGTCATCAGCAAACATTACAATTTTACCATTTAGTCCAATATTATTTAAATCATTTAGGTAGATCATAAACAGCAAGGGTCCTAAAACACTTCCCTGTGGTACTCCGTAATTTACAGGAATTATATCACTTTTTTCTCCCTCAATTTCAACATACTGTGATCTTTTTATTAAGAAACTTTCAATTAGTTTAAGTTCAGAACCAATAATACCATAGTACGATAACTTTTCCAACAAGATTTTGTGATCCACCAGATCAAAAGCTTTACTAAAATCATAGAATACTCCTGCAACTCCATTAAATCCATTATCCAGCCCTGTACATATTGTATTTACTACATCAACAAGAGCTTCATCTGTTCCACTTCCTTTTACAAACCCATACTGATTTTTGTGTAACAAAGATTCACGTTGGAAATATGCACTTAACTGCGAATGAATTATTTTTTCAAATATTTTATCAATTGTTGAAAGAAGCGCTATTGGCCTATACTTTTCAACCGTGTTTGCGTGTACCTCCTTCAGAATAGGCACTACTTTGTGTACCTTTAAAACATCCGGATATATAGATGTATTTATCATACTATTAAAAATATAGGATATAAAAGGTGAAACTGCTTGATAACAATATTTTAATAGTTTCGATGAAATATGGTCCTGGCCGCTACTGTACGTCGGTTTTAAACCTAATATTATATTTTCAACATCATGTGTTGAAACTTTGTTTAACGAAAAGCAGACTGGATGTCGTCTTTACGTTCTTAAGTTATTACAGTTATCATTAGAGTATTTAACAATTTCATTTTTTAAATCATCTAAAATTTTTGTAAAGTAATTATTTAAAGTGTTGGCTTTAACTTTGTTATTTTCTACGCATTGTCCTTTTGAATCAATAATATTTTCTTCTGAGAACGACCGGTTTCATTGTTTAAAAATTTCCAACATTTCTTTATATCGCCATTAAAGCTTAATATTTTATTCTCATAATAGTTGTTTATAGATTCTTTCATAGATTTATTTATAATTTTACTTATCCTCTTTAAGCAATATAAAGTTCCATTGTCATCTTTATTCTTTCTCCTCTTTTTTAATAATTTTTTCTTTGTTTCAATTAAACACCACAAATTTTTGTTTATCCACGGAGCTATATCTGCCTTTTTACTTTTATGTTGACTTGATGAAGTTGAACTCCTAAAACTAGCCTCATTTAAAACTCTTATAAAATTGGATGTCAATTCAGACGGGTTATTAGAGTAAGGTAATAATGGTAGATTTTGGTCTAAATAAGTTTTAACATTTTCAAGGTTACAAACAACTTTACTCGTTTCATAATAATTATTAAATTCCGTATTATACTTTAATTTGCAGCAAATAATGTTATGATCCGACAAACTACACTCCACTGAGTCAATAGCAATGTTTTCAGCAAGATTACTATAAACATGATCAATGCATGAAGTACTTAGCGGTCTAGTTATTAAGTTATGACAACATTTCAAATTGTAGAAATTAAACAAATTTGTTAAGTCATTATGTTGTTTAATTGAAATTAAATCAATATTCGAATCGCCTACTACGACTGATGGATTTCTTGCAAATTTATCTAATTCATTTTCCAGAATTTCAAAAAAGTCTTCATTTTTACACTTCTGAGATCGATAGAAACTCAGAAGTTGCAACGGTTTATTATTGAATTTTAAATTATTTATTTTGAGCTGTATAATTTCAACATAATTTTGGCTCTCAATGCAATTTACTGTGTATTGTAACTGATCACTTAAAAATATCGAAGTTCCACCATACCCATCATTTCTGCTACAGTGAACACAATTATAGTGTGGAATTTCATACATCTGAGAAGAATTTTTGTCGAACCAAGTCTCCTGAATAGCAATTATGTCTGGTAATCTTGAAAAGTTTGAAAGTAAGGTTTTAAATTTATTAAATTTATTAAGTGAAGAAATGCTTCTTAAATTTACAGATAAAATATTTATATATTTATAATTTATAGTTTTTAAATAATTATCAAAAGAGTTTAAACTTTTAAAATAATTGTTTTTATCTATCATAAATAAAAGATAAAAGAATTAAAAACAAAATAAAAAAAAAATAATTTAAAGCAACAACATTAATGATGTAATGGAGACATAAAATCAACTTGTCCCTCATCATCACTACATACTAATTGCGGTATAGCAACATTATTTAGAGATTTTCGCATTATTGGTTTGTTTGTACTCGCTTCCAGCAGAATGTTGTCTACATCATCTTCATTTCTAATTAATCGGGGACGAGAAATAGCACTTTTTCTTACTTACTTACAATCCTACTTTTAATGACTTCAAGAATTTATTACTTTGTAGCTTTATTCGCCACTTTTTGGATTATTAGTTATATATTTAATAATAACTTTATTATTATATGTATCTTAAATATACAGAAAAATTTGTATTTTCATTATGACAATAAAAATGTCATTATAGTCATAAAACATAGTTTTTTAATGCAAAAACTACACTGCCCCGGTAGACTAGCTGGTAGAGAGCTAGTCTATCAACACCAAGGTTGCGGGATCAAATCCCGCCAGAGACAGAAAAAAAAAAATAAAAAATAAAATAAAGTAAAATAGAATAAGAAAAAATAAAAATGAAATAATTAAAAAAAAAAACAAAAAAAAAAAAAATTAAAAAAAAATAAAAAAATTTTTACTTTATTGACTTTGTGTAACTATATATTTTTATAAAAATTTTAAGTAAAAAAAAACTTATTATTTTTTAGATTATAATAGGCTAAATTATAAAGGATTACTTTTGGGACATCTCGAACAAAAATAAGTACTTCTTCTAGTAGAAAAATAAAGTAGTCTGTTCGTCAAGTTCTCATTATTTTTCTGCTTATTTTGTAAGCAAAGTTTTTGCTGGGTATAGACACCACCGTTTACATGAATTCGCCTTGAGAATCCAACTTATTTAATATTAAAAAGTTCAAATAATTTTTTAAAGTACATTTTAATTAAAAATATCTAAATATATCAGAATTTTATTCAATTTTATAAAAGTGAATACCACAAAAATTTTAACAAAAAATCTAAAACTAAATTTATTTTTATTTTCTTTTATAAAATAGAAATTAAAATTAAAAAAAAACGGTATTTTAATTTTGCATTTAATTCATATCTTACAGCTATGATATATATACATAAAGGCTAGTGATGTTACGAATATTCGTATTTTCCCTATTTTACAACGTTCGTATTCGCCAAAGTCAAGCGAATATTTCGCCAATATTTTTAAGCGTTTCCGGACTCAATGTATTTTTATAATATAAAATTACTTCCTTTACTTTTGTTAACTTTTCTTTGTTTATGTTATATTTTATTTGCTTTCTTAATGCTTTGACAGCTGGTGATGGAAAAAAACCGATAAAAATTAGAGATCACATTGATTTTAAAGTACATAATCCACAGGGTAATAAAAATTTAATTACGTACAAATGAGATAATCCGCTCTCAAAATTTTGTATGACGAATTATATAGTTTGGATCATAATTGGGCTGTGAATTATGAATGAGGGAGTGAATTAGTTTTTTCGTGCGAAGATGGTATAACTGTCAATGTAAAAATACCCGTTTAGTTGAGTTCCGTTGAATTGCGTCACCCGCTTAATTATTTCGCAAAATAAGACCGCATTGCGAAAAACAAAAGCAACTGTTTCGGTTAATTGTTTCCGTCTACCTAATGTGATTTTGTTCCACAAACGTAAAAAAATTAGTTTGCGGCATCTATAGTACTTTCATTTGAAATGAAAATGCTTTCCTTAACTAACCCACAAGTCTTTTATATCAACTAACAAAATGTGTCGTTTTTCATGAATACTTTTCTGGTTTTAAATTTACATAATAATAATAATTGAAATAATAATAATAATGTGATTAGTAACAAAATACTTGACATGAGTTTCATTTCATAGTTTTTCTCGTTTGGCTGTTACAGCTTGTAATAATATGCTCTGAGCATTAAGGCTTTAAAATGAGCAACGTTCTTTGTTTAAAATTAGCTGCGTACTATCGTTAAATTTTCCTAGAACAACATTTTCCACAGCAATACTTCCCACTTGATATAAATCGTTTTCCTGCTAAACTTAATTGCATATGTTGTTTTCCTTTTTTTTAAATTTTTTAAAGTAAGTACATAGTTGAAATGCTCGGAAATACAAATTAAGGCAGTCAAAACAACTACTTAAACAGACTTCATGCTACAACAAATAGTTTCTTTATTTTACTGGTATGCTAAAGTTACTTTGATCGCATTTACAAAGCATGCCTTAGGGATTGTATTGGTATTTTATAGTTTGCATACTTTAAGGCAATTTTTTAGTTAACAAAATATTTTAATATTTATGGCAAGATTTTTAGTGCTTCAAAGTTATTTCGCAAAATATTTTCGATTAAAGTTGATTTAATAATGGTTGTTTTGTTTTGTTAATTTATTTACAGCTTAAAACCCAGATGTTTGTCTGAATTGTAATGACATCTTAATACCTTTTTTTAACTAATGAATAATTCTATTAATCCAATCCAATTTTCGATCTATGATTTCAGTTAGCCCGAATAAGTCTCTTATATAACATTTAGATTGCACCGAAATCTTGTAAATTTTATTTGAAACTTTCTGCAAAATCTAGCAAGATATAGTTTTTTTAACCAATACCAGCTTACTTAAACTTCTGGATTTGTTCCAGTTTACATGTAATTCTTTTCTTGTACAGGGAGGTACACTAAGAAATATTATGTGACTACAAATGTTATGTCATTAACAATGTTTCGTTTAAATGTGCTAAATTCCCATGTCATACTATTGATAAACTGAAATTTATTGTCGAAGGGATAAGCTATTCCTATGCGCATTTAACTGGTTGCTTAGGCCAGATCGTCAGGAAACTTCATCCAGAGATTTTAGAAAAACTAAAGATACTATACAAATAAAACTGTGAAGCGAATAAGGATTATAAGCCCCAGTTTTACTAGTCACTTGTGTTGTAGTTGTCGACAGAGGCAATTTGTTAAAATATTTAACAAAAATTTTCTTTACCCACAAACACTACATATTTTTTTAATATTTGAGGTATTCACAAGGTGTGCTATCATGTTGTCTTGTCATAATGTTCTAACATTTTACAATGGTTTAAAAATATTGTTGTTGCTTTGCAAACAAAAAGTGTCTTAAACTAATAAAACTTTGCTTGCTATGGTTATTGTGCTGTCGTAATTAATCAGAAGAGACCTGAGCCGAGTAACTGAGCCGAGCGACTACGATTTTGTGGACGTCGCCATTGATGGTATAGTTTTATCCGGCTTACATCCGAATTTAACCTGCGGCTAGCATTTTTTGCAACAAAACACTTGCGGCGTCAAATTAGATCGGCTAAGGACTCTGATGTTTGGTAAAAAAACAAAATTAAATTAATTTGTGGTTTGCGTCTGAAAAATGGCAAATATCCAGGAAAGATCTAATTTAATTTATTAATGCATGGACTAGAATTAAGAAACATTTTAGGTGAATATTTGTTTTAAATCAGCTGATTTTAATTCAAAATAGCACACTAAATTATGAGGGTTTGCTCACAACAGTCGTATTTTTTCATGTTATTATTTTAAGGCATATGACTTTATGACACCTTGTGAATCCCCCAATTATATATTTTAAAAACACTACCACTTATAAAATTATACTGCTTTTTAAAATATTTTCATAAAATTCTATTCTATATTTTTTTGTTTACTCGTTTGTTTTCTATTCTGCGTTGTATGTAACCAGTGCCCATCTCTGTAACTCTCGCGTCGATAAACTTTTCGATTGAAATGTGTGAAATTAAACAAAAATGCCATATATTGAAACAAACAGCTGTTTTTCTCACTAAACTGTGTCTGTAACTTTTTTGGCGAGAACAAGCTGTCACATAAGGAAATTACTCGCCAATTTACAGAAAGAGTGTGTCTGTCAAATAAACTCACGAATAAAAATGGTGCGAGAAAAAATTTTAACACTAAAAATTAGTTAAAAATGCAAAGAATATTAATAATAATATTTTGTTCTTGGCATATTTTTTCATTGTTTTATTATTTCTTTTCTTTAAAACTTTTTATAAAATATACGAATGTTTTCAAAGCTCGTTGGCAAACAACAAACATTAAAGTCGCACTTTACACTATTTGGCATAGCCGACGGTATTTTCACCGCCGTCGTTGAAAAATTTAAAAATTTAAGTAAATTTTGGTCGCCGTCAACGATATGAGTTACTGGCGTTCTCAACGCCTGCAATGTTACATCGGCTTCGAGTGAAATGTTATTACATTAATAACGACATGAGTTACAGACACACTTTTTTCTCACTTTTCGGGAAACGATGAAATTTTTGTTTCACATCTTTTCGATGCGAGAAGTTCTCCCTAAAGTTACAGAACATATGTACAGAGTTCTATTTTTATGTGTTAATTTACATATATGTTTTCTCAATTTTTATTTCCAAACTAGCGTTTTATTTGTATAATTGCTGATTTGACAAAAAAATAAATGAATTACGTTACATGGGGTCTTCACCTGACAAATTTTTGTCATCACAAATAAGTTAGAGTGCTATATTCGGCTGTGCCGAATCTTTGATACCCTCCACCGACAGTTCGAATATTTCAGGAGTGCAATCTCTATAAAATATCTATTTATTATTAATTTAGAAACTGGGAATTATTTCCTTCCGAAGGTTACTTTATATTATATTCAACATTTTTCATTTTTTCGAATTTATTCTATGAGCTAAATTTCAGTTATGTATTTTATAAAGCTTTTTTGTAATAGTTCTATTCCTTCAATTTATAAAAACAGACATCAGCATTAAAATTTTTTGCGGTTTAGACCTATACTGAATTATTGACCGACAATCAGAAAGTTTAATGCTTTTTTTTTAGCAATATTAACTAGCTTGAGTAAAATGTCATGATTTGTTACAGTTTAAGCCGAACTTAAAGGATTTTCAGGAGGAGGATTGGAGCCATGGTAAGTTATTAACCAATCATTCCAAAATTCTGCAGAGTGATTTCTGTTATTAAAAAACATATATTTTAATACAGCGGTGAAATTAGTTTAAGCGTTTGCAGTGAATTATAGAAGGCTGCTAAATATGGGATCTAAGGTAAATAATGGACCGTATATCTCAAAATTGCATAATATTTTTTTTTTGCCATATGAAACTAAGTTGGAAGGAATTTACCACAATACCTATGTCTGCAACGGTTTGAGTCGCATTTAATTAATTTACCAGAGTGGGCTTTATATGGGGCATATAGTAAATTGTGGACCGATCACCACGAAATTTATTAGTGTGATTTCTAGTCCTATAAAACTGTAAAGTATTAAATTTTTTACTTGTTACCTTTTCGCTACTTTTTACATTTTTATATATCATAGAGCTTAACATAATGTTATGATGTATGCGTAATATTTATTCGCCTTAATACTTAAAAACTTTATAACAAATTCATTGTAAACATACAACTATTACCTACACTTAAATGTTAAAACCAAACTAGCGAAGCAACTTATATGAAAGAAAACACAACAGCAAAAAAAAGTACATATCCTTAAAAGATTTTTTAAATGTAAATTTTATTATTAGTTCATAAAAAAACAAATCTTCATAAAAATATTACAACATGCATGTTTCAGATTTAATACTCAACATACATTCAGCATTATTTAAGATTTTTTACTCGTTAATAGCAGCAGTATTGTGCATTTCCTAAAATAAACCAACAATGGAGTTTATTTAACCCTTTCATGCACCCAACGTCATTTGGGCACTTTCACATTTTTTCAAAAGTTTTAAATAAAACACAAATAGCATTTATATTCTGTGCAAGTAAAAAGCAAAGCTGAAGAAAGGGGCTACAAAATCTTTTTGTAAAGCTTTGGTCACATTTAACAAACATTTGAAGCCGCACACGTAACCAATATTTTTATTAAACATTTGTTTGATTACACTGTGTGTAACTTTTTAGGTCATGGAAAAATAACCATATACGGACAACTCTACGTGATAAAAGACCAAAAGGGCAAAACTGGGAGACATGGGTCTTTTTTTCTTTTATCTTTTTGTAGGTTGTAGATAGCGTAGTATCCCAAAGTTGACGTAAAGAAAAAACAAATGAAATTAAAAAAATTTGGGGAAATTTTTGAATTTTGCGGCTACCTAAACGGTGTTAAGAATCATTTCTAGAAAGTTCATATGCGCTAGAAAATTGTTTATTGAGATCTTAGGTACATTTTTGTAGTCGATTGTTTCCTTGAACGGAAACGGTTTGCAAACTATGGACCATAACAAGGGAAAAAGCTAAAAAAAAATCGAATTTTTTAAAGTTTTTTGCGATTTAGATCTTGAAGATGAAGTTTTTTTGATTTTATATGTTCACAATTTTTGTTTTTTATGGCAAGAGCTACAACTTTGTCTCAGAGGGTAAAACAAAATCCGTGTTGCACTGTGTTATAGAGACGTATGCTAGATCAGACTGCATTTAACATTTTATGAATAACAGTTTTCTTTGGTTTTTTTTTTTTTTTGTAATAAAGTTTAATAGATACACCGAAATTATTAAAACGAAAGCTAAAAGTAGATAAATTTAGTGGCCACGCATTTTTTGTCGAATTTTTTTGCAAAAAGCTACCGCTAGAAATGAAAAATTTGCTTCAAAAAGTGTTCTTGTCCACATACAGAAATTTAATTAAAGGGTTAAAAACAGAATTCGCAAAAAACTGTACACTAAAGTAGTGTATTTTCTTTTTTTCGTTGCTTGTGTATTCGTACACAAACAAAACAAGATACACAGCGATATCAAGCTGACGTACACAACAACTTAAAGGTCGATTACGGATGGCAACACAACTGAAATTGTCAGCAGCGAAATCAGGGGCCAAATTACGGCATTCGATATCGATCGAAATTACAATACAATTTAAATGGGAATTTCGATCGATATCGAATGCCTTGATTTGGCCCCAGGTAACGCCGCCTGATATATTTTAACATAAGCGGTGTTGCCTAGTTTCCGTAATCAACCTACAGGACAACATAACGATCTAGTTTTAGCGAACGTGCAGTTTTCTTTAAGCATTCGCGTTATGTATTTTTAAGTGAACGAGTGGTAAACTTTTAATGTACGTGTTGTGATGACCACACGTTTGCTGCACTTGGGTTTTTCATGAATAACATTTCATGTAAAAAGATCGCTTGAAAATACAGAACGAGTACACTAAAAGAAAACTACACGAACGCTTAAACAAGATAGGCGCGTTATTCTAGTACTCGTGTTCGTCATTACACAATTGTTGTGTATCAAATTTTTGTTTGAGTTAAAACTTACAAACGCCAATTTTTTTTTTTTTTGTTTATTTTGTATTTTTTATGGAATGTGTATGTGTATTGTTCATGGCAAAATTTGGAATGGTACACTTTCATGCAGTACCTAAGTGTTTTTTTCCGAACACTGGCTAAAAATCTACTTTCGACCGACTAAAGAATAAATACAAAATATACTGCGTAGAGGATTTTATGGGACTTTCCAGGATATTCTATTGTTTTTATATCTGCTTTTGCCGGTATTTAATATAGGTATTCCGGGAATTTTTTCATGGTTAATGTAAGTTTTATTTTTAAGGACAAATTTTGGCAAATTTTTCTATAGGGAATAAATTTTGGCAACATTTTCTTTAAAAGCAAATTCTAAGCAAAAAATAGCTATTTTTTATTGATTTTCGATTGAAAGAGCAAATTTTTAGACAATTTTCTTATAAAATAGCAAATTTAGAACTAAATTTCCTATAAAATACAAATTTAAACAGAGTTTCGTATAAAATACAAATTTTGATACAATTTTCTTTAAGATAGCAGTTTTTAACGAAATATCCTTGAAAGATTTTCTATACAACTACCTTTTCAAAAAAATATTTAGTTTTCACAAAATTTCCTATATAACATCGAGTTTTGACAAAGTTCCCATAAAATATAAAACTTGGACCAAAAATATCAAATTTTGACAAAATTTCCTAAAAAAAAAATAAAAAATTTTCGCAAAATTTTCTATAAAATGTAAAATTTTTCAAAAGTTTCAATAAAATATTGAATTTTGCCAAAATTTCCTATAAATAAAAAATTTTAGCAAAAAATTTTCCTATAAAATATCAAATTTTGGCCAAATATTTTAAATACAAAAAATTTTGTGAAAATATCCTATAAACACCAAAATTTGGAAAATTTTTTTAAATAGAAAATTATGCAAATTTTCCTATTATGTATTTTTTATAAAAAAAAAAGTTTTGGAAAAACTTTCTAAAAAAAGCAAATTTGTATAATATTTTCTACAAAAAGAAATCTTTGATTAAATTTCCTATAAATATATGTATGTATGTATGCAAAATGTACTTCCTACAAAATAGCAAATGATTTCAACATTTCCTATAATCAGCAAATTTTGGAAAAATTATTTTAATTTATGCAATTTTACAGAATTTCATTTAAATAACAAGTTTTGCGAAATTTTTTATAAAACAATTTATAGCAAATTTTGACAGAATTTCCTATAAAAAGTAAATTTTTCAAAATTTTCTTGAAAATATCTCATTTAGATATATTTCTTATAAAATATACAACTTTGACAAAATTTGCTATAAAAAGTATATTTCACAAGATTTCCTATAAAATATGTAATTTTGACATAATAAGTAAATTTTACAAGATTTTCTATAAAATATATAATTTTAGCATAATATCCTATAAAATATCTAATATATACATAATTTTTTATAAAATATAAAATTTTGACAAAATTTCCTATAAAAAGTAAATTTTACAAGATTTTCTATAAAATATCTAATTTTAGCATAATATCCTATAAAATATCTAATATATACATAAATTTTTATAAAATATAAAATTTTGACAAAATTTCCTATAAAAAGTAAATTTTACAAGATTTTCTATAAAATATCTAATTTTAGCATAATATCCTATAAAATATCTAATATATACATAATTTTTTATAAAATATAAAATTTTGACAAAATTTCCTATAAAAAGTAAATTTTACAAGATTTCCTATAAAATATCTAATTTTGGCAAAATTTCTTAAAAATTATCAAATATTAAAAAGTTAAATTTTTACATTTCCTATAAAAAAATCCACTTCTCACAAAATTTTCTATAAAATATAAAATTTTGATAAAATCTCCTATAATATTCCAAATTTTCCTGTTCATAGCAACTTTTTGCTAAGCTTTCTTTCCTATAATTAGAATATTTTAAAAACAATTATCTAAACACAGCAAATTTAAAAAAAAATACCCTACAAATAGCAAGTTTTAAATAAATTTTCTAAAAATAGCAATTTTTAACGAAATAGCAAATTTTGGCAGTGTATAAATAGCAGTTTTTGGCAAAATTATACAAAATTTCCTTAAAAGAAAAGCAAAATTTGACACAATTATATATTCTATAGCATAGCGGAGTTTCCTATTAAGCAGCACCTTTTTAGAGAATGTTCCTATAAAATAGCCAAATTCTGCTGTATTTGCAGCCAAATGTCCTATAAAATGGCAAATTTTACTGAAGTTTCCTATAAAATGGCACGTTCCCATAAGTAGAAAATTTTGGCAATATTTTGTCTTAATAGCAAATTTTGACACAATTTTTCTTTAATAAAGTAAATTTTGGCATAATTTTTTTTTTTATAAAAAAATTTATTATTTTGAAAAGAATTTCTTAAAATTGCTACTTTTCAACAGAATTTCTTCAGTAAATAGCAAATTTTTGCAAAATTTCCTATAAATGCTGGTTAATTTTTTTTTTTATAAATTTTGACAAATTTTTTCTTAAGAAGCCAAAAGCGCTTTTAAAAAGTTTTATTTAAGCTGCTTTTGTTAAGCAAAATTTTCTTAAACTCTAACAAAAAATGTGATTAAATTTAATGTTCATTTTTATAACATTTTATTTTTTCTTTTTTTTGTAACCATAGAATAGACATTTAAATGATGTAATATTATCACGTAATTAAGATAAACTGTTTTCCATGTGTCAATATTTACAACATCATAATGACCTCCACCATCTTAAACAGCCTTTGCCTTCAACATCATTTTATAACTACAAGGGTTTTTCTATTTCCAAATTATGAAAGTTGTCCTAAGGTCATAAAAAGTATTATAAATTCGTTTCAACTTTGTATGAAAGACAAATAGCAATTAATTTAGTAGGGATGGCTGGCCGAACTGTCTGTCCAGTAACGAAAATATTTTTGTTTTTTCATAATAGTGAATTGAAGGAAAAGCTTTTTGGAGTGGCGATTTGAGTGGTAAGGGACAACACATAGGAATAACTTGATTTCTACCATCACTTTACAAACACAGTGTATATATTTATTTATTCAAAATAAAATTTAAATGTTATTTTAGGATTTTAATCTTTTTTAAAAAATTCTTATAACAAATTGTGTGAAATTTTATTTCATTTATATTTTTATGTATGATAAAAATCCCACAAAATTCCTTAAAGATTTTTTAGATTTATATTTTGAATTTTTTGTACATGACAGTTAAATTTTTGCTGGAGGACAAAATTTGAACAGAAATAAAAAATTATTTACATTTTTTTTTGCCATCACAACTACAATTTGTAAAAAGAGGACAACATTTGTCCCAAGAGCTGACCAAAAGGGACATCCGTAAATGGAGTCAGAAGAACTTTTTGTTGTTGTGCAGATGGCATAAGCTGTGCCTTTTTTTTGCAAACCAATCATTGTGGTATTTCTGTTTAAAGGAAATCCAGTAAAAATTGGCAATTTGTCAAAATATTTGCCCAAGCTTTTTTTATAGGAGTTAAATAAAAATTTTAATTTTGGGGAATTTTATTTTTAAATCTTGCTGTTTCCTAAGAAATATTGGAATAAAAAATTTTGCTATAATTTTATAGGAAAATTTAACTAAGAACTAGCTTTTTTATAGAAAATTTTTATTAAAAATTCACAATTTTATGCGAATATTTTTTTTTTTTTAAAAATTTGTTATTTTATGGGAACTTTGACTACAAATTTGCTATTTAATAGAAATTTTTACTACAAATTTACTTTTGTATAGAAATTTCAATTAAAAATTTACTTTTTTATAGAAAACTTTTAATAAACTTTACTTTTTTGTAAAAAATTTCTAATGAAAATTGCTATTTTATAGAAAATGTTGCAAAAATTTGCTATTTATAGGAAATTTTGCTAAAATTTGCTATTTATAGAAAATTTTGCTAAAATTTGCTATTTATAGGAAATTTTCCTAAAATTTGCTATTTATAGGAAATTTTGCTAAAATTTGCTATTTATAGGAAATTTTGCTAAAATTTGCTATTTATAGGAAATTTTGCTAAAATTAGCTATTTATAGGAAATTTTGCTAAAATTTGTTATTTATAGGAAATTTTGCTAAAATTTGCTATTTATAGGAAATTTTGCTAAAATTTGCTATTTATAAGAAATTTTGCGTAAATTTGCTATTTATAGGAAATTTTGCTTAAATTTGCTATTTATATGGTATTTATAGGAAATTTTGGTAAAATTTGCTATTTATAGGAAATTTTGCTAAAATTTTCTACTTATAGGAAATTTTGCTAAAATTTGCTATTTATAGGAAATTGTGCTAAAATTTGCTATTTATAGTAAATTTTGCTAAAATTTGCTTTTTAAAGTAAATTTTGCTAAAATTTGCTTTTTATAGTAAATTTTGCTAAAATATGCTATTTAAAAAAAATTTGCCATTTGATAGAAAAATTTGCTAAGGAATTACTGGTTATATTCGTTAATAGCAAAAGATACCCTACAAGAAGAGAATGAGCGAGTTGTCACTTTTTTCACGTTGGTGTTAAGAAAATGATAGAATGAAATTATCGAAATCAAGTTTTCTGTCATTTCTTTCTATCATTTTTTTAACACCAACGTCAAAAAAGTGACTACTCGCCCATTCACTTCTGTAGGATATAAAAACCAAAATTCTATATTTGTTAAGGACATTGTCCGCCGCTGGTTGTAAGAGCCGTTGGTTATTTTACATTTGTAGTCAATACCAAATTTACATATTCCAGTTTTTGTTTTTTTTTTTTTTTTGGCGAATCTGAACCCACATTAATACAAAGGAAAAGGAGTATTGAAATTATGAAAAAAAATTTTTATCATTTTATATTCGTTGTTCTTTTCTTGACCATTCATTTTTTATGACGAGAAGAATTTTAAAAATGTTTTAATTTACATAAAATGAAAGTTCATTTGAGCTCTCGAGACTCTCCCACTACGCATAAAATCTCATGTAAATAATAAAAGACGCAACCTTGTTATTTTAAACAACACATTTTATTCAATTTCAAATATATAATTTCCATTTCATTAAAAATAGAGGAGAAACACAAAAAGAAATCTATTAAAAATGTAAAAGTATGTTCTTCATTTTTGTCACAGTTGTTTTCTGTAGAATTTCTGTCTTTCATTTTATTGAAGAGACGTGACCTTTTTACTGGAAAGGAAACGGCTTGGCAGTCGGACAGACAGACATACAGACGTAGCAAATTTTCTTATTTACAGCACAAATATTTGTTTAAAACAAAAGAAAAAACAAATAAAACTCAAAAATACATTTTTTTAACATGTTTTATGGCTTCAAGACAAAAAAATTCTTTGTTGTTGAAAGATTTTTTTTAGAGACTGAACAAAAAAAGTTGAACAAAA
Source organism: Pollenia griseotomentosa (assembly GCA_963931875.1). Taxonomy (NCBI): domain Eukaryota; kingdom Metazoa; phylum Arthropoda; class Insecta; order Diptera; family Polleniidae; genus Pollenia; species Pollenia griseotomentosa. The sequence continues at coordinate 149,633,196 of OZ007564.1, forward strand.
GATCCATCTTTAAGGGCTTTTCATCTTATTTTTTATTTCACACAGACAATTTGATTTACTTTGCATTACGTTGACACTCAATTTAATGGCCTTAATGCTAAATCAACACCTTATTAAAAAATAAAAGCACAGATGCAAAATATTTGTTAATCTCTTCGGTTTGCTAGATTTTTCTTTAGTTTAGTACAGAAATTTTTATGTGGAGAAATGTTACCTAAAACATTTGGTAGCAATATAAACGTAATTTTCTGTTATATCATGGGACTTAAATGGGCCGGCATGGCCTACTTGTGGCTATTGAGAATAGAATTGAAAAAATGTTAGCAAATTTTGAAGAAATTGCTATTCTTAGTCAAATTTACTTGTTCGATCAAAATTATCTTGTTGATGAAAAAACTGCTTATTTATAACTCATGACGCGATAACGATCGCCATTCACAGTAACGTGACGATCGTTATTGTTGGCGAAAAATATGGTCCAATGACGCCGCCGGCATGCAAACCGCACCAAACAGATTTTTTTTTAATGAAGTGGGGATTCATAAAGCACGTGTAGATTTTCACCAAACCAATAACACATATTTTGCTTAGACAAACTTATTGAGCCAAAAATGAGCTTCGTCACTGAAGATGATTGGCATCTTCTCTAGAGCCCAATCGGAGAACGTACGTCACTTCAAATGGTACATCGGCTTCAATTCTTAAGTCAGCTTGATCTTGTTTGGGTGTAAACCAAGATCTTTACGCAAAATTTGCCATAAAGTGCCCAGTTCTTGAGAAAGCCTCGGAATCGACTGATTTGGATCCTTTGCTACGGACGCCTGAAAAGGCAGCGATACTTTAGTCACTTCGACAAACCCGTTGTCTCACTGGCACGGCAGCATCACACAATTAATATTTAGACTCAAATTTTTGCACTAAACTTGTTATTGCTTGTCTACTAGGGCGAGAATAACGACCGAAAATTGGAGTTAACGCTCTTAATGTTGCGGTCGCCGATTCCGAATTTCGGTAGAACATTTTTTATAATTTGCATACGTTGTTCGTTCGTGTACTTTTCCATAATGAAAATGTTGAGTTTACTGAAAAAAAAGAAAGTAACAGCTAAATGATTAGTGAAATAGTGCGTTCACAAATTAAATTCAAAGTTGTCAAGTACCTATTGGAAAACCCTTTAAAAAAATATAAAAAATTTTATAGAAAGTTTTCAACAAAATTTGCTATTTTGCTCTTTATAAGAACTTTAGATAAAATTTTCTATGTTTATAGGAAATGTGTAACAGAGTTTGCTATTTTGTTCAAAATATATTAGTTTTAACAAAATTTGCTATTCCGAACAAAATTTGCTATTGTGAACAAAATTTGCTGTTTTGAACACAATTTACTATTTAAAAAAGAATTTGCTACTTGAACAAAAATTTTAATATAAAACTGTATTTGCTATTTATAGAAAGTTTTGATTAAATTTTGTTTAAAATTCGATACTTTATAAAAAATGATGATTGTTTAAAGGTCATTTTGAACAAAGTACTATTTTAATGAGTTTAAACAAAATTTAATATTTTTGACAAAATTTGGTTTTTTTTTTAACAAAATTTGCTATTTTGAACAAAAAAATTTGTTATTTAAACAAAACTTGCTACTTTGAATAAATTTGGTTATTTTGAAATATAATTTTTTATTTTGAACAAAAGCTGCTATTTATGAGAAGTTTTGTTCCAATTTTATTTAAAATTTTCTATTTTATAGAAACTTTTCTATTTTGATTTACATTTTGATCAGTCTAAACATAATTGGGGTTTTCACAAAATTTTAATTTTGAATAAAATTTGTTATTTTGAATAAAATTTGTTATTTTAAACAAAATTTGCTATTTTGAACAAAATTTACTACTTTGAAAAAAAAAAATTGCTATTTTGAACAAAATTTACTATTTTGAACAAATTTTCCTTTTTAAACTAAATAACGGCTATTTTGAGTTAAAATACTAATTTGAACTAAATTTTTTATAAAATTTGCTGTTTCATAAAAAAAATTTAACTTTTTTTTGGGTAATATTTAACAAAGTATGCTGTGTAAGTTTTAACAAAATTTTGTATATTACTTTTATGGAAAAAATTTACTGTTGAACAAAATTGGCTATTTTGGAAAAAATTTACTTTTTTGAACAAAATTTTATATTTTGAACAAAATTTGCTATCGTGAACATTTGAAATTTGTACTTCGAAAAAAATTTGCTATTTCGAACAAAATTTGCTATTTTGAAAAAAATTACTATTTTGAACTTAATTTGCTATTTTAAGGTGAATAACGGCTATTTTGAGTTAAAATACCATTTTGAACTAAATTTTCTATTTATAAAAATATTTTTAAAAAATTTGTTTTAAAATTTGGTGTTTTATAAAATATTTTGCTTTTTTATGGAAAATTTTTAACAAAGTTTGCTATTTTGATCAAAATGTGTAAGTTTTAACAAAATTTTGTATATCACTTTTTTGGAAAAAATTTACTTTGTTGAACAAAATTTGCTATTTTGGAAAAAATTAACTTTTTTGAACAAAATTTTATATTTTGAACAAAATTTGCTATCGTGAACAAAATTTGTACTCCGAAAAAAATTTGCTATTTCGAACAAAATTTGCTATTTTGACAAAAAATTACTATTTTGAACTAAATTTCCTTTTTTGAACTAAATATGCTATTTTAAACTGAATAACGGCTATTTTGAGTAAAAATACCATTTTGAACTAAATTTTCTATTTATAAAAATTTTTTTAAAAAATTTGATTTAAAATTAGGTATTTTATAAAAAATTAAGTTTTTTTATGGAAAATATAAAACAAAGTTTGCTATTTTGATCAAAATGTGTTAATTTTAACAAAATTTTGTATAATTTGCTATTTTGAAAAAAGAATTTTTTTTAAGAAATTTGCTGTTTGAAATAAAAGTTTTATGTTCGGATCAAAATTTACTAATTAAAGCATAATATACTTTTTTTTTCCATATTTAACTCCATTTGCTCTTTATAAGAAATAAAGATAAAAATTTATTAAAAATTGGCTATTTGATAAAAAAAAAACGTTTTTTATAGGAAATGTTGAATTTTGATCAAAATGTACTAGTTTTAACAAAATTTTTTATATTAAACCAAATTTCCTTTTTTGAACCAAAATTTACTATTAGCTGAAATGCAAAACCGCGTAACTTACATTTTTAACAATAAACAGTAGAAATAAAATATTTTATATATTGAAAAATAAATGCAATTTTGGTATTCAAATGTTGCATAATTACTAAATACAGAACGATTAGTCCATTTCTGGAATAAAAATATGTATTGATTTTTTTAAGTTTCAAAAAGTTTATAACGTTTTTTTAAGAAAATAATTTCCTAGTATCGATAAACCCAAATAAATCTCTTAGAAGTTTGTGTATCATAAGAAAATTGAGAACAAGCAACCTTTGGGTAAGCGTTAACAAAACAGTATTTTTTTTCTTACGATAGGCCTATAGCTCCGCTTAAGTGAAACATTTTTCGAAAATAGCTTTAAAAAAGGTTCTTGCTAGCCTACAGCTCCCATCAAGTCTCTCTCGAAAATTTAATGTGACATCCAAATTCTTAAGTGGTGTTTCCTGAATGCTTATTCTTTTTTTAATAACACAAAACCTTCTTGTATTTTTTTCTTTATTCAGTTTGGCTTTAATTCGTTTAACAGCCGCACTTGAGTTGTTGACAACAATTTCAAATCCTTATCAGTAGTTTCATAAACTTAAGACAATACAGACGAATGATTAAGGGAGGATTATTTTGTTATAAGTGAATGGCTGGCATTAAGTGTGTAGCATTGTGTAGAATTTGCATAAAGATTTCATTTCAAAAAAGAGTTTTTAAATTCTTTGAAGACAACGTTACAGTGAGTTTATACATCTGTAATAGGTCAGCTTTTTGGAGGTACGATATTAACCGACAAAAATACTTTTTTTTTTAAATAAAAGCATATTTATAACATCAGCCATAGTAGCGCTTGGATTCGCCTATAACGTGATAAAATGTAGATCCAAGGGGGGTCATAACCCCAACCCTGATGTAGTTAAGCACTGGTATTCTACAATCATAAATTTTGCTTGGAGGCTGGCCCGAATAAATTTCCATTATGTGACCGCTCCTGAAGTAAAGGCTGCATTCGCCCATGATCGGTTAAGCCAAGCGAAAACTTTTCAAAATCTACACTTTCTATTTGAAGCCATTTTTAAAATTATACCTTCCAACGTGTTACCATTTGTTTTCCTGGATTTAATTAAATAACATTTCTAGCTTTTTTTCTTAAACAATTTAATGAAATATAATTGAATTATTTGGCATTAAATCTGAAACCACAATCACCATAGCAAAATTACCAGAGGAATGCAATTATAAATGTGCTTGATTAATTGACTTCTGATTAGAATAATATTTTTCTTTATTTATTAAATGAAATTTTATATTTAGACTCTTAATTAAAGAATAATGGCCTTTATTGTAGTATTTTCTTATTATACGTGTAAATAAAAACAAACAGTCTTTAAAGGGAAAGCGGGGTTTAATGGGCATTTTTCTACAAATAAAAATACAATAAAAATTCAACAAATTGTAAATGAGGACAGAAAAAATAATATTTCAAAAATTTTCTATCTATACCAGAGAACCGAAAAATTCACTCATCGCTCATTCATGACTCATGAGTGAGTGAATTGCCAAAGAATTTCACCAATATAAATAAGCAGAGTTCTCTGTACTTATGTATCATTCGACTCATGTATAAAGACCCTAACTCACATAATTGCAACTGCACCATAATAAAAACTGTATATTGGCACTTCCAGATGTGTCACGTCGCGCCACCAAGTAATTAATCTTGTTAATTAGACCCATGTTATTAAAATTTTTCCTCTCTTTCACTAAATTGCACCACTTTTTACCAAAACACAATACAATGAATTTAAAAAAATTATAATTTGAGAAATAATTTAAAATGACAAAAAGTAGACTTGCTTATGGAAATACCCATATATTAAAATGTAAAATAAAATTGCTTGTTTTGAAAGCATTTATATTTGTTTGACAAGGTGGAATCACTCATTGAAATCACTCAACACGCAATCTGGAAAATAAAATCGAGTTAGAGCCTTTCTACATGAGACCAACGGCAAGAACAATTTAAAAAATTTGGCCAATAGGAAATATTGCCAAAATTTGTTAATTTATAGTAAATTTTGCCAAAATTTGTTATTTTATAGGAAATTTTGCCAAAATTTGTTATTTTATAGGAAATTTTGCCAAAATTGGTTATTTTATAGGAACTTTTGCCAACATTTGTTATTTTATAGGAAATTTTGCCAAAATTTGTTATTTTATAGGAAATTTTGCCAAAATTTGTCATTTTATAGGAAGTTTTGCCAAAATTTGTTATTTTATAGGTAATTTTGCCATAATTTGTTATTTTATAGGAAATTTTGCCAAAATTGGTTTAGGAAATTTCGCCCAAAAAATTTTTTTATAGGAAATTTTGCCAAAACTTGTTTTTTTATAGGAAATTTTGCCAAAATTTGTTATTTTTAATATGAATTTTTGCCAAAATTTGTTATTTTATAGGAAATTTTGCGAAAATTTGTTATTTTATAGGAAATTTTGCCAAAATTTTTTATTTTATAGGAAATTTTGCCGAAATTTGTTATTTTATAGAAATTTGTTGTTTTATAGGAAATTTTGCCAAAATTTGTTATTTTATAGGAAATTTTGCAAAAATTTGTTTTTTTTTATAGGAAATTTTGCAAAATTTTTTTTTTTATAGGAAATTTTGCAAAATTTGTTTTTTTTATAGGAAATTTTGCCAAAATTTTTTTTCATATGGGAAATTTTGCCAAAGTTTGTTTTTTTTTTAAAGGAAATTTTGCCAATATTTGTTTTTTTTTTTTGTAGGAATTTTGCCAAAATTGGTTTAGGAAATTTAGCCAAAAAAATTTTTTTTTTGAAAATTTGGCAAAACTTGTTTTTTTATATGAAATTTTGCCAAAATTTGTTTTTTTTTTATAGGAAATTTTGCCAAAATTGGTTATTTTATAGGAAATTTTGCCAAAATTTGTTATTTTATAGGAAATTTGGCCAAAATTTGTTATTTTATAGGAAATTTTGCCAAAATATGTTATTTTATAGGAAATTTTGCCAAAATTTGTTATTTTATAGGAAATTTTGCCAAAATTTGTTATTCTATTATAATTTTTGCCAAAATTTGTTATTCTATAGGAAATTTTGCCAAAATTTGTTATTCTATAGGAAATTTTGCCAAAATTTGTTATTCTATAGGAAATTTTGCCAAAATTTGTTATTCTATAGGAAATTTTGCCAAAATTTGTTATTCTATAGGAAATTTTGCCAAAATTTGTTATTCTATAGGAAATTTTGCCAAAATTTGTTATTCTATAGGAAATTTTGCCAAAATTTGTTATTCTATAGGAAATTTTGCCAAAATTTGTTATTCTATAGGAAATTTTGCCAAAATTTGTTATTCTATAGGAAATTTTGCCAAAATTTGTTATTCTATAGGAAATTTTGCCAAAATTTGTTATTCTATAGGAAATTTTGCCAAAATTTGTTATTCTATAGGAAATTTTGCCAAAATTTGTTATTCTATAGGAAATTTTGCCAAAATTTGTTATTCTATAGGAAATTTTGCCAAAATTTGTTATTCTATAGGAAATTTTGCCAAAATTTGTTATTCTATAGGAAATTTTGCCAAAATTTGTTATTCTATAGGAAATTTTGCCAAAATTTGTTATTCTATAGGAAATTTTGCCAAAATTTGTTATTCTATAGGAAATTTTGCCAAAATTTGTTATTCTATAGGAAATTTTGCCAAAATTTGTTATTCTATAGGAAATTTTGCCAAAATTTGTTATTCTATAGGAAATTTTGCCAAAATTTGTTATTCTATAGGAAATTTTGCCAAAATTTGTTATTCTATAGGAAATTTTGCCAAAATTTGTTATTCTATAGGAAATTTTGCCAAAATTTGTTATTCTATAGGAAATTTTGCCAAAATTTGTTATTCTATAGGAAATTTTGCCAAAATTTGTTATTCTATAGGAAATTTTGCCAAAATTTGTTATTCTATAGGAAATTTTGCCAAAATTTGTTATTCTATAGGAAATTTTGCCAAAATTTGTTGTTCTATAGGACATTTTGCCAAAATTTTTTATTCTATAGGAAATTTTGCCAAAATTTTTTATTCTATAGGAAATTTTGCCAAAATTTTTTATTTTATAGGAAATTTTGCAAAAAATTTTTATTTTATAGGAAATTTTGCAAAAATGTTTTATTTTATAGGAAATTTTGCAAAAATTTTTTATTTAATAGGAAATTTTGCCAAAATTTGTTATTTTATAGGAAATTTTACCAAAATTTGTTATTTTATAGGAAATTTTGCCAATATATATTATTCTATGGGAAATTTTGCCAAAATTTGTTATTTGATAGGAAACTTCGTCAAATTTTTTTTTATAGGAAATTTTGCCAAAATTTGTTTTTTTTATAGGAAATTTAGTCGAAATTTGTTTTTTTTTTATAGGAAATTTTGCCAAAATTTGTTATTAAATAGCAAATTTCGCCAAAATTTGATATTTTAGATTTATAAAAAATGTTGCTACAATATGCTTTAACAGGAATTTTTTGAATAAAATTTGCTACTTACAGGACATTTCGTAAAAATTTACTATTTATATGAAATTTTGCTGAAATTTGTTAATAAAGGTAAATTTTTCTTAAACTTGATATTAAAAAAGAGTTTTGCTAAAATCTGCCATTTAAAGGGAATTTAACTAAAGTAAGCTTTTCGCTTCATGTTAAAAATTTGTTAACGATTTTTCTTTTATCCAAAAATATGGTGTTAATATTCTATTGTAAAACTAATTGATTGTAATTTATCTCCAAATCAAGAAATCAATTAAAATTTAGTATTTTTTACACATCATCACATGATTTAGTGGTCATCAAACTCTTCAAGTATTTAGTTATTCGTTACAATAATTGTAAATATATGTTTTATTTAGTTGTTTATCTGTCATTCCGTCTGTCAGTTTATGAGGTTAATGTCTTATTTGTATTAAAATGACTATTTAACTTGGTTTTGTTTAACGCTTATTAATGGTATTTCGACTTATAATCAAATTTATTTATTTGTATTAATGTTAATGGAATATTTAAGACATCTAGTCCTTTGATGGCGAACTTAAACGCAACAATAACTATTCCAAAAATGTTATAACTGTTTCAAAAGACTAGTCGGAACCATTGCAATGTCTAATCGACTCTTAAACTGATTTCTGATAAATTTTGTTTCGATTGTTAATAGGTTCAAGAGGATACTGATGGTCAAGCCAAATGTAAGCAAGGCTTCTTGTAAAATAGGGGTAATTAATTTGTTTTTGTCAAATTTGTAATTTTGTTTTTGTAAAGTAAGGTTAAGTGTTTTAGAAAATATTATAAATCTCGTTTTTTAAAAAGTCGCATTGAGGACTGCTTTTTGGCAAAATTTCGGGACATTTCACCTCCCATTAAGAGGATTTTTTTTTTTTTGCCCCATTGTCCTATAGTGTTAAATGTTCATTGAGTTACTTGCTTGTGAGAAGTTGAGCCCCTCAGATTTATCCTCTACAAAACGAACAAAATTTTTGCTGCTAAAATTAATATTAATTCGTTTAAAAAATTATTTCGTATTTCTAAATTTAAAACAAAATTACTTCCGTTAAAGTCAGAGCTCAGTGTAAAATTTGCTTTATTTAGTTTGCAATATTTTAGCCATCCACTGACCAAAAGCTGAACAAGAAAAGCATCAAGGTCAGCAGCATTAACTGCCAGTCATTCAGTCAATCTTTCTGTTATCAGCCAGCCAGCCAGTCAATATTTTTGTTCACCGATTTAGTTCTTTATGTCGTTGTGGTTTTTATTATTTATTTTTTATATATTTTTGTTAATACAAAAGTGATGATGGTTTTTTTTCTGGTGATTTTATTTTGATGAAACTCTCTCTCGCATGTCTGCAATGTGTGAATTACTTAAGTGCACACGTTTTACGAATGGGAATCGCATTAATGTAATTTAATGGTCTTTAACTTAATCAAGTGATAAATACTTTGGTGTATTCTTTGATACTTATGGTTATTTTTATCTTTTTGTTTTTATCTTCTGCCCAGTTAAGGGAATAGGTAAGAATTAGATTTATTTTACGTTTATTTTCATCTGTATTTGTTTTATTTGTATTGCTCTTCAAGAAACTTTGATGTATGCTATTATGTGCTGAAGAATTTCCCAATAAAACATTTTTAGATTGAAAAAAAAAAATTAAAAGAGCATTAATCAATTTCTTTAAAAAAACTTTTATTTGCTGGTGTAAAGTTGTTTAATTTTATCTGAAGTATAGTTTTAGGTGCTAAGATTGATTTAAGTTGAGTAGTATACTTTAAGTTGTATAGTATTCTTTTAGTTGTGTATTTAACTTTTTCAATACTTTTATAACCCAATACACAATTTCACCATTTTACGAAGCACTAAAGATACTATGCGCTATGTATGTATATATATATATATATATTATGTCCTGTGGTTCCTAGTAGGAACAAAGGGCCGCAATATGTAGAATATGTATATGTAGAGAGCGAAATAAAATTTTTTTTTTTGTTGTGTTTACTCTTTTTTTGGTTTCCGAGTAATTAGCTAATTAATTTTTATGAATTTGCAAATTATGGCCTGTGGGTTTCTAAGCAGCTTATGTTTTTTTTTTAAATCTTATGAATTTTTATAATTAATGTGCGTGTGTTATTGACAGGCACCAAAATGTATTAAAAACAAGGATGTGAAAAACTATTTGTAGCAACTTTTTATTCCATGAAAAGTTTTGAAGTGTTTTTTTTTTTTTTTAATAATTTCGAGATTGCTATACGTACATAAAGTTGTTTTATCGTGTTTAGTTGAAGAGTACGTACGTATGTCACACAAAATCATAATTTACAAGTAGAACTGTTGCTTATGATGCGCATAGGAATAGCTTATCCCTTCTACAATAAATTTCAGTGTTTTTATCAAGAATAAAAATTGGGAATTAAGCACGAATAACAAAATCTTTTTGATAATTTGTCAAAATAATTTTTTTTTTTTTTTTTTTTGCAAAAACCAGTTAACAAATCAAATCTATAGTGAACACTAAAAGTTCGCTTGCACCACCGATAAATTTCATTAAAAATTGCAACCATGTTTTTGAAGGCAGTTTTTGGCCTCTCCTAAACATTTTTGAATTTTGAGTTGTGCCTGTTTATGATTTAGTGTGTGGTCAAGGCGAATTCAACTACAGGTGGTGGCACTACTAAATACAACAATCCAAAAACAACAGAGATTTTTTGCATTGCATTTTTGTGCTTATTGCTTGAAATGTCAACTATTACTAGCAAAACACTAACAAAGCAAAAAAAAAAAAAATTGGCTCGAACTGTCAAAGTGTGCCAACACGGTCTATTGAATTCGCCTTGGCGTGGGTTTTAAAAAAATATAATAACTTGCTAATTTAAATTTTTTAATTACTACCTACAAAACAAACCCACAAAAAAAGTGTAACTCCTACCAGTGATCCAATGCGAAACTTATTTATCGGTGCGACGGCGCAAGTGTTTTTGTTCGGCAGCTTCATCGAATTTTAAACGGTCCGAATCGGTTTTAACACAGTTTCCTTGGATTCAAAGCAAATCTTACATAATTTTTCTGGAACTTTTTTGTTAGAAATGTAGAAATGGCCAGTAAAAGTTCCACTGTTCTGCGTTTTCAGTTATTGTTATAAATGTAGCACATTCTTTAATATTTGCTAATTTAGAGTTTTCTGGCATTGTTTCAGAATCAGGGGCCTAATTCTGGCATTCGTGATCGAGTACTTTCTTGATTCGAAAGCAATTTTATTTCAGTCGATACTGAACGAATCGAAATTATTTTTTCAGTATTGTGAAACCCAAATGAATGCTTTACAATATCGATATTATTATATTATTAGATATTAAATTGCTTTCGAATCGAGAAAGTACTCGATCACGAATGCCAGAATTAGGCCCCTGATTCTGAAACAATGCCAGAAAACTCAAAATTAGCAAATATTAAAGAATGTGCTACATTTATAACAATAACTGAAAACGCAGAATGATTTTACTTTTAACTTTCGTTTGAATAATTTTTGTGTATCTATCAAACTTTATTACTGAAAAAAATTAATGAATAATTTAATTAATAAAAGGTTTAATGTGTGGTTCGGTAGGCTAGCTGGTAGTGAGCTAGTCTGATATTAAAAATTTGTGATATTAATTAAAAAATTAATTAAATTTGCATCAGTAAACAAATTAATAGTATCAATTAAACCAGTTAATAGTATTAATTAAACGTTTAATTCACTTGATTAAAAGTTTAATTCACTTGATTAAATTTTTAATTAAAACTGATTATATTTTTGATTAATGCTTTAATTGGTAAAACATTTTGGAGAATTTTTTCTGTGTATTGGAAATCGGAGAATCCGATTATAATGTCGTATAGCTAGCTCCCTTGCAAACTTTTTATTGGAATAGAGTCTCTGTGTCCATAAATTGTCTTATTATATTGGTATTTCGATTAAATTTGGCCTAAACTGATTTTTTTGCAATCTAAATCATCTGACCAAGTTAATATGGAATCGGTCCATATTTTTTTTTATTTATTTCATAATCTTGAAGTCACTTGAAGCCAAGATTCCATACAAATACTTTTTCTGGAAATAGCTTTTAATGCAATGACTTTCTTACAAACGTTGGTATTGACGTAACAATTGGCGAACATCACTTTAACGAAAGCAACGATGTCATGACAAAATGTTGAACTGGTAGGTGCACAAGTAACTATGGGTCCCATTGAAACCCCCATCCTAAAATCACTTGAAGTTAAACAAATCTTATATAGATGAAAATATTTGAATAGTATTTGGCATACAGAACTTTTACATGAATCTAAACTTTATAACATAATTGTTTTCTTGCGGGTCCATGATAACATAATTGTTTTCTTGCGGGTCCATGGGTACACTTTCGAAAATTTGTTTTTAAAACCGTGATGGTGGGTATCATATGGTCGGACGTTACCGACTATACTTTCTTACATATATTATTATGAAAAAATATGTTTTCAGAAATCTATACCGTGAGGAAACCGGCAGCGGTAGTCCACTTCTGACGGAATCATTAGCCGGCTAAAGTTAATATTTAATAATAATAAGAATTATGTACGTATCATGTACATATACTTATATATATTCTTTAATATATCCTAAATTGGTATATTCGCATTTAAAGATGGCTGAACTCTTTTACGGCGCATGTATACATGTTTGGGGCGGCAGCACGCTGTTTTAAAACCAAGAACTACTTTGGTTTCTTCAAAAGCTATGCGAAAAAAATCAGAGCCTATGCCACAAGCAATTAACATGTACGTTTGTAACCGAATATTATAAACCTTCTGTTAAAAATTATTTTGACAGACATGTACAATTAGATGTGACTTGTAAAGTCGACAAGTCAGATGAAAAAAATGTCTTGTACGGTAACTTTTACAGATAAAAGTTAGCAAATAATTAAACATTTGTTTTTATTATAGATTCTAACAAACCAAAGTAAAATACTTTATAATCAATTTTTAATAACAAATTTTACCTTTTATATCTTAAAATTCCCTAGAATTTTCTTTAAGAAATTTGGTTAATAAATATAAGTTTTTCTAAGATATAAACAGTTTTTTTTTAAGAAGTTTGAAATAGTTATTGCAAATAGTAAAAACACGCAATGTGCACAATGGGATTTTTCGGCCACAACACTAGAACTTTTTTATTGTTTTTCGTAAAGCCGTTTTGCTAAAGTTTACAAACTTTTGCCATGCCCATTAATAAAGCCTCTTATGCTGTAGTGCCCATTACGCCGCCATTTATTCTCCAATATTAAACGTATTTATGAACGTATGCCATTGAAGGTGGCCTTTGGCCATAACAACACCAGTTTCGCTTACTAAAGCTCTCTGCATAGCCAACCTTCGGCACCGCCAACATTTTGTTAAAAAACAAGTTAGAGTGCTATATTCGGCTGTGCCGAATCTTTGATACCCTCCACCGACAGTTCGAATGTTTAAGGAGTAATATCTGTATGTTGTCTTTTTATTATTATTATCTTAAACTGTGACGATTTGTTATTAATTATGGTTTTAGGAGACTAAACTGTTTTCCGGGAGTAGGGCATATATGGGGCCTAGGGTAAATTATGTACCGATCTTCACGAAATTTCACAGTATCATTTATAGTCCTATAAAATTGTGACGAGCCAAAATTTGTTATGATTGCATTATTTTTTACGGTTTTAGGCGTACTAAACTGTTTTCCGGGAGTAGTGTTTATATGGGGCTTAGGGTAAATTATGGACCGACCTTCGCGAAATTTTACAGTGTAATTTCTAGTCGAATAAAACGGACTTGTGCAAAATCTTATGTCATTCCGTGCATTTTTGCATCATTTATGTTAGTTTTTGTAACAAAATTATCAAGTTTTTGAAGGTGGTGGTTCCACATTTTGATTCATAGCTCTGGTCCTACTGAACCGATTTTGCTGAAATTCAATCCCAAACTGCTTAGGATAACTACAAGCAATTTGACGCCCAGTTTGTTTATTTCTTTTGAGTTTTTCGAAAGTGAGCGTGTTTTTAACAGACGGACAGACAGACAGACATGGCTAAATCGACTTAGAATTACTCAAGCACCCAAAATATATATACTTTATGGGGTCTGAGATGAATAATAAAAAAGTTTCACACGGAATGACAAACTTAGTATACCCTCTTCACAACTAATTGTGGTGGAGGGTATAAAAATTATTTCTAAGAAAATGAAATAAGTCCCAAAATAAATTAAATAAAGCACAAAAAACTTTCAAACAAAATAAAGAACAATGGCATGCATTTTTTCCAAGAGCTACAGCAAATTTTCAGTCACACAGGCCTGTTCTGAAAATCACATTTTATGAAAGTGATTTGAAATCACAAGAGATGTGTTCTGGGCATATTATTTTGTGATTTCAAAACGTTGACTTTGTTATTTTTGCGACCGTCATAATTAATTACTTAAATAAAATATTCAATGTGTTGTTTATTATTTTTAAGGCAATAACCTGTTTTATTTACAACAAATCTTTTAAAATTAAGAAAATTCGACGACACTACAAAAATGATATTTGCTTTTGTGACTGCTGTTGATTAATTAAAAATTTTTTTTTTTGTTTTATTTTATTTTATATTGAATAATCCCCAATTTTAACACGAACCAATTTTTTTTTTTTTTTTTTTTTTTTTTAATTCATTAATATTTATTAATATTCTCAATGTATACATAAATCTTAGGTCTAATCCCGCGAAGCCTTTTGGCTTATCTGCAGGATGAAATATAAATATATATATAATTTAATAGATTTCATTGGTTATATATAAAATAATTTTTGAGATATGACTTTCTTTTGTGTGGGTTTGTAATATTAAGTAAGTTTATAGGTAATTTATTGAATATGTTTGGGAGTGTGGTGATCAGAGCATTTTTCCCATAGTTGTTTTTATGTCGTTCAACCTTAAACCTTCCTTTTGCACGTTGCCTAGTGTTGTAGTTGTGGTTTATAGGTTTTAAATATCTAGGATCACCGTAGAATTCTTTGATAAGTGTTAGTTGGTAAATGCTTTTAACGTTCAACATTTGTAGGTTTCCAGCAATGTTGCCACCTGAATAAAAATAAAGAATTTTTTTGGTATTTTTAATTTTGTTTATTGGGCCTTATTTCATTTGGCCTTATTTCGTGTCGCCTTAAAAACTAAGCAGCAACTGAATTAGAACTGAACAAGAACTTTTTTTTATTTATTCACTTGTTCAAATTTATGTAGAAATGAGCTAGAGCTAAACTAGAACATAACATGAAATGAACCAAAACTGAACTAGAACTGAACTTGAAATGAACAAGAACTGAAGTAAAACTAGAATAGAACTAGAACTGAACTAGAACTGAACTAGAACTGAGCTAAAACTAAACTGGAACTGAACTAGAACTGAACTAGAACTGAACTAGAACTGAACTAGAACTGAACTAGAACGGAACTAAAACTGAACTAGAACTGAACTAGAACTGAACTAGAACTGAACTAGAACTGAACTAGAACTGAACTAGAACTGAACTAGAACTGAACTAGAAATGAACTAGAACTTGACTAGAACTGAGTTTAAACTAAACTAGAACTGAAGTAGAACTGAACTAGACCTGAACTAGAACTGAACTAGAAATGAACTAGAACTGAACTAGAAATGAACTAGAACTGAGCTAGAACTGAACTCGAACTTAACCAGAACTAAACTAGAACTAAATTTGAACTAAACTAAACCAGAACTAGAACTGGAACCGAATTGGAATTTTACAGGAACTAAAAAAGATTTTTTTAAAAGATTTTAGTAATCTCTGCAGACAAGCTTTAAAGCTTTGCGGATCCTACTGTAATATGAATTGTTAAATAAAATTGTTAAAAAAAAAAAAAAAAAAAAAAAAAAAAAAAAATTAAATCTTAACTACACCTCGGCTTAATTTTTAAAGTGTTCTATATTTCTTTTGTTTTTGTCGTAAATCTCTTTAAAATCTCAAGGATATTTCAGTTTCATTGTGGTCTTAACATTAAAATGAAGTTTTCATTTAAAGCATCCCACAAATTTCCAAGTGCTTCTATTTGTTGCATTTTTTTTTTCTTGGTTGTATTTTGTGTTGTGAATTTCAAAAAATTTACTCTTTTGTTTGCAGAATACTTACTGTCTTTCTTCAAAGTATCTGTAACTTTTTTCCTGCAGTAGCTAGTAGTACTTTAACCATTAACGAATTCCTTTGTATACCCTTCACCACAATTGGAAAGTTACATATCGCACCTGTTCATCAAAAGTAACACAACTCAAAATTTACAAGTTTTCAGTAGAAGCAAAAAACTAATTCCGCCAACATAAGGGAATTATTGTTATAAACAAATATACCGTTGTAAAGGAAACTCAATAATATTTCAATAAAATCACAAAATTTATTTCTCTTCTTCCTTTTTCCATATGGTAATCATACACTGTTTCCGTCAAAAAAGTGGAAAATAGAGTTTTTTGAGTTGTGTTACTTTTGATGAACAGGTGCGATATGTACATAAAAGCTTGTCCTTCCGTTTGTAGTTTATACAATATTGATCTTAGACCGTCTAAAGTATTATATTCTGGGTTCTTATGAGTAGCGAAGTTGATTTAACGATGTCCTTCTCTGCGCTTGTCCGTGTGTATGTTGAAATGGGTTTTCCGGTTTTATACACAACAAATACATACGTGCATGTACAGCGAAGTTGACTTTACGAAATCCCTGCATTTTTCTGTATATCTGGAAAACGAAAAAGAGAAAAATATTCTGAATGAAAAAAAGGTAATAGAAAAATAATCCAAATTTTGTACATTTGACTTGCTTATCAATTCACAACCTCTCTAAAAGCCAAAGTTTCCAAATTAGCATATTGGTTATCAGTACACAACATCGCACAAAATGTGGGCGTGGCATTAAATAACTTTCTGTTCCTATCATCACACCATGGTGAAGGGTATTCCAGATTCGGCACAGCCGAATATTAATAGCTCTTTTACTTGTTACTGAAGCTAACACTATAAAAGTTTGCTGCTTTTTCCTATTTTGAAGGAAATAACACTGTGCTACACAAGTGAGGTTATTTAGAATAGTTTTGAATTTAAAATAAATAAAGACATCAAATTTTAAATCATAGAAAAAAAGGATACACATTTATTACTGATTTAATCGTGTTTTTTATTTTTATATTTTGTTTAACTGGCAACAAAATTTGGTTTTAAATTTAAAAAATTTTTCATTAATTAAAAGTGTGGAGAACATAAATTCTCTAAGAAAAATGTGAAAACAATATTTGATAAAAAAAAAGTTACAGAACATGGGCACAGGTCAAGTTTTGGGATAAATACATTTTAATGCTACTAAAATATTATATTTTAAATCATTTTTCCAATAGAATTTTGAATCTGAAATTAGTTTTTCTTATTTCCATTATATTCAAAACTACTTTTTCAAGGTGAATTCATTGATATGTTTTTGTCAGAAGTCTCTGTAAAAAAATCTTTATTTCTGCGAAATTTCAAAAAATTTTGTTTTAGATATCTGAAATTTATCTTTACAATTATGGCCAATTTTCAGGATTGATATTAAAACACATTTATATTAAAAATCGTTTTAAATACAAAATTCTCTTTTTCACTAAATGCTTAAATCAAACTTAATTCACCGATGTGGTACACTTAATTTCAACTTAATTTTCTATTGTAATATCCCTGCTGATAACGAGACTAGTCCATACATGCATGTAAGGAGTAGTCTATAAAGGAGTAGGAGTACTCCAAAACTATTCCAAATATATGGGTAAAAGGTGGTCCATGTAACATTACGATGTCCTAGGAGGGGACTATATAACCCACCGAAGTAGTCCCTAAACTACTCCATGGAGTAATAAAGTGGGTTAGTTTTAAAAGTACTCCATGTCACTACAGTATGGAGTACACTAAAGCGGTAGTTTAAGCATTTTTAATTTTTTACTAATCGCCTTTTATGGCGTGCCCTGTAGTCTATTATTGCTATTATTAAATATATTTTCTTGGTATTTTTAATTTGTTTACCTTTTTTTCACAAACTTTCACTTTTAAATAAACAATTAATAATGGACACCATCAGGGCTACCAATGTGTAATACTGTAAACTATAGAAAAGTATACATCATGTAGTTGTTGGCAGCACTGCATGTTAATTTCTTATAACATGGTCCATTTTACAGTAGATTGGACCATGTTGTAAGTAGTCCTTTTAAGCCACAATGGACCACGTAGTCCAATATTATCTGTAGGGATTTTAGCAAGGTGGCCTCAATATCACGATAATAAAACAACAAGAGGCAAAGCAAAAACAATCAGCTGTTTTTTGAGACCACCTTGTAAATAATTATACTTTTTTATGATATTTTTTTGTATTTAGTAGTGCTACCATACTTGTATCTTATTTAAATAAGACTTTTCAAATAAAACTCAAAAAAGAAAAGATAAACTAAACTCACTGTTTATTGTTGTTTTTTTTTTTTTTGTTAAAGCTTTGATATGGTTACATGTAAGACTTTTGCTTATAAGTAATTCTTATTCGCTTAACAGTTTTTACTTGTTTAATATGTTAAGTTTTTCTAAAATCTTTGGGTGAAGTTTCCTGGCGATCGGGCCTAAGCAACCAGTGAAATGCGCATAGGAATAGCTTATCTCTTCTACAATAAATTTTGGTGTTTTTATCAAGAATAAATATTGAGAATTAGGCACAACTAACAAAATCTTGTTAAATTTTGTATTCCCAAAAATTACTTTGATAAAAAAATCAATCTGTATTTAAATACGATTTAAGTTTTTATGAAAATTAACTTAATTTAGATTTAATTTCTATCCTGAAAATTGGGCATAAGAATTTGTGTTGAAACAGAACTGCGTCGAGATCACAGTTTCTACACAATTTTACATAAAACTTTGTCGTGATTAAAAATCTATTTCATTTTGAGAACGTTTTCTCTAATGCTCGCACATATTGACACTTATTCTCCCAACAATAATACCATACTTTCTTTCATTGAAGTTCATATATTTTGTAAACAGAAAATGGAAAACCAAAGAAAATAAAAAATTAAAAAAATAAGATGAGAGAGAAATTGTAGTTACTGTCGACGTCTTATTTTTGTGCTTTAGGATTTTGGCTGATACTGAACCTCAATTCTGTTTGAACACTTATGTGTGGTTAACACAACACGAGCGCAAAACTCGTCCATTCAACTTACGTTTAAAACAAAAGCAAATTTCGAAATTTTGTTTTTGTTTTAAATGCAAGTTAAACGGAAGAGTTTTGCGCTCGTGTTCTATAAACCACACTTTAGTTTTTATACTCTAACGTTTTATTGAATAGTTTTTAAAAAATAATTTTAAGGCCCGTTTTCACAACTTACCGATAGCTAAAAGTAGACTTTAACCGGCCCTCTAAAAAGTGTTCCCTTAAGTGAGCGATAAAGTAGATTAAGGTTCATCCTAAAGCAAAGTTGTAATAATGGAACACTTTTTATACGGCTGATAAAATCTTACCTTTAGCTATCGTTAAGTTGTGAAAACGGACCTAAGTCCGGCTTCCACTGCAGAAACTTCTGTAGAAAAAGTTAAATAAAAAACTTAAGTTTTTAGAGGTTTCTTAATAACTAGTTGTTTATGTTCTAATGTGTTCTTAGTTAAGTTTAAAAAAAAAAATTATATTTGAAGTCTAGTGTAATCATTGCTTTCAAACAAATACCAATACACAGAAATCGACTTATTTATGAAGTACTAAAACTAGGAAAAAAAACTTTTATTATGCTGCCAGCTGTCTGTCTATAACTACAAGCAATTATTTAAAAACTTATCAAAAGAAGTTGCAAAATCAAACAATGATAAACGATTCCTTTCAAAAGAAAAAAAAAAACTTGAGGCGTTTTTTTTTTTTTTAAAGACAAAAACTTACAAACTAAAAATTAAACAAAAACTCATTTTGCAACATTTTTATTATGTTTTATCGATGGGTGTTTCAATAACGCCCAAAAAGGAATTTAGGTGAAAGAAGAGTTTTAAATATTTGTTTTTATTTCAAATATCGGGTGATTTTTTAGCTATTATCTTTTTGGCAACACTGGCTTAAACAGCTGACGCACGTTTCGTGTTTTGTTTCACTGTCAAACATCTTCAGTTTGGTCTATAATTTAACCATAAATCGTCTTACAAACGAACAACGCTTGCAAATTATTGAATTTTATTATCAAAAATTATCAAAAAATTATCAAAAAATTTATCGAAAAATTGTGTTCAGTGACGAAGCTCATTTTTGGCTCAATGTGTACTTGAATAAGCAGAATTGTCGATTTTGGAGTGAAGATCAGCCAGAAGCATTGCAAGAGCTACCAATGCATCCAGAAAAAGTCACAGTTTGGTGCGGTTTATGGGCTGGTGGCATCATTGGGCCGTACTTCTTCAAAGATGATGCGAATCGTAACGTAACTGTGAATGGTGAGCGCTACCGTGAGATGATATCCAAATGCAAGAGCTTGACTTGCATGACATGTGGTTTCAACAAGACGGTGCCACAAGCCACACAGCACGCTTAACAATGGACTCATTGAGAGGCGAGTTCGGTGAACATTTTATTTTACGTTCGGGACCGGTCAATTGGCCGCCTAGATCGTGCGATTTAACGCCTTTATACTATTTTTTTGTGGGGCTATGTTATAGCTCATGTCTATACACACATGCCCGCTTCAATTGACGCATTGGAAGACAACATTAAAGCATTTATTCATGAGATACCGGCCGAAATGTTGGAAAGAGTATGCCAAAATTGGACTAAGCGGATGGGCCATTTGAGGCGCAGTCACGGTCAACATTTGCATGAAATAATCTTTAAACAATAAATTATATGGACCGTACTATCGATTCATGCATTTTTCTGAATTTTATGTGTTTTTTTTTTTAACGTTCCTATAGCTCTTAAAAAATCACCCCTTAGAAAAATTTGTAAAGGAAAGAAAAAATTTATTTTAAAACTAAAAGAATGTAAAAACTTATGTACGTTAAACGCGAGAGGGGCACTGAAGTAGAACTGAGCTTAAACTAAACTAGAACTGAACTAAAAATAAACTAGAACTGAACTAGAACACGTTTTTCATTCATTCATTTATTTAATTAAATATTTTTTGTACAAATCATATTTTTTTTTTGTTACCCCTCCGAAAATAAAGCTTGATATGTTTTATGATGATTCCCAAAATATTTTGGTTCTAGCGTTGACCATTCGTGAGCTGGACTAATTTTAAAAAAGGTCTTTTTTCAGTATTTCGAATTTTTTTTTTTTAAGTATTACATATATAAACTTTGAACTTTTTAATTTGATTTTATTCAGTTATTCATTGCAAACTAATCAAATGCGTTTTTATACCCACAATAGTGTAGAGGGTATTATATGATTGTGCTGATATTTATAACACCTTAAAATATTGGCCTTAGAACCACTACCGGTCGACTCAGAATCACCTTCTGATACGATCTTACGATGTACGTCCGTCCGTCCGGCTGGCTGGCCGTTCATTTGAAACTTGTGCGCAAAATACTGGTCGGAATTTTGCAGATAATTTGATAAAATTTGGTACTTATGTTGTAATTGGCACAATGACCAAGCCTTCTGAAAATGGGGAGAATCAGTACATAATTTCACAGAGCCCTCAAATAAGATTCTTTCCGGAATAGGGTATGGGTATGTCCATAAACAGTATTATTATGTTAGTATATAATTCGATTATATTTGATCTCAAATTATTTTATTGCAATCTAAATCATCTAACCAAATGTTAATGGAATCCTTCCATATAGCTCTTAGAGTCATAAGATGACCAGACATAACATAATGAGATAAAAAACGATGACAATAACTATTACGATAGGTTCTATGTCATGCTCTGTTGGTAGGTCCAAATTAACCATAAGCCCCATGTAAACCCTCATTCTTAGAGCACTTAAAGGCAAAAAAGTTGCATGTAGATGAGAATATCTAAATAATATTTGGCACAAAGAACTTTATTTTTTATTTTGTTCTTTCTGGTCCATTAGTGCAAATGAGTCCAAAATAGATTTCTGTATATCTGGAGAACCGCAAGAGCCAAAATTTCCAAATTAGGTACAAACATCTCGGTTTACAATACACAACATCATACAAAATATGGGCGGGATTGTAGAAGTTGGTGTGGTACACATAGCTGTGTTATTAATACACAGCCGCTTTTAATATATGGGCAGTATTGGAAAAGTGGGCGTGGAACCTCTTTGTACGGGAGGTTCCACGCCCACTTTAACAGAATGGTAAGAGCTAAAATTTCCAAATGAGGAACAAGCAACTGCTGTAGGAAATATCGCCCAAAGAAAAATGGCCCAAAAAAAAAAAATTAAAAATCGCCCAAAAAAATTCCACGTAAAATTGGGCTTAAATTCATATGAAAAGTGACCCAAAATTTTTGGGCTTTTTTTCGTTATTATTGGGCGATTTTTCGTTTTTTAAATTGCGCCTTCGGCCGGGCGCAAGGATTTTCTCCTCTATGGTATAACAAACACCGGCTTCGCTAACTAAAGATTCTCTGCGTATATGGCCTTCCTTCGAAAACAAGGCAGATTTTAGAAGCTTTACTTAGCGAAACCGGTACTTGTGCTACCATAGAGGAGAAAATCCTTGCGCCCGGCCGAAGGCCGGCTATACAGAGAAGCTTTAGTTAGCGAAGCCGGTGTTTGTTATACCATAGAGGAGAAAATCCTTGCGCCCGGCCAAAGGCCGTCTATGCAGATAAGCTTAGCGAAGTTAGCGCAGCCGGTATTACTGTCCTTACTGCCGAGCAACTGTTGAAGATACAATGCAATTTTTTACATAAAACTTACACTTGTATGTATCTAAATTTTTATGAATAATAAACACTTTTTTGCAAATTGGGTAATTTTTTTTTTTTTTTGGAAAAATTCCTTTTTGCTTTTTGGGTAATTTTTCATTTTTTTTTGGGCCCTTTTTCGTTTTTGTTGGGCAAAATTTCATATATAACTTTTTGGGTCATTTTTCATGTTCTTTTGGGCGATTCTTCATTTGGGCGATTTTTCATTTGTTTTTTTGGGCCATTTTTCTTTGGGCGATATTTCCTACAGCCAAAATACACATACGAAAAAAACAAAAAGCCAGCAAAATAATTTTACACAAACAAAACATATACACAATACACACACAAGCTGTTCGTGGTGCGGTCGTTGCTAAAGTTTTTTGTTTGTTCATTACTTTATCAATTTAAAAAAAAAAAACATTATAAAACATTAAAATATAATGTTTGTCTACAGGATCACTAAAATTATTCTGTTTTTTAACGAAGAACAGAACAATATATAATGTTCGGCTCTTTCTTGAAAATAGCTACGAACGGTATTAAGGGTTGTGTTCGTCCACACAAACACTAAAAAATAGATATCGTACCTGAGTGTGAGAGCCGATCGCTAAATAATGTACTGTTTTCGAACACTGCTTTATAACGTTAACTACTATTTTCAAGAAAGTAATGAAAATTATATTATAGTGTTCTGTCCTTCGTTATAAAACAAAACAATTGTAGTGGTTCTGTGGTATAATGAATGATATTTTAATGTTCTATAGTGTTTTTTTCTTACATTGATAAAGGAATGAGCAATCAAAAAAATTTAGGCAACGCTTCTCACTAGTTTTGTTGTTGGTTGGTAATTTGCACGACAGCAGCACGAATAGCTTGTGTGTGTATAGTGTACATGTTTTGTTGTACACAATTTTTTTATTTTGTTTGTGTTTTTTTAAGTATTGGTATTTCGTTTTTGTAAAAAATTGTTTTTTTTTACCAACCAAAAGGGCACTTAGCACAACTGAACCGAACGAACATTAATGTGGTGAACCGAACACAACGAAGTTTGTGGATAAAAACAGTATTATTTTTGTGTGCGAAGATCACAACCATAATTTACTACACAAATACTATTAGCGTTTGTGTTTTCCACATATCGACCAAACAAAATACTCAAGAACAGCATAAAATGATTTTTTTTCGAACACTGATCAATACACAACATCCGACAAAATATGGGCGGGATTGCAGAAGTGGACCTGGCGCAAAATTGCTTTATTTATATCTAACGAAAGGTATTTATATAACTTTCTGTTCTTATCGCATCATTGTGAAGGGTATAGAGGATTCGGCATAGCCGAATATAGCACTTTTTTAATTTTCATTTATTTGAAAGACTTAACAGTAAAAACAGCATTCAATTTCTTTTGCACTTCTCTCAGAAAATTTATAAAGTTACTATTTTTTTTTTTTTTTTTGTGTTGTTTTGAGAACTTAACAAATATGTTGAGTAGTTTGAATAATTTAATTTGAAATACTTTAAACTCATTGGCAATTTAATAGAAATCTTTCTAAAACATTAATTCCATAAAGCAATTATATTGTAAAACCAGACCTGCTCCAAAATAAGTCTTAAACATTTAATTATTTTTTTTTTTGTCTAGAAACCATTGGAAACGTCAAATTTAGCGAAACGTAAAATATCATTAATTATGCAGGAAATAAAAGTAATTAACTTTAATGTGAAGGGCAAGAAATTGGGGATGGCAACAAAAACTTGGAAAAGTTAATAAATAGAGATGTTTAAAAAGTTGATTTCTTTATAAGTACCTAAAAGAGGGAAAGAGAAGGCATTCGAAAAGAGTACTCCAAAAAAAAGCACGAAAGCCTAATAAATTAACAACAAGGAGAATTCGCCTGATAAACTTCTATTAAAAGGCTTACAATGGTACTGCTTAGACTTATAGTAAAAACATATGAGTATGTAATTAAGGAAAAGATATTTACAGCACATTCTCTTTCCTTGAACTTAATGTTGGTATTAAAGGAAGCTTTATGTTATTTGTATTGTAATTAGGGTTTTTTCCCGGGAATTCCCGGGACGGGAATTACAAGAAGTGAGTACATGTATTTAAATCAATGTCTCCTGATGCAATAAATCTATTAAAAGCAGAATGGGCAGTGCAAGAGTTGATAATTATTACATTTAGTGAAGTGAAGACTTAATAAAGTACATTAATTCAAAATAAGATGCAGGCAGTAAAGTTTCGTTGTCCATGAACAAGTCTTAAAAATAGGAGATACCTAAACATATCGCTCCTTTATTGCAACATAGTCATATCTACAAAAACAAAAGATCTTGGCAAAAAGCGATTAAAGTTTTCCAAATGTACCGATTTAAAGATATATTTTGCTATAACTTCGGTTCAGTTTGAGATATAAGACGAGAAGGTATGAAGGAAAACTTTGCTAAAGTTACTTCAAATTTTGATACACGACTATGATGCAATGAAGGAGCGATATGTTTATTAGGTGATAAACACAAGTTTTTAATTTCAATTTCAATTTGTGTTGGTTTCTATACCCGTGAACTGCGGGGACACCGAAATAAAATCACATTTCGGAAACTCGTGTAAGATACTACAACATACGACTTGAAAAACACATTGTCCTAAAGATTACAAATGGACCTATTGAAATGAAAAGGTTTGTAAGAAGCAGCCCGGTTGATGCTATTTTTGCATCAACCTTGACATACATTTGACTGATATAGACGTTATTCATAAAAAAGAAAAAATTGCTTCTGATTGTGAATCCGAAGCATGCTACAACGGTGCACTTTTAACTATTTGTCCAACCTCGGAAAAAAAAAATGAACGAAATATTTCGGAAACATGATAATTAGTAAATAAAATCAGAAATATACTTTTTGACGACTTACCAAGCGCTTTGAGTGTGTCAGAATGTAATTTCCTAAGCCGTTAAAAAATGTTACGTATTTCTTTAAAATATTTTATCTATTTTATTAATAAACTTTTTGATCTCATATCCTGAGTACCTAAATTTTTATTTTGTCTTTATTTTTGTTTTATGAATTAAATTGTTATGTTTATGTTATCTTTTTATCTTGTATCAAGAGCATAATAATGCTGAATAAAATCATAATAATAGTGAATAAAGGCGTGAGGTGATAATAATTCAAGTTCCTATTTCAATCTTCAATTAATTTTTTAGTATTGAACCATTTCTTTAACTTTCTTGGTAAACAAGTTCCCTTACGTTTTTTTTAATAAAAGTTTTTTTCATTTATTAATAACAAAATTTACTTTGTATTATTTATATGGAGCGGGATCCCGGGATCCCGGGAAATTTAAAAAAATTTCCCGCTTTCCCGGGAATCGAAAAAGTCCGGGAAAAAAAAACTCTAATTGTAATAAAAGAAATCAACTAAAAGGCAAAAAAAAACTGTACTTAAATAAATATTTAGATATTGTTTCAAAAGGATTTGCCAAATAATAAAATTAGATACGTCAGTTTGTTCACGATTTAATTGGTTATTGGCCTTAATGAATACACTATTTATTTTAGGGACAAAAATTAGTTTTGTGTTAAGAACTTTATTTTTCATTAAGGCTAAAGAGACAAAAATTAATTAATTTTAAGGGCCGATGTTGACCTTGAATAAAACACAAATTATTTAGGAAATTATTGTCATTTCCTTTTATTATGATAATATTGGTATTCTTCAATTATGTATGGAACAAAATATCGGCCATATAGCCGCCGCGACCTCGGCGGCACAGCTCCATCCGATGGTCCAAATTTTCGATAACGCTGAGGCATAATTGAGGTTCTTTGCAGTTAATGTGCCGAATTATCTCATCCTTAAGCTCTTGAATTGTTGCTGGCTTATCGACGTACACCTTTTCTTTCAAATAGTTAACCCCGAAGAAAGAAGTTCAACGGTGTAAAATCACATGATCTTGGCGGCCAATTGACATCGCCACCAAGTGAGATAACTTCGCAATTGAATTTGTCGCGCAAAAGAGCCATTGTTTCGTTAGCTGTGTGGCAAGTGGCACCGTCCTGTTAAACAACCACATCTCGTCCACACCCATATCTTCCAATTCGGGCCATAAAAAGTTAGTTTTCATCTCACGATTGCGAACACAATTCACAGTAACTGCCTAACCGGCCTCATTTCGGAAAAAATACAGCCCGATGATGGCGCCAGCCCATAACCCGCACCAAACAGTCAATCTTTGTGGGTGCATTGGTTTTTCGACAATCACTCTTGGATTATCATTCGCCCAAATGTGGCAATTCTGCTTATAGACGAATCCACTGAGGTGAAAATGTGCCTCATCATAGAAAATGATTTTCTTCGAAAATTGATCATCCACTGTTGCCATTTCTTGCCACCATTATGACCATTGACGACGTTTAGAATGGTCAAGAGGCTTTAGTTCTTGATTCAATTGCGCCTTGTAAGCGTGTAAATGCAAGTCTTTATGCATAAAGTTTATCAACGACGAGCGTAAGAGGTGCAATTGTTGGGCACGACGACGAGTTGAGGTGGACGGCTCTTTAGCAACACTTTCGCGAACAGCAGTAATATTTTCTGCAGTACGAGCTATACAAGCATGCACTGGTGTTTTCACATCTCCTTCAGACCCGGTTTGCTAAAATTTTTGCACAATTTTTCCGATTGTACTCATATTTGGACGATTAAATTGACCGACAAAATCACGAACTGCACGATATGCATTTTGAGTTGAACGCTTATTTTCATAATAAGCCTGAATAAATTTAACGCGTTGCTAGATTGTGTATCTTTCCATGGTTCAAATTGAGTCAGTCTGAAATTGAGAAATGTCAAATGAAATGCAGAAAAAAACTTGACGTTTAGGTGTGGTTCACATTCAACATCGGCCCTTTAAATTTAACCACCTGTTATATCATCTGACGAATTATGACGAACAAAAACTGAAAAGAAAATATTGTTAACCCTCTAATGACAACTTTCAGAATATATAGGAATATATTATGAAAATAATTTTTTTAGGGTATTTTTGGGCCCCTGAGTTCTAAAAATAATAGTTTTAGGCCCGTACAATGATTCGTTTACGTTCCAGGTGAGAAAATAGCAAGGAGTATCTAGTCATAAAAAAGCAATTCATTTTTGGGGAATTCTGTTTGTGAGTTTAATAAAAACTAATGAAACAAATTAAAAACTTTTTTTTAATATTTTTAATTAGGCTTAAGTTCATTAAATTTAATTTTCATTAAATTGTTTTTATAAAGAAAGGAATTTTACAACATAAAAATTAATTAAAATTGTTATTGATAAATCTTTCATTCTTGACCGTGGCCGGGATTCGAACCGCGGCCGGCAGGTTACCATGACATGTTTCGATCGCAACCACTCGATCTCCTCAGATGGATTTGCCGTTTTACACTCACAGCCATCGACGACTGCTGACGTCAATAGTCAAACATCAATCCTTAAACCAAATTGTATTTTAACCTTTGGGAGATCGAAGTTTGCTTTTTTGAATGATTATCCATTTTAATTGATTTTACATGTTCTTCCTTACTTCTGTTTTTTCGAACTTTTGTCAAGAATTTTTCTTGAAGTCCGAAGTACATTTTTTTTTGTTTTTTTCATTTTTGTCTTTCTTTTTCTTGTTGGCCCTTTTCAGCACAACTTGAAGGACTAATGAAAACATAGAGCTCGTGCCTTATTGACGTCAGCAGTCGTCGATGGCTGCGAGTGTAAAACGGCAAATCTAATTAAAAATATTAAAAAATTTGGATTAAAAACCATAAATAGTTCAACAAAATAACCACAATACTAATTATTGTTAAAAGCTAAGGCAAGTAAAAAAAAAACATAAAAAAAAATTGAGTTGGCACTTTTAAAATTGGCTATCGACATCAATGCATTTACACTTACGAATTTTTAGAGGGTTTCATGTTTTTTCAGATGCATTTTATTTTAGCATTCGATTGTCAAAAATAAAAGGGTTCAATTTTAGTGTGGATTAAGTTATTTATTGGAATTCAAACATACTTAGATAACTGAATCCACATTATGGTATATCTTTTGTTTGAGTGAAAGAAGTCGAAACTTCTAGTTTTGTGTTGGTATTTAATGTTGATATTAAATTTAGAATTTAGGATTAAAAGTTATGATAATATTAAAAAAAAAAAAAAGGTTATATGGATTCAAATATTATTGATTTAGTCCTTTATAGAGATTATTTTCCCGGAAATTGGTTTGCTTAGTACGTTTTATTACATGCACAATTAACAACGGTTTATTCACCTCAGCAATAACATAAACTTGATTAGTATCTTTTTGTGGGATACTTTCAATAGTAACCAGACCTATGTATCTTAGTCTTGGAGTAAATATAACCAATAGACCTATTTCCTAAAATGAATTTATTACGTTCTATAATAGAGAAATTTCCACAGCTAATCACTAGATTATCTTTACCGAAAAATATTGTAACTCCTCTAGAGGTATCGTTCCTTCCAGAGAGAAAACAACAAAACATAAGTTTTCAAACACGTATCGAGCTATGTATGTATATAAATCGCCGTCTTGCTTTCAGACTTTTCTAATTATGAAAATTTCCCTTAAGTTTTTGACAATTTAAAAATAATGAAAATCATGGCTAATCCGATAAAAATAAAAACTATATTAAAAAAAAAATATTTGTTTTACAAAGTAAATTTAGCTACAGCCAAATAAAAAAAATTAGTAAAACATATTCAATTTATATAAAATATACATGTACATTAGGGTGGCAGCTAAATTTCAACTTTGGATTTTCAACATCTCCCGGGCGGAATATTGTGCCACATGGTCTAAAACTGATCGGATAACTTTAACCCGTGCCCCTTTGAGGTCAAAGTTCAAATGATAAAAAAAAATTTTTCCATACAAGCAAAAAATTTTTTTTTCGATTTTTTTTTTTTTATTTTTTAATATTAGTTAGCTTTATTAGCTTATTAACAACAAAAAATTTCATTTCGATCGGACAAGATTTTCAGTTTCAAAAGTGACTCTGAAAAAAAATTTTCAGGCTTGTTAGGGGCTTACTCTAAAAAATTTTCAAAAAAAACTTTTTTTTTAGTTTTGATAAGCAGACATTAAAGATTTTTTGTTGCTCTTAATACCAGGTTTTTTAAATTTTTTTTAAAAATTTTTTTTGACATCGCATTTTTGTTTTAAACTGGAAAATGCAGTTTTTGGCACTATTTAAGAGCATGATTACAATGTCCCAGAAAGAAAAAAAATTATAGATTTGGAATATGTATTATTAAGAGAAACAAACAAACGCTATTTTGTAAACTTTTAAAAACTAAAAAAAAAATATTTTTTTAAGAGTATGTCTGTCTCAAGACAGTCACAATTTTTTTTTTTTTTTTTTCAAGACCACTTTTGTAACAGAAAATCTTGTCCGATCGAAATAATTTTTTTTTCTCGCTGAAGTGCTTAGTGTTTAGATAAATTAACCCATTTGTGCTCAATGGGGTTTTTGGTGACATCGAAGTTTTGTTCTAAATTGGGGCCAAAAGCTGCAAAAATTTAGTTTTTGACCCTATTAAAAAACAAAATTACGACGTCACAAAAAATGTTTAAAAAAACCTATTATTAAGAGCGACAAAATATCTTTAATGTATGATTGTCAAAACTAAAAAAAAAGTTTTTTTGAAAATTTTTTAGAGTAAGCCCCTAACAAGCCTGAAAATTTTTTTTCAGAGTCACTTTTGAAACTGGAAATCTTGTCCGATCGAAATGAAATTTTTTGTTGTTAATAAGCTAATAAAGCTAACTAATATTAAAAAATAAAAAAAAAAATCGAAAAAAAAATTTTTTGCATTTATGGAAAATTTTTTTTTATCGTTTGAACTTTGACCTCAAAGGGGCACGGGTTAAAGTTATCCGATTTGGCTGAAATTTTTTCGACATCAATTTTAGACCATGTGGCACAATATTCCGCCCGGGAGACATACAAAAAAATTGCTCCATACATTTCGCTGCCACCCTAATGTACATATATATATATATATATATAAGTCGAAATAAGTCGACATCACACACTAATGTATATTACAGGGAGGTATCATTGATTTCAATGTAATCTCCTTTGAGCTCGGTCGTTAGACTTTGTACAACATTTTACCATTTGTTCTTATTCTTTCTAAAAATTTAAATTTGTCAGGGTTGTCAAAATAAGTATTTGTTTGTGAGATGATTTCGTCCTAAGAGTCAAACCTCTCTCCGCCAAAAGAAAGGCACAAGAAATAGTCATTCAGGGCTAAATCCGGAAAATATGGAAATAGAGGGAGCAATTTCTGGCTTCAATCATGGATTTTTGCCGCGCATTACAGCTCACAAATTTCACCCTTTTTTCATTTTGTTGCGTTAGGTGGTCGATGCGTCAAAAACATTAGTTACTTTTGACATGTCTCACTGTAAGTAAAAAAAAAAAAATAGCTTAGCTATGTTTTCAATGCCACCTGAAAATTGAATTCGCCTTACTTTAACTACTTGATATAAAACCAGTGTTTAATTAAATAACATTTTTTTTTGAAGCTCTTATAAGAGACTCTTATTATTTATTTTTTTTTTTTTAATTAATTAAAAACGAATTCATTAAATTTACAAAAGAAAAAATCACACATAAATTTAATTAAATCAAATTAATATGTGTATAAAGAGATTTTTGTTAATGACTAAGAGATGACACTAGATTTCTTTCTTTTTAATTATAACTGACTTAAAAAGACTTGATTATCCTTTTTGCTATAAACTTTTCATATTCTTATACATAATAAGTTTTTGCTTTTGAATCTTATTTTCTTTAAAAAAGTGAATCAAGAATTTTTTGTAGCATTTTTTTTATGTAGTACATAAAAGCAAAATTAAATTAAAACGAGGGTGAAGTTAAAGTTTTGTCAAAAGCAAATTTTGCAATTTTTTTTTTAGGGAAAACAATAATTAATTACGAAAATTATTTCAAAGAATGCAGCAGAGTGTTGTAAGCAGTGATGCCAATAGTAGGGAATTTTCCCATTTTTGTGGGGATTTTTTCGTAAAAATTTCAAGCGTAAGGAAAAAAACGCTTGAAATTAATTGTTGATGGGATAAGCTATTCCTATGCGTATTTCACTGGTTGCTTAGGCCAGATCATCAGGAAACTTCATCCATAAAGATTTTGGAAAAACTAAAGATATTAAACCAAATAAAACTGTTAAGCGTATGAGAATCATAAGCAACAGCTCTACTTGTAATAATATCAAAGTTTAAACAAAAACATCAACAATAAACAGTGAGTTTATCTCTTCTTACATTCCCCACCACAATAATAAGGGATATATTTTTAAAAGGAAACTGAAGAAAATATTTTTTTTAAATTGTACAGAGCCTTCCCTTTTATTTGGTACCAAGTTTGCTAAAGATTATTAGATTCTTATATGTATTAATGAAAATTATATTTAAAATAAGTATTTTTAAAAAATATTAAGCTGTTAAAAATAAACAGATGAGTAAATGAAAAATCAAATACGAAGTTTCATTATGTTTTGTCGCTAGACTAATGGATATATAGAGGTATTTCTGCCAAAAAGATAAAAACTTTAAAATTATCACACGGTGTTATTTTTGAAATAGAATTTTTGTATGTGTGTGTATGGCATTTACATATTTATTTTGGTTCTTATTCTTGTTGTTAATTAATGCTTCAATTATAATATTAACAAAATGTTGAAAAAATATGTATTTGTTTGCCTGTTGCTAAAGACAAAACATTTTTAACGTAGGGAAAATTTTTTTTCGGGATTTTTTTGAAATTTTTCCTGGCAGCACTGGTTGTAAGTCACCTAAATCATTGGCTTAGTAAAAATATACGGGTCACAATTAACCCTTCTCATTATTATTTTAAGTGTTGTATTGCTTTTGGCATTTGTATTGTGATTTCTTTTAAATCTTCAGAAATTATAAATTATTCTTGTATCCTTTTAGTTCTTCATAACCAAATAATTTGGATTAAATATTTATGTTTGTAGTACATACACAAAAAAATGTTCTTTATTTACAAAGTTCTCATTAATCATTATGTCTTTTACATAAAACAAAAATTTTGACCTTTAACTCTTAAATTATAATTGAAAAATAAAACACACAAACAATTTCTTAAATTTCAAAAAATTAATAATAATAAGGGCCAATTTCACCAACTGTATTTAAATATCAATTCATATTTAAATATAGATTTTTATATAATTTTGTTTTTGTTTTGAAATGAAAAACAAAAATTGATATTTAAATACAGTTGTGAAATAGGCACTTAAGTAGTAACAAGTGTTATTTTAAATATAACGTATGCGTCATATTAATTGATTGGTTTTATAAATTAATCATACGTACAGGAGGACCCAGAAGTTTAAAAATTATGATAAGTACAAAAGCAAAAAAACGAGTAAGAAAGTAAAGTCGTTCAAGCCTGACCATATAATACTCTATACCACAGCATTGACAGATAAAGTTTTGAAAGCGTACTTGATTTGGGGCTTTTGGGTTCTGGTTAAGACGTCAAAAGCAAAATTATTTAAAGATTCACCTAAAACTCCTATGTGCTCAATATTATTTAGATATCAATATTAGATTTTTATACCCTACACCACGATAAGTTGTGAAGAGATTATACTAAGTTTGTCATTCCGTGTGAAACTTTTTTATTATTCATCTCAGACCCCATAAAGTGTATATATTCTGGCTCCTTGAGTAATTCTAAGTTGATTTAGACATGTCCGTCTGTCAGTTGAAAACAGGCTCACTTTCGAAAAACTCAAAAAAAATAAACAAACTTGGTGTCAAATTGCTTGTAGTTATCCTAAGCATTTTTGGATTGAAATCCAGCCAAATCGGTTGAGTAGGATCAGAGCTATGAATCAAAATGTGGAACCACCACTTTAAAAAATGGATAATTTTGTTACAAAAACTAATATAAATGATTGAACAATGCACGGAATGATATGAAATTTTGCAAATGTTCGTTTTATTCGACTGGAAATCACACTGTGAAATTTCATGAAGATCGGTTCAGAATTTACCCTAGGCCCCATATAAACCCTACTCCCGGAAAACAGTTTAGTACGCCTTCTACCGTAATTTATAATGCTATCATCACAAAATTTCGCACGTCATTTATTTTATATACCTCTTTAAAAACTTTAAAGATGAATTTAATAAAATTAATAAGGAATTTCTGTTGCTGCAAACTAAACTCAGCAAATTTGAAGAATTATTTACCAAATACCCTAGTTTGGAAAAATGCCACATAGTACCTCCTCAAAAGCTCAAAAGCCTCGTCTGATATCGATACAAATTTAACTGTCGGTAATACCAATACAAACTTTAACATAAATCCTTCTTTTCCGGCTGGTGTAAATGTCCTACCATCAGAAATTTACCCTCGTTCTCCTATGAAATCCACAATCATTAATTTGATGGCTGTTAATACTGAAACATCATTTGTCTCTTTAACGTCTGAAACTCCGCCTGCAGCTATTCATCCAGCTCTGAACTCTAATAACATCCAACCTCATAAAACCAACCGCATAAAAAAATACTTTTTATATCCCGTTTTGCTTTTGACACTTCAACTAAAGATATTGAATATTATATCAAAACTAAATTAAATTTTGATGCCGAAATAGTGATCTATAAGTTTAAATATTTTTAGCCGAAAGCTATTGCTTCATTTAAGGTTATGGTATCATCTGAAATATTTGACTATTTAATAGATCCTAGATTCTGTCCTGAAAATTCCTTGATTCGTGAATATGTTCGCAGAGACAACCAAAGACAAGCTAACACTGTTCACTTACCATCCCGCTCAACTAATGTTTCAAAAAACTGATTAACAACTATGATAATCAACTAAATGTCAGATATCAAAATGAAGGTAGGTAGAAAGGCTGGTGTGAAGTCTCCTTTACACCTTCACCCAGAGACCAATATGGTCCATTGTGATGCCCTATTTAGAGATAGATAGATGGAAAGTAGGTGAAATAAAGAGCGAGAGGATAGAAAAGGATAAAAGAGTTTCGGACCAAACTCGAGAGAAATCCTACTTAGTCCTACGTGCGGCGGCTCCCAGCCTACCCCCCCGCAGCCAGGCCATCACCATTACAAATCCTATCAGACCCTCGAGTCCACAACCCGAGACATCCCCTAATTCGCCCAGAAATCTACTGCCCAGCCACCTCAGGCTGCTGCCCTGTAGCCTAGGGCAGTGGCACAGAATGTGTTCAACTGTCTCCAGCTCCTCCAGGTCATCACACGACCCGCACATATCGTCGGATCCCATCCTCACCGCCATCCTGCCTATCATGCAGTGGCCCGTGATAATCCCTATCATGGTCCTAACGCAGACCCTACTCCTGCCCAGCAGCGACTCCGAATCGGACTTCCTAAGCACCGGCCACAGTGTCCGCGATACCCGGCAGTCCGTTCGGTTCCCCCAAGCTCGATTGGTCGCGCCCAGAATCCATTTCCTTATCCTCCCAAAATAGAAGCCCATTGGAGGCCTAACCGCCTCAATACATATCAAAATGTAAATGGTATGAAATCTAAACTATCTAACCTGTATATCGATAGTTTTGATCTAAACCATAAAATTCTTGCATTTTCTGAAACGTGGCTCAACAGCAATATTTTGGATTCTGAAATCTGCAATAAATATATAATTTTTAGACGTGACAGAGTCACAAATACTACTGTTGGTGGAGTTTTGATTGCTGTATCTAATTGTTTGGAACCGTCAAAGTTGATTACATTCCAATAGACAATATTGAATTTATTGCAGTCAAAACAAAATAAAACTGCAAAAATCTTTTCGTTACGTGTTCTTATATCTTCAGCATGTAACTACAAATATTAAAAATAGGGAAAAAAAATCCCCAACCATTATTTGGGGTGGAGTTAGAACCTGGCGACATTAAGCTTAAAAAAAAATGTAACGCATCCTATTTATAATTTAAAATATATTCTCTACAGAAGAATAACTATAGAGGAGCCACACAAAAGAAATGGTCCCGTTCAATGTCTTAATTGCCAAGAATTTGGCCATACTAAGGCATACTGACATTCATACATACTGCCTAATGACATTCAGGCTCCGCAGCCTAGTAATAACAGAACCTCTTATGGTATCGTCCTAAAATCAAACAATGTGCCAATGCAAGGTGCTCTGCCAAGTAATGATGAAACTTCAGTTTCTTCATTTAAGTCGTCTAGAAAAAACTATGGAAACATAAGTGCAAACAGTAAATAAGTTTACGAACACAACGGGTAATATGACGCAGGAAATTCTTAGAATGCAATCAATGCTATTGCAAGCTGTACTAAACAGGCCATGAACTGTTTAAAATTTTGTTTTTGGAACGCAAAGGACATCCGCTAACATAACAAATGAATTAGAATTCTTTCTTAAAAATAAACAAATTGATGTCATGATGGTTTCTGAAACTCATTTGGCCTCAAGAAATACGTTTAAAATCAATGGTTATGTACTATATGATACCAAGGACCTTCGAGATAGAGCTTGTGGACAGGACTGCCAGATTTGACGATTTATCGTCATTTTGACTATTTTTTGTTCCGATTTGCTGATTTTTTTTTCTAAAAAGTGACGATTTTTTCAGTCTACAAAACATGACACGTTCGTTTTTTAATCTTGGAATGTTTAACAGCCGTACCTTAACAAGAGCGGAAGGCCAAAGGTTTCCTTAACTTAGCTTTTATGCTGACATTCCATACCAAGTCAAGAGCGTCAACGTTGTGTCACGAACAGTAGTAATAGCTTTCTTGTTTAATAAAACCCACAAATTATAGATAAAAATAGAGATAAAAACGCTATATTGACCAAAAAACAGCTAAATTGCCAATTTTGATTAACAATAGCGGAAAACTTCACTAGAAAACGGGTTCCGCTTTTGTTTAGGTACGGCTGTAATATGCAAGTCTTGAGAAAATCTTTGATCATTTCCAGAGTACAAAAAGAACAATGTTACACTTTGTTTATCTTTCTTCAAACCATCTGTATAAATCATATTTCACGAGTTGTAAGATAATATCTCCATGAGTCTAATGCGATTATTGACACGATTGAAGAAGCGACTTTTGCTGTGCTATGAAAGACTCTCACTCTTGTTACGATTTTCCCGTGTGAGGAATCTTCTACAATTTAAAAATGCGGTCATCGACGATCAAAGACGCTCTTCATGAGACTCCCAGTAGCTCTTACACGATTGAAAATGCTAGCTGGGTATGAAGTAATTATGTTCTTGTTTGAATGTTTTTTTTTTCTTTTTTGTAAAAAACAAACAAAAATTGTTTAAAAAAACTAAATTTTAATTTTTCCGATTTTTTTTTTTTTTTTGACGATTTTTCGAAACGATAAAGACGACTTTTGCTGTGCTATGAAAGACTCTCACTCTTGTTACGATTTTCCCGTGTGAGGAATCTTCTACAATTTAAAAATGCGGTCATCGACGATCAAAGACGCTCTTCATGAGACTCCCAGTAGCTCTTACACGATTGAAAATGCTAGCTGGGTATGAAGTAATTATGTTCTTGTTTGAATGTTTTTTTTTTTCTTTTTTGTAAAAAACAAATTTTGTTTAAATTTTAATTTTTCCGATTTTTTTTTTTTTTTGACGATTTTTCGAAACGATAAAGACGATTTTTTTATTTTTACTCAGAAAACTGACGATTTGCTCACAAATTTATCTGGTAGCCCTGCTTGTGGAGGTTCTGCCATTTTGATAAAAACCAGAGTCAAACACTACCTACAGTGTGATCATCGTAAAGATTATCTCCAAGCAACGAACATTTGCGTTAAAGAATTAAATAGAAACCTAGTAATTTCATCCTTACACTCACCACCTAGATTTGCAATATCAGAAAGCCAATATCATAAATATTATAAGTCATTGGGGCCCTGTTTCCTGGCCGCTGGCGATTATAACGCTAAACATACCTTCTGGGGGTCACGACTAATAAAACCAAAGGGTCGTGTCTTGCTTAATACTATCTCTAAAATGGATTTGAATGTGGTCGCGAGCGAACAACCAACATATTGGCCTACTGATACGCAAAAAATTCCAGATGTCATCGATTTTGACGTGGTTAAAAACATCCCCATTGAAACGATTCATGTTGAAGCTTCCCTAGAGTTATCTTCCGACCTCTCACCTACAATTGTTACTATAATGAACCCCATTTCTCCGACGGGTTACTTAGCTACGTCAGTTACACAAATAAATTGGTTAAAATATAAAAAATATCTTAGTACCCATTGTACAGAAAATATTTCGCTTAGCACACCGGAGAATGTGGATCTCTTTATTGTCAATTTTGACAGTTATCTTAAACAAAACCTCAAGAAACCAATTATAATAAAATATATTCTACAGATGTCGAGCGCCTCTTGAATGAAAAAAGGAGAGTGCGAAGAGAGTGGCAATTGCACAGACCCCTCAACTTAAGAAATTATTAAAAGAGTGTACAAGAAGGCTAAGAAAATTACTGCAGTCTCACAAAACGGCTTCCGTTGAAAAATATCTTAAGGACCTGGACGCAACTCCACAATCAGACTACTCATTATGGCGATCAGCTAGAAATTTTAAAAAGGCCAGTTATCTCGAAACCACCATTAAGAAACCTGAATGGAAGTTGGAAAGTTAGGAAACCTGTTTCTAAATCATCTGAAAACCGTATTTACCCCAAATATATGTGACGATATAGCGGACGAGTTACCGCCTGTTGCGGCTAGAGGAGCTATCCCCCTAAGATTTAATATAAGAGAATTAGAAAACGCTATTTGTGAATTAAACACCAAGAAGGCACCTGGTATTGATAAGATCAGTAACAAAATTCTTTTGGAGCTACCTCGCATAGCAAAGAAAATTATTCTTTATATTTTTAATGCTATTTTACGCCTTGAATACTACCCTCAAGAATGGAAGGTCTCCTTAGTTACGATGATACCAAAGCCAGGAATAGATCACACAAAAGTTGAGTCACATAGGCCTATTAGCTTATTATCTAATATATCAAAGCTGTTTGAGAAGCTCTTAGCGTTAAAGTAAACCCCAATTTTAAATGAAAATAGTTATATTCCAAACCACCAATTCGGCTTTAGAACAAAGAGAGCACAGCACAATTAAACAAACCCATCGTATAGTAAACGCAATAAGAAAAGCCATTGCAGAAAGAAAACATTGCTCCGCTCTCTTTATCGATGTTTCTTAAGCTTTTGATAAAGTCTGGCATGAAGGCTTATTACATAAATTAAAGCAAAATTTACCAGCAAACACACAAAAGCTGTTAGAAAGCTACTTAGTCGGTCGTCAATTTATTATTAAAGAAGAATTTTTTAAGTTCACTTAAGCCAATTGGCGATGGAGTCCCACAAGGCAGCATCCTGGGCGCTCTATTATACTTAATTTATACTTCGGACATGCCAACAAACAACTTCACCAAAACTTCAACATTTGCGGACGATACAGCGTTTCTCGTTACTTACAGGATCATATATTTCAACTAGAAATCTGTGGTTTTCACGAATAATCGCGTAAGTTATAAAACCAAACTTTTCAGGAGAGCAAAAACAATTATTTTTTTCAATTGCGGCTTCTGTAGATGCTTTTTTAAACTTTTTTCTTTACTATCCTCTTAACAGTGACTTTCTACGTATTATACAAAGTTTTCATGAAAAAATCCTCACAGGATCACAATCTGTAAAAGGATTAAAAATGCATATGTTTGATTGACTCATTAAGTGTGTGCAATATAACATCATATCTCCACATAAGTTCTTTTTTGTGAAAATAAATGTTATCATTTTAATCACACATGACGACTTACGTTGTTATTTTTAGCACACAAGTTGGCGACATATTCAGAGTTTTTGATACTTATAGCACAACGTATGGACTTAAAATTACAAACAACCGCTCAGCTGCTGTTGTTGCAACTAAAGAAGTCGACAATAAACGCATATGTACATATAAGTTGTTATTAATAGAAAAATTTTCAAAAAATACTTTCATATTTTTTGCACGAATAACAACATAACATCACATATGCTTTTTATTTGGAAACATATTCAGCAATTTTACAATTTTTGGCGATGTATGTCGACATAAATCGTTATAATAGCAAAATATTTTATTAAACAGTTAACTTAAGTTGTTTTTAGCAGAAAAAAATTAATAATACTACATTATATTCTAAAAAGCTTAATACTTATAAAAACCTAATGCAAAATGTAGCAATTTGACATCATTATCTCAATTTCGGTTAAAACCGACTTACGCGATTATTCGTGAAAACCACAGAAGTATGGTTAAGACGATGGAGGATAATGGTCAATGAGCAAAAATGCGCACATATAATCATGCCCCCCTATAACAATCAATAATCAAGTAATTCCTCATTATTCTCATGTAAAATATCTCGGTATACATTTAGATCGCCGTTTAACGAGGAAAAGCCATATAGAGGCAAAATTAATTCAAATGAAACTAAAAGCCAATCAAATTTCATTGGCTTATTGGAAGAAACTCTGTTATTAGTCTCGACTGCAAACTTCTACTTTACAACTCTATCTTAAAGCAAATCTGGTGCTATGGTATTCAGTTATGGGTCACTGCCTCGGCCTCTAATATCGAAAAAATTCTAAGGCGCCAAAATAAACTTCTTCGAATAAGCACAGCTGCCCCTTGGTATGTTAAAAACTCAAATATTCACAAGGATCTCAATGTTCCATTAGTCAAAACTATGATTACGAAATATGCAGTAAAATACTTAAAAAGGCTCGAATTGCATCCGAACCCACTAGCTTGAAATATTTTAAATGATAGCGGCCACACTCGCTTAAGAAGAGACACTGCAGCACTTATCCAATTAGATGAGCGATAAACACCTATATAAGTGAACAGAACCCGTGATGAAGAAAATTTTTGTCTGGCACTGGCAGGACATAAAATAGAGTATAAGGATAAGATTTGATTAATTACACTATAAGGGAGGAGTCCCCTGAGTGCGGAAGTCCATTTGGAAGTGTCAGATTGGCTCCAGTTTTTGAGAAATCGGTATATATCCATTTTTCATGGATATAGCTAAGTCTTCTTCTTAACTTTCTTAACTTTCTTTTATGGAATGTTTTGACTTTTTTTCAAAATTTCAAGTAATTTAAACCATTAATGTCGGTCAAAAGTAACGATTTTTGACAATTTTTTTTTTTTTAAAACTACTTTAGGAATTTTAAAAAGTTTATTAAATTGATTTTCATAGAAAATTCCCAAACATTCTTTAAATTTTGTTTATTTAAATCACATTATTTGGTATTTCAGTTAATACAAAAAAATCATGACATTTGTAACAATTATTAAAGTATGTTAATAAAAAGCTATAAAAGTATTCCATTTGTTTAACAATTATGCAATAATTTATTCATATCAAAAGAAATTAAATTAGTTACACATGTAAACAAATAAATTTTTTTTTTTTTCATTTATTTATTTGCAATCTATTTAAAAAACAAATAAATAAAGAAATAAATAAATTGTAATAAAAATAATAAAAACATGAATAAAATTATTTATTGCTGCCATCTATCAAAATTTAATTTAAATATGAGTAGGTGAGTTGCAAGACTCGTTCGTTGCAAAATTAAAAACACGAGATGAGAAATGATTCTAACAGTTCTTTTGGCGCTTCATTAGAAGAAATATTCTGATTGTATTAATGCATGTCCTTGGAAAAACATGGAAGAGGACATGAATTGATACAATTAGTTAATTTCTTCTCATAAAGCGCCAAAATAACTGTTAAAGTCAATTGTCATCTCGTATTTTTAATTTTGTAACGAACGAGTTTTGCAACTCACGTACTCATATGGTATAACAGTAAATCTTTCCCTTAGATTGTTAAAATAATTTAGCATTGACTTCCTTTTAGTACATTTTAATATTGTTTGTTTTTTTTGAATTTTAATTAAAAAACAATTTATGAAATTTTTCCATATTCATATTTTTACAAAGTTTTTATAAGTCAATAAATTATTTTTTGTGGAAGGCAACAACGAACTTGTTATAAAACAAGTAAGAGTGCTGTATTCGGCTATGCCGCATCTTATATACCCTTCACCATGATGCGATTAGAACATAAAGTTATATAAATACCGTTCTTTAAATATAAATAAATCAATTTTGTGCCACGCCCACTAGTTCAATCACGCCCACATTTTGTCGGGATTTGCGTATTGATAACCAAGATGCTTGTTCTTAATTTGGAAAGTTTGGCTCTTCGTGTTTTCCGGATAAACAGAAATCTATGTTGTCTTTGTATTGGACGTGACACGCCCACTTGTCTAATCTCGCCCATATTTTGTAAGATGTTGTGTATTGGTAACCGATATGTTTGTATCAAATTTGGAAGCATTGCCTTTTTTGTTCTCCAGATATACAGAAATTTATAATATCTTTGTATGGGTAAAGCCACGCCCACTTCTCCAATCCCGCCTATTTTACTTAAAGCGACTGTGTATTGATAACCAAGATACTTGGATCTTATTTGGAAGCTTTGGCTCTTGCCGTTCTTCAGATATACAGAAAAAGAAATAACTAGTAAGAGTGCTATATATGCCCTTCACCATTGTGCGAGCAGAATACAGAGCAACTAGACAAAAACTAAATAATTTTTACATATACATACATATTTACAATACTTAAAACTTAATTATAAATTAAATTTAACAAAAAGACAAAAACTGGTAAATATTTTTTTATAATCGTTTTTAGAACATAAAAATTAAAAAAAAAAAAAATATATTTGAAAAACCAAGATTCGAACCAGGGGTCTTACAGTTTCTAACTGGACTATGAAGGAACGTTTTTTTTAAATAACGTTAAAATGAAATATGGCCAGTTTTCCGGTTCACAACTCAACACAGTTGAGTTTGATGTTTTTGTTTACCGCAATATAGCAAAGTTGTAAACCATAATACAAAAATTACAAATCAACTTATTTGAGTTGTGAACCGTAATAGGGGCCAATATTCACCAAAATGGTGAATGTGTTTGTTTGTTTTCTTTTAGTATAGGCAGTGTTGTTATACCGTATATTTATCTTTTTTGGCGAGTTTTCAAGCAGCAAAAAGAAACAAAAATTCCCAGTTTTTATCTGTTGAAATTATTTCGTTAAATAGATGAAATAATAAAGAAGGGTGATAACGAAAATCATATTGGGCATAATGCTAGTTGATGTAAATGCAAGGG
This sequence comes from Pollenia griseotomentosa, assembly GCA_963931875.1. Taxonomy (NCBI): domain Eukaryota; kingdom Metazoa; phylum Arthropoda; class Insecta; order Diptera; family Polleniidae; genus Pollenia; species Pollenia griseotomentosa. Next base: position 149,676,192 of record OZ007564.1, read on the forward strand.
GGGGGGAAGAAGAGACGGACAACCGGATTTTAACTTTGCTTTTCATAAGGACCCAGAATGTATATACTTAATAGAGGTAGGATCAATATCGTGGAACTTACAAACGGAATGACAAAGTTACCTTCGGTGAAGGGTAAAAAAAAAATACAATAACAACAACGGATTTATGGGTAAAATTAGAGGCAATAGTAGTTTTTGGCTCATATCTCAATTATTTATGAACCGATCTGGCTGACTTTCAATAGCAAACTTTTACGAAGTATGTGTGACAAAAATATATAACAGCTCAAGGACAGACGGTCAGACGGACATCGTTAATTCAATTTCGCTACTCATAACGACTCAGAATACATATTCTTGATGGCGTCGGAATGAAAAACTTATAGATACCCTTATCCACATGTGTTGAAGGGTATTATAATATAGAAATAATTGGGTATCTTCGGTTTTGTTAAATCTATGATACATATCGAAATACTTTAGGTTATCTTGTTTAGCCGCAATCGTGCCAAAACCCTAATCCCTGAAGGACATTTTTATGAAGGTTGAATAAAGTTATTGAACAATTTTGTATATTTTTAGTTCTCAAAACAGTTTTAAGTAAATTTCATCTTTATAAGTCCCTTCTTGTACTTTTAAAATATCAGCGGACTAAGGGACGAGTACCGCTAAATCACGTCAGAATTCCAGAGAGACCCAGGGACTACATATTTAATTTCCTTATTTATAAGTTCCTCTTTTTTTTTTTTTTTTTTTGTTTATCCAGAATTTTTTGAAGTCCACTGATGGGCTAGAAAAATGCATGCATATAGCAAAACACAAAGGCCAAATCTAAACGAAGTCGGCTTTTTATTTATTAGCCTGTGGGCGGAGAATTTTTCTTCATGCCTGCCAGAGACAGGCTAAACAGCGAGTATATAAATAATATCGAGTCAAAACGTTTGGTTTATTTTCCAGTACCGAAGAAGTTATTAATCAAAAAGTTGTTTTCAACATATTTCATCCGTCATTTTTCTTTTAGCTGTTAGCCTATCGTTTTTTTGAATATAAACACACAAGGCCATCTGATGGCTCTTTCGCCGTTTAAAAGTACTGATCCTTAACGAATCTAATACTGAACTAGAACTGAACCAGAACTAAAACTTAAATATAACTTTACTAGAACTAAACTACAATTTTACTATAACTAGACTACAAACTAGAACTTAGCAACTGATTTACAAATGAACAACAACTGAACTAAAACTAAATACCATATAAATTAACCTTAGACCTTTGGGTTAAATGAGGCCTTTAATTTTTAAACTTTTGTAGTAATTTTTAACTATTTTGACACATTCTTCGGTTATCATATGATCCATTTCCGTAAATGGTTAACCTTTCGCTAAATAAATGACACTTTCAATGACAGATATTTAATAGCTGACAGCCTTGCCAGACCGCCGATTTTTAAACCACTAAATGAATAGCCCTATTCTAAAACTTCAGAGTGTAGCGTTATTCTATAATTAATTAATTATTATACCAACAACAGTAATTGCTGTAAAATGTATGAGAGATAAATACGCTCAATAAATCATTTGAAGCACAATAGGAGTAAAAATTTAAAAGTTTCAAGAATCTAGTTAATTTAATTATTATTAAAGAAAAAGTTTTGCAAGTTTTGTGTAAAATTTAAGAATTTTTTTTGTTTTTCAATATTTAAATTAAATAATAATTTAATTTGCTTGAATCATTTTAGCAAAAAACAACAACAAGAACATTATACCGAAAAAAATTTCTTTAATTTTACATAAGCGAAAGTGAAAACGTTTTCACCTGCTCTAAGCCACATAAAACTGAACAATTTTTCGTTTTTTTTTATTCAAAAAGCAAAAAAAAGAAAAGGTACGAATTGAAAATTGTGTAAATTTTCACCTTCGTACAAATTCTGCGGCAGACCTGAATATCTATTAAATTTAATAGAATTTTACAAAAAATTTTAAATATTATCAAAAATAAGCATTAAATTAAAACAAAAATTAGTGTTGTGGTTATTTTATTGAACTGTTTATAGTTTTTAATTGTTTTATTTTAATCAGGCTTAAGGTCGTCAAATTTAATTTTTATTCAATTATTTTAAAGCAGAAAGAAATTTTACAACATGAAAAAAATATAAATTTGTTGATAACTTTTCATTCAGCTAAGGTACATGGTCTTTATTTACAGTTGTTTTTCAAGTTGTGCGGAAAAGGCCAACGAAAAGCTTAAGACAAAAACAAAAAAATGTACTTTGTGCTTCTACACCTTTTTAAGTTGAAATTGAGAAAATCCAAATTTATATTGAGAAAATACAAATTAATGTTCAGAAACACGAATTGATGTTGAGAAAATACAAATTGATATTAAGAAATCCATATTGATATTGAGCAAATACAAATTGGAATTGTGAAAATACAAGTTAATATTCAGTAGATTTTTTTATTGTAATATTTTTAATATTTAAAGAAATTCATTCAAAGTGGAAAAGAAGTAATTTGGATTGACGAAACAAATTTGAATTTGCTCTGCAGAAAAACTCGTGGAAAGGCTCAATAGCTACAATACACGTACCATCTTCCCGAGGTCCAAATATCCACCTAATCGGGAGAATATCATCCTCTGGACTTATTCTTATGACGAGAAAACGAGCATTATTCAAAATGCAAGACACAAGAGAGTGGGTAAACAGCTTAATGAATCGATGGGAGCAATAAGGAAACCTCTTACAAGATTTAGTTGTTGTGTATGATAATGCACCATGTCATAGCCAAATGTAAATAATGTTTAAAAATTCATCAGCGACTCTTCTTCGATTGGCTCTTCATAGCTCAACGTTGAATCCAATTGACTTTATATGGTCCAAAATAAAAACACACCAAATGTGTGTCCTCCCGGTGTTTGCAAACAACGTCTTGTTTATTTAGAAGGTATTATCGACGAAGCTAAGTCTTTTATAGCCACAGTTGACTGTGCAAGAACAGTACAACATTCTGCAACATTTTACCAAAGGGCAATATAATTTCTTCTAAATTTTGATTGATATTGGCTGAGTTCAAGACGTCAGTTGCATAGCCACTTGCTTTTTTAAATGAATTTTACATTGCCACAGTGAAGAATGGTACATGTTCTCTGTCCCGAAATGCCCCACCCCCGCGAGTTTGTTTTGATAATCTTAGAATATTGAACCCCAGGTATTGACTGTACCTGAGAACTCACGAGATCTTAACTATAAATCCTGCCGCTCATTGCGTGGCCTCGGCCCTATAGTTCAGACCTTGCCTCGCTCGACTACCACTTGCTTTAATTATAGCAAATTCTAATTGCAACGCAATTTACTTCAAAACAGGGTATCTTGTATTGAGTCCTTTTGTTGTCTCGAAAATAGAGCAGTTTTCTTTACCTTCTCTTATAATAAATTTAACACAAGGAATAGCAGTTTACAGTACTAAAACTTTTTTAAAGCAGTGTTCGAAAATAAACACTTAATATCGCTTCTTAGTGTTCGGTTCGGTAGATTTGTGGAAAACACAAACGCTAATAGTGTTTGTGTAGTAAATAACTCAAAAAAAAAAAAAACGTTTCCCTGTTGGTCATCTTCCGAACACAAAAATAATACTGTTCTTATCCAACTCAACAAAAAGATGAGAACAATTAATTCTGTTTAATTATCACTTGCTTTAATTATAGCAAATTCTAATTGCAACGCAATTTACTTCAAAACAGGGTATCTTGTATTGAGTCCTTTTGTTGTCTCGAAAATAGAGCAGTTTTCTTTACCTTCTCTTATAATAAATTTAACACAAGGAATAGCAATTTACAGTACTAAAACTTTTTTAAAGCAGTGTTCGAAAATAAACACTTAATATCGCTTCTTAGTGTTCGGTTCGGTAGATTTGTGGAAAACACAAACGCTAATAGTGTTTGTGTAGTAAATAACTCGAAAAAAAAAAACGTTTCCCTGTTGGTCATCTTCCGAACACAAAAATAATACTGTTCTTATCCATCTCAACAAAAAGAATGAGAACAATTAATTCTGTTTGGTTTTGTTTAAACCACAAACTTCATTGTGTTTGATCAAAGTTATTTTCGGGAATACATAGAACATTAGAATATGATGTTTGTCCACAGTATCACTACAATTGTTCTGTTTTTTAACAAAGAACAGAACATTATATAATGTTCGGCTGTTTCTTGAAGATAGTTACAAATGGTATAAAGGGTTTTGTTCATCTACACAAACACTAAAGAAATATGTATCGTTCCTGGGTGTGTGAGCCAAACGCTAAACAATGTTCTGTTTGTTTTCGAACACATTTTAGTGATTTAGTTTTAATGGAAATTTGACTTATTTTTGTATCCTAGGCGCTTAGAATTTCTTAAAGTTCTTAAATACCTCTAACCTTTAATTAATTTTGTTTTCTAATTTTAATTTAAAATAGAATTATTTTTCATTTACTATTTAAGTATCAAGATTAAATTAATTTAAGGACTATTCTATTTAATTTATGGCAATGTTTTTCATTTGTGTAACTCTTTATTTATAAAAATGTTCTTTCCACCAAGACAGTAATAAAATTCTTTTCTTTTTTATGTTTTTTTTTAAGACTACCACCATAAACAAACAAAAGCCTGGATAAATAAAAGGACATCACTCCATAAAACTGCGGGTTCTCTTCTTCTTCTCAATTTTTTGTTTGAAGTGGAAAAACCCGGTCACGTAAAATTTATAACAAACAAATTTAAAGAAGAAAAAAATCTACAACGAATATTAAAAGTGGTACAAGTAAAAAAATAAATAAACTTTACCATTAAAAAAGAAAAAGGAAGTGACATCTTTATAACAGCTTACTGGCACTCGACCATCGACCGTGTATTGCCGTGGCAAAGCAGAAAATAAATCTTGAAAAAATACAACGACAGCGACACAACGGCAAACGAAATGTCAGCTTTATTAGAAGAAACAATTGCCAGCAACAGCTTGAACAAAAATACTGCACTTAAAACATTTAACAGCAACAACAACAACAACATCAACAACTACAACTACAGTTTTTCTAACCCTTTACTACAAGCTCTAATTGACACTCTACCCACTGTTGCCTCTACAGTTGCCACTTTTACAACAACTTATCTCAATGATTCATGGCTTCAAATTGAAAAAAGAGCTCTACAATTAATCGCTTCCAACATAACAGGTGAAAGTTGGAATAGTAACTGGCCAGGCAGCAGCACCATCCCTTCCGACACAAGCATAATTTTAGCTATGAACAATAATCCCGGCCTTAATATGCCAGCAACAGAAACAACCAGCAATAGGTATACAAATAACAACGACACGCCATACGTTGCAAGTATTTTTGAACATTTTGTTAATGCCACCACCACCACCATCACCACTAGCGCCATGTCTATGGTTAATGCCACTGCGTTGGATGATGATTTAGTAGTGACGGCAACAGAAACCCCTTATGTACCATACGTTATGCGTCCTGAAACTTATATTGTGCCGGTGCTATTTGCTTTAATATTTATTGTTGGTGTACTGGGTAATGGTACGCTTATTATTGTCTTTTTGACTGTGCGGCAAATGCGAAATGTTCCAAATACGTAAGTATTTACCCCACATAAAAACATGTGTATAAAATAACCTAATTTGTATCGAAATTTAAAACACTCGAAGAAATTAAGGCAACAGAGTTGTAGGAAAATTACTAAAAAAAAATTGTTTTAGGGCATTTTAGCTTTAATTAAGATTTCTGTTTTCTACAATTTGAAGACCTAAAAAAAAACTGACACTGCTTAAACGAAAACTCTGACACACACTATTCAAGTAAGCTGTGCACTGTTCAAGCGCACTGTACAGTGCCAGACTTGAACACTGAACTCGTGAAATGTTTAGCCGCCATTAGGTCTCCGTCCCTTTTATGAAACAATTGCTGCAAAATCTTTCTTCAATTCTCTTATGAAACTGCATTCGTGTCCATAGAATGAAACATTTGTTTTGCAGCACTCAAGGCGAAAAGCAAAGCTGTGCTACTTTTTTTTCATGACAATATTATTTTAAACATATTAATGATGAAATTGTGAAAATAAATGGATTATAAAAAGACAAAATAAAAACATTAGAAATAAATCTTGGTCGGTTGTACACGTGCGAGGTACGTTTTATGTGGCCGATTTAACATTATACTCAGTTTGAGGTATGTTTAGAGGATTTTTTGTGATAAATGAAGTGATTTGGTTGTAATCATGTCAGTTTAAAATGATTAACAAATCACTTCAATGTATGGTTGGTCAATCATCTTGATTTTGATGTGATTAGAGCCTAATCACGTTCGAGGTGCCTCAACGCGTTTAAAAACCCAAGACAACAAATACGACACTGTTTAAAAATCTATTACAAAACTGCCGTTAAGTGTTTTAATTATGACAGCGTTTATTTAAAAATTCTTCTCTGAATACATCTACGCCAACCATGATAAGGGTGAATAATTATAATATTCACAATCACAATTGATATTTGCATTACTTGCACACCTCTGATAAAAACTTTTTTCGAAAAACCAATAATCAGTGTACCATAGGACCAAATAATATTATTACAAAACCAAATGGAAGATATGAAATTGGATGATTTTTTCTAAAATCAGCTGAATGCCAAAATATGATCATTTGATGATTTCATAAATAAATGATAACTTTTTTTCCAGTGTACTTAAAAACTACCATGGCAATTAACCTAAATCATGTGTTGTTTTTTGAAAATCTAATAATACATTTTTATTACACTTTCCAAACTAGTCCAGTGATTCCATTATGGTGTTAAAAATAATACAAATTAAATCGTAATTCTGCCAAAATTGTAAATTCTTATATCCTTTTTTAAATGGAATTTAAATTAAAATGTTTGAATTATAGTTTAAAAAAAAATTAAATATAAATTAAAATCATTCTACCGATTCATAATATGAGCATTTCCATGAATATGTGTGAATGAGTATGAAAAACGAAGACGTAAAAATCATACCATTTGTTTCTTTATTACCACATAGTCATATTAAAAAAAAAATCAAACTTGGCAAATGCGATTAAAGTTTTCAAAATGTACCTTTTGATACTGATTTAGTAAAATATATTTTGCTATTACATCGGTTCAGTTGAGATATAATACTGATTTTTTTGACATATGAAGAATGTATGAAGGAGCAAATCTGCTTATGTAACTTATTAAATATAATTACGTTTCAATATAGATGCGATAGTCTGTCTGTGTTCAGACAGCTCATGACTTACTTGGAGGGTACACGATCAAGTTAAGCCCTTCAATTCCTTTTAATTTGCAATACACTCTCACTTTTACTAACACACTAGCATTTTTTAAATTGAAAACGTGATTGCTTTCAATTTTACCTTTCCATTTGTTTGGCAATTTTACGTGCAATTTTACAGCTGATCACAAATAAATTTTTGTTTTTCCTTTCGAAAATATATTTATTTATTTATATATTTTTTGTCCCATACACAAGACTTAGGCCCGTTTTCACGACTTACCTTTAAAGTTCGATATAGTTAACGCTACCTTTAGCACTAGTGAGGAATAAAGTTACCTTCAACTATTTTTCGTTTTCACAACTTCTGTATAAAATAATCTTAACATTTTTAAAAAAGTGGCAATACTAAAGAAAATACCGATTATTTTTGCCAAAATAAAAATACGAACTGGCAACTACGTACATTTTTTACATTTACAAAATATACGTATAATTGGAGTTGCCATATATAAAAAATATGTGAATATAATATGGCAATCTCAAATCTAAACCTTACGACAAAAGTTAAAGGTAGAACGTTCCTCTCTTTAGCTTATTCTTCACTTTAAGGTTAAAGAGAACTTGTGATAATTAAAAACTCATTATCTGTTCGATAACTTCCTACATTTAGCTATCTTTAAGTCGTGAAAACGGGCCTTAAAGTCTTATATTTCAGTATAGGACTGAGTATATGTTATACAATATAACGAAAAATAATAAAATAATTTATTGAACATAAATCACAATAATAATAATGAAAAACAAGTTAGAGTGCTATATTCGGCTGTGCCGAATCTTTGATACCCTCCACCGACAGTTCGAATGTTTAAGGAGTAATATCTGTATGATGTCTTTTTATTATTATTATCTTAAACTGTGACGATTTGTTATTAATTATGGTTTTAGGAGACTAAACTGTTTTCCGGGAGTAGGGCATATATGGGGCCTAGGGTAAATTATGTACCGATCTTCAAGAAATTTCACAGTATCATTTATAGTCCTATAAAATTGTGACGAGCCAAAATTTATTATGATTGCTATATTTTTTATGGTTTTAGGCGAACTAAACTGTTTTCCGGGAGTAGTGTTTATATGGGGCTTAGGGTAAATTATGGACCGACCTTCGCGAAATTTTACAGTGTAATTTCTAGTCGAATAAAACGGACTTGTGCAAAATCTTATGTCATTCCGTGCATTTTTGCATCATTTATGTTAGTTTTTGTAACAAAATTATCAAGTTTTTGAAGGTGGTGGTTCCACATTTTGATTCATAGCTCTGGTCCTACTAAACCGATTTTGCTGAAATTCAATCCCAAACTGCTTAGGATAACTACAAGCAATTTGACACCTAGTTTGTTTATTTCTTTTGAGTTTTTCGAAAGTGAGCGTGTTTTCAACAGACGTAGAGACGGACAGACAGACGGACATGACTAAATCGACTTAGAATTACTCAAGCAGCCAGAATATATATACTTTATGGGGTCTGAGATGAATAATAAAAAAGTTTCACACGGAATGACAAACTTAGTATACCCTCTTCACAACTAATTGTGGTGGTGGGTATAAAAAATATATGTATATAAAAAAAAAATTAAAAAAGAATAAGGAAAATATGTATTAAAATTAAAAATAAGAAACTACTTAACATTCAGATATTTATCCGCATGTGAAACAATATGCAAAAAGAAAACAAAATAAATTATGAACTTTGATTCGAAAAATACAAAATTATATCTTTTTTAAACAAATGTGCGTTGCTAATAAGTTGAGAGCTATGAGGAATTAAATTCCAAAGACGGGTTGCATAGATAAAGAATTGCCATTCCGACTTGAGGCTGTGGCGACGAAATAATATTAATCTTCGTCCTCGGGTTGATCCTGAGAAAACCAATCGTTCGTAAAGATGTTCGGGTTGACGAGTATATATAACCTTATGCAAAAAGATAAGAACTCTAGTTTTTATCAAGTCATCAAAACAAATGCCATATAACCGTTTCACAAAAGCTGGTGGTGCTGCCATATCGTTTTAGTCCAAAGACATAACGTACAATGTTTTTAAATACAATATTCAGTTTTCTCGTACTGTGATCATCACAATTTCCAAAAAGTTCACATCCATACAATAATATGGGTATGAGATACGTTTTAGCTAGAAGTGCTCTTATATTAATGGGTATACAGTATTGAGATTGCCAAAGCGTTCTCAGCATAAAAAAGGTACGCAAACAGGCATAATTTTTATGGTCAGACCATGTGAGGGAACTGTTAAAATATACTCCAAGATTTTTTGAAGAGTTAACAATTTCTATTGATTTATTATTGATTGCTATAATTGGTGTAAGTTGAATTTTCGATATTCGCTTTTGAATGATGATACATTTGGATTTTTTTTGGATTTATACCCAGCCCGTTAGCTGTAGCCCACAAGCAAATACGATGCAATTCTTCATTTAGGATGATGGCACATTGTTCAATATTATCAACATCACAACTTATATAAAGCTGAACATCATCAGCATACATTCTAACCTTACATTGTTCAACAGTAAGCGGTAGATCGTTAGTCTACAATGAAAACAAAAGAGGGCCTATAATTGATCCCTGAGGAACACCTCTAGCCACTGGGAAGCAGTTAGATTTCTTATTATTTGATTCAACATACTGGCATATATTCGTTAGATAGGACGCTATAAGATATTTGTAACATAAAATATAATATAACATAAAATATATGGATCCACACTATCAAATGCTTTGGAATGATCCAATAGAACTTAAAAAAGAAATCTTTTTGGTATCCACCTGTTTTCTGATATCCTCCGCAACATCTACAAGGGCTGTAATGCAACTGTGCTTTCTACGAAAGCCAGATTGCCTATCATTTAGTAGTCTATTGTTATCCAAAAATAGTGTAACTTAATTATGGATAATGCGTTCAAATGCCTTAGAAAGAAACGGCAAAATTGCTATCGGCCTGCAATCAGATGTTGACTTAAGTAAAGGTATGATTTTAGTCTTTTTCCATTTAGCAGGATAATACCTAGATGTTTGAATCTTGTTAAAAATAAATGTTATCTGTGATATTAGTTGTGGTAACAAAAACCGGAAGAATTTAGGATGTATTCCATCTGACCCAACGGCATTTGACTTTATTGATAAACAACTAGACAAAACGTCGTTTTGAGTTATGCCACTGAAGGAAAATTTTCCATTTTCAGAATCATCGAGAATGTGATAGTAAGTACGATTTGGATCCACCATTATCACATCAGCAAATTTTTGATTTATTGTATCTACATCTATTTTACAGGGTTCTTGGCTCTTAACCTTATCGATACCATTTTCGCGAATGGTATTCCATGTTTGTTATGAACCTATTGCAGAGGAAAATTTCGAGGCATAGAAATCATATTTCGCTTTTGTAATTAACTTGTTAGTCAACCTTCGTGCACTTTTGAACTCTTTGAGTAATTGAGATGTTTTTAATCGCTTCCATCGACCGTATGCAACATCTCGACGAGCAACTGAATCTTTTATGGAGGTGGAAAACTAAGGTTTTTTCTTTCGACTAATAATTCTCGTTTTCAGTGGAACAGCAATATTAAATAAATTAACTATGTTTTCTTTTAAAAACACCAGCTGATCATCTACAGAGATCAAGTGATATAAAAAGTTCCAATCAATATTGACAAATTCCTCCTCCAGAATTACATAATTTATATTTTTGAAATCACGAAAACTATAGATCTATTTATATAGTTTATAAATCTTAAAAAATAAATGTGCTTAAGAAATATTGTGTTTAATATTGTGTTTGATAAAAGCTACCATTTTAAGTAGCTTTTTCGCCGGGGGCATTTTTAAAATAAAATTACTTTCATTTTGTATGCATCCTGTTCCAAGGCTTTCAATTCAAACGCGTTTTGCCAAGCAGTTTGTGTGACCAACTTGTTAGTGATTTAATGAACGTGTGGGTGCAGGGTTATTGACATGATTGCTAATTTATAGGCGAAAGAGACGAGGGGAAAACAACGAGTACACAGTTTTATTTACTATCAGTACGTTTTGCTTTCTCATTCGCTATTTTTTTTTTTTTTTTTTTATTCGTATTAAAAGGCTATATGTAAAAAAAACATGTAATCAACAAGACATGAATTGTTTTACCGCCAAAGAAAGTTCAAAAAAGTAAAAGTAAAAATCATGTCAATGTCAGACATGAGCCGCCTGAACACAGACTTTTGTACAAACGTATTGAAAAAATAATTAAAAACAACAAAGTTTTTAATATTGTTCACAAAAAAAAAAATAATGTTCCTAACTGCCGTCTATACCAGAAATAAATAGTTATTACGACATATATTGCAGTAAATGTGAAAATTATGTTATCTTTTATGTAGACAGCACTTTTTTGTACATTTTTATTGCCGGCAATTTATGTTGCAATAATTGTTAGTCAATTTTCGTTGATAATTATTGCTAACATAAAACGTCAAATTTGATTGTCAATTGAAAAAAAGAAGCAAAAAGAAAAACATAGAAGCAAATTGTGTGGGAAAGAAATTAAGTTTGTTAAATGGTGACAAATTATAATTGAAGGAAGATGATTAAATAATTAAAAATAAACACTAAAATAAAATTGCAAAAATTATTTATGTTAAAATAATTTTTTTTTTGTTAAAATAATTTTTTTGGAAAGGTCTACTTTCACTGATGGTTTATAAGATAAAAAACTCCCGATAAGTGGAGCTGTTGTCGTGATATTTAATTTTTTTTATTGATGGTAGATAGCGCTGGGGTCAAGTTATTAACAAAATTCTCCAGTATTTAATTTTCTATTTTTATTTAGAAAATCCCGCGCAGCGCCGGGACCAAACAGCTAGTATTTTTATATAAAAAAATACCTCAGCTTAAACAAATTAAAATACTTTAAAATAATAAAGTCGAATAAGAACGAATTTATATTAATAAAAAAATAATTTTTGCAAGATGGCGCCTGTTTTTTACTGCACCTTCTCCTTTGACTTTTTTCTAATTATGAGTTAACATAAATACGTTTTTCCATGCCTTTAACATAAGCTGAGCATTAAGAAATATTGCTCCGTTATTCTGCCAACGTAATTGCCAAGTTACTGAGATATTTATCTTTGGTGTAGACTGGGGTAAAAGGAACAAACGGAACTAAATATAAAATTTTTGATTTACGCTGTTAGTTTGACCCAAAAAATTATATGAACAATTTGTTTTTTTTTTTTACAAAAATTCCAAAAGAACAAAGATAAAAAAAAAATAATCTTTGAATAAGTATGTGTCTGACTATAAAGATGTCTTCAAAACAGATAAAAAATCCTTTTTTGCATAGTTTTAATTTCCAGCTTTTGGGGATAAAGCTACATAGTTATTTTAGTTTGAAATTTTGTGATGCTCTGCTGTTTGCTGATAAAACCCGTATTAAACTAAACAACCAAATGTTAAGAAACTTTTTTATAACAAATATACAACCATTCGTTCATTTCAGCTGTTAGAAAAACTTGTCTCGACAAGTTGTATACTATGCAACTATGTTAGTTTGTTGAAATAATTAGACATTGAAGCTCGTTGCGTGGTGGATTTTTGGAGACATGACTTTAACAAAAATTAAATTTTACTCTACTTGACTGATGCAGCGCAAAACATGGTAGAGTCTGGACATTTTTTAAAGGTATTTTACCCAAAAACGTGACATGTCACATGCTGAGCTCTTGTCATGCATCGTGAGGCTGAAGAAATTAGAAATAAACTTGATCAAAAGTCACTTTTGCGTGTTTTAGTATTTAAAGAAAAATATCCCAACTTAAATATTCCACCACAACTAACGTGATTACAGAATGGGGTACCTGGTTGGTGGAAGCTGAGTATTATGCAAAGAATTTTGAAAAATTTAAAGATGCAGTCGCCACAAAAATTGTAAACAATTTTTTAAATTTACCTTATAACCAGGCTCAACGGAAACTATGGACTTCTATTTGAGACAATAGCCAAACTGCAGGGGTTAAAATCATGGACAACCCGCTTTTAACTCGTTGATGATGACGTTGTAGAGAACTGAAGGTAAAACAGGCGAAAAAAGCCGAACCTTAAGGATGTAGAAACATTTTGTTTAAACAAATTGTAGGCAAATTTGTCGCCTACGTGTGTTTAGAGCACACGGCAATTTGCAAACTTCATTGAATTTTTAATTAATTTTAGTTTTATTATTTTTTAAAAAAATTAAATCAGGCACACCAATTTCTAACGGCCTAATTTATAAAAAATAAAACCGGTTAATAAAGGGTTAATAAAATGGATTTTCATACAAAATCCGTTTAATAAACCCTTTATTAACATGTTTTATTTTTTATAAATAAGGCTGTATATCTCCAAGATTAACTTCAAAAAAATATTTTTTTTTTTTTGCATAGCACCTAGAATTTCTCTTTTCCCGAAAAGTGCGATTAATTTTTAAATTTTCCGGGATCCCGGGAATTCCCGCTCAATAAAAATCGATGCAAAATATAATATAATTTAATTTATTTGAACAAATAACATTTCCTGAGATCATTTAAATAAGTTTATAAATGCATTCAACTTTTTTATTTCTATGGAAAAAAGAAAAAAGTGCTTAATGGTACCTGAAGATGTTCATGTTTAAAAGTACACATTTCAATTACTTTGTAGGACTTTTTAGAGAAAGTAATAGCAAAATGACTTCTTGGTTATATTTTTTCAATGTGCAATAACATTTGTAATAATAAAAACTTTCGATCTGTGACATTAGGAGGGTTTAGGAATAAAAACTTAAAAAACTACAACCGCAGAGAACTGATGATTATATTAAATTCGGAGTAACTTTCCAAAAGCCACCTTTAGGCCCGTTTTCACGACTTACCTATAAAGTTCGAAATAGTAAACGGTACCTTTAGCACTAGTGAGGAATAAAGTTACCTTCAACTATTTTTCGTTTTCACAACTTCTGTATAAAATAAACTTAACATTTTTGAAAATGTGGCAATACTAAAGAAAATACCGATTTTGTTTGCCAAAATAAAAATACAAACTGGCAACTACGTACTTTTTTTAAAATTACAAAATATACGAATAATTGGAGTTGCCATATATAAAAAATATGTGAATATAATATGGCAATCACAAATCTAAACCTTACGACAAAAGTTAAAGGTAGAACGTTCCTCTCTTTAGCTTATCCTTCACTTTTATATTAAAGGGAACTTGTGATAATTAAAATCTCATTATCTGTTCGGTAACTGTCTACATTTAGCTATCTTTAAGTCGTGAAAACGGGCCTTAAAGTTTTAAATTGTTCTCCTATAAAACTAATTGCCACAGAATTAACTCAAAGCCAACAGCATTTATATAAACAAAAAAAGTTAAATTTTTTAAACCAATTACTACAAATTATTTTTTTTTTAAATAGTTCAGAATATGCATTTACAAAATCATATGAGAGTTTATTTTTAATTTTTATCAAGAGGACTTCAATGATAAGACACGTTGCCTTTCTAAGGATGTTTGTCTTTCTAGCCAAAGGAACATTATATAATCTCTAGACACATTCAGTTTTCTTAGCACTTCCTTCAAAACTTGTAACTCCTTTTTTAAAAATCGAAAAAGCGTTTTCTCTATTAATAACTTTTGTCATCATTTTTTGAAGCAAGTGGGAACAACTTTTTTCGTTTTTATAAAATAATCTGGGTCTTTAAATTCTTCTTTCGAAATTTCAGATCATTAAACATTGCCTTACTTATCGAATATGAATTGACATCTCTTTGGCAAAAACGTCTTAAGTCAGAAACTGTAGTTTTTCGTTATGTTAAATTGAAAACTATTTAATTTTTTCCTAAGAGCAAATGATAACGATTAGAAGCAGCTGCGCTAGACTTAAATGATTTAAACCAAACAAAAGAGAAAAAAAGTTAAATTAACGCCAATCAAAAACTCAAAATGCGTTTTTTTGACTTAAGACCGTTTTATGTAACGGCTAAGATCTATTTCATGACACAACTTACATATTTACAATTATATCAGCAGTAAAGTTGCCAAAAATAATAAAAATAAATCCCGGGAATTCTCGCACAAATTTCTCGGGATTTTCCCCGAAAGTGTGCGGGATCCCGGGATTTTTGTCCGGGGTAATCCCGTGTGAAAAACAGTAATCGTACCGGTACAATGTTCGTTTTCGGAAATTTTCAAAAAAAAATTAGGAGCTTTGAATATTTTGAACCCCCTATGGATTTGAAAACGAATTTCGGGCCAGATATCGAGATGTTTAAATATCGAGCTAGACCTTTGACATGCAGGCGAAAAAGTATAATTTTATTAAAATAATGACGGCTCGTGGAATATTTGTGCTGTAGAAGCTTTATAGTTTTTGAGCTAATCAACGAAAATTATCGTATTTACCGAAGTTGCTGATTTTGAGCTCCTGAGAGTTATTTTCTACCACAAAAAAAAAAAAAAAATTCATTTCCAAAAAAAAAAGGCGCCTACTTAGCTGTGGAAGGAACGTGACGAAAAGTCTTTGTTAGGCAGCCTTTGGGCATGTCTTCCAATGTGCCAGTGGCCAGTTATAACCGCAATCAGGTTCCTGATGTGAAGTCTGGACAGCTGCAAAGCCCGCTGAGTTCTACTTTCATTTATTATGGGCTAGATTTTTCTGGCTTCCCCACAGCTAGTTTCATCAGACTTATGTTCAATAAGCTGCTTAAACAGAAAAAAATTCGAAAAAATCGTTCACTAATTAAAGTATTTAATCAAATGAATTAAACGTTTAATCAAGTGAATTAAATGTGTAATTGATAAATTGGTTTACAGGTGCAAATTTAATAAATTTTTTAAAAATATCAGAAATTTTTTTAATTGAAGTCAATTTTTAGTTTTTTCTGTGTTCTTGGGAGTTAAAGTTGTGCCTGCATGTGCTAACGAATCGTCATGTAGATGGTCATTATCTCGGCCTGGATGGCATTGCAATGGTCCGGCAGCCTTATAGGAGTGTTTCAGTTCAACTGCTCGTAAAAATGCTAGAACCAACACCATACAGTTTCCAGAATGCTGGATATAAAAAATTTTAAGAAAATTAGTAGTAATTTCAATTTATCTTCAAGTGAAGAAAATATTGTTGAAACTGAATATTCTACAAAGAAGTTGACCACTTTAATATGCACCTATTACATTCGATGACGTCGAACGGACATTTTCAATGTTTCAAACTGTTTTAAGACCAAATACTTAGAATCAGTTTTACTTTTGATTATTAAAAAAAACTTAGTTATTTCTATAAAAAAAATAAATATTTATCTTGAGTTTTACTACCTTTTAAACAGCATATCGTTACCTTAATATAAAAAGGCCCCAACTCATCAAAAACACTTTTTACAGGAGAAGGAAAAAACTTAATAAAAGCTGAAATAATATAGCTACACAAACCTTGTCAAAAAACATCTTTATTAAAATTAAACGAGGAATTCAGATTGATATACAGATTCGAAAAATTGTGTGTATGAGTTAGGGCTTTTTTTCTTTAGAAAGATTGTGTGTATGAGTTAGGGCTTTTTGTGTTCTGCTTATAACTTCTTTATTTTTAATCTAATTTGCTTGAAATTTGAATAGAATGTGTATTAGCAACCATTCTACAAGAATCAATAAAAAAACGGATTTCCAAAAATAATGAGTTGGGGCCTTTTTATATTAAGGTAACGATATGTATTTTTTGCACTTTTAAAGAATGAATTGAATGTATTTATGTTTTTTTCAAGGTTTTTGTTAAGTTTCTACGTTCATATGAATTAACTAACTTTACCCGATGCGCTTCGCTTCCCCTATTAAAATAAAATTAGTAAAAAAATTTTAAAACAGATCTTGTACATCGATAACGAAGCAAATCGTACCAAATTAAGGTACTTTTTCTATTACCGTTCTACTGATATACAGAAACCTATATTGTGCTTATATTAAAGGTGTATTAACCATTTCTCCAATACAGCCAACTTTTTGCAAGATATTTTGTAAAGAAAAGCAAACTATTTGTTGCAAATTTAAAAACTTATACATACTGTTACCATTTTCCAGATAAAATAAAATTTAAAATGTCTTTGTCTATGGGAGGTACCACGCCTACTTCTCCAATCTAGCTCGTTCTTTGATAAATGTTGTGTATTGATAACCAAGCTAAATATTTGTGCAAACCCGTTCCCCGGATCACTGTTATTTACACTATCTTTGTAATGGAAAAGTCACTCCCACTTCTCCAAATTAGTCTACTTTTTGGCAGATGTCGTGTATTCATAACAAAGTTACTTGTTTTAAGCTAGAAATCTTTTCTGTAACCGTTCCCCGATAGCCTATGTTAATTGGTTTTTACTCTCTATATATTAAAATTTTCAAAAGTCTCTTTTCCGCGGATCTGTTTGTTGGGAGACTTATTCACTGTCCAATTTCATGTCTTTCTTTTCAGCCGTTTGGGCAGCGCGATGATGAATCAGTCAATTGACTAAAGCTACGGTCACACTTATTAAATATTTGATCAAATAAGTGTAACCCCTACTTATGTTAATAGTTAGTGAGATTTAAAATGGTCTTAATATTACAAAATAATCTAATTATACTATTAGACATACCAAAAAACAGTTTTTTGTAAGATGTGTTATTTTAATCAAAATAAATATTGATATTAAGCGAAATGATTTTTTAGTTTGGTTGTTGGTCCCGTTTTTTTCGTCAAATATTTGATCATAAACTATGATTACAAAATATGCAGTAAAATATTTAAAAAGGCTTGAACAACACCCAAATCCACTAGCTCGAAATATTTTAAACCATGGCGGCCACACTCGCTTAAGAAGAAGAGACACTGCAGCACTTACCCAATTAGATGAGCGATAAACACCTATATAAGTGAACAGAACCCGTGATGAAGAAAATTTTTGTCTGGCACTGGCAGGACGTAAAATAACGTATTAGGTTAAGATTTGATTAATTATTGTTAGTTCATATTTAAAATATGAAGATTCAATAAAAAATAATGAGAAAAAAAAAAAAAAAAAAAAAATATTTGATAAGTCTGACCGTAGCTTAAGTCATTAATTTGATTAACAGGATGCTTCTGTAAACATGTATTGCTTCCCCTGCACCTACCCCTTTTATTTTTATTTTGAAAGTTGTAGTTTTGGCTTTTGTCTTCAGATATGCGGTATTTAAAATTTTCGTTCTATGGGAAGGGCAACCCCTCCTCCGTCTACTCCGCCTATTTTTATTTTAAAATTAATGGTTTACCACAATAGTGACTTTGACCACGTTTGAGGGCTTTAGATTCAGGGGTGTTCTAGAAATCGAAAACGCAAAACGCTAGAATTTAGAAGTTATTTTTAATACACTTTTAATTAAATTTCTATAATTTTTGTTATACAATTCTGTTTAATAGAGAAATATTTGTATAATATTTGTCATAAAATTCCTTTATTACAGAAATCTTATTAAAAAACAACGTTTAAAATTCTTGCGTTTTGCGTTTTCGATTTCCAGAACACCCCTGAATAGTTCTTCAGTTATGCGATATTTTATACCCCCTTAATTTTTATTTTTAAATGTGTAGCTTATTATAAGAGTGACTCCTACCAAGTTTAAACATTCCCACCATAAAATTTCTTAAGATATGCCATATTTTACATTGGCGTCCTATAGGGGTTCTACTTCCCCTGCTGATAATTTATTTTAATTTCGGGGCTTAGAAGATCCTACTGCAAAAAGTTAAAGGAAATAGGTGCAGCGGCTCTTAAGATATGCGATACCTTATATTGGCATCCTATGGAGTGTACCACTTCCCCTGCCCCTATCGAAAAAAAAATGTATCCGTTTTTATTTTCGGTGTTCACGTGTTGTTAGTGTTAAAATTTTGAGGAAAATCGGTTCAGTAGCTTAGGAGTCTATAAGCCAAAAAAAAAAAAAAACAAACAGACAAACACATACAAAACTAAGTCATCGTCCAGACTTGTAATTTTTGTTGCTGCAATTTTTTTAAATTCTACTTTGAAATTGCACTAGTGTCAAGAGTTTTTAAAAATTTCATATATACACAGAAAGAAGTTAATTTTCTAAAGTAACAAATTTCGTTTCTTAAAATCCAAAATCTAAAAATAATTTCTTGATTTTAACTTATTTTGTTCGTATTTAGTAAAATTTTCTTAAATAAAGAAACATTTTGCTTAAACCAAGCCACACATATATTAAGCATAACTTATTTTTTGCTTGTACGAGAATCATGCAAAATTTTCTTGCTTCCAGCCACTTATAGTAAATATTTTTTCCGTGTATAAATACAAGTACATCTACAACCAACTTCAAGTTGAAAAGTATAAGATTTACGAAACAATACAAAATTGCCGAGTACATAAAACCAAGTACCCCTCCGCAATCTTCTCACCTCTCTCCACCTTAAATTCAAGAATTGCTACAACACAAATTTTAAGCCCGGACGATAACGAAATGGGTAAATAAATCAGTTTTAAATGGATATTTGTTATTTTCTTTTTGCATAGTTTCAGATTTTTTGTGCATGTTTTATGCGTATATTCTGCAATTTTAAGTACATAAGCTTCCTCTCCCTGCTTAATACAACATTTAATGAGCAAAAATAAAATTTTAAACTGACCATCTCCTTGATTTATTTTAAAAACTGGCAATTAACTTTTTTCACTTTTCTAGCGATTAAATTCAGGCATTGGTTAAATTGCAAAACAAGGCGAATTTTAGTTAGCGGTGGTGGCAATATTACAACTAGGTACAACAATTAAAAAACAATATTATTTTTTTTATTGGTGCTACGAACGAAGTCCCTTGTGGGCAAAGCCCCAAAAATAAATATGAACTAAGTCCTCAAAATTAGGGAATATTTTCACTATGAATTAAGACTACAATTTTGAAAATTAAACAAAACCCCAAAAATATATGAAATTTTTAATATTCTTAATTAGGCTAAAGTTCATTAAATTTAATTTTCATTAAATTATTTTTATGAAGAAAGGTGTTTTACAACATGAAAATTAATTAAAATTGTTATTGATAATCTTTCATTTTTGACCGTGGCCGGGATTCGAACCGCGGCCGGCAGGTTACCATGACATGTTTCGATCGCAACCACTCGATCTTCTCAAATGGATTTGCCGTTTTACACTCGCAGCCATCGAAGGCTGCTGACGTCAATAGTCAAACATCAATCCTTAAACCAAATTGTATTTTAACCTTTGGTAGATCGAAGTTTGCTTTTTTGAATGATTATCTATTTTAATTGATTTTACATGTTCTTCCTTACTTCTGTTTTTTCGTACTTTTTGTCAAGAATTTTTCATGTTGTAAAACACCTTTCTTCATAAAAATAATTTAATGAAAATTAAATTTAATGAACTTAAGCCTAATTAAAAATATTAAAAATTTGGATTAAAAACCATAAATAGTTCAACAAAATAACCACAATACTAATTATTGTTAAAAGCTAAGGCACGAGCTCTATGTGTTCATTTGTCCTTCAAGTTGTGCTGAAAAAGGTCAACAAGAAAAAGAAAGACAAAAAAAATGAAAAAACAAAAAAAAAAAAAAAATGTACTTTGGACTTCAAGAAAAATTCTTGACAAAAGTACGAAAAAACAGAAGTAAGGAAGAACATGTAAAATCAATTAAAATAGATAATCATTCAAAAAAGCAAACTTCGATCTACCAAAGGTTAAAATACAATTTGGTTTAAGGATTGATGTTTGACTATTGACGTCAGCAGCCTTCGATGGCTGCGAGTGTAAAACGGCAAATCCATTTGAGAAGATCGAGTGGTTGCGATCGAAACATGTCATGGTAACCTGCCGGCCGCGGTTCGAATCCCGGCCACGGTCAAAAATGAAAGATTATCAATAACAATTTTAATTAATTTTCATGTTGTAAAACACCTTTCTTCATAAAAATAATTTAATGAAAATTAAATTTAATGAACTTAAGCCTAATTAAGAATATTAAAAATTTGGATTAAAAACCATAAATAGTTCAACAAAATAACCACAATACTAATTAATATATGAAATAAATAAAAAATTAAATTAAATCCCATAAATGGAAACTTATTTCAGAATAATGTAAGTCACCATTTTAAAAATAATACATTAATTACATGTTAAGAAAATTACATGTAAAGTTTTAAATCTATAAATTTTAAATCTTAGCGAAGCCGGTGTTTGTTATGCTATAGTGGAGAAAATCCTTGCGTCTGACCGAAGACTTGCTCTGAAGAGATGCTTAAGTTGGCTATTCGAGTTTTTAGAATTTGGGATTTTGAATTCGGGCTTTTAAGTTTCGGGCATATGTACCTAAACCTTAAAACTTTACATATCGTCAGATCATTATTTGAAATGTTGAATGTAATTTGAATGATATATGAAATTAGTCCCTAAAAATATTAATTGGGTTTTATTTATTTCAGCGCTACGAACCAAGTCCCCAATGAACTAAGTCCCAAAAGCAAAAAATTAACTAATTCCCCATTTTTTTATACTAATAATAACAACAATGACTTTTATACTATGTTTACACTTGGGTTCTTAAACGCGTTAAAGCAACTCGAGCGTGATTAAGCTCTAATCACATCAAAATCGAGATGATTTGTTAATCACTTCAAATTGACATAATTGCGACTAAATCACATAATGTAGAATCGGCTAACATGAACGTATACTGGCCGGTTGTATTTCTTAAATAATTCATAAATTTTCACAATTTCATCATTAAAAAAATTATTAAAATAATCTTCTGATAACTTTACTAAAGTATCTTAATACATTTTTAAACTTTAAATAAATATAAATTTGTTTGTTGTGTTTTTTTTCTTAATCATCTGTCATCTTTATCATCTCAAATGTAATGTGGACGGCTTTGATTAACTTAATCAACATTTTGCTTAAACGCGTTTAAAAACCCAAGTGTGAACATAGCATTATTAGGGAGAAAGGTTATGGGCTCTCTTGCATGACTGTGGTGAGGAGTTTGCAATAATAGTAGTTATTGCTAACAATCAGTATGCTGATTTATGGACTTGAAGAACATATTTCACTGATTCAAAATAACTTAACATCTTCAGCAAAGTATAGTGAATTAAGAAACTTGTAAAATTTTTGTATTAACATTTTTTATTTTCTTCTGAATAAATATTATCCAAAAGAGTAAATGTGGTCGTCATAAATTGATCCAAAATATTGTGTACTAGCTGCTCAGATTGACAATTATGGGCATCGTAAACTTAGGCAAGTGCTTAGGCTTGGCGAGCAGTGCCCATGTTTTGTAACTCTCGCGTCGAGAAGCTTTTCGATTGAAATGTGTGAAATGAAACAAAAATGCCATATATTGAAACAAACAGCTGTTTTTCTCACTAAACTGTGTCTGTAATCTTTTTTGGCGAGTACTAGCTGTCGCGTTAGAAAATTACTCGCCAATTTACAAAAAAAGGTGTGTCTGTAAAATTTTTGTGAGAAAAGTTCCCGCTTTCAATTGTCAAATAAACTTACGAAAAAAATGGGGTGATAGTGCAAAATGCATAGAATAATAATAATAATAACAATATATTGTTGTTGGCACATTTTTGCATTGTTTAATTATTTATTTATTTATTTATTTATTTATTTTGCTTTAAACATTTTTATAAAATATACGAATTTTTTCAAAGCTTATTTGCAAACAACAAACATTAAAGTCGCACTTTACATTATTTTGTATAGCCGAGAGTTGTATTTACGCCGCCGTCGTTGAAAATGTTTCAATTTTAGTAAATTTTGATCGCCGTCAACGATATGTGTGACTGGCGCTCTCAACGTCTGCAATTTCACATCGACTTCGAGTGTAATATTATGACATTTACAAGGTAATGACGTAATCTCTTTTGATAGTTTTCGACAAGAGTAACAGACGCACTTTTTTCTGAAATTTCGAGAAACGATAAAATATTTTGTTTCAAATCTTTTCGATGCGGGAAGGTTCTCACTAAAACTACAGAACATGGGTACTGAGTACAAATTTTGAAATCAAATTTCCAGGGATTGTAAACGTTGTTCTGCTGTAAGTCTTGGCAAAGTATTGTGAAAAATGGCAAATACACTTCGTTAGTTTGACTGCTAGTTTTACACACTCAATAACATACAAAAGTTTAGTACCATATCATAAGTCCTGATATTCCATCTCTGGTATTAAAATCAATAATTGATAGCAATTGTTTGTTTTAATGTACATGCTCGAAGTTTTCTTTAAAATAACAATTTCATTAGAAACATTCAATTAACAGCAAACAAAAAATGTCTTACAAAATCAATTTGTGTTAAAGCCACAATTTTCATTTTATCTCTTCTTTTTCCCTCTCTGTCTATCCATCCATTACTTATATTCCACACACATTTATGTAATAACAGAACCATTACAAGTTCATTACAAAAATCCTTATGCATTTAAGCATAAGTCTGTAAATGAAGGAGAAACCCAAATTAATAAAATTGTTTATGCAACACAAGGTGTCATGCAAACCTTGCATAAGTTAAAATAGATTTTAACACAGTTGGCAATTGTTTAAATATAAAATTCGTTTGAATAATAGAAAAATGACATGTAAAAAATGTGAAACGAATAAAAAAGTTTATTCGAATAACTTAAATTAAAATAACGATAATTCGAAAGGGTTTGATAAAACTAGTCGGTCCGGTTAAATTTCTTGTAGCAAATTTATTATTATTTTTAACTTATAAGTTTTAACGATTACAACATTGTATTCGAATATCATTCTTCAAACCCTCAGTATCAAACTATTCAACAATTTTCATTATTTAAGTGATAAATCTGATCATTTCTATTTATGTATATTCGAAAGGACAGGGAACTATATGAACTACAAAATTAAGAAAATCTTGATGTTCTAACAAAATAATTTAAATACACAAACGAATACATTTTAATTCGATTAAAAACCATTGTTCGAAAATAAACTTTAAATATCGCTCCTTAGTGTTTGGTTCGGTAGACTTGTGGAAAACACAAACGCTTATAGTGTTTGTGTAGAAAATCATTACAAAAATAACGGGACCCGTTTTTGTCATCTTTCGTACACAAAAATAATATGTACTGTTCTTATCCAACTCAACAAAAAGATGAGAACAATTAATTCCGTACGGTTTTTTTAATCCACAAACTTCATTGTGTTCGGTTCAGCTCATTAATATTCGTTCGTTTCTGTTGTGCGTAGCGTCCTTTTGCCTGGTAAAAAACAAACAAAAATTTTTTACAAAACCAAAATACACATACGAAAAAAAAACAAAAAGCCAGCAAAATAATTTTACACAAACAAAACATATACATACACACACACACAAACTGTTCGTGCTGCGGTCGTTGCTAAAATTTTTGTTTGCTTATTTCTCTATCAATGTAAAAAAGAAATATAATGTTTGTCTACAGTATCACTACAATTGTTCTGTTTTTTAACGAAGAACAGAACACTAAATAATGTCCGGCGCTTTCTTGAAAATAGTTACGAACGGTATTAAGGATTATGCTCGTCAACACGATCACTAAAAAAAATAGATATCGTTTTTGGGTGTGTGAGCCGAACGCTAAATAATGTACTGTTTATTTTCGAACACACAAAAAATTTAAATTTTCAAAGCAGAAAAAAATAATTTTTTTTTATTATTTGAATAATTTTTATTCGAATAACATCTGTATACTTGTTACTTTGCACTAATTGAAAGTGATGGATGGCTGCATTCACAAAGAAAGAGTGTTTTGGGAAGCAATAAATTTTGAAACAGAAAAGTAGGAGCTTATAACATTTTGCTGTGCACATTTAAATGTGTGATGTTATTGTAAAACTTGTTAATTACTTTTTAATAGCATGTAAACTAATAAATAATAAACATTTTAGTTGTTAAGGAAACTTCTCAGAAAAAGTAATCAAAAACTACTGTGAATAATTACACTAACAAAAATAAACAAGTCTTAAAACACTTTATTTCATTTACTTTGGCTTTCTCATCATTGTTCAGACAACAATTGTGCCGTCGTTCTGAAACAATCAATTGTGGCAGAATTCCATGTTGGTTTAGATTAAAGAATTTAGTATTGAATCCATATGTTAATCGCCGGTAAATGTTGGATACAAGACGACTTTTTTGCTATGGCATGTGAGCATTACGGACATTCAAAATCGTATTTCAATGTGCTTTGGCTTTAACTTGTACCGATTTTCCTCGCTTTTGAATGAACTCTGCTGATTGCAAACGTTTGAAAATTGTTGCGTTAGTTGAATTAATAAGAGCTATGAAGTCGTCAAACAATAGTTCTAACTAGTCATCCAAAATAAACACTAAATATCGCTTCATAGTGTTCTTTCGATCACAAAAATGATACTGTCTGAACAAAACGATGAGAACAATTAATTCCGTACGGTTTTTTTTAAACCACAAACTTCATTGTGTTCGGTTCAACTCTTTAATGTCCGTTCGTTTCTGTTGTGCGTAGCGCCCTTTTTGCTGGTAAAAAAAACCAAAAATTTTTTACAAAACCAAAATTCACATACGAAGAAAACAAAAAGCCAGCAAAATAATTTTACACAATATACACACAAGCTGTTCGTGCTGCGATCGTTGCTAAAATTTTTTGTTTGCTTATTTCTTTATCAATGTAAAAAAAAAAACATTATTGAACATTAAAATATAATGTTTGTCTACAGTATCATTACACAGAAAGAAAAACACTCGGGATAATTTAAGTTTTTTATGATAACTTTAAGTACGAGTTGAAATCAAAAATTCAAGTACGAATAACACTAAAGCGTTCTCAAAACAACGCTAAATGGGATTACTTTCAAAAATCAATCCCGGAATTTCTTTAAATAAGTATAAAATTCGTAAATCAATTGGAAAAAAAGATTAAACTTTTCGTTGTGTTTAACCCTCCGGCTTACGCATGTTTTGATTTTCTATACACATTGAAAAAATATCTGACCAGACTCATGTGTACCACGAAGGGTTAAAAAGTAAATTTGAATTCTTGCTTCTCATTTAGTTTATATGTGATGTTGGTGTAAAGTAAATCAATCATTATAAATTTTTCTTTCTAATTCGGGATAAAATCAACTTTATAATACTTGAGTCAAGCGTATTTTGAGATTGATTCAATCTTAGTTTTACTTAAATCAATCTCATTTTCGGATTATTTCAAGTACAAAATCGGGATTAAATATGGATAGTTTAAGTATTTTGCGATTGAAAATCCGTACTTGAATCAATCTTTCTGTATTTGATTCAAGAAAATCCGTACTCACCGTACTATTAATACCGCTTCGGATTGATTTGAGTACGGATGGATTGATTTGTCTTTTGAGTGTACAATTGTTCTGTTTTGTAACGAAAAACAGAACATTATGTAATGTTCGGTTCTTTTTTTAAAGTAGTTTCGTACGGTATTAAGGGTTGTGTTCTTCTATACAAACCTTTAAAAATAGATATCGGTCCTGGGTAAGTGAGCCGAACGCTAAATAATGTTCTGTTTATTTTCGAATACTGTTTCTAACTCCGACTCCAACCACTGAAATTTTTTAAGTCCGACTCCTTCTCTAACCTTGATGCATATATAAGGACCAGTCCTTTTTTGACTTTTAACTCTTTTTTAATGCAGTCGGAGTCCCGAGTTTTTGTGGTTACTCCGACTCCAGTACAAAAACCTAAACTCCGACTCCTTAAGCCTGGAATTAATGCTACCAACTCTTCGTCTTCGTTTTTTTTTTTACTGACCTGGACTATCTTTGTCTTTCGTATCAAAACTTCTACTTCTGAACGGCACAATCCTTTTCTAGTACGATGAAATCCAGGTAGTATGGTAAGAATAAGCTTCGGTGTGTTATAGATGTGCTTCAGCTGCCTTGTGTATGCCATTAATTGTTGTTTACACTATTTTGTTTTAAAGGGCGCAATACACTGTAAAGTTGCTTGACATCAGGGCGAATTCAATCGTGAACGTGTGCTAGACGTAATATCTAAGTTAGTTTGATATTCCAGCGAGAATCGTCGGTGTCACACATTCAAACACATTTTCACTAATACAAAAGGGTGGTCCAACCAAAATGCACGATGTTATTTGTGAGTCGCACCTTAAAGTCAAGTTTTTGTCCAGTTTAATTTGACGTTTTTTTTTTTTTTTTGTTTTAGTGTTTGAAAAACTTTACCATGGGGAGGTTCAAAATTGAGCAGGGCGTTAAGATTGTTGAAGCCTTTAACGAAAATGGGTGTTTAAATCAAAATTCATTTCTTGCACTTACTTTTTTTGTTCAGCATAATCGACCAAATGTGTTCACAATCGGGAGAATTGTGCTCAAATTTCAGCAAACTGAAGTAAATGTAAAAAAAAAAATACGTGCATGCTTGTTGCAGCGGTTTATGGGCTGACGGCGTCATTGGGCCGTACTTCCTCGAAAATGAGGTCGGCCAAGCAATTACCGTGATTATAGTTCGCTATCGCGAGATGATAACGGACTTCTTGTGGCCAGAAATTGAGGATATGGACCTGGGCGATATGTGGTTCCAACAAGGTTGTGGCACTAGCCACACAGCCAACGAAACAATGTTTTTTTTTTGCGCGAGAAATTCAATGGCCATGTTATCGCACGTCGTGGCGGTGTTAATTGGCCGCCACGTTCATGTGACTTGCACTTCTTTCTTTGGGAATATTTAAAAGAAAACGTGTACCTCAATAAGCAAAGAACAATTCGGTCGTCTGTACATTTAAAAAGATTGTTCTTGAGAATATTTGAATACTTAATACTTGTTGATGTCAAATGTTAATGAATCTTTTTTGTTATTTTTTTATTGAAAACAGTAGCTGGATTTGTTGTCGTTCTTTTATAATTGTGCATTTAAGGGGGGATTTAAAATTAAAATTATTTATTTACTAATAATAATGTAAAATAATAATGCCATATTGTATTTTCTGGTTTAATTTGGCCCCAGGTGCTTATAAACTATTGAATAAATAAATAAATATCACAATTCAAAAGCTAAAGGATAAGATAACTCGGCACATTAATTTCTTAGAGTCATTAAAAATATGAAATATCTGATAGAGGTATGCCACCGAAGCCGTGGCGAGCATTTGGCCGATATTTGAAAAAAAAATATTAAGATGATCCTCTAAAAACTTTTTGTCTTATTTACGATTAACATCGAGCGTTTTGGTTGGACCACCCTTTACCATAGCGCTTGATGAGTAAATTGATCAATGTATACAACATAACGTAACATGTACCCTGTCCCAATCTAAAAATGATTTAATACCACAGCATGTTAAGGCTAATGGAGAGCGTCTCATATAGATTTACATTTGAAACGTACATAACAAAAAATTAGTAAAATAATAAAAGTTTATTTTCATAAACTACAACCCAATTTAACGACTTTTATTGAAAGTGCCATTTAGAATTTAATAGGAAAAAATTCCAAAAAAGCACAATGGTTTTGTTGTACATTCATGTTCGCGTGCAACGTGCTCTTGAAATCAATCATAAGCTGGTACATAATAAAAATATAAAGTAGTTTAAGTTTTTTTCTTCAAAGCCAATTAAAATTTCCCAGAATAAATTAGAAAATTGTACATCAAATAAAGGCAATAACTAACCAACTAGCATATAAACTTAAACATTTTAAAAACACTGCTACATACATATATGTATGTACTATTGATGCTACGAATATTCGTATGGCCGAATATTTCGCTTAAATTCTCAGGGAATTAGAAGAGTGGGTCGTCCTAAGTACACGTGGAGTAGACAAGTGCAGGCCGAATTGCAAACCATTGACCTAAACGCGAATGAAACGAACACAGAAAGAAATAATTTTTATATTTGAATAAGAAAATCGTAAATTTGATTAAAACAATTTTTGAATTTTCTGCGATGACGATTTTTGCGGTATTGATAAAAAAAGTTTGTAGTTATAGCTATTGAATTTTTAGTCAACAAAAGCGTTTATTGAGTCCGTAAAAAAAGTTGTTGCCCAAAATAATTTTTATCAACAAAATATGTTTACTTGATTTGTTGAAATAAATTGTTGACAATTTTAAACAAATCAAACAAAATGTTTATTGAATCTTTATTTATTTATTCATTAATTATGATGTTCTTAAATCCCAATTTGTATTCTTTCTATGCGCATTTCACTGGTTGCGTAGGCCAGATCATCTGGAATCCTTTTTACAAATATTTAAAAAAAAAATAAAAATTTTCTACAAATAAAACTGTAAAGCGAATGAGAATTATGAGCTATCAAAAAATGGATTCAAATATTTTTTATTGAATATGAAGAAATATTTAATTATTGTATTATTAAATATGTATGTTTTATTGAGTGCTATTTTGCAAAGTGTAATTTTGATCAATTTTTTCATTGAATCAAATAAGCATTAGACAGAACTCTTTGGGACCGATTATTGAGGTCATATGTTTCTTAACGAAATTTCGTGGATTTATAAGATTATAAACTATGGAAAAATAAAATAGAAACATAAAATATTATTTGTTTTATAATTTTTATTAAGAAAAAACTTTGTCTGATAATCGTCTGCAATGTAAACGGCCTATTGCGTTAAATAAAAAACATCAAATAAAAAACATCACGAATAAAAGTTTCGCGGAAGATTTTTCTCTTTCCCCATAAATCCTATAAATAAAAATTCCGAATGAAATTTCTTACTTTTTCTCGAATAAAAATAACTTGCAAAACAGAAGCAGATTATTACTAAAATGTAGAGGAATGTTGAGTGATGCTGAAAACTAGTTTAACTAAAGGGTATCCAAAATTGAGTTATCGTTTTAATTTAAATGAAAAAACGATTTTTTTTTCAGATATTCAGAATATTTGTAATTCAGTTTATTCCGGTTAAAAATATGTCCGTTAAGTGACCCCCCCCCCCCCCCCCCCCAACTACTGGTTCGGCAGGCTCAAAATCTTTTACCGAAATGCTTTATCAAGTTCCTCAATAAACTGTTGTCAATGGTTCAAATCTGCTCGACAAAGTTGTTTTTAAGCTCTTGAACTACTTAATTTATCCCGTGTATTTTTCTTTCTGTGTATATGTCGTGCAAAAGCAACCAAAATTTACTTCTGTAAGTGTCAGCTCGAGTTAGCAGTGTGAGCAGTGTCGTGTAAAAGCAACCAAAATTTACTTCTGTAAGTGTCAGCTCGAGTTAGCAGTGTGAGCTGACAAGCCATGGCATGACATGACATCAGCTGTTTTGCAAGGAATTTGTTTGTGGCGGCAAATATACATAAACATCTATTTATTTACACATGTTCTTTAAAAAAAAAAACCAAAATTTTCAATTAACTGAATTACAATTAAAAGTGAATTGAAATAGAAATTAGTATATAATTTGATATTGTGAATATGTTTAGGCAATGTCAGATGAAACCAAAAACAAACATGTAAAAGCAAAAATTATAAATCTTTTGTGTTTGTAATTTTTGACAGGCGTGCCCAATAACATATGGATTAAGCTTCTGACAAAGCTAATGCAAAATACATGTCTTGAAAAAGTATTTTTAGGGGGGGGGGGGGGGAGTGTTTGAAATCAACTCGCTTTGATGGATAGTATGGATTTTTAATAAAAGTATAAATTTTGTAGTGTACGTTATGATAAACATAACGTACGTGGTATATATTAAGCCAGATGTTTGAAAATTAAAACCAGTCTTCGAAAATTAACCGAACATTATTTAGCGTACGGTGCATACATCTAGAACCGATATTTTTTTTTAATGTTTGTGTATAAGTACACAACCCTTTATACCGTTCAAAAGTATTTTCACGAAACAAACAAATATAATGTAGTGTTCTTATTTTCGTTATAAAATAGAATAATTGTGTAGTGGTTCTGTAGACATGAACTATATTTTAATGTTCTCCATTTTTAATTTAAACCACGGCAAGCAACATTTTTAAAAATTATTTGACTTTGACCGGTAACGGCCAATAAAATAAAGTAAGTTACTCAAAGTAATAATATTAATTAAGTTGATTTTGTAGAATTTTGTTCATTTTCACCCAATATCAAACGTGACTGTGACCGATAAAGTTCAGGTTTTGAATTAATCCTAAGTTAAGTCAATGTGTCATTCAATGGGAAATATTTTAAAATGTATTTTGAAATATCTTGTGGCACAATATTTTAGATTTGATAGGGGTATTTCAACAGAAAAGTCTACTTTCTGTCACGTTACGCCACCAAGTATTTTAAATTGTTTCAAAAAGATTAATGTGTAAATTATTTAATTTGTTTTTTTTTTTTTTTTTTTTTTTTTTTTTGTATTTTGGTGTAAAGCGCAGTTGATTACTGAAAGAGAAGAAAAATTTCATCAAAATTCGTCTAAAATACAAGATAAATTACTTGGTGGCGTAACCTGACACTTCTGTGGAAGTACCCATATTCGTATTCGGCGAATATTGGATCAGATATTTCTACTTGCGAATTTATATTTGAAGGCGAATTCATGTAAACGGTGGTATCTATACTACAGCAAATACAACACCAAAAACACAACATTGTATTTTATTTGTTGCTTTCGTTGGTCGATACGCCAAAAACAAGGCAGTTTTGACATATCTCTCTATCTCTCTAAATACGAAAAAAGCAGCACATCTGTGCTTTCAACGCCACCTGAAAAATTAATTCGCCATGTTATATTTGTAACATTACTAATATGTACATACTTATAATGAAATAGAAGTTTCAGTCAAATTTCTTTGCTAAATTTTTCTTAAGGACTCGACCTGCCTTTATTAAAGAAAGAAATCTTAAAAAATTATCCTTAAAAACAATTTCAAACGTGAGCAATTTCTTAAATATTTAACACACACACACACACTTGTTGTTTAAAAACGTGTCACACGCAAATATTATTTTAAGGAAAATTACAATTACATGTCCTTCATGCTGGTAGGTGTCTAAAGCAGTAGCCGGCTTTAATAAAAACCAACTAACGAAAATTGTCTACTAACTGCACAAATTAAACCCCCTTCAGCAGCCATTGCTAATTCAATCATTTTTGTAACAGTTCCAATTTTTCAAGTGCACAGAAAAAATGTTTACCAAAAATTGTTCAATTTAATAAATAATTGGTGTGCATTATTTTTTCAATTAATTTTTTTAATCAAAAAACATAAATTTAAATGTTTGTGCATATGTTGTGTAGTTTTTAGTTTTTGTAATCAATTTTTTAATTGACTAAATTTATGTATCACGACTAGTAAATAACACTGGCTTACAGCCAAAAAAATACCAAGAACGTCACACGCCTAGATTAGTTAATTAGGACCTCCTGTAGCCCGTTTCTGTATATCTCACATCGTAAAACTTTTCGCATGAAACGTGTGAATTGCAACAAAAATAATGTGAAATGAAACAAAAAATAGTTTTTCTCACACAAGTGTTTCTGTATCTTTTTTTTTGCGAGAATTATCTGTCATTTAAATAATTTTCCAGCAATTATTGGAAGGATGCGAGAAAAAGTGTTTCTATAACAATATTTTGCGAAAAGTTTCTTTCAAGAACTGTCAAAATAAGTCACATTTGAAATTGGTGGCGAGAAAAACAAAATGTAGATATTTTGAATTTAAAATATGTTTATATACTATTTTTTTTTTAATAAATAAAAAAATAGAAGGAATATAAATGATAAATGCATAATTTATATGATGAAAATAAACAAAAAACAATTGTTATATTTTGTTAGTTTAAATTTTTGTTAGCCTTTTCTTGTTTTGGTTTTAATCAGTGCTGCCAGATAAATTCGTGTCGAAATCGTCAATTTCCTGAAAAAAAAATAAAAAAGATCGTCTTTTTTGTTTTAAAAATCGTGCAATTTAAAATCAATTTTAAACAAATTTGTTTCGACTTTTATTAAAAAATAATCAAACAAAAACATAGTTAAAGTTCATGGGTATTTAATAATTATTATTTAATAATTGAGATATAAATCTTTATTTTACCTATTCCTATAATCTTTTTCTTTTTTACCTGAAATAGACTTAGTAGAATACCTTGTAGTTAAAACTAAAAAAATCGGTTCATAAATAAAAGGGTTAAAGACCCAGTAAAATCTTCGCCTACAAAATAATATGTTAAGTAATCAGAAACACATAAAAGCACTACATACAATTCTACTGAAAAACTAATGAATTTTACAAGGGTTGTGCCAAAAAGAACAAATTCAAAAGTAAGTCATTTTTTTTATCTTAATACATCTAGAAAAAAGTAGTTATCGAAGTTCTTATGGAAGCTTCTTAATAACGAGTGAAAGAAGCTATCCATTTTGAAAAAGTTTTTACTGGGAGACAAGCAAAATTCTTTCTTGTCGGAATAATGGTTTTGGCACAAAAGTGTACATATAAGATAAGAATATCAAATATCAATCATATTTTGTATATGTATATAAGAAGTATTAAATGTTCAAAATAAGCCAAGTCTGTTCATTACTTTCCCTCGAAATTTTGCTTTTGCCTACACATTTTTTAGGGAAGAAACAAACAATTTCGAGGACAATTTTCACAATAGGGATAAATAGAAAAATTTAAGCAGCCTTGTTTCTAAAGATATCTTTTTATATAATATATAATAAGCAAACATATAAAAATATTTACAATTATCTTATTTCGAAGACTAAGGGGCTTATAGTGTAAAACGCAACGCCAACGAATTCATTAAAAGCAAAAATAAAATCAAAAATATTTTATAAATTCGTTGTTGCTTTCTACAGACATTTATATTATTTTTTTTTTTTAAATTTTCAACGCCACAAAATAGAAGTGTTTGAAATTTAAAAATTCAAGATGAATTTCTATAGAAAGTAACCACAAAATTATAAAATATTTTTGATTTTGTTTTTGCTTTCGTCACTTTTTTAGAAAAAATCATCAAAACGTCACTTCGTTAATATCGGAACAAAAAATCGTCAAATCTGGCAGCCCTGTTTTTATTATATTTATTTCTTTTGTTGACGTTTCGCTTTTATTTGACACTTAATTACTGGAAATATTCCAGTATAAACAGAATTTGTTGTGTCTGTTTTCGCATTCAAATACAGAAACACTTTTATCTCATAAATCGAGAAACAATGGAATTTTTTGTTTTACACTTCATGTAAGAAATTTAACGATGCGAGAAGTACAGAAACGAGCTACTGAACACGAAAAGAGCGTGAATTACCTTTCCAACGATATGCTATTTATCTCGATCGGATTTTTCGGTCCTCCACAAGGGTTTAAGTGGGACCATACACCGAAAAACACAAAAGTACTGTTATCTAAAAAACGGTACTTAGAAAAAAAAAATTACAACGTTTTTCGTGTTCAGGAGGTCCCAATTAACTTATCTAGGAATGTGGCGTTCTTGGTATTTTTCCAAATTAAAAATTTGTAAAGCAGTGTAATTTAACAGTCAGAACGAAATTAATTGTACTATAATTTTATACATAATTTAACTATACATTTGGCAATTAACAAAAAAATAAGTAAATACATACGCATGTACAAAGGAACTTAGACGAAAACTTTTAAACTTGTTATTTTAGAGTTGATAGTGAAATAGGAAAAAATGCATTCAACCGAGTATGTATATCGCTAAACGCCATTTTACAATAAATCAGTTTCTCTTCTCAGTTCAGCTTCTCTTAAATTAACATATTTTTAATTTACGGTACGATTTGGCTGAAATTCACAAAATATTATTAATAAACAAAAATAAGTTTCCTGATAAAATGTTGACCCGGTAGATAGCGCTGGGGTCAAGTTATTAACAAAATTCTCCAGTATTTATTTTTTTTTATTTAGAAAATCCCGAGCAGCGCCGGGACCAAACAGCTAACATTGGTATGAAAACATCAGATTGTCGGCGAATGTGGTATAGACAATATACCTTTGGCGATTTTCTGATATCTGGAAACATTAGTTCATTAATTTCATGTTTTAAATTTCCAACCCTACCTTAAAATATTTGAATTTTAAAATAGTACTTAACTTGTACTTTTAAGTACTTTTGTAATGCTAACAGAACTGAAAAATGTACAATTGTACTGACTTTATCATCCCTGATGTGTATGTATTAATTTATTTTTGACAAGCTCGGAAGTTTTTACACAAATAAAATGCCTGTTGTTTTTTGTATTGTAGTTTTGTTGTAGAGTTGCATGTACTTTTATGAATATACTTTGAGCTTGTTAAAATCAAAAACTGGTTAAGTAATTGTAAGTGACAGCAAAATAAATAATAAAATATACATATTTATATTGAAATAAACAATTTTTTGATTTTAAGAATTTATAAAATTTAATTTCTTCAAATTTATGTGCATTTAAGTTATTGAAATAAAACAATGGACGGTGTAAAACTAATAAATTTGTAATAAATGGCTGATAAGTTGCTACAGAAAAAGTAACTAGTACAATTTCGTAACAGAACGGCACGGAACAGAACAGAAACAGAAAGTAAAGACTAACTGAGCCTTAACAATGTTTGACAATTCGGACGAAAAACAAATAAAATTAACAAGAAAGAGTGTTATACTCGGCTGTGCCGGATGTTTAGTATTCTCCATCGGAGTTTGAATAATTCAGGAGTGGGCTTTATATGGGATCTTTAAATAACAAGCCAATCTTTATAAAATCTGAACACACGGTATTTTAATTCGTTGCCTAATTTAAATTAAAGGCGTCTTGAAGTGATTTTCAGGAGAGAATTTTATATTGGACCTATCGTAAATTATAATTATGGATCGTTCATTTCTAGTATTAAAAAAACCAGATTGTATGAAATTTCAATACAGTAATAAACATTTTTAAGAACTTATTGATTCTTAAATTGCTTTTCGGAAAGCCGCTTTTTATGGGGCCAATGATTAATTAGGAACCGATTATCAGAAAATTGCATGTACAATGCTAAATTGGACCAAATTTTACTACAATGTCTGTATTTGTTACGATTTTTGCCGTATTTAAATGACTTCACAGAGTGGGTTTTATACAAGGCCTATAGTAATGGTTCACCGTTCTTCACGAAATTTGGCAGAGTGGCTTCTAATCTTATAAAACTATAACAGCGTTATAACGTACTCACAAAATTTGTAGTATGATTTCCAGGCATGTAAAACGAATTCTCTGTCGAGTCTTTCGAAAGTGAGTATGTTTTCAACAGACAGACGGGCGGACAAGGTTGAATCAACTTACATGTAGTTAAGGTGCAAGGAAGAAGGTTTTACTTCTTGTTCTACGGTCGCAATATACCATATGGAGTCATTCAGCACTTGTGGTGGAGAGTATACAAATTAAGGAAGAGAAATTAAATTTGCTATGGGTTCCCGGTCTTCGAACAAAGAAGGATCGACCCACGGTCTTCACCGTTGTAATACCCTGATCAAACAATTTTATTCAAAAAAGCAATTTTTTCTACAAAATTAATTAAATAGTTTTTATTTGAATAAAAAAATTTCATATTTATAATGGGAAAGTCAAAAAAAACTCTCTTTCTCTCTCTCTCTCTTGCTCAAAAGTTTTGTGTTTAACACAGTGTTGCCACCTCACGTGTAATTACACATATCATGTGTAATATATTTTTTTATGTGTAGCCGATGTGTAATTGACTGCATGTGTAATTCATGTGTAATTTAATATTTTAACATATCGTCACCTAAAATGCAAAAGGGCTTAACAACAAAACAAAATTCGAAATAATGGTTTTTGATTGAGTTTTGTTCGTTTTAATTAACTTTATGATCACAAACAATTTTAGATCAAAAATTGCGACTTTATTAAAGAAATTCAAACGCCAATTACACCTTGTTGTTATTGATTTTGTAAAGTTGTTTGCTTCTTCTGTAAAAAAATAAAAAGAGTTGTTAAGCCCTTTTGCATTTTAGGTGACGATATTTGTTTATTTGTTTGCAAACATAAATTGAAATTGGTTTACGTTTTCTGAAGAAGCCAAATATGGTTTTAATTCAACTTTTGATCAAAATTTGTTTCTGTGACATGCGTAAAAAGATAGCATGTGTAATTCGTATATTCATGTTGGTGGCAACACTGGCTTAACAGCTGCACCCAGCGTTGCCATATTTTGAAAATAAATGTATATTAAGAAAAAACAACTGAATTTAACTTAAAAAAACTGCACATAAAAACGGCCAAAAAACATATAAAAACGGGTATTGCAATTTTTATAAAAGTATAAGCAAACTCTCAATCGGACTAGTTGGAATATGTTTCTAAATCGATTGCCGCCTAACTATGTTCTTCACAAATAATATTTTCTTTATACTAAAAAAAGTTATAAATGAAAAATCTGAGGTACATATCTCCAAAACAGTGATTTGAAAAATTGGAGGGTAATGTGGAACCCCCGGGGGTTAATATGGAATACTATTATATATTACCAGAAACAAAATAGTAATAACAAAACAAATTCAATTTAACATATAATTTCTTTGTTTGAAATTCATCAAAAACATAAGACTTCATTCTTGGCATAACTTGTTGGCATAACTTGCTGCTTCATGGATATTGTTGGAATAGGTTCCACAATACCCGCCATCCACGTTAGCCGATTGTCAAATTTTTTTAAACAAATCTTATAAATATTACGAACTTATAAAATCTCCATGCTAACCAATTAAAAGTATTGTTTAGTTAACAATTTGTTAACATTGTAAAAACAAAAACAAATAAAATATCAGTATTTGAAGCAAAATACCGGTTTGAATATGCACACAAAAAAAGTCGGCAACACCTGTTTTCACTTACAGACCGACAGAAAACTAACAGTGCGACCATTGGCATAGCCAAAGCCGTAATGTTAATATTTTTATGTTAGCTGTGTTAACATACAGGGCTCGTTTCTAAACAACATTTTGTTTGGGAAATAAAGCGGGGGCTCCACCACATTGACCACCTATTTCACAATACCCGAAGTAACTCTACAATATACAATGTAATACTCTACAAATACAATATTATATTATAAACGAACATCGTTACTTTGTAAAATAGATAAAAGAGATTGGAATAAGAAGGTTTACACAAGTAAATGTAGTCTTGCGATTTTTTTTGTTTCCTCGTATGACACAAAGTTTGTCTTAGTACGGACGCAGTTTTGCTCTTTGTCAAGTGTACAAATAAGAAAAATTGCTTCAATAATGTAAACTCAAATGCAACTTAAAAAAGGAAACAACAAAAATCACAAAATATAAACAGGGACAACATCAAACTTTCAAACGGCTTGGCAAACATGTCAAAATTTTACGTTTGTACAACCGTCTTGCGTTGTTAATCGGTATCGGACAAGCGATTAAAACATGTTTGTAGAAAAATCGAAATGTTGAATATTTTCCAAACTGTTCTAGCGCCAACAGTTCTAAATTTAATCATTTTAGTAAAAAATTTCAGAGTCAAGAAAGAGAAGACGAACATAAAAATTTATGATTTATGATATAATAATAGTTTTTTTTTAAATTTATTTGTAAACGGAAAGTGCATGTTTCTTATGCCGTTTGTGTGGTTTATTTGGCTCTTAAAGCTTTCCACTGTTATACGAGTGTGTGTTTAGCAAATACGGTAAGCATTTGGCTTAAGAAATAAAATATAATAAAACAAAATTTAAAGTAAAAAAATTTTAATGTTTAAACAGCAAAATCTGCACAATTACCAA
Organism: Pollenia griseotomentosa; assembly: GCA_963931875.1. Classification (NCBI taxonomy): domain Eukaryota; kingdom Metazoa; phylum Arthropoda; class Insecta; order Diptera; family Polleniidae; genus Pollenia; species Pollenia griseotomentosa. The sequence continues at coordinate 149,715,305 of OZ007564.1, forward strand.
AAAAAAACATATTTTTTAAACAAAAAACTTTAGAACTGCTCAATGCTTAGAAAAACTGCAAAATGCAGATAAGCTGCACATTTGGCAACGCTGGCTGTACCTAAACAAAAGCGGAGACAAGATTAATCAAATAGTTTTTATTTTAATAAAAAAATTTCATAATTATCATGGAAAAGTCAACAAAAATCTCTTTTGCTCAAAAGTTATGCGTTTAACAGCTTAACCTAAACAAGAGCAGAAGTTGGAACGTTTTCTTCCGCTTAGCTTTTACGCTGAAATGCCAAAGCTAAAAAAGAGCGTCAACCTTGTAATATAATATAATAAAAACCACATAATAGAAATAAAAAATGGAGAGAAAACCGCTTGATTGACAATAATAGCTAAATTGTCATTATTTATAAACAATAGGGGCCAACTTCACTATTAAACGCGCTGTCGAAATGTGATTTTCCAATTGCAAAGCGTTGACGCCGCACACGAGAATTTTTGACAGCTATAAAACCAATTTGTTAATGCTTTAGATATGAAAACAACCATAACACAGGTTTAGAAGGGTCTGCTCTAAAGAAAATGAAAAAGTCATGAATTTGGATTTTTGTAGCCGATTTGTGTAGAAAATTATAAACGGTAAACCTAAATAACACCTGGCTGTTTCTTTGAAAAAAAAAACAGAATGAAAACCTATTCTAACCCAAACTTTCAAAATTCAATTAATGTGCTCTTTTTGCCTGACACTGTTGTTTGTCTTTTTAAATTAAAAACCAAAGCAGTTTTCAGAAGAACGTGTTGACATTTTTACCAGAAAACACGAAAGTAGAAAAAGCATGACAAAGAAAATGCTTATTAAGTTTCAAGTTAAAAGCTGGTAAGTTTTGATGCCGCAGCACCACAAAAAAGATACACTGAAGGAAACGAATGTGTTTTACAAACAACAATTACTGACCGGCTATTTAAGCAGCACGACGTCAACAATCATGAGGTTTTCGCAATCAATACATTCTCGTTTTGATGGAAATAAATTAAAATTCTTACGAAAGAAATAAAAATTCGCCAAAAGGACAATCCAGAATTTCACGGAATTTTGTTAATGTCGATATTTTTCTGTAATGTTGTAAGGATATCTTTAAAAATTGCAATGAAAGATAGACGTTTGTATAAAAAAAATTAAATAGTACTATTTAATATTAGATAAACAAACTAGTTTTGTATTCATGCATATGTACGTATATTGAGAAGGCGATTTTCTAGATTCTTGTGACGTTCTAAAAGGATTTGGTTATGTCGGTTTGTCTGTCTGTATTTAAAGATATTAAGCGTGTTTCTATTAATTACAGTTCTCGAGTTATGGCTCCATATGTGAGCTCTTCGGCCAAAAATTGGGATTTTTTAAACTTTGAGCGGCACGGGTTAGAGTCGTTTAATCGAAATCAAATTTTGGCTATCTCAATATCTGGAAAGGGAAAATATTGTGGGGCTAACAAAACTCCGACATCGATTTTTTGCGGTCACCTCAATGTCCACACAAGTGGAATGTCCTCTTGAAAGAACTCAAATCTGCTGGTACCAGGAAACTGTGTCCGCTTAAAAAAGCTGTCCTATTTTTGTTGAACACTAGACATTTTTCTATAAAAAACTTTATAATATTTTCAAGTTTTTGCTGATATTATGGCACATTTTTTTTACCAGTCATCAATGTTTGCTTAGGAAAGGTATTTCTTAAGGTAGATAACACTTAATGTTTTTCTCAATTTTATGAAATTGGCTATTGTTTTCGAGCTATAGAGATTTTTGTTTTTTTTTTTTTAATATTTTTAAGCTTGTGCTGAATTATAAAATAATCCCTAAGATTATGCCACATTTTCTATTTCACCGTTAATGTCTATTTCACCGTTAATGTGTTGCTCTTTCCGGATGACAATTTAATTTTATACCATAAGAAAACACTATACGTACTTAAAAACAAATGTTAGTAAATATTATAAATTAAGTTTTCCAAACAAGTTTATATTCAATTCAAGAGTACTTAAATAAAATAAACAAAAGCCTAAAGGTATGCTAAAATGTTTCGGCAACGACACAAATTAATGCTTGAATGATAAAATAAATAAAAACTATATATATGTATGAAGTACATTAGGGCGGTAACCAAAGTCTTGGCATAGTACTAGGATGTGGGCAATGTTGTTTTATAAACGAAAAACATTCACCCCTATTCTGCGTTTCGATTCGAATCGAAATTTTCTCCGTCCGGCAATTTTGGTATTCTGCGTTTCGATTCCGCTCAGTTTCTTTCGATTGTATGTATTCTGCATTACGATCGGAGCTCTGTATCTCTCAGTTGTTTTTTTGTTAACGGAGGTTTTTTCTATTTTTGTTTTTTTTTAAGTAAAAAAGTGAAAAAATGTAAGTACAAAATTAAAAAATTCAAAAACGATTTAAATACAAATTATTATATAATTTTTTTGTTTTAAATTGTTATTTTTTGTACTGGAATATGAGTGTTTTGTTATGTATGTATGCAGGTCAAAAACAACAACACCGGAGCAATACGAAAAACTGGCAAAAACTGCAATAGACTCCATTTGTCCTTAAATTTTAAATAAAAGTGCAACTCACTAAATTATTTCTTTACAAACAGTTTTTATTAACATTTTGTCTTTACATATTTAACCACAACACTTTTATTTTTTACTTTTTTTAGTTAATTTCAGCTTCACTAGATTATACACACTTATATATTTATGCAAAACTTATTTTTACCTATTTCTTTTTTTATTTTATTTCAATATTTTTTTTTTAATTAATAAATAAATAATTTACTTTATTATACACAGTACTTGTTTTATTAAATATGACATTTGTTTATGAAAATGATAACAGACTTGCTTATTCTGCTGTTTCATTTCCACATTGATACAATTGATTTTGTAAACATTGTTATCTTCTTCTTATTCTTTTGATTCCTTTTTTCTGCAGAATACCAATTTTCGATCGTAACGGAACTGAATGCGGAGACGTAATCGAAATGCAGAATAGGGGTGATTATCTTCGGTTTTTTTGCAAAAAAAAAACTTCACGCGCCGAATTCATTTTCTTAATCAAAATACAAAAACATTTTAAAAAGTTATTAAATTTCATATATCTACAATTGCTAAATAATTAAGAAAATCTTTAATTATTATTATTTCGTTTAATTGCACTGGGCACAAATTTAACTATTTATTTTAACAATCTGCGCACCCTACCAGTAAAGCTAATTTAGAACGCTAAATTCAATGGTGCAAGTAGTATTTTAAAGTTAGCGCTCGTATTCGCGATTAAAATTTTTAACAATAATGTGTAAATGATATTTTTATAATATTGGGATCATTGTTTAATTTAATTCAACCCATCTCTGAGTTAGTGGCAAATTGTCCCAAGCTGGGCTGCCTCCTTGTTAAGCAAATTCGAGTACGCTTAATTCAAACTTAATGCTCATATTCGCTATTAAAAATTTTAAAGAAGCTGTAATTTTCGCTTAGTGAAATTTTTTTCGCTTAACAGTTTTATTTGAATTATATATTAGTTTTTCTTAAATCTTTGGATGAAGTTTCCATGATGATCTTGCCTAAGCAACAAGTGAAATGCGGATAGAATAAATTTTTAGCTTTACCAGTATATGTATATCCTGCACTCACAGAAAAAATTTTCTAAAATTGCTTGCCAATTAAAGCATTTATTATATTTATTATGAATTAGACTTTTAATCAAATTAATTAAACGTTTAATTGATACTATTAATTTGTCAGATTTTGCAAATTTAAATTAAATTATTATTAAATTATTTAATTAATTTTTTTTGAGCAGTTTTTAAAGCATGTTCTGCAACGCCATTTCATTACATTCAATTTAAAAATTTCACCGCTGTTGGTGCGTAAACTTTTTTGACGATAGCGAAAAAGTAAAAACGTATTTTCTCATTGCCTTAAATAGCTTACAGATGCCAAATTTTCCAAAAAAAAAAACTTTAAAAAGTTATAGCCCTAATGCACATACATATATAGATCTGTTAGCTGAATAAGCTTAACAAAGGTTAAAAAAATAATTATTAAGGTTAAATAGTATATTTCGAAACTAATTAATTAAACAACACCAAAGGCATTTTATGTTTAATGTCAAAGTTTTAAAGAGTAATAAGGTACATTTTAAACTACTGGTTCGATTGAAAAATTATGTGTGTATAACTTTTTATTTTAGTTGTGGCAACACCGGTTTTTAAATAACCCAACAAACACGAAGTCAAACCTTTGACATAAATTGTCTTTATCATTTGACATCAAACACAATTCTCAAACCTTTTTCAATTTTTTGATTTTAACATTTGAGTTAAAATTGAGTATGATTTTAATATAAACATTGTGTGTCAAAATTTCTCTCAGTTTAATATCAAATTGTTATGAAATGTTATTCTTAAATAAAAAAAATAAAAACTTGGCAACACTTAAGCGAAAAAAATGCTAACATTAAAAAATGGGGATTAAAGTTAAATGCATTTAACAATTAAGGAAAAACAAGTAAGAGTGCTATATTCGGCTATGCCGAATCTTATATACCCTTCACCATGATGAGATAAGAACAAAAAGTTATATACATAAATAACGTTCTTTAGATAGGTATAAATAAATATTAACTGAGCCACGCTAACTTCATTTCGCCATGCCGAAGAATATAAAAAAAAAAACAAAAAATTATGTATGTACCTAACAGCGTTGCCACAACCAAAAAAGATTTGTAACCAGAATGTTAAAAAAAGTAACCAAAAGCAAAAAAAAAAGTAACCAAAATTTTTATTATCAAATGTACATACTATTTTATCCGCACTTCAGGTGAAAAATATGTCTAAAGAAGGAATTGTGTTTGTTTGTATCTAGTAGGCTCAAAAACCGCTGGACTAATTTTTATAAATTTTAATGTTGCATTACCGATGGTCTGGAAAGAATAAAAGAATAAATAATTTTTCGAAATTTTTAGTGGACGTGCACTTCCTTTACAAAGTTAACACTTTAACCTTTTTATATAAAGAGCTCTTGCAAGTAAAATTTTTTAGGTCTTGCTGTGTTATTAAGGTATCAAAGTACAAAATTTAACTAAATTATGCGGTAAATCTTTTATATATATCTGTTGCATTTTAACAAAACATCTTTAGTCAAATTTTAAAAGTTGAAAAAAAAATGTCGTTAATCATACGAATTTTCATTCAAAAAACATTTTTGTTTACGTTTTTAAAATTTTGTATTATAAGCGAAATTGTTCTTTAATTTTGTTTTATTTTAATATTTAACAAAAATTATGTTTTCGCAGAGTTATTTTAAAAAACTTTTTTGCTATCTTATCTCGACTTAAGATGTTTTGTCAAAATGCCACATATATGTAGATGCTTTTTGCCCGGTGGAAATAGAATCCTATTAAAAGTTCCGTTCACTTTGACCTTATCGTTTGTCTAGAAAAGTGTTTCAGTTAGACCTATGAAGAATTAAAAGTAACAGATAATGGTCATCTACACTTCAAAGTATATATGTACATATGGTTAAGTTGACAGTTTGTTATAGTTTAAGCTTTTTTAAGTAGATGAAAAAAGTATTGGTATTGGTTGCACAAATACCACACACAATTTTTAAGAGTCAAAAAAGCGGAGCGGGTTAATATTCTTCCAAAACAAAAAATTGGTTATTTTTGTGTTGAAAAAAAGTAACCAAAATGGAAAAAAAGTACACAAGTACACATTGGAAAAAAAAGTAACCAATTTTGGTTAAAAGTAACCAAAACGGCAACGCTGGTACCTAAGCCCGTTTCCTCTTTTGCCAAAGTTGATGTTTCAAATTCGTTTTATAATCTTTAAATCGTTTTTTAGCACATAAAAAAATTAAATAAAAAATATGAAAAAAAAATTATTTTTGCTCTAGATTAAGGAAAAAATATTAAAAAAAAATTTTATTTTAAATAAATAGTATAAAATAGGTAAAAAGCAGTATGATGGATATTTAAAATTCGCCTGTCAAAATAAAATAATTGCGTAGATTATTACTTAGACAATAAAAACAATCCTTTTTTCCACGCATACCCACTTTTATTTAACAAAAAAGTTTCAAATCAGCTTTTAAAAAAATACCACGAATTATGCAAGTTTTCTCTAACTTAACAAACAGCGGAGTTACGAGACATAACTCATTTTTTTCAATATTATGCTTCTTTTTTTACCGCTATGATCCAATGTATAGAATGGTCATGAGAACTGGCGTCTAATTCTGGCATTCGTGATCGAGTACTTTCTCGATTCGAAAGCTATTTAATATCTAATTATTTCAGTCAATACTGAACGAATCGGAATTATTTTTTCAGTGTTGTAAAGCATTAATTTGAGTTTCACAATACTGAAAAAATAATTTCGATTCGTTCAGTATCGACTGAAATAAAATTGCTTTCGAATCGAGGAAGTACTCGATCACGACTGCCAGAATTAGGCCCCTGATGTCAACAGCAACCAATTTGCAGTACACCAGTTTTTGTGCGCTTCTTTCTTCAATAAATGTTATAATGGACATTTTCAGCACCATGCAAAGAAGGATTAATAAGATTTTGTTTGTCGTGCTTAATTCCAAAAATTTACTTTGATTATTTTATTTTTATTTTTAAAAAATATTGATCCAATAGTAGATCCAGCACTTCAAACCCTACCTTGACGGAAAGTAAACATATTTTGTTATTGGCTTTTTGAACAACGAAATCGGAGAAGGCTAATTTGTGATGTTTGCTATATTAATTATATTTTTTTTCTTCGGTCTTTAAAAACTGACACATTATTTTTCATAATTTTGACCGAAAAAGTTCTGGTACAAAAAAGTTTTTAAAAAAAATATAACAACAATAAAAAAAGTAGAAAGTTTGTAAGCTGCGTATTTTTAGGGGATTTTGGTCGTGGAAGGACCTAACCACCAGTGTTGCTATATTTTTTTTAGAAAAACGGAGAATTTTCACAAAAAACAGTTTTTTGTGCACTTTAAATTAATTTTTATGGAATCAAACAAAATTTTTTTTATATAAAAAATATATGTGAATATATATGAAATTTGTGCAATTAAAATAATTTTTTTTGAAAATTTTTTGTCCGCTAAATTCCACATAACCTAAGCCTACAGTACACGGAATGTAAAGAGCCACATGCACATGTGGTTCTGACGTAATTTTGACGTCACTACGAGGCCACAATAGCAAGTTCATGATGTGTGATGACGACAAAATTACGTCAGAACCACATACGAATGTGGATTTTTACATTCCGTGTACTATAGGCCTTAGAGTAGGAAAATTTAACTTTTTCTTGTTTTGTTTTTTTTTTTATGGGGGATTTCATGTCAACTTTTGAAACCGATGATATGCCGTCGGAAAGGTTAATTTGTCTGGTTTCTCAGTATAATTTTTATTTTTAAAGTTTTAGAAATACTTACACACAAATAACTTTGAGAAATTCAAAATAGTACATATCGTCGGCTTAGAGTGTAAACCTGCTAACTCCCTTTTAACAAATTTTACAGGAGAGACAAAAAACTTTTTATTTTTCCTTTTTGCAGCTTGAGAGGAAAACCAAAAATATTGTTTTTTTTACACACTTCAGGACTCAAATTGAAGAAAAACTACATGCTGGTCGACGAGGCATATCTTTCTCTACCATACGGTATTAAAATCTCAATGTTGTACAGAATTATTGTTAGTTCATATTTAATATATGAAGATTCAATAAATAAATAATGAAAAAAAAAGTTTAAAAGACGGTCACAAACGTAAATGTGATTTTCTTCTGACATTTGGGGGATTCACAAGGTGTGCTATCAAGTCATATCGTCATAATGTCCTAAATAATATTTTACAATTGTTTAAAAAAAATATTGTTGTGTTTCAAACAAAATATGGTTTATGCTATGTTCACATTTGGGTTCTTAAACGCGTTTCAGCAGCTCAAACGTGATTAAGCTCTAATCACTGCAAAATCGAGATGATAACACAAACATTGAAGTTATTTGTTAATCACTTCAAATTGACATGATTGCAACTAAATCACTTCATAAGCCATATAGAATCCACTGAACATACCTCAAACTGAGTATAATGTAGAATCGGCAACATGATCGTGTACGATTTCTGCTTAATGCTTTTATTTTTTACTTTAAACAATTTATAAATTTTCACAATTTCATCATTTAAATGATTAAAATAATCTTCTGATAACTTTATAAAAGCATTTTTATCCATTTTTAATACTTCAAATAAATATAAATTTGTTTGTTGTGTTTTTTTTTTCTTAATAATCTGTCATCTTAAACATCTCAAATGTAATGTGAACGGCTTTGATTATCTTAATCAACATTTTGCTTAAACGCGTTTAAAACCACAAATGTGAACATACATATATTATGTAGTTAAATTTAAACGAAAATTCATTTAAAACAACTTAAAAGTCATTTAAAAAACGGATCATTTACATTTTAATTAAAACAAATGATTTTTACATTAATTTTAAAATTGTTCATATTTATTAAACTGCATATTCCTTCAAATTGAATAGTTTTTACTTTTAAAAAATAAATTTTAACCGACAAAAATCAAACTACGTAACAAAAAAAAATACGGAAAAAATTATTTTTTGGTAGTTTGTTTTTTGAATAACAAACGTAAATGTTAAAAAATAAAATTATTCGTAAAAAACTATATTTTTATTAAATTTTAACCTTACGGAAAACGAATTTTATAACCCACAATCAGTTACTGTAATAATTTTATAAGTGCACTACAATAAATCTTATCAAATTCATATGGTCTGTATTGGTAGTTTAAACGCCCAATTTTATGCGTTTAAAGATGGTTTATATCTTTAGTGATTTATAGATTTGTTGGCTTAAACACATTTGAAACCACAAAAAGAGTTTAACTTGCTCTGATTTTTTAGCCCTTAATATATAAAAGTTTGTAAGAGGTTATATCCGGAACTGCCGGTCAAATTTTAAAAATTTCTTCAACAAAATGAAGAATGAAACCAGGTCTAGGGCGCTTAACCTCCTATTCTTAATTCGGCTCTTTTAGAGAGTAAACGGGTAAAAACTGTCAACTTGTCAACCCGTCTATCTTTAAAACCAATAAACTTATCTAAAAAATAAAAATAAATTTGGAACTATTCACAAATTTGAACTTTTAAAAGGTAAAATTCGTAACTATTGTTGGTACTTTTTTGCAAAGTATTTTTCTCCATTTTTTGGTATATACGTATTAAATGGACTACCACTATAATATTGAAAAATAATAATGATACTTCAATGTGGTGAAAAATGTACCAAAAAGGAGAAATACAGAAAATTTAATTTGTTTCTTTAAGCCCTTATGACACTACATTTTTTATTCATTAATTGATATAGAATTGATAGAAAGAAACAGTAAATGTTAGAAAGAGCGAACTATAAAAAAGTTTTTAGTTTTTTTTTCTCTTGTTATGGTTTTGTTTCAGGGATGGCGTTGAGAATTTTTAAAATTGTACCAACAACCTTTAAAAATTGTACTTTTTTACCCTAATTGTACTAAAAGATTTTTTTTAGTTGAAATTAATTTTATTTATGTTCATAAAAAACATCAAAAAAAGGTATTATAAATCTAAGTTTAAAAAGTATCAACAAAAAAGTACAATTGAAACAACTTAGCCATCCCTGTTTTGTTTATTTTATTGAATGTTGCCAACTTTTTGTTTATGAGAAACCTAAAAACAAAAAGCGGTAAATCGCTGAGTTTGCCCATAAACCGCTGATTCAGCAACACTTTTAATATTTCAAGCTTGAAATGTCAATTTTAAGTTAAACAATTTTTCATTTTTTTTGACATAACTTCATTTTTTATCGATAACTTTAGTAAAATTTTTGACATTTTGCCATTTATCTTAATACAGCTTAACTCTTTGCACTTGGTAAATTTTTGTATTACATAATATTTGTACTGTTCACCAAAATTTGAACAATGCATTAAAAATGTAGTGTCATAAGGGCTTTAGCAGCTGGTACTTTTTTTAATAACCGTTAATATTGGACCTAGAACCATAAAACTCATCATACAATATCCTGAGTGATAAGCCTTTATGGCGGAACTTTTTCGGTCTTTAACTGGTACTATTTGAATTTCCTTTAGTATTGGACTTAAAACATAAAATGAAACATGTAAAGTCTTAAAGGAATCAACTTGGTACTCTTTCGTTCTTTAACTGGTAGTTTTTTATTTTTGTTAATATTGGACCTATAAACATAAAATTAAACATGCAATGTCCTAAGTAAATGAGAATCTGTAAGAGGAACTCTTTTGTACTTTTTTGTTCTTTAACTGGTACTTTTTGAACTTCCGCTAAGCATTAAATTTAACATGCAATGTCCTGAGTGAATACGAATCTGTAAGAGGGTCTTTTGGTACTTTTTTGTTTTTTAATGGTGCATTTTGAGTTTCCGTTAATGTTGGACCTTAAAACTTTAAATTCAACATGCAATGTCCTAAGTGAATACGAATCTGTAAGAGAGATTTTTTGGTACTTTGTATTTATCTAACTGGTACTTACTTGGGAAAGGGGTTCAAGGCCGATAATATTCAGAAAATATTTATTATCATTTTAGAAGAGATCTGTTAAAACAATAGATGGCGTACTCAAAATAAAAAGAAAGCCATTTTTACATGAGTTCGCTGTTCAACCTTCATTCCGCCTCCAGTCCAGGGCTGCCAGAAGATTTCGATAAGAAATCGGCATATTTTCAAAAAAAAAATCGGCATTATCGGCACTTTAATTTAAAAAAATCGGCAAACTTGAACTTTTTCATTTAAATACAATAAAACATATTTTTAATAACAAAACAGAAAAATGCGGCATTAACTAATATTTTAAACATAATAATCAATAAAAAAAGAAACGTTTTTTAAAAAATTTTTAGTTAATTAAAAACAAATATGTATATGTTTATATTTTGTACTTTAGGGTAATTTTTTTTAACTTTTTTTATTATAGACAAATATTTGAGTTTGACATTTTTTATTGAATCATACTGGCTTATTCCGGCAGTCGTGATGGAATACTTTTTCGATTCGAAAGTTATTTTATTTCTAATTCTTGCAGTCGATGCTGAACGAATCGAAATTTTTTTCGATGTTGTACCGCATTTATTTGAGCTTTCACAACACTGAAAAAATTATTTCGATTCTTTCAGTATCTACTGAATGAATTAAAACTAAATTGCTTTCGAAACGAAGAAGTACTCGATCACGACTGCCAGATGAGCCCACTGAAATCAGTTTCAAACAAGTTACCATGTTTTAGTCGTTGATTGAAATATCGGCATTTTTTGAGCAAAAATCGGCAAATCGGCACTTTGATAATTTAGAGGCAAAAAATCGGCAAAATGCCGATAAATCGGCAAATATGGCAGGCCTGCTGCAGTCTTTCTCTTCACTTGACCGCCCTCTGATCAAATGCGAAAGCGACCAAGAGGGGACATACGGAGAGTAGCCGTCACTCAAAAAATATCTAACTAATTTTGATGAAATTTGAATAGATAGATCAGTGTAATTAAAACACACTGGGTTTTAAGGTTTTTTAAAGCTAGGAATATGAAGGGACAGATCAAGGTATATTTATAGCAGGTAGTCTAGGAAAGCCAGCTGTTTATTTTTTATTTGCTTGTTTTGTGATACGATCTATCAAATGTTGTATAATAAACAAGTAAACAAGTTTTTTGTCTTTATCTTTTGTCTTTTTTGTCTCTTATCAACCCCTTTGCTGTTTGACAGTTCGTATCACATAACAACAATAAAAAGCCCTGTTGTTTGTTTTATTCTACAATTGTTGTAATCTCGCGGCTACCTGTTATAAATATACCTTGGGACAGATAAGCAATTTCTATTTTGATGAAATTAAAACTTATTTAGCGATCTACACACAATAAAACACAGAGGCTTTATGTTTACATGTGTATTTATCAAAAATGAAAATTGGGAATTTAGCACGTCATAGCGAAATCTTATTAAAAATATGGTTAGTTTGTATTATAAATAGTTAGTCAAAAAATCATTTAGGGCGGACAACGCCGCGGGAACGGCTAGTAAAAAACCGAAAAAAATCACAATTTTGGTTTCAAAAACATTTATGGTGTTTTCTTTTCTACAAAAAAATGTGACATTTTATTTTCAAAAAATGCAATTTGAAGTCTGTTTTTTTAAAATTGCATTTTTTTTTAAATAAAATGTCACATTTTTTTGTAGAAAAGATTAGTTTATTAGTTTACCATATTTCGAATTAAATCAAATCTATTTAATTGTAATCGGTGCACAACTTTTGATTTTATTTACAATTTACTGAGAAAACTGAATTGATAAAAATCACACAAAAATAACAAAATAATATAAACATGTTGTGTTTATATTAAAAATAAACGTTCACAAATCTGTATTTTTCATTTTAAAAACACAGATTTCATTGATCTGTTTGTAATTCCTGTTAAAGGAATATACGAATTTCTAATGTATGGCATTCGATATTTTATTTTGGTTTTTATTCTATTTCCGAGGTTACATGGGTAAAGATTTAAAACTCTCTCTCTAAAGTACCTCTACCTTGTATACCATGATACAATATTTAACAAAGAATTTTTTACATTTTCCCTTCAATATTTATTCTAAATATACATACAACTATAGAGAATTAATAAATTCCATATTCGTATGTTGCTTAGGTAACAAATTAAATTTATACATATTCCAACATTTTACTTTATGAAAATTGTTTAAGCAGTAAATAATGGAATTCAAGTTAAATAAACAGAAGTAAATCAAATAACTAAAGTTTAAATTTAATTTGCTCATAAATGGAAAATATAAGTTTTTATTGAATTATATTGATGAAAGAAAGGAATTTATATAATCTTTAATAAATTGATATCGCATAAGTTTTACACAGAGAGAAATTAATTGTTTCTACATGCACTTTTAATACCTTTTTATACCCTCCACCACAATAAGTTGTGAAGAGGGTATACTAAGTTTGTCATTCCGTGTGAAACTTTTTTGTTATTCATCTCAGACCCCATAAAGTATATATATTCTGGCTGCTTAAGTAATTCTAAGTCGATTTAGCCATGTCCGTCTGTCCGGAAACACGCTCACTTTTGAAAAACTCAAAAGAAATAAACAAACTAGGTGTAGTTATCCTAAGCAGTTTGGGATTGAATTTCAGCAAAATCGGTTCAGTAGGACCAGAGCTATGAATCAAAATGTGGAACCACCACCTTCCAAAACTTGGAGACTGAATGTGGAGGAGAGGGTGAAAAAGGCAACGATTGCGCTCTACGCATGTAAGGGAATGCTAGGCAAAACGTGGGGTCTAACCCCTGCTCTTACACATTGGGTCTACACAGCGGTGGCGAGACCAATCCTACTCTACGGGATACTTGTGTGGTGGACGGCCTTGGATAAGATATCGTACCGGAATATGCTAACGGGCGTACAGAGACTCGCCGAGCTTAGTATCACCGGTGCTCTGCGTAGTACACCGACTGCGGCAATGGATGTGATCCTGGACTTGCAGCCGATTCATCTAGTGGCAGAAGGAACTGCAAGGAGGTCTGCGATCCGCTTAAGGGCGACGGGACAATTTGCATATGGACTCTATGGTCACGGTAGTATTATAAGGGGAATAGATTGTAGCAGTGACTACACCATTCCGAGACTGACACTTGGAAGGAAACCATGAGTTACCCTAGAGGAGGACGGTTCGTTGGCAGGACTCCGATCAGGCCAAGGGACCTTCAGATTCTACACTGATGGTTCCAAAATGGAGGACGGAGTTGGAGCTGCAGTCTACTGCCGAGAACTGGGTATTCGGGAATCGTATAAGCTTCCCGATTACTGCGGCGTTTTCCAGGCGGAGGTTTTTGCAGCCAAAATGGCTGCTGATTTAGCACGTATTCCCGGCACCGAGAACTCGCAGGTAAACTTTTTCATTGATAGTCAGGCGGCGATCAAGGCTATAACCGCGGAATACTCATACTCATCTGTCGTCCAGGAGTGTAGGGACTCGATAGATAGACTCTGTGTCAATTGGAGAGTGCATATCTACTGGGTTCGCGGTCACCAGGGCATAGAGGGCAACGAAGAGGTGGACGAATTGGCGAAACGGGGGGCCCGTTTACCACGCGATAGGATGGTGGTCATCCCGGCTTCAATTCAGAATATAAGGAGAGATACGGACTCTGCTATACGGAGGAGATCGGAGGCGTTTTGGGAAAACACAGGAACGTACAGGGTTTCCAAGGTTATGTGGGGATCCTATGATCCGGAGTCGTCGAAAATTCTTCTGTCGCTATCGAGAAGAGACTGTAGACTTCTGATAGGTTTTATAACGGGTCATTGTTGGACTGCGGTATACGCCTATAGGGCGGGCCGGTTGAATAGTGACAATTGTAGATTTTGTGGGCTACCAGGGGAAAAGAAGACGGTAGAGCACTTGCTATGCTACTGTCCGGCACTCGTGCGCTCCATCTGACTGACCTTTTTTTACTTTTTTCTGAGGGTTATCGTACAATTGTGGTAACGCTAGGGACCTATTTGGTCTATGCGGGGTCTTTGTGACCGGCCACTCTAACCTAACCTAACCTTCAAAAACTTGATAATTTTGTTACAAAAACTAACATAAATGATCCAAAAATGCACGGAATGACATAAGATTTTGCACAAGTCCGTTTTATTCGACTAGAAATGACACTGTAAAATTTCGCGAAGGTCGGTCCATAATTTACCCTAAGCCCCATATAAACACTACTCCCGGAAAACAGTTTAGTACGCCTAAAACCGTAAAAAATAATGCAATCATAACAAATTTTGCCTCGTCACAATTTTATAGGACTATAAATGATACTGTGAAATTTCGTGAAGATCGGTACATAATTTACCCTAGGCACCATATATGCCCTACTCCCGGAAAACAGTTTAGTCTCCTAAAACCATAATTAATAACAAATCGTCACAGTTTAAGATAATAATAATAAAAAGACATCATACAGATATTACTCCTTAAACATTCGGACTGTCGGTGGAGGGTATCAAAGATTCGGCACAGCCGAATATAGCACTCTAACTTGTTTATAATAAATACCTTTTTTAACCTTGAAAATCAGAAATTGTTTTCGTGAGCTGGTTGTTCGCAAGTAAAAATTAAATTCACTGTTTATGCAGCAATTATCTATACTTGCAAAATATATTAATTTGCGAATAAGTGGTGAGTACAAACGTAGTATATCTGAAGTATTTTTTGTCTTAAAGCGATTTTAGAGATGGGGTTTTTAAGGTATCTATTAGGGTATTCATTTAATCGACCTTTTGCTTTAATCGGTTAATCACTCGATTAATTAACCGAGGTTTTGGTTTAATCGGTCAATAATCGGTTAATTTTGTTTTTGATCGGTTAACCGATTCATAAAGTTTGTTTCATAAATTAAGGAATTTCAATATATATAAATGCATTAATTATTTTTTATTTGGAGTTTATTAGTAAAAAAACAATAACGAGCAAACAATTCATAAATATGTAATATGCATTTTTCAATTACATAATACATTATAAGGGGATTCACAAGGTAAAAATGTTAATGCTGCGCTCATTGATTCGTCATAACTGCACAGTAGATATATAAATTATAAGCGGTAGCCAACAACAGTCATATCGTCGGCTTCATATGCAAACTTGCTAACTTCCTTTCAGCATATTTTACAGGAGAGACCAAAAACTTTTAATTTTTTCTATTTGCAGCTTGATAGAAAATTAATATATTTACAATTATTTTTACACAAATCAAGATTTAAATAGAAGAAAAACTATGTACATGCTGGTCGACGAGACGTATCTTTCTCTACCACACGGCATCAAAATCTCGATTTACATAAAAAGTGGATCTAGCCGGTTTGCATATTAATCCTTCGATATATATTTCTAGTAATTATTTAAAGACATACGACTTTACAACTTTATCACTACCTTGTGAATCCCCCAAGTATGTATTTATAAAAAAATAGAATAAGATAATTTTATTAGTTATTTCAATAATTAAAGAAGGAGATCTTATAAAATAGTCTTTTAGAAAAGTAATTTGGTTTAAATGTTTTGGAGTAAAGCGTTTCTTTTCTTCTATTTTGACAAAACTTGACTTAGAAAAAATTCTTTCACTTATCGTAGATCAATATCTTATTTTCCTTTTTCAGGATTTCTCTAAACATATAAAATATTCCATGATGCCCTTAGAGTCCTGTTTTAATTTTTAAAAATTGTTTAAACTTCTAGTTGTTTCGGTTAATTTTGTTAAAAGACTGATATGAGAAGGTATGAGAAGAAACAAATAACTAAACACATACTACATATAAAAAGTCCGTGAAACAAAAAAAGGTGTTGGCAATCAAACATTTAACCTATTTTTCGCCACATTCCTATTGATTGAACATTGAAATCGGTCGGCGGAAAATGGGTTGAAATGAAGATCACACAACACCTTTGTTTTTATGAACAAATATTTTATAAACACATACCTTTTGTATATGAGAGGAAACAAATATGTAATTAAAAACACAAAAAAATATGTTATCATACTACAAAAAATTAAAAATTTTATTACATCGGTTAATTGGTTAATCGGTTAATCGACTGAAATTAACCGGTTTAATCGTTAATCGAAAAAAGCCAATTTGAAATTAACCGATCAGTTAATCGGGTACTAATTAATCGGCAGCTAAAAATATTATACAAATAAAACCATAAAGCAAATAAGAATTATAAACACTCAAAGTCTTACTTGTAACTATATAAAAGCTTAAACAAAACACCAACAAACTAACAGTGAGTTTATCTTTTCTTACATTTCCCTACAATTTTTCGGCTTTTTTCCGACTCGAAGTTTTTACCAATATAATAATGCTTTATTCCGGAAATAAGCTTGCATGGGGTCAATGAAGAGGTATGGAAAGTTCAAGACTTGGCGCCTAAAATTTGAAGAGTGTTAACCAGCACATACTAGCCAACTTGAAAAAAATCAAAATCTCTTGATTTTTCTTCAACCAACTCGACAACTGCCAAACTAACCGAATTCGTACTTGAAATAAACCCAAAGTGAAATTAAAAGGAGAATTTTATTATTAATGATTTACTTACCCGTTTTACACCTTACAGAATTTCAATTATTAAACACCAGCACCATTCCCGGTGGGGTTTTTATTTAAAAACTTAATGTACATACATAACTGAGAATATAATCTAAATGAGAAGCAAGAGTTCTCAATTTTACTTTTTAAACATGGAAATAATGTGTTTTCGTGTTGTTCTGTTGTTTTTGTTGTTTCTACGCATAACAAGCAAATCGTTTTTGAACTACTTGTTTGGTATTGCTGTAGTGTCTGCGACAAACTTTGACAAGTTAAATGGAATTAAAACGCTCACTTTGTAATTTTACTCTCAGAGTGGCACTATCAACGAAAAGTTTGATCTTTTTTACTTGATTTAAGAATTTTGTGCTCATATACAAAAAAAAATCCGGGATATATTTTCTGATGTTTTCCTATTTAAAATAGTTTTAAGTATGTATGTTTTAGTGTTATTCATATATGAATATTTGAGTAAGACTCGTACTTAAAGTCAGCTTAAAACACTTAATTAATCCCGAGTGTTTTTCTTTTTGTGTAATAATTTTAGTTAACTAATAATTAAATTTGGGCCTTACTTGTTAAAACTTACAAATTTTTTCAAGGCTTGAAAGAAACTTATAAATAAAAGGCAATACTGTTTCTTTTTGCTCTTTTTCGATCAAATTGTTTCAATTAGAATACAAAATGTCTTAAGCCTTTCCCATCATATCTTTTATCTCTTCAACAACAATTAAATAAACACAATGTCAGAAAACTTTTCTACTTATCTACTTTATGGTATTTTGGATCAACAATTTAAAATAACACACTTCACTAATTGCTTTATGAAAACATTTTAAAACATTTAATAACATTTAAGGTCTATTTACCTTCTTAACCTCAAATTTATTTATTTACATTTTAATCTCTTTTAAATTAAACAAACGTTTGCTTAATAAAACTAATTAAAGAATTTTATCGATTTGGTTAATTTAAAGTTATTTGAAATCAAATTTGCTATCGAAAATAAAAAAAATTTACCACAAATTTAAAATTGAAAAATACAAAATTGTATTTATAAATAAATTTTCTTTTTCGAGATAATAAAAGTCAATATATGTTCAAATAACAAAAGAATAAAAATTATAAAAAAAAAAATTTGGTTTTGTTTAACATTAAAGGAACAAATATTTGTTAAGATTCCTTTTTTTTAAATAAATTAAAACTTAAACGATTTACTGAAACACAGTGGAGCTATCAACTATAAGGGACTTCGCGAAACAAAAAACTTTTACACATTTAAAGTTGAGCCCAAAAGGCTCAAATAAAGCTAAAAAAATTGATCTAATAACAAAAGTTTTAAGGGTTTGAAGGTTGTTTTCTTAAGGGCTAATAAATCGATCTTGTTTAACTCTCTTTTTTGTCTAAAATGTGTGTAAACACTAAATATCGCTCCTTGGTGTTCGGCTCGGTAGATTTGTGGAAAACACAAACGCTAATAGTGTTTGTGTAGAAAATCATTAAAAGAAATAACGTTTCCTGTTAGTCATCTTTCGAGCACAAAAATAATACTGTTTTTATCAAACTCAACAAAAGATGAGAACATTTAATTCCGTTCGGTTTTTCTTTTTAATCCACAAACTTCATTGTATTCGGTTCGGTTCATTAATGTTCGTCCCTTTTGGCTGGTAAAAATAACCAAACATTTCTTACAAAAACAAAATACATTAACGAAAAAATAAACAAAAAACCAGCAAAATAATTTTACACAAACAAAACATATACACAATACACACACAAGCTGTTCGTGGTGCAGTCGTTGCTAAAATGTTTTGTTTGTTCATTTCTTTACCAATGTAAAAAAAAAAAACATTATAGAACATTAAAATATAATGTTTGTCTACAGTATCACCACAATTGTTCTGTGTTTTAACGAAGAACAGAACAAAACATAATGTTCGGCTCTTTCTTGAACTGTAATAAGGGTTGTGTGCGTCTACACAATCAATAAAAAAATAGATATCGTTATTGGGTGGGTGAGCCGAACGCTAAATAATGTACTGTTTATTTTCGAACACTGGTTTAAACCAACAAATTTATAAATCAGTAAACATGAAATTAGGCGTTTACACTTCCAATACAGACCATATGAATTTGACAACATTTATCGTAGTGCTGCCACATGTTATTATTTAAACACCGTATAACACATGGAACACTAATTTACTGCTGTTGAGCTTAAACTTCATAAAAATTCAAGTTTAGTTGAACTAAACCAGCTTTTAAGCATTCACTGATTTATAAGCTATAAGCCCCATAGAAAGGATTAGCTGTCCAACGGACTGTCATACTCCGCTCACTATATGACATTTATGATCAATATACTCTATAATCAAAATTGGAGCGTTTTAAACATTCTAAGTGCCGCGAACAAGATCATAGCATACATTATAAATAGCAAATCATCCCCAGCTATTTTCCAGAACTCCGGTATTAGCAAGCTCGGTTCTGGCTACAGAAGTCTTGCACTGATCATATTAACTTGGTAATGATGCTACGAACACTGGCGGCTCTAGAAATGATGTTGCGTACCGAACATCGAAAGCCAATCAAGAATTTGGTGTGTTAAGTCCAAGTAAATAAACGGTCATCTCTTTAAACTAGTGTTTTTTTCATACGGGATTTCCAGGGACAAAAATCCCGGGATCCCACACATTTTTCGGGAAAAAAATCCCGGGAAATTTGTGCTGGAATTCCCGGGATTTTTTTATATTTAATTATGACAAATTTACTGTAAATAAGTTGTGTCATAAAATAGATCTGAGTCGTTTGGAAAAAAGGTCTTAAGTCAAAAAAAAAAAAACGCATTTTGAGTTTTTTATTGGCTTAATTTCAATTTTTTTTACTCTTTTTTTTTTTTTAATCACTTCAGTTTAGCACAACTGCTTCTAATCTATATCATCTTCTCTTAGGAGAAAAGTCTATGAAATACACCAAATAAATATTTTTCAATTGAACATAACGAAAAACTACAGTTTCTGACTTAACACAGTTTTGCCAAACGACTAAGAGATGTCAATTCATTTTCGATAAGTAAGGCAATGTTTATTTTATGCTCTAAAATTTCGAAAGAAGAAATTAAAGACCCAGATTTATTTTATAAAAACGAGAAAAAGTTGTCCCATTTGCTTTAAAAAAATCTAATGATTTTACAGCAGCTCTGCATAAAAGCTTTTTCGGATTAGATTCTGTAAGAGATGATGAAAAAAGTTATGAATAGAGAAAACGTTAATTCGATTCAAAGAAAAAAACATTTTTTAAAAAAAGGAATTAAAAGTTTTGAAGGAGGTGCTAAAAATACTGATAGTGTCTAGAGATTATACCCGGGAATAAAAATTTGAGTTTTTTGAAGCACTTAAGAGAAAAAGCGCATAATCGAGCGCTTCAATAAGAGAGCTCTTATACATAGTTGGGGGTAGTGCACTTAATATTGATTTAAATCGGCATTGCACTGTCACTAAATAATACTGCAAAGAAATTAGTTTGCACCCTTTTTTACCAGCTTAAGTGATGATTGTTATTTTTTAACTACCGCTAAAAAATTTTAAGTGATATTGCAAATTTTTTCACTATCACTAAACGCTGATTCGAATGCAAAAATCTACACTCAAATCAACTAGTGCAAAATTAGGACATGCTATCAAAAAAGCTGCACGCAAATATTGTCTCACTAAAATTTAAAAAAATATAACTTTGTATGTGCATGGTTTTTGATTTCTTTTGAGGATATGCATAAGTGAAAAAACATGAAACAAAATGAAATTTTGTCAATAACGGTACACAGAAAAAAATATATTAAGAAAATTTTTAGCAACACAGTTTGTTAAAAATAAAATTTTAGGTCAACAAACTTTTTGTTTGATTCAAAGAAAAAATTTACCAAATTTACACTTTGCAAAATAGCACTCAATAAAACATATTTAATAATGAAATAATTAAATATTTCTTCATATTCAATAAAAAAAATATTTGAATCAAAGTAAAGACAGTATTATAACAACTCTTGTCCATTTTTAAATAGCTCATAATTCTCATTTGTTTTACAGTTTTATCTGAAAAATATATTTAGTTTTGCCAAAATCTTTGGAAAAGGTTTCCTGATCATCTGGCCTAAGTAACCAGTGAAATGCGCATAGGAACTTTCTTATCCCCGCATAATACATTTAAGTGTTTTTATAAAAATATTAAAATTAAAAATTTATGACATCATCATTAATAAATAAAAAAATAAAGATTCGATTAACATTTTGTTTGATTTATTCAACATTTTCAACAATTTATTTTAACAAATCATGTAAACATTTTGTTGAAAAAAATTATTTTGGGCAATAACTTTTTTTATTGACTCAATAAACTTGGTTGTTGACTAAAAATTTAACAATTATACATACAAACTTTTTTATCAATACCGCAAAAATCGTCATCGCAGAAAATTCAAAAATTTTTGTAATCAAATATGCGATTTTCGTATTCAAATATGAAAATTATTTTTTTCTGTGTATATTTATTGGATTTAATCAATGAAAAAACAAGTTTTTAATTTTAAAATTAGTGCACCAATTTAAGTTGCACTCAAATGAGTGAAGAAAAAAAAGTTGCAATAAGCTGATGATTTCTTTTTTTAAATCAAACTATTTTTTTTTTTTTTTTGAGTGCAAAATTTTTTTTTAACATCACTATCACTCATGCTTAGTGAGGCTGCAAATTTTCAATTCATCACTCAACATCAACAAAATGATTGCAATATTTTTGCACTATCACTAAGTGTGAGTTGAAACTGCAAAATGAGTGCACTACACCCATCTATGTTCTTATACAGCAGTAAATGATGAAGAATAAAAAGGCTGACAACGAAGAAGGTTTTAAAGCGAAAAAAAAAACATATTACGATGTACGAAAATTATTGAAAAAAAGCATTTAAAGCAGTAAAAGCAAAACATTAATGAATATGCTAATGTAGTTAGCCCTTAAAAAAGCACTTTAGAAGTGCTTTGTTTGCATATTAAAAAAGCGCTTATTGTCAGCAAAAAATAGTGTTCCAAACCGGGATCACCTCATACAAAATTCAGGCATCCCATCAGCAGGTTTGAAGCGATTTCAGGTATGAATTCATACATAAAACCTGCTCCTTTTGAAGCGCATTTTTTACTGGGTATAATGTTCTTTTGGCTATAAAGACAAACATCCATAGGAGGGAAACGTGTCTAATCGTTGAAATATTCTTGATTAATATTAAAAATAAACTTTCAAACGATTTTGTAAATGTTTATTCTGAACTAAAATCCCTTCAACAAAGGTAAGAGGGTATATATAACTTTGTCATGCCCACAATATTGATCCTATACCCTATAAAGTATATATAGGGTGTTTTTTTAAGCCCGATAGAACTTGAAATTGTAAAAAATAACACAAAAAATTAAATTGTAATCAAAATTTTTTTTTATTCGAAAGATCAATACGTGACATTAACATTTGAAAATGATTTCGGGCATATGGGCACCGCGGCTGTTCTTGACGAAGCGCATTCTGGACGTCCAATTTTGGGCCACTTTTTCGAGCACTGCTGGCCGTATGTCACGAATAACACGAACAATGCTGGCCTCCAAGGCGTCAATTGTTGCTGGTTTATCAGCATAAACCAGTGACTTCACGTAGCCCCACAGGAAATAATCGAGAGGTGTCAAATCGCACGACCTTGGAGGCCAATTGACAGGTCCATTTCTCGAAATCAACTTATCGCCAAATTTTGATTTCAATAAGTCGATGGTTGCGTTCGCCGTATGGCACGTAGCGCCATCCTGTTGAAACCACATCTCCTCCGGATCAATGTCATCCATATTTTCAAACAAAAAGTCATTGATCATGGTGCGGTAACGATCTCCATTGACCGTAACGCGAGCTCCGGCCTCATTTTTGAAGAAATAAGGTCCGATGATGCCACCAGCGTGAAAACCGCACCAAACGGTGCATTTTTCTGGATGTAATGGAGTCTGTAGGGTCTCTTGTGGATTGGTCTCGCTCCATATGCGGCAATTTTGCTTATTAACAAACCCGTTAAGCCAAAAATGCGCCTCATCGCTGAACGCCATAAAAATGACGAAGTCGTCTATAAGTTGCGCGAATCGACGACTGATTTTCAAAGTAAATTTGGATAATTTCGTAGCGTTGTTCAAGCGTGAGTCTATTCATGATGATTTGTCAGAGTATACTGAAACGATAAAAAAAAATATTTCATCAAAATTTAATTTTTTGTGTTACTTTTTACAATTTAAAGTTCTATCTAGCTTAAAAAAACACCCTTTATATTCTGGGTCCTTATGAAAAGCCAAGTTGATTTAACGATTTTAAAATAATGTTCCCACTGTAATTTTAACAAGCATAAATAAACTGATATTAATATAAGAATTTTTTGTAGAAAAAAGGTCACAATAAAAATTCAACAAACAACTACCAATCAATTTGATTTATGACTGAATCCTTTAATTTTTGTCTATGTTTATTTTAGAAAAAAGAAAAATAATAATTGTGTACCCAACGAAAGAAAATGTAATAAATAGTTTCATTGTTGAAAATAAAAACTTAAAAAGATTTTATTTGTATTTGCTATTTGCTACCATGACATTAACAAATTCATTTTAATTCTATTCAAACAACAAAAGTTGTTGAAAAAAATAATAAAATTTATTGTTTTCAAATGAAATTACCACAAAAACAATTGGATTGATTGTTTAATGTATAGATTTTTAAAATTGAAATAATTTATTGAAAAAAATATAGTATATGGGAATTATTTCAGAGAATTGTATTTTTTTTTTTTTTAGATAACTAAAAGAATTGTTGATTAACAATTATCCTTCTTTATATATTGGTTCCCTTAGTTCTTATAAGGAAATCAGGGGCTCTTGAAGTTCCGGTAAACGGTTGGCTTAAGCTGATTTGGATTATGCATCCTGGGTGAGGTGCCTCATAATGAATTTTTATAGCGAGCCGCTTGCTTCAAGTCCGACGTCCGCTGCCAGCCGCACCTTACATGGGGAAAAGACGTTTGCCGATGGAAGATATTAGATTAAAAGCACCAATTACTCGCCTTGACATTCCAAGTAATGTACACTCAAAACTTATCGAGTGCCACCAAGAAATGCTCTGAGACTTTCCACTTGGAACCGTTGATTGTACCTTCATTAGTTTTTTGTGCTTAACATTTTCTTAAACCATACTTGCCATATATCTCCACCCCTTAGAGGGCTCCCATATTAATATGGCGATTTAATGAAATTGTTAAATTTAGCACCTGCAGCGCCCCTAGATGGTTTAAATGTATAACCGACCTGACCGACCACACTTTATTTTTTATCTCTATCTCTATTCCTTAAGGGGACTCCCATACAAAATTTTCAATACAGACTAGAAATATATTGAAAAAAAAGCCCCAAACTCCAATTTTTTTTTTTTTTTTTTTTTTTTTAACATTTTCCTTAAACATACCCGCCCTTTATCACCACTTTTTAGGGGGGCTCCCAAACAAATATTGCGTTTTATGAAATTCTTAAATTTAATGGAAATTTTTCGTCTTGTTTGCAACTTCGTATTTCCAATTTTTTATGATTTTTTTTGGTTTCATAAAGAAATTCGTTTTGCAGAGTCCGCAGAACACGATTATCTTTGCATAGGGCTTCTGTAAAGCAGAAATTGGTGGATTCTCCTGCAGGTAACGATATTAATCGAAATTACAATACAATCCAAATGAAAATTTCGATCGATATCGAATGCGGTAATTTACCTCCTGGCTTAGATAAACAAGGAGGATAAAAGTCTCCTTAAATATTTTTTGAATGCAACGAATATTTTGAATTAGGAGAGGGGCGAATCAGCCTCTTAGACTGTCAAATTAATGCTAGAAGTATTATGGTATTTTTTATGTTAAATACAGTCAAATACACATCTTTTATATCCAGACATCGATTAGACCTTTACGGTTAGACTATGTGTCCGTACACAGGGAATGAATATACTCTCAAAAGGTATAAATTGTTTTCTTTAAAACGCTTCCAAAACCAAATAACAGTGTCCGTTGAGAAATGATTGAAGAATGATTTCCGTTAAGGGAGATTGCACTGAATTATAGAAAAATTGCCATGGTACTTTTTCTTTTGGGTAAATATTAGGGTATTCAAACGATTAACCGTTGTTCGATTTATCGATTAATCTTGAGCGATTAACTGTTCGAATAATATAAAATTGTTTTTTTTTTCGATTAATAAATAATTCGAATAATTTATGTCGATTAATCGATTTATGGAAAATTTGTAATATTTGTATTTTATTAAAAAAAGAAGCCGGTAAGTTTTGAACACCCTTCTATTGTTTCTTAACTCAGGAACATTTCCTTCGCGGAACTATTTTTTGTGTAGTACAAAGACTGAAACCAAAGAATTAGGGAATATTTATATTTAAGAATGTTTAGTACAGACTTTAACCACAATGATTCTGATGGTGAAGAGGTTTTTTTGAGACGAATGAAAACAACCTTCTACCAGACTTTAACAAGGCTATTAAAAGTATTTAAATTGTAAAAAAATCAAAAAGAAATTTAAGTGGTAGATGGGAGACTACCAATTTTTGGAAAAGACAAGAAAAAGAATAGATGAATTTGATATGCTTTATAACGCTTTGCTTTCAATTTCTCCAACGTCAACAATAAATTAAAGAATCTTTTCTAAATCAAGTTACATCAAAACAAAAGAAAGAAATCGTTTGAAACTTAAACATTTACGTCTGTATTTATAAAGAAAGAATTCTTTCTTTCGTACAAATACATTTAAAACGAAAACAAAATTTTAGATTTTGTTTTAAATGTAAATTTTCGAAAGAAAGAATTCTTTCGCACTTCGGAAATAGGCAGTTAGTTTTTGGTCCTTTTTTTTAAACTATACAAAATTAAAATTATTCGAATAACCGAATAATATTAAATTGTTCGATTATTATTCGATTAAATTTTTACCCCAAATGATTATTCGCGCGATTAGTATTTCAATACAAAACATCAATTAATTAAATACCCTAGTAAATATTATAGCGTTCTCCTAGATTTTATTTCTTACTTCTAAAAATTAACTTAAGAGTTTTTTTTTTTCTAGTTAATGCATACAATTAAAGCTTTATTACATCTTTTATCATTACAGTTACATATTTTCCCTGGCCTTGGCCGATTTATTGGTTATTGTGACAACGGTACCGCTCACCTCCACTGTTTACACGGTAGATTCTTGGCCCTGGGGTAGTTTTCTTTGTACCCTATCGGAATTTTTTAAAGATGTATCAATTGGCGTATCCGTCTTTACACTAACCGCTCTATCGGGAGATCGATATTTTGCCATTGTGGATCCACTACGAAAATTTCATGCCCATGGTAAGTTTGTAAGAAAGAAAAAAAAACGTTAACATACCAGTAGTAGCTACAAAACATCATCAGGGTTAGAGATATAATTTAAAAATCAAAACACAACGTGCAATAGCAGAAGAAGTAGGTAGCGATAAATAATATTTAAAGGTAGTTTTTCTATAATATCTTTAACCCTGATGATGCTACTCGATATTTGGTAGCGAAATATTGGAAATAAAAATATGATTTCATAAAAAAAACAATATTAGAACTCGAGCTGAATTAATTACGTTAGAATAAAAAAGTAGAATAAAAACAAATTTGAGAAAAACATTAACTTTATAATTATAATTATTCTAATTAAATTTCTTTATTTTTCAAGGAGGTGGTAAACGTGCCACACGTATGACTATTGCCACTGCTGTATCAATTTGGTTATTGGCCATTATCTGTGGTCTGCCAGCCTTAATTGGCACATATATCAAGGTAACCAATAAATTAAATTTCTTATACTTTAAGCCTCAAAATAAACTTAAAAAGCTAATTTATCAATATCCTTCTCTACTAATGAGTTAGTGTTTTTATCTCCATGTGTGTGTGTGTGTGTGTGTTTGCTTATGTATTTATTTTCTTGTCTAGAAAGTCGAAATCAACAGCAGCAAATCGTTTTCATTGTGTTATCCATTTCCGGAAGAATGGGGTTTTGAATATGCCAAGATTATGGTATTGCTACGTTTTCTTGTTTATTACGCCATTCCTTTGGTTATAATTGGTGTCTTCTATGCCTTAATAGCCAGACATTTAATGTATGCAGCCAATGTACCTGGCGAAATGCATGGAGCTGTTAGACAGGTAAGTTAAATTAAATTATAAACATCTTGTTTGTGCTGGGCACAATGGGTTGAAAAGTGCCATTTGAATTTAAATCATTTAAGTAATACTTAAAAAAATTATTTACATATACATAAATATACATATAAATATAGATAAATATACATATGTGCCCACAAGCATTAACAACATAACCCGATTTCGGCAAGTGCTCTCCAAAGCGTTTTTAAATTCAAAAACCGTTGCCCAAAATCAGGGAATTAAGATTAAGCTTTATTTGCAGGCTCTGTATTATCAATTTTATAATATTTTAAATTTTAATTAAACGTTTAATAAAACAGCAACAAGATAAGGAAAAGAAATAAGTAAAATTGTTTATTTAAGACACAAGTTTTACGCTTTTTGGCATCCTTGGCAGCTGTCAAAAAAGCAAAGGATGCTTTGGCGCGTGGAATGCGAAAACTAGGCGTTTTTAAGCGTCACAAGCGGTGTGGACCTCCAGTTTTGTAATTGCATTCTCTAACCCATAGTGCAATTGACAAAAATTTAAATGGAAAATTCAAAAGTCTTAGTAGGAAACAATAGAATACAATAATAGTGGAGTTCAGTATTAGGCTTGCAAAGGTGCAAATGCAAAATATCGTAGCTCTTTTGTTAAATCCAACAACAAAATACACAGAGTTTCCGTTAGATTTCATTAAATTGCAACGAAATTTTGCATTTGCTCTTTTGCAAGCCTAATACAGAATCCCCTAATAATTATTAAAACAACATGCAAATGCCTTCCTGATTGCTCATATATCATTTATGATATTTTTGAATAAATGGTTAAGAACAAAAAACATAGTTGGATTATAATTTTAAAAGAATGTATTCGCCTTGATTAGAAATTACAAAATTATCTTTTTTCAAATTTCTCAGTTTCACTTGAGAATGTAATTTTAAATTTTTTTTACAAAGATTTAATATTTATTTATCCGAACACTTAAAATTTCATGTTTCGTTTTATATCTTTTTTATTCGTAGGTACGTGCTCGCCGCAAAGTTGCTTTGACAGTTTTGGCATTTGTGGTTATTTTTGGCATTTGTTTCCTACCAATTCACGTTTTCATGCTGTGGTTCTATTACTGGTAA
The DNA here is from genome assembly GCA_963931875.1 of Pollenia griseotomentosa. NCBI lineage: Eukaryota > Metazoa > Arthropoda > Insecta > Diptera > Polleniidae > Pollenia > Pollenia griseotomentosa. Next base: position 149,743,920 of record OZ007564.1, read on the forward strand.
GTCTTGTGCATTCATTTGGGACATTACATTTGAGAGAAATACAAATATTTGTAGAAACTCGTACACGCTATCACTGAAATAAATAACAGCGTTGCAAAAAAGAAATGTTAAGCATAGTTGGTGTGTCTTTTTCAAGGATTAAAAAATGCTTTCTTAAGCCAATGAGAATTCTCTGTGTATGCATTTATTATTGGAAAATATATGTATTTATAAAAATAATTTTTAAAGTGTCTAACTGTAACAGCGTTACAAAAAAATGCCCTGGTTGTTTCTTTTTGTTATTTTTAGTGAGTAATGTTGCAAAGCTAAATGTGACAATTTACAACTTTAAGTGTTGATCCAGAGACTTATGGTGTTTTCTTTTCTACAAAAAAAATACCACATTTTAAAAGGTGCATGCATAAAATGTCTTGCCTAACATGTAATAATGCAATTTTTTATTTGACGAGAACAAAACACAAAAATGGATCGCCCTGTTTTTAACAGCTGACAAAAAGTTTGTTCTTCAATATATAAAAAAAATATGTACATAAATCAAAAAGTATGTTCTTCAAAATATAAAAAAAATATACATAAACCCAAATTTCTTAATAGATTGATATTAAATATAAATAAATAAATGAAGAAAATTAATCCCCAAATTCCAATTTCTTTAGTTTGTTTTTCATAAAATATGTAAACAAGAAAATACCTTTGCCAGATTGCCAATTTATTAACACCAAGTTTTTACGATTTCTTGATTTGACGTTTTTTTTTTTTCAAAAACAATTTTAAAACACCTTAACCATTTAAATTTTATATCACTGACAACCTACCATTAACAATTTAATTCTTTCTTTTGTTTTTACTATAAATTAATAAAAAAAAATTACTATTAACCCTTAAACACTCAAGACCGCCTACAGACGGTCATGAGAATAATTAAGTATTAAAGAAAACCCTTTTTTTCACACTGTTGCGATGCAAAAAATTTAAATGAGTATACAATTCTCAGTATAACGGTACCAATTGAATTGAATGATTGAGATAGTGTGGAATAAGGAACCATTCTAGTCAGAACTTTGATGCGAAAAGACAAATAAATATCAAACTACATATTTAAATTTCAGGTATTTGAGGGTTAACACTTAAAATTTTTATTGTCCTGATTAGAGGCTGTTTTTTCCCAACTTCGTCTGGTAACCCTATATATAAACAGAAGCCATCTTTTTACAGGGCATTTTCAACACTCTCGATTTATACGGGGCGTAAAGTGCAATGCCTTATGACATTTAAGGGTGAATATTTTTAGAATAAAACACGCTGCCATTTTAAAGAGCAAAGCATTTTTAAGAAACGAACACCAAATTGCATTTTTTTAAATAAAATGTGACATTTTTTGTAGAAAAGAAAACACCATTAGCCACCTTGTATAACTTAGTTTTATTGCTGAACTTTATTTGGAAATCGTAGAAAAGAAATAAGAAATTATAAACTAGATTTTCACTTACAACATTGTACAGTAGAATCTCACAAATTAGAACCACTTTGTGCACCGGGCAGTTCGAATTTCTGAAAAGTTCGAATTTCTGGACATTTTTTTTTTGCAGAAAATGATAAAATTATAATGAAATAGTAATGGATAATGACTAGTTGTGTAAGCTTTATTTTAACTCAAATCAGTTTTTATTTAATAACATTTAATTATACATATTTTTTTAATCTTTCACACGTATGAACGCTTCACTTTGACCTTCAGTTATCAACTGACCCAAATTTGTACAAGCATATCAAATTTCATACGCATATGACCGAAGTATACACACCACCAATAACTCGGTGATTCCCCGTTTTATTTTTACTTTAATAAGCGAAAAAAATAATTTTTAGTGAAAATACAAAAAAAAAAAAAAAATAAAAAATGTTCTAAATTTAGAGCGTTTAATTTGGTTTTTCGCCTATTAAGTTCAAAATCATAAAAAAATGTTCCTAGTACATATGTAGAAATAAAAACAAAAAAAAAATCACTTCCAGAAATTAGAACCACAGGTTCTAATTTCAGAACGTCCAATACATTGAAATGGCCGGTTTTAATTTCTGGACTGATCGAATTTGTGACGGTTCGAATTTGTGAGATTCTACTGTAATAGAAAAAAAACAAAGAAATATTTATATTTTTTATAAAAAAAATCATTCCTTAATTGCAAAATATGAACTTATTTTCAAATAAAGCATTTGCCAAAGTTTTTGGGAGAAATGTGCAGAAACTTAAGAAAATTGCTGATAATAATAAAAAAATAAGGCTTAATAACACTTAATAACAAAATTCACGATTGCCCACGATGTCGATCGACAACTTAAGCTACACTGATAGAAAAATGCATCTTCATATTGATGATGCCCTTACATCACAATTGTGACATCAATGTTACTACAAATGGCATCAATGATGCAAAAAGTAACATCAATCCAATGAGTAACGTCTTCGTACAATTTTGTCATTTTTTTAGTGTCATTTATTTTATGACCATAGTGACATCAATTCGATGCCACATTTTGTATATTATTAACATTATTTTCATGATTACAATGTATTATAAGAAGCAAAAATTCCTATATTCTATTTTTTAAATTATTTAGTTAAATACATGAAATTTTTAAAGTTGCCCTAGTGGTGCCATTTCACCATGCCACTGACTATTGACTTCTCGGTCGTCAGATTTTACTTTTCTATCGTAATCCGTTTATTCATTAAGTGCGTTCGAGTACTTATACAGTAAAATGCAGTAAATGCGTAATTACTGAGTAAAATTAAAAGTTACTCTCGAAAAAAACTGTTGCGCAAAATACAATAGCAAAAAAAAAACGGAATTATTCCCGATATGGTTTTTACTTTAAGAACTTAATGTACATATATGTATAAATGAAAACATGAACAAACTGAGAAGCAAGAGCTCTCAATTTTACTCTTTGAACATGAAAATAATGTGTTTTCGTATTGTTCTGTTGTTTTTGTTGTCTCTTCACATAACAAGCAAATGGTTTTTTAACTACTTTTGTGGTGTTGTTGTAGTGCCGCAACAAACTTTGATAAGTTAAATGAGATTACCAGCGTTTAAAAAACTGCAGTCGAAGTAGAAAAACTGTCATTTCTTCTACTTCTTCATTTGCCATTGACCAAATAAAAACTGTTGCTTTTACTTCAGATTCATTAAATGTAAACAGTCGCTGTCAAACCAACTCAAAAAGTGAAAAGTTGATCACAAGCAGCGTTGCCGTTTTGGTTACTTTTAACCAAAATTGGTTACTTTTTTTCCAATGTGTACTTGTGTACTTTTTTTCCATTTTGGTTACTTTTTTTCAACACATAAATAACCAATTTTTGGTTTTGGGACAAGCTTAAACGCTCCGCTTTTTTTAACTTTTTAAATGTTTATGGTATTGGTGCTTCTAATACTGTTTCTATCCACTTAAAAATGATTTTTCTAGAATATTAAACTGTCACAAACTATCAGCTTAACAATACAAAGCGCCTATTAGACGCCCATACTTGGTATGCGAGAATGGTATCCATCATACCATCAAACTCGTGTAATAGCGAAAAATTCGTGTATGTCAGTTTGATATGTTAAAAATTCAAAATTTTTGATTTTTATGTATGCTATCATACCATCGTACTCGTGTTATAGCAATTCTGTCATACTCAGTAAAAACTTAATTTGAACTTTGCAAGCAAAGGGTAAAGATGACTTGGTAAGAGCTCGCTTTTTTAAACGGTTTTATTTAGAAATATGATCTATATTTTCAAAAATAAAACACGTAATAATTGACACAAAGTTTAATTAAGAGCATTGAACGATAGAATGAAAATGCGGATCTTATTTTATAAAGAGCCTTGTTTTTCGAGAATTTTCGAAAAAAATGGTCCAATTATCTCATGCGTGGATAAGGCACACCCTGCGGCAATGCAATGGTTTGTGATGTTTCAATCGAGGGTTGCGGGTTCTTGGAGACCAGTAACGGCAGTTTTGCTTGTTGACGTGGCCGTTAAAGTGAAAATGATCCTCGCCGCTCCAAGAAAGGGATTTACAGTTCGAAAACGCTCCAACATCATTTCACAAAAATTATTTCGTAAATCAAAGTCACTTTCTTTCAGTTCTTGAACGATTTAAATTTTAAAAGGATGGAACTTCAGATCCTTTTTTAAAATTTCTTGAATAATCGCTCTTGGAAGTCCCAGAGAGGCTGCACTTTTCCGTATTAAAAGTCGCGGATTTCCACGTAAAGTGCTTTCAACCAGTTCAATGTTTTCGGAAGTGCTTAAAGATCGACTGGGCCCTGGCTGAGGGGCATTCAAGCCGCATCAGTTGGGCGGACTCTCCCACCAACGAATTAAATTTACACTCGGTTTATCACGTATTCGCTGAATACCGAACTTTGAACAAAATTGTCGAGCAATTACTCTTAAAAAATGTGTCCACAGCGAACGCGCGATGCTCACTTTTTGAAATAATCGTATTTAAAAATAAAATTTGCCACCAGAAACCCTGTATATACAACCTTCACTACTTTTAATGCTTTATAGGTCTAACTGAAATAATTTTCTAGGAAAAACGATTAGGTGAAATATCTTTCCAAATCCAGCCCGATTAATATGATTCTTACTATTTTCGCTTGGCTGAAAGCATTTATATATCTGTGCTCACGAGCAATAACAGTTGAAGTCGAGTAAGGAAAAATTTTACTTATAAAATGCTATAAAATTGCTTACTATAAGCTTAATAAAAATTCCCTGATTTTTGCCAACGGTTTTTCAATTTAAAATGCTCTACTGAGCACTTGCCGAAATCGATTTAAGATAATTTAGCTCAATTTTGCGCTTTGATACAGGAAAGCTTAAGAACTTCTACTTGTAATAGCTACTTATAAAAAAGGTTAAAAGCTCTAGCTCAAAAAGTTTTTCAAATAGACGAAAATAAGTGTTAACTTGGTATATGCGATGCCGGGCCCACGAAAAATTGTATAGCCTATTGTTTTTTCCAGACCATCGGTAACTTAGTGTCAAAATTTTATGAAAATCGGCACAGCGGCTTAGGCGCATTTAATACAAAATAATTTTGGTTACATTTTTTCGCTTTTGGTTACTTTTTGATTTAATTTTGGTTACAATTTGTTTTGGGTCGTGGCAACGCTGATCACAAGTTTAAGTTTTTTGTTTCGACAGCAATTTTTTAAATCCTGATTAAAACGCTCACTTTGAAAGCTTACTCTCAGAGTGAAAGTACGTTTGAGTGTTATTCGTACCAGGGATGGAAATCATGGTACAATTGTACTTTTGTTAGTACATTTAGGGCCCTGTGGTACTACCGTGGCTTACTTGGTAAAATTTAACTATCTTAACATTTAGCTATGTAACAACATAAATTTTGTTTCTTGTCAATGAAAAAAAAAATAATTGATGCAATGAACACATTAATTTAATTATAATTCTTTTCAAAAAACTTATCTAATTGATAAAAAGAAAACTAATGAACAAAAGAATAATTGAAGTCAATAAAGAATTTATAACTTACAAGATTAAAGGCGATTCATTCGATTCAGCATAAAAGTTAACTTAACACAAACGACCATCTGGAATGCGGCTCTTATTGCCTCCTATAAATCTATCTATTGAAGTCAACAAATTCGTGTTTATTTAATTTTAAAATTACAGAAAATTTATCTAAAAATATCTTATAAATAGAATCTCGGAATTTATTTATAATGGTGAGTAAAGCGGCTCATACACTTGCAATAAAATTGTTCAATTTTACGTATTGTACAATTATATCGCCAATGTGTATGTGATATTCGAAAGTGGCACATTATAATAGCAACAATCAAAAGACTTTTGATTTTTATTGCACAACGAAAAGAAAGCGAAATGTGTTGGCAACATTGTACAATGCTGTTAATGTTATTCCTATAGGTTATGTTCACCTTTTTATTGAATAAATGAAACCATTGTGCGACTTAGTGCATGATATAGGACAGAGTGGAAATAATATGGCGAATAGCATATACAATAATATTGCAAGTGTATGGGCCGCTTAACATTTATTTTATAAATTTTCATATTAATTCGAATGTGTATTCTAAGCAGTGTTGCCAGTGAATTTTTCGAAAAAATAACTTCACATGCTAAAAAAAAAAATATGATTTTTCCCAACACGTTGAAAAAATTTCCCCTACAAAAATCCCTACGCATTATTGTCATTAAAATAGAGGAAAAACATTCAGGTATGTGATGAAAAACGATCGTTTTCAAAATGATCGTTTTAAGCAGGTGTGATGAATTTCAACCAATCCATTTCTGAAGTAAAGTTTTAATTTTTTTTTTCAAAATACAGTTGAATTAACATATATAATAAAGAATTTGAAAGAATATTTCAGTGGTCAAAAAAAGTATTCGACAGGAAATCTTTTTTTTTTAAATCATTTATTGTGTTACACGCAGAAAAGAATTTAAAGCATTTAGCTGTAATTTTTTATTGCAGTGAATGTATTCGCTTATTCAAAGTTTGAAAAATTTATAATATTTGAAGATGTGAGATAATTGTACGTATTTTATAAAAATCGCTTAAATTGCAAAGCAAAAAAAGTATTCGACATCACTAATTTTTTGACGCCTTTGCATTAATATGTTGAATATGTGTGTTGTTGTTATTGTTAATACCGTTAGAAATTTAGATCGAAGCTGTTTTCAAGCATTGTTTTCATTTAGTTTCACGTTGTTACAAAGATGGGGCGCAAAGGAGGAGAAACTTCTATTGAAATAAGAAATTTAATAATTCACCATTTTGAATTAGGCAAATCGGAAAATTCTATTTCAGAAATCGTTGGAAGGCCACGGACTACTGTCCATTATATAATAAAAAAATACAAAGAAGAAAAAACTGTTGAAAATAAGCCCAGGAGTGGTCGTCCACGGAAACTTACAGAGGTACATGAGCGACAAATTGTGCGTGAAGTAAAAAAAAATCCCCGAGTTAATGCATCAACTTTAGCCAAAAATACCCAGGAATACGCAGGCATTGCAGTTACTCCCCAAACAATAAGAAATATTTTAAAAAAGCACCAATTTCATGCACGATCAGCTAGGAAGAAACCTCACATCTCAAAGAAAAATCGAAACACGAGATTAGAGTTCGCCAAAAAGTATGCAAATAAGCCAGCAGAGTTCTGGATGAATGTAATTTTTGCAGATGAAAGCAAATATAATCTTTTTGGATGTGATGGTAAGGTTCTAGTATATCGAAAACCAAATACAGAGTTGGAGGAAAGAAATATGGTGCCAACGGTTAAACACGGTGGAGGTGGTGTTATGGTCTGGGGATGTATGGCGGCATCAGGAGTGGGTAATTTATCGTTTATTGATGGAATTATGGATTATTTGAAATATATTGACCTTTTGAAGAAAAATTTGCGTCCAAGCGCAGAAAAATTAGGACTTGCAGGCATATTTAAGTTCTATCAAGATAATGATCCAAAACATTCTGCAATGAATACAAAACTATGGCTTTTGTACAACTGCCCGGACGTGATAAAAACGCCGCCACAATCTCCAGATCTTAACCCAATTGAACATCTTTGGGGTCATCTGGAAAAAAAATTGAGATCTCGCGAGTTTACAAATAAAAACCAGATGAAGGAGATTCTGCAGGACGAATGGTATAAAATTGATCCAGGATACACAATGTCATTGGTAAAGTCTATGCCTGAACGTTTAAAAGAGGTTATACGTCGCAAAGGAAGAGCAACTCGTTACTAGAATATAAATAATAGATAATTTTCTAATAATTTTTGAAATGTCGAATACTTTTTTGTTTCTTTTTTTTTAGCTTAAGTTGTAAATATTATGTTTTTTGTATTAGTAGTTTTAAAGATCTCATTTTTTTTATTGAGTTATATTCTTTGTTTCTTAATTAATAAAATTTTATGTCAATTTTGACACTGAACCAAATCTAATTTTTTTTATTGAAAAACAAAAAAAATTTATCTATATGTCGAATACTTTTTTTGACCACTTTTGTATATACAAGAAAACAGAGGAAATTTATTGGAAATCAACTTTTAAAGATACTGGAAACGACATTATCGTTTTCAAATCGTATTTTTTTCAAAATCATTTTCCATCACATACCTGATTAGTTATAAAAAAAACATTAGTTATAAAAAAAAATAAGTACAAAACAAACAAATTTTTATCATTGATACTTTGATCTTGCCGATTATGCGGTTGACACAAAAAGTTGGTTTATTTTTTGTCTTCATTCGGATTTTACAGTTAATATTGCAAAAGTTCATTGTTTTTTTATTGCTTGAGAAGATGAGAATATAAAATGTAGAAAAAGTGAAAAACAGTCTATATACATATATAAAAGAGTTGCGTGATTGACTGACTGACTCATTCGTCATCGCCCAGCCCAAACCGCTGACCTTAGAAACTTGAAATTTGGAGTAGCGTTTGGTCACTCCCCAAATCGATCCACTCAGACGGGATTTTTCGAAATTCGAATGTTTAGGGTGTAAAAAAGGTATAAACGGGAAAATTCGGTAACCTTATATCTCCAAAACTAAAAGGATGCAAAATAAATGTAATACTTATCGTTGTTCTTAAGAAAAATAAGCGAACAGGTGTCTGGTACTTTTTTGAAATTCGGCCTTATTAGGGAGTAAACGGGTAAAATCTGAATTTTAGTACTTTTTTGCCACCCCATCTATCTTTTGAAACAATAAACATAAAAAAAGTTAATACCACATTCGAAACTTATCAAAAAAATACGCATACGAATTTGGTACTTTTTCGAAATTCGAACATTTAAGGGCTACAAATCGTATTTATTTTTGGTACTCTTTTTACAAAACATTTTCCTCCATTCGTAGACATATTCGTTCTAAATTATGGGCTACCACTACAATACTAGAATTTTTGATACTTTAATGAGGGAACAATATAGTACCCAAAAAAGGAAATACGGGAAATTTGATATTTTTCTTTAGCTTTTTGGTTCTACTAAAGTAGCGGGTTAAATGCTAGAATTTAAGCAAGTTTAAACCTAGAAAAATAAACTTTGGCATAAAAATATGTCCACGAAGAAAAAGGAGACGCTTACGAAATAGCGCGTATATACTAGTTAATTGATAAAAATTGGGAATTGAGCACGACAAACAAAATCTTGTAAATCAAAAATTTGTTTTAAAAGCTTAGAGCACATTTTGTTTTGCACTTTCACTCTGAACAGAAATAGCGCTAGTGATAGGGTAAACCGCAGTGTACATATCTCTTTTTCCAGTCACTTATAGCTGTAACAATTGGTACACACTACTCGTTAGCTTCTTCGCTAACCCTAAGTAATGCCGGAAACATATTTTTTTTCTAGGACAAATTGTTTAAAATATCTTAGAAAAACAAATACATGCATATTAGTGTCGCCAACCACAAACAACTCTGGAAATATATTTTTAAATGAACCGTTTTGAACAAGAAAATATCACTAAAACTACGTTTTTTCTGCATTTATTTCATAAATAAGGCGATATGACATACATATTGGAGATTTTAAAAAATCTGTCCGTACAACTTTGCTTAAACCTAAAAGGTAGGATGGAGCATAATTGAACTTATCGCTCACTTTAGGTCAAAATAAAGTTGTTATAATGGAGCACTTTGTAAACGGCCGACAAAATTCTACCTTTAGCTGTCGGTTTGTTGTAAAAACGGTTCTAAATGTATAGACATAAATATGTATGTAATATGTATTTATTATTTTTATGTTATATTTTTTGTGTACTTATGAATTTTCATACACGTTTTTGTTTTTAATAAAAATTCAAAAATGGTACCATCCATGGTGGAATAAGCAGGTGGCATCGTTACGGCAACAAATACAACATTACAACAAAAATGGAAATTACATCACCGTTTACGTCAAAAAATATATTAAACAAAAATCAAAGCGTGCTGCTGAACGTGATGAAATAAATAAATTTTTAGACAATTTTTATTTAATTATGGTCAATATCTTATTTATTTTAATTTAAAATTATCAAAAACTTTAATAAAATACAATAATCCCAGCACAAAACGTGGACTTTTTGTAAACATAAACAAAACTTTGACATAAACCTAGACAAACAATGCAAGAGCAAAAAATCGTCATCTGGCGTAGTGCTGCCACCTGTTTATTTCATCATGGTACCATCATTCTCTAAAAAGTACATTTTGTTTTCATAGTTGGTACAAAACCAAAAAAACATTTTAAACCTGATTCGAACTTGAATTTTTGAGTACGACTCGTACTTAAAGTAAGTATAAAAAACTTAATTTATCCCTAGTGTTTTTCTTTCTGTGTATGTACTAGAGTTGTTAGCCGATTAAAAATAATTCGATTAATCGATCAAACAAACAAACTCGAATAATTTTAAAATTGCGATTTTCGAATAACGAATAAATCGATTAAATTATGTCGATTAATCGAAAAAAAAATTTTATTAAAAAATAAATTAATAATAAAAGACTAATAAGAAATAAAAGCTTAGAATTTGATTTATTCTCATACGTTTTTAGCGATTTTATACAAAATGTAGGAAAGGTAAAAAATATTGTAGCTATAGCACTGATTGTAATTAATCACAATGTTAAGTAAGCAAAAATCGTGTTAGGTTAGGTTAGGTTAAGAAGGGTTATGTGCCCAAGGGCACACTTCCACTCGGAGACCGGTACGGTCCATTATGAATCCCTTCGATGAAAAGAAGAAAAATAAAGAAAATAAGTATGAGGTGGGTAAAATCCAGAAAATTAGAAATTTAGTAGGTAATATGAAGAACAATTTCCCTCCCTACAAGCAAAAATCGTGTTTTGTATTCATGTTCTTATTAAACAAATCTTAGACAAACGATTGTAACGATTGTAACGTTAAAAAATTTTCAAGAAATGGGATCTTTCCCTCTCGGGTGAAAAACTTAGAATAAATTATTTAAGGAAAATAAAAACATTATGAGGATATCGTAGTCGGTTGTACACGTGAGGGGTACGTTCATCGTGACCGATTCTATATTATACTTAGTTTGTGGTATGTTCTGAGGGGTCGATGTGATAAATGAAGTGGTTTAGTTGTAATCATGTCAATTTGAAGTGATTAACTTGAATATATGGTAATCATCTCGATTTTGATGTGATAACGGCTTAATCACGTTCGAGTTACTTAAACGCCTTTAAGAACCCAAGTGTAAACATAGTATAAGTGTCACAATATTACCATTGAAAATGATGTAGCATAAGATAATCCAACGACATCAAAAAATGACGAACTTGTTCCAATGGAAAAAAACATAAAGAGAGACAGCGGTTGTTCTATAGAAAAAATTGTACGCAGAAGTTTGGCTGAAGATGGAAGGCTTGCAAAGATGAAAAGTTGTACGCATCAAATTAAGAAGATGTCATAGTTGAGAAAAAATAAAGAAGAAGATGGAATGGAAATTTGTTTTAAAAATAATTTTTTTATTCGTTATTCTAATCGATTAATCGAATAATTTTTCAGATTTAATCGTTTGATCGAACGAACAAAAGCAATTATTTGAATTATTCGAACAAAGCTGAAAGTCGAATAATTGACAACTCTAGTATGTACTTACTTTTCGGATGTATGTAGGTATACTAATAATGTTGTAATTTTCAAGCACTATTTAGTTAAATGTGAATAGTAGAATACACACATTTGTTCCTTTAGTAGAATTGTAAGTGGTATTTTTGCTTTTTTCTGATAATTCAACACACGAAGTTTTTACTGGGCTTCAACACATGCGACATGTGTTTTTAATAGTGCGTTCTAATCATTTTTTAGCTCATGATATGCAAATGAAATGAGAAAATTATTGCTTATGATTGTTTTATTTTCAAGGAATTTCTTTTTAAGCTTTATTAAAAAAAAATATATTCAAGCGAACTCTACAGTAGTAGAATAACACAGTGCAACAGTGATTGAGGTCATGCATTGCAAATTATTTATCGAAACTGACAAAACCCCATTTGGGCTTTGCTATATATCTCAGAAACCAATTGCAATTTAGACTATAGTCCTATAGGAGAAAAATAAAAAAAATCAAACCCGAATAAACGGCATTTATGGCCTCAAAATTGCTAAAATACTTATTAAAACATTTTCCTTTTTAATATCTAGAATTTAAAAATTTAATATAGTAATCTTCAGATAAAATATTTCTAATAATCAAGTTCATAATTCTTCAGAACATTATAATACTGAAAAATGCTTATTTACATTTTCCATCTGTATTTTACAACGCAAATTCGAGAAATGTATGAAAAATGTAGCAAAAGGCAAAAAAAAATAATTCATTAATCAATATCAAGTTTTGTTAAGCAAGATTTCTCGGAAACGGCTAGAAAAAAAACATTGAAACACATGGCATAGAACACAACAGCGTATAACAGCTAAGCTTAGTTGCAATGTCATGCGAAGTGTTATGAAAAGTTGGCATAACATTTCATAACACCTTGTTTAAGGAGCATATAGACGACATGTTTTTGTCATCTGACATGTCAAATTTTCAAGTCACATGTAATTGTGCATGTCTGTCAAAATCGCTGTTTTACATAAGCTTTATAATATTCGGTCACAAACGTACATGTAATTTGCTTCTGACATTGTCTCTGTTTTTTTTCGCATTTTTATTGCAGAAACCAAAGTAGTGCTCGGTTTCAAAATAGCTTGCTGCCGCCATGAAAAGTTTTATTTGCGCCGTAAAATAGTTTAGCCATCTTAACATTTTTTTTCTTTTAATTCAAAGATACCAATTTAGGATTTTATAATAAAACGGTTTTTATATATATATTCACATAAATTCTATTCAATGGTAAGATGATCAAACATATCTCGGTATTGTAAAAAATTAACTTCAGCCGGCTAATAATTCCGTCAATAGTGGACGCCGCTGCCGGTTTCTTCCCGGCATAGCTTTCTGATGTCAGATGGTTTGTCAGAAGAAAATAGAGCACGCTCTAATTGAAATTTTGTCAGATGATTTTGCGTCTGACTTTTACAGAAGCAAAGTTAAAAAGGTAACACACGACATGTATGTATTTTGCAGTGGGAAATTTGACATGTCAGATGACAAAAACATGTCGTGTACGGTCGCCTTTAAGTTTTCATGACATAGCAAATCTTGAAATTATTGAGAATAAATTGTGCATGTCTCTAGCATTTAAACATTTTAAAAAATATGTACTTGCAAATATCACACAACGAAAAACATTAAAACTAAAGTTAAAGGTCAAATGGAAATAAGTTTAAAATTTATTATTATTTTCATTGCCCTTTCTTTAGTTATGTGGATTTACATTGTATAAAGTTTACAGTTGTGTCCTCAAAAAAAAAAAAAAAAAATACATGAGATAAAATTTAACCGCGGGTGCTTTGTAACTGTGCTTTCTACGAATTAAACTAAATGGCAAGTCGTGGAAATTTGATTAAAAGTCCTGCACTAGCTCAGGGTATCAAAAAAGGACTGCTATAAAGGCCCAAGTTAGCCGTCCTAGTGTCGTCTGCCCATTGAACCTAACCTTACCTCCACTTTTTTTTTGAAGATCGAAGCTCAGATTAAGAAAGAAATATATCAAAGTATTTTGTGCCAATGTTCTATGATTTTCAATAGTTTCCATGTTAGGCTTCTTCCGGAGGGGAATATTTGATACAATAGAACCCAATCAGAATAAGGCTCTTTCTCCCTTCTTTTGTGGTTATTTACTTTATATTATACAAAAATTGCATTGCATTTGAACCGAGATCACACAGAATTCTCAATATATAAAATAAATCCTTAAAGCAAATTAAAAGGTCCCAAAGCCCCCACTTTTTGGATATAGGCCTTTAACTGTTGGCTAGTTCTTGGCTTATTTATATACATTCAAATTACCCTTTAAGTAGCCCTAAAGAAAAAAAAACCAGGAGACGTTAAATGTGTTATCTTGTCAGAAACTTCGCACAGGAGGGTCATAATTGGAGAGGTGCTCCTCCATCTAAAAGAATATTTTATGGGAAAAGGTGGGTCATATGGGCATTTCCATGAGAATGTTAAGCACGGTTCAAAAAATTAAAACACTTGAAATTTGTTTTCATTTATGGTAGAAAGAAAAAAACACTCAAACTTTACTACGCAGAGGTACACAGAAAAAATTTTTTAGGCCAGTAAAAGAATTAATCAAAAATAAAATCAGTTTTTATAAAATATTTAATCAGGTGAATTAAACTTTTAATCAAGTGAATTAAACTTTTAATTGAAATATTGTCAATTAAACATTTTATACACTTGATTAAAAAGTTTAATTCACCTTATTAAATATTTAATTAAAACTGATTTTATTTTTGATTAATTCTTTTACTGGCCTAAAAAATTTTTTCTGTGTACTTAAAGATTATTAAATTTTATAAAAAGCAAAAAATAATAGTTAAAACTCATATTCTATTTGATTCATTTTTAGTAACGGCAATCAAAAATTTAAAATTGTCTGCCGATTAAATACAGATACCGGTAACATCGGAATTATACCTTAAAATTAATGTTACAACAGCAATGAACAAGATTCATGAGTAAAGACTAACAGCCGTATTTATAAAAATTTATTGATGATTAATTGACCGTTTTTAAGCAAAAATTGCTAAAGTTGTATTCGTAAACGAAAAATAGTCTATTGAACCTTTAATAAACCATTCATAAAGTAAGAAAATTTATTGTTGGATTTGCCCTTCTTTAAACCAAAAATAAAATGACATTTTGATTAGTGTTTGCATTTTATGATATTATTTTTGTCTAATATGTTAACAATTAATGACAAAAATGTTTTATTTATTAATATGGACATGTTAAATACATTTTACTATTTTTTTTTTTTTTATTTTACACAACCAATTTAAAGTTATACTGATAATTTTTTAAAAAAAAATTTTATATGATTTAAATGAATATGTTCAGGGGCAAATGCAGATATGGTCTTTAATTATTTATTAAATTATTGCAACTAGTTGTTTTTTTGTTTAAAACAACAAACTATTGCACAAAAATATAAAAAAAAAAATAAAATAAGCAAATCATAATAATAGTGATGTTAATAAAAAGTAAACAAACTTTTTATTCGAATACTTTCTGATCGTATATTTAAAAAAGGTTCAAACAAAAGTTTTTATGATTCCTTTCGGAAACATTTTGTTCAGAAACTAAAATAATATGTAGTTTTATTTGATAAGAATAATTTTGAAGGTCTACAATTAAAAAAAAATTTAAATATAGAATATCATGTAAACCGAATAGAAGTTTCGTGCATCACTAACAACAAAATGGCAGCCAAATATAAAGAAAGTTGCCATACTTAAACAGAAAATCGCTGCAAACAGTTAATAGTAAAAAAGCTGTAATTTTACGTTTATGAATACAAATTTTTATAAGAGGTTTATAAGACAAAAAGCGTTTAATAGTTATTACATACTATAAACTTAAAATAAGAACTTTTTATGAATATGGCTGTAAATATATAGGATCTGTCACGTATGCAGGGCTGCCTGATAAATTTGTGAGGAAATCGTCAATTTCCTGAGAAAAAATGAAAAAATCGTTGTTCACGTTTCGAAAAATCGTCAAAAGAAATCGGACAACTTAAAATTAATTTTTTTTTAAACAATTTATGTTCGATTTTTATAAATAAAAAAACATTAAAAAAAAAACATAATAACTTCATACCCATTTGATCGTCGTTGACCGCATTTTTTAATCGTAAAAGATTCCTCACACGGGAAAAACTGTAACACGACTGAGATTCTCCCATAGCACAGCGAAGACGCTTCTTTAATCGTTGTGGGAATCGTTTAAGACGTGGAAAGATTATCTAAAGAGTCTTTTATGTCAAGAATCGTATGAAACTCATGTAGATATTATCTTACAACTAGAGAAATGGTTGTCGTATAATTATTGAAAATATGATTAATACAAAAAGTCGTAAAAGATTCATTCGATGATGGTTAGACGAAAGTTAAACGAAGTTTAACATTGTTGTTTTTGTACTCTGAAAATAATCGTTTAAAGATTTTCTTAAGGCTTGCATATTACAGCCGTACCTGAACAACGCTTTGCAATTGGAAAAACCGATTTTGTTTCGTTAATTAATAATGCCCATTTCGATATTTTTTGTCACTCTAGCGTTTTTATCTTTATTTTATTTATAATTTGTAGGTTTTATTAAACAAGAAAGCTATCACTACTGTTCGTGACTGACACAACGTTGACGCTCTTGCTTTAGTATGGCATATCAGCGTAAAAAGAAAATGTTACGCTCTTATTAAGTTACGGCTGTCAAACATTCCAAGACTAAAAAACGAACGTGTCAGAAAATTTAATGTTTTATTCAGACCTTGGAGACTGACAAAATCTCCAATTTTTAGAAAAAAATCAGCAAATTGGCACTTTGCTAATTTCGGAACAAAAAATCGTGAAAATGACGATAAAACGTCAAGAACCTGCAGCCCTGGACGTATCTCACATTTTGTTTATTATAAAACCATCCAAAAAAAATTGTTTTTCCAATTACGGATTATAAAGGAAAAATATGTGGTTTAATGTAAAAAATTAAAAAAAAAAAACGCTCCTACAATTCGCAGATTTTCGCATTATTTTACATTCACCCCAAAATCACTACCATTTTATGCCACGTACGGTATGCACCTATTATGCTCGATATTTTGAACGTGATATTTTTTTCATATAAAGTACCATCTAAATGAAACATAATAATAAAAAATATTTCCAGCTATGTACTACTATTTTTGCAAAATCTCTAAATGCGTAAAAATGTTACGTACGTTGGCATGGAAATGCCCATATGTTAAATTATTTGCAAAAGCCTGCCTAGTCATCACCAAACTGTAGAGAACGTCGCGTGGTGGATGTTTTTGAGTTTTTTCCAGTACTTACTTGCATACAAAGTCTTTTAGCACACCGAAGATCACAGAAAGATTATTATTGTCAAAAACGCTGAATCAAATTGCTGAAGCTCTAAGTGCATTTTGAACAAAAAAATATTTGCAATATGATCTTTGTGTCCTTGTTTCGAACTTAAAAACCTTACTATAAAGGCGGTCCCAAAATTAGCCGACCTAACAAAGAAAACAAAGTAAATTAAGCGAAAATCGTTGTCATTTCTTAACATTAACCTCCTTTTATATCAATACACCTTTTCCCGCGTTATTTTATAGTTTTGTCTCTCTGTTTGTACACTGATGTATTTCTACATCATGAAACAAAGAAAACAAGATAGTGCATTTAAATTTATAAAAACATTATTTTTCTGCGCACGTACGTCATAGTAGTAAATGAGCACAAACATGATCACACAAACATGTGTTTGTAGTATGCTGAATGTTTGTTTACATTTAAATCGCTTTACTATAATGACGTCAAAATGAGAGTAAAAAGATAACGGACCTGCGCAATGCGCTATCTTGTTTTCTTTGTTTCATGTTTCTACATCAGTGCTGATTCAGCACCATGACAAGTGTCTTCGACCTCATGGCTCTTTTCGTCATTGTGATATCAGCCTTAACATCACTTGGCTAAATTGTCGTTAGGTGAATTATGCCATCAACAAAGCGGCATCGCAGAAATTACGAATCGGAGTCAGTTTAATAAAAAATGTCATTATACCATGTTCACACGGACAGCAATATTCGTGTTTCGCTCTCCCATTCCCCAAACATAATTGAAACAACCTGTTTTGCCAAACAAAATTTTGAGAGCGAAACAGGTCGTTTCATTTTGAAACATGCCGCAAAACCGGACAAATGTACTATCATCTCCAATTTTGATAAAAATTATCGTTTATTTATCTGAACTAGCTCTCAAAAAAATCAAAACAAAGAAAAAATCAAAATAAAAATTTATGTTTAATAATATAAAGTGATAATTATAAAATAATAATATTAATAAAATTATTAAACAATATATTTTTTTAACTTTTACTTTTTTTGTCTATTTTAAATAAAATCAAACTAACACAACACACAAAAAAAATGTCAAAATAAAACAAGAATGAATCGTATGAACAGCATGTTTGGCAATCTAGTTTTAGAGAGCGAAACGAGTATTGTGGTATAAACATAGCATTAGTACGATGACTCAGTAACATCGAAGAAAGAACTCATTGGGCTCAATTTAAAGACAAACTGTCATTCAATTGTGTCATTGCAATAGAATTAAGTCAAAGTAAGAGAATATTATTATTTAATTACCCGTTACACATGTTTGTTTTACTTTTGTTGTGTTCCGCCCTTTGTTTACAGACAAACTCTCAATTATAAGACACCAGCAGCATGCCCGATATGGTTTTCGTAATCATTCTTATTTCATAAATTCGATGTATTAAACTTATTAAAATAAACATATAGAATATGGGAATTTTTGCTTCTTATTTTACTTTTTAAACATAAAAATTATGTTAATAGTAAGAAAATGTGGCATCGAATCGATGTAATTTTAATCATAAAATATGACAAAATTTTATGATGCTGTTTGTCATTGGATTGATGTCACTTTTTGCATCATTGATGACATTTAAAATAATATTGATATGGCAATTCTGATGTGTGAAGATGCATTTTTCTATGAGTGTAGTTAGGTGTACATTAGCGTGGCCGTTAGTTGTATGGAGAACTTTTTTTTTTTATTTCTTATACTCTCCCCCTCCAAATCGGTTCAGTTTTATGTAAAAAAAAATACAAAAAAATTTCGTAGCGATAAGTTGTGTTTTAGGGAGGGCGTCCGCCCCTCAAAGTTTGCCATCAAGCCATTTATTCAAATGTAATTTGTTTGCGTATGACTATCTTCTAAAAACAACATTTTACAAGAATATGATATATGGCAATATTTTAGCTCTTCTAGTCAACAACATAAGCCTCCAAGAAAGTTTTTTGCTAAGACTAATATCTTAGAAAATAATTAAGAAAATAACAACAAAATACCAAACATTTTATATACGTTTTATGTATATAAAAGGGGGATTTAATGTCAAGTGACACAATTTTGAAATCGATGTCTTCCGATTTGGATGAAATTTACACCAAGGTTAGTCCTATTAGATAGTAGCTTACACACAAATTTTTAACAAGATCGGTCAAAATGTTTCAGAGGTAGAGGGGGTCAAAGTTTGCCATACAGGTGTTCTTTCTCATCCATGTAATTTATTACCTATTGGTGTTAGCAAAATTTGTCCCAAGTAGCTTAGATAGCTATTTAATCAATCTTTTTTAAAAATATTTTTTTGTTTTTTTTTTTAAATTTTTTAATATTTTTTTTTTAAATTTAAAACTTTTTTTTTTATTTTTTTTAGCCAAGTGTTAAATTTAAAAAAAAAAAAATTTAAAAATTTTTTAAAAAAACAAAAACAATTTTTTTTAAAAGTTTGATCAAAAAGCTATCTAAGCTACTTGGGACAAATTTTGCTTACACCAATAGGTAATAACCCAGGAAAAACTTTACTTACCAAGTAAGTTAGCAAATAATGTTGGAGAAAATAAACACTACTTATTTTTCGGCTGAATAACTACTTATTTTTGTTCGAGGTGTCCACAGAATTCAGTACTTACAATACACTTACTAGAAGTCAAAAAATATCTAGTTATTATTTAACTACTAGTAAGTTGAATTGTAAGTACTTACAATATACTTACCAGAAGCCAAAAAATCACTAGTTAATAGACCTAATAAGTACATATTGAGTGCGTTACCAGTAAGTAAATATTCAGTACTGAAAACAACACAAGTAATAAGTAGTTACTGAGCTGATTATTAGTAAGCAAATATTCAGTAGTGAAAATACTAGAAGTAATAAGTAGTTGTTGTGGTCATTACTAGTAAGTACTTATTAAAGTCTTCAAAATATTGACAATTGTAATGACAACTACTTACCAGGTAACGTATGAAATAACTATCACCTATTACTAAAAATCAAAAAGTTTTTCCTGGGAAGTTACATGGATGAGAAAGAACACCTGTATGGCCAAAATGTCAATCGTTGACCCCCTCTAACTCAGAAACTTTTTGACCGATCTTGCTGAAAATTTATGTCTAAGCTACTATCTAACAGTACTAAAATTGGTGTAAATTTTATTTAAATCGAAAGACATCTATTTAAAAATTGGGTCACTTGACATTAAATCCCCCTTTTATATATATAAAACGTATATAAAATGTTTGGTATTTTGTTTTTATTTTCTTAATTATTTTCTAAAATATTGATTTTAGCAAAAAACTTTCTTGGAGGCTTATGTTGTTGACTAGAAGAGCTAAAATATTGCCATATATCATATTCTTGTAAAATGTTGTTTTTAGAAGATTCATATGCAAACAAATTACATTTGAATAAATGGCTTGATGGCAAACTTTGAGGGACGGACGCCCCCCCTAAAACACAACTAATCGCTACGAAATTTTTTTGTATTTTTTTTTACATAAAACTGAACCGATTTAGGGGGGGAGAATATAAGAAATCAAAATAAAAAAAATAACGGCCACCCTAGTGTACATATATGTATGTGTAGGTCCTTGAATTAGCCATCAACCGAAAAAAACTCCATCTCTTAATTCTTGATATTTCCTTTACCACTGAGAACTATTTTACAAGTTTGGAAATATAAATTAATCTGATGAAGCTCAATCTGGCGAATAAGTTTGAGGCATTTCGAACTTCACGTGGACGTGTTTTTGTTTAATTGTGAGCAGCTTGCTTACAGCTTTTTAATCTTTAAAATTTCGTAGAGGGCGACGATCATCCAATAGTATTTGTCGATTTTCTTTACCGTTTCTGGCGTGGACACTTAAATTCTATAATTCTATTCTATAATCGTTGAGGAAGGAGCAGGCTCCGCCAGAGCAGGGGGAAAATTATGGCAGTCGTTATCAAATACTTTTTCGGTTCGAAAGCAATTTTATTTCTAATTCTTTCTGTCCATACTGAACGGATCGAAATTATTATTTTAGTATTGCAAAGCATTTATTGGAGTTCTTACAACACTAAAAAACTAATAATAACCATTTGTTCAGTATCGACTGAAATAAAATTGCTTTCGAATCGAAAAAGTATTCGACCGCGACTGCCATAGTTTGCCCCCAGAACTGATATTTACTATTGATTGGACTGAATATTTCAAATGAAAGTACATACTGAATTACATAAATGTAACCAATTCGTTTAGGCCAATTCTTTTATTAACTGAGATCGTTTAATTTGCTTAATGCTCCAAAAAAGTACCATTGCCACGCATCGGTGGCCTTGAAACTGAAAACATGTGTTTCATAAGGTTTCCACTGTTTACCAAAGAAGTTTCTCTTAAACTACTGCCGCCATCTAAAAGTCAGTTCGGCTTATTTGGGACCGCCCTTGTTCTAATAAAATTATTCACATACCATAGCTAAATAGAAAGCGAAACGAAAACCAAAAAAAAAGTAAATCATAAGTTTCTAATTCTTAATTAATCACCAGTTATTGTTACTCTACAAAAGCTTGCACAATTACTAAATTTGAACAGGTTTTTTTAATACACTTCAATTTGGAAACAAGAAAATCAATTAATACTATTTTCTCTATCTCTTTTTCTCTTCTCTTTTCAGGCCCACCGCTCAGGATGATTACAATTATTTTTGGCATGTTCTACGGATTGTGGGCTTTTGTTTATCCTTTGCAAATAGTTGTGCCAATCCGGTGGCATTGTATTTTGTTAGTGGAGCATTTCGTAAACATTTCAATAGGTATTTGTTAATACACATAGAATTGGAAAATAATACCAATTAAAGTACAAGAACAACAAGCACAACAATACTAGTGAAATAACAATCAAAAATGATTGTTGTTTCAACAAAAATGTTTTATTTAACTTACTGACACAGGCTTTTCAATATCAATTAAAGGTTGAATGTAAAATGTAAAACTTTCGGACATGCACAGTGGCTAACTATGACAAAAGTTGATTAAAAAAAAAAAACAAACAAAAATTGTTAAACGTTTGTAAAGCAAAAAAATTATATAGTTTAGAAAACTAGTAACGTGAATTTTTTACTAGTGATAAACATTTTAAGTAACAGAAATTGGACGTGCAAACCTTTGTAGCAAACCTCGTTTATAGCTAAATAAATCAAATATTTCTTAAACAATTCATCCCTCTACGATTTCTTAGTGAATCCTATAGGTAATCATATATATTTAAATGGCGCTAAGAACTAATTCCCTAATGAACTGAGTCCCGAAAACAAAAGTGAACTAAGTCCTTAAAATAAGGGAATTACTTCGCTATGAATTCTTTAAAGTTAGGCAAAAAGGTCTAAAGCAGTGTTCGTTTTTTAGTGTTTGTGTCAGTGTTGCCACCTCACGTGTAATTACACATATCATGTGTAATTTCTTTTTTCATGTGTAGCCCATGTGTAATTGACTCCATGTGTAATTCATGTGTAATTTAAAATTTTAACGTTTTGTTGCACTGACTTTGTTATTATTTTTTCACAAGAAAAAACTTAAAAATGTTATTAAAGAATGGAAGCGTTAAAAGAGCTGAACTAAAAATGGTTGGATCATTAACTACTAACCATTTGGCACTTAGATAGCTTTTGCCACAATTTTTTATAACGACGAAACTTCCTGGGTACATTATTCTTTTTTATTATTTAAAAGAGAGTCGATCATCGACTGCCAAAGAACAATTATTAAGCACAACTATAGAAAAAGAGATTCTTTTTGAAAATCTAGTTGGATTTGCATCAGATACAGGTAATGTTATATTTGGACAATATAATTCAGAAGTTAAGTTGCTAAAAGACGAAAAGCCAGTTATTATTTTGATAAAATGCTCGTGCCACCTTATACATTTCGTAGCGTCGAAGGCCTGTCTGAACCTTCCAACATATTTGAAAGTTTTTCTTAGTACTATTAGATCTAGTTTTATTAGAAGTAATGCTTCGCATTGAAAATATTCTTGAAAAAGGAGTTTCAAGAATATTTTCGCGACAACATGCACTCTTAAATTTTGAAAAATTTTAGCTTCATAGTAATTTGAAGGCAGAATATTATTGGAAAAAGGTTTTTGAAATAAAAATTCCTTTGGAGACAGATTATTTCCTACTTTGCAAATAGTTATTTTTGTTTTAATCTTTTAAATAGTAAAATGAAAATATTATTTTTTTGCATTAAATATAGCAACGATACGATTGTTGTAAACAAAAATGCAAATAAAGAGACATTTGAAAAATATTTTTGTGCCGGATAAGTAAACAATATAAAAATGTCCGGCATATCCAATGTTGCAGCAATAGAGGAACTGAATTAACATTCCGTTGAAAAATTGAGTCGACGACACTTGAAGGATGCATCAGATCATTTATCATACCCAAATAAAGTGTTAGTTATATATTGTCACCTAAAATGCAAAAGGGCTTAGCAACAAAAAAATTCGAAATAAGAGTTTTAGACTGAGTTTTGTTCGTTTATTAAAAAAAAAATTTTAGATCAAAAATGGCGACTTTATTAAAGAAATTCAAGCGCCAACTATACCTTGTTGTTATTGATTTTGTAAAGTTTTTTGCTTCTCCTGTAACAAAATAAAAAGTGTCGTTACGCCCTTTTGCATTTTAGGTGACGATATTTTTGTTTATTTGTTTGCAAGCAAAAATTCTATACATTAGTATTATTGCTTTTAGTGTCAAAAATTTGTTAGTGGTTTGTAGATAATAAAAAGGTGGCAATAATAAGTTTTTTTGTTATATATGCTGCTTAAAATATCTATTCCACTTAAAAAATTGAAATTGGTTTACGTTTTATGAAGAAGCCAAATACGATTTTAGTTCCACTTTTGATCGAAATTTGTTTCTGAGACATGCGTAAAAAGATAGCATGTGTAATTCGTATTTTCATGTGTAGTTTTGGCATGATCCATGTGTAATTTAGCCTTTCGTTGGTGGCAACACTGGTTTGTGTAGACAAACACAACCATTATTACCGTTCGTTACTATTTTCAAGAAAGAGCCGAACACTATATAGTGTTCTGTTCTCCGATAAAAAACAGAACAATTGTAGTGAAACTGTAGACAAAGATTATATTTTAAAGTTCTATAATGTTTCTTTTTTTACATTGTTAAAAAATGAATAAATAAAAATTTTTAGTAACGACCGCAGCACGAACAGCTTGTGTGTGTATTGTGTATATGTTTTGTTTGTGTTAAATTATTTTGGTTGCTTTTTGTTTTTTTTCGTATGTGTATTTTTTTTTTTCAAAAATGTTTGGTTTTTTTTACTAGCCAGAAGGGCGCTACGCAGAATGACTTATGACTACCTTGTGAATACCCCAATTGTATCAATATTTGAAAGGTTGAATGCAATTTTAATGCTTTATGAAATTTATTATTATTATACTCCTGTAACTCCCACTGGAGCGTAGGGTCCAAAATTTATGAAAAATTAAAACTTATTTAAAAACAAAATGAACAAACTCCCTAAAAGTCGTTGTTTTTATTCTCTGTTACAAAAATGTGGGAAATTGGTGCATTTTTGCTTTCAGGACTTAGTTCATTGGCGACACAACACACAATGGCCCCTTTGTGGCTTTGCAATGACGTCAAAATTACGTCGGAACCACATGCGCATGTGGCTTTTCACATTCCGTGTACTTGGTGAAATCGTAGACACATTGGGATTATTTCTTAAAACCGAAGAAATTTGAACAACAGACAGACATTTCTAAATAAGTTACAATTTTGTTGTTGGGTTTCAAAATTAAATAATTGCGTTACCACTGTGCTTTGAACTTCTTTGTCAGTTAGTTAAATATTGTATTCAATAACTTTCGATGAAATTAAAACTAAAATATTTATGTATATAAATTGCATGTATTTTAATATTTATAAAATATTTAAAAAAAAAATTGCTATAAAAAATTATAATTTTCGCTTGTTAAAATAAATAAAAAAAAGAAAATAAAAGACTTTCTTGCAACACTAATGCTTTACACTAGACTTTGTCATTTTGTATTAATTGACTTTGATTTCTTTCGTAAGTTTCTTAATTTGCAAATTTAAAGCTTAACTGTTAATTCTACCAAAAAAAAAAAAAAAACACCAAATTTCATTAAAATTTTCCTTTTTTCCCCCTTTAACCCGTATGCAATATTTATTTTTCATCATGTCTCTGTAGGTATTTGTTTTGTGAAGGTACCCGCACAATTTGCAAACATCGAGACACATCGTTAACAGCCTCGCGGCGTTACTATCATTCCAGGAGGTCCTGTTTTCAGCAGAGCACTATTAGAAGGTAAATATGA
This sequence comes from Pollenia griseotomentosa, assembly GCA_963931875.1. Taxonomy (NCBI): domain Eukaryota; kingdom Metazoa; phylum Arthropoda; class Insecta; order Diptera; family Polleniidae; genus Pollenia; species Pollenia griseotomentosa. The sequence continues at coordinate 149,769,299 of OZ007564.1, forward strand.
CTTGTATTTGAAAAAAAGCGTTTTAGCAAAATGTTGCTATAGCTAATCAAAGCCGTTCACATTACATTTGAGTTGATTAAGATGACAGTTGATAAAAAAAAACCACAAACAAATTTAAACATATTTCTTTAATAAAGTATTAAAAATGTATAAAAATACTTTAATAAAGTTATCAGAAGATTATTTTAAACATATTCATGATTAAATTGTGAAAATTTATCAATTATTTAAGGACAAAATAAAAAAAAATAAGAAGAAATCGTGGTCGGTTTTACACGTGAGGGGTACGTTCATGGTGGCCGATTCCCCATTATACTCAGTTTGAGGTATGTTCAGAGGATTTTATGTGAATAATGAAATGATTTAGCTGTAATCATGTCAGTTTGAAGTGATAAACAAATCACTTCAATGTTTGGCTTATCACCTCGATTTTGATGTGATTAGAGCTTAATCACGTTCGAGGTGCTTAAACGCGTTTAAAACCTTAATGGCCATTTTCTCAGTGTCTTGACAAACTGTCTGTTACTTAATGTCAACATAAATTTATTAGACTAATAAACTGTCCGTTAACATGGGGTCTTCACCTGACAATGTTTTGTTATACCAGACGTCAAAGTCTATATAAAAAAAACTCTAAAAATTATTTTATATTAAGTTTGACGTTTATTATGACAAAAAATTGTTAGGTGAAGACCCCATCTTAACGATTATGGGTTTCTCAATATACCGACAAAAAACATTATTTTCAGTTGGCAACACCTTCCAAAATACATTTAAAAGTTGGGAGTCAGCTGATTGATTTTTTCTGAAAGTCGATCGGTATACTACTTATATTTTTTAGTGCTACACACAAACGCATAATACCCTCTCCACTATTGTTAAGAAGAAGCAAAAATTTATATATTTCTCTTTTTTCTGAAAGGCGCTTGGTTGGCAGTGCCACCAAAACAATATACAAAGTGGCGATTTGGAAACACTTGATCCCAGGCTTCCTACAGGGTTACGAGTTCATACACTTATGTAATAAGAAATAGTATTATTAAAAAGAAAAGTGAGTGAATCCACCTCAAAGATATGATAAAACTTCGTGAATATTTTTTTTTAATTGTACCAAAAATGGATGAATCGTACCAGTGTACCAATAAAGTTTCGATTGTACCAAATTTGGTACAATTGTACCACAAATCCCATCAGTGGTGTACTCTTCGATTCGTTTTGTTTGCTCAGTCGTTCTCTCATTGCTCTCTTATCTGACGAAAAATGTATTTAAGAGTCCAAACACAATGTAACGATAATTTACTGCGGTGCGATTTTTCATACGATTTTGAATAAAAAACCGCAGTGCGGAACGGCATAAAATTAAAATCTATTTTATTTTCATTGCGGACTTTCTTTCTCTCTCAACAAGGCGAATTAAATTATTGATCGATGTTTACAAAATTTGGTAGTACAATTTCTAGTTATATAAATCGAGTTGTTGAAAAATTTAACGACAATCTGTACATTCCCACAAAAATTGATGTTAGTTTTTGTAACAGAAATATCAATTTTATAAGGAAGTTGTTTCACATTTAGGCCTATTACTCTTTTTCTATTGAGCTGGATTTCAATCCCAAGCTGCTTAGAAAGACTAGAAATAATTTTCCACTAATTCACACGTTCAACTACTTGTGTTTTGAAATCCGCATATAAAATTGTTCTGTTCTTGTTGAGTCGTTTGGTAGCCATCAAGGCGAATTCATGTAAACGGTGGTGGCGATAATACAACAAGAGCAACACCAAAAAGACAACATCGTACTTTATTTGTTGCTTTCGTTGGTCGATATATCAGAAACACAAACAACTTTTGACATTCCTCTCTCTGACTAAGAAAAAAAGTAGCACAGCTGTGCTTTTAACGCCACCTGAAAAATAAATTCGCCTTGGTAGTGAGCGTGATTTAAGCAGATGGAGAGAAATAGAGGACCTAAGCTATGACATAGTGATATATGGAGATTCTTAGCGACAAGATTTTAATTGCTTCAACCTATTTTTTGTAAAGTTTGGAAAAAAATGGTGAAAGTGAGGTGGTGGCAAAGGGCCGCTCATGGAGTCAAATGTTTCATAACTGCCGATGAGTCACCCCTAGAGGAAGACCGACGCCTAGGCAATTATGGGACTTTAATATATTTCTAGTCTGTATTGACAGTTTTGTATCTATAAGGGGGCTCCTAAAGGAATGAAAATTAAGGAAATTCCTTAAACTGTCATATTTGTGTGGCAGCCCCCTAAGGAGAGGAAAGTATGTTTTAGGAAAATGTTTAGGGCAAAAAATTAGTGGAGGTCGGTCATATATTTTATGCCCCTAGGGGGACTCCTAGGCACTTATGGGACTTTTTCTTCAATATATTTCTAGTCTGTATTGAAAATTATTTAGGGGTCACCTTTTAAGGGATTGCTATTGCGGGTAGGTATGTAAGAAACAGATGTTAGGGATGAAAAACAAAGAGTCGATTATCAATTTGATCAAGGCTCTGCAAGGGCCAAAGTTAAGAATTTCATTAAACCGCCTTATTTGTAAAGGAGCTCCCTAAGGGGGTTATGATAAGTGTCAATGTTTGAGAAAATGTTTAGGACAGAAAACTAATGGAGATCGGTCATACAGTTTTACCCCCTAGTCTGTATTAACAATTTTGTAGGGGAGCCTCTCTAAGGTATGGAGACAGCAGGTAGGTACATGTATGTAAGAAACAAATGTTGGGGATGAAAAATGTATGGGGTCGGTCATACATTTAACTCGTCCAGGAGCATCCTAGGAGCTGTGGGGTCAAGGTTTACAATTTTATATAACCTAAAACTTTGTATGTGTGACCCCTTAAAGAGTGGCGATAGGTGTTTGGCGATAAAAAAAATTATTAAGGGTCTCACATCCCGCTAAAGGTGACTCCGCGGCAGTTATGGGACATATTAAGGATTTTTGTGTTATTTCTTTAAGTTTTGACCTCGATGAGCGGCCATTTGGCACAAAACTCACTCCCCCATTTTTTTCCTCATGTATTTTGTTTATAAACCTCACAAAACAATTTTGTAATAGCAAAGTCGCTCACAATGTCATAGAAAATGGACTTGGCTGAATCGACTTGGAATTACTTTATTACTACTTAATGGATTCTTAGGTGAAAAATTAGTCCACCCTCATTCACTACATTTTTAAGAAATTAAAAAACAATCGTAATGACTTTAGACAAAATATGTCATAAGGCTGCTAATCAAAAAAATTTTTTAATTGTAACAAATTCTATAGGAAATTTTCAAAAAAAAAGGGCTACATATATTATAGGAAATTTTCTAATAAATTGATTTCATGATTCTAAAGTAATACCCGACTCTGTTTAATTCCAATTAAAATTGTCCTGTAGAGCTGCACTTAATTTATCATCTAGCAAAATGGTGACATTTAATCCACTTTTCTGCATTAAGTGTCACTAAAGCCATTTTCATATTTCAAAACTGAACTAATCAACATCCTTCGAATTAAAATTTTTCAAACCTCTTACACTTGCAGTCGTCTCCAAGAGACCACCATAACAATGCTTACGAACGGCAGCAATCACAATGGCTGTAACAATGTAGTGGGTGTAAGTGCAACTCCTGGAAACTGTTCACACGATGGCACAATAGATGTGGCACTTACCAGCGATTATTGTCATCAACATCAACACACCCATCAGCTCATGTGAGATTATGTGAATCATCATACTCATCAAAAAAATCATCATCATCATCATCAACAACAAAAACCGAAACAACGTAATGTGTCTCTTTCTGCTGCAACATCTGAAACGAATTCAAAGAATGCATCTCAGCACGAATGCTACGAAATGACCAGCATTTTAAAAAATTCACACTGTCCAGATCGTAGAAAATCATCAAATCAGTCACAGCCAAAAGGGTTTTCATCTGCATCTTCATTATCATTTAATAACGGCTCGAAAGGTGAAACACACTTGCTTCCATGTCAATGTCAATCCTATAAAAAATTAAAGTCAACGAGAGGACACTTGAAAAATGGACTTGATTTGCAACAAAAGCACCAACAGGATGGCATGTATTTGGCAACAATGTGTGAAGGAGTGTAAATAAAAGTGTTGAAAAAAATGGACAAATATGCAGGGATATAATTATTTCAAGAATATTACAAGGACTTTTTTAAGAGTTTATAAAACTCTCGCTATCTTACTTTTTCGTTCTTACATAATCTATCGTTGTCGAAATTTATTTAGGGGGAGAAAAAAATGTAAATCCGTCTTTGTAGCAATAAACATAACATGGAGGGAAAAAGAAGAGGGGAAAACCTAATCTATAAAAAATAAGAGCAAAACACTTATACTTATAAATGCAAGCCGGCTCAAGTAAGTAAAACGTTCAATAATTTTTTTTTTAAATTTTTTTCCTTTTAAACCTTTAAAAAGAAAATTGCTAGAATTATGTAAAAAATTTGGCATTTCAAAAAAGGGCGAAAATTAATTACTTAAAAAGTCTTTTTTCCAAAAATTAAATTCTATTTTATAGAGTTTTTTTTTTAATAATATTCTTACTTAAAATAATTTGAAAAATGAGGGTACTTTTTTCGTAGGATATTAAAAAAAATTCTAGTTTTGAGGAAATTTTTTTAACATTTATCCCCTTATGCATTAAACACATTCACCGCGGCAGGCTTCCCGAACACACGACTACGAACGATGCTGGTGTTGTGAAAACTTAAATAAATGCTTTGCAAATCTAAAAAAAATAATTTCGATTCGTTTATGAATAAAGCCTTGTACTCTGTTCAACATTTCACGTGAAATCATATGAAAAAAAACTTGCGCGGAATATCTATGAAATAATGTTGATAGAGTTGTGAAAAACTTCCGAAATGTTTGTGGCAACATTTTTTTTACAACTGCGAAATAATAGCTGCGTTCGTTTACCCCAAAATTTGTACAAATTTGTACTGGATTTTACTGAAATGCGTTCGCGTACACATAAATGTGTAAAATTTTCATATTACTCACCTACTGGATTTTACTGGCAAAGTAAACGAACGCGCATAATGTAAGCTGCAATTTTTCACGTGGAATTTTAAGCAAAGAAAAAAAAGAATGAACTGATTATTAAATAAAAAATGAAAATAACACAACCGGTAACAGTTTTATATCCATATTTACTATCTTTTTTAATAAAAAAAATTATTTTTAGTAAAATACATGTGGGTTTTGTTTACATACGCAAAACAACGTCGCATACTTTGCAGGAATTAAAACGTCAAATTGTACAAACTCGCCTGATAGGTTACATTGATGCATGTCAAAACTTTCGTGTGAAATAATTTATGTTGAACAACATTTTTCCCAAATTTGAACGGAGTACTAGGCTTAAGGCCGCTAAAATTTACAAAAAAAAAATGTTTTTAAATAAAATTCTATCTTAAAATTAATTTAAAATTTTATAAAATAATTACTATTTCAAAATTAAAAATATACTATTTTACAAGAATTTTTTTAAAAAATCTATTATTTTAAAAAAATGTTTTAAAAAATTTACTATTTTTTGGAAAAGATTTAAAAAATTTTCTATTTTATAGGACGCTTTGAAAAAAAATTTGTTTTTTATAGGAAATTTTTGCTTATTAGGAAATTATAATATTATTATTATTATATTAGTTTTGTAGGAATTTAAAAAAAAAAATACGATTTATTTTCTTATATGGAATTTTCAAATAATTAAATTTTTTTTATTTTGAGGAAATATTGTTTTTTTTTATAGATATTTGTAATTTTATAGAAAACTAGCTTAACCTAATGCGCTTCGCCTTTGCCATTTAAATTATACTAGTAAAGTTTTTTTTTTTAAACAGATTGATAACGAAACAATTTGTATCTAATTAGGATACTCTTACTGTAACCGTTCTTCAGACATGTTCTGAAAATCACTTTTTCGTAAATTGAAATCTCGTAATTAAAAATCGATCAGATTACAGCAGATTTCCTTAAAATCTCTAAAGAAAATATCACATACACTCAAAATGTTTTGTTCTTTATTTCTGTGGCATTTTGACAAAACATCTTAAGTCAAATTTAAAAAGTTGGAAAAATTTTGCTAATCATATGAATTTTCATTCAAAAAACATTTTGTTTACGTTTTTAAAATGTTGTATTATAAACGAAATGTTTCTTTAATTTTGCTTTATTTTATAATTTAATAAAAACTATTTTTTCACCGAGTTTTTTTTAAAAACTTTTTTCTATCTTATCTTGACTTAAGATTAGAGTTTTTTTTCCCGGACTTTTTCGATTCCCGGGAAAGCGGGAAATATTTTTAAATTTCCCGGGATCCCGGGATCCCGCTCCATATAAATAATACAAAGTAAATTTTGTTATAATTTAATGAAAAAAACTTTAATAAAATAACGTTAGGGAACTTGTTTGCAAAGAAAGTAAAAAAAATGGTTCAATACTAAAAAAATAAATTGAAGATTGAAATAGGAACTTGAATTATTATCACCTCACGCCTTTATTCCCTATTATTATGCTTTAAAACAATAATAAAAACCAAATAAAAATTGAGGTACTCAAGATATGAGATCAAATAGTTAATTAATAAAATAGATAAAATATTTTGAAGAAATATATAAAATTTTTTAACGGCGCTTAGGAAATAACTTTCTGACACACTCAAAGCGCTTAGTAAGTCGTTAAAAAGTATATTTCTGATTTTATTTACTAATTATTATGTTTCTGAAAAATTTCGTTAATTTTTTACCGATGTTGGACAAATAGTTAAAAGTTCACCGTTGTAGCATGCTTCGGATTCACAATCAGATGCAATTTTTTCTTTTTGATAAACAACGTCTATTTCAGTCAACTGTATGTCAAGGTTGATGCAAAATAGCATCAACCGGACTGCTTCTTTCATACCTTTTCATTTCAATAGGTCCATTTGTAATCTTTAGGACAATGTGTTTTTCAAGTTGTGTGTAATAGTATCTTACACGAGTTTTCAAAATGTTTTTTTATTTCGGTTTCCCCGCACTTCACGGTTATATAAACCAACACAAATTGAAATTGAAAAATTTGTGTTTACCACCTAATAAACATATCGCTCCTTCATTGCATCATAGTCATATCTTAAAATTTTAAGTAACTTTAGCAAAGTTTTCTTTCATACCTTCTCTTATTATATCTAAAACTAAACCTAAGTTATCGCAAAATATATCTTTAAATCGGTACATTTTGAAAACTTTAATCGCATTTTGCCAAGATCGTTTGTTTTTGTAGATAAGACTATGTTGCAATAAAGGAGCGATATGTTTAGGTATCTCCTATTTTTAAGACTTGTTCATGGACAATGAAACTTTACTGCCTGCTTCTTATTTTGAATTAATGTTCTTTATTAACTCTTCACTTCACTAAATGTAATATTTATCAACTGTTGCACTGCCCATTCTGCTTTTAGTAGATTTATTGCATCAGGAGATATTGATTTAAATACATGTACTAACTTCTTGTAATTGATCTAGTCCACAACCCATCCACAGATGCTAATTTTTAGAGAATAGAAAACTAAATTTCAAAGTATAAATAGCTGTTTTCTGAAAATATGAGGAATTTTTTATTTCCCGGGATCCCGCAAGAAAAATCCCGGGAAAACGGGAAATAAAATAATTGAAATTCCTGGGAATTCCCGGTACGGGAAATCCCGGGAAAAAACCCTACTTAAGATGTTTTGTCAAAAATGCCACTGATTTGTTTTTGCAATAAAATTAATCATTAATGCAGAGCAGAATCTTAAAATTTAGAAGTTTAGAAAGAAGCTTTTTAATTTTGCTTGTATTTATTGTGATTTCCTTTTTAGTAGTTTTCCAAAAATCTACCGAATCGAACACTAAGAAGCGATATTTAGTGCTTATTTTCGAACACTGGTTGTAAGGCATTTATTTTAGTTTTCACAACAATGAAAAAATAATCTAGATTCATTAAGTATCGCCTTAAAGAATTAGAAATAAAATTGCTTTGGAATCGAAAAAGTATTCGATCACGACTGTCTGAATGAGCTTCCTGATGAATTTCTGCACCATTTGTTGATGTGATATCTTTTGCTATCTACTGTTTTTGCCACTTGAAAATTTACAAATATTTAAAGCGTTGTAAAACTGAGAAAATTTTAGGAGAATCGTTTAGGTAGTTTCGGGTCTATAGGGAACAAACCAACTAAAATTTATTATTTTAAAGAAAATGTTCTAATTTATAAGAAATTTCTTGAATTTTTTTTTTTATTTTTGACCAAATTATGACCATAAGAGTTTTTGAGTTAAATGCTTTCAAAAAATTATTTATTTATATTAACAGACTGTTGTAATGCAAGTTGAGAAGCATCGAATCATATTGACAATTTTCGAGTTAAAAAAATTTTAAATTTTTGAACTTTTTAAGCCGACGATTCAATGTTTTATTCAGTCGTACAATTTTTCAGAAAAATCGTTTGTACTCATAAAGTATATTTTAATGTTACCTGAAAATAAAATTGTGTGAAAGATTTTTTAGACAAGTCTTGCTGACTTGCAATTGTTTATGAAAATTTTCATAAAATTCTATGCAATCAGAGTTGCATTTTCTTGTAAAGAAAATTCAGACTCGCAATTTTTGTTGCAGCAATTTTTGGATTTATTGGTGAGTGCGGTGAGAAGATTGGGGAGGGGTACTCAGTTTCATGTACCCTGCAATTCTGTTTTAATTTGTAAATTTCACACTTTTCAATTTGAAGTTAGCTGTAGGTGAATGTGTATTTGTAGTTATCATAGTTAGGGGTAGAGCACTAAATATTGATTTAAATCAGCAGTGCACTATCACTAAATAAAACTGCAAAGAAATTAGTTTGCACTTTTTGTTACCAGCTTTAGTGGTGATTGTTATTTTTTTAACTACCACTAAAAAAAAATTAGTGATAGTCCAAATTTTTTCACTATCACTAAGCGCAGATTGAATGCAAAAATCTGCACTGAATTCAAATAGTGCAAAATTTGGAAATGCAATCAAAAAAGCTAAATACAGATATTGTCTCACTAAAATTTAAAAAATTTAACTTTGTACGTGCATGGTTTTGGATTTCTTTTGAGGATATGCATAAGTGAAAAAACATTAAACCAAATGAAATTTTGTCAATAACGGTATAATCATTGGCTTAAATCATGAAAAAAAAGTTTTTAATTTTGAAATTAGTGCAACAATTTCAGTTGCACTCAAATGAGTGAAGAACAAAAAGTTGCAATAAGCTGATGATTGCTTTTTTTTTTAATCAAACAATTTTTTTTTTTTTTTTTTTTTTGAGTGCAAAATTTTTTAATATCACTATCACTCATGTTTAGTGAGGCTGCAAATTTGCAATTCATCACTCAACATCAACAAAATGATTGCAATATTTTTGCACTATCACTAAGTGTGAGTTGAAACTGCAAAAAAACCCCATCTATGGTATTTATACATAAGATATAAAAAGAACAGTATAAAAATACAAAAATTGCAACGCTAAAATTTCATACTCTGGACACTAGTGCAATTTCAATTTTCATGCGATTGTATCGTACGATTGTGTAGAAGATTGAATCCCCACCTTAAATTATAATGCAGTTATACCAAAAACATAAAGATACATTAAACTTTATGTGTTGCCCTTTTCTCTTACTGAATTTAATGTTGCCAAAAAAGTAATTAAGTTTGTTACACAGATAGAAAATTTAGGATTTAAATAAAATTTCCAAAACAAATAGAATTTAATGTAGTATACTTCCTACATGAGACCAATTTATAGTAAAAAATTTGTTATGATAAAACCCACAAAATTAAGTAAATTTCTTAATTATAATAATAAATAAAAATCACAAGCCGAACAATATATTCTACGATTATGATTAGCCATACAAGACCATTCACATCGTGAGTGTGTATTAATTAAATTATGTTTGAAAAAATATTGAAAATCAAAATCGTCTAGTGAAAGAATTTAATGGTTTTTTATTAATTAACTACCAAAGTATTAGCAAAGGTCTATAAAGTTTTAAAAATTGATTTGCTATAAAACATAAAACCGTTTAAGAAATATTAATAAATTTTAGTGGTAAAAAATCAATCTAAGAAACAAATTGTAAATAAAATTTTTTAATAAAAGTTTTTAACTCTAAATATAGTAAACCAGATTTTAATATAAATTAAAGCTTTTAATTATTATCGTAAAATAAAAAAAAAATAAACAATAATTTATTAATACAACTCTGTGTTAATACAGAGTTGGATTTTTTACATATTATTTCTCCCAAGTAAATATAAATTGTTGTTAATAGTGTTTTCACACCTCAAGTTAAAACCTGGTTTTAACATTAAAACTATTTGCAGCTGATTTTGCGTTCACATTACAAGTTTTATTAAATCAGGTTTTAACTCACAGTTTGTCTAATAAATTTTTGCAAAATAAAATTCATTTCTCGTAGAATTAAGTAAATTTGTATAAGAAAAGAATAAAGTGAATGCTTGGGAATTAAAAAATTTTATATAAAAAATTAATTTTAAAGTATTTTTATCGGTTTGACGTTTTTTTATTTTTTTAAATTTATTTATTTTTATTGAGCGCCATCCCAGCTAGCATTTGGGTAATAATTTTTTGTTTATATTACCTAAATGAGTCTTCTTAGATCCCATTTGATGATTAAAAACTGATTTATCACTTGAGAGATTGAAAGAGTATATATATCGTTACATATAACGCAAACGGCCCTTACTTACCAAAAATTAAAAATCGTGCTTATCATTGATTCTGATGTATTGCATCATCACAAATGTACGCAAAATTTGGAAGTTTTGGAATCTTCCTACAAAAATTTGCGATTTTATAAACAAAAAACAAACAACCAAATCTACAAACGATTAAACCCCTTATTGATAAACATTATTCCATGCTTATAACAGGTTTATAAGACAAATTTTATATAAAAATTTTGTTTAATTAACCTTTAATAAAACTGAAATGCCTTTTATGAATAAGGGGGTAAATGATTAACGCTAAAAGCCCAAACTAACCGTGTGCATAACATATAATATTGACGATAATATGTTAAAATAATGATTTCTAAATATTTTTAAATATTTTGTATTTTTGTTCATTCGTCTTGTCAAATTAAAACATAAAAATATAAATTTTCGTGTCAGCCAAACATATTAAAAGTTTGGCTAAAAAAAGCTCAATCATTACTGCCAATTAATGAAAATAAATGTAAGTGTGAATGGTTTCTTATTTCATTTACGAGAACCCGATAACTTTTGTTGGGTTTAAAATAAAATATTTTTATATAATCAATGGGCACTTTTATCAGAGAAAAAAAAATCCAAAAATTATTTAAAATATAATTAAAAGCTACATGTGTATAAATTTACGATTAAGAACTGAGACGAAAATACTAATGATTATAAAAAGTACCATTAAAATGATCAAAAAAGAATCAGAAAATTGCATTACGAATAATTCTTTAAGGTGATAAATCGGTAGTGTAGCATTTTCTCACAACAGGAGTATAATTCATGATCGAAAAATGCGGTTATGTGAAGCTGATTCCTAACAGATTCGATTGTGATAAAAAATGCTTGCTGGGACTAAACACTATCAGCTGTTTTCAATCTTTTTAACTTGGTAGCACTGAATTTAGTACAACTAAAACATAGTTGTGTTTCATAAAATCTACTTAAAACCAAATCAAAAAAGGTTTTAAGATGGTTTTAACAAAATTTTTTTGTATGGTAAAACCAGGTTTTAATGATTGGTTTTATCGTTAAAACCAAAATTTGTGTTAAAACCTCTAGTGTGAAAACACTATAAACATGAATATTAAATTTATTTAATTATAAGAAATTTATAAAGCATTTTTAAAAATTGTCTTTAAAAAAATAAAAAAAATTAAAGTACAACATAAAATATAAACGAAATAAAACTTAATGTTCGTGCTAAATGTCTGTTAATTTTTATGGCAATTTTCTAAATTTTTTTTTTAAGAAATTAAAACAAACTTTTAAATTTTGTTCTCAATAAGATGTACCAAGGAAATATCTAAAAAATCTTTTATATTCACAAAAAAAAAATTTTTTAAGTAACATTTCTTAGTTGTGCACTCCTTTCATTCACTAGATAAACGTGTTATTTCTTTTTTTTCCTGCAACTTGAACTACAACCAGGTGTTAAAAAAAATAATAAAAAATTTGTATATTTTCCAATACCATAAACCTTTTTTTCTGGCCATATTCTACGGCACATTCACTCAGGACAAAGTACCTATAATATTGTGTTTTTTTGTTTCATATTACTATAACATCTTTTGCCAGAATAAACTCAACCGGTGCCAGGATATAAACACAACGTCCTTTCTTTTATTTTTTATTTATTAAATTCTTTTATTTTTGACATCTATACATATTTTAGGATCTTACAAGTTATTCTCGAGTTAACAGCAATTACACTTTTCTGTTTTAATTTGACCGCGACGTCGTGCTTAGTTAATGGTTGGTTCCAGACTCCCTTAAACTTCGGAAGTCATGAACATTTATTGGAATGATTTATGAGAAGGTTAGTGTATTAGTCACTACTACGCCTGGGACCTATGGCCTAAATGCAAAAAGGCGTAATTAACATATATATTATTATGCAAAAAGGCGTAATTAACATATATATTATTTTACAGAAGAAGCAAAAACATTTTAAAATGAAAGCTACAAACATGTCAGAACACATGCATTTATAAGTTTTTCTTTTTATTTTGTTAAAAAAAATGGGTAACTACGTAATATTGCATTTATAAAATAAATACTCTTGTAGTTACGTCCTTTTGTTTTTTGCTAATAAAAGCGTCATTTTTGATCGCAGAAGTGTAAAATTTTGTCAAGACATGTAGTTCAATGGCATTCATAATAACCAATCTAAAACACGATTTTGAATTTTTTGTTAGTTACGCCTTTTTGCATTATAGCTAACGATATGTAATTTTTAAAAAATACAGTAAGCAAACTTTAAAATTAATTACATGTAATTATCTTTGGATGTTATCAAAACAAATTCATTTTTGTAAAAATTAATGTACGAGTTAAGGCGTTTATACTAAGGCGATTATATTGAAAAGTTCATATAAATTTCCTGAAAATAAAAAAGATGTTCATATTTCCTCAGAACAACTTCGCACTACTAGTAATCATCGATTTAGTTGGATCATATGTTGCAACCCCTTAATGCTTTCTTTCACAAGGTCAAGTCAACATATGGTGTTTTTTTCGCTGGTCGACTTGTCAAAGTGTGTATGCACTAATTTTTTATGTAAGCTAACCTTTTTTACTAACAATATTTTTGACAATCCGACCACAGAAGCAGTGTTGTTGTAGAGTTGACCTCACTTTCTAGTCAATGCGCCTTGGCTGCTATTGTATTAATATTGAGTCGGTTACGATGATGAGTCTTAATAAGTTTTAGTTGGATAAAAATTTTAGAATGTTTTTTTCTGTACATTTTGCGTACAGATTCAAAAGATACGAAAACTTTCAGGATTATACATGATACCTGAAGTAGTCAAAAGATACGAAAAATGTATCTTTCGTATCCTAACGGCAACACTGATGCAATTATTTATTAAAGTATGCGTGAGCGTTAATTGCTGTTAAGTTCTCTTATACTTATAACTAACATACTCTTTTTCTTTTAATTAACATAACTTTAACTTACATTCTTTAACTATGTAGCAATATTTAACATTTCTCTTGTTGTTAAATTAAGGGAAAAACTATCCAAAATAATATAAACAAATTAATAATTCAATACGATAATAAATGTACTTCATACAGAAAAAATATATGTGTAAACTTTATAATAATTGATAATTAATATAGAAACAAATATATGTATAAACTTCATAATAATTATACAACATAAAAACTTCATAATAATTATGAGTATGTAACGGAACTTCGTTACATTACATAAAATTCAAAAAGTACTACATGCAGAACTGAAAAGTTAAAGACAGAAATTTGTATGTCCCGTATACAGTAGATATCGGATATAAGAAACTTTAAAAATTAACAAAGTTTCTTTTATGCGATTTTTTCTTGTTTGTAAAGCATATTTTTAGCGTTATACTCACATCAGCACCATGTACCAAGTTCCTTTTTGTTTTTAAAGCCACCAATGTGTCCATATAATTAGGGATCTATCTATGTTTTAAATTTCATTTGAATCTTCTAGATAGACACGGAGAGGCAGAAATTGCGCCTACCTCCCCTTGTGACCCTAGTTCTAAAAAATATATCCTAAAATCGTCTTCACTAAATTGCGTTTCTAATGAAACCGATCTGGAATCTAGAGTCTTTAATGAACATATTAATATTAATAATTTTTGTATTTTATATATATACATAGATGCAACCTTGTTGCAACACCATAACTTTTCGTTGGTAATGATTTCTTTTCTTATTTTTGTTTATCTTTAATACGCAAACTAAAAGCTGTATAGCTGAACCATATATTTTTTTCTTTTGTAAACATATTTCTTTGGAAAGTACAGAAAAAGACTTGGTGTTTTTGGTCCATTTTCTTATGAGAGGTTTTTTCTTATATGCGATGTGCTTATATCCGGTATCTACTGTATACCCCTTTTATACTTTTTTCTCCCCATTGAACGATCAAAAATTTCAATAATGTAGTGGAAAACCATAATTTTATACGTATGTAGGGGTACGCTTTTACCCCTAAGCTTTTGAATTTCAAAAAAGTACCAAATTAATATTTGTTTTTATTTTTTAAATAAGTAATAAGTAATATAATTTTTATTTCTATATTTATTGGTTTAAAAGATAGATGGGGTGACAAAAAAGTTTTAAAATACAGGTTTTACGTTTTTACCATTTATTACTTTCTCAATAAGTGTTCGCAAATAAACAGAACATTATTTACCGTTCGGCTTGCACACCCAGGAACAATATCTATTTGTTTAGTGTTTGTGTAGACGAACACAACCCTTAATGCCGTTCGTAACTATTTTCAAGAAAGTAAAGAAAATTGTATAATAGTGTTCTGTTCTTCGGAACAGAACAATTGCAGTGATACTGTAGACAAACATTATATTTTAATGTTCTATAATGTTTTTTTACATTGGTGAAGAAATAAACAAACAAAAAATTTTTCCCACGACCGCAGCACGAACAGCTTGTGTGTATTTTGTGTATACATATGTTTTGTTTGTGTAAAATTATTTTGATGGCTTTTTGTTTTTTTCGTATGTTTTTTTTTGATTTTGTAAAGAATGTTTGGTTTTTTTATCAGACAAAAGGGTGCTCAACTTAAACAAACAAACATTAATGTGTTGAACCGAACACAACGAAGTTTGTGGTTAAAAAAAACTGAATTAAATGTTCCCTTTTTTTTTGTTGAGTTGTATAAGTACAGTATTATTTTTGTATTCGAAGATCACAAACAGAAAAACATTGTTTGTTTTAATGATTTACTACACAAACACTATTAGCGTTTGTGTTTTTCTCAAATCTACCGAACCGAACCCTAAGGTACGATATATAATGTTTATTTGTATGAAATTGTTTCCGACGTTTTAAACAATTTTATTTAGTTTTGAATGAAAATTTTAACATAATGTAGTAAAAAATAATAATAAATTCATAATATTGTTGTGGCTAAAATTTGCCACCGGTCTCGTAATGCAAAATGTGTGTGGTTGCAAAAGAAATTGTTGCTCTATTATGAACACCAATTAAAAATGTTTCTTTGATTGTGAACGAAGCTTCATACAACAAAACAACATTTTTATAATCAGGACAATAGAATTCTTGAAAACAACAATAGTTTGTTTGTGGCCATTTTGGTTTCCAATTTGGCTTATTTAATCATAGTTCAGTCATGTGGTTTTTCTGCGTGCACTTAATAAATTGTTATTAAAACGAAAAAGAAATTTAACCTATTTGTTCGATAAAAATATCTGTGGGAATTGCGTGAGACTATAGTCAGATCAACATTTTAAATCAGCTTAACCAAAGGCTTAACACAAACGTCGTTTTATTTGCAGGTTTTTTAATCGAAAAATTACCCTGGACTCATAGACGAAGATTAAATGTATTTCTAAAAGCATGAAAGATTAAAATTAAATCGAACCGTCTACAAAACAGTTGTTGGTTTGAAAAAAAATTTCTAGATATGTGAGAAAATTAAACATTAGCTGCATTTTACAAGAATTCGTTTATATTTTACTCAAAGAAAAAACACGAGTGGTCTGGTCTATTTTCATTTTATATCTCCTGTGTTTTGAATTTTCTAGCGAATTTTTTTTTTTTGTTTAAGACAATAACATGATAATCAAGTTGTTATTGCCACTGTCTGATTACTTTATGGTGGTGATGACAACAACGTGAGAGATGATGATTTTATAAAAGGTCCGGATTGTTATGCAAGTGCATGTCGTCTTTATATGTGAACTAAAGGGACTTTAAAATTATGAAAAAACAGCCCTCTGAAATAAAGAGAACGGCGTTTGTCATCTAACAACCTTAATTTAGAAAGCTGATACAGGCTTAATAGGTTCCATGGGCAGCCATCGAGAGACAGCGCACTTAGGTCCTTTTGTGATACCAAGCGCCAATGCCAATTCTTCAGAGCAGTTACTCAGATGGCTTCACTTAAGAGTTAACCCAATTCGTCTTTCCGATGAAGAGAAGAAGCGAGTTCTATTCTATATAGATCCTCCAAGCAGGCAAACACCGGTGCTCCCAGGTATTTTTCACTAGTGCCCCGGATTCCAGGACATTGACATAGAAAGTGAAATACAGTTTCCTATTCCTCCTCATGATGACAACTTCTACAGTAGTCATTGAACTCCAGACCAATTTTCCTAGCATGAGTCCCCACAGGCCAGTGCTCAGTTACAACTGAGACCATTGTGCCAACTTGGTCCCTATTGAACCCAATTAGAGAGCTAGTTCTCCACTCATTATAGCCAGACAATAGTGGCCTGGATATGTAGCAGGTGGATTCGCAAATCTATCCTATATGGGTAATTCTAAAAGACTCACGCTTGATAAGTGACTTACAGTGAGCCATTGGGAGGCCAATGAATTAATCAATGAATGTAGCATCCATGCGACCTCCTCCCTTGGCCAGCTCATCTGCTATCTGGTTGCCCGGGCAGTACGAATACCCTAGTACCCATATAACCGTTACACTCGAATGCTTCGCAATTTCATTCAAAGACATCTGACATTCTACTGTTAATCTAGATGTCGTGTAGGCAATGGCAGTCTTCATATCAGCTAATTTACATATATCTCTCGATAGGCGATAATACCTCAGCTAGAAAGCCGCCCGCTTTATAGACAAGATTTCCGTCTGCAGGACACTACATCCGTCTGGCAGACAAAAGGGAACTTTCATATACAGTTCCTCTATGAAGAAACCCCCGCCAGCTCTTTCCACCTTCCTTGAACCATCAGTATAGACCCATAGGGCCGGTCCATGGAAAGTGCTTTCACCTCACAGCACAATGCTTTGTGCCGCATACCCCACACCGAAGAAAGGCTCCGAGATTCAATTGTCCACCTAATCGGGGACAATCAAACTCCTAATTATCCTGACGTGGGCACAATCACGAATCGATTAGCTATGCGCGGCATCCACCCAGTGAAAGCTGATGTGAATTCAAATAAATCAAAAAAACTCAAACAATTCCAACAAAGAAAATGCCTTGTTATATAATTCTTAATGAACTTATAAGCTATTCGTGTATTTAACAAAGAAATTTGTCCAAAAATGTCTCAATTCCTTAACTTTACCATCTCGAAGCTTCTTGGCATCGACATTAAAAATCCCTACTGTAAAATACAATTGTTGTGTTTTTTTTTAAAGAAGAACAGAACACTATATAATGTTCGGTTCTTTCTTGAAAATAGTTACGGGCGGTATTAAGGGTTGTGTTCGTCTACACAAACACTAAAAAAATAGATATCGTTGCTAAATAATATTCTGTTTATTTTCGAACACTGAAATTTAGGGACATTTTTTCAATTTCATGCGCACATTTTCCAATAAAAAATGCATAAACATTCGCCTCCTAATTATGAGTATTTATTATCTTTATGATATTTCTATACACATTTCCATAGAAAAACGTTTTTCCTTTTTTATTCAGCAACTGTAAAAGTGAAAACGTGATTTAAATTCATACAGGCAGACAGACAATCACCAAACTATAATTCGTCTCAGCCACACAAAGATGTCTGAGCCACTTTTGTGCTTTTTAAGCTCCAATAAATCGCATTAAAAAACAGAAAACGGAACATCATAATTATAAAATAAATAAATAAACATTTTGATTGATTTATTCAAAATTTTCAACAATTTATTTAAACAAATCACGTAAACATTTTGTTGAAAAAAATTATTTTGGGAAACAACTTTTTTATTGACTCAATAAACTTGGTTGTTGACTAAAAATTCAATAACTATACCTACAAAACTCTTTTAATAATACCGCAAAAATCGTCATCGCAGAAAATTCAAACATTTTTTAATCAAAATTGCGATTTTCACACAATTGATTGCTCTATGATGATTCTGATGGAGTTTATATGATCGAAATATGATTGATTGGATCAAAAGCCGGTTAATTCCTTTCTGAGCAAAGACGAGAGCGTTTAATTAAGTAATATCCATTTAGTTGCAGCAATCGGAGATGTTTCCTTTGTTGGGTACGTTGAGGATTATACCTTATTTAAGATCCGAAGGTAGTTCCTCTGTATTCCAGAAGATTTCGATGATGGATAATAGAAGTGAAGCACCTAATCTTGGCACTACACTGATCATTTCTGGGTATATTTCGTCGATTGCTAGTGATTTGTTTGGTTTAAAAGAGGAAATTGCGCTGCTGATTGCAGCCATTGTGTATAATCTCCAACTACGTGCGTTTTGCAGGTTCATATATTTGGATTTTAGCACATTCGGCTTGTCCACAAAAACAAGGTAGGCTAGAATATGGGTTGGAGATGTGTCATCAGGTCCAACGAGGTGCTTGCTTTTCGGGTTGTTGACTTTTTTTCAGTAAAATTTCCTAGGACGCTGTAAAGTTCTCGCCTTCTATGAGTCGCAGTGCTGATTCTGCTTGGCTAGTAATATCTTCTGCACTCCTCTTAACGAGCTTATCCAAGTGGCCACACGTTTTGTTAATTCGAAGATTCAGAGCTCGTGTTTGTGCGTTGAAGTGGAATTTTACATCAGTGCGCTGTTAAATGTATGCCCAGGAGTCGAGAGATTTCCTTGGTGATGTTGGCGGAAAAATATGTTTTTGCTGCTTGCAGAATTGTAGTCTTTACGTTGTTCCTCCAAGTTAATGTTATCTGTAGCCGTGTTCCATTCGTTTTTTTTTTTAATTTTAGCTTGTCATGACAAACATCTTAACACAAATTTCGCTCGTTTAAGAAAGCTTTTCAAAGAGCTAAACAACTATTATCTTTGGTCCTTAGGTTCGGTAAGGAAGGGTTATGCGCCCAAGGGCACACCTCCACTCGGTGACCAATGCGGTTCATTGTGTATCCATTCAATATAGAGGAAGAAGAAAGAGAAAAGTAAAGAAGAAAAAATAACACATAGATTTAAGATAGCGTAGACAAAAGAAAGAACAAAACTACCCCTACAGTCCCCTACAGTCATCAGAAACAACCGTGCTATTTCCCTGACGAACCCTATTAGATCGACTGGATTACATCATGCTTAATAGCCTCTAACTCCTCATCGTCCTCGCATAATCTGCAGAAGTCTGGTATGGTATTGTCCCATTTACTCGTAAAAGCCATAACAAAACAATGACACGTCAAGAACCCTATAAGAGTTCTAAGACCACTCCTATCCAATCCCTATAGAACCCTGGTTGTCCCGGTGGTCTTAAGTAATCAATAATTTGGGACAAAATTCTAACTGCCTTATTTATAAAAAATAAAACAGGTTAATAACGGGTTTATATAACGGATTTTCATACAATATTTCATTAACCTGTTTTATTTTTTTAAAAATAAGGCCGTTAATTTTTTTTCTATTCATAAATCTATTTATTTAAATTAATTTACTTGAAATCTTTTTTATTTTTTCTTAAATTAATTATCATTTAAATATGGAGTCCTTAAATTCATTCACAAATTTAACGATCGTAAAAAAAAATATTCTACCCAAATCACATTTACTCAAAGATGTTCCAAAAATTAAATTTAAATTACAAAGAAAGAACATTTAAAGCCAATCCCAAGCAAACTGCTGATGAAGAGAAAAACAAATTTCGATTGGTAATGAAATGCGCCTGATAATGGTTATTGCAACGCAACACCAACATGACCTTTTACAACTCGGTGCAACAACAATTCCCAAAGGACAAAGTTACAAACTCGTCTACATACTTTCGAACATGGGAAAAGTTAACGTAAATGAATTAGCGAAGGGCAAAAAAAAAAGCTAACGATAAAAGTGTTTTAAAGTGCTTCAGAGCAGTAGAAACACGTTTTATCTTTGGTCGTTTATAGAGTTAAACAAAAAACATTTAGAATGGAAGGTTTGTGTTAAAAATAGTCGAACTTTGTATGAAGTGTTTACTTTTATTTTGTTTTCATAGCTGTGTAAATAAAGTTTTTTATAAAGGTAGGAATCTGTTTGAGGCGAGTTGTAAGTTGGCAGTCTTAGTGTTTATATCGGTTTCAACCGGTTTGATGAATGTTTCATACCGGTGAAGATGCTTAAGTGGGAAACAGAATAGTCGCTGTAGTACAACGTTACGAGTAGCCCTGCGAGCTGTAAAAAGTTAAAAACGGCAATTTTAAAATAGTGTCAACAGAATAAAATATATGGATATATCAAAATATCGATATTTAAAAAAAAAATCATTGTCAATCGCCGATATTTAAAATACCGATATATCGATATTGAAATACGACAATCGAAGTCGATATTTTTTAAAGTCAGTCTTCTTTAAAAACTCAAAATTTTAGCCGTTTTTAAGCAATATGTGTTTTTAAGAATTGGCATCAATGCATGGATCATATGTTTTTTTAAACGAACATGAAGATCTAAAATGATTGGCATTTATAAGAAGAAGAATAAAGAAAAAAGCGGGGTTTTCCCATTGCAGATTTCTAATTAAAACAGTAAAGTCAAACGAACTTAAAAAATGTATTTTATGCGGTTTTGGAACAATATATGTGCCTATTAATAGTTTCAGCAAAATACGTTCGATATATCGATATTTTTGAAATAATAAATGTCGATACTCTTAAAAAATATTGATTCGATATATATCGATATATTTTTTCAACTTGCCCATCCCTACAACAGAATACGTAGTTGTAGTAGTCGTTGCAGTAGAAGTTGAAGAGCAATGTTACTTAATTCTGTTCCAGGCCTTACAATTTTGTGAAGCTGTAGAAACTGTAAAACTGTGGAGTACAAATGCAACTCAGTTTTGAATAAAGTTATCTTCTTAAAGGCCCAAATACACTGATCAAAATAATCATCAAGCATTGTGGTAGAATTAGTGAAAATGTGTTTGTATGTGTCGCAACGACGCACAGTGGGAAATTTTACGAGAAGGCGGTCAAAATTCCATAACTTTTGACTGGATCGGTATTTTTTTCTGCGATAGGTGCGATGTTAGGCTTTAATTTGCGCTATAAAACGTAAAATTCGACTGATAGGAGCAAAAGTTATGGGGAGTTCAAAATGCATTTTCATTTTTTTGTTGAGTTTCGGTGTAAAAGTTGAATATTTCAAATATGATTTTTTTATAATTTATCATTATTTCTCTTGTATTTTACAACTGATACTTATTTTTTATTGTCGAACTTAGATCCTGTCAGAAAATGCCAATATTTGGCCCCTGTAAATTTTTTAGTCCCAATATTCACAGGGGCCAAAGGTTGGCTTTTTTGGGACGAGACGAGTTATTATAAGGATAAAACTGAAAAGGAATATTTTAAAAAATGCCCAAATAGCATTCTAGGCTATCGATAACATTTTAAGTAATTCAACTTTTATTTATGGTTTGAGATGTATGTGTATTTTATTTTTATATATTAATACAAATATATACTTAAATCAAAAACAAATTATAATATATAAACAATTTTAAATTAAACAATATTAGTAAAAATTTCTTCTAAATAGCTTTGGGTTTCATTTTCCAGAAGTTGTTTAGCTTCTTCCTCTAATTCGATTGAGGTTGATTTCCATTTTTGTCGAATACTGGACATATATGGATCTGATGTACACAACAAAATAGTAATAAGATCTTCATTAGTACAACATCTGGACATTTTCTTGTGTTATGCTCGCGGAATAATCTGTAGTCTTTGTTCCTTTTTTTCTTGCGCTTCTTCAGATAGATCTCCAATTGGTAGCATATTGTGTTGAACTATTTGTTCCCCATGGTATACAATTTTATGAACTGCGGTTGGCATATGTCTCCAAGAGTATTTTTTGTTATAAAGAAATGCTGTTTCATTTGCATACTGGCCAAATTTTTTTGCATTTATCTTTCTGCTACATGATATAACTTGTAAAATAATCTGGAATCGTCTTATTAATTCAAAACGTACTCCATCATTTGAATTTCCTTCTCCTTGTTTTGGCTGATCAATTATAAGGGTAGGTGAAGGTACTTTTCTTGGATTTGTTTTTTTTTTCCTTTTTTCCACATTTTCTTTGTTTTTTCTCACTGTTTCGCCTAACGGGCCAAATTCCAAATCATAACCCAATTTAAGAATATGCTCCATAAAACGAATTCTGGTATGAAGAGGGGACATTCCAAATTCGTATGCTTCATTGAAACTATTGTCTTGTGATGGGGGTTGGCTTAATTGACTTGTTGTCTGTTTTCACACTTTTTAAAAGGATAACATACCGCTAATAAAGGTAACATGTAGGTAATTTTCACGTAAAATATAACTGCGTGCTAGTTTTCTTACCATTTACCTGCTCTTCCATTTTTTTAAATAAGGTTGCAATTTTCAGGTAATTAAACTATGTAGTTTATGTTGCGGCTATTTACTAATGTTTAACCTTTTAACTCACTCAGAAATCTAACGTGTTATTCTATTTATGTCGGCTATTCGTTTTGCAGCATCCGTTCACCCACAATAAGTTCATAACAATGGCAATACCTTTACCTTCTCCAAATTAATTGATAACCTGACGTGCTAGATAATTTATGTGACCTGAACTGCTTTATTTATCGAAAATTCTTTAAGATTCACCTTCTTTAATTTCAGTAATGTTTCCTTGCAGGACTTATTTTTTGAACCGAATATCTTACCTTGTGTCACAGAAATTGCTGTAGTTCGCAAGGCCGTATCCAGATGTGTGTACAATGGGGTATAGAAATGTAGGTTAGATTCTGGACTACAAGAGAGTATAGATTTTTTTTGACGCGTTTTGACGCTCAGGACTTATGCTCTATAAAGTAGGAAATTTCCGGGAAATTTTGACATTAAAAAAAAAAAAAATTAAATAGTTCTAGAGGTCGCAGAGTTTAATGCTTTAAATCACGTATAGCTAATAAAATAAACTAATACACAAAACTTATTCTGTCAAAAAATCTTAAAAAACAAAAAAGTTATGACCATTTCAACTTCAAAAATTGACTCAGAAATTCAAAACTATAACCAAATATTGAGAAAGTCCATTTCGGACCACCCTGTTCTCAATGAAATAGTTGAAATAGGGTTGAAATTTTTTGGCTCCCGAGGTTCACTAGTATTAACTTTCACATGAATAAAAAAATTTTAAAATCGGAGAACATAAAAAAAATAATTTTGGCCGCCTTCTCAAAATATGAACCAGTGTGCGACGATGCTAGATGGAAAATAAAAAAATTAATATATGACGGCGAATATTACGTCAAACACACGGAATGACAAACTTATATATACCCTATTCACCACCTGTGGTGAAGGGTATAATTAAAGAAGAATCTCCATCGATTTCAATTTTACTCGATTTTAAGAAATAATAGATTGGTTAAAAATGTTTTTCATAACTGGCTGGCACCTCTCAGCTCTCTTTTTCTGTTTATTAATAAGATAAAAGTATGAGTTCAAATAGAGATGTTTGCTTTTTCCCATTGAATAAAATTATTTTAATTCTTCGATTTATTCGAGTAATTCGAACAATTTAAAACTTTTATGCGATTAATCAAGCAATTTTTAAATTCAAAAATCGATTAATTCATTACTCAAACAAAACCAAAAGTCAAGTAATTGGATACTCTAGTATGTACCAAAGTTGTAAAACAGGGCAGTATGAACAACTTAAATAAAAATAAGGGCAAAAAATATGCAACATGTTTTGAATGTTTTTCATCAACTTATTCACAAAAGAACTTGAATATTTTCCCCACAGTTGTATTTTTTGAACAAACGAACACAAAAATGTAGAACATGTTACATTAATGCAACATATTTCTCAGAAAAGAAATCGTCATAAAATATATTAAAATGTAACATTATAATAAGTGTTTATATTAAAGAAAATGAATTATAAAAACCAACGTTACACCCTTGCACTTTTGTTTTTCACTGTAGAACAATTTAGTACTTTTTTTGTAGACTTAGCACTTTTAAGCCCGTTTGCACAACTTACCGATAGCTAAAGGTAGACTTTAACCGGCCTTATAAAAAGTGTTACATTATTAAAACTTTACTTTAACCAAAAGTGAGCGGCAAAGTAAATTAAGGTTCAACCTACCTGGTAGGTTAAAATAAATTTGTAATAATGGAACACTTTTTATACGGCCGATAAAATCTTACCTTTAGCTATCGGTAAGTTGTGAAAAAGGGCCTTAATTTGAATTATTCTGGCAAGCCTGTATGTAAACAAGCATAATTGTCGTTTTTGGAGAGATCACAATCCTCATGAGACTCCATTTCATCCCGAAAAAATCACTGTTTGTTGCGGTTTACATGCCGAGGGCGTCGTCGGCCTATTTGTCCTCAAATCCGAAACCAGTGACAACATTACCATAAAGGCTATAGGTGTTTTTTTATTTCTCATATTTGGAGAAGAAATTGTACCAACAAGACGGCGCAACATGGTTTACTGTTTGTTGACTGAATTATCTCAAGAAATGGAGCTTAGAATTTGCCAACTCGTTCGTGTGATTTGCCACTTTGGACTACTTTTTGAGGGGTAAGATCGATTCTCTCGTCTATTTACAACTGAATTTATGAAATTTTTATATTTGGTCTTATCGTCAGTTTGTGTTAAGTTCATAAAACATATTGAATTTGTTTTGAGCACCTTCCCTTCTTGTTCCTTTTCTATCGTAAATAGTCAGTCGTTTTTTTAATGTTGAACATTATAAAAAAAGAAAGAGTTCGCATTCAGAAAAAAAAACAAACTTCGAACAGCATTACAATTTTTATTCGCACGAAATGAAACAGAAGGAGTTCAGCAGATAAAAAACAGAAGTAACAATTCTTAAGTTCATTTTAAACTCTTTGATATGTCTTTTTTTTAACCGACATTATAATACAAATAAAAAAAAAACAATGGAAATCAAAACTATGAACTAAGAAAAAGTTGCGAAAGTACTAATTTTGAAACAATGTTGTATTGATCTTTCTAATTGGATATCGAATGAACAAAAAAAAAAAGAAAACTTAAAATGTTTTAATAGAAAAACGTTGCAGTTAAACAAACTTAAAAAAATACTTTGAAAATCATTAAAAACACAATTATTTACTTAGCTACGAATAATTGTTGGAAAGACAGTAAAACATTTAATTTTTTTATTATTCCTCCTCATTGCCACGTTCTTAAAAAATGTATTTTCAAGTTCCTTTAACATTTTCCACAATATTCTACTGGATATCTACTCTTGCATTACAATGTCTTGCATTAAACGACTACTGACTGCATCGTTTACAGTCAACGTACCTCGTGCATCTTCTGCTAGAGGCATAAACATTTCTAAATAGCAGCACACGCTGCCAAGACACACTTTGCCGTGTGATGCACTCATGAATGCCACAGACAAGCTAAAGGCTGTAGAACAGATGCTGTCCTCGGGCCAATCAATGAGACACAACACAACAAAGCCGACAAACCAGACCAAGACCAACTTGTCGCTAGGAAAATGAAAAGAGAACACAAGCAATGCAGCAGATGATAATAATGATCTGTAGTAGTCGGCGATAAGTCTTTATGCTTTTAGTTTTTCTTGTTGCTCTTTTTGTTTTTGTAATTTTGCCATTTTTTTAAAAAAGTTTTAAACCGGTATTGGGTTTGGTTGGTTAAGGAAAAAAAGAAAATGTTTGATGCAAGAATATGGTACATATTTATTTGCTAGTGGGTTACCCTACACAATTTAGATCTATCTTACTTTGAATAAAAAATTCAGCCATATTATTATTACACATGGCTATGTCACAAATTATACATTTGAAACAAAATTACACAAACGAAAAAAATTGCTTTGATAGTATGAATTCGCCCTGCATCACCTTTTTGTTATTCTTTGTTTGCAATTGAATGGTTGTTTACAAAAAAAAAAGCCAGAGCATACCGATTCCTGAAGTAAAAAAGATATGGATAATTATTTTTAACGACACGTCTCGAACATAAGCAATAACGTAGACGAAAGAGCAGTACAAAGATGTTTATTTTCAAGCTAAGCAATAAATTCTTAAAATTCGCTTTAAACTGTTCTTTTTAATGGAAACAAATTTTTTGCCTTGCGGGTATCCTGTATTGCCCACCCGATAGTCTTAAAATACATTGCACAAACATTTATTTATTACCTACTCGATAGTTTTAAAATAAATTACACAAATATTTATTATTTAATGAAACATTAGAAAAGTAAGGAATTTCTTACATTTTTTCGAAAGAACAATAATGCATTCATTGGAATCGAGAAGGTCATTTTATTGAAACAATAATTATGTACATTCCCACATTTGCAAAACAAGGAATGTATTGTTTCTATTTGTAACCCCAGCAGCCGTATTCTGTAAATCGCTTATGCTAAATCGCTATCGCGATTTTTGGCTACAAATCCAATACTGTAACGTGCATTGCTAAATTTAGCAATGCCATAAAAATTTCATTCGCCGCAATTTTAGCTTTTGATGACATCGCTCGCTAAGTTATTTTAATTATGTATTCTCTTAGGCATTTTAGCGATCGAGATTTAGCTTTAGCTAAGCGAATTACAGAATACGGTTGCAGGTCTACACTAAAGATAAATATCTCAGCAAGTTGGCAATGATGTCGGCAGAATTACAGAGCAATATTTCTTATTGCTCAGCTTATGTTAAAGGCATGGGAAAACCTATTTATGTTTACTCATAATTTGAAAAAAATCAACGAAGAAGGTGCATTGTAAAAACTGACGCCATCATGCAAACATTTTTTTATTAATATAAATTCTTTCTTATTTGACTTTATTATTTAAATGTATGTATATTGATTTGTTTAAGCTTGAGGTCTTTTTTATATAAAAATATTAGTTTTTATCAAATTTATTTTTTTTTCGTTAAAACAAAATTTATATTTTTTTTTTAAAAAGAACCCATGCTTAAACAAATTAACATAAATTTAAATAATAAAGATCAAATAAAAAGAAAGTTATTTAAATAAAAATAATTTTTGCAATTTTATTTTGGTGTTTATAGATTTCTTTAATTTAATTCTTTTACTACAATTATAATTTGCTACCATTTCACATACTTAATTTCTTTCCCACACAATTTTCTTCTATTTTTTTTTTTTCTTTTTTGCTTATTTTTGTCAATTGACCCCTAAATTTGACGTTTTAAGTTAGCAACTAACAATTATTGCAACATAAATTGTCGGCAATAAATATGTACAAAAAATTGCTGTCTACATTAAAGATAACATAATTTTGACATTATGTGCGTTCGTTTACTTTTCCAGTAAAATCCAGTAGGTGAGTAATATGAAAATCTTACAAATTTATGCGTACGCGAACGCATTTCAGTAAAATCCAGCTCAAATTTGTACAAATTTTGGGATAACGAACGCAGCTATTAACTGCAATATATGTCGCAATATTTATCTCTGGTATAGCCGGGAAGTAACAATTATTCGTGTGTTTTCTTATGTTCGTGACAATTATTCGTATTTTTTAGAATTATTTAATTCATTCGGTTAAGAGTAATGAGTTCTGGAATCAATTATTAATCAAAATGTGTATTACATTCTCGTTTCGTTTTGGTTACATTTACCTGTTGGGTTGCCTCTTAAGCTCTTAAATCTATGGAATGTACGCGATTTTTTATTAACTCGCGCAAATAACAAAAATCAAGTAAGTGACAATCACATTTGACAGTTTATGTTAAACATTATTTTATCAAAAAATGTTCGAAGAAAATAGAACTCAAATTCAGAAATAGAACTCAAACTAAAATTACAAACAAAACATTACACATGAAACAAATTGCACATGGGCTACACATGCAAGTAGAAATTACACACAATATGTGTAATTACACACCCATTGGCAACACTGCCACTATTCCTGATTAAATACTTGCTTGATTTTGCATATTGTTTGCTGGATGGAACAGCGTTTAACAATTTATTAATTACATTCTATACAATTTGTTTCAGAAATAATTTTAAGTAAATCAACAAAAATTGCTAAAATTAAAGTTAAAAGAAGAAATATTTTTGAAGTGTGAATAAACATTCCTGAAAAAATTGGACTTAAAACTTAACTTGGAAAAGGTATAAAACTACAAACAATGCTAGGGATAGTACATCGAAAATAACTAAGAATGGGACTGTAAATAAATTAAAAAAAAAACTAGGAAAAGAAAATAGAAAATGTAAGATATAAAAATGTAAAAAAAGAATAGCAAATAAGACTAGAAAAAAAATAAGACTAGGCCAAAAAACACAAAATAAAACTCGAAATCAGACTACGATCGGGACTTTAGCTAAAACTAGCAATAAGACTTGGAATATTTAAAATCCTTTCCTCGTAAACCTCCTTACGAAACAGAACAGAAAATGTTTGTGCACAGAAAGAAAAAATTCGTTCTGAATTTAAGTTAGTTCTATTTACTTTAGTACGAGTCGTACTCAAATATTTAAGTGCGATAACACTTAAAAGTACTTAAAACAATCCTTAAAAGGATAACTTTCGAAAGCTTATATGCGTGCATACGCGTGTGTTTCTAAAAGTTGGTTGTATAGAAACAACAAAAACACTACAAGAAGACAAATTTAGATTATTTTTATGTTTAAAGAGTAAAATAAGAAACAATAATTCCCATATTCTATTTGGTAAAATTATTTAGTTAAATACATCAAATTTTCAAGGTAGAATAACTACGAAACCCATATTGGGCACGCCTCTGGTGTCATATAATTGAGAATTCTTCTGTAAACAAAGGGCGGAAAACAACAAAAGTTAAATAAACATGTGTAACGGGTACGTAAATAATGATAATATTCTCGTTGGTTCTGTGGGGTAAGTGTTTAAGTTAGAATCAATCTAATCTCACTCTCGTATTATCTCAAGTACGAATCGAGATTAAAGCATCTTAGAAATTCTTGAATCAAGCTCATTTTGAGTTTGTTTAATATGTATTAGTTTTACTTTAATCAATCTCATTTTCGGATTAATTCAAGAACGAATGCGGAATCAAATTTAGGATGAGTTAAGTTTTTCGCACTTGAATATCCATACTTGAATTCAGAATTCTACGTATGGATTGATTTAATTTTTCAGTGTGTGGTTTAAAAAATTCAACACACTGTCACAATTAAAAGTAGGGTAGATTAAAATATCGACTGCAGACAATGAATTGCAGCAAAAGACTAAAATTTCTCATGCCTCAAACTGGTTGGTTGTTGCATAAAAAAAACAAATACATAATATTATTTTACTTTTTTTTTTGCTCAATAATTGTTACAGATGTGAAACATTTAAGAACTTTAAACTGGTATAAAAATTTCATTATCTTAACAACAACAAAAAAAAAGCGAAAACTAAAAAGAACTACATTTATTTTACAGAACAAAGCATTCGCCAACTTCTTTTTTTTTTTTTTTTTTTTTTGTAAAATAAATGACAAGCGAAATAATGATGAGCATGTGGCTACGAGTAGACCAAAATAACAAAATTCAATTGAAAACAGCATTCCAGCCATCCCTAATTGTTGTTTGATGAGCAGGCCCTTTCTTAACGACATATACAGCTTGTGAAAGAAACATCTGTGCTGGCATTTGTAGGGATGCGATGGTACCCAATCTTTTGTTTTTTAATTGTAGTTATTGAACTTCTTTTACAGCTTCTTCTCAGATGAAAATGGGATGAATAGCGTTAGGGAAAATTAATAGTTTATAATCATCATCTGTTAGTTAAACAAATAGGGGTTTCAATTGCTGAGTGGTATATTGTTTTAAAGTTTGAAGAAGATAAAAAATTTATTATTGATTTAAAATTTTTTTTTTTTTTTTTTGTTAAAGTTAAAATGAATGCAGTTTAAGGTTAAGTTTAGAATTGGAAAAATTAGTATTTTTAGAATAAGGATAATTAAATACACAATTGAATTGTTTTTGTAGGATAAGTTAATCAATATTTTTATCTACATATGTATAATGTTTTTATTCGAACCTCTCAATATTAAGCCGTTGAATAAAAACTTACCCCCTTCATTTGTTAGCTATTCAAACCAAACTAAAAAGCAGCTACCAGTAAATAAAACTTGATGACTCAACTCTTACTACCGCCATAGAAACTTGTTTTAAACGTCTTGGGAAAATAATGTTGTCTTTCAAATTCCTACTGCCCTCCTCAACAATGTTACTAAAAAAAATATTTAAATTTCTTTTGCATCCAGAAAGTGAAAATACACAGACCACCGAATAGTCTTGTTCACAGTGAAGACTTTAAGCTGTATGAATATATGTATGTACAAATCTACCAAATTAACTTTGAAGCCTTTGTCCATCATAAAACAAGGGCTTCTTTTCGCATCACTTCTTTTTATACAGTCATTATAAGCAACAACATTAAACAACTAAAAAACTATTCTTTTCAAGCAGCAGCAACAACAAAATATACGTCAGTTTTAACAAAACCACAAAATTCCGGCAAATGTACATATACACAAAAAAAACTCCCCGACTTTTACAAAAACTCAGCAAACATCAATTTGAACAATACAAGCAGCGTTGCCGTTTTGGTTACTTTTAACCAAAATTGGTTACTTTTTTTTCCAATGTGTACTTGTGTACTTTTTTTCCATTTTGGTTACTTTTTTTCAACACAAAAATAACCAATTTTTTGTTTTGGAAGAGGATTTACCCGCTCTGCTTTTTTGACTCTTAAAAATTGTGTGTGGTATTTGTGCAACCAATACCAATACTTTTTTCATCTACTTTAAAAAAGCTTAAACTTTAACAAACTGTCAACTTAACCATATGTACATATATACTTTGAAGTGTAGATGGCCATTATCTGCTACTTTTAATTCTTCATAGGTCTAACTGAAACACTTTTCTAGACAAACGATAAGGTCAAAGTGAACGGAACTTTAAATAGGATTTTATTCCCACCGGGCAAAAAGCATCTACGTATGGGCATTTCCGTTAAAAGGTCCACCGTGACCGAAAATTTAAAAGTTATTAAAAGCTGATTATTTTACGATATTGTTATAGAGAAATATTTAGATTTTACTAATTTTATAAATTTACCCCTAAATTTGTTCACTTAGATGAACAATCAGACTGCAAACTTGTGCAAACGTAATTTCTTATTTGTGAGAATGTTTTATTGCATGTTTTCTTTAATATTATCTTCTTTAAAAGAGGTGATATTTAATGAAAATTATTCCAAAAAAATTTATTTACATGGTCTGTTATCTAAAGAAGAGTTCGAAGAGAAATATGTTATTCGGATTAACGGTAAATTTTTATTTTTTTAATCATTATTCAGTTAAATTATTATGGAAAAAATTTCACGTTCGAAATGTCACATATCGAACCATATTTTGGCTTAAACAAAAAAAAATACAAAAGATTTGGGAATCAAGCCAAAGTCATTTTAATGTTACATTGCTACGTAAAAATCTGAAAGAAGTTTGACTAAAAAATTGTGCCAGGTTTCGCTGAATTACGCCTTTTTATAAATGGCCACAAAAACTACTTCTATTTTTTTCACGTTCGAACCGCTACTTCTTTTGCCATTATCTTTGACCTAGAATAGCGCCCCCCATAGACTTTAGCATAGATATTAGTGCTTACATAGTGCTATATCTTAAGGGCTAAAAGAACGTAAAAATAATTGTTGTTTAAAATGTTATTGCATTTTTGATGCGTACGACTGTCACGTTCAACACTTTGGAATTACCCATATATGTGGCATTTTGACAAAACATCTTAAGTCGAGATAAGATAGCAAAAAAGTTTTTTAAAAAAACTCTGCGAAAACATAATTTTTGTTAAATATTAAAATAAACCAAAATCAAAGAATAATTTCGCTGATAATACAAAATTTTAAAAACGTAAACAAAAATGTTTTTTGAATGCAAATTCGTATGATTAACGACATTTTTTTCAACTTTTAAAATTTGACTGAAGATGTTTTGTCAAAATGCAACAGATATATATAAAAGATTTACCGCATAATTTAGTTAAATTTTGTACTTTGATACCTTAATAACACAGCAAGACCTAAAAAATTTTACTTGCAAGAGCTCTTTATATAAAAAGCTTGAAGTTTCAAATTTGTAAAGGAAGTGCACGTCAACTAAAAATTTCGAAAAATTATATAGCCTTTTATTCTTTCCAGACCATCGGTAATACAACATTAAAATTTATAAAAATTAGTACAGCGGTTTTTGAGCCCACTAGATACAAACAAACACAATTCCTTCTTTAGACAGATTTTTCAACTGAAGTGCGGATAAAATAGTATGTAATTTTGATAATAAAAATTTTGGTTACTTTTTTTTGCTTTTGGTTACTTTATTTTAACATTTTGGTTACAAATTTTTTTTGGTTGTGGCAACGCTGAATACAAGTAGCAACGAATACACGAAAATTGCAGCTCAGCGAACCATAAAACTTTTCGATCCCATCATACCATTCATTCATTCTCTCATACTCATACTCACCGTCATACCGGTATATGCAGTTGAAAATTATAAATAAACAAGTTAGAGTGCTATATTCGGCTGTGCCGAATCTTTGATACCCTCCACCGACAGTTCGAATGTTTAAGGAGTAATATCTGTATGATGTCTTTTTATTATTATTATCTTAAACTGTGACGATTTGTTATTAATTATGGTTTTAGGAGACTAAACTGTTTTCCGGGAGTAGGGCATATATGGGGCCTAGGGTAAATTATGTACCGATCTTCACGAAATTTCACAGTATCATTTATAGTCCTATAAAATTGTGACGAGCCAAAATTTGTTATGATTGCATTATTTTTTACGGTTTTAGGCGTACTAAACTGTTTTCCGGGAGTAGTGTTTATATGGGGCCTAGGGTAAATTATGGACCGACCTTCGCGAAAATTTACAGTGTAATTTCTAATCGAATAAAACGGACTTGTGCAAAATCTTATGTCATTCCGTGCATTTTTGCATCATTTATGTTAGTTTTTGTAACAAAATTATCAAGTTTTTGAAGGTGGTGGTTCCACATTTTGATTCATAGCTCTGGTCCTACTGAACCGATTTTGCTGAAATTCAATCCCAAACTGCTTAGGATAACTACAAGCAATTTGACACCTAGTTTGTTTATTTCTTTTGAGTTTTTCGAAAGTGAGCGTGTTTTCAACAGACGGACAGACGGACAGACGGACAGAAGGACAGACGGACAGACGGACAGACGGACAGACAGACGGACATGGCTTAATCGACTTAGAATTACTCAAGCAGCCAGAATATATATACTTTATGGGGTCTGAGATGAATAATAAAAAAGTTTCACACGGAATGACAAACTTAGTATACCCTCTTCACAACTAATTGTGGTGGAGGGTATAATGAAAGAAATGGATTAAAAAGAAGTCAGAATTTGGTAGGTAGAGCAAAAAGGTAGCATTAATACTAACTTTGACAAGAGCTGAATAAAGCAACTACAATAAACCAAAATGAAATTGGCACTTTAAGTGGAGGGTACTTTAAAGAGTCTATACAAAACAGATAGTGTCTGTGGTTATGCGAGTCGAATGTATTGGGGCAATATGTTAAAATATAACTATCCAAGTAAGAAAGAATAGTCGGTTAAGCCCAACAATACGATGTCGTACACCACAGTATATAAAAACAATTTCTGCTGGAGTACCCTATTTGGGACCATGGGCAATCATTTACCCACCTTAACCCACCTTAAGTTGCATGTAAAAGTTCTTTCTGCCGAATATTATTAAGATATCTTCATCTATATGAGATTTTTGGATAGGGGTTTATTTGGGGTTTATGGTTAATTTTGATCCTACCAGGACATAGCAGCTATCGTAAAAGGTTTTATTGCCACATTTTATGTTCAAACTAATACCGTGTTCAGTTATGCACCTTAATTGAGTTTTACGCAACAAATGCCATTATTGAGCTCAATTATCCATATAAAATTGCAATTTAGTTATTGCTAAATTTAAAATGCGACATTGTCACAAGAGTGTTTAGTGAGCAAAACACAACTAACTTAACAAAGTGTTTTGACATTTGGCAACTGAAATTACAACAAAACAAAGGCCCATTCTTTAAAGATGTCAAAAGTTGTTTACATTTCGCTGTTACATGTTAATTCTTGTTTACGTTGAATGTTGTATGTAGTAGTAATATAAATTGAGTTAGCTAAATTGTGTATATGTGAACAGAAAGATAATTATGTCAATAAACCGAATATTGATTTAACAAAAAAGGTATATCTGAACACGGTATATGGCATTAAAAGTTATTTTCGGGAGTGGTATTTATATCGGAGAATTGGTCAAATATGGACCGATTCCAATAAAATTTGTTAAGATTATTTTGATTGCAATAAAATAAGTTTGGACCAAATTTACCAACATAATAAGACGGTTTATTGGCACCAAGACCCTATTCTGGAAATAATCTGATATGGGGGTTATGTGAATTGGCTTTGTCCTTGTGCCAATTAGAACATAAGTTTAAAATTTCATCAAATTATCTATAAAACTTAAGGTGCTACAAACATCAGCACAAATGCATTATACCCTCTCCACTATTGTGATATGGGTATAAAAACCAGAGATGGAACTAAAAATAAATCTTTAAATCGGGCTTAGAATAGTACATAGAATTAAACTAAATATTTATATGACAAGGGAAAAAGATTACAAATTGCACTGGCCATTAAACCAGGAATAGTCATTAGACTAGAAAGAGAGACAACAAACCATTTCGAAACTAAGACTTGAATTATGATTATAAACGGACCAGAAAAAAGGTGTTTGAAATAGGTAAGAATAAGAATAGAACTCGAAAATTGGTTTAGATTAAAAAAGAAAAGGATTAGGATTAGGATTAGATGTAAAAGTAGAAGTTGAACCAGGACGGGGAATAAAAGAAGAAACAAGGCCAAAAACAGAAATTGGAATAAAGGCAATAAGAAAGAGAAAAACTAAGATTATAACTAGCTAGAAATGGAAGAAGAGAGGTAGTCTAGAAATTGTTTTATATATTTTTTTTTTTTTTTTAATATTTATTTCTTGAATCTTCTAAGTGTGGGATACACTTAGGCCTGCAACAGAATAAAGTAGTTGTAGTAGTAGCTGAATGAAGGTGACGAATGCTCTGTAGAAAAGTTCAAAGTTTCGGGTTTTGCGCTTTAACTGCAACGACTACTACGTATTCTATTGACACTACTTTGAAACGTCGTAACGTTATACTACAGCGACTATTCTGTTCCCCACTACATATAATCATAAACAGGCACAACTTAAAATTCAAAAATGTTAAGGAAAGGTAGAAAACTGTCCTAAAAAACATGGTTGCAATTTTTTTTATCAAATTGAATTTCACAAGCATTAAAGAAGAAAAGTCAAAGAAGACAGTGATGCAAACGAAATGTTTGTGATCGCTATAGCTTGGATTTCGTTTAGCCCATATAATCCTAGTGTTCCATTTTTGAAACAGTTAATTTTAGTATTCATATTTTTTTTTTTGTGTGAATGCAGCTGCAATTGTTTTTTTGCTGTGGTAGCCCCGAGGTGGTAACAAACTAAAGGTCCCTTAATTTTTTCAGTACTTAATTTTTGTTTTGCTGCGTGTTGTTTGTTTAATTTTTTTGTAAAAAATGTCTCGACGCAAAATGGCTGGCGGAGTCATTGGCACATATGTATTCAAAAACAATGATGGTCAGAATGTAACTGTCAATGGTGAACGGTATAGGAACATGATTCGACATTTTTCATACCTCAATTAAGTGGCATTAATCTAGCTGATATGTGGTTCCGACAGGACGGAGCCAGATGCCACAAAGCGGGAGCTACAATTGATTTGCTCAAAGAAACTTTTGATGAAAAAATAATTTCACGTAATGGCCCCATTAATTGGCCACCAAGATCGTGTGAGTTAGCCCCATTATATTATTTTCTTTGGGGCTATGTTAAGTCACTTGTCTACGTAGACAAATCAAAAACAATTGACCACCTGGATTCAACATTCGAAGAGTTATCGGCGAAATACGGTCGCAAATGCTGCGAAAAATTTTTGAAAATTGGTGTTCCGTTGCCGTTGAGGTCACATGACAGAAATCATATTTAAGCATTAATTTCATAAAATTTTCTTTCCAATAAAGCCAATTTCACTTATATTAGAAATATATTTTCTTGTTTTATTATGATTTAAACTTGTTTCACTCACATAAAAACACCCTTTACTAATAATAAACTTTATGTCCTGCCAGTGCCGGACGAAAACTCTCCTTTTCACGGTCTCAAAATGCCCAGGAGTTGCATTTTAAAAGTTTAACTTTTCTTAAAGGTTATTTTATTGCGGAATTTTGGGTTTCTTAGTTATTTCAGTAAACTTAACCGTTTTTGAGTCCATTTCGAAATAACGGTAAATGTCAAAAACAAGAACTAACCTAAAAAAAACGGTAAGCACCACTGGATTCATCTTGTCAGTTTTTTCGTCTAAAGTAAAACTAAACATTTAAGAAGCTATGGCATCAAAGACTACGACAGTGTTTACACACCGGTCAGCTAAGACGATGTTCAGATCAGCACTGACCGGGCTGCAATGAAGATGCTTAGATCAGTACTGACCGGTCATCAATGAAGATGCTTAGAATTTCCCATATACAGATACTCACACTAAATATTTAATAAATATTATTATAATAAATCTTGGAATATTTCGACCACCATTAGCAACTTAATTGACAAAACACAAGCGGCCTATCTACAAAAGATTATGTATATGATAAACGTTAAAAGACCTAACTAACAGTTTATATATAAGTACTGTGCAACATTGTTAATACAACTGGTAGGTTTTACAACAAAACTAGTAGACAAATTTATTAGAAACAGTTTAATGCAATTAAAAAATGTATGTTACATATTAAATATTTTTTTTCCTCTTTTGTAAAATTTTCAAAATGATAGATAGGGCTTTTTGTGTTTAAAGTGACGATTTATGAAATAAAATTCCGCTATTAAAGATGTCAATTTAGAGCAAAATAAAGCCGATTTTCAAAATAAAAATGTGTAAAAAAAAAGATAAATAAAATTATAAATAGGTGTAAAATTATATAAAAAAAAATAAAAAATACAGAAATTTAAATAAAATAAAATAACAAATAAATAAAAGTCAATTAAAAAAAGTAAAGGTCAATTGAAGAGATAAATATTTCTAGAATACATAAAAAATGACTTTAAAGTTGATTTCATTTGCTTATTTCTATTTTTAATTTCTAGATAAGGAATTCTCTTTGTTCACTTGGGAGCAGCAATTTCGAAATCTATATTATTTCTTTCCAAAGTATTTCATATATTTTCCATTCTTTTTCAAACAAAAATGTAACTCAAGTTTTTTAAAAAAGTTGAGTCTACTTCTTTTTCAGCAACAATTTTTATTAAATTGAAAATGACGTTTTAAAGCTAAGCTTCGTTCACATTAGCAACAATTTTTTTGCACAAACTCACAGAAGAATATTTTTAAGATATCTTCATCTATATGAAATTTGTTTGCCTTTAAGTGATTTTAGGAAAGGGTTTCATATAGAACCTATGGTAAATTTTGGACACGCAGCACAATATTTTGTCATAACAAAAAAGTTATCATAAAAGTTATTTTCGCAAAATTGTATGACAATACGAACATTTCTGGCATTAAAGACTAGATTACACTATCTCACAAGTCTTACGTAATCCATAATACTTTGTGAGATAGAAATCTAATGAGTTTTGTTGCGACTGTCAAAAAATCTAATTTTACATGACAGTTTGTATTCACACCATAACACAAAGTATAAACACTCTCATATGAAATAAAATCCAACCCTGATCCAATGAGAAGTATTATTGTTTAGAAATTTTTCAAAAAACGATGAAGTCGTATGGGATGTCAAACTTTTTGCATAATACTTGTCATTTTCGTGACACATTGCATTCACACTAACACACTTTGTCATATTACATGAGTTTTTGACATGTATTTATACAAAGTATAATAGTGTAATCTAGCCTTAACAGCTATTTTCGACAGTAGTATAATATGGACCGATTTCATATTAATTTGCTAAGATGATTTAGATTGCAATAAGTTTGAAAAAAATGTAATATAAATACCAACTTAAACAGATGGTTTATGGACACAAAGGCCCTATTCCGGAAAAAAGTCCTTGGGCCAATTTGAACATATGTATGTGCCAAATTTCATCAACTTATCTCCAACTTTGCGCACCTGGTTTACATGGAGAGCCAGCCAGCCGGCCAGCCAGAAGGACATCGTTAGATCGACGCAAAAGGCGATTCTTGAACACTATTAACACCAAATATAAAAGTGAAGACAGTCACAAAAAAACATGCACATACATTCAAGTAATTACTTGCCAGTAGTGTATACGTATTATCAACGAAAATTCGAGGAAACTGCCGATTGCCTGAAAGCACAAAAATTGTGTGAATGTTATTGAAAAAGTGTGAGTGTATTGAGTTTTTCGAACTTGCACTTGCATGCGAAAACGGGGGGGGGGGGGTTAGGTATTTACCTCCTTCATTAAACTATATAGATTTTGTGGCAAAACTTGGTCCATTTAACTTTATGTGGTCAGAAATAACACCATGCAATTTTGTGATAATCGATCCATATTTACCACAGGTCCCATGTAAAGCAGTTTTCTGAAGAGTGCAAATTCAATCATTTTCATAAATACAACATTTTTTACCATTTTGTTAAAAAAAAAATATATTTAATAAATAAAATATGTAATTTCTTTTTTTATTCAAAATTTTTACATTTTCTTTTATTATTATTCATTTGTTTGTTTACCTTACCACTTCTTTTTGTACCTTTCTTTGTTCTTTTTATACCACATGTGAATGGTATAAAATGAACGATTGAACGGAATGAACGAACAGAACGAACGGGTTCACTTTGACTGATTGAATGAAAATGACCGGTCGCTGAAATGAACGATTTGGCACAAGACTAAATAGAACTATAAAATAGACTAGCACTAGAACTTAAACTTATTTCAAAAATAATGCATAAGACTAGGAAACCCCCTATAAATATGACAATTAAAGGGGCTACAATGGGGCTAGAAAGATCACTTGAAATAGATTTATATACAGCAAGTGGAATAGGAAGAGTATTTGACATAGACTAAGGAAAGGTCTGAGAAAAATATTAAGATAGGATTAAGCTTAAAGAAAGAACTAAGTATTGGACAAATACTAATACAGTAGATAACGGATATAGAAACATCAAAAATAAGAAAAACAAGTTAGAGTGCTATATTCGGCTGTGCCGAATCTTTAATACCCTCCACCGACAGTTTAAGGAGTAATATCTGTATGATGTCTTTTTATTATTATTATCTTAAACTGTGACGATTTGTTATTAATTATGGTTTTAGGAGACTAAACTGTTTTCCGGGAGTAGGGCATATATGGGGCTTAGGGTAAATTATGGACCGACCTTCGCGAAATTTTACAGTGTCATTTCTAGTCGAATAAAACGGACTTGTGCAAAATCTTATGTCATTCCGTGCATTTTTGCATCATTTATGTTAGTTTTTGTAACAAAATTATCAAGTTTTTGAAGGTGGTGGTTCCACATTTTGATTCATAGCTCTGGTCCTACTGAACCGATTTTGCTGAGATTCAATCCCAAACTGCTTAGGATAACTACAAGCAATTTGACACCTAGTTTGTTTATTTCTTTTGAGTTTTTCGAAAGTGAGCGTGTTTTCAACAGACGGACAGACAGACGGACATGGCTAAATCGACTTAGAATTACTCAAGCAGCCAGAATATATATACTTTATGGGGTCTGAGATGAATAATAAAAAAGTTTCACACGGATTGATAAACTTAGTATACCCTCTTCACAACTAATTGTGGTGGAGGGTATAATAAGCTTTTAAGAAAGTATTTCAAAAGCATCGTCTCTTTTCCATATGTGTCAATATAAAAAGTATTCTCTGTAAGCAAACTTTTTATAAGAAACCTTTCGTGTTTTCTTTTAATTTCTTATATCCGTTTCCTACAATAGTAGGAATATATATATTAGCTATACTAAAAATATGACTTGAAATATTACTATGAATAAGGGTAGGACTAGTTCTAGGTCATGGAAATTAACCATTAAAACGACTAAAAAAATATTATTGAAATGAGACCTTAAATTAGAAAAGTACTTTTAATAAAAAATAATAAAGCTGAAAATAGGACTATGAATTAGGATAGACCCATAAAATGTATAAAGACTAAGATTAACAAGTAAGAGTGCTATATTCGGCTGTGCCGAAACTTTGATACTCTCCACCGACTATTCGAATATTTAAGGAGTGATATCTATATGATGTCTATTTATTATTTATTATCTTTTTAAAAACAGACCTACATATATTAAATTATTGACCGTAAATCTTGAGTAAAATATCTAGATTCGTAACAGTTTAAACTTAAATGATTTTCAGGAGGGGGATTTATATTGGAGCCATGGTAAGTTCTGGTATTAAAAAACATAAATTTCAATACAGTGGTGAAATTAGTTTTAGCGTTTACAGTGAATATCAGAAGGCTGCTAAATATGGGATCTAAGGTAAATTATGGACCGTATATCACAAAATTGATAAACTGAAATTTATTGTTGATGGGACAAGCTATTCCTATGCGCATTTCACTGGTTGCTTAGGCCAGATCGTCTGGAAACTTCATCCAAAGATTAAAAAAACTAAAGATATTATACATATAAAACTGTTAAGCGAATAAGAATTATAAGCAACAGTTTTACTTGTAACAATATCAAAGCTTAAACAAAAACAACAACAATAAACAGTGAGTTTAACTTTTCTTACAGTCCCGACTACAATTGGTTGATTTTTTGTCAACTCTAAGTGTAGTTGTGTAAACTAAGTTGGTAGAAATTTTACCACAATAAATATATTTGCTACGATTTTAAGCGTATTTAATTATTTTGCCAGAGTGGGCTTTATATAGGGCCTATAGTAAATTATGGACCGATCATCACGAAATTTTTTAGTGCTATTTCTAGTCCTATAAAACTGTAAAGTTTTCAATTTTATTCTGATAGCATTATTTATTACAGTTTAAGGCGTAATAAACGGTTTTCCGGAAGTAGGGTTTATATGGGGCCTATGGTAAATTATTGACCGATCTTCATAAAAATATACAGTGTCATTTGTAGTCCTAAAAAACTGTGACGTGCGAAATTTTGTTATGATAGCATTGTTAATTACGTTAGAAGGCGTACTAAACTGTTTTCCGGGAGTAGGGTTTATATGGGGCCTAGGTTAAATTATGGACCGATCTTCACGAAATTTGACAGTGTGATTTCCAGTCGAATAAAACGAACTTTTGCAAAATTTCATATCATTTCGTGCATTGTTCCACCATTTATGTTAGTTTTTGTAACAAAATTATCAATTTTTTAAAGAGGTGGTTCCACATTTTGATTCATAGCTCTGATCGTACTGAACCGATTTTGCTGGATTTCAATCCCAAACTGCTTAGGATAACTACAAGCAATTTGACACCAAGTTTGTTTATTTCTTTTGAGTTTTTCGAAAGTGAGCGTGTTTTCAACAGACAGACGGACAGATGGACCCAAGGAGCCAAAATATATATGGGTCATTCTACGTAAAGAGGTTATCTGATATTAGGAATGGCGGCGTGATAAAAATATTTAAAATAATAACTTTTTTCAATATAATCGTATTTAATCAGGTTGTTTGAATGCATGTTTAATAATGGCCAGTCAAGTAATCTACTTTTACCGGTATTTTAAGTGACCAGGGGAGATACTCTACACAGGGTAAAGACATGAAGGCCAGGACAGGATACCTAACTTTACAGGGAAAATATAAATTGAAAACAAACCTTAT
Organism: Pollenia griseotomentosa; assembly: GCA_963931875.1. Taxonomy (NCBI): domain Eukaryota; kingdom Metazoa; phylum Arthropoda; class Insecta; order Diptera; family Polleniidae; genus Pollenia; species Pollenia griseotomentosa. The sequence goes on from OZ007564.1 coordinate 149,811,965, forward strand.
TTTCGTAAGAAACAACTTTATTTATTCAAAATTAGACTAAAGTTTCCATACAGTCTTCTTTTATGTAACATAGAAAACCAAAATACTGCTTACATAAACGTAGTCGAAAAAAAGTAAATTATTTAATTGCATATATTTTGAAATATATGGTAACAAAAACATATAGAGCATCTTTGCTCCAATAAAAACTTTAAACTAAAATAAGAACTTTTACTTATAAAAACAAACATTAAAAAATATAACGATTGATGATAGTAAAAAGTTGGTTAGCACGATTTTTTATAATTTTTTATATTAAATAAGGCATACAAACATTTTTAAAGCGTTAAAACACTTATAAAATATATAGTGGAAATGTGTTGGCTTAACGTAAAATAATATACATGAAATACTAAGAAAGAAGTAATATCTCACTTCCTTATCTACCCTGGACGCAAAATCTCTACCCTGGCATCAGATGAAGCAGGGGAAATACGGCAGGGGAGAGATTTTTTCATTAAAAAACTAGCAGAATCAGAAAAATATGTATCGTAACGAAAAAACAAACTAGCACAGTAAATTATACTGAAATTAAAATAAATAAATATTACAAACAAACTTAAGCCACAAATAACAAGCGAATAAAACTCACCAGGGGAGATACATCAATCACTGACACGTGCGAGCGATCCGAGTGGTGTGGTCGAATTATCGGCCCAATAAGAGTACGCTAATGGCTCGCTCGATTTTTATTGTTAAATTCACTTCGAAACAAAGGTTCTGCAATTTAAATTTGCAGCGTCAACGCATTTTAGCGGCATTTTTAAACGGTCGAAAAATGTGCAGGGGAGGAGACTTAAAATACGAGGGACAAAAACAATGAAATTTTTTTTAATAGAATATGAAAGTAATTTGAAAGTTTATTTTAACGACTTTTATTGTTATTTATACTACTTTATGTAATAAATAACGATTAGTTGTTTAATGAATTAGTAATGTGTTAAATTTCAAAGATTTTGTTACACAATAGTAAAGGGACAGGCCAGGGTAGATACTTTTTTCTAGGTAAACACGAAGTTATGACTAAACTAAGGTAATTTAGGTATTGCAATTTATTGTCAAAAAAGTTTACTTTATTTGTTATTAAACACGTTTGATATTTCCACAAATTTTTTAATTATATATGACTTTTTAATGTAGCCGTAGATAGTACCTCTTAACGTAGAAACACCCATATACTTTATGGGGTCTGAGATGAATAATAAGAAAGTTGCCCACGGAATGACAAACTAAGTACACCCTCTTCACAACTTATTGTGGTGGAGGGTATAAAAAGATGGCTTAAATGCAACTAAAACTTTTTTAGAAAGACTTTGAAGAGAAATAGTTCTTATGAATAACAGTAGGACAAAGTAAATAGATATAGAAGCAGAAATAGTGATACCAATTTAAATCGATATGTATATTACTACAAATAGGAAAGTAGGACTAAGAATTAACTCAAGAAAATTTTAAAATATGTACGACAAGAAATTGGTCTAGAAATAGTATACATATATACTACAATATATAAAAATATGTATTACAAGTACTTAGTTATTTCTTATTCTAGCTAGAAATTTCCCTTATTTTAATAAAATGAATCGGTTAAAATTCATAAATACTTACATAAGTATTTCAAACCGAATTAAACAAATTTATTTCAAAAAGAAACCAAAACATTATTACCAAAACAAATCAAAAATAAGTATGGATGTCTGTCCAACCCCTACACGCCTGACGACCAGAACCATTATGTAGTTAGTGAGTCAGTCAGTCAGCCATTCAACCATACATTCTTACATACTAGTCCCAAAGCAAGCACAATCTTGTTTGCCCATCAGTTTTAGTACGATCTCTTTTTTAGCTCACATTAGTTCAATACTCAATTTTCAGGGAGGGTATTTTTTTTATTTTTACAATTTACACTGCATTTACGTGTATTGGAGTTGTTTCAGCGAGGTAAAATAAAAAAGAAAGAACTTGGTATGAGTACTTTTTTCTTTCTTTGAAAAATGTGTACAATGAATGATGATGCGCAGGCGCACAGTAAATTTGTGTTGCTGCGACTACTAAAACCCTGTGCATGTACGGGTTACATGTATTGAATTTAAAATTTTAACCAACAAAAAATTATTTAACAAGTCTAAGCATTTTGATGGGGTAGTAAACGAACAGTAATTTTGGTATTTCAAAAAGAGAAAGCAATTGGATTAAGTGAAGGATACCGGAAATATTATTTGAAAGAACATACATATGTATTATTAAGTACGTGTTCGTACTTGTCGAATGTATTTCCGGGAATGCAGTCAACGGTCAAATAATCCGTAAAGCAATTAATGCCACCAAGTCCATTAGTCAACCATAAATTTTCTATTGTTATTATACCTACTGGGGGTATGGTTTCCCAAAAATAGGTCTGTTAGCAAAAATCGGAGTCCGATCTAGTCAGCTGTCAATCATTGTCTAGGATTACTCTAACCAAAATAGTTGAGAAATTCATTGACTTGGTTCTTCGGCACACTCTTAAGATCTTTTCGACATACATATGTATCATACTGTTCGCAACTTAACGCGAGAGAAAGAACAATTATCGATCGCTTTTCTGCTTTTAAATATATTTGGATTTTCTGAAAATTTCTTGAAAATTGTTCACTGATCTATATTTCTAGATTCAAACCACCTGCCACCAGCATGCTTATCAACCGTAGGGTGTGCTAAAACAAGCAAAAAGGCGTAGCAAAAAATATCACAAAAGAAATAAATACAAAAATGTATGTGTGGATTTTATATTAAATGCGATGGATGAATATTGATGGTGTACGAGAATATCATGACTTTAAAATTCAGTTACACAAAGTTCTCATCAGTGCCACGAAAATGTCTATAGATACAAAGCGATAGACTGTAAGTGGCAGTGTTGCCAATTCATGTGTGATTACACATATTGTTTGTAATTTCTACTTACATGTGCTAAAGTAATAGTTAGTTTTGACTGAACTAGATAAAATTGGCCGTAAGTCAAACAACTTCGGTACTAAAAACAAATCAGTTTTAGATTTACTTTCACTAGTATTTAGAAGGGTATTCATTTAATCGGAGTTTTGCTTTAATCGGTTAATCGTTCGATTAACTAACCGAGGTTTTGGTTTAATAAAGTTTTGTTATATATTTAGTAATTTCAATAAATAAAAATGCCAAAATTAATTATTATGTGGAGTTTTTTAGTAAAAAAAAAACTAACATAACAAAGTCGTAGTTCACACTATGAAAGTTTGCTTTCAGAAAGTCTGAGTTTATTGATGAGAAGGGAGAGAATAATAGCATGTTATCTTCCCTCTCACCAATAAACTCTGACTTTGTGAAAGAAAACTTTCATGGTGTGAACCCAAAAAAAAGAAAACAATTCTTGAAGTAAAACGAGCAAACAAAAAAATAATTCATAAATATTTAGTACATATTTTTTAATTAATACATATAATGTATTTTTTAATACATGTAATGTATTTGTTTATACATATAATGTTTTTATTAAAAAAGTGAGATCATTTTATTAATTGTTTAAATAATTTAAGGAGATCTTAAAAAATAATCTTTTAGAAAAATAATTTGGTTTTAATGTTTAGGATTTAAACTCTTCTTCAGTTTTGATAAAACTTGACTTGGAAAAAATTCTTCCACTAATCGAAGATGTTGGAGAAATCGAAAGCAACACATAATACAGATTATCTTATTTCTCAGTCCTTTCATTAAATTTCTCTAAACAGGTAAAATCTTCCATTAAGCCATTAAAGTCGTGTTTTAATTTTTTTAAATTTTTAACACTTCTAATTGTTGTGGTTAATATTAGTAGTTTTCACACCGAACTTGTTAATTTGTTACTCGGTAGTTTGTTAATTTGTTAAAGTTACCAACTGTGAACGACCGCCTATTTAAAATTTTGTTAGTCTGTTAACTTTCGTAGTAAAACAGCTGATTCATTGTTCTGACACAATTTATTACTCACTTAAATTGCCAAAACACAAAAATTTTATTAGAAATGTACTACAAATGACTTTTTTATTATATTTATTTAAAAACTGCAACAGCTGATTGTGAGTTACCAACTAACAACTATTTTATCAGGGGTGCCGTGTCGTTAATTTGTTAAATGTTAATCCGGTAGCGCGTTAAATATACAAAAACAAAATGCGTTTAAAAAAGTAACGATTAAAGACTAACAAACTAACAAGCTCGGTGTGAATACCACTACTGTTTAAAGATTGTTTGTGCTACTAACGAGAGTTTATTCTGTTGTCAGGTCATCATCTGACTCATCCTGGCAAAGCTCAGCACCGAACATTCTGCAAAAAAGTTTATTCCCGAATTCCTTAGTTTCTGTTTTTGTACTGTATTTTAAGAATGTTTTTCTAGGAGGAAATATAATGTATGAAAAAATATTTTCTAAACACACAACTTTTGTATATGAGACAAAGCAAATAATTAAAAACTCAAAAAAATATGTTATAATACTACAAAAAATTACAAATTTTGTTACATCGGTTAATCGACTGAAATTAACCGGTTTAATCTCTAATCGAAAATATCCAATTCTAAAGGCGACCGTACACGACATGTTTTTGTCATCTGACATGTCAAATTTCCCACTGCAAAATACATACATGTCGTGTGTTACCTTTTTAACTTTGCTTCTGTAAAAGTCAGACGCAAAGTCATCTAACAAAATTTCAATTAGAGCGTGCTCTATTTTCTTCTGACAAACCATCTGACATCAGAAAGCTATGCCGGGAAGAAACCGGCAGCGGCGTCCACTATTGACGGAATCATTAGCCGGCTGAAGTTAATTTTTTACAATACCGATTTATGTTTGATCATCTTACCATTGAATAGAATTTATGTAAATATATATATAAAAACCGTTTTATTATAAAATCCTAAATTGGTATCTTTGAATTAAAAGAAAAAAAAATGTTAAGATGGCTAAACTATTTTACGGCGCAAATAAAACTTTTCATGGCGGCAGCAAGCTATTTTGAAACCGAGCACTACTTTGGTTTCTGCAATAACAATGCGAAAAAAAAACAGAGACAATGTCAGAAGCAAATTACATGTACGTTTGTGACCGAATATTATAAAGCTTATGTAAAACAGCGATTTTGACAGACATGCACAATTACATGTGACTTGAAAATTTGACATGTCAGATGACAAAAACATGTCGTCTATATGCTCCTTAAATTAACCGATCAGTTAATCATGTAGTAATTAATCGGTTAACCGATTAACAGTGTAATGTAAAATCTAACAGTTTAGTTACGGCTGAATTAAATTTTTTTTTTTTTAATTTTCATTAAAAATTCTTAATATTATTATATATTTCTAAAAAAAAAATTTCTTGAAACATTAAGATATCATATGCAATTAATTTGTTATGTTTTTTTATTTTAAATTAAATTAAAAAATAAAAAATCATGTGTAATTTTTCTTTAAAAGTGAAATTTGGGACACAGTCGTGTATAATTTCAGAATTATTCATTGGTAACACTGGTAAGTGGTATTGAAAAAAAGAGAGCAAAATTGAACACAACATTTGGAGAACAGCAAATTCAAGTAATAAAATTTTGCGCCGTAAATTTTGAAACAATACCGATTGGAAATTTATATAAAATATGTATATGAATTACAAAAAAAAACAAAGTCTGAACACTTTATTCGGAGTTTTTAACACAGAGCACACAGAGGCGTCACGAGACAGAAAATATTGTGTTTTTTTCTATCTTTTTCTTCGAAAGCTGCCCTTTTTGCATTTTTTGTTTTGATTACGCAATTCGTGTTGATAGTAGCGGCCTGGTTTTACACATTGCCACTTTACTACCAAAAAAACGTGTTTTTTCTCTTTCTTCGAAAGCTGCCCTCGCAAATGATTTAGGCATTTTTCATACGTCACTTTTTTCATCTCTGTAGGCTTTGTGGTTTTTAAACACACTCTAAATAATAAGCACAGAACTGTAAAAAGTGACGTGTGAAAAAGGCCCAAATCAGTTGTGAGGGCAGCTTTCGAAGAATAAGACAGAAAGCTTTTTTTGGTAGTGAAGTGGCAATGTGTAAAAACAGGCAGCAACAATCAACACAAATGGCATGATCAAAACAAAAATAACAAAACACAGACCACGTTAAAAAAATGAATTAGTTCAACAAACGTTGTGTTTTGTGCAAAAAAAAATGTATTTATTAATATTTTTATAATTTATTTACTTAAAAATTATTTACTCAACTAAATAAATTTGTGTTCATTATATTGCGGCATAAAAGATGATGCAAAGAGAAATACAAAAAGGGCAGCATTCTTAAAAAGAGACAAAAAAAACGCAAAATCTTCCGTCTCGTGACAGTTCTGTAGTATTCTGTGATAATAAGTCTTCATATCCCATGTTTTTGGGTTTGAGATTAAAGTTAAATTAATTCTATAATTAGCTAATTTGAGAATTAAGCTAATCTAGTATTAATTGAATTTGATATTTTTCGGTGGCGGCTTAAACTATGTAGTGCTGCCATACTGACAAATAAATGCCAACACCTTTTTGCAAATGTCAACTTTTTATAAAAGCAATAGTGTTGTTTTCAAAGAAAAAGAAAATGCGCGAAAATGTTTACAAGGCTGAAATTTTTTGTGTTTAAAGAAAAAATATAAAAAGGAAAAATTATATAAAAGTGCCTAGCAATGTACATACCATTTTTAAAAACAATTTTTTTTTTTTTTATTTTTTCAACAGCTGTTTATGTTAAACATGTGTAAGTTGACAGTTTAAGTTAAGGTTTAAACCACCACCATTGGTTGCTTAAACTAGCAAAAGAAGTTTAAAAAAAATATAACTCAAAAAGTAAATACGGAGGATAAAGTTAGTTTAATCGCTTTTCTCTAACCCAAAAAGTGGCTCTTATAGATAAATCATACAGTTTTTGAAAAAGCTAAAACCCAATTTGTTAAAAAAAAAATCAGAAAACGCCTTATGACCTGTACAACGGTTTCGAAAGAAGACTTCATTCGCTTAACTTTCATGTAAAACAAAAACAATATTTTATAATTTGTTTTTGTTTTTAATTTAAGTTAAGCGAATAAAGTCTTCGTCCGGAAATAGCTAAACAGACAGTTAGTGAAAATTTCTTATACATATTTAAAAACACGCCAAATACAAAAAAAAAATCGTATAAATAGAAAAATTAAAACAGAGAATAAAAAAAGACCAGAAGCCTGAATAAGCACACAAATTGCAAATAAATCGTTTTTCTTTTTCCAAAAAAAAAAAAAAACCATCAATGTTCTGAATTTCAAAAATCTTTAATTAAAAAAAAGTACCGAAAAAACGACAAAGTCAATTAGCTTGCAAAAAAATTCTATTTTTGGAGACGTTAAAAATATAAATGAAAAAAAAAATATCGTAAAAACCGCCTAAATAAAAAATTACAGAAAAAATCGACAAAATCAATGAGTTGGCAAAGAAATCTGAGTAAGAGATAATATCTATTAAAAAAACGCTAAAAATGTAAATAGACAATTGAAAATATCTAAAAATAGTCGTCTAAATAAAAATATTACAGAAAAAAACGACAAAATCAACGAGTTTGCAAATAAAAAAAGGGTTAAATGTCTAATTTTAAATTCTTATTTGAAAATGCTACATATGTAAGTCTAAAATTAAAAATTTCTTAAAAAAAATTGACTACATGAAAAAAGTCAAATTTTTTGAAAACACATAACACAAATATAAAAAAAAAATCGCAGAACCCAAAGAATGAACTTGAAAAGCAGCTTATTCGACAAATATAAACAAATCTCCTAAATGAAACAACTTAAATGTTTTTAAAACGCATTATACAAAAAGCAAAACAAAATCGGAAAAATAAATTTCAAAAACGCCAAAATCAATTAAATAACAAAATCGCCTATTTGAAAGAATTCAAATCTTTTTAAAACGCATTACACAAATATCAAAAAAAAACCCCCCAAAGCCTAAGAATGAATTAAAAAAATACATTAAATAACCTTAAATTTTTTAAGACAGGTTGTGTTTTAGTTTAATCTATTACAAAAAACGAAACAGTAGTTAACGACAACGACAACCTTTTACTTTTCTAACGTAATCCATTTAATCATTGTCAAATGACTAAATAGCCTCATCAACTATTCCACAAATTAAACGCCCGTTTTTAAATAAAAATCGGCAAAACATGTAAATTTAGCTGTAAAAAATCACTCTGTGCTACTCGATCTTCTTAAAATGGCAGCAAAGCAGTAAACAGAAAACATTTGTTTTTAACGTTAAAAATCAGCTGCTTCATTTTATTGTATGTAAAGCAATTAGAACGATTCTAGTAAGCAGTAAGATGTTACGTCTCAATCTGTAGGAAATAGTTACTGTTACTTCCGGCTAACTGAACCTTTACTCTCAGCAAACTAGGCCTTAACACAGCGTTTACATTTGTCAGTACTGGCAAGACAGTAAGCATATACATATTAGTTGGCAAAACAATGCAAAAACAAAATAGCTGTAAAAGTGTTTATGTATTAGTGAAAAAGTTTGAATGAATTGCTACTGTCTTGCCAGTACTGGCAAATGTAAACGCCATGTAAGTCGTTTTTGTTGTAGATTAAAGAACTCAGGTTGTGTGTTACCGTATAAGGCTGATCGTAATCACTAATTTTTATCTAAGGCTGCCAAAAAACATATAAGAAAAAAGATCAAATTGTAAAAAAGTTGTTTTTTGTGAAATTTAAAACATCAATTTAATAAACAAAATAGGAATTGTTAAAATAATGAGACATTAAAAATTGTTTCTTTCTTTTGTATTCATTTTAAAAGCAAAAAAATTTAATAAATGTAAGAAGAAGTGTAGTTGAATTATGAATATGCCTTTAAAAAATGCAAAAAATACTTTTCACAGTCATCTTTTTTTTTTCTTTCTTTATTTTAATTTTACCAAACATACATAATTTTGTTTAAATTTACATTTGCCTAAGACGCTTTTAATTCGTTTAAAATTAGTCTGTGATTTTGGTGCATAGCACAACTGGCAGATATTTCCTACCAGGTAGAAAAATAATTAATAAAAGTACCAACAATTTTAAGTACACACACCTTTGTATTTAGACAACAGCCGGTATTTACCAGATCCCAAAGGAGGGCGAGTGAAAGAGAGTGGTAGATAGAGAAAAAATACTAAGAGAGTAAATTTTTTTTGTTTTTCAAAAGCAACAAAAAAATTTCAGGTCAAACTAGTTCTTGCTAAACACAGCGGGCGCATTCGCAAAGGAGTTATCGCTAAGAAAGGATGTGAGTGAACAGAAAAGCGTATGAAAAAGCGGAAAACGTTATTTAAAAAAAGGATACAAAAGAATTTTTAAATAATTAAAAAAAAAAAAAAATTAAGTGATTTGAAAATAAAATTTAAAAGAAAACTTTTTTTTTAACAAACACAAAAATCTTATTATCTAAACAACCCCTAAATGGAAGAAATAAAAACAAAATAGTTTAAGAATCAAATAAAAAAACGAAGAGGTGTGTGTACTGACAGACGCGAATAGAGTTTTCATCGGTAAACAGAACCGACTGTCAATTATTTGTCTGAAAGACAAATAACAAAACCGCTGTTCATCGGAAGTTATAAAAACGACAGCTGCTACAAAAACATACACACACACTCTCGCACATAAAAAAATTACAGCAACAACAACAATTTTATCAACAAATTTAGTTATTTTTATCTTTTTCCTTCATTATAACGAAATTAAAACAAGGATTACGCGTGCTATTTTTGAAAAGATCTCTCTCTTTCGGATACACACAGACGCGCGCTCCAAAAAAACATACGCTCTCTTAATTTAAACAAAATTCTGGTGATAAATTTTGGTACTAAATACAAAGAAAACAAATTATAAAAAATACAACTCTGTTAGCTGTGGCCCAGGATTAACAGCAACACAGAGTTACAAAAATAATTAAAAATTAAAGTGAAACATAAAACGAAAAGTGAGAAATAAAAAAAATTAATTGAGTGAAAAAAATGCGAAAAAGAAAATAAAAGTCATTTAACTTTAATAAAGAAAATAAAAAAAAATCCTTAGAAAAAGTTTCCTTAATAAAAAAAAAATACAAACAAAATGCAATTTCCCCTATATCCCCTTTTACCACGGATTTTCATTCCTTCCTCCTTAATAATTTCACTGCTAATTTCATTTACATGCGCCTGGCCTCACGAGGTTGCCTCAAACAGTCATCAATTACATCATGGCTTACACCATGCAGCTCACAATAGTAATACCCACAATAACAACGATTCTTTAGATGCTTCCGCATCCCCTTCTTCTGCAGCATCTAGTGCTAGTGGTGTTCATCATAGTGATTGGCATCGTATGGAAATAATGGATGCCAATGGGCTGTATTTGTTGGAATGGTGGACAAAAGCCAAGGATATTTATTTCCGCGTAACAGTCAATACTCAGGGTTTTATTGGTTTGGGATTTTCACGAAAGTCTGGACGAATGTCGGGAGCCGACATGGTTTTACTGTGGGTCGATGATCGTTCGGGAAAACCAAATGCTTTGGTAAGTGGAAAAATTTTGTTATTACATATTATAAATTTATAACATAAAAATAATCGTAAAACTCATAAAAAAAATCTGAGTAAAAAAAGTGATTTTTTGTGGGTTCTTTAAAAAGTACTATCTCTCGAAAACTTGTTTTTTTTTTTTGTTTCAAAAACTGTTTTTATTTAGATTCTTTTAATTGTCGTTGCTCTTAAGATCAGTGTTCGAAAATAAACACTAAATATCGTTCCTTAGTGTTCGGTTCGGTAGATTTGTGGAAAACAAAAACGCTAGTAGTGTTTGTGTAGAAAAATAAATAACGTTTCCCTGTTTGTCATCTTTCGAACACAACCAGTAAAAATGCGAATAGGAATAGCTTATCCCTTCAACAATAAATTTCAGTTTATCAATAGTATGAAATGGGAATGTAGCACATTTAAACGAAACCTTGTAAATTAAATTTTTGAATCCCAAGAAAAACTTTGATAACTAATATGCATGTGGCAGTGTAAATAAAACTGAACTGGCAAAATAAAATAAAGTAATTTGTTTTTATTTTTGTTTTTTTCTTTTCCCACTTACAACTACATTTAGAGTTGACAAAAAATCAACCAATTGTAGCCGGGACTGTAAGAAAACATAAACTCACTGTTTATTGTTGTTGTTTTTGTTTAAGCTTTGACATTAAAAGTTGGCGTGGCTAAATTAATATTTATTTATACCTATTTAAAGAACGTTATTTATGTACTACATATATAACTTTTTGTTCTTATCTCATCATGGTGAAGGATATATAAGATTCGGCATAGCCGAAATATAGCACTCTTATTTGTTTAGTGTTAAAATTGTTTCTCGCCCTATTTATGTCGTGAGTTTATTTGACAGTTCAAAGCGAGAACTTTTCTTACAAAAATGTTACAGAAGCGCTTTTTCTGTAAATTTGAGAGTAATTTCCTTACGTGACAGCTATTACTCGCTAAAAAAAAAGTTACAGACGCAATTAAGTGAGAAAAACAGCTGTTTGTTTCTATATATGGCATTTCCTTTCACACATTTTAATCAAAAAGTTTCTCGACGCGAGAGTTACAGAACATGGGCACTAGAGCCATTTCAAAGCAGAATTTTAAAAAGTTGCAGCAACAAAAATTGCAAGACTGGACGATGACTAAACGCAACCATATAAACATTGACAATCGCCCATGTGCTGAGATTTACATTTTGTAAAAAATATGTATGCGATTAAGCTTCGTACAGACGGTGGTCGGATCTAACAATATTGTCAATAGAATGTGCTAAAAATATCTTGCAACCGTGTGAACTGGCAATTTTTATTTGACAACGTTGTCAGAAAAAGCTGTGTCAGTCCATTGTAAAACAACAATATTGTTAGATATCTGACAATCGTGTGAATACTCTTCATTTCCATTGGCAGCTTATGCATCTGACGCTGCAAATACATACTTTGCAGGGACGGAAAATGGGGCTTTGGATTTTGTACCAACTTCAATACCAAAACGTAGTTTTGAGACTATGACGGTACCAATTTTATATTTTCTGGCTCAGCTCTTTATGTATATAAGGGGTGATTTTTTAAGAACTATAGGAAAGTTAAAAAAAAAACACATAAAATTCAGAAAAATGCATGAAATTTTTATTTGAATCGATAGTACGGTCCATATAATTTAATGTTTGAAGATTATTTCATGCAAATGTTGACCGTGACTGCGCCTCAAATGGTCCATCAGCTTAGTCCAATTTTGGAATACTCTTTCCAACATTTAGGCCGGTATCTCATGAATAAATGCTTCAATGTTGTCTTCCAATGCGTCACTTGAAGCGGGCATGTGTGTATAGTCCCACAAAAATAGTCTAAAGGCGTTAAATCGCACGATCTAGGCGGCCAATTGACCGGTCCCGAACGTGTAATAAAATGTTCACCAAACTCGCCTCTCAATAAGTCCATTGTTAAGCGTGCTGTGTGGCATTAGGCACCGTCTTGTTGAAACCACATGTCATACAAGTCAAGCTCTTGCATTTTGGGCAAAAAAAAGTTGGATATCATCTCACGGTAGCGTTCACCATTCACAGTTACGTTACGATTCGCATCATCTTTGAAGAAGTACGGTCCAATGATGCCACCAGCCCATAAACCGCACCAAACTGTGACTTTTTCTGGATGCATTGGTAGCTCTTGCAATGCTTCTGGCTGATCTTCACTCCAAAATCGACAATTCTGCTTATTCACGTACCCATTGAGCCAAAAATGATAATAAAATTCAATAATTTGCAAGCTTTGTTCGTTTGTAAGACGATTCATGGTTAAATTATAGACCAAACTGAAGATGTTTGACAGTGAAACAAAACACGAAACGTGCGTCAGCTGTTTAAACCAGTGTTGCCAAAAAGATAATAGCTAAAAAATAACCGATTATATGGAAAAAATACTTCTTATTAATTTCGAAAATATTTTTTAAAGATACCAATGTATCAAAAAACAGTACACCTGCACCATATGCATTAGTGAAAAGAAAAACAAAAAAAGTTTTTAGTTCAACTGTGATACATTAACAATAACAACCTGTGATATTAGATTACTTTTTTATTTTTATTTTTCAATTAATTTTAAACAACTTCGTGTTTTATGTTGTAAAACTTGTGTGTTTTTTATTATAAAATGTAAATTTAACAAAGATTAAATATTTAATAAACTGAAAATCCCAGATGAAGTTGGAAAAGACCAACGAAACGTAGGATGAAAATATAAATAAATAATCTTTTATTTAAATACAAATGACCTTGAAAGCCTGTTTAGATAAAATCTAAGAAAATAATAATAAATTCAAGAAAAAGGTCGATTAATAAGTAATATTGACAAAAAAGTTTAGTTTAACAAAATTTTAATTAATTTTAATGAAAAATAATGAAACCTATTTAAAACAATATAAAATAGCTAAAAATCCTTACTATTTCATTTTTCCTTCAATAACAATATTTCCACTTTTCCAATTTATAGAAATACAAGCAATTTTAGTTTTTCTGACAATGTCTTGCCATTCAATCATCTGCCAACTGTGTGAACGGACCATTTTTGTTGGCAGATGCATTAATTGTCAAACAGTTGTATTGCCATCCCTTACATAATAGCAAGAACCAGTGCTGCCAAAACTTGGTGACCAAAAATGGCTAAATTTACGGGAAAAAATTGCTAAAAATGGGCTAAAAGCTTTTTTAAATAAAAACACAATTCAATAACAGAACAGAAATAATTCATTTAAAGTTGTTTACGATGAAATTGTAAGCTAAGATAAATTTCTTAAATAAGAATAAACGTAAAATAATATTTTGATAGATATTTATTATAATTTATTGAAAATTAAATTTGATGAACTTAAGCCTAATTAAAAATATAAAAAAAATTTGGATTAAAAACCATAAATAGTTCAACAAAATAACCACAATACTAATATTTAAAAAAGAATATCATCGAAAAATTCGATGTCGTTTTTGTTCATCTCATAGGAATAACCCGTGCCTATTAGTTTTAAATAATTTGAAGGTAAATCATACGACAACATTTACCCAACCTTATGAGTCCAGATCTACAATAAAAAACAAGTTAGAAAGATTAGTCGGTCAACCCCGACTATATGATACACTACACCACATTAGAACCTATGTACCAAATTTTATTAAATTATATGCAAATTTGCGATCTGTACTTTACGCACAAGGTTTACATGAACAGCCAGCCAGCTGGACAAACGTCGTTAATTCGACTTAGAAAGTGATTCTGAGTCAATCGGTATGCGAAAATGTGGGCTTAGGACCAATATTTTAGGGTGTAACAAACATCAGCACAAACTCATAGTACCCTCTCCACTATTGTGGTGTTGGTATAAATATTTTATTGTTATGGTAAAAATATTTACCTAATTGCTAAAATCGAATTAACGGTTGCTAAATGTAACATATTTTTCAAATTACTTTTAGCGATGTTTACTTCGCTAATGCTGAAGTAGAGAGGGTATTCTACTTCAGCATTAGACCATGGAAGTGAGAGCAATAGTCAATTCTGAAATTTCTAAAAAAAATAGTTGCGTCTGCATCTCTTTATTGAAATACTTGCATCCAGAACGAAACACCTATGTTTGTGTTGATTTATTTTATAAATTAAATATTGGAATACTGGAATACATCATAGTTTATAGCGATTTTCAACATTTGTAAAAGTTGTGATGTAAATTAAAGGCGTTTTAATTGTTAAAAATGTTTATTTTACTTTTATAAATTTTTATAATAAAATAAGAATTATTTTCTTAAAAGAAAAACAGCAAAAAAATTCATGGCTAAACTCATTTTTCAATGGCTAAACAGGGTGAAAAATGGCTAAATCTAGCCACAAAATGGCTAAATTGGCAACACTGGTAAGATCTGACCACCGTCTGTACGAAGCTTTACGATTTGAAGTCACTTTATTGGTGTGTGGGAAATCGCAATCAAAAAAAGTGTTGTTATGGTAACTCGCAAGCAAATGCCAAAGTGAAATGTCATACGTCCCTAAATGTATAATTACAGTTATCGATGCCCAAACGAAAGGCAAACTGTGCATCAATATTTTTGTTGATGCTTTGTTGACATTTTTTTTTACAAAGTAAACACAACAGCACTTTATTTGTCTTGAAACAGTTTTGGAACTCTTCTATAACCACAGTTTTCGCCTAAAATCACATTTTCCCTCAAAATTACAATTTCCATAAAAATTCAAGAAAAACGAAGAAAAATTCACAAAAAATACATAATGGAAATGTTGCTCCCAAAAGACAAACACAAACTTAGCTAAAGTATTCAGGGAAGGCAAACAATTAATACAATTTATTAGCACATAATGGTAGAAAAAAATCACAAATATTTTGAAATTGTATACGATTTTGGTATTTCTTAAACAAACTTCCGTTATTTTCTTTACCACAATTCTTAAATAAAAGATTTTTGTAGGGTTTTAAACATTTTAAAGGTCTCTTTTGTCGTTACTATATTTTTTTTTTTGTCAATATAATGCAGAAATCTCATTACCTCAGTTGAAACTTAATATCAAATGAACAAAAACATAATTATAGCAGAAATAAGCTTTTTTTTAATTGAGCCGAAAGAAATAGGGGTCTGAAAAAAAATCTTCCCTTAATTTTATAATATTTATTCTGTATATTAATTATTTACTTGTCTTTTACAACAAGTATACATGTCGTTAACATTTGTATTCATTATTATATTAGTGCTTGTATTAAGTAATTCAGTTAATTGTCGCTTAACCCACTCAAAATCCATAACACTAAATATGCATAACTATTTATATATTCAGTGTAATTTCGCTTCTCACGTATTTCCCATAATAAAACCTACTCCAATAACATATCCATAAAATTAATTTTTAATAAAACCTAAACCCCTCTAGCACGGCGCACAGAGGGATTTGTCCATACAATGTTTGGCAAAAAATATAAGGAGTGCTCGTAGAATGTTAAAATTTTGCTCTGAGCCTTTATTTAGCTCAATTAAGAAAAATATAAAGTTTCATCAAAATTGGCCACGCCCTCCACCCACCGCCCATAGAACCCAAAATTTTTTTTGGCCCAAAGTTTTTGAAATTTTGCTCTGAGCCTTTATTTAGCTCAATTAAGAAAAATATAAATTTTCATCAAAATTGGCCACGCCCTCCACCCACCGCCCATAGAACCCAAAATTTTTTTTTGGCCCAAAGTTTTTGAAATTTTGCTCTGAGCCTTTATTTAGCTCAATTAAGAAAAATATAAAGTTTCATCAAAATTGGCCACGCCCTCCACCCACCGCCCATAGAACCCAAAATTTTTTTTGTCCCAAAGTTTTTGAAATTTTGCTCTGAGCCTTTATTTAGCTCAATTAAGAAAAATATAAAGTTTCATCGAAATTGGCCACGCCCTCTACCCACCGCCCATAGAACCCAAAATTTGTGAGATTCGGCCCAACGTTTAAAAAAGTGACTAAGAAATCGCTTTTGAACTGATTTTTTCACAATTTGAATTTCTTTAATAGTAAGCACCATGTTTTTTGTTTTTATGAAATCAGTTAATAAATCCACATTATTATTGCAATTTATAAGTTCCTTGCACAATTCACTATATGAAACACAAAATGAACCCATTTTAAATATTAGTTACGTTTAATAATTTTCTTAAACTTTTTTAGGCAAATATTATTATTTCAAATAATCATATGGTTTTGTTTTTCTTGTTTTGTTATGCACTTTTTCGATATTTCTGTCAATCAGTTATTAAAAAGTAAAAGTAAAAGTAAAAGCCTAAAAGTATACAAAACCTTTTATTGTAAATATGCATTGCAGTTTATTGTAAATATTCACAAAAAATACGTGAGTTTTATCACAAAATTTATAAGTTTGTTCAGCGATCGCAAAAAGTCGCAGAATTTTTTTACATAAAATGAAAGAAAACATTCCAAACTTTCATTTAGTAGTATTACCAACACGGAGGTAGACCGAGCTAACTTATTTTTTTTCTAATGAAAACTGCAAATGCTAAATTTTTTGGAGTCATTTTGATTTGCTCAGATCTCTTAAACTATATATATAATTTAAATATTTTTTCTTTCCTAGTAAATTTAAAATACTATATTTTAATACAAATGCTCTAAAACTATTGGTAGTTGAACCATATTTATTGTATAAACAACTGAAATGTAGTAAAATTTTCATCAGTTTTCATTGCATAATATTTAGATAACTTTAACACACTCTTTTTTATACAAAATTTTATTTTTTTCGAAAACAAATCATGGTTTTCTACTAATGAAACAGTTCTTTACAGAATTGCATCATTAGATTTCTAAAAAATAACTGTAAAAAAATAGACTTTTTGCCAAAAAAAATACCACTGTGCGGCGTTTTGTAAAGGGCCATGATAAAGCAGTAAATAAAACAAATTAAGCCTAAAAGTAGACAACATATCGTATTAAGACATTGACATTTACAACTATGCTTTAAAAATGCATACAATTAAAATTAATACCTTCACCTAATTGACTGGCGACACGCAAACAATAAAAGCAACAAAAAGCCCTTAATAATTTCTAGGAATTTGTTATTGGATATTTTCATAAATAAACATTTAAGCCCTTAATACAATTAATTTGAGTTGACAACAATTTTGATAAGTAAATAATTTGAAGCATTAAAAAAGTAAATGTAGGCATGAAAGGACTTTACAATATTACCAGTTTGTTGTTGTTCGTATTCAAAGTAATTTTAAGAAAAATAATGAAGAAGAAATAAATAAACAGCAGACGAAATTTGAAATTAGAGATAATTTGACTTTTATACCCTCCACCACTAGTGGTGTATACTAAGTTTGTCATTCCGTGTAAAACTTTTATAATATTGATCGAAGACCCTAAAAAAAATTATATATTTTGGGCCCTTGAATAATTTTAAGTCGATTAATCCATGTCCGTCCGTCTGTCGAAAACTCAAAAAAGAGAACCAAGAACAAGTGCTTAAATCAATCCAAGAAAACCGGATTGACCTAATTAAAAGTGAAATAAAATTAATCTTAAACTGTGCTTGATTCAAGAATTTTTATGATGGTTTAATCTCGATTCGTACTTGAAATAATACCAAAGTGATATTAAATTGATTCTAACCTAAACACTTACACCACAGAATCAGAGAGAATATTATTATTTTGCTTACCCATTACACATGTTTATTTCGCTTTTGTTGTATTCCGTACAGAAGAATTCTCAATTATAACACACTAGAAACATGCTCAATATGGTTTCCGTAATCGTTCTACTTTAAAAATTTGATGTATTTGATGATTCACTAAATAATTAAAAAAAAAAATATGGGAATTATTGCTTCTTATCAAGGCGAATTGACTAGAAGGTGAGGTCAACTCTACAACTACAATGCTTCTGTGGTCGGGTTGTCAAAAATATTGCTAGTAAAAAAAAAAGATTTGTTTACATAAAAAACTAGTTTGTATACAAACTTTGACAAGTCGACCACCGAAAAAAAAACACCATATGTTGACTTGACCCCACCTTCTACTCAATTCGCCTTGCTTCTTATATTACTTTTTAAACATGAAAACATTTAGTGTTGTTGTTGTGTCTAAAACAACTTTTAAGTTTTATCCGTACTTAAAGTTTTGAGTATGAAGAAAAAACTTAAATTTTGTACGAATTTGTTTTTTCTGTGCAGAAATTTGTTTCGTCAATTCGAAATCATAGTACAAAATTTTGTAAAGATTGTGTGGTAATCAACCATAGGACCTATTTAAAGCCAACCTTCGGAAATGTGAAATAAAATTTGGCTTGTCATAGTTTCTTAAGATTAGAAATCACTTCCAAATTTCGCGAAGGTCAGTCCATCATCTACCAAAGACCCCACATGAAACTCATTCTCAGAAAACCCTTTAGTACGCCTAGATCCTCAACGAATAAAACTTTTGTAGTAAAATTTGTTCTATCATAGTTCATTAGCACTAGAAATCACTCTGATGCGTTAAGAACGGTCCATGATTAACCATAGGACATCTGGAAGACAGTGACATATAGTACAACGGGAACTAATTACTGGACCCTCATAATTAAATCTGGACAACGGCTGCCAATGGAACCTTACCTAATCATAGTCCACACTTTGATATAATGCCCAATTTTGAAATATTCTTACTTAAAGTGAAGGGGATTCAAAGATTTGGCACAGCCAAAAAGAGCACCATAACTTGTTTTTGCTTCAAGGGAATCTTGCCTTCTATTCAATTAATAAACTTTACTTACTAAATACGTAGTTAAATTAAAATAATCTGTTTGTGTGCTAGAAAATTTTAAAATTGATACTTAAATATGTGTTAATTTGTTTAAACCCTTTTTGCCAATATCCTTATTCAGCTTTAGTTTGCAGCTGCGGTTTCAGCAATATTTTTGGATTTGTAATTTTTTATAGTCCTTCCTTCTCCTTTTTAAATACACATCACATGGGAGGGTAAAAATGTCTGCTAAATCTAAATGTAAAATAAAAAATCTCAAGGTCATGATTACATACATACTTATATTTTTTTATTTCTATACAGTGTAATCTCTCATTGTGAGTCACCGCCGCGACGGCACTATGAAATGTTTTTGTACTAGGGAATTATCCTCTCAAAATAACTAAGATAACGCTGCTGGGACCGGGCAACACTCTACGTCATAAGAGGATATCCGCTTAAAAAAGTTGTCCGTTTAGGAAGATTATACTGTATTTGTATATGACTTGATTACTGCTATACAAATATATATTTTTTTTTTTTAATAAAAAAATAAGCTCATACAAAACACATGCTTTGTACTTGTTAAACTTCAAATACCAGGTGCAAAAAATTTTAAAGAGTCAAAGTTTTTGTAAACAACCTTTACAAATATTTTTAAGTAGCAAGTGTCTTACATTTAACCCTTAAACGTTAACCACCTTTTAATCATGTTTAAATATTTAATTCAATTTAATAAAAATGATTAGCAAAATGGCAGTATTTTGCAAAATTTCCAAAAATATCAAATGATTAGCAAAATTTCCTATCCATACAAAACTCTCCCTGTTTTAAAACTGACTCTGTCTGTGCATTACCCTCCTTTTAGTTCAAAACTAAAAGAAAAACTGGCCAATATAAGTTTTAAAAGTTACATAATACACAGCCAACAAACATTTGCTTTATAAAAAATGACCGACTAAAAATTTTACATATTCACAATACATATTTTATTGTTAATATTTTGTTTTTGCGGCCTGGTGAAACCGGTATAAGGATCTTATTTATATTCCAACAGAACTTCAGGTAACTAAAAAAATACGTGTTTCAGTAAACAAAAATATTTATGCAAACAAAAACGTTTGTGTAAGAATAATTTACAAATACCAAATACGTGTGGCTTAAGGCAGGGTTTTCAAAACTCATTTCAAAGTCTTTTAAATACGTTAATAAGTATGTGCATGGCATTCACAATACGGTGTTTATTTCAAAGCGGGAGGCTTTGTAAATAATTTTATAGACTGTCTCTTAAATATGTTGTTTAAAAAAATTCTTTTAGTCGCAAACCCTAAAGACTTGAATTAGCAAAAAGGAAAAGAAAAATAAAACAAAAAGCATCTGGTTTCAATAACTTAATTTTTACCTGATCCTTTCCTCTCTGTCTCTCTATTTCTTACGTTTCTCTCTTAATAATGCAGTTACCAGGTTTTGGATGAATTTTTCGTATTTTGAATTTACCACAATAATTTTATTTTTGTTTGCTTTTGCTATGATTGCATGCACCAGCATGGTTTTTTTTTACCAAGCCATAAATAATTAAAAGAAATGTTTGAATTGCAGTTCATTATTGAAGATTTCGTTTAGAGCAGTAGTTTGAAGTTAAAAAGCAAATGCATTTAAAATTGTGGTTCAAAAATTATTTGAAAATTTTTACTTCTTCTCTTCTTTCGAAAAGAGAATTTTTAAAATAAAAACTTTAAAACAAGGCGAATTCATACAAGGTGGTTTAACGGATACAACACTGTAACTGCCTGTCTATACCAGAGATAAATATTGTGACATATATTGCTGTAAAAGTCAAAATTATGTTATCTTTAATGTAGACAGCACTTTTTTGTTCATATTTATTGCCGGCAATTTATTTTGCAATAATTGTTAGTCAATTTTCGTTGACAATTATTGCTAACATAAAACTTCAGAGTTGATTTTCAATTGAAAAAAAGCAAAAAGAAAAAATGTAAAGCAAATTGCGTGAGAAAAAAATTAAGTTTGTGAAATGGTAGCAAATTTTGATTGAAGTAAAATAATTAAATAATGAAAAATAAACACTAAAATAATTTTTTTAAAAATAATTGCAAAAATAATTTTTGTTCTTATTCGATCTTTATTATATAAATGTACATATATTAATTTGTTTAAGCTTGAGTTCTTTGTTATATAAAAATATTAGTTTTATTTTAACAAAAAAAAAATTAATACTTTTATTTAAAAAAACCTCAAGCTTAAGCAAATTAATATACCTACATTTAAATCATACAGTCGAATAAGAAAGATTTTACATTAAAAAAATAATTTTTGCAAGATGGCGTCAGTTTTTACACTGCACCTTCCTTTTGATTTTTTTTTTTTTTTTTTCAAATCATGAGAACACAAATACGTTTTCCCAAGTCTTTAACACAAGCTGAGCAATAAGAAATATTGTTCTGCTACTCTGCCGAGGTTATTGCCAAACTGCTGAGATATTTATCTTTAGTGTAGACGTGGGGTAAAATACTTTAACTATGTGTCAAAATAATAAGACACTGTAGTAAACAATTCAAACAAAAATTTCATTTTGCTTTTAATTTTAAATTGTGTGTTTTGAAATGTAATAATTTAAAAATGTTTAAAATGTTTAAAGTTGTGAATTGTTGACCTTTAGTTTTGTTGTTTTTTAATTTTGTTCGGCATTAGGTCATGAGTTAAAACAATTTTTAAATAAAAAATATAAACATATTTTGTTTAAAAATTATATTTTATTTAGTTCCCAATATTTCGGTCAACTTTGTTGACCATCTTCAGGGGTTTGGAGCCGTAAGCTTTTGTCAACTACTAAATAAAATATAATTTTTGTCAACTTGACAAAAGCTTACGGCTCCAAACCCCTGAAGATGGTCAACAAAGTTGACCGAAATATTGGGAACTAAATAAAATATAATTTTTAAACAAAATATGTTTATATTTTTTATTTAAAAATTGTTTTAACTCATGACCTAATGCCGAACAAAATTAAAAAACAAATGTTTTAAATTTCATAATTCTAAGTTGCTACATGTAGCAAGCTAAGGTCACCTGGTGTGAATTAGCCTTGCTTTTCAACAAATACATTAGAAAAAGTATCTATGCACTCTGCAATATCAGAAGAGGTAGTGATAACTAGGATTTTAACGTTGTATTTTGTTTTTTTAATAATATATTTTACCCTAATGAAACTACTCGTTGTTTTGTAGCGAAATATTGGAAAACCAAAATATGATTTTATAAAAATACAATCCTGGTGAACCTTGAGCCTCAATTAATTATTACTTTTATGTCAGAAATTTAAAAAGTGTATTTATTTCAGCAATTACAAATTACATTCTATTTTAATTATCCGAGAAATATTAACCTAGACCTTCTGTCCGATGTAGTAAAACAGGCCAGAGTATCTGGTGGGAATCGAACCCGCACTCCCGCTAGACTAGCCCACTACTAACTAGACTACCGAAACACCTTTAAAAAGTGTATTCCTAATTATTTTCTCTCTTCTATTTTATTGTGTTTGTTAAGTCGTAAATTTCGAAAAGTTCTTATATACACTAAACCATAAAAAATATGGTCTTTAATAAAATAAATATTATTAAAACTAACAACAATAACACTATGCGACAAATGAAAACTTGGAAAAATAATCCGAATGGACAGTATAGATTCGATTACATTACTAACCGGTAGTAAAACCCTATACGCAGTTTGGCGATTTGGATGACCAACCTCAAAAAATTGGGTATCGGCGTAAAATATACTGCCGCGTTAGTTCCAAATGAAAGATTTTAAGGTTTAGAGAAAAAAAAAATTATTGTTTATATAAAATTCTACCAATATTTTAAAGACAATCGGCTTCAATAGTATCCAAAAAGCGTCTTACTGAGCTTCTATGGCTATGCATTCTGAAATCGTGGAGGGCCTTTGCTCTTTGGAACAAATTATAAGAAAATCCGAAGAGGATGAGCCTCCGCTCATCCTAAGCTGTGGATCTGCTAAAAAAGAATTCGAGATATACCTTACATCTCCCAATATTTCTAGAGACGCCGATTCTAATGTTTTCAAATGCGTTCTGTCGCATCTGAGTGACATTTTTCCACAGCAGTAGCCCGTTTCTGTATATCTCACATCGTAAAACTCTTCGCATGAAACGTGTGAATTGCAACAAAAATAGTTTGAAATGAAACAAAAAATGGTTTTTCTCACACAAGTGTTTCTGTATCTTTTTTTTGCGAGAATCATCTGTCATTTAAATAATTTTCCAGCAATTATTGGAAGGATGCGAGAAAAAGTGTTTCTATAACAATATTTTGCGAAAAGTTTCTTTCAAGAACTGTCAAAATAAGTCACATTTGAAATTGGTGGCGAGAAAAACAAAATGTAGATATTTTGAATTTAAAATATGTTTATATACTATTTTTTTTAAATAAATAAAAAAATAAAAGGAATATAAATGATAAATGCATAATTTATATGATGAAAATAAACAAAAAACAATTGTTATATTTTGTTAGTTTAAATTTTTGTTAGCCTTTTCTTGTTTTGTTTTAATTAGTGCTGCCAGATAAATTTGTGTCAAAATCGTCAATTTCCTGAAAAAAAATAAAAAAGATCGTCTTTTTTGTTTTAAAAATCGTGCAATTTAAAATCAATTTTAAACAAATTTGTTTCGAATTTTATTAAAAAATAATCAAACAAAAACATAGTTAAAGTTCATGGGTATTTAATAATTATTATTTAATAATTGAGATATAAATCTTTAATTTACCTATTCCTATAATCTTGAAATAGACTTAGTAGAATACCTTGTAGTTAAAATTAAAAAAATCGGTTCATAAATAAACAGGTTAAAGACCCAGTAAAATCTTCGCCTACAAAATAATATGTTAAGTAATCAGAAACACATAAAAGCACTACATACAATTCTACTAAAAAACTAATGAATTTTACAAGGGTTGTGCCAAAAAGAACAAATTCAAAAGTAAGTCATTTTTTTTTATCTTAATAAAACCAGAAAAAAGTAGTTATCGAAGTTCTTGTGGAAGAAAGCTACTTAATAACGAGTGAAAGAAGCTATCCATTTTGAAAAAGTTTTTACTGGGAGACAAACAAATTTCTTTCTTGCCGGAATAATGGTTTTGGCACAAAAGTGTACGTATAAGATAAGAATATCAAATATCAATCATATTTTGTATATGTATATAAGAAGTATTAAATGTTCAAAATAAGCCAAGTCGGTCCATTACTTTCCCTCGAAATTTTGCTTTTGCCGATACATTTTTTAGGGAAGAAACAAACAATTTCGAGGACAATTTTCACAATAGGGATAAATATAAAAATTTAAGCAGCCTTGTTTCTAAAGATATCTTTTTTTTAATAAACAAACATATAAAAATATTAACAATTATCTTATTTCGAAGACTAATTGGCTTATAGTGTAAAACGCAACGCCAACAATTTCATTAAAAGCAAAAATAAAATCAAAAATATTTTATAAATTTGTTGTTGCTTTCTACAGACATTCATATTATTTTTTTTTCAATTTTCAACGCCACAAAATAGAAGTGTTTGAAATTTAAAAAGTCAAGATGAATTTCTATAGAAAGTAACAACAAAATTATAAAATATTTTTGATTTTGTTTTTGCTTTCGTCACTTTTTTAGAAAAAATCATCAAAACGTCACTTTGTTAATATCGGAACAACAAATCGTCAAGATGACGATAACTCGTCAAATCTGGCAGCCCTGTTTTTATTATATTTATTTCTTTTGTTGACGTTTCGCTTTTATTTGACACTTAAGTACTGGAAATATTCCAGTATAAACAGAATTTGTTGTGTCTGTTTTCGCATTCAAATACAGAAACACTTTTATCTCATAAATCGAGAAACGATGGAATTTTTTGTTTCACACTTCATGTAAGAAATTTTACGATGCGAGAAATACAGAAACGAGCTACAGGTCTGGTTCGAACAGATTTGCAATCTCCGAAAAGTTGTATTTTTAACAAAAATCTTTTTGATTTAAATTTTAAATATTTATTATTTTTCCCCTTTTTCATTCTCCTGTTCTAACATTATAAGAGATGCTGCTCCACAGAATAAAATAAATAAAATAGCTTCTGCGGTCATTTTTACTATTTGGGAAATATATTTTTATTTTTAGACACTTTCATTAAATAATTATTTGATGCAAATATTGGTTTTAGTCTGCACGCATGGCAAACATGAATTAATTTATTTTATTTGACACTATTTGCCAACTGTTTTAACAAACAAAAATTGTCAAATATTTGAACTTAGTTTGAACATTAAACAAAATATTTTTTTGTTTCACATAGTTTGAAGCAAATATCAGAACAAATATTTTCGACAAATATTTCATTAGTCTGAACGTACCTTTACACTGTTGTTTTCTATTAAAACATTATTTATTTTTTTGGTTAATATTACCATAAAACCAAATTCGTTGTTTTTTTTTAAATCATATTAATATCAATTTTAAATATTAATAATCTCCTACACTATAATTTTGTTTCATAAACAAATTATTCTACTTGAGTTTTATCAAGTTTACCTTGAATTCAAATTAAATATTCGTATCGGTATCGCCGATATTTCTTTTTGAGTATCGGTATCGTATCGCAAAAAAGGCATATCGTTACATCTAGGGTTGCCAGAAACTAAAGTTCAAATAACTAGACAATGTTAAAAAATTCACCTGGATTTTGGAAAAATAACTGAACAATTTAAAAATACATATTTAATTTTTTTTTACACTAAGAAATAAAATTCAGTCTAACGTCATATAAGATATCGCTACCTAAAATCTTAAGGACCATAAATAACAAAAATATTCAAAATCGACTTATGATTAGGATGAGATTTTCATGCACTAAAAAATCAAAATATGCACTTAAAACTCCAAAATATGCATTAAAAAAATAAAAAATATGCACTTTAAACTGGAACATTTTCAATAAAAAAGCGTTTGTTTTTTTAATTTTATTTAAAACAAAAAAAAAAAAAAATAAAAAATTCTATTGATTTTTTTATTCTATTCTACATGGAAAA
Source organism: Pollenia griseotomentosa (assembly GCA_963931875.1). Taxonomy (NCBI): domain Eukaryota; kingdom Metazoa; phylum Arthropoda; class Insecta; order Diptera; family Polleniidae; genus Pollenia; species Pollenia griseotomentosa. Next base: position 149,838,483 of record OZ007564.1, read on the forward strand.
TGATCTCTCAACGTCAACCGAAGTTGAAGAATACTTGAAGGATGCCAATTCATTTGGAGAATATTAATTTTCTAATCTAATCCCACATTTGATTCAAGATCAAAAATAGTTGAAATTTGTTTTATTTTTTGAAATCCTATATTTTTTTCAAAATGTTTGGATTTTTTTTATTTGTCTTGCTATTCTTCCTTTCATATTATTAGTTTTACTTTCTGCCAATCAAATTACTTGAGTTGACTATTAAGTGAACTAAGTCCATCCAATTTAGTTATAGTTTCATGAATATATCCGATGTTAGAATATACAAATGCTAATTGACTTTTGTTGTTATTTAAATTTAATATTTCTTTTACTTATTTAATCACATAAGCATCAGTAGCAACAAGTTCTTCAATAACATTCTTAAATTGCTTAAAGTTTTAACAATAGTATTCTAATGCATCTAGCCAGGTTCCCCTTTTTGTTAATACTGGCTCCGGTGGTAAGGGTTACATTTCATTTTGTAACTCGTGAAGGAGTCTTTAAAAATCTTGTTTCCCCCTTGTGAAACCAATATATCAATATTATCGAATAAGCTTTTAATTTCCTTTACAACTCGGTGTAACCCATGTGCCAAGCAAGTAACATGTAACAGTTTTGGATTAATTGCTTTTGACGAAATCTCGAAAAACTTGTATTTTAAGCAGAGCTCCAAAAAAAAGTTTAATTGATTTTAAAAAATTTTTAGGAAGATTTTTTTTATACAATTTGGAAATTTTTATAATTTGGAAATTTAAAAAAATATATCACTCAAAAATGTTAAAATATGCAGAAATGTGCATTTAAATTCAAAATATGCACAAATATGCATTTTCACCAAAATATGCAACAATATGCAAAAACAAATCGATGCCATTTTAACGCCAATTTAATGATTCGAAAAGATAATTGGCCGACATCGATCTTAGACTATCGACAAAAACATGCATTTGCATGGAAATCGCATCCCTACTTATGATGTATTTTGTCAGGGAAGCTGTAGACAGAAACAATATATTTATCAGTTTTAGAGCTTTTTAAAAATTTTGGCATCGATTTGTTAGAGCAAATTTTTATGCACTATTTGGGAAAACGAAACAAAATCAATTTATTTATTTATTTAGATTTTGTACTTTATTCATGCATATTTAGTATATATTACAAAAAAAAAAATATTATTTGAAATAAAAGAAACTTTGTTAACAAGACAAATTGTTTTTGAGCTGTACAATCCAGGCCACTTCAGGCCGTCAGCCAACCATAGTTACAACCCTAACATAGCGTCTTCAACTGACAATTTTTTGTCATACCAAACGTCAAAGTCTATATAAAAAAACTCGAAAATTTTTGTCACCGTTTTTTTAATATGAAGTTTGACGTTTGGTATAACAAAAAATTGTCAGGTAAAGACGCTATGTAACTAAAAAAGCATTTTTATTTATAAAACTCTTATATAAAATTTTTCAATGTTAATAGTTATATATAATTGTTCGTCCTTTATCTTAGCTTCCCTAATTTTAATTAATAATTTTTTAAAGTGGTGTATTTAAATTTTTACGAAAAGTTTTTTTTATTTTTCATTTTTAAAGCTGCTGATTCTTTTCACAGAAAAGTAATTACTAAAAGAACTTCACTGAACAGTAAACGAAAGTTAAAACTAATGAGACCTTAAAACTGTTTTTTTTTTTTTTAATAATTTCTTGTGTTGCCATACTAGTCGTAACACATGCCAATTCAAGTGTAACAAAACGCAAAGAAAAAACTTGGTTGTGGTAAACATATTCTAAGAGCAACATATTATGATAAGGTTCATGATTGTAGGGACCATATTACGATTATTATTGAATCATATTATGACCAAATATATTCGTAATATTAAATATATATATTTTTCCCATATGTAATCATATTCTTATCGTGATAAGCATAATAAGTTAAGAATTAATCATATTATTGTCATGGTAATCATACCAAATTTAGATACTGTGGTGCTGCCACAACAAAAAAAAATTTAAATTTTTTGCATCGATTTTTTATTTTTTACAATTTAAAATTCTTTTTAATGAAAATACATATTCTTTATTTTTTTATTTCTTTTAACTTTTTTTAATTGATATTTTTTTTAATTGTTGGACCACTCACTAACAATTAATTCGCTAGGCATATTTAAAACCAACAACACAACTGATTGAAAATTATTTTACAAATGGCGATAACAAAAATATTTTGTTAATAATAATTAGAGTAAAGATATAATGATTGCATCTTAAGCACATTCTGAGTACACGTTTAGAAAGTTATCATGTTATGGCTATTAAATATCATGATATGGTTGTGAGTAATAAAATACATATGTTTTGAAAGTTATCATTATTTATTTGTTAGAAAAATAATTATTTTTAGTCAACAATACTCAAATTTATAATTGCGATAAACATCGATATGTTTACAGTAACTATAATATTGCTGATATTAAATAAAAAAAATAACAATTATTTTTGTACGACAATAACAACATTAATATTAAAATAAATATACATATTTATAAACATATTTTTTCTCTGCGTGAATAATTCTTTGTTTTTAAAATGTCTTATCACCATGGGCAAACATCTAATCGGATTCAATGGTTAAATGGATTGAGTTGAAGTTAATTAAATGTAACATTTTAAATAAAGTTATTACCAAAAAAAAAAAAAAATTTATTAAAAATTTGCATTAAATAATTCTCTCACTTGCGATTAGCATAAACGAAACGATTCAAAATATACTTTGACCTTTCATATATTACAAAGTTCAACTTCTTGGCTATACATATTTTAAGGGAATGTAACGGGTTATCCGTTTTTCAGTTTTAAACTAAGGTTAAATAAAACACACATAAACGTATGATTTCGATGAAACTTTTATTTCATTATAATGCTTGGACCTTGCCATTACGTTCAAAATACAATGTCATTTAAATGAACGCCTCTAGATTGGTTGCAGCAGTCCATTCTTTTGAGGTAGTTTTCGACCACTTTTTCGCACATTTTGCGCGGTATCTCTTAACTTAACGAATGTTTTTTTTTAAATGCTCCAATGTTAGTGGATAATCCGCTTAGTCACGGTCATCGGCATAGCCCTCAAATAGGTGTATAAACGCATTATCTTGGTGGCCAATTGACGTCGCTATAACGCAAAATTACGCGTTCTGGAAACTTCCCATGCAATAAAGCCAAAATCGATCATGTTATGTGGCTCTTGTCATTTTCTTGTTGAAACTTCATATCGTCCAGTTCATAATCTTCAATATAAAAAAAAAAGCTTAACTGCCCTTACTTTTAAACAAAAGCAAACTTCACTACTTAAGGTGCTGTCAAACTCGTATTTTCCAATTGCAACTTTATGAGTTTGAGCATGAGAATTTTTGACAGATAGAAAACGCTTTACGCGCTAGTTAAGTTTGGTCTGTATCAAAGCGAATTGACTAGAAGGTGGGGTCAAGTCAACATACGGTGTTTT